>OY856411.1:154199438-155490688 GCA_963693085.1 Alisma plantago-aquatica
GATATTCTAGTATTCAAATGCCAAGAGAATACCCCTACCTAATCTATACTGTAGAAGCAAAAAGTGTCAAATGATTATGTATGTGTGGTCTGGATTGCTGTCAAGACATACTCCCTAAAGGACATTTTAGCATCGTATCTGGGTTGGTATGGACTCAATTAGTTGGTTACCTAGAAAACTCAGGAAGTGGTTGAATTGCATCGAGAAGATGTTTGTTTAATGTCTTGTGTTGTAAAGGAGTCAACCCGGTCATGGTCCAAATGGCAGGACTCCTCTACAGATAGTACCCCCGGTATCCCACCACACATATGCGAGCTACCCTGCAAGACACACGCAGGGGCCAACACTAGTACATTTTTGACCTCTAGTATCACTTATCTTAATGTTAGTTCACAACCAAAACTGACACCATATATACTATAACATCAGTTCTAGAGCAAAAACATCACTATTGGTCAAGTCCTGTGGATTTAGAAAAAACATGAGTATTGTTTCTCTATAACGTTAGTTATCTCTCAAAACAAGTGATGACTTAGATAACTTGTGAGATACAACTTCTCAAGGAAAAATTTGCCTCCAAAATTTTTGAGATTATCGTCTGTTCCCAGCGAACTTACAACATACTCCTTCCCATGAAATATATTTTGTCTCTAAAAATACTTTTGTTATCGGTTTTTCTTGAACAACTGTTAACTAAGTTATTAAGGAGGGTGATATTTTTAGCATAACAGATATGATTGGTTTTTTGTCAAACTGACAACTAAGTTCGTTATAACATCAATTTTTATGTGTTTTTCATAGCCATTTTCTTAATAAAAATCATTACAATTAGTTTTTATATGTTTGGTTTTATTCATTTTTACCTTCAATTCACCAAATGTTAGGTTTTAATTAAGTTTTATTGATATTTGAAGGAATTTAGAACAACTCTTGATAAAATCAATGAGTAATCATTAAATGATTGACAAACACCAGCTAACCACTAACTAACTGGGTCAACAATTAACCTTTCATCCAAAGAATTGACAAAAGAATATCGAGTAAACCTCAATAGATACATCGATGCCAACTTGTCGAGTAAGTTGATTGATGCACTTATCATGGGAACATCGACAGAACCTTGTCGAGTGACAATTGTCGAACAAATTCATCAACAAACGTGTCAATGAAGAAGCCCTTGATGCTTTAATCATGGAATCGGATATCGAAGACCACATCAACACCCATATCGACACTCTCAAAGACTTATAGATGCTTGTCAAGGAGCCTTTCTGTCAAAAACCATGAAGATAGACATTGTTGTCGATCAAGAAAGAGCTATTGAAGAATCAAAACATTGACCATGATCATTGAGAGAAGAAGGCAAGATGTCAATGTCATGTAGACCAAACAAGGTCGACAAAACACAAGTCAAAACTAATAAATAGGCCCCCAAGGCATCACTTGGAACAGTCTTGGATCCTTACAATCAACAAGCCGAAAGGCTGCCAACAAGTTCCAGAGCCTAAGGACAAAAGCTATCGACCAGTCTACAACTATTTATCTAGTTGTCAACCTCTTCCTTGGGGGCTCAATCCATTTCCATCGATGGATCCAAATGACTTGATTGCACGAAGCCAAGATCAAAGGAAGGAGAAGGACTATCAACCTCTAGCTATCGACCTCTCCCTTGATCAGCCAAAAGGTTGGTAGATCGATCGCTCGATCTATGTTTGTATCAATATCTTCCTCTTCTTTTCTTTATCATGACTTATTCAAGCTATACTATGTCTGTTTCTTCTTCCATGTGTATCTCTACTCAATAAATTGATTTGGGAGTAGCCATCGGGCTCTCCCAATCATATAACTGTTCATTCTTCTATTTTATGGCATATGTTCTTTAAATTTTTGTTTCTAACTTTCTATACTCTTGTTTTATTGTGTCGTTTGATGACTAGCTACCCTCTTCCAATGATTGATATGAATATTGCTCGAGAGAATGATTTGAATGATATTTGGAGTATAGATTAGTAACAAAACATGAGAGTGAGGAGTTGATATAAGAAGAGTCATATGATTTTTCTTGATCTTTTGGTTATTATCTCAAGAGAGAGAACCCCTTAGATAAAAATATGCATGGATCTCGAGAGAAGGAAGGATCATATATCTTTTATGGCTGTTTGCAAAACAAGAAGAGAACTGTAAAGAGGTGAGATCACCTCCTTACTAAAATTTAAAGGAAGTACAAAACATCCATCTTTTTAGAAAGATAAAAGATACTGAGGGATGCATGTATAATATTCCAAGTAAATAAACATGCACCAGATACATTACAAAATGTCAATAGCAGCGGAAATAAAAGTACTAAGACTATTACATGGCTTTCATTGTTCATTACATGATTGTTCTAAAAAGAAAAAGATAAGAGAAAAGGATCTAGCTATAGCAACCTAGACATCCTTTCAGATAGCTTGAGATCTACTCCTGAGATGAATTCCTTCAAACTTGTCCTTCTCCTTGCTCAGCACCAACACCTGGGTGGTTGGGAAGGCACCCAGCAAAAGGGGAAAGAAAACATGGTATGTGTTGCAAAACTAATCTGGGATATCAAGATAAGTATAGAAAATAAAAACAGGCTAGGGTTCATCATATGATGAAGATAAAAAGAATATGAGGCTATATTCAAATGAAACTTGCCATTAAAAATTATATCAAAAAGGATTTGCATGTAAGATAATTATGCCTACCTAACTAAGTAGGGTTGAGGCATCTACCGGACCTCTAACCTTAGGTGAGGGGAGAATAAGACATTTCCAATCACTGACAATATTATGGGGAGAATAAGACATTCCCAAGGGTGATTATTTGCATGCCATCTATGGGTGGTTGTACATAAGTACCACTACTTTAAATTAAATAGAACATAAATCCACATGCTAGAAAAGTAGTCATGGCAGAGTAGTCATAATATTCAATAAGCATGGTAGTGGGGTATAAGACCCAAACAAGAAGAAATTATAATCTAATTTGAGGAATGAACAACATTAGGATTCAAGAATAGAATATTTAGGGTTCATTTAAGCCTCATTAGGGAAATATAAGGTGGGCTGCAATTATCCCAACATAGGGTGTAAGGAATGCACATACCTCTCTTACTGATATCAATTACTAACTTTCACCACTTTAATTGAGTCCAAGTTCCACTTTGCCTATTTTCAATGTATTAAAATGTATTAGAGTACATAGTGCACATTAATATATAGAAACCCTATTTTTAGAGCTTTTTAGAAAAATTAGGATTTAGCTTTTGAAAATATCACCAATGAACTTATTAGGTTTTCCTGATCAAGAAAACATATTTTTATGTTAATTTTGGATTTATGATGATTAAGATGTAATTTTTATGGATTTTATGCATTAAATTCGTTTTACAAAAATCACCCTTCATCAAAACATGAAATCAGACATTGAAAATATTTTTATTAGATAGATATTAATTTTCCAATTCCAAAACATATTTACTTGTCAAATTTGGATAAGCGGTTTAGAAGATATGAATTTTGCAATACTAACCAATAGGAAATTTCCACATCATCAAACCGATCGAGATAATTAAAGAGAGAGGGTGAGGGAGAAAATACCATTTGACACAAGATCAGGTTTGAAGTTTCTTAGATAACCAAACTAGATATTCTAGAGAAAATAAAATAGCAAGAAACCAAAACCTTTAGAAGAACATGGTAAAAAGAGATGGAAATCATCAATTATCAACATAGAAGCATGGGTTTTAAGCATGTACTTAAGCAATATATGAGAAGGGGGTTAACAAAACTTGCCTCTGGGAATGTAAGATGGTCCAAACATAAATTATCCCAAGATTATAAGGTATGGTTGCTGCAAGCTAAGCTCCTTTCTTGAGCAACGATCACCTTTTGCACTTTAGAGGTGCAAACCCTAGCAAAAGAGCATGGAGATGAGATGTTTTAGGATTTTAGGTGGAGTTTTACCATGTATGATCATGGTTCCTACCTATAAGAAGGTGTAAGGAAGACTAACAGTATGCAAATAGGGAAGGAAGGGAGGAAACTTACTAGTTTTGGTCGAAATTACCAAGGAGGAGCTTAAGAAACCCTAATAAAGCAATTTGGAAGCCCTAGGAGCCTTCTTCACCAAGGTAGGTTCCCTCTATTACCTTGGGACATAAACTTTGTGGCCAAATAGAGAAGGAACTATTATCTAAGATAGAGGAAAGAAAATGAGAGCAAGAGTTTTCGAATTGTGAGTTGGGAAGGGGTATACATCACTATATATAGAAAGAGGTGAAGCATGAGGTGTCTTAAGGGACTTTCCATGTGTCTTTAGCTTAGGGCTTGATGGCCATGCAAGAGGACAACTCATGGACTCTTATTGGATATTGAAATTCGGTCCTAAGAGCCCACAGATCCTTCTAGGCCATCCCCACCGTTTTTCAAGAAAGAAATAACCTCATTGGTTGATAGCTTTTAAAGATAAGCATCTTTATAAAGAGGGTAATCCCTATAATGCCCTTGGAAAGAAATACCATCAAACCAAGGTGAAACTAGGTTCTCCAATGGTTTCAAATCTCATTAATGGTAAGGGAATATATAAGGATTAAAACTCAGTTGATAATTTGCAATGAAAACCTCCCAATTGGGTAAATTGCATAAAAGTCCAGAATGTACCTAAAATTGCATAACTTGCACAAACACCATCCAAATCAAAACAAATTTGAAACTTTGCCTCATTTTATGTTTTCAAATCATATCAAAACGTTATATTAAGGTTTATAGTACTTAATTATTGTAATTAAGCTTTCACTAAGGTATTTGTGCATAAACCCTTATATTGGTACAATTAGTGAATAAATGTTCACTAAACCACTATAAATTCCACTAATTAAACATAAATGACATAAAGGATAGAAATGAGAGGGAAACTTGGGAAAAAGGTTTATATGGAGATTTCATGTAACATTCATTATGTTACAAGAACATATATAATTTAGGAGTGAAGGTTTACATGGTTTTTGTTGGCCTGATTGGTGAACAACCCCTATCCAAGTCTCTTTTATCATTACTTTCTAGTTCATTTTTATTTCTTTCCTTGGTTTTATCTATACTTAGACTTTACAACTCAATTAGATTATCTTGTTCTTAATCAAAAAACTATCAAGTTTGCTTAATTGATTAAGCTAGACTAAGATAAGATCATTTTCTTCTTATTTGATTATTCTCTTTATCCTTGTGTTTGACCTTGTATTACTATAATAGACTCTGTATTGAGTTGTGGATGTCTCTTCTATTCGGGTATAAATTAAAAGTCTGATAACTTTGACTGGACAATCGTGTTTACACTTTTGACCCACGAAAAAGAGCGATCAACTTTTGGTGTCGTTGACAGGGATAAGGCAACAAATAATCTTTAAGAACTTTAGGTATACTTAGCACTAGTCATTGCTTTTAAATTTTGCAAAAGTTTATTAACATCTCCTTTAAATTATTTATTTACTAAAGTATTGTTTATGTTTCCAGTCTTTGACTCTGATCCGTTCAATATTTTATTTATAGGTAGTTAATCATCGACTCTTTTCAACACTGGAGTTTTTTGCCAAATTTCTAGAGGTAGACATTCTCCTCGATGATCTAAGGGCAGCACAACTACCACTTGTTGGCAATGCCCCAAAAAATAGGCCCTCACGCCGCTCATTGGTCACTGGTTGTGTCAATGACAACAGGGAACTTATAGTCCTTCCTCATATACCAGCACTAAACTTTGAGTTAAAACCTAGTTTCTTTAGTGTGATTTAACACCAGGACTTTGGAGGAAACTCTGATAATTGGAATCCATACCATCATATTGGATCCTTCAAAAATCTTTGTGACACTCTTAAAAGTAAATATTGTAAGGCCCTTGACCTAGCTTAGTGCTTGATTGTGTTTACTTTTCTTAATAATATGCTTAAACCTTAATCTAATCTCTTGAGATTCCTTCATAACATATGAAAAGTTTATGTTTTCAGTTTGGTCTTGTTTCGTTGATGTTTGAGCTAGTTATGATTTTTTGGGACCAAGTTGCAAGTTACCAATGTTGAGGGTCTATCTTGCAATTTATCACATGTAGGTTGTGCCTTATCATCATAAGAGAGAGAATGATGCTTTGGGGGGGGCTGTTGGACCTCAGTTGATGAGGTGGCATCATGAGGTGATGTTAGGGTTTGCATGGCTTTGCATGGATGCTTGAGTTTGATAGTGTATCAACCTTGTGTGATGGTTCTTAAGGTGTGGCGACAATAACACTTCCTTCTGTGATGTTTTTTGTGACCTAGTTCATTGGGAAAGTGTTTTATTTGCCAGGGTTTGGCTTTGGTGAAGTGTTGTGATTGTTTATCTTGGTTGACCTAGTATAGCAGTCGCTACCTTGTGTGCACCTTGTTTTGTTGTGACCTTCGGGTGTAGTAGACCTAAGTGGCCACTACACTACCTTATTTTTATCACCCTTTCTTGCATGCAAGTATTGAGTTGTTTCATGGTCGATCCTTTGGTGGAAAAGTGTCATTTTGGTGCTCTCATATCTTGACACCTCATATCCTCACATCCCTCCTAACCCTTGAATATATAAGCCCTCTCTTTTACATGCAAATATCTCTTTTAGATATTTTTCTCTCTTCTCCCTTGAGTTCGGCCTTGAGCTTGGTAGTTCCTGAGGAGGTGGTGATCTTGGATCTTTGGTGGAGATCACCTTTGCATGTGGTGATCTTGAGCTTGATCATCTTATTCATGGCGATCCTTGGTGATCTTTGTTCTTGGTAAGTGGTTCTATACCTTTAATCTCATTTCTTTTGAACCTTACCTTCTTATCCTTTCTTATCTGTGAGATTATGGATCACCATTGTGGTTGTCTTTAGGATATTCTCTCCATAGAGGCCAGAGACTATGGTTTCACCATGGTAGTGCCTAAGGGAGATGAAGTTTTATTCTCTTTCTTCTTTCTTCTCTCTTGTTAGGCCTAGGGTTGAGTGTTTCTTCATCTTGAGCTTCTCTTTGACCTTGGTGTGTTTTCTTCTTCTTAAAATGACCCTGTGGCCGAGCAGTTGATTCTAGTTTGAGCTTCTTTTCTCTCTTTTAGAGCTTGAGGCTTTGGAGCTTGATCTTCATCTTTAGTATGGTTATATTTCTCCTCTAATATTATTGCACCATATTCTTGCTTGCATGTTATTGTTCTATATCTAAAATGTGAGATTAAGATGCTATACTATGTTATAATGATCTAGGTTTTATGACTATGAAGTATCCTTGAATGGATTACTCTTTCTTATAAATCTAAATTTCATGTACCTGATATCTAAGTGATGGTGAGTTGAAGTTCCTTACATGTACCTTGACCTTTGGTTTCTTCACCATGTTTGTGTTTTGGCCATAATGTGTTGGTTGGAGATTTTGGTTCTTGTTTATATATGTTAGGACATTGGTTTTCTCTCTCTCTCTCTCTCTCGCATGGCTTTCCTTGTTGATCTTGAAGATGAAAGTTTTAGGGTTTTGATGTGCTCTCTTTCATGAGGTTTCATCTTGATGATGTTTGAGTTCTTGATGGTTGATCTCTTGTTTTGGTCGACATGCTCTCCTTGGTTTCTTGGGGTTGTCTTAACCATGTTATGGTCTCTATTTGTTGGTATAGTGGATTGTTACATGGAAAACCCCTCTTGAGGTCTCTACCCATGATGGATCATGTTGCAATTCAATTTCTGTCACCTCTACGATGGTCGCAAAATGTACCTTAGTTCCCCTGATGTTTAAATGCTGGTTTTAGCTTTGGATGGTTGCAATGTTATTTATTCTAGCCACAACTCCTTATGTGTTGTGGTGGCTCTCTTGGACTCGCCACACTTAGATCCTTGTTGTGGTCGCAAGAGTAAGCTAACTCCAAGTGTGTGATTGCAATGCATGTTTGTGAGTTGGTTTGGTTGCAACAAGTAATCTCTTACAGTTGAAGCACATGATCTGGTATGATGGGTCGCTACACAAATCTGGGTTGGTTGCAACAATATATTAATCCATAGGGTCGATACATAATTTTGTTTGAATTTGATTGATTGATCATAATTATAATGTTACTCAACCCTAATGTTCTCCAAGTATGTGGGAGGTGATGTATCTAAAGTATAGTGTTGAATGTGGTTATGGAAATTCTAATCGGCTATGTGAGAAACCCTAACCCTAATTTTAGTATATGTTGTGCTTGATGAGCTTGCTTGAATGAATAGCATGAGCTGATGTTTTCTCTATCCTACTTGTGTAATCTTAACCTTGTAGGTGGAATGAATATCATAGCTAGTGATTGTTATGTTGTGTTTGATATGACACTGGGTGATGATCGTGATCTTTATGAGGTATGATGAGACAATAATGATGTACATGAACTTTGTGATAATGTGATTTGGGTCTTTTGACCTGGAAGAGGCTTTATGTCTAATGTGAGGCGATAACCTCTAGTGAGGAGATGAGGGATTTTCATCCCCTAGTAATGTGACAATGTTGATGGCCTAGTATGGCAATGATATCAAGAGATGACGTGACAAGTTCATACATCATACATTTTATATCTTTTGGAGTTGTACCTTCTTACCCCTATTTTCTAGAATTTGTTTAGGGTTTGTATGTTGTAACTTGATTGATGTTAAACAATACTCAATTATCTTATCTAATCAAGTGAAACTCTAATCATATAGTTTCCTTGTGCCATATATCCATATTCAACATCAATACTTGCTGGATGGTGAAACATGTTCTCCCTCAGTGGAAGCTCAGAGTCATATACTGTTGAGTATATGCATTTTACAGGATTGGATGTGGTCATACCCTCACAACAGAGAGGTTGAGGTCATAACTCAGTGATGTGATTCAGTACATATATATATATTTATATATATATCTTTATATATATATATATATATATATATATAATACAGAGAGAGAGGATGGTTGTGGTCATACCTCAAAAGGAGTGTGGTTGCAGTCGTAACTCAATTTTCACTAGTGTTGTGTGTATCTAACAAGGCAGAGTAGGCTGTTTTACAGTTGGAGTCTATATGTCACTGCGGAGGACTCAGACTGACCAAGGGTGTGGGAGATCATAGGAGTCTAGGTCCTTGTAGATCTTTTATGGCACTAATTTTGACTTAGCTATAGTCAATTGGAGTATGAGTGGGTATACCTCATCTCCTCAGGGCATAATAAATGATGTAAACACAACTATGTAGTATAATTTTTTAGGGTTAAAAATGACTTAGATTGGATGACCCCTTTGCCTTATCTCTTATATTGATCAGTTGATTTATAATGCGGTAAGAGGAATCAACTGTTATACATGTTCTTCATATTCCTTCAAAAAGTATACGATATTCTACTGCTTAATTGTAGATGCCTAAATTTCTTAAATGGTGTTAATTGCTTTACTAATATCATTTAGTTGAATATTGTGGCAACACATCCCATTATCACACAGATAACGAGGTGTTACGCGAAAACGTGCGGAAAACACCATAACCACAGATTATCAAAACACGGGTTAATTAAAACCGATTGCGGAAAACTGATAAACTGTGAAACTATTGCTTTCCAGTCCTCATCCTGCACAGAAACATGTCATATAAATATGTACACAAGATCTGACATGTGTCCACAGCTCAGGAACAGCTGTCCATCCATCACATGAGTTCACCACCTGTTCATATATACATAAAGGCCCACATCCGGCAAACAACAGGATATACAGATATCATCGAACGATCTTCGTAAAACATCGTCAAAACACTGCCAAGGACCTGAGAGTACAGGGATGACTCTAGACTCTACTACAAAACATCCAAAACAACAGCATGTCCATCGCTTGCCTTCTACTGCTCCTCAAGTTGCTCGTCCGCAACACCACAACCACGACCATGTCTACCTCGACCACCTAAAAAGGGTGGAAACCAGCGGAGTGAGACAATTGAACAATTGTCCCAGCGGGAAACATAGCTCCCCACCGCAACCATAGAACCTCAGTAAGAGAAACTATAATAGCAATTATAACATGAGCAGATATATCAGAAGCAGTTATATATATATATAGCAAGATCATTCTTACCGGCAAGCATACCAGCTGTACTAAAACTTATGACCAGATGTCTTTCAAAAGAACATGATTATCAAGATAAGGTATATCAACATGTGACATGATTATTAGAACAGAATATAATGCCATATAACCTGATTATCAAGATAAGGTAGATTACCACATGACCTGCAAGGTATAACAGAGTATTACACAAACAAGGCCTCAACCAATGTTTCGTGTTTGATTTGATCAGTAAATACTAAACGGTTGTATTATATTTTATTATGCCCTGAGGATTTGAACCGTACCGTTAAAATCCAACCTTCGGTTACGAAACCCAAGCCGGTGCCATATGAGGTCAATGGGAGAGCCAGACTCCACGACCTCCCACCTCATGGTCAGTACATGAGTACAACACAAGCAGGACCGCAGTCACATGCTGAAGTGGTCTAAGACACAGGGTTAGCTCCATAGGCTACCCATTCTCTAGCCCGCCTTGGTACAGGTCTCGGCGCTAGTAAAACTGAGCCACGGGCCTGATCACCATGCTCTGAGCCATGAACGCATTCATGCTCCATACATCACATATCCTGAGCCATGGGCCTGTTCACCATGCTCTACACACATATCTGAGTCTGCAACCGAAGTTACACTCTTACCTCCTCATTTTTAGGCTAGGAGCAACCTACACATATTCAACAATATGCGCTTCTAGGTTAACCCGTAGGAAAACCTGTTTCACCATCACCAAGTACTGACGATGATGGATCTATGGCCAGGGAAAACTACATGATGTATTTCACTGTGATTAATTAGTATCTTTTAGATGGATTGCAAGATTCAACCAAGTTGTATAACATGCAAAGATATAACAGAAAGTAAAGAACATTATATTATGATCTATTCATATCAACCTGATCCATCTTAAGGATCCAACATCACATGTTACCACTTGGCCTCTTGCCAACCATCCAGATCCATCTCAAGGATCATCACATACCACAGGGTCTCAACCCTTCATGATGTATTGTTACTGCCTCTTAAGGCTCACATCATCATCATGGGACCAACACATCACATACATAATCTTATAGAGCAATTATCAAAGTAATGTTACTCATTACATATGTCACATAGCCCTTTCATGGCTAAGTCATCACCTGCAAGGTTAAGGTATGCAATAATTGTAGATTAAACATAAGGAATATGCTCACTATCATGAAATATCATTCAAGATAATCTACTTATCAATATGATAGTTATTTGGTAATCAAGTATGTTAGGCACATCATTAAACAACCATACTGATACTTACCCTTATATCGAGATTGTACAAACAATCAGGGTATATAGAGATCATGTTGTGTTTACAGAACCAACACTATTATTAACAAGGTCATTACTATGTCATCAACTATTGTCATCTTTATCATGAAGCAACCTTTAACATAACTGTCACTTAGCATCATTATTACCAACATTATTATCATTAAACAAACTACTAGAGTAGTTATCATCATCTTCATTATCATTAACAATTAAGCATAACGGGTCACATCATGCATCTATTACATGAGGGCTATCATCATATACATTACTACCATTAGCATCCTTATTATTTGCAAGGCAACATATTACATATTGATGATATCACAAACACCACCATCGTTTTATAGGTTAATGTATAAACATCCACTTCTATCACATAAGGGACCGTCACCAAAGAAACTCATACCCTCACTATAGCCTCACAACCCTCATCTATAGCATATCACCCAACATGGGTATCGACTACCACACTATCCTTGTTGGTCATCACACCACCAACCATATCGGCCACTATACCATCAACCCTATCGGCCACTATACCATCAACCATATCAGCCACCATCCCTATCGGACAACACATCCAGCACATGAGTAGGGTATCGCCCAACAGGGCTATCGTCCACCATGGCTATCGGCCATTAGGGTATCGGCCATCATGGTATCAGCCATCAGGGCACAAAGCCTATCGTCCAACATGTCATGCCATGCTTGGCCCTAACGTCCACCACAAGGCCTATCGTTCAAGAGAAGAACAAGGGAACCATATCGCCCATAAAAAGGATAACGTTCACCCTAGCCATATCGGCCAACAACCTAGCTCACCCTATCGCCCACTTATGGGAAAGGGTATCGACCACCCACAAGGACTCATCCTATCATCCAATACAAGGTGACATGTCGCCCAACATGGTCACCATGTCGGCCAACTCAAGAACAAAGGGGACCATGTCGGCCAACTCAAGAACAAAGGTGTTGCTCAACCCAAGGTTACTCATATCGTTCAACTTTAGGGGCAAGTGTGTCGCCCAACACACTCACAAGGAAGGGGGGTATCGCCCAACCCTAGGTCATCTTCAACCTTCAACACCAGGAAGCCCCAAACTCTAGAAAGCAAGGTATACAAGGAACCCTAAACCTAAGAGAGGGATATCGGCCACTAAGGTATATAAGCAAGATGTACAAGCAAGGAACTAAGCTAGTCTACTATCATGTAACAAGTTTAAAGCTAGAGGTAAGAGAGTTAGGGTTAGAAACTATGCAACCCGCCTTAAGCTCCAAGGAAGAAGATGCACTTTGAGCTCCAAGGTTGTCGGCCACCAAAGCTCCAAAGCACTCCAAGGTCCAAAGCTATCATCCACCAAGCTGCTCCAGGAAGGTGTATCGGCCACCACTTCAGCTCCAAGGAAGTGTATCGGCCAACACAAGCAAGATGGAGAGGGATATCATGCACCAAGGGTGGAGGGGAGACCAAAGGACCAAAGGAGACTAAGGCAAGGAGAAGAGCTACCTATATAGGAAGAAGGGGAGGAGAAACCAAGGTACAACCATGCTATGTGTCGTCCACCCAAGGGACACATGTCCACCAACTCAAGCCACCTCTCATGCAAGCCATAAGGCACTTGTCCAAGATGTGCACCATGTGTCCATCAACCAAGCCAAGCCATCTGGGCGACACACCAAGCAACTGGGCGACACACCACCTGCCCTGGGAGACACAAGGCTCAAGCAAGCCCAAGCAAGGAACTCCAAGGCCCAAACAAGCTCAACTCAGGCCCAAAGGACTCAAACAACAACCCCAAGCCTTCCTCTCAACCCTAGAGGAAGCAAAGAGGAAAAACATCTCACAAGATGGCAAACTTGCCCACAAAACCCTAAACTTGGGTTATTTGCAAGTAGCCCCTCGAACTCTCAACAAAGCACAACCAAACCCTAATCACCACTAAAGGTGATTAGCAAGCACCAAAGCACCAAGGTTAAGCAAAACAAACAGGGTAAACCCTAAACGCAGGTCAGGGTCCTTACAGCCATAAACCTCTACAAAAGGATTTCGTCCCCGAAATCCGAAGAGAAAAGCGAGGGATACTTCCTCCTCATCTCTTCCTCAAGCTCCCACGTGGCTTCCTCAATGCCATGGTGATGCCAAAGGACCTTCACAAGAACCAGATCCTTTCTCTTCAGCTTCTTGACTCTTCTGTCAAGGATCATCATAGGACCCTCTTCATAAGTTACATCTTTGTCAAGCTCAACCTCAACTGGCTGTATCACTGTTCCTGTATCCGGATGACTTTTCTTCAGCATACTGACATGGAACACTGGATGTAACCTGTGCAACTCTGGAGGCAATTCTAACTCATAAGCCACCTTGTCAACGCGTGCTATGACTGAGTAAGGCCCCATATATCTGGGAGCTAACTTACCTTTCCGTCCAAACCTCAGCACACCTTTCCACGGAGAGACTTTAAGATACACCTTGTCTCCCACCTGGAACTCCAAGGGTCGTCGCTGATTGTCTGCATAAGACTTCTACCTGTCTTGTGCCGCTTTCAACTGTTGTTGTATCACCTTGATCTGTTCTGTCGTTTGCTGTACTAACTCATGGCCCAAAAGCTAATATTCACCTGATTCATACCAACACAAAGGAGATCTGCACTTCCTCCCATACAAAGCCTCATAGGGAGCCATGTCAATGCTCCGCTGATAGCTATTGTTGTAGGCAAACTCTATCAAACTGAGATGTACGTCCCAACTGCCTAGGAACTGCAAAACACAAGCACGAAGAAGATCCTCCAAAGTCTGAATAGTCCTCTCAGACTGTCCATCTGTCTGCGGGTGGAAAGCGGTACTGAACTTCAACTGCGTTCCCATCGCCCTGTGCAACTGTTCCCAAAAACGACTTGTAAACTGAGGACCTATATCAGAAACTATCATTGCTGGCACACCATGCAAACGAACTATCTCATCCACATATACTCGAGCGAGCTTTTCAGCTGTATACATGGTCTTCACAGGTATGAAATGGGCAGACTTCGTTAATCTGTCCACTATCACCCAAATGGAATCATGATTCCTAGTTGTCCTGGGTAGACCAACTACGAAATCCATGGTTATATGATCCCATTTCCACTGTGGTATAGGCAAAGGTTGCAACGTACCTGTCGGCTTTTGATGCTCAGCCTTTACTTGCTGACATACCACACACCTTGCCACAAACTCAGCTACATCTTTCTTCAGGCCGGGCCACCAATACAAGTCCTTCAGACTATGGTACATCTTGGTGACACCTGGATGCATAGCATACATCGACGTGTGTGCTTCCTCGAGCACCAACTCCCTCAGATTATCAGCATCTGGAACCACCATCCTATTATGATAGCAAACCACTCCATCCTCGGACTCATGGAACCCATCACACTTTTCGCTACCAAACTCTGATCTGATTAGCTGTACTGTATCATCTGGTTGCTGTGCATCCTTGATCTACTGTCTCAACGTGGGCTTGATTTGCATCTGTGCTAAAAGTACAGATAACGAGGAAACCTCCATCTGTACGTTCATCTGCCGTAAGGAGACGAACATGTCCCGCCTATGGCATACCAAAGAACTCATCTGTGCCTTCTTGGGAGTAGAAGACTTTCTGCTAAGTGCATCTGCTACCACATTCGCCTTACCAGGATGATACTCGATAGTACAATCATAATCATTGATCAACTCCATCCACCGGCGCTGTCGCATGTTCAACTCTTGCTGTGAGAAGATGTACTTTAGATTCTTGTGATCTGTAAAGATCTGACACACTTCCCCATAAAGATAGTGTCTCCAAATCTTTAACGCATGAACCACTGCTGCCAGCTCTAAGTCATGGGTCGGATAGTTCTCCTTGTGTTTCTTAAGCTGTCGCGAAGCAAAAGAAACCACATGATCTTCCTGCATCAGCACACAACCCAAACCTTTCTTGGACGCATCACAGAAAACAACATAGCCTTTTCCAGATTCTGGCAAGATCAACACTGGAGCACTGGTTAGCTTTTCCTTCAAACTTTGGAAAGCTTGCTGACATCGATCATTCCAAACAAAAGGTACATCCTTCCTGGTCAACTTCGTCATCGGTAGAGCTATCGAACTGAAGTCCTTGATAAACCTCCGGTAGTATCCTGCTAGACCAAGGAAACTACGAACTTCCGTCGGCGTCTTCGGCTGTTCCCAATCCGCAACAGATTCCACTTTCTTCGGATCTACTTTGACTCCTTCAGCAGATATCACATGACCTAAGAAAGTCACTTCATCCAACCAGAACTCACACTTACTAAACTTAGCATACAACTGATGTTGACGAAGGAGAGTCAACGCTTGACGAAGATGTTGCTCATGTTCTAGCCGGTTCCGACTATAGATCAAGATGTCATCTATAAAAACTACAACAAACTGATCTAAGAACGGACGAAACACTCTGTTCATCAGGTCCATGAAAGCAGCAGGTGCATTGGTTAATCCAAACGGCATAACCACAAACTCAAAATGACCATACCTCGTCCTAAAAGCTGACTTTGGTATGTCATCCGCCTTTATCCTCAACTGATGATATCCAGACCGTAGATTGATCTTTGAAAACACTGTAGCACAACACAACTGATCGAACAGGTCATATATCCTCAGCAACGGGTACTTATTCTTGATCGTGACCTTGTTCAACTGTCGGTAGTCTATACACAACCACATCGAACCATCCTTCTTCTTAACGTACAACACGGGAGCACCCCAAGGTGACGTGCTCGGTCTGATGAAACCTTTCTCCAACAACTCTTGTAACTGCTTCTTCAACTCTACCATCTCTGCTGGAGCCATCCTATAAGGTGTCTGTGCAATCGGCTGCGTTCCCGGAACCATATTGATCTCAAAATCAACCTCTCGGGGTGGAGGAACACCAGGAAACTCCTCGGGAAACACATCTGCAAACTCTCGGACCACGGACACTTCTTCAAGGTTAAGGCCTTTCACCTTGGTATCCACAACGGTATCCACAACGTGAGCTAAGAACGCCTCACATCCTTGTCGCAACAACCTATCTGCCACCATAGATGACACCAGACACGTCGGAAGAATCTTCCTATCTCCCTGGAAGATCTACTTCTCTCCAGCAACATCAAACACTGCCTGCTTGGAACCACAGTCCAAGACAACCTTCTACTTCTCTAAGGTATCCATCCCAAGGATAACATCGAAACCATGCATATCAAGTGGTATGAGATCCACCTGAATGATGTGTCCCGAAAAAGACAAAACACAAGATGGACACTCTTCTCGAAGCAAAGAGGAACCATCAAGAGGGGTTTCTAACAACAAGCTATCCTTCTTACAACTAATAGGTAGATGACAGTTTTCAAGCATACTATAGGCGATAAAAGAGTGTGTAGCACCCGGGTCAACCAGAACAGATATAAAGCAAGAAGAAGACATATCAGAATGAAATAACTCCATCTGACATGTCACCACTCGCGGGTTGACTATCGCCTCCGGCTGATTCATGGCATAGAATCGAGCCGTTGCTTGCTGTCCACGACCTCTGCTCCCTTGAGCAGACGATCCAGCTTGAGACGCTTGACCGCGTCCTCGTCCTCTGCTACCACTGGGCTATGGTCTCTCAGACTTCTGGAAACTCTGCCTCGGTTGCTGCGTCACTTCAACATCTCTATTCGGGCAATTGAACTTCCAATGCCCGACTTGTCCACAGAGATGACATGCTCTATTGTCAACTCGTGGCCTAGATGGCCCTGCCACTGCCACCGAAGCTGAACTGTGCGCCTTAGATGGTGAAGAAACATAACCTTTTCCCTTACTCGGAGACCACTGAGATGGTATACCAGAACTTATCATCACTGACGGTGCTGGAAACCTGGGCTTCTTGAAGCCACCAAACCTTCGTCCTTGAAACTGAGCAGGTCTTTTAAGAGACACTGACTCTCTTTTCTCCCTTATTGTCCTCTCGATCCGTCGAACTGATTCCACAAACGTAGCAAACCGCTCTCGTTTTTCCAGCGCAGACACAGGGGTTGTCAACTCAGCACTCAAACCCTTCTCGAAACTTCTGATCCGTTCATCATCTGTCGCCGCCATGTGAGGACAGAACCTCAACAGATCCATAAACTTAGCTTCATACTCGGTGATGTTCATCGTTCCTTGCCGCAACTTCTCAAACTGACTGATCTTCTCATCCAGGTACGTCTTCAGAAAGTATCTGGTGACGAACTCGCGTCGAAACACTTCCCAACAGATCACCTCACCAGGCCGCTTCTCTTCCTCGATGGTCCACCAGTGACCAGCACTACCCTTCAAAAGGTAGACAGCATGCTTTACTTTGTCTGCTTCGGGGATGTCGAGGATCCGGAAAGCCTTTTCAAGACTCGTCAGCCACAGATCTGCATCTGCTGGATCAGCCGTTCCAGCATAATCCGAAGCTCCGACTCGGCGAAGCCGCTCAAAGGTCTTCCCAATACCCGATGCTTCTCCATGGGGAACCTGTGCTCGTGGAGGAGGCACTGGTAATCGCTCAACCATGAGATTCATTGTAGCCATTAACTGCCCCATAAGTTGTTGGTAGGCAGGGTGTTCAAGTATGGCTGGGTCTGGTTGGGGGACCTCAGGCACCCGATCTTCATGTGCCCGTCCATCTGCTCCATCAACCGATGCAGCATCACTATGCTCAGGAGCATGTTCTTTGTGGTTTCCAGACATCTTGGCTTTTCTTCTGCTTAGGGCAGAAGATTTTTGTAAGATATCCTGGAAAACTCATAAGAACAGACTCAACCTAGTCCTAGATCCCTGTAGACTCAGCGAACCTAAAGCTCTGATACCAAACTTGTGGCAACACATCCCATTATCACACAGATAACGAGGTGTTACGCGAAAACGTGCGGAAAACACCATAACCACAGATTATCAAAACACGGGTTAATTAAAACCGATTGCGGAAAACTGATAAACTGTGAAACTATTGCTTTCCAGTCCTCATCCTGCACAGAAACATGTCATATAAATATGTACACAAGATCTGACATGTGTCCACAGCTCAGGAACAGCTGTCCATCCATCACATGAGTTCACCACCTGTTCATATATACATAAAGGCCCACATCCGGCCAACAACAGGATATACAGATATCATCGAACGATCTTCATAAAACATCGTCAAAACACTGCCAAGGACCTGAGAGTACAGGGATGACTCTAGACTCTACTACAAAACATCCAAAACAGCAGCATGTCCATCGCTTGCCTTCTACTGCTCCTCAAGCTGCTCGTCCGCAACACCACAACCACGACCACGTCTACCTCGACCACCTAAAAAGGGTGGAAACCAGCGGAGTGAAACAATTGAACAATTGTCCCAGCGGGAAACATAGCTCCCCACCGCAACCATAGAACCTCAACAAGAGAAACTATAACAGCAATTATAACATGAGCAGATATATCAGAAGCAGTTATATATATATAGCAAGATCATTCTTACCGGCAAGCATACCAGCTGTACTAAAACTTATGACCAGATGTCTTTCAAAAGAACATGATTATCAAGATAAGGTATATCAACATGTAACAGGATTATTAGAACAGAATATAATGCAATATAACCTGATTATCAAGATAAGGTAGATTACCACATGACCTGCAAGGTATAACAGAATATTACACAAACAAGGCCTCAACCAATGTTTCATGTTTGATTTGATCAGTAAATACTAAACGGCTGGATTATATTTTATTATGCCCTGAGGATTTGAACCGTACCGTTCAAATCCAACCTTCGGTTACGAAACCCAAGCCGGTGCCATACAAGGTCAATGGGAGAGCCAGACTCCACGACCTCCCACCTCATGGTCAGTACATGAGTACAACACAAGCAGGACCGCAATCACATGCTGAAGTGGTCTAAGCCACATGGTTAGCTTCATAGGCTACCCATTCTCTAGCCCGCCTTGGTACAGGTCTCGGCGCTAGTAAAACTGAGCCACGGGCCTGATCACCGTGCTCTGAGCCATGAACGCATTCATGCTCCATACATCACATATCCTGAGCCATGGGCCTGTTCACCATTCTCTACACACATATCTGAGTCTGCAACCGAAGTTACACTCTTACCTCCTCATTTTCAGGCTAGGAGCAACCTACACATATTCAACAATATGCGCTTCCAGGTTAACCCGTAGGAAAACCTGTTTCACCATCACCAAGTCCTGACGATGATGGATCTATGGCCAGGGCAAACTACATGATGTATTTCACTGTGATTAATTAGTATCTTTTAGATGGATTGCAAGATTCAACCAAGTTGTATAACATGCAAAGATATAACAGAAAGTAAAGAACATTATATTATGATCTATTCATATCAACCTGATCCATCTTAAGGATCCAACATCACATGTTACCACTTGGCCTCTTGCCAACCATCCAGATCCATCTCAAGGATCATCACATACCACAGGGTCTCAACCCTTCATCATGTATTGTTACTGACTCTTAAGGCTCACATCATCATAATGGGACCAACACATCACATACATAATCTTATAGAGCAATTATCAAAGTAATGTTACTCATTACATATGTCACATAGCCCTTTCATGGCTAAGTCATCACCTGCAAGGTTAAGGTATGCAATAATTGTAGATTAAACATAAGGAATATGCTCACTATCATGAAATATCATTCAAGATAATCTACTTATCAATATGACAGTTATTTGGTAATCAAGTATGTTAGGTACATCATTAAACAACCATACTGATACTTACCCTTATATCGAGATTGTACAAACAATCAGGGTATATAGAGATCATGTTGTGTTTACAGAACCAACACTATTATTAACAAGGTCATTACTATGTCATCAACTATTGTCATCTTTATCATGAAGCAACCTTTAACATAACTGTCACTTAGCATCATTATTACCAACATTATTATTATTAAACAAACTACTAGAGCAGTTATCATCATCTTCATTATCATTAACAATTAAGCATAACGGGTCACATCATGCATCTATTACATGAGGGCTATCATCATATACATCACTACCATTAGCATCCTTATTATTTGCAAGGCAACATATTACATATTGATGATATCACAAACACATCCATCGTTTTATAGGTTAATGTATAAACATCCACTTCTATCACATAAGGGACCATCACCAAAGAAACTCATACCCTCACTATAGCCTCACAACCCTCATCTATAGCCTATCACCCAACATGGGTATCGACTACCACACTATCCTTGTTGGTCATCACACCACCAACCATATCGGCCATTATACCATCAACCCTATCGGCCACTATACCATCAACCATATCGGCCACCATCCCTATCGGACAACACATCCAGCACATGAGTAGGGTATCGCCCAACAGGGCTATCGTCCACCATGGCTATCGGCCATTAGGGTATCAACCATCATGGTATCGGCCATCAGGGCACAAAGCCTATCGTCCAACATGTCATGCCATGCTTGGCCCTAACGTCCACCACAAGGCCTATCGTTCAAGAGAAGAACAAGGGAACCATATCGCCCATAAAAAGGATAACGTTCACCCTAGCCATATCGGCCAACAACCTAGCTCACCCTATCGCCCACTTATGGGCAAGGGTATCGGCCACCCACAAGGACTCATCCTATCATCCAATACAAGGTGCCATGTCGCCCAACATGGTCACCATGTCGGCCAACTCAAGAACAAAGGGGACCATGTCGGCCAACTCAAGAACAAAGGTGTTGCTCAACCCAAGGTGACTCATATCGTTCAACTTTAGGGGCAAGTGTGTCGCCCAACACACTCACAAGGAAGGGGGGTATCGCCCAACCCTAGGTCATCTTCAACCTTCAACACCAGGAAGCCCCAAACCCTAGAAAGCAAGGTATACAAGGAACCCTAAACCCAAGAGAGGGATATCGGCCACTAAGGTATATAAGCAGGATGTACAAGCAAGGAACTAAGCTAGTCTACTATCATGTAACAAGGTTAAAGCTAGAGGTAAGAGAGTTAGGGTTAGAAACTATGCAACCCGCCTTAAGCTCCAAGGAAGAAGATGCACTTTGAGCTCCAAGGTTGTCGGCCACCAAAGCTCCAAAGCACTCCAAGGTCCAAAGCTATCATCCACCAAGCTGCTCTAGGAAGGTGTATCGGCCACCACTTCAGCTCCAAGGAAGTGTATCGGCCAACACAAGCAAGATGGAGAGGGATATCGTGCACCAAGGGTGGAGGGGAGACCAAAGGACCAAAGGAGACTAAGGCAAGGAGAAGAGCTACCTATATAGGAAGAAGGGGAGGAGAAACCAAGGTACAACCATGCTATGTGTCGTCCACCCAAGGGACACATGTCCACCAACTCAAGCCACCTCTCATGCAAGCCATAAGGCACTTGTCCAAGATGTGCACCATGTGTCCATCAACCAAGCCAAGCCATCTGGGCGACACAACAAGAGCTACTGGGCGACACACCAAGCAACTGGGCGACACACCACCTGCCCTGGGCGAAACAAGGCTCAAGCAAGCCCAAACAAGGAACTCCAAGGCCCAAACAAGCTCAACTCAGGCCCAAAGGACTCAAACAACAAGCCCAAGCCTTCCTCTCAACCCTAGAGGAAGCAAAGAGGAAAAACATCTCACAAGATGGCAAACTTGCCCACAAAACCCTAAACTTGGGTTATTTGCAAGTAGCCCCTCGAACTCTCAACAAAGCACAACCAAACCCTAATCACCACTAAAGGCGATTAGCAAGCACCAAAGCACCAAGGTTAAGCAAAACAAACAGGGTAAACCCTAAACGCATGTCAGGGTCCTTACAAATATGCTCATATATGTGCCTATAATAGTTGTTGGTGGAGATTTATATCTTTCGTTGGGACGTTGGTCTCACTTCGTGGGTTTCCATGTCTTTTGGATGGTCGTGCATGATGATGTAGAGATCATGCGAGTGAGGTTGAGCAACAAAAGGATCAATAGTTGTTAAAGGTTGGATATGCTGCTAGTGTTTTGTAGTAGAGTCATATGTGTCATAATTGTACTCTTAGGTCCTTGGGGGATGTTTTGTAGTCATTGAATATCGATACAAGTTTTTAGCAGTATGCCATGGTTATGCAGATATGGCTAGTAGATGTAATAGGCTGTGGCAAGTTGGACAAGAGTACAATGATATGTATTATCTTGTGGCATCGTATGTAATATAGGTGGCTTCATGTGGACTCAGATGTAATATGTTTCCTCTTTTGTCATTATATGGAACCGATTTTAATTTACCGTGTTTTCAGATAATTTGGATGTTTACTGTTAGTTTTCATGTTTTGAATTGAGTTATCTCACTTTGTGTGGCGATGGGCGTCACAATTTGGTTGGTATCAGAGCTTTAGGTTTGCTAAGTCTATAGGGACATAGGATTAGGGTTTGTGTCTATTCTCGTGTAATCGCAATATATTTAATGGTAATTTGTTCTTATGTAAAAGAAGAAGAAGAGAAGAAAAGATATGTCTGGAGAATATGAAGAACATGCAGAGAGTAGCATTGCTGCACCAGGCGGTGGTTCTAGGAGGCAAACAAGAGATGATGGAGTGCCTAAAGTGCCTCAGTTCAACCTAGTAACGGTGGCCAATCCCACTTTTCAGTCAATGTTTGGACAATTTATGGCCACGATGGCACATATGGTGAATAGGATGGTCGTACCATGAGCTAGATAGAATCCCAAGGCTCTGGGAAGATCTTTGAGAGGTTAAGGCATGTAGGAGAATTGGATTATGTCAGTACAATGGATAAAATGGATGCTAACATGTGGTTGATCGAGCTGAAGAAGGCCTTCAAATCCTCAATATCCCTGAAGAGGATAAGGTGAAGCACACAATATACATGTTGAAAGGAAGTGATTGCCATTTGTGGGCCATCAAGGAGGAGAAAAGGCATGGTGTTGTGATCAGTTGGGAAGATTTTTGGCAAGAGTTTGTGAGATGATACTTCCCAGAGATCTATCTGGATGAGAAGATCATGCAATTTGAGAAGATTTGGTAGGGATCTATGACAATCAATGAGTATGAGGCAAGGTTTATGGAGCTTTTGAGGTTTTATCCACATATGGATGCAACAAACAAGGTGATAATTAGGGTTGATGAGAATGGTTTGAGCTCCTAGTTGGCAAAGCCAGTGTCAGCTCTAGAGAATAGGGAACAATTTGCCATGTTTGTGGAGTCATTCAGGAGGATAGAGTGGTCAGTTGTGGAGAGGCAAGAGGTGAGTTCCAAGAAGAGACTGACACAATATCAATGATAGTCATACGTAGGCTCTAAGAAGCCTAGGTTTTCATCACCTCAATCAAAACAGAGGTCCACAATTCTCTTTCAGTGGTTGTCAAGCAAGGGCAAATGTCATACCATTCTGTCAGTAGGAGCTCACAGTGCAGCATCAGTGTTAGTGGCATGACCGTCTAGGCCACAATACAAGACCAAGACTTGCCACAAGTTTGGGAAAGTAGGACATCTGAGGTGGTCATGTACTGTGAAGGATGAATTGGTGACAGAATAGCCAAGACAAAGTTAGGAAGGGTTGCAGCAGTGATAGTTTAGAAGTGGTGGAAGTCAAGGACGCGGTGAGGTGTCGTAAGCTGGTTCTTCTGGGCAAGCTAGCAGAGGACGGGAGACACAATAGGAAACAACTTGATTCAATGTCACGAGTCATCTAGAAGGAGTAGTCAACCCAAGGTTCATGACAGGTTAGATGGAGTTATTTCATTCCGATTTATCTTCTTCTTGCTTTATATCTATTTTGGTTGACCCGGGTGTGACACAATCTTTTTGTAACATACCCAAATCTTGGTAATTAGCTAACTATTCTCTCTTCTTAATATCATTTTCACTTGATTACCAATAAATTAATTTTCCCTTAATTTAAATAAATAAAGAGTGGTTAGAGACAAGAAACATATATGATGTTTAGATATATCAACTTCTATATTAAGCTAAAGGTAAAATATTTAATAAAGTCTTCAATTGGGGGTTAATTGTATCAACTCATCAACTAAATTATTTGTAACCCTAAATTGGTACTTTAGTATTATTAATAAGGGTAATTGATGAATTTAATTTAAAAAATTAAAACTACAAATCAAATTGATTAATAAAGGCATTAAATGCATGAATTAAATGCTTAACATAGAAGTAATGAAATAAAATAGAAAACACTCTAGTGCTGAGATTGACATTAAAATTGAGATCCTCACATCTTGTTTAGTCATTATAAGTTAATGGGGCATCATTTACCCACCCCATTTATTTAATTGAAATTATATGCTTCAATACATTTTGATACATTCAATACCTAAATTACAACTTACTACCCTGTAACACATTAAAGCTCTCTTCCGCATCCCCCACCCATGTGTCCTTCACGCTTGGTGCGGCAGATACAAATGGCCGAAACGGCCGTCACACCTCCTCCTCCTCTGCCTTTTACCCTCCTCTTACCTTCTACCTCCCTTCCCTATTTCTTCTCTTCCCATCCTATCCTCTTCCTTGCCCAAAATGCAGACATTGCCCTACATCTCTACAACCAAACCCTCTCCATCTCAACACCACAAAACCCTCTAAGGTTGGCGCCTAACGCTTGTATTGTTCGTTAGTTGTTCCAATGACCAGCAATGGTCATGAGACCTCCAACAATCTACACCTCCTGATCTGTATCACCACCATGGCCTCCAGATCTGTATTCTCCACCACCACCTGCCTTCATCTCCCTTGGCACCGAACAGCTTGGCAGCATCCATGCCACCAATGAATCTACAAATCATCTATTACATCATGTCTCATTCTCTGACCTCAACCAACAAGCAAGCCTCAAGCATCAGCGCCCTTCAGCCACCACAGCAAGGTCACCACCCTTCAGCCTTGTATGCCTAGTAGTAGTGGCACCTGAAACGTCGTTCGTCAGCAACTGCTATGGTTGGTTCAAACTTTGGCTAATGCCTCTCCTCCTCCTTTCTCCTTCATGAACTTCTTCATATCCCTCAACCACCTCTTCTCTGCCTCCTCATATCCATTGCTTCCTATCCTCTAAAGTAGCCATTAATCTTCATACATCAGGTTCGTAGATCAAATCCCAACATGCAAACTCTACAGAAAGGTTCAACAATCAAGAACCCTTATTCCCTATCCAACCACCGGTGTCAGTATATGATTTTAACCATACCTTTTAGATCACAGAAATTCTACAAGCCACATAGGATCTTAATCTCTCCAACCTCGACACCAAAGGAGGATCCTAGTGTGATGATGAAACATGTACTACAATTTTTGATCCTAGGTACTCCTTAACATGAAGAAAGAGTGCTATCCAAGAGGACTGTCAACATCTATAATAAAACTTTGTTCATACTTGTCAATCCAACCTGCTAACTCCTATAAACTGCCTACCACTTGCGTTATCGATATAGAGAACCAACAACTCAAGAAAATAATATCCAGACACACATTACATGGATATGGATCTGTTGGTGAGTTACTGTAATCTCATATTTATATAATTTATATTAAGATGCTAATAATGAATAATAAAGGTGTTTACACCACCTAAATTGTGTTATCCAAAAGACAATATGATGTTAGAATTTTGTGTATGTATGTTATCATAGTACTATGAATTTCAAGTAGATGGACCTATACTAACTGTATAGGTTCCCCACTTCTCAAATAATGGTCATACATGCATGCATATTTGACTAAGTATATGTAAGCTTGTTATATGTAAGATTGTAAATCAATGTTTTCATATACCTTATCATCTAAGTGTACAAGAGTAACTAAAACATATTCATTGGGTAGGAGAAAGAACACAATTTCTATGAGTTAATATGAGTAGCTTGTTTATGACTCTTAATGCAAAGAAGAAACTACTAAATCCTAATGGAATACTATAACAACCATGATTACATTTTAATTAAGGGCATGATGGTAACTTTTCATAATGAGAAATTAATCTTTGTAAAAACAATGCATCAATACCTTATTGGAAAACTAAAAACCCTAGAGTTTTGTGGAGTAAAAGAGTCATTGGAAACTAAATGAACATATAATCCAATCCAGCATGCTATAGTTCCCATATAGATGGTACTACATATTGAACCCTATACTCACCTAATAAAATTAAAATCATAAACCGTAACATGACATTAGATGATCAGGAATAGGGTAAGAGTGACATAAAAATATAATAGGAATGTATATGTTCACTTTGTCCTGGCTAACATACATAATGTGTTCCTAGGATGAATACTCTGACTTTGGGGACCAAGATTTCAATTGGGTTAACCATTAGACTTGAATACCAGGTATGTACTCCTCTCTATTTAATTTTGGGCATAATTTTACATAAATATTCTTACAGTGAGGCATCCTTTGAATATTTCCCCTTTTTATTCATACATGTTGTAAATTCTTTATTTCATGATATTGAATGATTTCATTTTGCTTGTGGAATACTTTGTTGCCTCAAACCTATGACCTCACATGCTTTGTTGTTTATACTTGGAAATGTGAATGGTGAATGATGCTTATTGCCACTCTATTTATGCATGTTAGATAAACTGACTAGATAACTATCGTAGACGCTTATGTGTAATCATTAGGGTGTGATACTTCTACCCATATATATATACAGAGGCGTGCTAATTCTACCTATGGGTGTTCTATTTCTACCCAATATTATATATAGGCCAATGACTTAGTGGTGTCTTGGCCCTACTATAGTTATCTTTAGTCAATATATATATGCACGCAAATGATTATGATTGTTGTGGTATTGTGAATGGTTAATGAAAAGATGTGTTATCCCACTTGTTTATTTATATGCATCATTATTTTGGAAATTCTTTCTTTTATTAATCTGCATTGAGACTTACCTAGCTTTAATGGGCCCCTATTTGATGGGAACATCTTACTTTACTTTTTAATGCCCTAGTTAATCCTCTAATGTACATACTCAACTTTTGCTGATACATATCTTATTTCCTATGTTTCTGGGTACTCCCTCAACCTAAGTGTTGGTGCTCTATATGGAAGAGACTCTGACGATCTTGAGCTAATTGGTGGACATAAGTGTAACTTGAGATAGCCTTGTTATCCTCTGTATATGGGGTTGTGTAAAGAGATGTAACCTTTTCATTTTATGTACCACCCTTAGGGTGAGAAATTTATGTACATGGAAACAATTTGTAACTTTGTAAATAGTTATGTTTTCTGCTGCTTAAATTTTTCATGGCTCATGTTTGTACCATTGTTTGGGCCCACTATCGGGTCCCACTCATTACACTTTTATCGCTGGAGAACTAATTGCTAGTTGTTCTTTGCTTGTTAGTCACAAACGTGATAGTCTTTGCTAAGAAACCCCTTTGGTTAGTTCCATCAAGTTGCGGAAGGTGTGTCTTACTTGCATTTTTGTTTCTCAAGATGCAGTATTCTAGTGGATCTCATACCATTTGATGTGCATGAATTTGATGTAACCCTTGGAATGGATTCCTTGGAGAAGTATTAGGTGTGGACTATTGTGCCAAGGTGGCGACATTTTGTGATGATGATGTTTTGTAGATCTTCCAAGGAGATAGGAATATTCTTCCAACATGTTTGGTGTTAGCTATGACAATGGAAATGCTGATGAGGCACAGTTGTGAAGCATTTTTGGTGCATGTAGTAAATACCAATGTGAGGAATCCTAGTATTCATGGAGTGTTAGCTGTTTGTGATTTTGAAGATGTGTTTCCCAATGAGTTCCCAAGTGTTCCCCCACCCGAGATATTGATTTTGAGATCAATCTAGTACCTAGTACACAACAGATAGCATAAACACTGTGCAAGATGACATCAGCTAAGATGTAGGGGTTGAAAAAGTAGTTGTAGGAATTTCTTGAGAAGGGCTTTATCAGACCAAGAACATCTCCTTGGGGTGCTCCCATGGTGTTTTTGAATAAAAAGGATGGATTCATGTGGTTGTGCATCAACTACCAACAATTGAACAAAGTGACGATCACTAATAATTATCTTTTATCCCAAATGGATGCTCTATTTCACCAATTGTGAGGTGTCATAGTGTTCTTGAAAATAGATCTGAGGTCAGGTTACCATTAGTTGTGGATCAAGGCGTATGCCATACTTAAGTTAGCTTTTAGGACTCAATACGGTCACTACGAGTTTGTGGTTATGCCGTTTGGGATAACCAATGCATAAATAATGTTCGTGGACTTGATGACCTTACCTTGACCAATTTGTGGTGGGGTTTGTTGATGACATCCTGATCTACTCTTGAGATAATGAACAACATGAGAAGAAACCATGACAAGTGTTGACCTTATTGAGACAACATAAGTTGTACGCTAAGTTTAGCAAGTGTGAGGTTTAGTTGAAGGAGGTGTCTTTCCTTGGACACCTAATATCTTCATGTGGATCCCAAGATGGTTGAATCTATGTTAGAGTGGGAGCAGCCAAAGACTCTAATAGAGGTTTGTAGTTTCCTTGGTTTAGTAGGATACTACAGGAGGTTCATCAAGAACTTCAACGCAGTGGCATTACCCCTAACAAAGTTGACAAGGAAATACGTGCCGTTTGTCTGGGATGAAAATTTTAGGCATTCTTTCCATCTTTTAAAGGGCAAGCTGACCAATGCCCCAGTGTTGGTTCTTCCAGAACAAGGGAAAGGTTACATAGTCTTCTATGATGCGTCGAAGAATGGTTTGGGTTGTGAGCTGACATAAGACAAGGGCATGATTTCTTTTTCTTTGCAAAATATTAACAAACATGAGGAGAGTTATCTGATGCATGATCTTGAGCTTGGTTTAGTAGTCCATTCCTTTAAGATATGAAGACACTACCTTTATGGAGAGAAGTCTCAGATCTTCACTAACTACAAGAACCTACAATACATCTTCTTGAAGAAGGAGTTGAACATGAGACAAAAACACTGGTTGAGTTGATCAAGGACTATGATTGCACCATAGACTACCATCCAGGAAAGGCAAACATGGTGCAAGATCCTTTGAGAAGAAAGTCTTCTTTATCATCATCAGTGGATAAGGTATAATTGTGTTCTTTGGTGTGCCATAAAAGAGACATGTTGGTCTCCTTGCATCAGATGAGTGTAAAGTTGGAGGTGTCCTTGTGAGCAGTACTATTAGCACAGTTACATGTGAAGCCTACATTAAGATAGTAGATCAGAGATGCACAATGTGATTCTACTACAATTTAGAAGATCTGATCAGATTTTGGTAGTTAGAAGTGTGATGGATTCCACGAGTCAGACGATGGGAAAATATGTTAAAATTATAGAGTAGTGGTGCCTAATGTTGATGATCTAAGGAAGTTGTTTATGGAAGAGGCTCACTCTTTGATGTACGACATGCATCCATGTAGCACAAAAATGTACCAAAATTTGAAGGACCTATATTAGTGGTCTGGCTTGAAGCAAGACATAGCTGAGTTTGTGGCTAAGTACGTAGTGTGCCAACAGGTTAAGGCAGAACATCAGAAACCTAAAGGAACTTTGCAATCATTACCTATACTCCAGTGGAAATGGGATCATGTTAGGATGGACTTTGTGGTCAGACTTCCTAGGAAAGACACATGTCATGATTCCATTTGGGTGATCGTTGACATGCTGACTAAGTCAGCACATTTCCTTCCTATAAAGACCAAAATATACGACTGAGAAGCTTGCACATGTCTATCTTGATGAGATCATTCGTTTGCATGGTATCCAACTACCATCGTGTCAGACAGAGTTCCTCAATTTACTAGTCACTTTTGGGAGCATATGCATGCAGCCGTGGGTGCGTAGTTGAGGTTTAGTACAACATTTCACCCACAAATAGATGGATAGTTTGAGAGGACTACATAGAATTTGGAAGACCTATTGAGAGACAATGTCTTGTAGTTTTGGGCAGTTGGGATGTACATCTCTATTTGATAAAGTTTTCCTACAATAATAGTTATCAAAGGAGTATTGACACGGCACCTTAGGAGGCTTAGTATGGGAGATGGTTTAGGTCTCCTATGTGTTGGTACGAGACCAATGAGTATCAACTCTTGGGTCATGATCTAGTATAACAAATGACTGAAAAGATTAAGAGGATACAACAATAGTTGAAGGCATCCCAAGATAGACAGAGGTCTTATGCTGATAAACACTGTAGGCTATTGGTGTTCCAAGAGGGAATTAGGTTGTAACTCAAGGTCTCTCCTTGGAAAGGCGTGTTCAGGTTTGGGAAGAAGGGTAAGTTGGCTCCTATGTATATGTGACCTTACCCTATGGTGGTACATGTTGGGAAGGTGGCTTATAAGTTGGAGTTGACACTAAGTTGCTCAAGTTGCATCCAATGTTTCATTTTATTATGTTTAGGAAGTTTCACCTGGACACTGAGTTGGTTTTGCAGCCAATAGAGGTTGAATTGGATGAGGATGTGTCATATGTGTAGGATCTTGTGTTGATCCTTGATAAAATGTGAAGAAGTTGAAAAAGAATGATATCATGTTGATTAAGGTTTTGTGGCATCACTGTAACATGGAGGAAGCCATGTGGGTGCTTGAGGAAGAGATGCATAGGAAGTACCCATCTCTTTTCACATTGGATTTGAGGGGAGAAATCCTTGTTTGGGTTTTATGGTTGTAAGGCCCCTGACCTAGCTTGGTGATTGATTGTGTTTTCTTTACCTAATAAGATACCTAAGCATTAATCTAATCTCTTGAGATGCCTTAATAACTAGTGATATGTTTATGTGTTCAGTTTGGTCCTGTTTGGTTGATGTTTGAGCTAGTTATGCATGTTTTGGACCAAGTTGCAATTTACTCATGTTGAGGGTCTATCTTGCAATTTTCCACATGTAGGTTATGCCTTTTGTGCCTTAGCATCATGAGAGAGAGAATGATGCTTTGGGGTGCTTTGTTGGACCTTGGTTGATGAGGTGGCATCATGGGGTGATGTTAGGGTTTGCATGGATGCTTGAGTTTGATGGTGTTTCAACCTTGTGTGATGGTTCTTGTGGTGTTGCGAGCGCAACACTTGGGTGATATTATTTGTGACCTAGTTCCTTGGGATAGTGTTTTGGGTCTAGGGTTTGTCTTTGGTGGAGTGTTGTGACCATTTGGCTTGGGTGAACGAGTATAGCGGTCACTACCTTGTGTGCACCTTGTTTTGTTGCAACCTTCGGGTATGGTGGACCTAAGTGGTCACTATACTACCTTCTTTTTATCACCCTTTCTTACAAGCAAGTCTAGAATGGTTTCATGGTTGATACTTTGTTGGACAAGTGTCCTTTTGGTTCTCTCATACCTTGACACCTCATATCCTCACCTCCCTCCTAACCATTGAGTATATAATCCCTCTCTTATACATGCAACTATATCTTTTAGATCTTCTTCATCTCTTATCCCTTGAGTTTGTCTGTGAGATTGGTAGTGTAAGGACCCTGACCTAGGTTTTGGGCTAACCCTGTTTGTTTTGCTTAAGTAAGTGCTTAGAACTTTAATCTAATTCTTTGAGGTGTTTTGTCATCATGTGACACATTTATGTTTCAAGTTTGGTCCTGGTGGAATGTTGTTTGAGCAGTGTTTGCTTGTTTTGGACCAGAGTGCAATTTATCCAAGATAAGGGTTTATCTTGCAGTATGTCACATGATGAGTGTTCCCTTAGTGCTATAGCATCATAAGAGAGATAATTATGCTACATGGTTCCTTGGGGAGAGCTCAAGTATCAAGTTGAGCTTGTGTGGATGATGCTTGAGTTTTATGAGCTAGTTTTGGTGTAAATTGGAATTTACCTATAGTGAAGGCTTAGCATGCAATTTACCACCTCTAGAGTGTTCCTTCCCTCTCTTGGAATCATCTGTAGATGAGAGGAAGATATGGGCACCTTGTTTGGATCTTTGTTTTGTGGAAGCATCTTTGGTGATGAATGGGACCCATGAGTGAGATGTGTTTTGCTCTTAGATGGGTTATCTCAGGTTAGAGATCCTTGGAGAGACTGCCCATTGGTTTTTGGGTGTGTAGGGTTGTGCCCTATCAGTTTGTGAAGTTTGTAGAGTTGTGTCCTATCCGTTTGTGAGTATTTTGGGTTTCACCATATCTGTTTGTGAAGGGTGTAGGGTTTTGGCATATCGACCATGAGCTTGGAAGGAAACCTAGAGGGCGAGATCTAGCCTATATCTTATCACCATGTGTTGCATGTTGTTGCATGTGGCTCCTTTCTCATGGACAAGTGTCACCTAAGCTCCTAAGGTGATGACACCTCTTCTTTGATCTATCTTCCTTCCCTCAAGTATATAACCGCCTCCTTTTTCACACAAGTAAACCCTTTCATCCATTCTTGTTCCTCTCCTCTTTGTGGATGAGCTTGGGAGCTTAAGGAGATAGAGGAAGTCTCTATGGATCTTGGGAGATCTAATTCCTTGTCATGGCGATTCCTTCTCCAATTTCCATCTTGGTGTGTTATGTTTCTTTGATGGCCATTCCTTTGAGCTTGCTTCTTCATCTCCTTCTTCCTCTCTCAACCATGGATCATACCTTGGATGAAGGTTGACTAGGATGTGGTTCTCTCTCCTTCTTTCCTTTCTTCTTGATCTATCACAACCATGGTATCTTCTTCTTCTTTCTTGAGGTGATGTTGAGATCGAGTTGGGACTCTTGATGGGCTATCTTCAAGTTGAGGAATGTGTGCTTTGGATCTTTGACCATGGAGCTTGAAATCTTAATGGAGATCTTCTTGAGGTGGGTTATATAACTCTTAACCTCCTTTGTTATTATCAATCTTTATATGCTTAAGATGTTCTTCATCTCTAGATTGTGTACCTCTTATATGTTAGTAGTTAGTGATTGTTTTGAGGAATATTTTAATGAAGGAACTTCATTTAAGTTGCTTCCATGTCTCGCTCTTTCTTTCATTGTTAGTAGATGGACTACTAACTAAGGTTCTAAGGATGAAGATGACTAAGTTGAAACTTAGGAGATGAATGGTCGTCAAGACTCCTGATGCTTAAACTGACACAACATGTATCAAATCTTCATGACTTGGGAGTGCTTAGGCCGTTAGGTCAGGATGGGTGCTAAACCGTCACTCCCTAGAGATGCCTAAAATGATATGATTGGTCAGGACAACATGCCTTGATGTGGAGATAACCCATCATGCTCTAGAGGTGCTTATACTTATATGTTTCTAGACTAATATGCTCGGATGGTACTAACCCGACATGACAAAGGAGGTTATATTGATATGTCTTGCTAGCCCGTCATGACCATGAGGACATCTTATGTGAGTTGTTCTATTTTGAGTGACAATTGTGATGCTCTTGATGGTGCAAGAGTCCGGCATGAACTAACCCTAACCCTAACCCTAACAATCTGTCATACCTTGTGTTGTCTGTCACACTTTCAAAAGGAGCTAAACCGATACACCTCTTGAGTGTTAAACTGATACACGTCTTGAGTGCTAAACTGATACATTCCTCATGCGGTTAATCTGACACCTCAAGTGTAGATAAATCATCACAACTCATGTGTAGTCAACCTAACATGCTTGGGCAAGATGTTTTAAACTGATATACCACATCGTGGTCAAAATTGATACCTTGGGTGAGCTTGCCTAACACACCATAATGTGGTTATGCCGAAACATGTGAATGAGGTGAAATTGATATCACATGATGATCCATGCATGATATAGAAGAGTGTTATTTTGTATAACATATGATTAATATTAATTGCTTATCCAAAACCTAATACACCATAGGATTATGTTACTATAAGTGGTCCATCCTTAACCAAAGAGTTTATCCCTAAAACCCTTCAACGGTGTGGGAAGTAATTTATGTAGGATTCAATGGTTGAATATCCAAATGATAACCTTAATCATGGAAGAATATGACCCATGTGCTCATCTTAATGAAAGATTGTCATCCATGACAAGTGTCTACTATATTCCCGTTTCATATAATATTAACTTGTGGAGTGAGGTTAATGACACAACTATGTGTATATATATGAGGGTGGTGATAAGCCTTGTTGGAATAAAAGGAGACACCATTTGTGTAGATATCATATAAACAAGACCAATGATCTAATAAGTTCCTTGTGTATAGTTTGAAGTGAAACCCTCTAGTTATGTAATCTAAAGTTTGACCTTCCTTAATATGATATGTGGATAATGAATTGTGAGGGGTAATAATGTATGGGTCACAAATGATGAAACATTATGAATGGTGAATGGTCAACATGTTTACATAATGCATGGTTGAAATACACATATACATGTATGCTATGGTGTTATCTAGTACTGATGACACAATGATCCAATTATATATAACTTATGTTGTTCAACCTAAATCTGTTTCAACAAAATGGGAATTGGCGTGATTAGGGTTTGGTGATGTGACCATGAGGTAGAACCCTAATAGACTACATGTAAAGAGTTTTAATCCTAATACTAAGGGCAGGTCATATTATTGAATGTGTGTGAATATAAAGCATGATATTGAATACTCTCTCTCTTATTTTCATAACTATAACCTTGTAAGTTAATGGGGTGTTATAATTAATGAATACTATGAAGGTGGTGAAATAATATTAAGCATTGGTTGTAAGCCTTGATAAAGGAACATGGGAAGTATGAATATGTGAACGTGCATATTTGGTTATATTGTCCAAACATATTCCAACCTATGGGAGGTAGCGAAGTCAAAGATTTGAGATAGAATGATGCTTGAGAACCCTATGTGGAATACACATGAAGCCTAACCATAAGTTAGAGAACTTATGATGCATTGTTTGTTTTACTTAAAGAGGTTTGATGTATTAAAACATATTCTCTCTCTGTTTATATAATATTAGCTTTGTTACAGAGATGAATGTAATAGATAATGATTGTATGACAAGTATATGTGATGTGGCATTAATGATGATTGTCATAAGGAATGCTTACATGCCCAACGAAGCATGATGATATAATGATGGATCACAAATGTGATGTGATGGGTCTTAGGACCTGGTAAGGGCTTAGTGCCTGGTTGAGGTGATATCCTCTGGTACTAGAATGAGACATTGATACCCCATGACAATATGTTGATGATGATAGCCTTGTGGTTGGCAGTCATACAGTGTTATGAGATGATGAGAACTAGTTTATAGTTTCAATAATGATATCCATTGTTGTAATACTATGCCCTTTCCTTTGAAGGATTTGTTTGTGGTATGTCATTGTATCTTGATTGATTCTAAAAGACAATTTAATTGGTCTAAGTAATCTAGTGTAATCTAATCATGTATCTTGCCATGTGCCATAGATCCATTCACTGTCTGCATCTGCTGAATGGTGAAATGAGTAACTCCTATGGAAACTCAGAGCGCATACTGTTGAGTATGTGGGGAAAACTTGGTATCTTAATATCAAGCAATTGAGGGTGACTTTGTCCATGCGCGAGCCTCAGATCATGCCCCAGGATATGTGACACATGATTGGTTGCGGGCCATACCCTAGAAGAGTGTGGCCTTGGGTCGTATCTTAGTGATGTTATGTTAATGAGTTTACACAAGATTGGATACGGGCCATACCTTGGAAGAGTGCGGCTATGGACCGTAGCTCAGTTTCACTAGCACCATGACCAATACCAAGGCGAGCTAGGTTTGCACAGCTAGACTATATGTTACTTGAAGTAGTTGACTTGTTATGTCACTACATGTTCACTGGTACTGACTGAGGAAGGTGAGGTTGTGGATTCCAGCTCTTCTAATGACCTTGTATGGCACCGATTCTGACTTAGCAGTGGTCGGATGGATTTGGGTGGTATGACTTGAATCCTCATGGCATAATAAATACATAATCATTTGTGTAGTGTACATGCATAGGATCAAACACAGAAACATTGGATGAAGCCTTGCCTTGCTTTTATACTACTTAGTTTATAACAATCATACATGTTCGTCATATTCCTTTTTAAAATTATTAGATGTTCTATTACTTCTTGGCAAGTGCATATAACTGCTCTATTTACTTCATCCCTGAGATATATGTCATTTAGTTAATTCTGCTCAGTCTGATCAATATGTTAACCTATCTACTTAGTTATCTGTAATAATAATAGAGTTAACGGAGAGTTATATCTCACGTTGGGACTGTTGTCTCACCCCATTCGTTAAATATATTTTTAGGAGGACATCCATGCTGAATTAAAGATCATGTGATTGAGGATATAATATGAGAAGAAATGACACCTGGTAAAACATGGTATATGGGTAGTGTCTAGTAAAAGAGTCTAATGTGTCGTCCCTATACACTCAGGTCCTTGGGGTTGCTCTTGATGTGTTTTGTAGACATGATTATTGATACATGGTTTTTGTCTTGTGTGCCTTTGTGGTATGTATATGAATGTGGAACTGTTAGTTGGTATAGTATGCCCATAGAGCCAATCATATGATGATTGCAATCATGCATGCGATACTTGATTTGATAATAATAAAGGAAATTTCCATCTAAATGTTTTAATCTATTTTGAGATAATGATATAACTTGTTAGATGTCTATAGAATCGTATTACTCAAGGACCTGAACAATGAGATCAAACAGATGTTAAGAGTATACATTTTTATTATGTCCTGAGTTGGTTGTTATTGTGGAAATAACCATAGACATCAATAACACAAAAGACTAGAGTGTGTGTTGGTTGATGACAGAATCTCATCAGTCATGATATATGATATCAAATTAAGCACATAGATACATGTTAGAGAACAATGTATCAGACAGACCCACCGTAAGAGTGATGCATGGAAACCACACTTGGTTAGTCAGGATCATCTCATATGGTATTAGTGGTGACTGTGGTTCTTAGACCTAAAATCACTACACTCATCACATGTCATTGGGTATACTTTGACATCATCAAACACAATCCGAAAACATGGGTTGTTATAACGGTGGTTGTTATAACGGTGATGATTGGGTGACTTTGACACATAGGGAATTGATTGTGAGTGATAGATATGGAATTTTTCCCTCCTAAGGGAGTGTGATATCTTGGCCACTTGAGGAGTGAGATTGAGAAATGCATGACCATGCACATATAAGTCAATATCTGATATTGAGCTTACATATATCTCAGACAGTCTATTCTGAATAAAAAAACACGGATTGAACGTTTGTAGAGGATGACAAATCCTTGCCTCAAGTTCAATTTGGATATCAGTGATAAAGGAATTATACATTCACTGTAACACCAATAATAGATTGTAGGTTGAAAGTTGTTCTCCAACTTTCCTCATCACTTGGGTAGCACTGATGTGAGACTAGGCACCACTCTTTACTTGTGATGTCATAAGTCAGTTACAAACACTCATTGCCAATGTGAAATGGAACCTATAGGGTCACACATATTAGATTAACCTGGAAGAGGAGTTTATCCATGAATGATGTTTGGATTGATTACTAAAGTGTTTAGGTACTCAATTAAACATTCAATCAATAGGATTGACTTAGAATCATCAAGTTTAAGTGTTGAACCAACTGATTAGAGTGTCAGATTGATTGAGAACTCCATCGACTGAGTTTGCACAACCTAGACCACCGATAAACCGGTTCACTGGGTGAAACGATTGGCTCATGGTCAGTGAGACGACTGGTTCACTCTAGTGAACTGATCGGTTCACATGGACCAAATGAGCATGTGTTGGGTTTCTCGGTTCGTGAGAAAAGATCTTCGTTTCACTTGTTCAATTCGATTGGGACAAGAATTAATCTTTACATTAATTAGAAATGAATAAGGAAAGTCATTTGTGGGCAACTCTGGGAAGTGAAACGACTAGTTCACTGGGTGAACCGATCGGCTCACCTGCCCAAACGACCTGTCCAGTTATGAACTGATTGGCTCACCTGCCCAAAACGATCATTTTAGTTGTGAAATGATCGGTTCTCCTGCCATAGTGCAATCAGTTCGTGAAAAATATGGACCCTTCTACTTCCGCAAAGACTGGGAAACCTATCCCTGACGTCTACTATAAATAGAGGGGTACAAAAGGCTTCTCAAAACACATAACTCAGAAAATCATTTTCTCTACAAAGTTGTTGTCCTCTCTGGTTGTGGTAACCAAGAGAGCCCAAGCAAGTTCTACCCATCTAGGGAGGAACAATGAGGGAAAGACAACTACAAAAAAGTGACTGGCAGTGGGAGAGTGTGTCAGTGACTAGTATGCCAACAGTGGGGGAGGACTCATTTTAGTTTGTCCATCAAGATGACTAGAGTTCTCGGTGGTCCGTGTGGACTATCTATAGAGGCGAGCGATTTCTGCTGCTAAGGAGGACAATTGTCAACTATAGTCCAGGTCAAGACCAGGAGCTTCACAGACACTGTCAAAGACTAGGTGGTTGAAGACAACACTAGATGTGAGGCATTGTCGCTGAGCAAGCCTCAGGACTAGGTATATCTCGCTAAAATATCTTTCCTATTGCATAATTGTTGATGTGATCTGCTGGTTATGGGTTTGTGGTTAGATAAAATTTTGTTTCCGCTTCCTGTTCTTTCCCATAAAACCCAACAGTGGTATCAGAGCCACGTCAACATACTATGTTTTAGGATTAATTAATATGATCAGTTTTTGGTTTTTCACCATTTATTTATTGCATGCGATGCAAATACTTTAACTGGCTAATGTGCATATCCGATTAGACACCAAAAATCCCTATATACATATATGATATGGTATATATATGCAATCGATACGCGTCATCCTAAAATGATTTTGATGGTGGATGTGTAGCGCAGTTATGGCCTATAAACACTATGTGTGCATGGTCAATTGTGGTTTATTGCATGTCGATCTGCATACCGAATCCTTTCTTCTATTCTAAATGTAACTCAAGATAACTCGAGCCTTCTCTTCTACCTCTTCTTCCCCCAAATGTAATTCAGGGTTTCCCAAAGAGATATGTAAAAGTAGGATAGTTTTATTTCCTGTTATGTCGAAGAATGATGGGCACCCAGACAAGCGATCGGAGGACCGAGATGACTGGCTGATGGTGTGAGATGAGCAACTGGTGGCCTGACGAGGAGCATGAAGACCCGACAAACCGACCGTCTAGAGGAGCCAGATGATCAGTTGGTGACAACCAACCGACCAGCTAGGAGGTGAGTCGATTAGTCATAGGATGAACTGATCAACCTGGAATAGCCCAAGCATAGATTTTCATCAACAATAGGTTGCTTCATGTGATGTAGACCTAGATGACTGTAATTCCTTGTGGTTCAAGGAATTACTAATAAGATGGCCATAATCATTGCTTTATCATGTTGCATGTTTTCTTGTGGGATGTAGCATGTATATGATACAGACTATATATGTGGTGATTGGATATGTATATGTATATGAATACCAAACCCCTCAATATAAATATTAAGTTTAAGATACCTTCCAAAAGCAGTATACATGAAAAACTTGATCGACTAAGTGTGGGCATGCCCTAGCGTGGTGCATTGTCTATTTTGTCAAAGTGTGATGGTGAAGATGTGGGTCTACCCTAGGAGGGTGCATATTCATTGTGTTGGCATTTGGGTTGGACTTAAGTAGGTGACCTTGATGGGATCAAACACCTTGAGGCATGTATATGTACATGACAAAGAGTTGTGCATGACATCTATCAAGATTTGCATAAAATGCAATTGGCAAAAGTTGCCTACCTGAAAGAATCTAGTTGTGGGTGATAGTCCTAGCTAGTCCATGACTTAGAGGAAATCAAGATCTTTCTCACTAGAAGGTTGCACGCTGTAATCTTCCAAATTGATGGTGAGGGCTTGTTAATGCGTCGTTTAGCACTTACAATCACTAAGATAATTATCCTAGAGTTTAATCCTTTTTCAACTTTCCGATTAAGGCTAGTATAAAAAGGGTCGTCCCACATGACAACTTTTTAAGATTGTTTCTTTTTATACCAATTGTTTTGAAGAACTTGTTATTTGTTTTTGGTATTTTTTTAGATTTGGACAAAAAGTAAAAGTCGAATTTTGGGGGTTGATGATTAACACTAAGGAAAGAAATGCAAGAATGGAAATGCACTTAACAAGAATGTAAATTTGCCCTGTCACAAGGAAAATTAAGATTGTTGTTAGCACAAGAAAAACTATTATGAATGAAAAGACTATAAAGAAAGAAAAGCAAGCGGTGATTAAATCAAGAGATGAGAATCGAGGCTTTAGGGGTTTTCACCACCTTATCCTAGGCAAAATCAAACTAATCCTTTAAAAATGATAGATTCGATGAAGGCAAGTGAATTAATAAAAAACCACTAAAGATAGACTCCACATGAGCCCATTGGTCCTGGTGTTCATGCTTCTTAGTTTATCATCCTAAAAGAAGAAGATCCACAGTCATTTCAAAACTCCTATGCGATTGGGTTTGTTGTTCTAAATCTGAACTTCCACGGTCATATACATCCAGATTAACTTTTGATCAAATCAATTAATTACTTTAATAGATCAATTAGTTATCAAACCCAAAAGCCATCTAGAGTCATTTTTAAAGGACAAGTCAATAAAACCATGACTAATGGATTATTCCCCTTGCCTCGATAAAGAACTACTCACTCATGGAGAAGGAGCAAAGAGAGACAGAGGAAGGAAGTGATCTAGCCATCTTCGAGTCTTACGACTACTGATCCTCAATTAGAGACAATGAAGATGGTTGTCTCGTCCTACCATGCTCGAATGCTCAAGAGAGTGGAGGAGGAGAAAAGCAAGTACTAGATTTAAACACAACGGAATAACGGAATAACATGTAACAAAGATGCAAAGCCATTTATTCAGATCTAGAAGAAGAATACAAGGAAAATTGCTTCAGAGCACTAATACAAGAAAACCCAAGATGCCCCAAAGGAGGAGGAAGTGCCCCTCCTTTTATTGGAGAAGGAGGGGAGGAAGTATTAAGATAATATAAAGAGTTTGAGGCTATTCGAAAGACTTAATTAAAAGAATAATATTTGTCAATCCTTGATTGCTCTCTCTAGAATGTTCTGCAGTTTCTGTAATTGGACTTTACAATATATTTGTCCTTTATAAAACGCTCAGAAAAAGTCACAAAATATATTTTTCCTGTAGCACTTGTAATTATCTTTCCAAAACATATTTATATTCCAAATTTGGAATTTATATGTAGAAGTTATGACTGTTTTGGTGAGAGATATATGAGACTCTGCGGGAAAACATAAGGCTACGTTCACGGGTTAAGTATCCAGCCAAATAAATGTCAAAATTGCCGCAAAATATGTCTTTTTTATAGCCAGTAAAATTCTCTTTTCATTCCATACTTGATCTTGAAATTCTGCCTTTAGACACAAAAGATATGGCTATTTTGGTGATGAGTATCTCAGGCACTGCGGGAATATTTGAAAATTCTCAAATCTTCATCTTTTATTTTCTCAATTTAATTACTTAGATCATTCCTAAAAATTAAGAAAAATATCATAAGAATTCAGGAAAAGTATATCAAGAATATGAAAGTGTTATTTATTTTTGAATTAGCTAAAATTAACAAAAACATCCTAATTAACTATTCTAAATGAAGCAAAAATAGGAGATGAATATGTATTCATCAAAATACCCCAAACTTAAACTTTGCTCGTCCTGAGAAACATTAAAATCAAGAAATACTTTCAAGACATACTCTCAACCTATCATCCTCACTCTCCTAACAATCACTTGATTCCTTCCACCAAAATATGTCCAAGCGACCCTGACTTACTGAATTCACAAAAAGTGACTTTTATATTTCCTACTTCCCAAACTTGCATTTATTCAAGACCTGCAATAAAAAAAATTTCATTTCACCTTTTCATTTGGTACTACAATTTTTTTTAAAGTTTTACACAAGAACATGGCTGATTTTAGATGGTTGGGGTGTTTGTAGTTTTCCCCTGGGTAGAAAATTGGAGTGAAGGAGGTATGGAAGAAGGACAATCTCTACTCTATTCGACTCGAGACCTTTTTATTTAGTGGACATACAGTTACATTGACCACATTTTTTTTATTTGATTTTTTGTGATACACCCAATTGCGTGAGTATAGAAGAAGCGGAAGAGGGGGAAGGGGTGCCACCCCAAACTTAGCATTTTAGGCACTATTGGCTTTTTTCTTTTTGACGAATGGAAAGATTTAGTAGTGGTGGAAGAAGAGTAGAAGTGGCTATTCTGGTGCAACTTTTTTTTTCATCTTTTTTTTAAGAGTACCATGCATTGGTTCAACTATTACTGAATCATGTGAAAAATCAAGAACATTTATATAAGTTGTACATGATAAGAAAGCATCACTCTTGAATCCTATCAGTCCTCTATGGCTTGACATCTTTTCCAAGGAGCGATTATTATTTGAGGTCCTAAGTGACAGGAGGATTTCTAGTCATAAAGTTTCAAAATTTTAGTTGCAAGGCAGTTACATCATTAAGGGGAGTATTTTGACAAATGATCATATCAAGGCCGATTAGAAATGGGACAATTGTACTATGAAAAGAAAGAAGAAAAAAATAACTACATGTAATATGTAAAACAAAGAAAAGATACTAAAAGGGAAAGAAAAAAGGGTAGAAACGTACCACCCATCCCCACCCCGAACTTAAGACTTTGCCCGTCTCAAGCAAAATCAAAATCCGAGATGGGGGAAAAGAATCATTGTGGTGGAGGATGAAGGATGACGACATCAACTTCCTAAAAGAGAAGAACAAAAAAAGGTGATGATGTTATAAAATATAAAAAAAATGCAAAAATTATTTGGGTTGCCTCCCAAAAAGTGCCAAGTTTTACGTCGTGGCCTAACAAGAGATGGATCAATCTATTGGGATTCTAGGGAAGTTGTGGGTTCAGATAGGTTTGGGTCTTTCAAAGATAAATAGTTGTTCAAATCTGAAGCGACAAGGTCTTCAGTGGTGATGTATCTTTTAAGTCGGTGCCCATTAACCTTAAACTCACCCAAAACTTTATCCCAGAGAAGGAAAGCGCCATGTGGATAAGCACACTTGACAATGTTGGGGCCATACCATCTCGACTTGAGTTTTTTAGGGAAAAGTTGTAATCTTGAATTAAAAACTAAAACTTGATCCCCTTCTCTAATGTCTTTGCGCTTGATGTGACCATCTTGCCACATTTTGGTTCGGTCCTTGTAGATTCTTGCATTTTCGTAGGCACTCATCCTAAGTTCATCAAGCTCATTCATTTGGAGAAAACATTTCTCTCCAGCCATGGAAAGGTCAAAATTCAAACTTTTGAAGGCCCAACTGGCTTTATGCTCTAGTTCTATTGGTAAGTGACATGACTTACTGTAGATCAATCTGAAGGGGGTGGTACCAATGGGTGTTTTGTAGACAGTACGATATGCCCACAGAGTGTCATTGATTTTTAACGCCCAATCTTTCCTAGTTCATCCAACAATTTTCTCTAAAATGGATTTTATTTGTCTATTGGATACTTCTACCTTCCCACTGGTCTGAGGATGGTAAGGAGTGGTGACTTTATGATAAACCCCATATTTTTTCAAAAGAGCCTCAAACATTTTCTCCAAAAAATGGGATCCCCTGTCAGAAATGACAGTGCGAGGGGCTCCAAATCTAGGAAAAATGACATCTTTAAAGAGTTTCTTAATAGGTTTAGAGTCACATGTTTTAGTAGGTATGGCTTCAACCCACTTTGACACATAATCAACCGCGTCTAAAATGTAAGAAAACCCATAAGAAGAAGGAAATGGGCCCATATAGTCGATTCCCCAGACATCAAAAATCTCTGATTCCTGCCAAGAGGTGAGAGGCATTGGGTCATGCTTGGAGATATTACCCGTCCTTTGACATTGGTCACATGAGAGCACATAATCATATGAGTCTTTGAAGATGGTGGGCCAAAAGAATCTGCATTGTAGGACTTTTCTGGCAGTTTTTTGGGAACTCATGTGACCACCATAGGGGCCAGAGTGACATTGTTCCAAAATGGCGATGCTTTCTTCGTGGGATACACAACGAAGATATAAACCATCGGCACAAATTCGAAATAGATAAGGTTCATCCCAATAATAATTTGACGTCATGTAAAAATTTAGCTTTAGAGTGTCCCGTATACTCAGGGTGCAATACACCTGTAGCTAAATAGTTTACAAAATCAGCAAACCAAGGGAATTGGGAGTCTACCTTGAGCAATTGGTCATCAGGTAAGGATTCATTTATGGGATTTTCATCAATGGGGCTATAGCTAAGTCTACTGAGGTGATCAGCCATGACATTTTCAGATCCCTTTTTGTTTAGGATTTCTAGATCAAATTCCTGCAATAACAAAATCCATCTTATGAGTCTAGGCTTGGCATCTTTTTTTATCATGAGGTAGCGAATAGCTGCATGATCAGTGTAAAAAACAACCTTTGAACCAACAAGATATGAGAGAAATTTATCAAATGCATAGACAATGGATAGCATTTCTTTTTCAGTGAGTGTGTAATTTCACTGAGCTTCATCTAAGGTCTTGGATGCATAATAAATGATGTGGTGTTTTTTGTCAATTCTCTATCCTAAAATGGAACCTACAGCAAAATCACTAGCATCGCACATGATTTCAAAGTGTAAGGCCCATTCAGGAGCACAAATGATAGGAGTGGTGGTGAGAGCATTTTTCAAACATAGAAAGCTCTCCATGCACGCCGTATCAAAATGGAAAGGCACCTCCTTTTGAAGAAGATTGGTGAGAGGTTTTGTGATTTTGGAAAAATCATGGATGAATCGCCGATAGAAACTGGCATGTCCTAAGAAGGCTCAGATGTCTTTCACTGAGGATGGGGGAGGCAGCTTGGTGATGATCTCAATCTTTTCTTGGTCAACTTCAATGCCCTGGTTTCTCACCTTATGGCCTAGAAAAATACCCTCCTTGACCATGAAGTGAAACTTCTCCCAATTAAGGACTAAGTGTGATTCAATACATCTATCAAGGACAAGGGAGAAGTTTTAAAGGTAGGAATCAAAATGGTCTCCATACATGGAGAAATCGTCCATGAACACTTCCATGACATTTTTAGTTAACCCTGGAAAAATAGCAGACATACATCTTTGAAAGGTGGCTGGTGCATTGCACAGACCAAAGGGCATTCGTCTAAAGGCATATGTACTAAAGGGGCATATGAAAGTGGTTTTATCTTGATCTTCAGGATGAATGTGAATCTGATAAAAACCTGAGTAGCCATCTAGATAACAAAAGTATTGTTGATGGGATAAACATTCAAGAACTTGATCTAGGAAGGGAAGGGGGAAGTGATCTTTCCTAGTTGCTTTGTTGAGCTTCCTGTAGTCAATGCACATTCTCCATCCTATGACTGTGCGAGTGGGAATGAGTTCATTCTTCTCATTACGAATGACAGTAGTCCCTCCCTTTTTGGGAACAACTTGAACTGGGCTGACCCATGGGGAGTCAGAGATGGGATAGATGATTCATGTAGTCAAAAGTTTGATCACCTCTAGACAGACTACTTCCTTCATATTTGGGTTGAGTTTTCGTTTTGGATCACAAGAAGGTTTGTGGTCTTCTATCATAGGGATTTTTTGGATACAAATGGATTGATCTATTCCAACTAAGTGTGTCATTTTGTACCCCAAGGTAGCTCTTTTTTTCCTAAGTTCACCCATAAGTTTGGTTTTTTGTTCGAGGGGAAGGGAAGAGTTTATGATGATAGGGCATAGTTCTAGCTCATCAAGAAAAACATATTTCAGACTTATGGGGAGAGTCTTCTATTCTGGGGCCTTTGCTGGTTCGGGTTTTTCTATGGTGGAGATCATTTTAAGGTCCTCAATCTCAGGACATGGGATTTCCTCAAAGTTATCCAAATGAATCTTGAGTTGATTTGATGGTTCATTATCAAAATCACATTCTACGAGGATAGTGCGGGCGGTGCGTAGGGGGTCATCAACTAATTCCCATTCTTCCCTTAGTTAGGATAATTCATCAATGCAATCCAGGAGGTAAACTTCTTCCTCAAGACTAGGTCCCCTCATGCTTTAAAACACCCTAAACTCTAGGGTTTGCTTCCCTAGCCTTAAAAAAATGGTACCAGCCTCAACATCAATTAAGGAACGAGCAATGGCTAAGAAGGGACGTCTGAAAATGAGAGGGTAGCATAAATCTTCCTTGATATGCATGATTACAAAATCATAAGGGATGCATGCATCATTTCCAACTTTAACCAGAATGTCTTCTATAATTTCCATGGGTTTAGTTGTGGATGAGTCTGCCAGTTGGATGGTCATGGTTGTGGGTAACATGTCATTGAATCCTAGTCTTTTGCAAAGACTATATGGCATGATGGATATACTGGCTCCTAAATCTTCTAGGCCTTTTCTACAAGCATTGTCACCCAAGTAGCATCCTATTCCAAAAGAACCTGGATCCTTCTATTTTTTAGGCATCTTACTTAGGATAATGTCTGCTGTGGTCCTAGAAAGTTTAACAGTCTCATATTCTTTAGTAACATACCTCATGGTCAAGAGAGATTTCATGTAGTTGGACCAGGCGGGCATGTCTGCCAAAGCATCAAGGAAGGGAATGTCGACATGTATTTTTTTATAGCATCCCTAAATTTCATGAAGCAGGCATCAAGTCTTGTTTGTTTGAGGTGGGATTGATAGGGAGGTCAGGGTTTGTAGATTGCTTCTTCATCTTCTACTTGAGGGGTTTCGGGGATGGATAGTTTGGGTGTAGCTTCAGGTTTGACAACTACCATGTCCTCATCCTCGAATTCTAGAGGTGGGTCTAAAGATTTTTCTGGAGGGGGAGGGGCGTGCACTTTTCCCAAACGAGTAGAGACAACCTTGAGTTGTTCAGGATGTTTGGGGTTGTTTTCATGCTGCCCTACAAAAGTCCCAGCAGGAGGTTTCTATTGGGCAAACAGACGATCTAGTTGGGCATCCATTGCCTTTTGATGAGCTTGTTGAGCAACGATGATTTTCTCCAAGGCAGCTATCCTTTCGTCAGATGTAGGGGTGGTGGTAGGGACATTTGGTTGAGGAAGTGGTTGATTGAGGTTTTGAGGGGGAAGGTTTAAATTTTGAAATTGTTGTCCTTGATATGATGGTCGGGTTAGATGATTTCCTCGATAATTTCCTTAGTTTCCAAAGTTCCTTTGATTGTTGTACGGGAATCCAGGTGGTGGTTGATTGTTACCTTGAGGGTAGGGAGGCCTTTGTTGGGATTGGAGTTGTCTAGAGTTCTCGGCACCTGAAGGATTCCCATATTGAAAACCAGGGTGGTTTCTAGTTTGGTTGGGATTGTAGTAACCTTGTCCTGGTATGGTATGGATTGAATTGAGGTCTTCTGTTTGTTGTCCTATTTCAGGTTGAATGGGCATTTTGTAGAGATATTGATAGTGGAGGGTGGTATGGTCGTATCCTTGGAAAATACCACAAAGAGAATCCATGACTTTTAGTTGTTGGGGTGACTCTCTAAGTGTGACCAAGGATGACTCTAACCGATCTTATTTTAAGGCAATTAATTTGAGGCTTTCTGCTATGCTTTGGATATCATTATTAACTTCTACCTTGGCTACCTTAAGGATTCCACCAATTCCTCTTCTAGCCCTTGTTTCGGAAGCCCGTTTGACTACTTCCCATGCTCTAGTCAAACTTTGATGCATGAAATTTCCTCCAGATGAGGAATCGAGAAAGAATTTGGTATCATCATCAACACCACGGTAGAAGATCTCTATGAGTTGGGCTTGAGAGATATCATGGGGGGGCACTTCCTAAGTAAGTCTTTGAACCTCTTCCAGGCTTCTCCTAAAGACTCTCTTGGGGACATAGAAAAGTGAGTAATTTGGCCCCTAAGTTCGTAGGTAAGAGAAGGGGGGTAAAATTTCTCAAGAAACTTGCTTTGCAGAACTTCCCAAGTTGTGACATGTTCTTCGCTCTCCATAGTGTTGTACCAGCTACTAGCTTGGCCGGAGAGGGAATACTTGAACAACCTAAGATGAATGGCATCTTTAGAGACACCCAGAAGTTTCTTCAAAGAGCAAAGGTCAATGAACCTTTGAAGATGATCTTGGCAACTTTCCCCATTGTTGCCTGAGAAGGGGTTGGCTTGCATCATGGTGATCCATTGTGTTCGGATCTAAAATTGTGGAGAAATAATGTCAGGGGGTATGACTGGATGTTGCACATAGGCAGTTTTGGGAAAAGAAAAGTCCTTTAATTGTTTTTTCCTTTCAGCTTCCCTCCTATTGACTTCTATGGTTTCTTGTTCTGCCCTAAAGGCTACTCGCAAAGTGGCTTCTCTTTTTTCTTGTTCGGCTTGGATAAGCTCTCTTTGAGTTGCTAGAGCTTGGTTGATCCTACGGGCGACTTCCTCTTCATTCATTCTTGCTAGATTTTGACGGTTTAAATAATGGAAAGTCCTTTCTATTTCTGGGTCAAACGGTTGAAAATTGACGTTCGAGCGTCGCATGCACAAATGAAGTAGTTAATCGTGTGCAAAAAAAATGGACTGCCGGAATGGAAACTCGGAAGAAAGAGGAGTAGCACTTCCAGAATGTTACTAAGAAGGCAAAAAAAACTTCAAAAAAAAAGTTGGGGTTCGAAAGAAACAAATCTGTTGTCCCCGGCAACAGTGCCAAATTGTTAATGCGTCATTTAGCACTTACAATCACTAAGATAATTATCCTAGAGTTTAATCCTTTTTCAACTTTCTGATTAAGGCTAGTATAGAAAGGGTCGATCCCACATGACAACATTTTATGCATTCATCAGGGATATCAACTTGATCAAAATAGTGGGAGAGATAATTAATTAAAGACCTAATTGATATCGTCAACTTTATCAAATCAAACAAATCAAATTGTTTTGAAATGTTGCAAAATTCTTTTGTAGAATCCAAATGTTAAACACAAATAAATTATCATTGCGATTGGTTCATAAATGGGATAAACTTTAAATCTAGTTTGGAACCTTTGAGTAGTGTTCTCAATAGTGAGTGTAAACTCTAAAGTCCTTGAAAGACCAGAACCAGTAGAACCACTCCAAATGCGCCTAATGCTAAAATTGGATGCTTACTTGAAGTATGTCAATGATGCCTAAGACATCAAGAACCTTATGTTGAGCTATATGAACTATGAGTTGCATAAATAGCTTGAAGCATGGACATTCTTGAGATGGTTATACATATTAAGAATCATGTAAAGAGTGAAAGGTATAATGTCTTAAAAGCAATATTTGAGTATAATTAGATAGATGGAGATCAAATATAATCTCATATTCTCAATATGATTGTGCATATAGATCAACTGTGATTTCTTATAGGTCAAGAGTTGACCAAACACATGATTCTAATAATTGTTGTGTGAATCAAATAGAAAGTTCATCAAATGTTGGGAAACTTGGCCAAACCATTGTTTGAAGTTCTTGGCATATTGATGCCAAAGCATGAATGAAGAAAGGACAAAACCTATGATAATGATCAGCAGAGTGAAGTCCATAGACTAAAGCAAGGTCAAGAAGTGTTCTAAAGCCAAGCTTAGGTCCAAGTCTTCATCAATCAAGATATGGAGAGGAGTAAGATGGAAAGGGAAATAACCTCTTTATAGAGGATCTCAGGAAGATGAAAGAGAGACAAGATCTCTACTTCAGGACATAAGAAGAAGTAAGCTAGAAACTGTGCGGAGTAAGAGTTGCTACCTTTACATTTACAATATGACATTCATGGGCATACAATAGAATTAGTGAATTGCTATTGTACATATTCCATCAATGAAATTGTCATACATCTTGTATGGACAAGGGTGTAATGAATTGATGTTTCATTTCAAAGAAAATGATCTTTGATAGAAATGCCTATGTCTCATCAACTATACTTGATTGTTAAAGAGACAAATGTGTGTGAAACATGTAATGAATGACATGACAAATCAAACTTGAATGCCTATAGCATAGTCATCTATAGTTCATAAATGAGAACTGCATTTCTAGAAATCCATATGATGGTTATCTAGACTCATTTTGGTTATTGAACCAATAGAGACATGCTAATCTCATTCATTGTGCAATATTACAAAGGTTCTTCACTAGATATAGTGGAAGAACGATTATTATATTAAGGATTATAAATATTGATGTATATAGACCTTTTCAAATCAATGCTAAAGGTAATCAATACTACTTCAATATATTTTCTGATGACCTCAGCAAATATGGTAGTTTTTATTTGATAAATACAAACATGGATCTCTTGAAGTGTTCAAGGAGATCATAAATGAAGTACATAACAAACTTGTTATAAGTATTAAATTTTCATATGATTGATATAGAAATACTTTGAACCAAGAGTTTGAGAACCTTTTGGAAGATCATGATAATGTATCATGATGGACTCCACCTGAAACAAAATGATAGTGTATCATGAGAACTGTATCAGCAAGAAGGAATCACACCTTGATAAGTTAGAGTGTGATTACTAGCTAAACTTCAAATTTCCTTTTGGGCACATGCTTAACACTAAAACAATGTACCATCTAATTAGTTCAAAATACACCATATGAGATATGGAATGGGAAGTGTTCTAATATATCTTCATAAAAATTAGGATTGAAAGCCTAAATAAGAAAAATGTTTCTTAAAAGGTTTTGTCCATAAATTGCATAAATGTTACTTTGTTGAATACTACGTTGATATCCAAATCCAATAACAAAGGCATTTTGGATGGCTGCATTCCTAGAGGAGAACCTAGTTCTAAAGGAATCAGTGGGAGAGAAAGTTGAACTCAAAATGTTCAAGACAAATAAGAAAACATTGAACTTAAAGAGGTACAATGGGAATAAAGAGAATCACAAAATGTTTTGAAATCTCAAAGTTCCTTTAAGTAACACACAAAACACATGGTTCTGGTATAACAAACCTAGAGCTTGAATGATATATGATATGTTATGGAAACGAAGGTTGTGAGTCGATCATATGATGAGTGAACAGTCTACCTAGAAGCTAATGAGAGCCAGAAACTGAGATATGGCTTGAATCCATGCAATCCAAGATGGACTCCATGTACATCAACAAAGTATGACCTTGGTTGATCCACCTGAAGGGGTAAACCCCATAGGGTACTTTTAGGTCTTCCAGAAGAAGGCTGACATGGAGGGTAATTTTGTTGCAAAGAGTTTCTAACAAGTTCAAGGTGTTGAACATGATGAAATCTTTTCAACAGTTACCAAGGATAAATCCATCAGGATAATGCTTGCTACTATAGCTTAATGGAAATAAAGTACATGAAGTTGTATAGATCAATCTTTGGATTGAAGTGGGCTCCTCAGAACTAGGATCTTCAATTTGACAAGATAGTTAAAGAGTTTCACTTGAGTCAAAATAAAGAAGTTATGTTTGATTACAAGAATTTAGTGGGGGCATATGTATATTCCACATATTGATGGGGAATAACATCCTTATACTACAAATATTAAAACCTGGAAACAAAGTGTATTCTAAAGTTTTAAAGAAGCATCCTCTATGATAGAAATCAAGATCTATAGAGACAGATCAAGAGGGCTTCTTGACCTAAGAAAGAGAACATACATTGGCAAGATACTGAAAGGGTTCAGTATGATGAGAGAAAACTTGTCCATGTTCCATGGAGTTAGTCTCTCAAGGGCCAAGTGTCCCAATTCTTATGAAGAATAAGGAACACATGGATAGACACCATATGCATTCACAATTGGATCTATCACATATGAACTCATGTCCTTATCTTGTATGTATTGGAAACGACAAGAAAATATGAATTAATTATCTTGTATGTATTGGACATGACAAGAATATACAAACTCATCATCTTGTAAGTATTGAACATGACAAGAAGATATGGAATCTAGTTATTTCGTATGTATTGGACATGACAAATGGATATATGTCAAACTTCAGTAAGAGTTACTGGAATACCATGAAGGAAATCTTTATGCACTTGTGAAGTACTAAAAGGATTAGTTCTTTAGTTATGGTAATAAGGAAGAGTTGGGTGTAAAGAGTTACACTGATGCAGACTTCTGAAATAAAAAATTGTGTTTGACCTTGGAATAAGAATTGTTAGTTGGAAATGTTCCAAACATAAGACAATTGATTAATTCTACAATAAGTCGGGTACCTTAGTGTTATGAACATTTTAAAGGATATTGTATGGATCTAGAAGTTCATATGGATGAACTTATGGGAAGTTCTAACCATTAGTGACTCAGTAGTAATATTGTGACAACAATGGAGCTACTGGTTAGGCAAAGGAATTTCAGATAGGATACTATGACACTTCCAACTCATACAACCTGTCGTACTGTGAGGGGATGTAAAACTTGAAATATACCGACTTAAAGTAAATGTTGCTTACCCACTATAAAAGAACTTTTATAGCAGAAACATGATGGACATGTTAAGATCACGTGGAATATAATTCTTGGGTGATTGGCTCTAAGTGCAAGTGGGAGTCTGTTGGTATAGTATGCCTAGAGAGCCAATCATATGATGATTGCAATGAGGCATTTGATACTTGATTTGATAATGATAAAGGAAATTTCTGTCTATATGTTTTAAGCTATTTTGAGATAATGATATAACATGTTAGATGTCTAAAGAATCGTATTACTCAATGATGTATGTTTTCAGGTTAAAGACTTGAATAATGAGATCATGCGGATGTTAAGAGTATACATTCTTGTTATGTCCCTATTCGGTTGTTATTGTGGAAATAACCATAGACATCAATAATAAAAAAGACTAGAGTGTGTGTTGGTTGATGACAGAATCTCATCAGTCATGATATATGATATCAAACCAAGCACATAGATACATACAATCTTTTTATGTACCTAGTCAGTTGTTATTGTGGAAATAACCATAGACATAAAAAATAAAAAAGACTAGTGTGTGTTGGTTGATGACAGAATCTCATCAGTCATGATATATGATATCAAACCAAGCACATAGATACATGTTAGAGAACAGTGTATCAGACAGCCCCCCATAAGAGTGATGCATGGAAACCACACTTGGTTAGTCAGGATCATCTCTTGTAGTATTGGTGGTGACTGTGGTTATTAGACCTGAAATCACTGCACTCATCACATGCCATTGGGTACACTTTGACATCATCAAACGTAGTCCATGAAACATGGGTTGTAATAACGGTGATGATTGGGGGGCTTTGACACATGGGGACTTGACTATGAGTGATAGATATGGAATTTGTCCCTACTAAGGGAGTGTGATATCCTGACCACAAGAGGAGTGAGATTGAGAAATGCATGGCCATGCACATATAAGTCAATATATGATATTGAGCTTACATATATCTTAGACAGTCTACTCTGAATCAAGAAACATGGATTGAATGTTTGTAGAGGATGACAAGTCCATGCCTTGAGTTCAATTTGGATATCAGTGACAAAGGAACTATACATTCACTGTAACACCAATAACAGATTGTAGGTTGAAAGTTTTCTCCAACTTTCCTCTTCACTTGGGTAGCACTAATGTGCGACTAGTTACCACTGTTTACTTGATGTGAAATGGAACCTATAGGGTCACACACATAGGATTAACCTAAAGGAGGAGTTTATCCATGAATGATGTTTAGATTGATTACTAAAGTGTTTAAGTACTCAATTAAACATTCAATCAATAAGACTTGACTCGGAATCATCAAGTTCAAGTGTTGAACCAACTGTTTAGAGTGTCAGATTGATTGAGAACTGCATTGACTAAGTTCTGCACAACCTGGATCACCAACCGATCAGTTCACTGGGTGAACCGATCAGCTCACGGTCAATGAGATGACAGATTTACATGGACCAAACGAGCATGTGTTGGGTTTCCCGATTCGTGAGGAAATACCTTCATTTCACTTATTCAATTCGATTGGGACAAGAATTAATCTTTGCATTAATTATAAACTAATAACGAAAGTCAATTGTGGGAAAGTATGGGAAGTAAAACAACCAGTTCACTGGGTGAACCGATCGACTCACCAACCCAAACAACCGATTCGGTTATGAACCAATCAACTCACCTTCCCAAATGATCGATTCAGTTGTGAAATGACCGGTTCACCTGTCGTAGTCAAATCTGTTTGTAGAAAATCTAGACCACATAGATTGGGAACCCTGACCCTGCCCTCTACTATAAATAGAGGGGTAAACGGGGCTTCTCAGAACACACAACTCAAAACATCAGTTTCTCTGCAAAGTTGTTGTCCTCTCTGATTGTGGTAACCGAGAGAGTCCAAGCAAGTTCTACCCATCTAAGTAGGAACAACGAGGGAAATACAACTATAGAAAAGCGATTGGTGGTGGGAGAGTGTGTCGGTGACTAGTAAGATGACAGAGGGGGATGACTCCTTTTAGTTTGTCCATCAGGACGACTAGAGTTCCTAGTGGACCGTGTGGACTATCTATAGATGCGGGAGATTTCTACCGCTCAAGAGGACGATTGTCAACTACAGTCTAGGTCAAGACCAGGAGCTGCACAGATGTTGTCGAAGACTAGGTGGTTGAAGACCACACTAGCTACAAGGTATTGTCACTGAGCAAGCCTTAGGACCAGGTATATATTCCTATTTCATTATTGTTGATGAGATGTACTGGTTATGGGTTTGTGGTTAGATAATTTTTTTATTTCCGCTGCCTATTCTGTCCCAAAAAACCCAACACTATTATCCTATGTAATCAGATGATTGGAAAAAAATGATGTAACACTTAGAATATATGTTATGAAATGCAAGTATTGATTCTTGTGTAAGAAATCTCAGCTCATGGTGTGTGATGCAAATCAATTTTAATTTCCTGTGATTTTTGGTAATCCGCTGGTAATGGTTGATCGTGGGTTATGTTTTGAGTAATCTCGCTTTGTGTGAGAAAGGGTGTCACATTTGGTGGTATCAGATCTCTAGGTTCACTGAGTTTATAGGGACTCTAGGACTAGGATTAGGATGGTGTCTAAGATAAGAACATGATATAAAATATGGTGCATACTACCTAATCTCAGTACTTGAATGTCTTGTCCATGTATTCAAATGTTGAAGAAAAGGTAAGTATGGAACACTTAGCTTGATTTCTCTTTGATTACTCTGATCAAGTAATCATTTTGGATTAATCTAAAGAGCATAACAATCGGAAGTTAATACCTCCATCATACTATAAAAAGAGATAAGAATTGCACCATAATTCACTAAAACTTGAATATTTAGTGATTAAAAGAGAAAGATACAGCTCCATGAAACCTAAATCCAAGTGTGAATATGATAAGAAAAGTTCTTGAAGTCGTAATTCTAAGAAATGTATGAAGAAACCAATAGATGAACTTGTGTTAATAAAGAAAGTCAAGGTGTAAAATTCACATAAGATGAGGTAAATTCCTAAAACACAAGGATGAAGTGAGTAGACCAATAAGAACGAATGGTAAATAAATAAGATGGAACCTGAGTTAATCTCAGACCAACCCGTGAATATTAAAAGATATAAATTGAAATCCTCATGGTATGTGAAAAAAAACAAGAAAGATAATCCCTGATCAATAAAGAATATGTAAAGAATAATGATCCTTTTTATGATGTAAAGATGAAAATGTGGTAAAACAAGGAAATGTTAATGAACATGATAGATAATAACAAAGAAGGAAGTAATGAAATGTAATCATTTTTACACTTCCTATGGTTATGGGATGGAAACCTAGGTGAGAATAAGTTAAAATGAAACATGAATAGTAGAAAACTTGTGAAATAATTAAAGAAAGTGATAATCCCTTCACCTTGATAAACAAACTCTAGGTAATGATGTAGTAATAAGAGGAATATGTTCCCTTGTGTTTTATCCTTTCAAGGTTGTGGTAGTCAAGTGGGTTTTATGTCACTTGTGTGCATGGTTTAAGAAGTGATCTTAAGATGGATACTCTGGTAAGTATCAGTTGGTCTTGGGTTTTGTTCCAAGATAGGGATACCTGTGATAGGAGATGTCTTGAGATGAAAGAAAGATCCTTTTGACATGTTTGGTTTTGGTAAAAACAATAGAAGATGTATGTGATAGGAATGTGATGTGTTTTTGACACATGTGATGGATACCAAGGTAAGGAATCCCAGTATCCAAGTAGTTCCAGTTGTATAGAAGAGTGAGAACATGTCACTTAATAGGATGATTAAGTGTTTGACTACCTATAAGGGTTGACTTTGGGATCGATCTGGTTACAGATGCTCAACCTATGGTATGGATATCACATGTTAGGGGTTTATGCTCTGCATACATATAACATCAACAAGGATGTATAAGTTGAAGAGAAAATTGTAAGATTTGCTTGGGAAAAGTTCATTAGATTGAGTACAACCCCTTGGAATACACCTATCAGGATGGCTAAGTGTTTGACTACCTGGAAGGGTTGACTTTGGGATCGATATGGTTACAGATGCTTAACCTATGGTATGTATATCACATGTTAGGGGTTTATTTTTTATATAATTATAACATCAACAAGGCTGTATAAGTTGAAGAGACAGTTGCAAGATTTGCTTGGGAAAAGTTCATCAGATTAAGTACAACCCCAAGATGTTATATGTTTAGTGCTTCTATGGCTAAGAATGTATCACCTGGCTTAGGGTTGACTCTACAACCGATAATGAAAAGGATAAATAAAGTACGATCATGTGTTGACCTTCTTATTCATCTTGCCCTCCTCGTGCAAACTAAAAAAAAGATTAAGTACAACCCCTTGGAGTACACCTATCAGGTTTGCAAGTAAGAAAGGCTCCAAGAAGATTTTTCTTTGGCTATAGATGAATAAGTTAGGTTTTCACTCCCTATCTAAGTCAGTTAAGGTGACATATAACATCTAGAGTTACCTCTGAGATAGTTTTTCTTATATAAGTTGTCTCTTCTTATGACAGGAGAATGTACAGCTAAAAGTGAGTATGCTGGCAGGGTAGTTGGTAAAAGTAAGACTAGTTTTGAGTCAGCAGGTTAGAGTAGCACAGTGGAAGCATGATAGGTTTGTAGTTCCAAGTGGATGAAAAAATGCATCTCTAGTTTTCTTTGGAAGAGACATGCTGAGGTTTGAGAATCATATTGTATGATGTTTTAAGTTGAGAAGGTGATACATAAGAAAGAGTTGAAACCTGAGTTGGATAAGTATGTATAGTGCTTCTATGGCTAAGAATGTATCACCCGGCTTAGGGTTGACTCTACAGTCGATAATGAAAAGGATAAATAAAGTACGATCATGTGTTGACCTTGGATGCAAGAATAGTATGTTGGCCAAGTCTTATGACATCACCCTAACATCAAGGAACTATGTGGAAGTTTGAAGGTGTGATGCGTGAGTAACACTTGTCTCCTTTTTCCTGGGATTTCGAGGGCAAAATCCTTGTTAGGGGTTTATGACTTATAAGGACCTTGACCTGGGTTTTGAGCTAACCCTATTTGTTTTTCTTAAGTAAGTTGCTTAGAACTTTAATCTAATTCTTTGAGGTGTTTTGTTTTCATGTGACACACTTATGTTTCAAGTTTGGTCCTAGTTGAATGATGTTCGAGCAATGCTTTCTTATTTTGGACCATAGTGCAATTTACCCAAGATAAGGTGTTATCTTGAAATATTTCACATGATGAGTGTGCCCTTAGTGCTATATCATCATAAGAGAGAGAATGATGCTACGAGGCACCTTGTAGAGAGATCAAGTTTCAAGTTGAGCTTGTGTAGATGATGCTTGTGTTTATGAGCTAGTTGTGGTATAAATTACAATTTACCTAAAGTGAAGGGTTAGGATGAAATTTACCACCCCTAGAGTGTTCCTTCCCTCTCTTGGCATCATCTAGAGGAGAGAGGAAGTGATGGGCACCTTTCTTGGATCTTGGTTGTGTGGAAGAATATTTGGTGATGAATGGGAACCATGAGTGAGATGTGTTTTGCTCTTAGATGGGTTATCTCTAGTTAGAGAGTCTTGGAGAGGCTGCCTATTGGTTTGTGGGTGTGTAGGGTTGTACCCTATTGGTTTGTGAAGTGTGTAGAGTTTTGTCTTATTTGTTTATGGGTATGTTGGGTTTTTTTATATCTCTTTGTGAAGGGTGTAGGGCTTTGGCATATCAGCCATGATCTTAGATGGAGACCTAGAGGGCGAGATCTAGCCTAGGCCTTATCACCATGTCTTGTATGTGGCCCCTTTCTTGTGGACAAGTGTCACTAAGATCCTAAGGTGATGACACCTCTTCTTTGATCTCTCTTCCTTCCCTCAAGTATATAACCCCCTTACTTCACATAAGTAAACCATTTCATCCATTCTTGTTCCTCTCCTCTTGGTGGACAAGATTGGGAGATTAAGGAGCTAGAGGAAGTATCCATGGAGCTTGGGAGGTTGAGTTCCTTGGTCATGGTGATTCCTTGTCCAACTTCCATCTTGGTGAGTTATGTTTCTTTGATGGCAATTCCTTTGAGCTCTCTTCTTCATCTTCTTCTTCCTCTCTTAGCCATGGATCATACCTTGGATGAAGGTTGACTAGGATGTGGTTCTCTATCCTTATTTCCTTTCTTCTTGAGATATGTGGCATCTTCTTCTTCTTTCTTAAGGTGATGTTGAGATCAAGTTGGGACTCTTGATGGGCTATCTTCAAGTTGAGAAACGTGTGATTTGGAGCTTTGACCACAGAGCTTGAACTCTTAATGGAGATCTTCTTGATGTGGGTTATATAACTCTTAACCTCCTTTGTTATTATCCCTTTTTATATGCTTAAGATGTTCTTCATTCCTAGATCATGTACCTCTTATATGTTAGTATTTAGAGATTGTTTTGAGGATTTTTTTTATGAAGGAACTTCATTTAAGTTTCTGCCATGTCTTTCTCTTTCTTGCATTGTTAGTAGATGGACTAGTGACCGAGTTTCCTAAGGATGAAGATGACTAAGTCGACACTTAGGTGGTGAATGGCTATCATGACTCATGATGCTTAAACTGACACAACATGTAGCAAGTCGTCATGACTTGGGAGTGCTTAGGCCGATAGGTCTGGATGGGTGCTAAACCGTCACGCCCTAGAGATGCCTAAACCAATATGATTGGTCAGGCCAGCATGCCTTGATGTGGAAATAATATGTCATGCTCTAGAGGTGATTAGACCTACATGTTGCTAAACTAATAGGCTTGGATGGTGCTAACCCGACATGACCAAGAAGGGTTAGACCGATATTTCTTGCTAGCCCGTCATGACCATGAGGACATCTTGTGTGAGCTGGTCTATTTTGAGTGATAACTGTGGCACCCTTCATGGTGCAAGAGGTCGGTATGTCCTAACCTAACCCTAACAACCCGTCATACCTTGTGTTGCATGTCACACTTTCAAAAGGAGCTAAACCGATACACCCCTTGAGTGCTAAACCAATACATCCCTTGTGTGGTTAATCCAACACCTCATGTGTAGCTAAATCATCACACCTCATGTGTTATCAATCTGACATGCTTGGGGAAGATGGTCGTTGTCAATCTGACATGCTTGGGAAAGATGGTATAAATCGATATACCACAAGGTGGTCTAAACCGATACATTGGGTGACCTTACCTGACACACCATAATGTGGTCAAGCCGACACATGTGAATGAGGTGAAACCAATATTACATGATGAGGGTTGAAAGGTATGCTTGGATACTCAATGATGTACACATATGAGTAATGCATGATATAGACGAGTGTTGTTTTGGATAACATATGATTAATCTTAATTGCTTCTCCCAAACCTAGTACACCATAGGACGATGTTACAATATGTGGTCCATCCTTAACTAAAGGGTATATCCCTAAAACCCTTCAATGATGTGGGAAGTAATGGATATAGGATTCAATGGTTGAATATCCATATGATAACCTTAATCATCAAAGAATATGACCCATGTTCTCATCTTAATGAAAGATTATAATCCATGACAAGTGTCTACTATATTCCCTTTTCATATAATCTTAACTTGTGGATTGAGGTTAATGATACAACTACATGTATATATATACTAGGGTGGTGATAAGCCTTGTTGGAAAAAAAAGAGACATCATTTGTGTAGAAATCATATAAATAAGTCCAATGATCTAATAAGTGCCTTGTGTATAGTTTGAAGTGAAACCCTCTAGTTATGTAATCTAAAGTTTGACCTTCCTTAATATGATATGAGGATAATGAATTGTAAGGGGTAATAACATATTGGTCACAAATGATGAAACATTATGAATGGTGAATGGTCAACATGTTTACATAATGCAAGTTTGAAATACACATATACATGTATGATATGGTGTTATCTAGTGTTGATGACACAATGATCCAATTATATATAACTTATGTTGTTCAACCTAAATCCGTTTCAAGAAAATGGGAATTGGTGTGATTAGGGTTTGGTGATGTGACCGTGATGTAGAACCCTAATCGATTACATGTAAAGAGTTTTGATCCTAATTCTAAGGGCATGTCATATTATTGAATGTGTGTGAATATAAAACATGCTATTCTATACTCTCTCTCTTATTTTCATAACTATAACTTTGTAAGTTAATGATGTGCTATAATTAATGAATACTGTGAAGGTGGTTAAATAATATCAAGCATTGGTTGTAAGCCTTGATAAAGGAACATGGGAAGTATGAATATGTGAACATGCATACTTGGTTATATTGTCCAAACATACTCCAACCTATGGGAGGTAGTGAAGTTAGAGATTTGAGATAGAATGATTCTTGAGAACCCTATGTGGAATAAGCATGAAGCCTAACCATAAATTACAGAACTTATGATGCATTACTTGTTTTCCTTAAAGAGGTTTGATGTGTTGAAACATATTCTCTCTCTTTTTATATAATATTATCTTGTTATAGAGATGAATGTTGTAGCTAATGATTGCTATGACAAGTATACGTGATGTAGCATCAGGGATGATTGACATATGGAATGCTTACATGCCCAATGAAGCATGATGAGATAATAATGGATCACAAATGTGATGTTATGGGTCTTAGGACCTAGTAAGGGCTTAGTGCCTGGTTGAGGTGATATCCTCTAGTATTGGAATAAGGGATTGATATCCCATGACAACATGCTGATGATGGTATCCTTGTGGATGGTAGTGATATAGTGTTATGAGATGATGAGATCCAGTTTATTGTTTCAACAATGATATTCGTTGTTGTAATACTATGCCCTTTCTTTTGAAGGATTTTTTTTGTGGTTTGTACATTGTAACTTGATTGATTCTAAAAGACACTTTGATTGGTCTAAGTAATAAAGTGGAATCTAATCTTGTAGCTTGCCCTATGCCATTGATCCATTCAGTGTCAGCATCTATTGGATGGTGAAATGACTAACTATTATGGGAAACTTGGAGCACATACTATTGAGTATGTGGGGATATCTTGGTACCCTAATATCAAGAAATCAAGGGTGACTTTGGCCATGCGTGAGCCTCAGATCATGCCCCAAGGTATGTGATACATGATTGGCTGTGGGCCACACCCTAGAAGAGTGTGGCTTCGGTCCATAGCTCAGTAATGTTATGTCTATGAGTTTTCATAGGATTGGCAGAAGGCCATACTGTGGAAGAGTGCGGATGCGGGTTGTAGCTCAGTTTCACTATAATCATGATATGTACCATGGCTGGATATGTTTTTCACAGCTTGACTATATGTCTCTGGAAGCAGTTGACTTGTGATGTCACTACATGTTTACTCATACTAACTGAGGAAGGTGAGGTCGTGGATTCTGGCTCTTCCATTGACCTTTTATGGCACCAATTTTGACTTCACAGTGGTCGGTTGGATTTAGGTGGTACAACTTGAATCCTTAGGGCATAATAAATACGTAATCAGTTGTGTAGTGTACATGTATAGGATAAAACATGGAAACATTAGATGAAGCCTTGCCTTGCTTTTATACTATTTAGTTTATAACAGTCCTACATGTTCTTCATATTCCTTTTTAAAATTATTAGATGTTCTATTACTCATTGGCAAGTTCATATTACTGCTCTATTTACTTCATCCCTGAGATATATGTCATTTGGTTAATTATGTTCAATATGCTCAGTATGTTAATCTATCTTCTTAGTTATCTGTGATAATAATAGAATTGGTAGATAGTTATATCTCTCACTGGGACTGTTGTCTCACCCTGTTGGTTAAATACTTTTTAGGTGGACGTGCATGCTGAGTTAAAGATCATGTGACTGAGGACATAAAATGAGGAGAAACTACACCTGGTAAAACATGGTATATGGATAGTGTCTAGTAATAGAGTCTTATGTGTCGTCATTGTAAACTCTAGTCCTTGGGGTTGTTCTGGATGTGTTTTGTAGAAATGATGATTGATATGTGGTTTCTGGATTATGTGCCTTTAGTGGTATGTATATGCATTTGGAACTGTTATCCTATGTAATCATAAGATTGGAGAAAAATGATGTAGCACTCTGAATATATCTTATGAAATACAAGTGTTGATTCTTGTGTAAGAAATCTCAGCTCATGGTCCTTGTTGCAAATCAGTTTGAATTTCCTATGATTTTTTGTAATAAGTTGTCAATGACTGATTGTAGTTTAAGTTTTGAGTAATCTCACTTTGTGTGACAAAGGGTGTCACAGGTGGTGCTTGAGGAGGTGGTGATGTAGAAGCTTTGGTGGTCGATCACCTTTGCATGTGGTGATCTTGAGCTTGATCATCTTCTTCGTGGTGATCGTTGGCGATCTTTGATCTTGGTATGTGGTTCTATACCTTTGATCTCATTTCTTTTGGAACCCTACCTTCTTATCCTTTCTTGGCTGTGAGACTATGGATCACCATGGTGGCTGTCTTGAGGATCTTCTCTCCATAGAAATTAGAGACTATGTTTGACCATGGTAGTACCGAAGGGATATGAAATTTTCTTCTTTTTCTTCTTTCTTCTCTCTTGTTTTAACAAGGGTTGAGTTTTTCTTCATCTTAAGCTTCTATTTGACCTTGGTGTGTTTTCTTCTTATTGAAGTGACCTTGTGGCTGAGGAGTTGATTCTAGTTGGAGCTTTTTTTCTCTCTTTTGGAGCTTGTGGCTTAGGAGCTTGATCTTCATTTTAAGGTGGGTTATATAACTTTCCCCTCTATTATTATTGCACCATATTCTTCCTTTCATGTTACTTTTCTATATCTAAAACGTGAGATTAAACTGCTATATGCTGTTATAATGATCTAAAGTTTATGATTTTGAAGTATCCTTGCATGGATTATTGCACCCTAGTTTCATGTACCCGATTTCTAAGTGATGGTCAGTTGATGTTCCTTACATGTACCTTGACCTTTGGTTTCTTCACCATGTTTGTATTTCGGCCATCATGTGTTGGTTGGAGATTTTGATCCTTGTGTATATATGTTGGATGTTGGTTTTCTCTCACTTGCATGGCTTTTCCTTGTTGATCTTGAAGATGAATATTTTTAGGGTTTTGGTGTGCTCTCTTTCATGAGGTTTCATCTTGATGATGTTTGAGTTCTTGATGGTTGATCTCTTGTTTCTTTGACATGCTCTCCTTTCTTTCTTGGGGTTGTCTTGACCATGTTGTGGTTGCTACATGTGTTGATATGGTGGGTTGTTACATGGATAACCTCTCTTGAGGTTGCTTCCCACAATGGATCATGTTTTGGTCAAAGAGCTATCACCTCTATGATGGTCGCAACATGTACCTTAGTTCCCTTGCAGTCGAAATGTTGGTTTTAGCTTGGATGGTCGCAATGTTTTTTCTTCTGGTCTCATCGACTTATGTGTTGTGGTGGTACTCTTGTGGCCACCACACTTAGACCTTATCACGGTCCCAAGAGTAAGATAACCCTAAGCGTGTGATTGCAACACATGTTTGTGAATTGGTTTGTTCACAACAAGTAATCTCTTACGGTCGAAGCACATGATCTTGTATGATGGGTCACTACACATATATGGGTTGGTCGCAACAAGATGTTAAGCCAAAGGGTTGATACATAATGTTGTTTGAATTTGATTGATTGATCATAATTATAATGTCTCTCACCCCTAATGTGCTCCAAGTATGTGGGAGGTGATGTATCTAAAGTATAGTGTTGAATGTGGGGATGGAAACCCTAGTCAGATATGTGAGAAATCCTAACCCTAATTTCAAGTGTATGTCATACTTGATGAGCTTGTTTGAATAATAGTATGAGTTGATGTTTTCTTTCTCATACTTGTGTAATCCTAACCTTGTAGGTGGAATGAATATAATAGCTAGTGATTTATATGGTGTGTTTGATATGACACATGGTGATGATCATGAGCTTTATGAGGCATGATGAGACAGTGATGATGTACAAGAACATTGTTATAATGTGATTTGGGTCTTTTGACCTGGCAGAGGCTTTGTGCCCAATGTGAGGTGATATCCTCTAGTGGGGAGATGAGGGATTGTTATCCCCAAGAAATTTGATAATGTTGATGTCCTAGTATGGAAGTGATATCAAGAGATGATGTGACAAGTTCATACATCATATGTTTTATATCTTTTGGAGTTGTACCTTCTTACCACTACTTTGTAGATTTGTTTTAGGGTTCGTATGTTGTAGCTTGATTGATGCTAAAAGATACTCAACTAGCTTAACTAATCAAGTGAAACCCTAGTCATATAGTTTCCCTGTGTCATAGATCCATCTTCAGTGTCAATACTTGTTGGATGGTGAAATGGATTCTCCCTCAGTGGAAGCTCAGAGTTGTATACTATTAAGTATATGCATTTCATAGAATTGACTACGGTCATACCCTGGAAGGATAATGGTCGCGTTCACATCTCAATGATTTGATTCAGTACATAAATATGATATATTTTGAGGATGGTTTTAGTCATACCTCGGTAGGAGTGCGGTTGTGGTTGTAACTCAGTTTTCACTACTGTTGTGCCTATATATTAAGGCAGACTAATTGAGGGTGTGGGAGATCATAGAACTCTAGATTCTCCTAGATTTTGTATGGCACTAATTTTGACTTAGTAGTAGTCAGTTGGAGTATGAGAGTATGCATCATCTCCTTAGGGCATAATAAAAGATGTAATAAAGTTGTGTAGTATAATTGCTTAGGGTCAAACACGACTCACATTGGATGACCCCTTTGCCTTATCTCTTGCACTAATCAGTTGATTTATAATGCGGTAAGAAATTTCAACTGTTATACATGTTCTTCATATTCCTTCAAAAAGTATAAGATGTTTTACTACTCAGTTATAGATTCTTAAATTGCTTAAAGGTGTTAATTGCTTTATTCATATCATTTAGCCAAATATGCTCATCCTAATAATAATGCTATCTTGCTGTTTTAATTTATATGTTCTTATAATTATTGTTGGTGGAGAGTTATATATCTCTCTAGGACGTTGGTCTCACTCTGTGGGTTTCCACATCTTTTAGGTGGTCGCACACGAAGAGGTAGTAATCATGCAGTTAAGGCTGATCAATAAGAGGAGAAGTATCTTTAAAGGTTGGATATGTTGCTAGTGTTTTGTTGTAGAGTCCCATGTATATCCCTATACTCTTAGGTCCTTAGGGAATGTTTTTTAGATGTTGTATATCGATACGAGTTTTTGGCAGTATGCCATAGTTGTATAGATATGGCTTTTATATGTAATAGGTTGTGGCAAGTTGGCCAAGAGAACAGTGATATTTATTATCTTGTGGCATGATATGTAATATAGGTGGCTTCATGTGGACTCAGATGTAATATGTTTCTGCTTCTATGGTTATATGGAATCAGTTTTAATTTACCGCATTTTTTGGTAATCTAGATATTTACAGTTAGTTTTTGTGCTTAGTTTTGAGTTATCTTGCTTTGTGTGGCAACGAGCATCACAAATATGGTCCTTCAAGAAGTCATCTATATGAAGGGGTTTCGTTTCCGTCTTAAATATAAGGCTCTACAGCGGTACCTTTCCCAAAAAGAGATCACATCTTAGCAACAATTGTCTAAAGCATCCGTGAATAAATTTTATCCTATCGAGAAGACTGTCAGATGCAAGCACAAGATCATTGGTTTCAAGCAAAAACCCTCTAAGAGTTTGTATGATGCATGGGAGAGATATCAAGAGTATCTGAGAGATTCTCCACATCACGGCTATGATGAAGGTTTCATCGTCACCACCTTTTATGAAAGTCTCACTTCCATAGGGAGGACATCTCTAAGAAATGCAGATGGTAGTGACTTTAGGAAGCATGATGTAGAAACCATAAAATAAATCATCAATAATATAGCCACACTTCAAGTAGGATGAGACTAAAATGGAGGCTCTACAGTAATTGTATCGGTGATTAGTGGTTCTTTAAATTCAATGTTAATCAAAAGTCTAAATAATAAACTTGACAAGATGGCTATCGATGTCCATAATCTAAATGAGGCCAATTCAAGATATTTTACTGAGGCGACTGTAAAGTGTGTCACTTGTGGAGAAGGAGGTCATGGAACAGATCACTGAATTTATATTCATTAAGTAGAAGATACTCAAACATAGAATGTGTCTTATGTAAATTACAAATGATAATATCATCTTATATTTTCCTATGGGAATACTTCTACAACAGTGGACTCTTTTCAAATTAATCAAAAATCTCAAGATTTTGGAAGGGGACTGTCACGAAACCGTTCTTACCCCAATCCCAATCCTACTGCCTAGACAGTAGAAAAAGGATTGAAGCATCCGTCCTTGAGTGGCCCAATAAAATCAATCACACTGGCATATATAATAAGAAATAAATAACTCAAAAACTGGATAATTGAAAAACAAACTAACCCAATATGGAGAAATACCCGATTTATCTTTGTCATCAGAGTGTATAGTGCGGAAGCGATCTTATTCAATATTCCATTTGTAATGCCTAAAATCAAGAAAATCGAGACACAATCATGCAATTGCACGGTACGCTATGAAAATTAAGTAAAATGATTTATAACAAAATAGTATACTTGGCAGGACTTATATTCAAAGAATAACAAGCAATTTACAAAACCAACATTTATTCGACAAGTTTTTCAAGCAATTCAAATTTTATTACGAGTTCCCATTATGTTGTAATTCAAGAAGCATGCTTATATAATTTGTGTGACTCTATTACCCCAACGCGATGGGGAAGGTCACTAGTCTCCTTCTCACCATAGGAACATAGGAGGCCAATGTACAAGTCCCACCTCCAAATGAGGGGGTTGTTGCACTCAATATCAACATTATCAACATTATCAATATCATCATCATTATCAATATACAGGCAGTCATAATGGGCATGCAATTTATGTTTTCATGTTTTTCAAAATATAGTATAGAAAAACAGAAGACTAATCATAGGGAACAGTAGTTCATCCAAATAAATAGCCAAGCATACAGTCAAGAGATACATAAAAGTATCTTCAATACAATCAAGGAGGAGTTATATAAATAGCGTACCTTTCACTGAGATTTCAAGTATAGATCATGAGTAATAGGTCGATCCTTCGAGTTAGATCCTAAAACATAATATTTGGATCAAGGGTCAAGATCAAGATATTTGGATATCATGTTATAATATTCGAGATTAGGGTTACACTTTCCTAGGTCAACCTTAGGGTTAGGTCTTCCACTTATGATCAACCAATATTTCAATTTGTCCATCATTATTTCAAATATCAAGTATCTTCGAGTGTTAATGACTTTCCTAGGTTTCTAGGATCATGTGTGTTAACCCTAATTTATGGTCATTATGCAAGTCCAAAAATCAAGTCTTTAGATCATTATCAAGTTCTAACATCCTTTGGGTTCAAGATTAGATCAAGTTCTCATTAGTATTATGAGTAAATCAGAGATCAACTTTTAGGTCAATAGATCAAGATGTGCCACAAGATTTAGATCAATCATATTGTTAAGATGTCATCATCATATTCAAGATTGAATCAAGTCAACAAAATATAGATCTAGATCATTAATGGTTCAAGTATGATTTTAGATTCTCAATATGAACATTAGAGTCAAGAATTAGGGTTTTTAGTGGTTTAGTCAATATTAACCATCAACAGGGTTATTTAGATCAATTATATAAGCAATAGATCAGATTTAAGTATATCAGTGAGAATAGTTTGGAATCAGGTTTCAAAAGTATTTTTAATGGATTCATTGGATTTTTCTAATCAAAATAGACTATTTATTCATCATTTTTGGAGTTCGGATGCATTTTCTAAGATTTAAACAAGATGTGAGTATTTTACTGATTTTCTGAATAGAGAGGAGCAAAATACCTTAAATCGGAAATTGTGAGCCGTTTGATGTGTAAATGACGGTTGAGATTTTTCCATGTGGGCAAGGCAACTCCCTTTCTTGGTGGTCCGGTTCAGAGGCTAAATGGCCGGTTCGATCACTATTTGTCTGATTTGCTCCCTTATTAATTGGTTCAGACATCGGTTCATTGGTTATGTTGAACCGACGGTTCTTGGTCATCCTTTCCTCACGTAGAGTTCTCTGTGTGAAGCCCTGCATGAGCCTAAGACCAGGGCAGGGAGGCTCGCCGGCATGGACCCACTCCAGCAGCAATAGTGGGCGAGAGAGACGGCTGAGGTGCCACTCGACTTCGGCGGGCTCTTTCGAAATTGTGGGTGGTTTGAGAAAGACAAGAGGGAGCGAGGAGGCAGGATGCCCAAGGCAGCTCTACGGTGGCGCCGTAATGGCAGCAGGAGGTGGCGAGGAGAAAAAGGGTCATTCAGGGCCGAGGGAGTGAGTAAGAGCATGGCTCTAAGCAAGATGTCTTTACTGCGGACCTTGGGGGGGTCCTTTTATAGTGTTGGGCTAGGGTTTAGGGCTAGATCGAGATTCAAAAATGGCCATGGCTGCCGGACTGAGATGGGGGAGTAAAGAGCTCGTTTTAATGGCTAGACAGAGCATGAATGGTGGTCAAACTAGGGTTAGATGAGTTCAAAATTGTGAGAGCATCGATTCTATCCGGTCAGATTTACAAACCGAGGTCGTGAGCGGGAGATCTCGTATCACACTCATTTACTCCTCCCCGCAATCAGCGGGAGGTAGGAGACAACCTCACATCCACTCGATCAGAGATGTAATCCGCGTGAGGTGGATCTAAGGGTCCAGAATCAGCCCAGATTGCATTGCTTGGATCGTTGACATGGCAAAGCTAAGAAAAAGCTCAAATAAAAGGGGAAAAAGGGGTTTTCAATATATAAACTTCAAAAATTCATAGTAAATCGTAGGAATGTCCAAATGAGCTCAAATTTGGACCACAACTTTGAAACAATGTAGAGAACCTTTATTAATAGTTTTAGAATCAAAAGACAAAGTTGGATTGACCAATTTGATTCTTTGGACAAAGTGATGAATGAATCCAATTTGAAGTGTTATAATGTGTACAGAATCCACAGTGTTCACCATATCTTGGATTTGAGTCTCAACAATGATTATGAAGCCAAGAAAAATGATTTAGGACCATCAATGGATATAATGAGGGCGAAAGAGTAATTACTCTACTATAATGCTAAAATCCACTTTGTCATAGGGACAACTTGTTGGAAGAGGAACTCCACCCAGATTTCAAAAGAATAGATCTCAACCTCAACAACAACAAGGAAACTTCAATGGACAACAAAGACCAAGCCTACTTCAACAACACTAGAAACCCACAATTGAACTGCATTCCTTGAATGAAAATTGGGAGAATGCATGCGAAGCAACAATAATCTAATGGTGAACATGCAAATGCAATTAGGTAATGTGAACACTCAGATAAGCAATTTGTAACACCACAATCAGATGACTGATCAAGAACTATCTTCCATAGCCACTTCTATCGGGAAGCCAACCAGCCAATTCCCTTTAAGTACTAAGCAAAACTCAAAAAACAAACTTCCATGACAGCAATGGTCTGCTCAGGAAATACCTCTTCTACGTCATAGCCACTAATGACATCAGTTGAAAAGAATAACATCAAAAAGGGAGAAATTCCTATGATAAAGAAGTCGAAGGGGGTATGCAATCCTATATTATCCCTTATATTTCCTAAGATTCCCTTGGGGCCACCTTTTCCTCATTGCTTCATTAAGGTACAAATGGATAAAAGATACACCAAATTCTTAAACACCATCAAGAAAATCCACCTAGATATTCCTCTTCTAGATGTCATAGATGAGATGCCTACATATGCTAAATTCCTGAAGGATCTCATTATGAAGAAGAGAAATAGAGGTGAGGTTGAGATAGTATACCTTGTAAGGATGGAATCTGCCTTCTGTCAATCTTCCATGCCAACAAAACAGAAGGATCTAAGAGATTTTACCATTCCCTTTCTTATAGGGGGTACTTCAACAAGATATGGTCTAGCATATTTGGGGGCCAACATTAGCCTCATGCCATATAGCCTAACCACTAGTTTGGGCCTCAAAGACATTGTTACCTCCAACATGAGGATTCAGTCTTCAGACAATTCCTTCACCAAGTCGGTTGGAGTAGTAGAAGACGTCCCAATTAGGATTAAAATCTACTTCATTCGTTGTGGATCCTATGTGTCCAATGATCTTCGGGTGACCTTTTCTTTCCACATCCCATGCTTTGATTGATGTTGTAGATGGGGTGATCACTATTAGAGTTCGAAACAAATCAATTAACTTCACCGTACTCGATCACATGTAGGGTCCTTCTCCGATGGAGACATGCTACTTTGCTAACTATTATAGTCAATTATGTGTATAAATTAAAGAACATAATGCAATTGTATATCCTTTAATGTGAGCTCTAATTAATCCTAATTTAGGGGTCAATGATCTCAAGGTAGAAGAAAATTTAACTAATTTAGAAGATGTTGAAGAAGAAGAATTTCAAGGATTTATTGAAAATGTCAAGTATGTTTCCCTTCAGCGAGAACAAAAAGACTCATCTGCCCCAAGGTATCTACCAGAGCTCAAGACACTTCTTGAGGGTTTGAAGTATGAATTTCTTGATGATGAAGAGAGGAATCTAGTGATAATCAACACACATATATCTTCTGACCAACAACAACACCTTCTCTTTGAACTCAAGACTGAGAAGAAATCCCTTCAATACTGTATAGATGATATCAAAGGTATTAGCCCATCAGTTTGCATGCATTGAATTAACTTTGAAGAAGATGCAAAGCCACATGTGCAAGGTTAAAGAAAACTAAATGACAAAATGTGAGAGGTGGAGTGCAAAGAGATTATCAAGCTAATAGATGTTGGTATCATCTACACCATTAGTAACAGAAACTGGGTAAATCCAGTACATGTAGTCCCCAATAAAGGAGGGATGATGGTGGTAAAGGATAGTGATGGAAAAGAACTAGCCACTCACACAGTTATTGATTGGCGCATGTGCATCGATTACATGTTATTGAATGCAACCACACGTAAGGATCAATTTCCTCTTCTATTTATTGACCAAGTTTTAGAAAGATTGGTGCATCATTCACACTTCTTCTACCTAGATGGGTATTAGAGATTCTATCGGGTACCTATCCACCCAGATGATTAGGAAAAGACCATGTTTACTTGTCTTTATGGGACATATGCTTTTTGTTGTGTGCCCTTCGATCTAATAATGCCCCATCCACATTCCAAAGGTTGATGTCAGCTATATTTTCAAATCTGATAGAAGAGATTATGGAGGTCTTTATTGAGAACTTCTCAGTCTATGGGTCATCATTTGAGGACTGTTTGAAGAATCTATCCCTTGTTCTCCAATGATGTGAAGAAAAGCAATTAGTTCTTAATAGGGATAAATGCCATTTTATGGTAAGAGAAGGGATCATTCTAGGACACAAAGCATCTAAGGCAGGTATAGAAGTAGATAAGAGAAAAAATAGAGGTCCTTTCCAAGATTCCATCTCCTTCCATGGGTTCTTCTATCCATAGTTTCCTGGGACACGTAGAGTACTACCGTCAATTCATTATAGACTTCTTGAAGATCATGAAATCTCTATCCAAACTACTTGTAAAGGACACACCGTTTGACTTTGATGAAGATTTCCTGGTAGCCTTCCACACTATCATGAATGCCCTAACTACCACACCCATTATGCAAGATCCATATTGGAACCTCCATTTCAAGCTAATGTGTGACCCTAGTGATTATGTTGTTGGAGTCATTCTAGGGAAAAAGAAGTAAAAAATTACCATGTTATATATTACGCCAGCAAAACACTCGATGAATCTCAGGTCAACTACACAATAATAGAGAAGGAAATGTTGGCCACAGTCTATGTTTTTGACAAATTTAGATCTTATCTTCTAGGAGGAAAGGTGATAATCTATATAGATCATGGAGCAATTGAGTACCTGATACAAAATAGAGATACCAAGCCGTGCCTCCTCAGATGGACCCTCTTATTATCATGAAGTCATCGACAAAAAGGGATCTAAGAATGTAGTTGTAGATCACCTTTCTTGCATAAGGGTTGAAGATGAGAATCTTCTCCCTATCAATGATTCCTATCAAGACGAATATTTATTACCCATCCACTCTTTAGACAAGGTAAAACCATGGTATGTTGATTTCTGCAATTATCTTGCATGCCAACAGTTTCCCCCTGGGATGACATACAACTAGAAGAATAAGTTCTTTTCCCACTTCAAGAACTACTATTGGGATGATCTACATCTATTCAGAAAATGTGTTGATAATGCCTATCACCGTTGTGTTGATCATGATGAAGCCTGCTCTATTTTAGAAAAATGTCATGCTACTCCCTATGGAGGAGATTTGGGAGTCGAGAATACAACACGAAAGATTCTGAATTCTAGTTTTTATTTTTTGAGTACCTTTAAAGATTCACATGCCTATGCAAAATGTGTGATGCATGCCAACTCATGGGAAATATAAATAAAATAAATGAGATGTCTTTAACCAAATGGATCAAAGTAGAAAACTTCAATGTTTGAAGGATCGAATTTGTAGGACCTTTCCCACCATCCTCTGGAAATAGGTACATCTCAGTAGGGGTTGATTATGTTTCTGAGTGGATAGAAGCTATACTATCACCCAAATCTGACTCCAACACTGTAATGTGCCTTTTCACAAATGGAGTTCCAAAAACTGTAATCAACGACGGTGATTCACATATTATAGAGAAATGATTTGAAGCACTCCTAAAGCGGTATAGAGTAAAATACAAGATCTATGCCCCATACCATCCTCAAACTACATGCCAGTAGAAGTCTCTAACAGGCAAATCAAGTGAATCCTAGATAAGATAGTGGGAACATTCAAGAAAGACTAGTCATCTAAACTTGATGACACTCTTTGGGCATATCATACTCCTTAGAAAACACCCATCAGAACAACTCCCTATTGTCTCATTTATGGAAAATCTTTCCATCTGAGTTGGAAAACAAAGCTTATTGGGAAATCACGACTCTCAACATGGAATATGACCTTGTAAAATAAAAGCATTTTCTATAATTTCAAGATCTAGAATAAATTCATCTACATGCTAATGAGAAAACCAAGATCTACAAAGGAGGCACCAAGATTTGGCACAATTCTCACATCAAGCAAAAGGACATTTCAGAAGGGGACAAAGTTCTTTTATCTAACTCTACACCCCCCCTTTATTTAGGAAAACTCCATTCTCATTGGTTTGGACCTTCCACAGTCATCATGATCTATCCTTCAGGAATAATGAACATCCACAATGAGAATTCTGGCACCTTTTTGTCAATGGCCATCGCGTAGAGAGATACTATGAAGATGATGCTATTACTAGAATGGTTTTCATAGAGCTTCCCGATGCCCCAGATGCTGAACAAAAGTGTCAAGAGTCAAGATACACAACTATAAACAAGCTCTACTTGGGAGGAAACCCAAGTATTTATCCTTTCTTCAGTTACTTTTCTTTCAAACATTATTTTGTTTTCCCGACACTTTTGTTTTCCTTTGCAATAAAAGAATTACCCCCATGATTTTGATGGAATACTATTTTATTTCTAAATGATGATTGGACGATGATCACTTTACCATGATCCATTGACTAAAAATTCAGATCAATTTTATCGACTTTACTTTTGATCACCTTATCGACTCGACTATTGATAGCATCACCGACAGAGCTATCAATCACTTAAAATGTTTAGATGAATGCCAGTTCATCCAGAGGATCAAGATCAATAGAATGAGTGTTTAATCTATCAATTTAATTAAGCTATGGATGAATCATCAATAGTTTGGTTGACATCACCAATTTGGTTGAGTATTCAACTCAGCCAGTTGACAGTTCTATCGATGTTGATCATATCCCATCGATAGCCAGATTGAAGGGTCCCAATCCACTACCCACTTACTCAATAATGATTCAACGACCATAATCCTTGGCTATAAATATAAGACCCAAAATAAGAAATTCTTACCACATTGTAATCAAAGTGAAGTGCTACCAAACAACCTTTTGACTATCGACGCAAACGTCTATGCCTTCGATCAGTAACATCATGCCTATTTTCATGTCGACATTACTTTGATCTTCACCCAGTCCTCAAGTAAAGGTTCATGTCGATCGACAAATCTGTCGACCCTTGTTCAGATTTTTATCAACTTTTGCATCAAACGCCTCCAATCGATATCTCACCTTCTCTATCAACCTAGATTTAATCATGACCCAGTGAACATGCATTTATGCTATCGATCTTCTTGGTCAACAGATCCATTGACACTTCTACATCTGACTATATCCACTTCAATTTCTTTGTCGATACAAGATCTCGATAGGCATATTCTATTATGAAAGATTGGATCTGTTGACCTTCTTTGATTATCAAAGTCCCATTAAAGAGTAGTGTTCGAAGGATTTGTGATAAATATCATGTCTAATACCACTCCGTTTTTCCTTTATTCAAAGTGATGGCTCACCAAGATAGTTCCACCTTAGTTGTTGGAGGTGTGTCTAAGAGTAATAAGAAGAGGCTCTATCCTATAGTCTCCTCCACAAAAGGCGACAAGAGAGATAGGATCAATGAGCCCATACCTGATGCATCCCAAGGCTCATAATTGGACCTCCTTTACTATGGAACATTTAGACCTCACAATAAAGAACATCTAGAGGCATACAAGGAAATGAGAAGTCGAACTTTCAAGTCTACCTACTTCATCTACAATTGCTCTTGAAGAAAAGACAAGAGTAAAAGCACTTCTAACAAAATCCAATTCGGTTCATCTCTTCTTTGCAAACCGAAAGACTATGTAGAGGAAACTATGGAGTTCATGTCCTCAATTCAAGTGGTTTTGACCAAGCCAACGATCCCACAAATGGACATAGATAGTTGAAGGTTTATATCCATAATGTAGATCATGTCCTCTATGAGAAAATCCTGAACAAGATCATATGTGGATTAGATGAAGAGGCCACAAAATCATGCTTTGGACAACTCAATAATGAGCATTCCAATTTTAGCTCCTCTAAATATTGGGCTAAGTTGATAGGTCAACGCCGATACCAATCTGGGCAATCCAAAGGCAGTGTAGTTCACTATAGACTATGCATGATCATGGCTAAGATTGTTTCTAATGTTCTCTTCACAAAGTCAAAGACCGACAACATTTATCTTGAGGATATATACATACTTTCTCATATTATAGAAATTCAAATGATCAACATTGGTCATCTACTAAATAATAGGTGGTTGGCAATATCCACTTTTTCTCAACAAAAGGAGTACTATATGTGTGGTCTAATAAGCCTTATCTATAGAGCATATGGACACCCAACTACTCTTTTGAGCTTTAGGAAATACACAAAGATTGTTTTATCATGATAAAAATTCTGACCTCCTCTAGCATTCTTGTTCACCACAATGACAAAAGTCATTATCATTCACGAGAACCAACATCTACATTCCTTTACCATAATTTGCAGACTATGATAAAGAGAAGTTGTTGTTTTCTGAGGAAGAAATCATCACACTTATCAACAACTTCAACAAGACATATTTAGTGACTCCAAAACAATCAGGCACATCATCCAATAGATTATGCTCACAACCTATCTCCAAGAAACCTCTATCAAAAATTTCAGAAGCAAGCGAACATGATAGAATACTGGATGATGATTTTAAAGTACTAATGTCATCACCAAAGAGATCCCCATCTCCAAAAATTTTAGTAGTTATACCAAAGACTACTACTCTATCATATGTACAAAGAAATCATCCAACAGCTTAAAACCCATTCCCCTTGTGTCCTCGTCGCTCTGGCGATTAGGGCTAGCAGGCGTGAACGACTTCCTCCCTTAGCTTAGGGTTTCCCCTTGCAGGTTCAAGCGAGTAGGTTTTGCTCTTGGTTCCGTCCTCGGTATGGTGACGAAGTTGGCAGAGAGGTATGTTGGACTATGGCTGACAGAGGAGGAGGAGGATCCCATTGACGTACAGGTTGTTGGAAGGGGCGAAGAGGCGAATGATCACATAGCGTTGGCACTGGTGGGAAGGCTTCTTATAGATAGATCTTTCAACTTCTGAGCGATGGAGAGGACGATGGCACAGGCATGAAGTATTCTTGAATCGGTGGAGTTTAAACAACTAGAGGGAGGCGTGTTCATGATGTAGTTCACCCACTGGTCAGACAAACAGAGTGTTATTGAGGGGGCTCCATGGAACTTTGATGGCCATTTGCTCCTTTTCAAAGAGGTTGACAAGGAGGACCAAGCAGGGTGGATGAGGATCGACATATCACCCTTCTGGGTTTGCCTCTATGGCGTCCCTCTAGGGTATAGGGCGGACGGCACCATCAGGAAGATAGTAGGTCGCATCAGAGAGGTTATGGCCACCGACAGGGACAACTTGGGGTGGAACTCTTCCCTACGAGTCCGGATCTCACTGGACATCACAAAGCCACTCAAAAGATCATTGAAGATCAGGGTGGAGAGTGGGAATATAGTGGAGGTGGAGATAAAGTATGAGAGGATGTCGACGTTCTGTTTTGTTTACGGGTACCTTGGCCATGTTAAAAAGGACTGCCAAGCCTACGACGAGGACGATGATCAGCACAACTAGTGGGGAAACTGGATGAGAGCTTCCCCATGGAAGCAACGACCGCAGGTTGGAAGCAATGCATAGGGAAGAGGAGGGCTGAAGAAGACGCTCACGTTTAAGGTGAGCTCGTCGGAGGAAAGGAAGGGGTCAGGAGAGACAGGTGATAGTGCTAGTGTTGTGGGGGGTCTCAGCTTCGGGGGAGGTGGTGGCGGGGTGGGGGAAGGTGGTGGTGGGGGGGGGCACGGCGGCATCCGAGAAGTGAGATGGAAGGGGGGTCTACGGGTGGGAAAGGAAGGCGATGATGAGGGAGGACAGGCGGGAGAGGAGGTTGACGGGGGTCTGGCCAATGCTAGCAGAACAATCGGGGTGGAGAAGGGGAAAGGGAAGGAGGAAGGATGTGTGAGGGGATCGGAGAGGGTGGGGAAGGATGGTAGAGTCAGTAAACTCATAAGGGAGGAGATCCTAGGCCTGTGGGGTACCTGTTGCAGCCAGGAGAAGGCCCTGATGGCGGGGGAGAGGATGGAGAGCCATGGGACGTGAGAGGAACATCCAGAACGTCTCAGCACGAGCAGAGACAACCAGCAGGCAGCTAATAGAACCTCCATTGACGACAGTGGCCATGACAACCAAGGACACACAATAAAGATCAGTGACGTCTGGGGAATGTAGGGTCTTGACAGAAACAGTGCTGGTTTGCAGATGAATCTTGGCCATGGTGTGGATGAATATCTACCCCAAAGTAAAGGGGAGAGAAGAGCCATTACCAAAGAACAAAGGCGGAAAGAAGCTGGGGAAAAGAGAAAGTAGGGATCCAAACTGGGACAAGGAAAAGAGAAACATCAGCCATGGGTTTATAAAATGAGTTAGGGAGCTCGGTTGGGTATCCCAGAGGAGGAGGTGGTGTGGGAAAGTGCAGCTGGGAAGCGGGACAGAAGTGGGGAATTTTGTGACATGGAACTGGATGACCAGTCACCACAGCCTACATGAGAAAAAAGATAGAGGAGGAATTCTGATATTATGTCTGTGATAGAAGAGGGTGTCACAACCCAAGTAGCGGCGACTAGCGGAGACCAGTCCCGCGAAGGCCAATGAAAATCTTTAGTTGGAACTGTTAGGGGTTGGGCGACCCTGACACGTGTAAAGATCTCCGGGCCTGGGTCTGGAGGGAGCGCCCAAATATAGTTTTCATCATGCAAATTATGATGGTGGACAAGAAACTTGAAGACGTCAAAAGGAGCTTGGTTTCTGGTGGAAGGATTCATAGGTGGACATTCTGAGCTATTCTAATAGGCATGTCTCAGCTTTGGTTAAAGATGGGACAATAGACTGTATGTGGAGAGCTATCAGGATCTATGGCTGGGCGGACCAGCAGAATAAGATAAAGACTTGGGAGCTCATGAGGAGACTAAAAAATGAGGCGAATGAACCGGTCATCTTCTTCGGGGACTTCAATGAGATAGTTTCTAACGCAGAAACGGAGGGTGGCCCGCCAAAGGATGAAAAGTTTATCCAGAACTTAGAGATATCATTGACGAATGCAACTTGATTGAGTTGGGCTTTGAGGGTAATATCTTCACGTGGAAAAGGGGGCTGACGACAAGAACCCTAGTAAAGGAGTGACTAGACAGATTCCTCCTGGAGCTTGAATGGAGAAATATGTATAAGTTCTGCAGAGTTTTCCACCTTCCCATTTATGAGTCGGATCATGCACCAATCATTCTTAAAGTAGATAAAAAGGGTAGCAAGAAGAAGAGGGGTAATGGCCAATTCAGATTTGAACCCATGTGGGTGAATGAGGGCGAATGTGCTGAAATCATTAAGGGGGTCTGGGAACATGGAGGAGGGTCTGATCTGAACACAAAACTGTTGATCTGTAAAGAGAAATTGAGAGAGTGGGCTGCAGAGAGTTTGGGACTAGACAGAAGAAGATTAAAGAACTGAAGGATGATATGAAAAGACTTCAATCGCTTCCCCCAGATCATACGAATCTCAAGGAAGCAGAGGAAAAGTCCAAGGAATTGTAATATTGGCTTCAAATAAATGAAGAGTACTGGGCTGCCAGGGTGAAGGTGAAGGAGATGAAAGAGGGGGATAGGAATACCGCTTACTTCCACTAAAAGGCTACTAATAGGAGAAGAAGGAATTGGATTGAAGGGCTTGAGGATGAGCAGGGTCTGATGAGACATCATGAAGGGGAGATCAACAACATCATTGTAAAATACTTCACTCAGCTGTTTCAGTCTAGTAATCCTTCAGATTTTGAGGAGGCCGTGAAGGGGATTCGGGAGGTGATTTCTGGAGAACAGATAGAAGAGCTCGAGAGATACATTACTGATGAGGAAATCAGGACGGCACTGGAGCAGATGCATCCCAACAAAGAATCGGGACCGGATGGCATGAAGGCGATGTTCTATCAGAAGTTTTGGGGAATGGTGGGCAAGGATGTTGCAAACTACATCAAGGGGTGGTGGAAGGGCGAACGAGACCTGGCGGCTGTAAATGACACGTTAGTAGTGCTTATCCCAAAGACTGAAAAGCCTAAAACAGTGGGTGAATATCAGCCTATTAGCTTGTGCAATGTGGTGTACAAGATAGCTTCCAAGGTGCTGACAAATAGATTAAAACCGCTTATGAACAACATTGTTTCTGAAAACCAAAGCGCCTTCGTCCTGGGGAGAATGATCACAGACAATGCCATAATAGCCTATGAGGTTTTCCACAATATGAAGAGAGATAAAGGGAAGAAGAAAGGCAGCCTTGCTTTGAAACTAGATATGTCCAAAGCCTATGATCGAGTCGAGTGGGGTTTTCTTGATGTTGTCATGGAGATGATGGGGTTTGGGAGGAAATGGAGGGCCAAGATCCAAGAATGCATTACATCTGTCCAGCATACCTTTTCCATAAATGGAGATAGGAACAAGAGCATGATACCTGCCAGCGGAATTCGCCAGGGTGATCCTCTTTCCCCATACCTTTTTATTTTGTGCGCTGAAGCTTTTTCCACCTTGATTAGCACTGTTGTCTGAGACTCCCAACTACATGGCATTAAGCCGAGTAGGGGAGAACCTTGTATCTCACACCTTTTCTTTGCAGATGATAGTATTCTTTTTGCTAGAGCAACCAGTACAGAATGCCTAAAGATAGCTGAAATCATCAGCCAGTACGAACAAGCATCAGGACAGAAAATTAATTTCTTAAAGACAGAGGTTGTTTTCAGCAAAGGAGTACGAGGCACAAAAAGAGAGGAGTTGAGAGATCTCTTGGGAGTACATGTAGTGGATCGACATGCTTGCTATCTTGGCCTCCCCACAATGGTGGGTAGGTCAAAAAAGCAGGTGCTCAGCTTCATAAAAGAAAGAATATGGAGGAAGCTTCAAGGCTGGTCAGAGAAATTGTTGTCGAAGGCAGGAAGGGAGGTCCTCATCAAGGTGGTAGCACAAGCCATCCCAACCTACGTCATGAGCGTTTTCCAGCTTCCAGTGGGTACTATGAAGGAAATGCAATGCATGGTGGCTAGATTCTAGTGGGGAGCAAAGGAGAAGGAGAGGAAGCTTTCATGGATGAGTTGGGAGAGGCTGTGCAAACCAAAAAGGCAGGGGGCTTGGTTTCAACGACTTTCACACCTTTAACCAAGCCCTTCTGGCAAGGCAAGCTTGGAGGATGGTTTGCCACACTGAGGCTCTAGTTACAAAGGTGCTTAAAGCAAGATATTTCCCAAGGATGTCCTTTTGGGATGCGAGAAGGGGGTACGATCCGAGCCATGTCTGGAGGAGTCTATGGGGAGCAAAGGCAGTGCTGAAGGAGGGTGTCCAGTGGAGAATGGGGGACGGAAATGACATAGATATATGGGAGGACCGGTGGGTTCCAAAGGAAGTTGACACGCTTGGAAATTTCAAACATGAAGGTAGTCCAGAATACTACAAAGTGAAGGAACTCATGACGGAGGATGGGACAGGATGGGATGTAAGCAAAGTGCGGGAGTGTGTTCTGGATAGCATTGCTACCAAGGTATGTGCAATTCCTATCAACAGTAGAAAGCCCAAAGATTTTTTGATGTGGTGGCCGTCAAAGAATGGGGAGTTTACTGTCAGGTCCACTTATTGGATGGGGTTGCTTGGGGTGGTGGAGGAATGGAAATACAACGACTGGGGAGGAGATGGGATATGGAAGAGGGTATGGTAGGATGGGTGGAGTCCAAAGACTTCTCATTTCTTGTGGAGAACATGTATGCTTTGCATGTCTGAAAAGGAGACCATACCTCACATTCTCTTCCGTTGCCTGAATGCGACGGAGACCTGGGACCAAACTTCAAGGGAGATCCAACAATGGGTAGAAGACAGGAAGGATGGGGAGATCCAATCATCCATGTCGGCCGCTTTACAAGAGATGACACCAGGCGAGAGGGAGTTGTTAGTGGAAGCCATGGTGGCAATATGGAGAGGATGATGCATGCAAGTCTTCCAATCTAGAGCAGTGAACACGGGTGTACTGCTACATTGTGCAGTGGCCACGGTTAGGAGCAGGGTGGAGGGGGATGGGTGAGATGCTATGGACGCTACCCAGGTCGACACGGTACGATAGCAGCACATAGGGGATGATAGCATGGCACCTAGCAGTGCAGCTAGAACAAAGTGGAAGACACCGGAATAGGGCAATGTTAAAATCAATGTTGATGGCTCTTGCGGGGAAGAGGGGGTGGCGGGCATCGACATTGTGGCCAAGGATGAGGGGGGATCGGTGGTGGGGATGATGGGGGAAAGGGTGAGGACGGGGGAAGATATCACCTTGACAGAAGCCCTGGCGATAAGGGTGGCACTTACATGGGCAAGGGAGAAAGGCTTGGACAGGGTGGAAGTTGAATCCGATGCCAAGGCAATCATACAAGCATGCAACAACTGCTGCCTAAGGAAAGGCTACATTGGCTCCATTTTCGACATCATTCTTCACTTGAAGCAGCTCTTTTCATTTTGTAAACTTAGCTATGTTAGTCGTAGATGCAACAAGGTTGCCCATGAGGTTGCTAATTCTGCCCATAGGGGCCAAGTAGATAGGTTTTCCTTTTCTCATCATTTTCCTTCAAACATTATGGCTTTTGTAATTAGTGACTTAGCTAGCTAATAGACGATGGGGAGCCTCAATCATAGGGCTTCCCATCCTTCCTCAAAAAAAAAACAAAGCAATCATCCATCCACCACAAAGATCACCACCTCCATCCTAGTTCAAGCTGCTACTACAAGACAACAACCTTGTCCACCATAATAGGAGGTTCATGATGTTCCATACAGTCCACCAAGATGTCATTGTTATACTACTCAACCTTCCACTTTCGACTCTTGACCTCAATCTGAGAATCATTCCTCATCCTCTTCATATATGGAGTACTCAGACACAGTGGGTGGCATCTTTGGTCGTGACTTCAACACAATCTACAAAGTAACTACTACAACAAAATCTGCTATTCCTAAGCTCTAGAAGTCAGTGCCGAATGTATATTAGCAAGTTCAATCCTTACACCAAAAGGTTGACAAACTAAAAATATACCTAGACATATTGGGACCTTAGAACGCAAGATGTACGAAATCCTTACTATTCTGAATCACATTTTTCTCCACATAAAGAAGCAGACACACAAACAATAATGTAAGAAGGAACAATGAGAACTTCAAACACAACAACATACTGATTTGAACTCTCATTTTGTTCAAGCTACATCTTTTTCATCATCGCATTCTTCACATAGAAAGTCATATATACTACAAGTGAAGATGCACACCGCCTCTATCTGGCACATTTTTCCATGTCATTCAGGGAGTCTGTTTCCAATGATTCCAAATCATAATATGGTGTAACTACACCTCTTCCATTAGATAACAATGCCTCCATCCTGCAGCATCAACTAGTTGGGAGTCCTTCTCTCAAAGAACCATACATGACTCCATCTGAAGATGTTCATGCACACCCATCTAACTAAATACCATTTTTCACTCCACCATCACCTCCTGATGCTTTCGATCATTACCTGACGTGAAAGTTGGATGAAGCTCTACTTAACCTAAGCATTATTTGAACTCTTCATAGTCACAACACATTAGAAGAAGAGATATCTAAGGGAGTGTATACCACTTACCTGGATCTTGAAGCCGATGTTGGCAGTCCTTCTGATAATGAATATGCTTCTTCAGATGAGGACGATGGTGATTTTTCCACCATTCTCTCCACAACACCTCCACGTCTTCTACCCAGTATTCCTTAATACATTATTTCCTCTTCCACAACAGATCCTTATCAAGATGAGTGGACTTGCTTCTGATTTCCTGAAGGGGTTTCTAGTAAGTGATAATTTTGTGTTACTAGATATCTTGTATGATAATTGTGAAGGGATCCATATAATCTATAATAATGGTTTTATCTCTCTAACCCATGAGGATTTTTGGGATTTTTTTGCAGCCCTGCTAAAGTTACCAAACAAATATTCATAGTTCTTGTGTCAACTATATTAGAAGATGTCACGCCCAATGATAAGGAGCGGCCATTTTACAATGCAACACCCTCCCTAGTAGAGTGCTTATTCAAGAAATGTATGGATTCTCCTACTATCAAAATGCTAAATGATAAACTCGAGCTAAAGAAAACCAAAGTCATACTTCTATGTTTCCACTTATGTGGCTTATGGCTGTTATGTTTAGCTGATCTGGAAAAACTCCAAGTTACGTTGTTCAATCCATGTGTGGCAGAGCTTAAAAAATCTGATAAGCATTTTAAAGACCATGATGCAGAAAAACTACCGCACATCCCTATCTAGTTTCAAAGGGTCACATTCTAGGTTTCTTACTACCGTGCTAACTGGATAAGCTAAGGGATCGATCCATTAGTCCATCAGCAAAATCAAGACACATATGATAGTGCATTCACTATTCTTTGTGTGATGGAGTCTCTCAATCGTCAAATCTCTATTGATAGTTTGGACCCCACTAGTGTCACTCATTTTTGTGGAGTCTACACAATGGAGGTGATCCACAATAGGAGGCTCTTTTAGGATTCAGAGCAGCCCGAGAATCTACAGGATCTGTATCTGTTGATTCCTTGTTTGACCGCAAGCCCCTTCTACAATGTTTTGTAGTGTGAATAAGCGGAGGAAGGTCATATAACACCGTCACCTATGACCACCAATCCTCCTGCCATTGTCACTAGTACTAATAAGGCTCGAGAGGTGGTAGAAATTCTCAATTTTCTTGATGAACCTAAACCATTTCTAGTGTATGGTTCAGTTGCAACCATAGATCCCATTTTTTACAGATTTGATAAAATTTCATGTTGTGAGCCCTCCCATACTCAACTCGTGAAGCTTATGAGGCATTTCCAAGAAGGTAGTAACTCTATAGTATTCAGTAAAGATAATCAGCTGGTGATGAAATATGACCTTTTTGAAACTCTCCAACACAAGGGACATTTATCTCATGGCCTCATGGTGTCTTATCAGTTTCTCATCAGCTAAAATATTGATGTTGTCTGTATGGCTGGACCTAATCTTAAATATGATATATGAAAAGGAATGGATTCTAAAGAAAAATACTTTACTCATTCATCATTTACAAGACTCCATTCATCGGTATATTTTCTTATCTATCCTCCATGAATCTCATTGGACATTGCTTATTATCCTCACTAGTGAGACAAAAGTCATACTTTATAATAGTTCTAACGTATATTTTGACATTGAAGGTCCTAGCTATTCTGACCTAGTTCACAGTGAACATGAAGGCATTACTGAGGTGTGTGCCAATGCACTCATCCCACTAATCAGATAGTATGGTTGTGGATATGCTTCTTAGGAACCCAAAAGATGGAAGATTCCATGATTCTATCATCGATGCCCATAGTAACATTGACTTTCTAATGATTGTGGTGTATACGTCTTGCATTGGATGTACACCATTAGAGTGCTCCATGTTGTCATCGAAGAAGCTCACAATGATATCTATCATTACCTATGAGGAAATTATGTCATGATGATGCTTCAATCTCAATGGGCAACCATTGACCTTTGATCACGTGTTTACATTTTTCTTCTTTCTTTTTCACACTCTTAGGACAGTGTGTGTTGTAAGTTTGGGGGTATAATCCCATGAGATAGTTATCCATAGTATTATAATGAACTTTATTTCCTTTAGCATTCTTTTTCTTAATTTTCTTATTTCCATCATATTTTGACAAAATTTCTTGTATTAAGTTGTGAAGATGTAGATGATGGAAAACTCCCTCTACATAGGAATTAGTTTACTTTCAAACTAACCTTTTTACAAATTATAAGAAATCATAGGAAGAATATTTTTCATACTGATATTGCTTTTATATTTTTCTCTTAGTAAAACATCTTTTCTTCCTCTGTTTTGATTTTAACCTCCGGATGTCATCAAAAGATTGTTGCCAAAAAATATTCATAATATAAATCATATTGTTTCAAAGGCATTTTTCTCACAAAAATAGAGAAAGAGCTACCTTGTCTCTTCTCCCATCTTTATTATAAAATCCCAAAAAGAGTGAGGAAAATAAATAATTGGAGAGTTGTTCCATGTTGAATAGCTATTGAAAAGGTGTATTGTTGTGGTCATTATCACATGTATGTTGATTTTGGTAGTCTTTAAAACCAATAATGCAACCCCAATTCTAATGGTATTCATTAAAGGTATTGCAATTCGGGGCAATGATACTTAGGATGTGCAGTCACTGCTCTAAAGCCAACTGGTTTGGAATGCATGGATCACTCGCCCACTTAAGAGGACCTATACTTGAATGACCCAAAAGAAGGAAGGGATATCCATAAAAAAAAATTGCCTACCTATTTCTTCCACAGTTAAACCTTCACAAGAGTGAAAGCTACTTTGAAAAGTGAGATATATGTCGAAGATAAGAATATGGCATAATATCAAAACTGAAGAATCAATCTTTTGGCCAGTGACGATCTTGATAATTTAATTCATTTTATGAAAAAGAGAATGGTTTTGGTAAGAGGTTGGTATAAAATTGAATTTAAGTAAACTCTAGATTCTACTTGCTTTTTTGATTATACTATGATTCTATTAGCTTGATGACAAGCTAAATTCTAAGCTTGGGGGAGTTGATAACATCAGTTTTGATGTGTTTTTCATAACCTTTTTCATAATAAAAATCATCACAATTAGTGTTTAGATGTTTGGTTTTATTCATTTTTACCTTCAATTCACCAAATGTTTGGTTTTGATTAAGTTTTATTGATATTTGAAGGAATTCAGTACAATTCTTGGTAAAATTGATGAGAAATCATTAAATTGTCAATAGACTGCAGCTAACCACCAACTAATTTGGTTGAAAGATAACCTTTCATACAAAGGATTGACAAAATACTATCTAGTAAATCTTGACAAATGCATTGATGCCAACTTGTCTAGTAAGTTGATCGATGCACTTATCGTGGGAACATTGAGAGAACCTTGTCGAGTGACAACTAACAAACGAATTCATTGAAAACCATGTTGAAGAAGAAGCCATCGATGCTTTCATTGAGGGACCAAATGTCGAGTAGGTCAACACCCATATCAACACTCTCAAAGACCAATACACGCTTGTCGAGGCACCATTCTATCCAAGCCATGAATATCGATACTACTATCGATAAATAAAGACCTATCCAAGAATCTCTGCATCGACCATGATGGTTGACAGAAGAAGGCAAGAGGTCGATGCCACATCGACCATCCAAGATCGACAAAGCATAAGTCAAAACCTATAAATAGGTTCTCAAGGCGTCACTTGGAATGATCTTGGATCCTCAGAGTCAACAAGATGAAAGGTTGGCACTAAGATCTAGAGCCTAAGGATGAAACCTATCAACTAGTCTACTACTATCGATCTAGCTGTCAACCTCTTCTTTGGGGGCTCAATCCACTTCTATCAACAGATCCAACAAGCCTACTTGCACAAATCCAAGATCGAAGGAACCATAAGGGTTGTCAACCTCTAGTTTTTTACCTCTTCCTTGATCAACTGAAAGGTTGGTAGATCTATTACTCGATCTACCTTTGTATCAATCCTCCTCTTCTTTACTTCATCATCACTTATTCAAGTTGTAATCCATTTTTTTCATGTTCCATGTGTGGATAAACTGATTAACTTGGGTTGGGAGTAGTCGTCAGTCTCTCTGAATCATGTAATCGTTCATTCTTCTATTTTATGGCATATGTTCTTTAAAAAAAAATTTATACACTCTTATTTTATTGTGTCATTTGATGACTACCTACCCTATTATGATGTTTGATTTGAATATTGTTCAAGAGAATGATCTCAATGAGATCTAAAGTATAGGTTAGTAACAAGACATGGGAGTGAGGAGTTTCTATAATAAGAGTCATGTTGTTTTTCTTGATCTTTTGGTTGTTATCTCGAGAGAGAGAACCCTTAGATAAAAATCTACCTGGATTGAGAGAAGGAAGCAACAAATAACTTTTATCATTGTTTGTAAAATGAGAAGAGAACACATATAATTTAGGAGTGAAGGTTTTACATGGTTGTGGTTGGCCTGATTGGTGAAACCCAATCCAAGTCTCATTTGTCATTGCTTCCTAGTTCATCTTTATTTCATTTCCTTGGTTTTCTCTAAACTTAGACTTTACTGCTCAATTAGATTAAATTGTTCCTTAATTGGAACACCATCAAATTTGCTTAATTGGTTAGGTTGGACTAAGCCAAGATCATTTCATTCTTATTCTATTATTTTCTTTATCCCTGTGTTTGACCCTATATTACTATAATAGACTCTATATTGATTTGTGGATGTCTCTTCTAGTCGATTATAAATTAAAAGTCTACTAACTTTGATTGGAAAATCGTGTTTAAACTATTGAACCACAAAAAAGAGTGATCAATTTGTAATGAAGTGGGAATTTTTTTATTAGGATAAGGACCTTTATCATAGTTTTTGTAAAGACCAAGTCTCTACTATTAAAAATGATAAACAACTACATCAAATGTGTAGCAGCGGAAGAAATAAAACTTGACTTTATTCAAAATGTATAAAGAGTACATTACAAAATTTCCATAAGGAAGTACAACTTTATACAAAACATAGGATCTAGGTAGAGGAAGACTTAGGCTAAGCCAATATTGTCTCCAAACAAAACAACTTAATATATAAAGGCAACTATGATCATGCAAGCTATATGTTCCTTTTCTTCTTGTCATATCCTTAGCCTTAGGTTCACCAAGCTTCCATGCGCATTCTGATCCTAGCCTGGATGGTTGGGGTCATCAAGCAAGAAAAAGACAAAGGTATGTGTTATTCGAGAGAAATAGGACAATTAAATAATTTAAAGCATTGCAATATAAAAGATTCTCTACAATAGGAGATTTCAAAAGAAATGAGGCAAGTATATGAATAAGAGAGAGAAAACTGCCATAAACAATCACCATAATAACAATCACATAGCATGAATATATTAAGATACACAATCATCTCAATGTAGGGTGAGGCACCTACCGGACCTCACCAGTGGCAGGGGGACTAAAACCCCAGTGCCTAAAAAGTGGCAGGGGGACTAAAACCCCAGTGCCTAATATATAAAATGGCAGGGGGACTAAAACCCCAGTGCCCGACAGGAGGACTAAAACCTCAGTGCCCTATGGGTGGTTTGTACTCATGTACACTACATTGTCATTTGGCCTAAAATACATCATGCTTAATAGTCACTTAGAAGTATTGAGAAGTATAACAAGATTGCAACATTGCAAAATGGGAATAAAACCCAAATAAATAATCTCAATAAATGGATGAGCCAAACATTGGCCATAGTAAGATTTAAGAGTTACAATTAAATGAACCACATAAGCAATAGAAGCATCTCATAAGTAAGGAGCCAAATATAGGTAATCACAAGATCCATATAATTCAATTAGATGAGCCATAATGGTAACAAAAGCATCAAATAAGTAAAGTGCCAAAATAAATGCATTTAGGAGGATATCAAGGCTAGAACATAATGCTTGTAGGGTTGGATAAGATCCCAACTAAAGAGTAGGTTGATTGCACAATATACATTCCACATAGATTTCACATTCATCATAGATGTTCACATAAATATGATTCACATACCTTAGTTTCAATTCATTACCATCACATTCACCTATCTGATTGTATCACCATTCCATTTTCCCCTAGTTATAAACATTATCATGAATTAATATATATAAAGACATAAAGCATAGGAAAAACCCTAATTTTGTAACTTATCTACAAAACCACGATTTAAGGTTCAAAACCTAGTCCAATATATTAGTCATATTCTCCTAAATAAGAAAACATATTTTATTTCTCAATTTGGAGTTAAAATGAGTTAATTATGTATTTTATAACATTTTATACACTTAAAAAGGCATTCAAAGAAAACTTCAAAAAATCATTTAGAATAAGGCTTCAAAAACCACAAAATCAGATTCTACTCGAAAAATCCTTTCCATTAGCTATTTATTTGCATTTTTTTGACCATGGATCGATTTACTATGAATTAAATAACATCAGCCAATCAGAATGCAAGAAAAATCCATGTAGGCTAAAAAGGCTTGCGCCAAGGGCGATTGAGTAGAGGGCAAAATTACCAAAATACCCTTGTGGGTTAAATAGATCTATCACAGTCACAGGGGCACTCAGGTCATTTGAGCAAATCGATTGTTTGCGGTAGCGAGAGAGAACTAGGGGAGAAAAGTCCAAAATGCCCATGCTCGGGTAATTAGGCTATTAACACCACATGGGCATGAGGGTCCATACACCCGCATGCATCTTGCTGCTTCGAGCCATGGAAATCGAGCAGCAGCCTGGGGGTCATGGCCGAAGGCTCTGGGCCGCAACAACCAACGAAACGAGAACCCAAGGTTGCCGGAACTAGAGATGGAGTAGGTCGGTGAGCTCCATGGAAAATGAGGAGAAATTGGAAATAGGGGTGAGTTTTATGCGGTGTGACGGTGCTTTTTGAGTCCTTTTATAGGTGGGAGAGGAGTTGTGGCTCCCTCTGCAACTCATCGGTGGAGAGGAGGGGATAAGCCCGAATGGACGTTTCACATTTAGGGAGACGTAGGCCGCGAACTATGGCTCTTTGGAACCGGCTCGTCAAGACGAAGCCAAAGGGCTTGAAATCGTGTGAAACGATTAACCACAGAGTGAGAACGTGGCTGGGGAGCTAGGAGGCCGAAGCTGTTCAGCTAGTCAGAGGTTGAAGGAGGGTTGGTTGCCATCAGATCAGAGCGGGTCAGCTCACAACCATTGGATCGCAGACAATTATTGTCCAGGTCACATGACAAGGGGAAATGAACCGAAACTATAGCGTTACAAAAGAAATAAATAAAATCGATTCAATGCAATATAGTTTTTTTTTGTCGGTAAAAAGTCATGTTGCTATTAATTGAAACCAAACTTTAGGCACAGAGATCTGCGCCCCTACAAAACTAGGATGATAAACATCCAAAACAAACCTAGAGAGTCCAGAAATGGACCTCCTGAAAGACCAAGAAAAAAGAGAAAACACAGACAACCATCAACCAATTAACTCCAGCCGACAACTGAAGAGGTCAGCAACCATGCCACCAACACTGATCACTAGCATTATGCACACTTTCAAAGGGTGACGTCTTTGGCTTCTGGAGGCTGAGTCAAGAGTTGCAGAAGAACATCAGCAGTGCTAGTTGCTAAGTCTCAGTTGCTTGTCAATCAAACCTAATATATACGTCACAATGCAGTGAAAGTCACACAAGAATCCATCAAAATGTTGCACTGCACACTGGGATCATGCGATTAGTCCACCTACTAGGCCTTCACTGGCAATAATGAGCACCCACAAATTTGTGAAGAATAGATAGATCTGTAACCCCATTCCTCCAGTTAGCAGTAAAATGAGTCTTTAAATCCAAGTAGGACCAAACACCAGATCCTTGAATATATATAGAGTTGTTTGCAAAGTAACAAACAAAAACACTCAAAGGTGTTCCCTGCACACAACAATAGAATGGGCAAAGAAGAAGAGAGGAAGAACCAACCCCTCTTTGATCAAACCCCTCATGGTGCACCTGAAAGCCTCAAGACTTTACGTCAAACACCTTAAAGGTGTTCCAAATTTGCTATAGCAGAGCCACCACTGTGCGAGCTTCAATCAGCTAGGGGCGTCATAGGGCAATCCATCGAACACGTTGTGGTCAACCTGCGAAAAAGAAGCAACAGTGTTGGTGTGTTCATTTCTGAACGGTGGTCTGGGGCCCTTCCCCTCCTTCCATGGCGCGTTGTGGCGCTCGCCTCCTCACCGCTTCCTCTGTTGGCTTCCTCGGGGGCCTGTCTTCTCTGTGCGCGTGGTGCTTCTGTGACTTGCGGTTGTCCTCTCCGTCGTGGCTACTTCTCTAATGGTGGCGGCGCGTGCTTCGAAGGATATGTGGTGGTGCTCCTCGCCTGGCCTGTTCCACCCCATGGAGAGCTCTGGAGAATGGGTCCCTTGATGCAGGGTGCTCGTCGCGGCTGCCTGGGGTCGATCTGGCACGGACTGAAGGAAAGGCGATGTGCTGCACTGGCCTGGACCCCAAGTGATTCTGGCTGCTTCAACTTGTTGTCTCCTTTCCATTAAGAGGGATGGAAGGAGTAATGTTGTATCCTACATGTCTGACCTCGCGCCTGGCTGCTCTGTTGTTGCAGGTGTAGTTAGGGAATCCCTTGACTCCCCTTCTGACCTCACCCTTCTAACCCCGTACCGGATGTGTAATAGTGGTTGATTCGATTCGACAGAGTCTGCTTCACCCTTTCAATCGGCAGAAACTCCTTCTTGATGGCCCATCAAGTCCTAGTTTCACCCTGTCCTTCGGCGGCGATCCCTTCTTGGCGGCCATCAAGTCCTGGGTTCTCTAATAAGAGATTAGGGCACCTTCTCTGTCTTCTCGTTGGGTGGCTCAGTGTTGGACAGTGGGTGGACGAGGAGGTGCGGCACCTTGGATGGCCGACGTGATGCCTGTGGTGGATGGTCCCTACTACATCTCGCCGTCCAGATGTGTCTTCTGCTGTTTGCGGCTTTGTCTGCTTGGGTGTTGAATGCAATATAGTTACACTAAACTAAAGCTTATAAAATCAATTTGAGGGCTCAAATGAAGTCCAAAAGCCACCAACTTTAACCACAAGTTCATATTAGCATTTAGAACGATGCTATGAAATTAGATTTCATATTTATATGCAATAAGGCCCTTAATAAATATATTTCTCATTAAAGTGTTTATTAATATATTAAAATGAATGAATTATATGAAAAGCCTTCTTTTAATGGAACAAGTGAGTAAATTTCGAGATATTAAATACATTAAGATTTCAATAATCATTTCTCTATAAAATAACATATTTTCATGAATTAAAATCATATTTTGAGGAGAGAGAAACAATTAAGGTTAAGGTTCTCATATATTAACTCAAATACACATTATTGCTAATATCTTTATCCAAAAATCTCCAAATTAACATTATCCACTTATTTGCTCTCTCTCTTAAGTGTATATTTTGCATATTAAGCCCCCAATTATTACATTAAGTGGGTTATTTGTGCAACACCACTCCATTTATATAAATGAGGGAAAAAGGTAATTTCAACCTTGAATTGTGCTAAAATTGTACAAGGAGTCCAAAAAGAATATAAAAGAAGGGAAATTTATGAAAAAGGTCCAAATGGACTAGAAGGCCAAGAAAAGCTCAAAAGTGGGTAAATTGCAGGAAAGTCCCTAGATTCAGTATGTTACAGCACACCACCCCTTAAAGAGGATTTCGTCCCTGAAATCACAATAAGAGGAAAGAGAGGGTGAGTGTGCAACTTCCCAACCTTAAACAGCTAGGTTATAACCCTTAATCTAGGGTACAACACAAAATGTACATAAGTCAGGTGTTACTAAGGTTTCCACAAAAACCTATAGCCTTTTATCAAACTCAAATTAACATTTTTGCCTTATTAGCATAATCTCCATCATGAAGAGGTATCATATTTATTATACTATCACTTGTGCCACATTTTATTCAAAACAATTACATCTCAACATTATATCATGTGCATTTCCCACATCAAGGGTTTTAAGCACAATTAGGGTTTACTAAGCCATTTCAGCAAAAATTAATGTATTAAAACAAAACCTTAATAACATGAATTCATTTTCCAATATCCACTTAAAACTACCATGTAGAATTATCACAAATTATTTTGTAGAAAAAGTTAATATTATCCAACAAGTTATTAAGCCTATAATAGTTCCAATTAATGTTCATATTGCACATTGTCATATCATCTTTCATACTCATATTAATGACATCATTAAGCATTTTCATCCGTTACACTTCATATTATAAATTATATATATATTAATTCACATTAGGCATTTATGAATATTTATGTGAATCCAATTATTCATTATCATGTTTGAGTCATTATACTCATTTTAGTGAATAGGATGTAACCCATTAAATATTAATGAATTAATCTATATATCAAGTTATGATGTGGTGTTCATAGAGAACAAGGTGATATACCTTACATATGTTGATAACTTTGTGACTATAATCCATTTTTATGTATCAAGGTATATTATGTGATGATGACACCTAATGTCACTAATGTATCATGAAATGCATTAAGGGTATCTATATGTATATGTTGTCAAAGCTAGATGATTACATATTAGGGTTTAGGTCAACATGATCATTACATGTTAAAGCATACATAGGTTGCATTATCCATACACATTTTACCATTGGTGTGGCATAGTCAACGTTATGTATAATCACCATTAGTAATGAGTAACCCATTATTATGTGAATCAATAATATGTGAAGGTTCAAGCATATGAACTATCTCTATGTGACTTACTACATATTCACGTGTGTATAAACAAACAAGTTGAATTACAAGTATAATGTGTTTGGTAAATTCTTATTCACATAAGTTATTATGTACATAAGCCCACATATATAGGGTTTCTAACTCTAACAATATTTGATTTTGCTTTTACTTGGGATTCCATCCCCCTAAAAAGGGATTTCGTCCTCGAAATCAGATTTGAAAAACCAAATAGGGTACTAACACCATTACCCTCACTCCACCCCTTAAAAGGGTCAACTAAGTCAAACTAAGCTAAGAGTAAAAGGGTACATAAAACTCAACACTAAAAGGATTTACTAACCAAGCTTGTACATGTAACATAGGGTACACTAAACCCTAAACATAGGAGTATAAGGTATTTAAGGATGATTTTTTTTGTAAGAGATCAAATCATCACTTATGGTTTTCCTAAGGTATTCAACAATTAGGCAACATGCCCAAAGATAGACTATTTTGAGATGTCTATATCAGATCAGGCCAGGCCAGGTCATATGAGCTTAGGAATCCTCGTTACCAAGCTAGTGGGGCGGAGGAAAATATTGCCAGCCCCCAAGATCTGACCCTTTCTAGACACCATCACTTCAACTTATTGCTCTAGTAGCTACTCAATAGACAATTCAACAAAAAGTTGACAAATTTTATATTTAATATGAAATTATTATGATCCTAAATCAAACTTTCATGCTAGGTCAACTCTAAGGTAAAAAACTTTCTAAAGGAACTATATATGGTAAGGGTTCTATCAAGGAGACAATTTTGAATTAGTCAAGAATCTGACTACCTTGATGCTCTGATACCATGTTGTAAAGACCAAGTCTCTACTATTAAACATGATAAACAATTACATCAAATGTGTGGCAGCGGAAGAAATAAAACTTGACTTTATTCAAAATGTATAAAGAGTACATTACAAAATTTCCATAAGGAAGTACAACTTTATACAAAACATAGGATCTAGGTAGAGGAAGACTTAGACTAAGCCAATATTGTCTCCAAACAAAACAACTTAATATATAAAAGCAACTATGATCATGCAAGCTATATGTTCCTTTTCTTCTTGTCCTATCCTTAGCCTTAGGTTCACCAAGCTTCCATGCACACTCTGATCCTAGCTTGGATGGTTGGGGTCATCCAGCAAGAGAAAGACAAAGGTATGTGTTATTCGAGAGAAATAGGACAATTAAATAATTTAAAGCATTGCAATATAAAAGATTCTCTATAATAGGAGATTTCAAAAGAAATGAGGCAAGTATATGAATAAGAGAGAGAAAACTACCATAAATAATCACCACAATAACAATCACATAGCATGAATATATTAAGACACAAAGTCATCTCAATGTAGGGTGAGGCACCTACCAGACCTCACTAGTGGCAGGGGGACTAAAACCCCAGTGCCTAATATATAAAATGGTAGGGGGACTAAAACCCTAATGCCCAACAGGAGGACTAAAACCTCAGTGCCCTATGGGTGATTTGTACTCATGTACACTACATTGTCATTTGGCCTAAAATTCATCATGCTTAATAGTCACTTGGCAGTATTGAGAAGTATAACAAGATTGCAACATTGCAAAATGGGAATAAAACCCAAATAAATAATCTCAATAAATGGATGAGCCAAACATTGGCCATATCAAGATTCAAGTGTTACAATTAAATGAACCACATAAGCAATAGAAGCATCTCATAAGTAAGGAGCCAAATATAGGCAATCACAAGATCTGTATAATTCAATTAGATGTGCCATAATGGTAACAAAAGCATCAAATAAGTAAAGAGCCAAATAAAGGCATTTAGGAGAATATCAAGGCTAAAACATAATGCTTGTAGGGTTGGATAAGATCCCAACTAAAGAGTAGGTTGATTGCACAATATACATTCCACATAGATTTCACATTCATCATAGATGTTCATATAAATATGATTCACATGCCTTAGTTTCAATTTATTACCATCACATTCACCAATCTGATTGTATCACCATTCCATTTTCCCCTAGTTATAAACATTATCATGAATTAATATATATAAAGACATAAAGCATAGGAAAAACCCTAATTTTGGAACTTATCTACAAAACCACTATTTAAGGTTCAAAACCTAGTCCAATATATTAGTCATATTCTCCTGTATAAGAAAACATATTTTATTTCTCAATTTGGAGTTAAAATGAGTTAATTATGTATTTTAGAACATTTAATACACTTAAAACGGCATTCAAAGCAAACTTCAAAAATCCATTTAGAATCAGGCTTCAAAAACCACAAAATTGGATTCTACTCGAAAAATCCTTTCCATTGGCTATTTATTTGCATTTTTCTGACCATGAATCAATTTACTATGAATTAAGTAACATCATCCAATCAGAATGCTAGAAAAATCCACGTAGGCTAAAAAGGCTTGCGCCAAGGGCGATTGAGTAGAGGGAGAAATTACCAAAATACCCTTGTGGGTTAAATAGATCTATCACAGTCGTAGGGGCACTCTGGTCATTTGAGCAAATCGATTGTTTGTGGTAGCGAGAGAGAACCAGGGGCGAAAAGTCCAAAATGCCCATGCTCGGGTAATCAGGCTATTAACACCACACTAGCACAAGGGTCCATACACCCGCAAGGATCTTGCTGCTTCGAGCCATGGAAATCGAGCAGTAGCCTGGGAGTCATGGCCGAAGGCTCTGGGCCACAACAACCAACAAAACGAGGACCTAAGATGGGAGCAAACTCCCAAGGTCTATACGATCCCAAGGATCTACTGAACGACAACTCACTTGCCCAAAACCACTGGAAACAAGCCGCGGAATGGCTAGAACAGAGGAGGAGAAAACGAACTCGAAACCCATTGAATCGAGGAGAATAACCCAAGCTAGGATCATCAGCACACTCGCAGAGGCAGTGCGAGTCTATAGAAAGAGTCAGCGGCGACGGAGGAGCACTAGAGTGAAGAAAAGGTCAGGCACCGCCGAGGTGCTTTCGGCGGTCTATAGGACCCGATGAACGAGAGTGTCGCGAGGCGAAACAAGGAAACAAGATTGAATAACAAGCATCGAGGATGCTCACCTAGAAGCCAATTGAATGGAGTGGTTGGAGATGCGAGTAGAAGGTCAAGGTTGCCAGAACTGGAGATGGAGTAGGTCGGTGAGCTCCATGGCAAATGAGGAGAAATTGGAAGTAGGGGTGAGTTTTATGCGGTGTGAGGGTGCTCTGTGAGTCCTTTTATAGGTGGGAGAGGAGTTGTGGCTCCCTCTACAACTCATCGGTGGAGAGGAGGGGATAAGCCATAATGGGCATTTCACATTTAGGGAGACATAGGCAGTGAACTATGGCTCGTTGGAACCGGCTCGTCAAGACGAAGCCAAAGGACTTGAAATCGTGTGAAATGATTAACCACAGAGAGAGAACGTGGCTGGGGAGCTCGGTGGTCGAAGCTATTCAGCTGGTCGGAGGTTGAAGGAGGGTTGGTTGTCGTCAGATCAGAGCGGGTCAGCTCACAGCCGTTGGATCATGAAAGATTATTGTCCAGGTCGCATGACAAGGGGAAATGAACCGAAACTACATCGTTACAAAAGAAATAAATGAAATCGATTCAATGCAATATAGTTACACTAAACTAAAGCTTATAAAATCAATTTGAGGGCTCAAATGAAGTCCAAAAGCCACGAAATTTTAACCGCAGGTTCATATTAGCATTTAGAACGATGCTATGAGATTAGATTTTGTTTTTATATCCAATAAGGCCCTTAATAAATATATTTCTCATTAAAGTGTTTATTAATATATTAAAATGAATGAATTATATGAAAAGACTTCTTTTAATGGAACAAGTGAGTAAATTTCGAGATATTAAACACATTAACATTTCAATAATCATTTCTCTACCAAATAACATATTTTCATGAATTAAAATCATATTTTGAGGAGAGAGAAACAATTAAGGTTAATGTTCTCATACATTAACTCAAATACACATTATTGCTAATATATTTATCCAAAATGCTCCAAATTAACATTATCCACTTATTTTCTCTCTTAAGTGTACATTTTGCATATTAAGCCCCCAATTATTACATTAAGTGGGTTATTTGTGCAACACCACTCCATTTATATAAATGAGGGAAAAAGGTAATTTCAACCTTGAATTGTGCTCAAATTGCACAAGGAGTCCAAAAAGAATATAAAAGAAGGGAAATTTATGAAAAAGGTCCAAATGGACTAGAAGGCCAAGAAAAGCTCAAAAGTGGTTAAATTGCATGAAAGTCCCTAGATTCAGTATGTTACAGTTTTTGCTTATAGAGCCGACGACATACCCTTTCCTATGAAATACATTTTTCCCTAAAATATTTCTTTTGTCAGTTTTTCTTGGTCAACTGACAGTTAAGCTCTTAAGGAGGCTGGCATTTATTTAGTAGGATAAGGGAAATACTTGTCTTTTTTTGGTGAACTGACGATTAAGTTGTAATCAGGATATCATATTTTATTTGGATAAGGACATCTATCTTTATTGTTTCTTTTACAACTGATGACTATGGCAATAATTTTCAATTATAGATTGCAACTGATGACTATTTTCCACTTAATACCACCAGTAAAATTTTGTTCCCCTAATCTTCTATTTGATCGCATGTGAACCCCCCATCCCCCCTCTTTGGCAATTTCTCTTCCATTGTTGATGCTATTGTTGCTTCTTCCAGAGTTACTTCTACTGCTACCCTACTACTCGTTGATGACTGTTGTTGCTTATTGTTGTTGCAACCACCTCCAGCCACCTACTTTGTGTCCTCTAGCCACAACCACCTATAGCCGCTCTGATGCTGCCACAACCCCACCTCCAACTATCGTCGTTGCAACCTACATCTCTAGAAGTAGCCGCCACAACCTCCACCTCTAACAGTTGTTGCTGCAACCACATCCACATCTAGTCTGCTCCATGTCCTCCATCCGCTACAGCCACAACCATTTTTGCGTCCGCAACCACTTCCACCATTGTCATTTAGTACTTGACACCTACGGTGAGAGGTTAGGTGTTTTGTTAACTAGGCTAGTTGTTCATATCTTCTCAACACTCGAAACTCAGAGTGATTATAATTTTAAACATGCATGCTTAAAGTTTATGAATTGTCTCATATCCCCAAAATGAATTGATTAAATCCTTAATTATCATTCATTATATTAAACCCTTAATTATGCTTAAACCCTTGATTATGCTTGAACTTTGGAAATTAAATGTTAAACCCTTAGTTATCTTGCTAGTTGTTGGTTTGATTTAGTTAATTCTTCTTGTTTAGTGTTAATTGATATCTTAATTAATTCAATAGTTTGAATAGCTACCATTAAATTAGATCTAAATTTTATCTTCTTTATTTAGATCTGAAACAATGTTTGAACCATTCAAACCCTTCTTTTGCACTAAAAAGCCAAACAATGATAGTAGCTAGTGAGTCTCCTATGTTCATGTGGATTTGGCAACATTATCTATTGGCCTAGAAACCAGTCTGAGATTCACTCATTAGGAGTAAATCTTGGATACTCCCCTATTTGGGACTGTTTTTAACACTTAATCTTACTTAGGATTATTCAATTTTCAAGATGTTTTGCCAGAACTTTCCCATTTTCTCTCTGAGTACATATGCAAGTGGATATTTTCCCATTGACATCACTGTACTTGAAGAACCACAGGGAAATACTGCTAAATGTTTTTTGAACACCGAATACACATTATGCGCTTATGAGTGAGATTAGGTTTTCAAAAGGATAGGTGGTACACACATTCTTTACTAAACCCTAAACCCTAATTTGTAAATCATAAATATGAAATCCTAATATGTAAACACTAAACCCTAATTTATAAACCATAAAACCTAAATCCTATTATGTAAACCCTAAATCTTAATCTATGAACCCTTATCCCTAAGACCTAAATGATAGACCCTTATATGTAAACCCTAATCTCTAAATCCTAATATATAAACATGTAATTCAATACTTATTTTCTCTTTGATCATAGAATGGATAGATTATGGATGTCCATTTCAAATTTTTGCATGCTAGAGCTTATTACTGGTCTTAACCAGTTTATAAGATTTGATGAGGAACATAAGAAATGACCTGGAGATATGGGATTAAGAGAGGCATTCTCTCCTCCTCTCCCACACCTGTGGAAAAGGTTGAATGCTCGGGAGGGTGGTAAATCAAGGTAGAAATTGGGATTCAAACCCGGGACCCTTTGTTAGACCACTTGAGCCACTCCTTGTCAGAAAATGACCTGGAGATAGGTTCTATTGTCCATGTAGGAATTGAATAACAACATGAAAGTCGACACTATTGATGAAATCAAAAGTTAGATCATGTGCAAGAGGATGATACATGGTTATAAAGAATGGTACTGACATGGTGGGATTCCTACTATGAGATCAGTAGATGTTGATAACAATACTTGTGTTGAAGAAGAAATTGTAGACAATGATGTAGATGTGAATGTTTGATATCAATTAACATGGTTGATGAAGTGCTAGATAGTTGTGGGGTAGAACACACTAATCCACCTTATGTAAATACATTGTGCATGATGTTGAGAGACTGTTATACTTAGGTTGTACTATGTGTATGAAGTTAAGCACTGTGTTGAGATTGTATATTCTGAAGACTAATATTAGATGGAGCGACAAAAACTTCACATCATTGTTGTCATTGTTGAATGAATTCTTTTTTAAGGTAACGAGCTTCCATTAACAACATACAAATTAAATAAAATGTTGTGCCCAATGGGAATGGAGGCTAAGAAGATACAAGCATGTCAGAATGACTGTGTTACTTTAAAAGGACTATATCAATTTGAAAGATTGTCCACAGTGTGGGGCGTCAAAAGTATAGAATGTCAAATTTGGGGAAGTCCAAAACTAGCTCTCCTTCCAAGGTGATGTGGTATCTTCTTATAATACCATAGTTGTAAAGCTTATTTGCCAATACCATCGATGCAAAGAATTTAACATTGCATGTATAGGAAAAGAAAAATAATGATGGGATCCTATAACATGCGTCTGATTCCCCACAATGGAAGATGATTGATTTATTGTACCCTAAATTTTGTGAAAAAGTCAGGAATCTAAGACTTGGGCTTTTTACCAATGGGATGAATCCATAAGGCACATTGAGCAACCAAAATAGCATTTGTTCTATTATGATTGTTATATACGATCTTACTCCATGGTTGTGCATGAAAAATAAGTATGTCATGTTGTTGTTGTTGATACCATGCCCTAAATAGCCGAGAAATGATATTGATGTTTATTCTTGAACCTCTGATTGATGACCTAAAGAAACTCTAGGGAGAAGGTGTAATGACCTATGATGCTTCACAAAGAGAGTCATTTCATTTCCATGCTATGTTGTTTTGCACTATTAGTGACTTTCCAACATATGGGAATTTGTTTGGATATAGCATGAAAGGATCTAAAGAATCCACTAATTATGAGGAGAACATTGATTCAATATGACTAAAACATGATGGCAAGACTATATATCTTGTTCATAGAAGGTTTCTTCTAAAACTTCATCCTTACCAAAGGTTGTGCAAAGCATTCAATGGATCAAATGAGGAATGGAGTGCCCCCAAACCTATATTGGGTGAGGTTGTTTATGAAAGTGTAAAGACTTTGTCAATGCATTATGTAAGAGATCACAATGTACTATTTCCAAACATAGTGGAAAATGTTTATAAAATAAGAGGTCAATATTATGGGATCTTACTTATTGGAGTTATTTGGTAGTTAGGCATTGTATCGATGTCATGTATGTTGAGAAAAAGGTTTATGATAGCGCCCTTAGTACTCTATTGAATATACCAAGTAAGACTAAAGATGGAATCATATCCAGAATGGACCTATGTGAAATGGGAATATGGAAAGAATTAACAACATTAGTTAGTAGTGGTCGAAAAATATATTTCCCTCCTATTTGTTACATGTTTTCTAGAAAGGAGAAGAAAACTTTTTGTGAGTGCTTGCTTAATATTAAGGTATCACATGGATAATCTTCCAATATCCATAGATTGGTATCAATGAAGGATCTTAAGTTGATAGGTTTTAAATCTCATTATTGTCATACACAAATGTAACAAATATTACCCCTGACAAACTGATCTATACTGTCAAAGCATGTAAGGTTTGCAACCACCAGTTTTTGTTTCTTTTTCAACACTCTATGCAGCAAGTTATTGATGTTGAGAATCTTATTAAGTTGAAAAGGAAAGTGGTCGTTACCCTATGCCAGCTTGAGATGTATTTTCCTCCTTCATTCTTTGATATCATGGTACATCTTTTTGTCCATTTTAGTAGGGAAGTGAAAATGTTGGGACCCGTTTTATTGTATTTGATGTATCCTTTTGAATGGTACATGAGTGTTTCTAAAGGTGATGTTTGAAACTATTATCCACATGAAGGGAGTATTATTGAGAGTTATGTGGCTAGGGAAGTTATGGACTTTTGCAGTAACTTTTTGCGTTGTAATGAAGATCTTGGAAAAGACAAGAATATTGAGGACTATTCTGACAAAGGAACTTTAAGAGAACGAGTGAAAGTAACCAGTCGTGCATTGTGGGACAATCACACTTTTACATTTTACACAACATTGATGAATGAGTATTTATACAACTGAACATACCAACTTAATCAAGACAGTACATCATCAAGCCAATTCAATGTGGCTTTCTAGAGAGCATATGAGACATTTATTAGGTGGTTTGAAGATAAAGTTGTTGGTATGTATGCCCTAAGAGCCAATCATGGGATGATTGGTGGGATACATTAAGATTGATTTGATAAACATCAAAGGCAAGCTTCCAATTCTTTCTGGTTCAATCATATGAGATAGTTATAGAACAAATTGAATGTCTAGAGAATGACAGTACTCAATGACGTATGCTTTCAGGTTAAGGACCTAAACGATGAGATCATACGGATGCTAAGAGTTTGTACATTCTTGTTATGTCCCTAGTCGGATGTCATTATGGAAGGTAGATAGACAGCAATGACACACAAGACTAGATTGTGGTGTTGGTTGATGACAAAATCTCATTAGTCATGATATAGAGATATCAAACCAATCACATAGGTACTTGTTAGAGAACAAGTGTACCAGACAGACCCACTGTGAGTTTGACACATGGAACCATGACATGGTAGTCACAGTCAGTACTCACAGTGATGGTGGTGAGTGTGATTCTTTGACCTGAAATCACTACACTCAACACATGTCATTGGGCACACTTTGACATCATCAAACGCAGTCCTGAAACATGGGTTGTTATAAAGGTGGTGATTGGGTGGCTTTGACACATGGGGCTTTTAAGGGGTGAGTGATAGATATGGGATTTGTCCCTCCTGAGGGAGTTTGATATCCATGGCCACTTGATGAGTAGGATTGAGAAAGGTGTGCACACATGTGTGAATCAGTATGTGATATTGATGTCATACATATCTCTTCCAACCTACTCTGAGATCAAGAAAGTGAATAAACATTTACAGGACGATTGTTCCATGCCTCGAGTTCATTCGGGATATCAGTGACAAAGGAATTATACATTCAATGTAACACCATTCACGGATTGTAGGATTGAAAGTTGTTCTCCAATTTTCTATTTCACTTGGGTAGCATTGATGTGTGACTAGGCACCGCTCTTTGCTTGTGAAGTCATAAGTGTTATGGACTTTCTCTGCCAATGTGAAATGGACCTGCAGGGTCACACACATAGGATATAACATGGTAGAGGAGTTTTGTCCACAAACAATGTTTAGATTGATTACTAAAGGAGTTTAGTAGTTCAATTAAACACTCAATTAATTCATAGCTCAATTTCATAATGTTCAAGGTGTTGGATACATTGATTGGAGTATCAGATTGATTGAAACTGCAATTGACTGATTCTGCACAATCTGCACTCCCAACCGATCGGCTCATGTGATGAACCGATCGGCTCAGCTTGGTGAACCGATCGGCTCAGATGGTGAGTCGATCGGCTCATGGATAGGGTGAAATGATTGCTTCAAGTGTTGAAACGATCGGTTCAACTGATGCAACCGAGCAAGTTGGGAAAGTAGGATTGGTGAGAAATGTCCTTTCATTTCACTTGCCCAATTTGATTGGAACAAGGATTGGTATTTGATACCAATTAGAAATAAAAGAGGAAAAGTCAATCGGGAACTGATCAGGACCACGAACTGACCGGTTCAAAAGTGAACCGACCGTTTCATGGGTCCCAACCAATCAGTTGAGGTGTCAATCGACCGTCTCAGGTCCCCAACCGACCGTTTCAGAAATGAAACGATCAGTTCAGGTTGCGCAGTTGGTTGTTTTTGTGGAAAATCTCGAACCCTTCTACTCCTACTTTAGTCCCGAATTGCCCGGGATAGAGAACCCTGTCCCATGACCCTCCTATATATAGGGGTATTGGGGGCTTCTCAGAAAGCAACTCAGTGCAACCAGTTGCTCTGTGAAGTTGTCATTCTCTCTAGTTTTGGTAAACGAGAGAGCCTGAGCAAGTGCTACCGGATAAGGGAGGCACAACAAGGGAAAGACAACTGCAGTAAGCGACTGGTGGCAGGAGAGCGTGTTGGTGACTAGTACACCGACAAGAGGGTGTGAATCCTTCCAATTCCTTGTGGGTCAAAGAGATTGGAGTTCCAGGTGGTCCGTGTGGACTACTTCAGAGGCAGGAGATTTCTGCCGCTCGGAGGACAGCTGTCAATCCCGACAGTCCCGGTGAGACCAGGAGTCGTCAGTCCCGGTGCGACCAGGAGCTGTACAGATACCGTCCAAGACCGGAGGTGAATACAGCACAAGCCGTGAGGTATTGTCACCGAGCAAGCCTCGGGACAAGGTATGATTCCACAAACCATCCTTTCTTATTGTATAGACGTTGACGCGTTTCCTTGTTCTGGGTTTGGGGAGGATAAAATTTTTGTTTCCGCTGCCTTCGCTGCCTCCCATAAAACCCAACAGTGGTATTAGAGCCACGTCAAATGCTCTATACTTTAGGATTATCGATATGATCGTTTTTGGTCTGTCGCCTTTATTTATTGCATATGATGCGAATAAAATTGGCTTTATGCATGTCCAATCCTAAATCCACAAATCCCAATATACAAATATGATATGTAATATGAATGCACTCGATACGCGTCGCCCTTAAACGAGTTTTGTGGTGGATGTATAGTGTGGTTATGGCTAATAAACCATATCTGTGTATGGTTTTATATGGTTGCTTGCATCTCAGTCTGCGCACCGATCTTCCTTCTCCTATTCCTGATGTAACTCGAAATAAATTGAGATTTTTTTCCTACCTTTGCTCCCCTCGAATTTAACTCGAGGTTTCTCCTTTTACAATGTAAAATAGGATAGAATTTTATTTCCTGTTATGTCAAAGAATAGAGGACATCCTGACGACAGCTGAGATGATCAGTTCAAGGCATGAACCGATCAGTTGACGTTCGAGACGATCGGTTCAAGGAGTGAGTCGATCGGTTGATGAACGGTTCGAGGAGCGAGACGAGCGGGTGGCGGCCATGATGAGATGCACGATGACCAGGTGAACTGATCGGTTGGAGGAGCCAACCGATTGGCTGGTGGCACCCAGCCGACTGGCTTGATGGCGAGCCGATCAGTCATGTGATGAGTTGATCAAACCCAGAAAGGCAAAGCATAAAGTTCATCTTGTATAGGTTGCATGTAATGTAGACCTAGATGATTGTGATTCCTCTTGTCTCTAGGAATCACATTAGGATGGCCATAATCATCACTTTTATCATTTTGCATGTTTTCTGTGGGATATAGCATGTATATGATACGTACTATGTATTGTGGTGATTGGATATGTATATGTATATAAAACCAAATCCCTCATTAAATATTAAGTTTTAGATGCCTTCAAAATGTGACACACGTGAAAAGATTGATCGACCAAGTGTGGGAACGCCCAAGCGTGGTGCATCGTCTATCTCGTGGAAGCGTGAATGATGGATATGTGGGTCTGCCTAAGCAGGGTGCATATTCATCGTGTTGGCTTTGGGTCAGACTTAACAAGGTGACCTAGATAGGATCTAGAACCTTGAGGCATGGATATGATCATGGCAAGGAGTTGCATATGACATCTTATCAAGAGTTGCATATGATGCAATTGGTAAGAGATGCCTACCTGAGAGATCTAAGTTGTGGGTGACATCCCAAGCTGGTCCATGACTTAGAGGATTTCAGGATCTTGCCCACTAGAAGGTTTTACGCTGCAATCTTCTGAATGGATGGTGAGGGCTATCAATTTGAAGTAAAATAGTGGGAGTGATAATTAATTAAAGGCCTAATTATATCGTCAACTTTTCAAATCAATCAAATAAGTCAAAAGGAGTTTTGGACTGAAATTGCATATATTCCCTTTTGTACAATAAATGGTTAATCAGCAATAATCATTTTATTTGTGATCGGTCCTTGAGACCAACAAATTGAATGGGAATTTTTCCACGATTGGTTAGGACGTTGAGAAGCATTCTCGATCAAAGAGCGAAAGCTCTAAGTCCTAGTTATACCAGAACCAGATGAACTCGATCCCACCATATCAATGGCTGAAAGTATGCTTATGGAAGCATACCGAGGAAGACATTGATGAGGAGTGCTTGATGTTGTGTTCTCTGAACTATGAGTTGCAGAGGCAACATGAGACATATGATGTCTCCAAGACACTATCTTAGTATATCATGACAGAAGGAGATCCAGTAAGGTATTTACACACTCAATGTGATTGGGTATGTGGAAAACCTGACTAAGAAGGATTTCCTCTGAGCCAAGAGTTGGCTATTGGTATGATACTGCAAATGTTGCGAGAATCATACAATTCATGATAAGCTACAACATGAACAACTTTGACTAGCGTTGACGTAGTTGTTGGACATGTTGAGGATAGTAGAGGAAAAGATGAAGAAAGATAAACCATAATATTTGATGTGATCAAAGAAAAGGTGATTCTTAAGGGCAAGGACAAGGGAAAAGTAAAGAAGTGTTATGATGCTAGCCAGCAATCCAAGCCGTCTTCAGCCTCAAGGCACATGGGGAAAGGGTGTATGAGGGAATTGCCCTCTATATCTGGAAGAACAAAAGAAGATGAAGGAGGGGATGGAGATCTCCACCTAAGGTATCATGAAATGAACTTCTTCTTTATCTAAGGTATATGATACCAAGATATGGATATGTCATATATGATATGCAATATCCACAAAGAAGTGATGGCCTTTGTGAAAGGACCAAGAAAGGAGTACCCATCTTTGGAGCAAGTGTTGTTGCCATAGATAGGAGTACCTTTCAGTTTATTTTAGCCAAAAGGGCACGAAATAGAGTTGAGAACTGCTATTTCATATTTTCCAATAGATAGAGACACTTTATTTTTGCATATTGTATGACAATGATGGCAATCAATAAAGAGATGTTTCAATTTCAAAAGATATGATATTTATGGCAATTCCTTGTTTATCTTGTGGTATTTGATATGCATAAGATAAAGTGATACCTAAAAGTTATAGATAACTCAAACAATCAAATTAGCATAAATCATGAGAAATTCATTTCCAGTTTCCATGTAATGGATAAATCTAGACTCTTTTGGTTAGAGAACCAGTAAGGGACATGAATATCTTATACATGATTAATTAATCTTAACTAAAGGTAGTGAGAGAATGATTATCCTATTAGGTATGATACATGTGATGTATTTACATACCTACTGGAGAAAATGCTAATACTTCAAATTGTGTTTAGAGAAATACTAATATGATTATCTTGAAGGGTTCAAGAATATCATAGATGAAGTACAAATTTGGTAAAGTGTTGATTCTTGATGAGATCAATGAATGAAATACTTAAACCAAATGTTTGAGATCTTATGAGTGATTATGATAGTGTATCATAGTGAACTCATGATTAAGGCATGGTGATGTCTAAATCAAGAAGGAATCATATTCTAAGGAGTTAGAGAATGATTATCAAATAACTAAATTCTTCTTAAATAAAGAATACACTTCACTAATAAAAGAAATTAAGAATCACAAGGGTTGTGAATTCTTATATCCTTACACCTCAATTATCTATGTGATGAGTTGTTCATGTGATGAGTCAACTATCTAGATAAATATGAGGAACTGAATTTTGAGTTATGGTTTATGACCATTACATCCTAAATGACATCCATGTGAACCATAAGGTATGACCTTGATGGTAGCACTCATTGGATGAAATCCATAAGTGCAAATGAGTCTTAAGTGTTAAGACACATGGATAACATTTTGAGTAGGATGATGCTTGTTGATTGCAACTTAATGACTAAGACATTTGGCATATGGATACTAAAACTGCATTCCTAAGAGGAATAAAACAAGGATGTGTACGTGACACAACCTATAAGGTTTATGAATCCACTAATCCAAATGAAGTCTATAAGTTACAATGGACTAATCAAAGTGATTGATTAAGTACAAGAAACTCAGAATTGGATCTTTACTTTGATGATATAGTCAAAGGGTTTGACTGATATGTCAAAGATAAAGAAGGGATCTGTGATTTAGTGGGAGTGTATTCACATTCCACATGTTGATGTGAAATGGAAATGTTCTAGAATGGAAATCCAAAAGTGGAAATTATCTTTAAGGAAGATAGAGATGTTTCCTATGTGATAGGAATAGAGATCTATAGAGATAGTTCTCGAAAAACCTCTTGACCTGAAAGGAGAAAACATACATTGGCAATCTGTACTGAAGGGTTCAGTATGCACAGATTCAGTGGGAGGAAACTTGTCCATGTTACATGGAGTATGTATCCCAAGGCCAAGTGTCCAATTCTTATGAAGAATGGGAACAATAAGAATAGATATGGATCTATCATGTATGTAATCATCCCATTATCTTGCATGTATTGACATGGCAAGAACAAAATGCATTCATCATCTTGTATGTAGGACATGGCAATATGATGTGCTCATCCTGATAACTCGTATGTGAGACATGACGAGTGGATGTCTGTCTACTTCCAATAAGGGTTACTGGAATACCATGAGAACTTGATAAGTACTTGGGAAGTATTGGTTCTATGGAGATAAGGAAGAGTTCAATGTAAAGAGTTACATTAATGCGAACTTTCGAAAGCATAGAAAATTAATCGCAAAATATATATAGGATATATAAAAGTGAAAGTTTGTTGATAATTGGAAGTGTTCCAATAAAACCATTTAAAAGGAAATGTCGAGTATCTATGTGTTGGAGAACAGTAGTGGATACTATATGGATCTGGAAGTTCATGAGATGAACTTATAGATATTCCGCTCATTGATGACAAGTATGGAATCCTTGATCAAGCAATGTGGCTAAAGGTTAGCAAAGGAATACTAGATCGCATATTACGGCAACTCCATCTCATACGTCTAACGCACAGTGAAGAGATGAGAGACATGCGATTTATAATGACTTTGGCAAGGTGTTGTCATTACTCACTATGATCGCACTAGAGCAGAGTAACATGTGGGACATGTTTGAAGATCACTATGAATATGATTCAAGGGTGATTGGCTCACAGTGCAAGTGGGAGTCTGTTGGTATGTATGCCCTGAGAGCCAATCATGGGATGATTGGTGTGATACATTAAGATTGATTTGATAAACATCAAAGGCAAGCTTCCAATTCTTTCTGGTTCAATCATATGAGATGGTGATAGAACAGATTGAATGTCTAGAGAATGACAGTACTCAATGACGTATGCTTTCAGGTTAAGGATCTGAATGATGAGATCATACGAATGCTAAGAGTTTGTACATTCTTGTTATGTCCCTAGTCAGATGTCATTGTGGAAGGTAGACAGACAGCAATGACACACAAGACTAGATTATGGTGTTGGATGATGATAGAATCTCATTAGTCATGATATAGAGATATCAAACAAAACACATAGGTACTTGTTAGAGAACAAGTGTATCGAGAAGACCCACTGTGAGTTTGACACATGGAACCATGACATGGTAGTCACAGTCAGTACTCACGATGATGGTGGTGAGTGTGATTCTTTGACCTAAAATCACTACACTCAACACATGGCGTTGGGCACACTTTGACATCAACAAATGCAGTCCTGAAACATGGGTTGTTATAAAGGTGATGATTGGGTGGCTTTGACACATGGGGCTTTTGAGGGGTGAGTGATAGATATGGGATTTGTCCCTCCTGAGGGAGTTTGATATCCATGGCCACTTGATGAGTAGGATTGAGAAAGGCATGCACGCATGTGTGAATCTGTATGTGATATTGATGTCATAGATATCTCTTCCAATCTACTCTGAGATCAAGAAAGTGAATGAACGTTGACAGGATGACTGTTCCATGCCTCGAGTTCATTCGGCATATCAGTGACAAAGGAATTATACATTCACTGTAACACCATTCACGGATTGTAGGATTGAAAGTTGTTCTCCAATTTTCTATTTCACTTGGGTAGCACTGATGTGTGACTAGGCACCGCTCTTTGCTTGTGAAGTCATAAGTGTTATGGACTTTCACTACCAACATGAAATGGACTTGTAGGGTCACACACATAGGATTTAACCTGGAAGAGGATTTTTGTCCACAAACAATGTTTAGATTGATTACTAAAGGAGTTTAGTAGTTCAATTAAACACTCAATTAATTGATAGCTCAATGTCATAATGTTCAAGGTGTTGGACACATTGATTGGAGTATCAGATTGATTGAAACTACAATTGACTGATTCTGCACAATCTACACTCCCAACCGATTGGCTCATGTGATGAACCGGTCGGCTCAGCTTGGTGAACCGATCAGCTCAAATGGTGAGTCAATCATCTCATGGACAAGGTGAAACGATTGCTTCAAGTGTTGAAACGGTCGGTCTAACTGATGCAACCGAGAAAGTTGGGAAAGTAGGATTGGTGAGAAATTTCCTTTCGTTTCACTTGCCCAATTTGATTGGAACAAGAATTGGTATTTGATACCAATTAGAAACAAAAGAGGAAAAGTCAATCAGAAACTGATTAGGACCATGAACCGACCGGTTCAGAAGTGAACCGACCGTTTCATGGGTCCCAACCAATCGGTTGAGGTGTCAATCGACTGACTCAGGTCCCCAACCAACAATTTCAGAAATGAAACAATCGGTTCAGGTTGCACAGTTGGTTGTTTTTGTGGAAAATCTCGAACCCTTCTACTTTTGCTTTAGTCCCGCATTTCCTGGGATAGAGAACTCTGTACCATGACCCTCCTATATATATAGGGGTATTGGGGGCTTCTCAGACAACAACTGAGTGCAACCAGTTGCTCTGTGAAGTTGTCGTTCTCTCTGGTTTTGGTAACCGAGAGAGCCCGAGCAAGTGCTACCCGATAAGGGAGGCACAACAAGGGAAAGACAACTGCAGTAAGCGATTGGTGGCAGGAGAGTGTGTTGGTGACTAGTACGCTGATAGGAGGGTGCGACTCCTTCAAATTCCTTGTGGGACAAGGAGATTGGAGTTCCAGGTGGTCTGTGTGGACTACTTCAGAGGAGGGAGATTTCTGCCACTCGGAGGACAGTTGTCAATCCCGACAGTCCCGGTGAGACCAGGAGTCGTCAGTCCCGGTGCGACCAGGAGCTGCACAGACACCGTCCAAGACCGAAGGTGAAGACCACGCAAGCCGTGAGGTATTGTCACTGAGTAAGCCTCGGGACAAGTTATTATTCCACAAACCATCCTTTCCTATTGTATAGACGTTGACGTGTTTCCTTGTTCTGGGTTTGGGGAGGATAAATTTTTTGTTTCCGCTGCCTTCTCTGCCTCCCATAAACCCAACAAAAGTTTTACGTCAACTATCTCAAACACCAAATAAAGTTGATGAAAATATAAAACACCTCTCCTTTAAACAAAAACTGAATGTTATGTCTTACGAAGGGTTTGACACAAATGGATTTCACTTTACATAAAATGTCAAGATGATAAGAGTGTCATAAGAAACAATGGGGTCACCCTTCAAGCATCTTCATTGTATTTTTCTAGTGTGAAGGATAAGAGTGAGGTAAAATGTCATATGAAGACGTATGGGAGTTTGACTACATAGATTTTAGAGTTCTGGTCTTTATGTGTAATCAGGTTAATAACACCTAAGGAGTTGTAGTGGATGAATTGGGTTTCACATTAGTGAATTTTGAAAATTTTGTGAGAAGGGTGAACCATTCATAATGGAATCACTGACGAAACAAGTATTTTATATCAATGATCCTACAAATGAAAAATTGTCAGTTTTTCTTCATAGTAAAAGGCAGTTCACTGTAGATCCTATAGATGAAGAAGAGTACTATGACAAGTATGATGACTTTAGTAGATTCTTATTTGGCTTGACAACACTAAATGTTGAAGCTAATGCTGACTTATATATGAGTGGATATCACAAAGAAAGAATGTTACTTGATCCAAGATCCAATCTCTACTAGTGGCATGTATTTTATTTTTTTTAAATGTTAGATGTGCATTTTACATTATTTATCACTTATATTTCATTGTTTGACTATTTTTTTAGATGTTAAGACATTTAAAGATGGTTTTTGACCGTGAGGATGAGCACCATGATGATGACATAGGTTTGATTTATAATGTTTTATTACATAGATGTGCATTTTACAATATCTATCACATTTACAACTTACATTTTTTATGACTTACATGTGTTTCTTGTCAATTTTAGCATGTTGACCCTGAGGATGTGCACCCTAAGGATGTTGTTGAGATTGCTAAGCAACATCTTGCACATGCACGTCAAAGAGGCATTGCCATGAACAACAAGTTAGTAGACCAAAGGGGTAAAGGACCAAAGCTGGTCATTGAGTTTGATGATCAAGGAAATACGGTTAGGAAGAATCATAGTTCTTTTGTACAATATTTAGGGTTTCTTACTCATAGAAAATCTGATAAAAATGTAGAGTCTTGGCATTAAATAGCTCAAGGAATGGAAGATTTAATATGGAAGGAACTATGTGTGAGATTTTTTTGATTTACAATTCTATATTTAAAGATATTTATAATTCTATTTTAAAGAATATTCCATTAAGTATATGAACTTTTGCATAGAATATTTGATATGGATGAAAATTTTCATCATAAAAAGGTGATGCAATGTTGTGGGAGGGTACTAAGGAATTACATGACAAATATGACAAGAGAATACATATTGAACGACAAATCTGACAAGAGAATACATCCTTATACTACAAATATTAAAACCTGGCAAGGAAGTACCTTCTTTATAAAGAGTTTAGGTGAAGCATCCTATAAGATAGGAATTGATATCTATAGAGATAGATTCAGAAATCTTCTTGACCTATGAAAGAGAACATACATTGGCAAGACGCTAAAGGGGTTCAGCATGCATGACTTAATGAGAGAAAATATTTACATGTTTCATGGGATTAGTCTCTCAAGATCCTAGTGTCCCAGTTCTTGTTAAGAACAAGAGAACATGAGTGAGATGTCATATACATTCGCAAATGTATCTATCATGTATGCAATGTTATGTACTCATCATGTGTTTGGTATGTATTGGACATGACGAGAGGACATACGTCAGTTCCTAGTGAAGGTCACTAGAATGCCATAAGAACATCCTTAAGTACTTGAGAAGTACTAAAAGGATTGGTTCATTGGTTATGGTAATAAGGAAGAGTTGGGTGTAAGGGGTTATACCGATGCAACCTTCCAAAATGATAAATAAAATTAATAGTCACAATCTAAATTTGTTTTTGACATTAAAATGAAAATTGTAAGCTGGAAAAGTTCTGAGCTAGCGACAGTTGTTTAATTCTACAATCGAATCAAGTATCTTGGTGTTATGAACACAACAGAGGATATTGTATGGATCGAGAAGTTCATGTAGATGAACTTGTGGGAGGTTCCTATCGTTGATGACACAATAGAAATATTATGACAACAATGGAGCCACTCGTTAGGCAAAGGGTCTCAGTTAGCATACTACAACACTTCCATCTCATACGATAAGTCATACATCGAGGAGATGTGAATCTTGCAAAATACTAACTACAAGAAAATGTTGCTAACCCGCTATACAAGTGCTTGTGTAGAAGAAACATGATGGACCTCTTAAGCTCACTTGGAATAAGATTTGTGGGTGATTAGGTCTAAGTGTAAGTAGGACTATTTTGGTATGTATGACTAGAAAGACAATCATATGATGATTGAAGTGTGGCATTAGATACCTGATTTGATAATAGTAAAGATAAATCTATCTATTATGTTTGTCTCAATCATGAGATGATGATACAACCATGATAGATATCTAAAGAGTGATGTTACTCAATGAATATGTCTTCAGGTTGATGACCTAAACAATGAGATCATATGCATGATAAGAGTACATATGTTCTTATTATGTCCCTAATCAGATATTATTGTGGAAGAAAAATAGACAATAGTAATACATAAGACTTGAGTGTGTGTTGACTGATGATAGAGTCTCATTAGTCATGATATATGGTATCAAGTGAAGCACACATGTACGTGTTAGAGAACAATGCATCGGATAGACCCACCTTGAGATTGATGCAAGGATACCATGGAATGGTAGTTAGAATCATCTCTCATAGTGATAGTGGTGATTGTGGTTCTTAGACCTAAAATCACTACACTCATCACATGTTGTTCATTGAACTTAGACATCATCCAACTTGACCTTGAATAAGGGTTGCCATAAAGGTGATGATCAAGTACTCAGTGACACAAGGGGTTTGAATGAATGTGATGTAGATGGAATTTGTCCCTCCTACAGGAGATTGATATCTAGGCCACTTGATAAGTGAGATTGAGAAATCTATGGCCACACTCATGTGATTCAATATGTGATATGTGGAATCACATGCATCTCATATAATCTGCTATAGTTCAAGGAATATGGATTGAATGTTGAGAGGATGACGATTCCATGCCTTGAGTTCAATCTAAATATTAGAGACAAAGGAACTATACAATCACTATAACACTGATCACAGATTGTAGATTGAAGTTGTTCTCCAACTTTTTGAACTACTTGGGTAGCAATGATATGTTGCTAAATACCACACATTTCTTATAATGTCCTAAGTTGGTTATGGACATTCACTGCCAGCATAACTTGGGACCTATAGGTTCACACACATAGGATGAACTTGGAATAGGAGTTTATTCATGAATGATGTTTAACTAGATTACTAAAGGTGTTTAGGTATTCAATTTAAACAACTAAGGTTTAGAATTGACTAACTGGACTTTGAGTCGAATGATTTAAGTGTTAAACCAGTCGGTGGGAGTGTTAGGCCAATTGGAAACAACAATTGGCTGAATATTTTCCTAAGCTAGACATGTGAAACGACCATTTCACTTATGAAACAACCATTTCATGATATGAAATGACCATTTCATGATGTGAACCAACCAGTTCATCATCTGGGTTGTCCAGTTCAATCATCAATTTGATTGGATCAAGGATTGACGTTGATGTCATAATTTTGTATTAATCAAATATTGAATGCCAATTTGATTTTGAATCAAAAAGTAGATGAACCAATAATTTTCAGAAAATTTGTGAATTTCATCTCTTCGTCTCCTAGACTGGCTAGAAACTCTGACCCTAGTCTCTCCTATAAAAAGAGGGGTACTGGGGGCTTTCCAAACACACCAGTAATCTCTGATAATTGTTGTCCTCTCTGGTTGTGGCAACCAATAGAGAGCCCGAGCAAGTCCTACCTATAAAAGGGAGGGATAGAAAGCGAGAGACAATTGAGGGAGAGTGAAGTGGTGCTAGTACACTAACGTTCAAATGGACAACTGCTTCATGTTGGATCTAACAGCACAACGTGGTGTTCCCAGTGGTCTTCTTGGACTACTCTAGAGGTGAGAAATTTTTTCCGTTAGGAGGACACAATCAACCATCGTCTGTGATGTTGCACCAGGAGGACAATGTTGACAACTTCTTGAGTGCTCCCTGAAGAAGAAGCCCGCTACTATTTGGAGAAGAAGCATGTTACTGCATCAAGAGTTTTCAGTGGACTTGCTCTAGGACTAGGTATAACTCTTGTTACTTTCTTTGATTGATACATTATTACTGATGCAATCTACTAGTTAGGGAATCAATCATTAATTTTTTTTATTTTCGCTGCCTTATCTGTCGCCCAGATTTCCTTACAAAACCTTCTCAACATGCACACACATTTCATCTGTTAGGGTTGTAATTGGAAGGCCCTTGACATTACTTAATTCATAACATGTTTTTTGTCCTAATTGGGTGTTTAGTTATATGAACTAAATTTTGCTTATGATCTAGTATCAGTTGATGAAGCTATGTTTCAAATTGAGCCAATTCTGACTTTGTTTGCTCAACTTATGCAATTTTATGTGCTATTGTGGGCTTATCTACAATTTTCCCTTTTTTGGGTCTAACTGGAGTTTTTACGCATATATATTTTGTCACCTGATAATATTGATAATTGGCTAAAAAAATATTATTGAAATATTTTTAGATCTTGATGTATAGAGGTACTAATCCCTTATATTAGTTTTGGTTGGAAGTGATGGTAAGTGCACCTACCAATGCTTTCTTAGCTTCAACAATGAAGGTTTTTCTGTGTTCAACAACCAAATGTTGTTATGCATTCAACAATTGATGTTTGTTCTATGCATTTAACGACCAACAATTGTTCTGTGTGTGACAATCGAAGGTTGTTTTACATGCTCATAAACTAATGGCTTTTTGGTTGATTATAAAGCAATGGTTTTTTAGAAAGATGCAAACCTATGGTAGTTCTCTACATACAAATTGATCGGAAACCTGACCCTTTGAATGATGGAAACACTACTTTGGGCCATTTGAATTTCTCTTTCTTCCCTCTTAGCTATAAGTGCCTCTCCCTACTCCCTTTGAACAACCCTTTTATCCAACTAATTACTATTGTAAGAGACCAACGAAAAACCATCTCTTGGTTATGGGAAGACTTTTCTTGGGGGTGAAACTTCAAAAGATCATAGATGTATATTGATGCAAGTCTTGGATGTAGCTCTTCTAGGTTAGGTCTAAACTTCTTGCCTTTTTTCTTGTTCATGTAATATGTTTTTTCCTAATCTTTTTTCTTACTATTTTCCCCTTCTATCCTCTACTATGGTCGAGATTCATTGTGTTTCTGGCTGGAAATTTGTTTACATGGTTGAAGAAACATCTTTTCTTCTAACTTTTCTCAAAGTACACCTTCTTCTTGAAGATAGTAGCTTTCTTGATGATTTGGGAGGATAAAGCTCACGTTCTTGCTCCTTGTTTAGAGGATCCTTGTTATTTGGATGTTTTTTCACCAATGAGGTGAGTGGAATAACTTGTAATGCATTTCTTTCCTACTAATTACATGCATAATGTTAATCTTGCTTTGAAAATATATATTAGGCTAAAAGATGATCTTGTATATACTATTTTACATGTGAAAAGACTATGTACGTTTTTTGTTGTACTACTAGTGTTCCTTTAAGCATGCAAGCACTGAAATTTGAAATACAAGTATAAAGAATCTTAAAAATGACATTTTTATGATGTTTTGACACCAGGAAAAGCAAATCCAACCCTCATGTTGATACTTACTGTATGATTGTCTTTCCATATAAATGCTACAATCTTTATCTACAATTTTGGTGTTGAAATGATGACAGAATTATATTGAGAATGGTTGTTGATCCATGCTAGGTTTCAAACCTCCATTTGCCTAATTCTTATAAACAACATAACTTTCACATCCAATTGAGGTTTTAGCTGAAATTTTAGGTGATACCTTATTTATGCCTTGTTAAACTCTACACAAAAATTTAATGCTAACAAGATGCTTACATGGAGTTTGGTGTAAATGATAAATTAGCTCTAATGTACCCCAACTTGAGGTTTGTTCCTCTTTATGGTCATGGATAGATGAATATGCCATATGGAGTAACACGAAACTATTTCATACATTTTATATCATCTAAAGTTGCAATCATAATTTATTTTAAGATATTCATTTACAAGCTTGTATGTAACTTGATTGATACAATAAAAAATACCTAATTGGCTTACTAAATCAAGTGTAATATTAATCATATAGTGCCTTGTAACTTTAGAACTAACTTAGTATCAAAATTGGTTGGATTGTGAAATGAGTAATCCAAAAGGATCTTGGAGTTGTATACTGTTGAGCTTATGCAGGTATAGAGAGGGTATATCTCTATCAACCAGATACCAAGATTCTACAAAGTGATTGAGGTTGTGTCTTGGGTTTGACATAATAAAGAGAGACTACCATCAAAACTATGAGTAAGATTTTATTTCCTAGTTGTGGTGTCGTGGCTTGTGAACCCAGGAGGGATCAAGTTTGATTTGTAGTAGGTTGGGTTGTTGCTCTACTACAGTTTTTCACTCATACTAATCGAGGGGAAGAGATCTTTAGAATTCTGGTCATCCTACATCTTATACGGGGATGATATTGACTTCACAATTGCTAGCTAGTAGTTTAAGTGGTATGCCTCAAGCTACAAATAGCTTAATAAAATATGTAATATAGCTATGTAGTATACGTGTTCGGATATTTTGTCAAATCACATTGCAGTATGATTATTGCTTTGGTCTTTTTACTGGTATCATATGTGATTCATATAAATTCTTGTGTAGTTATCTATACTCCTAACTTCAGCTATGATTGTCCATTGTATATAGACTACTAAATTTTATAATATGTCATATTATATGCATTAACTTATTTAATTACTTAACCTTCTTGTAAATAATAAGGTTATATCATATTAGTGGGACTTGGGGTCTTACCTCATGGGTTTCCATATTTTTTAGGTGATTAGTAGCGTGGTTAGACCTGTGGTAGCGAGGAGGCTCAGTTTGAAAACCAATGAAGTTGATGTTGGTATATATGCCCAAAGAGCCAATCATATAATGATTGGAATGAGGCACTAAATACTTATTTTGATAATAATAAAGCTAATTATGTCTATTATGTTTGTCTCGGCATGAAATGATGACACAAACATAGTAGATGTCTAAACAATGATGATACTTGATGACATATGTCTTCAAGTATGTGACTTAAGAAATGAGATCATACAGATGTTAAGAGTATATACATTCTTATTATGGCCCTAGTCAAATATTATTGTGGAAGAAAAATAGACAATAGTAATACATAATACTAGAGTGTGTATTGACTGATGATAAAATCTAATTAGTCATGATATGTGATATCAAGTCAAGAACACAAGTATAAGTTAGGTAATAGTACATCATACAAACCCACCATGAGGGTGATACATGAAAACCAAGGAATGGCATTCAAAATCATCTATCATAGTGATAGTGGTGATTGTGGTTCTTATACCTAATGTCACTACATTCATCACATGTCGTTCATGTACTTTAACATCATCCAACGTGATCCTGAATAAGGGTTGCCACATTGGTGATGATTGGGTGCACTGTGACACATGGGGATTGAATGTTAGTGATGTAGATGGGATTATCCCTCCTACAGGAGATTGATATCAATGGCCTCTTGATAAGAGAGATTGAAAATTTATGGGTGTACTCATGTGATTCAATTTGTGATATGTGAACTCACATGCATCTCAGATAGTATACTCTTGTTCAAGGAACATGGATTGAATGTTGAGAGGATGATGATTCCATGCCTCGAGTCCAATCTAGATATCAGAGACAAAGGAACTATACGATCATGGTAACACTATTCACAGATTATAAGATGAAGTTGTTATCATTATGTTGGACCCTTTGAGATCCAAGAAATGGTTGGTGAATGCACCTATAATCCTTCTTTTCCATCTCAGTATAGTTCCATGCATAATGTCTTTCACGTATCAAATCTAAAGCCCTATGTCAAAGACCCCAGTCACATTCTGAATCAGAGCCTCTCTAACTAAAAGATGATATATCTTATGTTGAGTCCCCAGTCAAGATTCTTGATTTCAAGACAAAGGAGCTTCGCAGTAATTGGCATATAGATATGGTGAAATTTCTCTAGAGCCACCATGATCAGACCGATGCCACCTGGGAGCTCAAGTCCAAGGTCGATCAGAAATATTCGCACCTGTTTCAAGCTACTTGAATTTTGAGGACAAAATTCTTTAATAGGAGGGGAGAATTTGATATAGTGAGTTTTTACTTATATTATCTCTCTTTTTTAGATTGTTAATTCCAATAATACCCTCAAACAAATCCCTTACTTAGTTGACTAAAATTGATTATCAACGTCATAAAAATCCAAACCCAAAATTTTAGGTTAGATAAATTACATGTATTAGGGTACATAATCAATTTACATAATAAACATTCAAGTTTGACTTGAAATTTTATACCATAGTAGGGTAATGACTTCTTGAAGATCCACCTAATATTTAGTTACAATTGGATGAATCAATTAGGAGTTATTAGTTTTGAAATTGGATGCATATAATACCTTTTTAAAACCTTAAGTTCCTAACCTAGTTGGATCCAGACCCTGACCAAGATCTGGATCTGGTGGAAGAGATGAATGAGTCATCCTCCTCACCCACCACTCATGGAACGAGGCCTACACAGTAGCACCATTTTTTTTTGAATCACCAACTCTCTCATCTCCATTTCTCTTTTTGTCAAACTTAGTTCTTTAGACCCAGATTTGTCTCCTCTTTCAAACAAACCCAAGAACTATCCCTAGAGGTCAGTAAATTGAAAATTCCCAGAATGGTAGTGCCATGGACTCGTTGTCCACCTTAGGGAAGGAAACCCTAGGCCTCATGGTGCCTATTTAAGGAGTCCAATAGCTCCTCAACCGTTCCTTTATCTGCAAAGACCCCTCAATTTCTCATCATCACTCCCCATATTATCCACCCAACTCCAACTCCACCGGCCTGAACTAGTGCATCCTACTCGCACCTCAAAGCTCCTCCCTCCAATCGCTTGCATATGTACCATCTCTTGACCTTGATGGGGACTTCCCAACACTCGCAGGAGGGTGCAGTGGTCCAGAGGGCACCATCGACAAAGATTCCCTACCGGCATCACCTGACTGGGCTCCGGCCAGCTTCATAGGTCATTCATTTCCTCTGCGCTGGACTTAGGCTCGCACGGGACTTCAGGAAGGATTGTGGATCTTCCACAACTCTCAGTTGATCATCACTTAAGGTATAACCTTGAACCGAGTTTTATCCATCTATGTACCTTCATCTATGATAGTTCATGCTTTGTACATTAACCACATAATGGCTTTACGGGTTCACATAACCTCTACAAAGACAGCAACACCATCACATTGCACCCTTCACAAACCATTCTCTGTTTGCCCCATCCAACCTTCATGCTCACATAAGCAATGGCACAAATAGGGACCAGGTTCCATGTTTTGAGCGAATAATCAAAGGCCTTATTTTACATAAATGCCCAGACAATGTCATGCTTAGGATTTTATTGGCATGTGCACATTCGCCATTGTGTCTCCTTTTGCTGACTCGCTGAGTCGAGCTATGGCTTGCGGGTTAGTGGGAGGATCTGGGAAGTCAGATCCCTCACTTGATCCGTGAAGCCAAGATTGGAAATCTTTTTTTATTTTCATTTTATTCTTCTAGAAATTATTTGATTGGTCAGTTTTGTAAAACACATTATAAATAGCTCCAATATCCGAATAATTCCCATAAAATACCATATTCTCAGAAAAATGAGGAGAATTTACATAAATCATCACATGTACCTAAATCCAACACTAGATCGATGTATCTTTTTTATGACTTTGTTTAATGTCTTTTTCTTACTTTTTTTGTCAAAAATAAATATGAAAATAAATGACAATATATTTTTATAATATCTTGAAGTATCAGATTCAACCCTGATTCCCTTGACTTGAAACTCTAAAATGATGATCAATAATAGGTTCACATTAATATCACATGAATGATACCCTTAACTTCTCTCTCCTTCAATAATGATGATTAAGGGAAGATCAACCATCCTAAATACCTAAATCCACACTCCGATCCCTAACTTGGGAATTATTCCTATTATTCCCTATTTTAAAACCCGAGACACTAAATGAAGACCCTAGTAAGACCGAAAACCCTAATATGAGGTGTTGAAAGCACATTATGACACTAGGTCTTTATTTCTCTTTCAGGGTGATCTACTCACTTAATCTAGGCTTGTTGATATCAAGATCTGAGATCCAAGGCACCTGGATATAAGTATAAGACTAGTTTTTTCTAGATGATAATTATGAGTAATTTCTTGCATGTATTTGGAATATCTTGTTGGATGTACATCTATATGTATTGTCATTTCCAACTTGAACACTAAGAACAATAAGGGAAATAAAATGGAATGCAGTTATTGATGGTTTAGTAATCTCCCTATTAGAGAGAGAAAGTATTAATGTTGACTAGCACCTCCCTAATTTGACAAGGTACACGGGGAGATCCCTAATGGTACAAGGTACGCTAGGATAGGGCCCAACAATATATGTTTGTGCTAATTCCACCATAGTAATACATGTCCATTGAAATATGATTAATAACTTGGGTTTACTTGATTTTCTGCCTTAAATAATGTTTTCTTTTTCTTTATTATTTTTCAAGTATTTTAAATATGCCAACATAGTATAGTATTTTGCAACCACGTACCAACATTATGTTGATGTTTTTGTTTCTCATATTTTCTAGGTACAAGGAACAAATAAAGCATCTCAGAGTACTAGAAGGTACTAAATAATAGGGCATGGAGGATTGTTAGATAGATTGCTTTGTCTTACCTCTTTTTTAGTCAGATAGTTTTTTATTCTTCTAGATGATGTATATGATTCTCTATATCCTATGTACTTTCATTCCATAGAACTATTTTCTTCCTTTCCCCTGAATAATATGTATGACTTTTACCTTCAATGAATGTTGTTTTGTGTGACTATTTTAATGATTCTTGTGAATGAAGATCTAGATCCTTTTCATAATTTAGTTGACTACCACAAACTCTTATGTTTTCCCTTTTGACATCTTTAGATATGAGTGCACACATATCTGGACATGTCATTAAGGAAAGTATACAAAATTGGGGTCATCACAGTTGGTATCAGATCCAGTATTCACACATCATGGTGACATGACCTTCATTCATCCTATTGTGAGTCTAGGGTAGTCCTTGAGTTAGGGATGTGAAGGGTGGAGGTGTCTAGGATAGCATCTGCCATGGGTCTGGTTAAAGTCTTCGAGCCACTTAGCTTGGCAATCATGAGGCTAGCTATATGGCAGTATAAGTCTACTTGGACGATACTATAAATGTCCCCTACTTCTTGGGCATACCTTAGTTAGGACCCTTCTCATCTATAGATATTCCCTCTCACCTCCTATATAGGAAAAATTTCCCCCTCATCTTCATTTATAAATATTTTCCCTCTCACTTGTATGACATAAGGTAAGGAAAAAGAGTCACTCTATTTAGAAGTCATAAGGACCGACTGACAAGGATTTTAGGGTATCCTCCACAAATCATAACATTAATATCATTAATAACTAATAAATAAGAATAATGAAATATAATACGATTCAAAAGAAAATGATGATAATTCTAACAAGACCCACCTAATTTCAGGATGCCTCCCAAGACCCATAACTCCAAGGCCATCAAAGAGTCATCCTCTAAGAAGAGGAAGGAACATGAAACCTCTGAGGTACCTAATCTAGATAGTGCAACCATAGAAAGGTGGGAAGAACAAAATAAAATCCTTCTAGACTTCATGGAGATACTTACCCTAAAAGGAATCCATGATCCCAGTTCATCTAGGAAGAAGGAGGTGATTGTGTTAGATTTCATTAAGCTCAATCGTGATACCTTTTGGGGGGAAGACCAACCTGAGGTCATGGATAAGGATGAAGCATAGATTGTTTCTGTGGAGAACGTCTTTTGTACCCTAGAAGTACCCAATGAAAAGAAGGTCAAATTCACCACCCATCTGCTTAAGGGAGGGGCAAAATTCTGGTGGGAATAGGGGAGAAGAAGTGGACAAAATGGGATGGGAAGCCTTCAAAACCCTCTTCACTTACCGTTTTATGCCTATAACCAAGAGGAAGAGGAAGGAGAGGATATATATGGAACTTAAGTAGGGTAGTCTATCAGTAGTTGACTATACCCAGATGTTTAGGGTTCTGGAGCATTATGCACCTATTAAGACAGAAGATCACCTCATGGAACCCTATGTCGACTGCCTATCCACCCATCTAAAAACCCTAGTTATCACCTCCCATCCTAGAAACGTAGATGAAGCCCTAAACATGGCCCTCAAGCAGGAAAGGGAATAGGGTTTGCAGAAGCCTTCCAACATGGGATACCTAGGGTTAACCACCACAGAGGAGGATAAGTCTGGAAAGTTCCATCCTGGCCAAAACAATAAGGGATCAAGAAAAGGAGGTGGTTCAGCTAAGGGAGCAAAGAAAAGCTACCAGAACCAGCAAAGGACAAATTATCCCAAATGTAAGACTTGTGGGTGTTTCCATGGAGGGTTATGTTGTCATACCAAGCCGGTCTGCTATAACCGCAAGAAGGAGGGCCATTTTGTCGCCAAGTTCCTAACTCCCTCTATCTTTGGCAATCCTATAGTAGGTGCTCCACCCATTCAGGGACACCACAACGTCAATGTTTTCATAGTGATGGCAAAGGAAGAAAAGGAAAATCCCAACCAGCTTGTTGAAGGTAACCAAAAATCTTTTCATATATCTAATATCTGTTCAAATGCCTCTGAAATATTCATAATATAATTATATTGTGTAGGCATAGTATTCTTGAATGATCAGCTTGTTAAAGCTTTATTTGATTCTAGATCAACAAACACATTCATTTCTCAAAATATTGCATCTTTGTTGATCTACATATAAGGGATTTGGGATATGTTCTTGATGTATCAACTCCTAGTGGTAAAATACTTACTACATTATAGAAAACTAATATCCTACCTCTAAAATTTGAAAATCATGACATGCACTTTGAATTCATCCTATTAACTATGGAAGACTTCGATATTATACTTGGTATGAATTGTCTATACAAGTATCATGCCCAAATTCACTGTAGAAACAAGATGGTAGTTCTCTCTCAACCTCATACCTGTCCCTTAGTGATCCCTAGGGCAAGCAAATTCTGTAATAATATTATAATCTCCTCTCTTAAAGATAAAAACCTCATTTCTAAAGGATGTAAATTCGTCCTCACATTAGTCTCAGATTCCAGTCCTAGTAGAAGGCCTATAGAAAGACTAGAGGTGGTACTTGACTTTCTTGACATATTTCCAGAGGAGCTTCACGGGCTGCCTCCAAATAGAGACATTGAGTTCTCCATAGATCTTCTTCCTAGAACCACTCCAATTTATAGGGAACCGTATAGGATGGCTCTTGCCGAGCTTATGGAGTTGAATAAATAGCTACAAGAACTTCTAGATAAATGATTTATCAATCCTAGTGTTTCCCCTTGGGGTGCTTTTGTTTTTTTTGTCAAAAAGAAAGATGATTCCATGCGTAAGGGTATTGACTACCACACGTTGAACCAAGCCACTATTAAAAACAAGTATCCCCTCCCTCACATTGATGATCTCTTTGATTAGCCTCGCACTGCCAAAGTTTTCTAAAAAATTGATCTTCATTTTAGATACCATCAACTTAAAGTCAAAGATTCTGATATTTCTAAAACTGCCTTTCGAACTCATTATGGGCACTACAAATTTCTAGTGATGCCATTCGGGTTGACCAATGTGTTGGTGTATTTATGAATTTGATGAATAAAGTCTTCCAACCTTATCTTGATGATTTCATGGTCATCTTTATTGATGATATTATGATCTATTCCAACTCTATGGAGAAGCACCATGAGCACCTGAAGGCAGTTCTTGAGATCCTTCGAGCTCAGAATTTTTATGGAAAGCTCTCTAAATGTGAATTTTGGATTGATAAAGTCAAGTTTCTTGGCCATGTCATTTTTGGGGGTAATATATATGTTGATCCGCCAAAGTATTTATTGTACTTGATTGGCAACCTCCTTGAAATCCCTCTACAATCCAGAGCTTCTTGGGTTTATCTGAATATTATCGTCTATTCATTCCTATTTTCTCAAAAGTTGCACTTCCTCTGACAAAGCTTACTCAAAAGGACGATCATTTCATCTTGTCAGCCGCTTGTGAGTCCAGTTTCTAGGATTTAAGAAGAAGTTGACATCATCCCCTATTCTATTTCTACCTTCTAGCAATGAAGGATTTGTAATCTTTACTGATGCTTCATAGAATGGGTTAGGATGCATCCTACAACAGCACGTAAAGGTGGTGGCCTTTGCATCTAGACAACTAAAACCTAATGAACTTAATCATCCCACACATGATTTGGAACTAGGTGAAATTTATTCATGCCCTTAGAATTAGGAGGCACTACCTGTACGGGGCAATGTTTGACATCTTCACTGACCACAAAAGCCTGAAGTACATTCTGACTCAGAAGGACCTGAATCTATGACAACGTTGATGGATTGAGTATCTGAAGGACTACAATTTCAATATTGCCTATCATCTGGGTACGGCAAATGTAGTCGTTGATGCCCTTAGTAGGAAAAGGGCAATGTGTGAATCCTTATCCGTCCCTGAGTGGAGGAACATGGAGGATCTAGTGGGGTGGAAGCCATAATTTTTGCATGATCGCATCCATGTCAACAATGTTTCTATTATGTATGGTCTTCAGTCTGAAATTCTTGAGGCACAGAAAGCAAGTCCTGATCTTGTAGAGATCTCCTCTCTCCTGTCAAAGACACAAACACATCTGTGTGCGGGTCTTGATGGTGGTCTTTGTCATAAGAATCATATGTGGGTTCTTGAGCAGTCAGTTGTGAAGGTGAAGATTCTCAGTGAGGCACATGGGTCAAAGTACACAGTTCATCTCGGTATAACTAAGATATACAAAGACCTACAACGCGAGTTCTGGTGGAGGGGCATAACACATGATATTGCTAAATTTGTATCCATATGCCTAACATGCGGGAGAATCAAGAAAGAACACCAGAGGCCAGGTGGTCTACTACAACCCTTGGATATCCCAGAATGGAAATGGGAACACATCACAATGGATTTTGTGGTAGGACTACCCAGGACCATAAAGGGGTACGACGTTGCATGGGTTATAGTGGATCGTCTTACAAAGTCTGCTCACTCTATATAAGAGACTACTGCATGGGTTATAGTGGATCGTCTTACAAAGTCTGCTCACTCTAAAGGGGTACGACATTGCATGGGTTGCATGACTTTTGTAAAGACTACTGCAAAAGTTTCAAAGCTGGTTGACCTCTATATAAGAGAGATAGCACGTCTACATGGAGTTCCAACATCCATTGTCTCATACAGGGACCCAAATTACACCTCAAAGCTATGGAAATAGGTTCAAGAAGAACTGGGCACCAAACTAAACTTCTTTATAGCCTACCCTTTGCAGACAGACGGGCAGTCAGAACGCATAGTATAGATTCTGGAGGATCTTCTGTGAGCTTGTGTTCTTCATTGGGAAGGATTGTGGGACCACTATTTGCCCTTAGAAGAGTTTGCATATAATAGTAGCTATCAAGCAAGCATAGGAATGCCTCCCTATGAAGCTCTCTATGGCCAACCGTGCAGATCTTTGCTACAGTGGGATGATATCGGGGAACACACCTTGATGAAATCTAAGGAGATGTAGTTGTATACTAACAAAGTTGCACTAATCAGGAAAAGGGTGAAATGGGCACATGATAGGTAGAAATCATATGCATACACTCACAGGCAGGAACGTTAATTCAAATAAGGTGACCATGTCTTCCTAAAGATCATACCTATCCGAGATTTGGCCAAGAACTAGGGAAAGCTCAATCCTCATTATGTTGAACCCTTTAAGATCCTAGAAAGGGTTGGTGAATGTTCCTATCATATTGCTTTTCCAGCTAAGTATAGTGCCAAGCATAATTTTTTTCATGTATCAAATCCGAATCCCTAGGTCAAAGAACCCAGTCACATTCTCAATCATGAGCCTCTCAAGATGAAAGACGATTCGTCTTATGTTGAGTCCCCAGTCAGGATTCTTGATTTCAAGACAAAGGAGCTTTGTAGTAATTGGCATATAGATGTGGTGAAAGTTCTCTGGAGCCACCATGATCAGACTGATGCCACCTGGGAGCTCAAGTCCAAGGTCGAGCAGAAATATCCACACATGTTTCAAGCTGCTTGAATTATGAGGACAACATTCTTTAAAATGAGGGGAGAATGTGATAGAGTGATTTTTTTTTTACTTATATTATCTCTATTTTGTAAATTTTTAATTCCAATAATATCCTCAACCATATCCCTTTCTTAGTTGACTAAAAGTGATTATCAATTTCATAAAAATCCAAACCCTAAATTTTAGGTTAGATAAGTTACATGTATTAGGGTACATAATCAATTTACATACCAACATTCAAGTTTGACCCTCAATTTTATACTATAGTAGGGTAATGACATCTTCAAGCTTCACCTAAAATTTCATTACAATTGGATGAATCAATTAGGGGTTATGAGTTTTGAAATTGGATGCATATAATACCTTTTTAAAACCTTAAGTTCCTAACTTAGACGGATCCAGACCCTGACCTGGATCTGGTGCAAGAGACCAATGAGTCATCCTCCTCACCCACTTCTCGTGGAATGAGGCCTACATAGTAGCACCATTTTTTTAAATCACCATCTCTCTCTCATCTCATTCTCTCGTTTTGTCAAACTTAGTTCATCAGATCTATAATTGTCTCCTCTTTCAAATGAACCCAAGAAATATCCCTAGAGATTAGTAAATTGAAAATGTCCACTGAGCCGAGCTATGGTTCATGTGTTAGTGGGAGGATCTGGGAAGTCGGATCCCTCACTTGATCCGTGAAGCCAAGCTTGCAAATTTTATTTTATTTCATTTTATTGTTCTAGAAATTACTTGATTGGTCAGATTTGTAAAACCCATTATAAATAGCTCCAATATCTGAAAAATTCCCATAAAATACCCATGTTCTCAAAAAAATGAGGAGAACCTATATAAATCATCACCTATACCTAAATCCAACCCTGGATCAATGTATCCTTTTTATGACTTTGTTTTATGTCTTTGTTTTACTTTATTTTGTGGAAAATAAATTTTGAAAATAAATGACAATATATTTTTGTAAGATCTTGAAGTATTAGATCTGACCCTAATTCCCTTGACTTGAAACTCTAAAATGATGATCAATATAAGTTTCACATTAACATCACATGAATGACCCTTAACTTCTCTCTCCTTCAATAATTATGATTAAGGGAAGACCAAACCATCCTAAATACTTATATCCACACTATGATCCGTACCCTGGGAATTTTCCCTATTATGCCCTGATTTTAAAACCCAAGACACTAAATGAAGACCCTAGTAAGACTAAAAACCCTAATATGAGTGTTAAAATACATTATGACGCTAGGTATTTATTTCTCTTTCAGGGTGATCTACTCACTTAATCTAGGTTTGTTGAAATCAAGATCTAAGATCCAAGGTACGTGGATGTAAGTATAAGACTTGTTTTTGCTGGATGAAAATTATGAGTAATTTCTTGCATGTATTTAGGATATCTTGTTGGATGTACATATATATGTATTGTCATTTCTGCCTTGAACACTAAGAACACTAAGGGAAAGAAAATCAAATGTAATTACTGATGGTTCATTAATCTCCCTATTAGAGATGGAAAGTATTAATGTTGACTAGCACCTCCCTAATGGTACAAGGAATGCAAGGAGATCCCTAATGGTACAAGGTACGTGGGGATAGGGCCCAATAATATATGTTTGTGATAAGTCCACCATAGTAATACATGTCCATTGAAATATGATTAATAACTTGGGTTTTTCTAATTTTCCACCTTAAATAATGTTTTCTTTTTCTTTCTTCTTTTTCAAGTATTTTAAATATTCCAGCATAGTATAGTATTTGGCAACCACGTACCAACATTATGTTGATTTTTTTTCTCGTATTTTCTAGGTACAAGGAACAAATAAAGCATCTCAAAGTACCAAAAGCTACTAAATAATTGGGCATGGAGGATAGTTAGATACATTTCTTATTCTTACCTTTTTTTCAGTTAGATAGTTGTTTATTCTTCTAGATGATGTATGGGATTCTCTATATCCTATGTACTTTTATTCCATAGAACTATTTTCTTCCTTTTCCCTGAACAATATGTATGACTTTTACCTTCAATGAATGTTTTGTTGTGTGACTATTTTAATGATGCTTGTGAACGAAGATTTGGCTCCTTTTTATAATTTCGTTGACTACCAAAATCTCTTATATTTTCCCTTTTGATATCTTTAGATATGAGTGCATGCATATCTGGGAATGTCATCAAGGAAAGTATATAGAAATTGGGGTCGTCACAATGGACATAACCATCGCTTATGCGTTTTAATTATTTTATATTCTCATTTGTGGTTATAGGATGTATATGATATGTACCATAAATATGTCATGATCGAATATGTATATGTATTTATATATAAAATCCCATAATACAATATTAAGTCTTTGATGCTTTCCATAAGCAGCACACATGAAAAGCTTGATCGACCAAGTGTAGGTTGCACCAAAGCGTGGTGCATTGTCCATCTTGTGGAAGTGTGATGGTAGATATGTATATTCTACCAAAGTAGGGTGCATATTCTATCATGTTGGCTTTTGGGTCAAGATTAACTGAGTGTACTTAATGAGATTAAGTTCCAGAGGCTTGTAGATCACTATGGCAAAGAGTTGTGCATATCATCTATCTAAGATTGCATATGGTGCAATTGGGAAATGTTGTTTACCTTAATAATTAACTATGGACACTAGTTTTAGCCAGGTAATAGTTTAATTATATTGGATCTTGGCTCACTAGAAGATCGTACGCTGCAATCTTCTGAATTGATACATGAGGATTATGAATTGATCAAGAGCTTACCACAGTTCTGAATCTATAAAATTGTTGTATGAGTCAAAGATCCAATTTATCAAGTGTTACTACATGATTAACTTGGATAAATTACTATCAGAACTACTTGGCATGCTGATACCAAAGAAAGAATGAAGAAGGACAAATCTGTGATGGTGATCAGTTGAAGTGAGTCCAAGAGAAAAGGCAAGGCCAAGAAGTGTTCTGAGGCTAAGCTAAAGTCCAAGTCTTCTACACTCAAGTTATGGGGAAGGGTAATTGCAAAGGAATTCCTTTTCACTTAAAGGAACAAAGGAAGAAGAAAGAGATAGAGATCTCTACATCAGAACCTAATAACAAATAATCTAGAACTGTAAGGAGCAAGAGTTGTCACTGGTATAGTTGGAATCTATCATTCATGGGCATATAATAGAATTACTAAATTGCTATTGTGCACTTGCCATTAATGAAAACATCATGTATCGTGTATGAACAAGAATAAATTGATCTTTCATTTTAAAAGATGAGATCTTATATGGCAATGCCCTATGACTTATAAACTATAGTTGATAGTTGTAGAGACAAATGTGTATGACACACATATTGAATGACTTGATGACTCAAGCAATGTATACCTATAACATTGTCATCTAGAGTGCATAAAAGAGAAATGCATGTCTAGAATCCATATGATGGTTATCTAGGATCTTTTGGTTTTTGAACCACAAGATACATGCATATCTTATTTGTTGTGCAATATGACAAAAGCATCTTCACTAGATGTAGTGTGTGAGCAGCTATTCTATGAGGGCTCATACATACTGATGGATATAGACATTTTTGAATAAATGCTAAAGGTAGTTGCAAGTACCTCATTATTTATATTTATTGATGTTATCATTAGATATGGGAATTTGTATTTAATGAAATATAAGTATAAGATCTCTTGAAGTTTTCATGGAGATTGTGAATGAAGTACGTAACTAACTTGATAAAAGTATTAAGATACTTCAATGTGATTGATGTTGAAATATTTTAAACCAAGAGTTTGAGAACCTTCAAAGGAGATCATGATAATGTAACATGATGAACTCCACCGAAAACATAATGATAGCATATCAGAAAGAAGGAATTACACCTTGTTAAGTCATGGTGCAATTATTAATAAAATCTTATCTAATATTCCAATTTTGTTTTTGGCACATGATTAACACTAAATGATGTACCATCGAAAAGGGTTAAAAAGTCACCATATGAGATATGGCATGGGAGGTGTTCCGATATGTCTTTTATAGTGATTAGGGATGAATGCTTATATAAGAAAATTGTTTCTTGAAAAGCTTTGTCTAGAAAAACCACATAAATGTTATATTGTTAAAATACTACTCTTGTCCTAATCCAACAACAAAATTCTTTGTTAATCTAGATAGTTGATTTCCTAAAGAGGAACTTAGTTGTAAAGGAATCAGTGGGAGTAAAAGTAAAACTCAAAATGTTCAAGACAAACAAGAAAGCATTGAACTTAAAGAGGTATAGTAGGAACAAGGAGGATCATAAGTTGTTGTGAAATCTCAAGTTCCTTATGTAACACACAAGACTCATAGTTCTAGTAGAAGACACCTTGAGCTTTAAATATTGTGGCATCTTATGGCTCAAAAGGCAGTAAGTAGGTCATTTAGGATGAGTCAACAACCTATCTAGAAGCTATTGAGGGACCATAATCTAAAGCATGGCTTAAGGCCATGAGATCCTAGATGGACTCCATGTAAAACAACAAGGTATGACCTTGTTGGATCCACCTAAAGGGATTAAACCCATATGGTTCATTTGGGTCTTTGATAGAAGACCAACGTGGAAGGTCATATTGGTTGCAAAGACTTTCAAGCAAGTTCAAGGTGTTGAGCATGATGAAGTCTTTCACCAGTTACCATGATTAAATCCAATAAGATCATGCTTTCTATTGTAACTTAGTATGACTATGAGATTTGGCACATGGATGTTAAGACTGCATTCTTTAACTGGAATAATTATGAGGATGTTTATATGACATACCCTAAAATTTTTATATATCCAATATTGCAAATAAAGTATGTAAGCTACAAAGGACAATCTTTGGATTGAAGCAAGCATCTTAGAGCTGGAATCTTCTATTTGATAAGATAGTCAAAGGGTTTGACCTGAGTCAAAATGAAGATGATGTCTATGATTACAAAATATTTAGCGGGAGCATATTTATATTCCACATAATGATGGGGAATAACATCCTTATCCTATAAATGTTAAAACCTGCTTGGAAACACCTTCTCTATGAGGGGTTTAGGTAATATATCCTATGTGATGGGGATTGAGATCTTTAGACATAGATCTAGAAAGATTCTTGAGCTAAGTAAGAAAACATACATTTACAAGATGCTAAAATGGTTCAGCATGTAAGAACTCAATGAAAGAAAACATGTCCATGTTCATGGAGTTAGTCTCTCAAGAGCCTTGTGTCTCAATTCTTGTAAAGAATAAGAACACATGTATATATTCCATATGCATTGACAATTGGATCTATCTTAAATTCAATGTTAAGTACATATCTTGTTATCTCGTACATATTGGACATGACAAGAGGATATCTAGTTATCTCGTCTGTATTGGAATGATGAGAGGATATCCATTCATCTCATATGTATTGGACATGATATATATATATATATACCTATCTAGATATCTCTTATGTATTGGACATGACGAGAGGGCATATGTCATATGCCACTAAGAGTCACTCGACTACCATAAAGAAAATCCTTAGGTGTTTATGAAGTAATAAAAGGATCAGACCTGGTTATGGTAATAAGGAAGATTTGGATGTAAAAGGTGACATTGATGCAGGCTTTTGAAATTACAAGTAAAATTAATGATCACAATCTAAATTTATGTGTCTCTAAAAAAAGAACTATAAGTTGGAAAGGGTTTTGAGCTAATGATAATTGTTTTAATATACAATAGAAGTTGAGTATCTCTATGTTATAAGAACAACATTGGATACTGTATGGATTTTGAACTTCATATGGGTGAACTTGTGCGTGGTTACAACCATTTATGACACAATAGAAATATTGTGACAACAATGGAGCTACTGGATAGGCTGGAAATCTTAGATATAATACTTCAACATTTCCATCCCATATGAAATGTCGTATAGTGAGGATATGTGAAACCTGCAATATATCGACTTGAAGCAAACATTGTTAAACCCGCTATAAAAGCACTTGCATAGCATAAACATGATGGACATGTTAAGATCACTTAGAATGAGATTTGTGGGTGATTGGCTCTAAGTTCAAGCCGGATTCTGTTGGTATGTATTCTGAGAGAGATAATCATATGATGATTGAATGAGGCATTAAATACTTGATTTGATAATAACAAAGGTAATTTTGTATATTTTGTTTATCTCAACATGAGATGATGACACAAACATAGTAGATGTCTAAAGAATGATGTTACTCAATGATGTATGTCTTCAAGTATGTGACTTGAACAATGGGATCATATGGATGTTAAGAGTATATACATTCTTATTATGCCTCTAGTCAGATATTATTGTGGAAGCAAAATAGAAAATAGTAATACATAACACCAAAGTGTGTGTCGACTGATGATAGAATCTCATTAGTCATGATATGTGATATCAAGTCAAGAACACATGTATATGTGAGAGAATAGTATATTAGATAGATCCACCATGAGAGTGATACATGGAGACCATGGAATGGTAGTCAGAATCATCTCTCATAGTGAAAGTGGTGATTGTGGTTCTTAGACCTAATGTCACTACATTCATCACATGTTTTCATGTACTTTGACATCATCCAACGTGATCATGAATAAGGGTTGCCATAATGGTGATGATTTGGTGCACTGTGAAACATGGGGTTTGAATGTGAGTGGCGTAGATGGAATTTGTCCCTCCAATAAAATATTGATATCTAGAGCCTCTTGATAAGCGAGACTGAGAAATGTATGGTCGTACTCATGTGATTCCGTATGTGATATGTGAACTCACATTCATCTCAGACATTCCGCTCTAGTTCAAGGAACATGGATTGAATTTTGAGAGGATGACGATCCCATGCCTCGAGTCCATTCTGGATATTAGAGACAAAGGAACTATACAATCACAGTAACACTAATCATGGATTGTAGGTTGAATTTATTCTCCAACTTTCCAAATTAATTAGGTATCAATGACATGTTTCTAGACACCACTCTTTTCTTGTGATGTTGTAAGTTAGTTATGAACATTCACTGTCAACATAATTCTAGACCTATAGTGTCAAACACATAGGATACACTTGGATTAAAGGAGTATATTCATGAATTGTGTTTCATTTGATTACTAAAGGTGTTTAGAAATTTAATTAAACAATTGAGGTTCAAAATTTACTGAATGGACTCTAAATTAATGGTTCAAGTGTTGAACCCATAAGTTGGAGTGTCAGGTCAATTGGAATCAACATTGGCAGATCAATGTCTGAGCCAGGGTGTGAACTGACTAGTTTACAGGATTTGAACCGGCTGACTGGTGATTTGAACTAACCGTTTCATCATATGGGTTGTCCCATTTGATGGTCAATTCGATTGGATCAAGGATTTGTGCTGACGTCATGTTTAGAATTAATCGTGCATTGATTACCAATTTGATTCAAAATAAGAAACTTCACGAACAGACTGGTTCACTTAGCGAACTGATCGGTTCATGCACCAACTGACCGATTGGGTGTGCGAACCAATCGGTTCGCCTTAAGCAGGTTCTAAAAAATTTGTGAATTCGATCCTTTCGACTCCAGCATAGACTGGGAACCCTGACCCTAGCCTCTCCTATAAATAGAGGGATAGTGGAGGATTTTTAGAACACAATAGTTATTCTAACAATTGTTTCCCTCACTGGTTGTGGAAACCAATATAGAGCACGAGCAAGTCCTATCCAATAAAGGGATAGATAGCGAGGGAGAGACAATTGTGGGAGAGTGTATCAATTCTAGAAGGTAGGCATTTGAAATGGACAATTCCTTCTCGTTGGCTCTAGTAACACAACATGGAGTTCTTGATGGTCTGCATGGACTACTCTAGAAGAGGGGGGTTGTTGTCTATCGCTAGGAGGACACAGTCAACCACTGTTTGTGATGTTGCACCAGGAGGTCGATGAAGATGACTATTTGAGTGGTACTACTGAAGAAGGAGCGAGTTTCTACCCGAAGAAGAAGAAGCTCGATGCCACTGTAAGGCTAATTTTGCTGGACTTGATCCAACACCAAGTATAACCTTGCAAACCTTCCTTCCTAGATACATTGATGTTGATGTGATATTGTTGTTTAGGGGAATCAAGCTTTAAATAATAATTTTTTCTTCCTTATCTATCTCTCCGATTTTCCTACAGTGGAGAGGTTTGTGATACAGTTCTAGAGTCATCCTTGTACTCTCATATCCATATAGAGGGATTTGCATATGATGTATATCTACTCAAGTTTTTCATTATATATCATGACCAATGTAAATGTTGTAATTGTTTGAAGATACATTTTGTATATTGATTGTGGTCGAGGCAATGGTTACTCATGTAAAGTTACCTGATATAAATATATGTGATGTTGGTCCTTTGTACAAGTTATCCGTTGAATGTACATAATTTTTATTTAGTTTAAATTTTGTACTAGTTTTATAGTATGGTTGATGATGGTTTGATTGTCTTTTCAAATTTGAGTAATCTCATTATATGTGGTGGATTGTGTAAGGGAGGCGAGATCATCTCCTTACTAAAAATTTGAAGAATTGACATCCATTCCGAACCCTCATAGAGGTATGATGGAATGGGCATAAATTTTCCAAATTTATTAAACATTGGAATACAAAAGATCATTAGAAAGTAGCGGAATAAAAACTAACTGACTATATTCAATTTCATAAAAAGTTTACAAAAATACATAAAATTCTCCCATTAGGGTTTACATCAAGATATAAAATCATGATTTAGATAGAGGGAAGTCTAGACTACTACAATCTTGTCTCCAAGCAACATCTCCATCAACTGAGTCCAAGCCAAAAGATATATACTCCTTGTCTTGTTCATCACCTTGCTCGTCACCTGGGTGGTTGGGAAAGCACCCAACAAAAGGGAGAGGAAAACAAGGTATGCGTCAAATAATGAATAAGTACAAGAGAAAAGGAAATCATATGAAACATAAATATATTGAATCATCATAAGATGAGGGGGGCAATAGAATGAGGCACATCACAAAATAGATTCTTACCATTACAAAACATATAAGAAGTAGCATGCATGATATTAATTGGACTACATTAACTAAGTAGGGTTGAGGCACCTATCGGACCTCAACATATAGGTGAGGGGAGAATTCATACATTCCCTGTTACCTATCAAATTTTATAGGGGAGGAATAACACATTCCCCAAGGGGAGAATAAGACGTTCCCCAGGGTGATTATTTACATACCCTCTGTGGGTGGTTGTACATAAGTACCACTATTATAGTTAAATAGCCAAATAAACCATAATTATCAAGAAATAGTAAATTGGAAAAATAAATCATCATATAATTATAACTTGGTGGTGGGGTTCCAAGACCTAAGAATAATGTTCTGAAACTGATTTATGAGGCAAATATAGCAAAAGATTCAAGAGTATATGAAACAGGGTTTAATAAAGCCTCATTATAGAAAAATAGGTTAAGGCACAATTATTCCCAACTTAAGGAGTAAATGCACATACATAAAGAGGGATTGCACATACATAGCACATACCTTTCATTATGATTCCTAGTACCCACTTTCATCACTTGATTGAGTCCATGATCAATGTTTCCTATTTTCAATTTGTATACATGTATTAGAATGATATATATGCATTAAGGTAGAGAAAACCCATATTTTTTCTTTTTATAGAAAAACCTCGATTTATACTATGAAATTTTCATCATAGACTTAGTTAGGTTCTTCTTATTAAGAAAACATATAATTTTACATATTTTGGAGTTACGATGATTAGAGTGTATTGTTGGTGTTTTTTAAGTGATTAAATCATTTTATAGAAAACCACCATCGACAAAACTCAAAACCAATACTTGGAAATATTATTATTGAAAATAAAATGTTTTTATGAGATTAGGATGTATTTTACTTTATTTTTGGACAAAGGAATCAAAAGTTATGAATTATTGAAATTCGGCCAATCAGAAACTGACACATCATCAAACCAAACGAGATAAGTAAAGAGAGAGAAAGGGAGGGAAAACACCATTCGACCTAATATCATGGTTTTAGATTAATATTTATCCAAACTAGATCTTCTAGAGAAGGTAAACCGGTAAGAAACCAAAACCCTAGACGAACATGGTAAATAGAGATGGAAATCATCGATTTTTAACATAGATGCTTGAATTTTAAGCATGTAGCAAGCGACATATGAGAAGTGGGTTATGAAACTCACCTCTAGGGAAGATAAGAAGGTCCAAACAGCAAGGATCTGAGCTTAGAAGGTCTGGTTGCTCCAAGCCTAGCTCCTTTCTTGGACAAAGATCACCTTCTCCACTTTGGGGGTGCAAACCCTAGTAAAAGTGCATGGAGATGAGATGTTTTAGGGTTCTAGGTGGAGTTTCATCATGGAAGGTCATGGTTCCAACCTGGAAGAAGGTGGGAGGATAACAGCATGAAAATAGGGAAGGAAGGGAGGAAAGTTACTAGTTTTGGTCGAAATTACCAAGGACGAGCTTTAGAAATCTTAATAGAGCAATTTGGAAGCCCTAGGAGCCTTCTTCACCAAGGTAGGCTCCCTCTATTACCTTGGGATAGAAACTTCATGGAAAAATATAGAAGGAACTATTATCTAAGCTAGAGTAAATAAAAGGAGAGAAAAAGTTTTCGAATTGTGAGTTGGGAAGGGGTATACATGGCTATATAAAGAGAGAGGTGAAGCATGAGGTGTCTTAAGGGACTTTCCATGTGTCCTTAGCCTAGGGATTGATGGCCATGCAAGAGGACAGCTCATAGAGGCTTCATGCATATCAAAAGTCAGTCCTAACAGCCCATAGATCCTTCTAGGCCATCCCCACCATTTTTCAAGAAAGAAATAACCTCATTGGTTGATAGCTTTTAAATATAAGCATCTTTATAAAGAGGGTAATCCCTATAATGCCCTTGGAAAAAATACCATCAAACCAAGGTGAAACTAGGTTCTCCAATGGTTTAAAATCTCGTTAATGGTAAGGGAATATTTAAGGATTAAATTCCAGGTGATAATTTGCAAAGAAAACCCCCCAATTGGGTAAATTGCATAAAAGTCTAGAATGTACCTAAAATTGTATAACTTGCACAAACAACATCCAAATTGAACCAAATTGGAAACTTCGGATCATTTCATGTTTTCAAAACATATCATAAAGTTATATTAAGGTTTAGAGCACTTAATTATGGTAAGTAAGCTTTCACTGAGGTATTTGTGCATAAACCCTTATATTGGTACAATTAGTGAATAAATGTTCACTAAACCACTATAAATTCCATTAATTAAATAGAAAGGCCAATAAGGATAGAAATGAAAGGAATATATGGGAAAGAGGGTCAAAAGACAAAATTCCATAATTCAATATGCTACAACACTCCACCCCTTAAAGAAGATTTCGTCCCCGAAATCACAAGCAAGAAGGGAAGGGTGAGTGTGCAACATCTCATCACAAAACATCAAGTTATTTCTCCAACCTTAACTTCCACCAAACAATTCATCAACATATACTCCACAAGCATCTCAACATAGGTCAGGTTCTCAAGGATCACCTAGGTTCCATTGTTTATATTTTCTTTTTAGGAGATTTAATGTTTTTGGCTAATTAACATTATATTCATTATGATATCACATTATCGCCATTATTTTAATTATGTCATGTCATAATCACTTTTTTTACAAGGAAGTTATATTTTATTATCATCCATAAAACATTGTATATATATCTCTTTTATCTTACTAATAATTTTAGCAAAATTATGGGTTACTCAATTCCCTCAATATACTTGATCATTATCCTTATTATTTTGAACTTTGACTTCATTATCTTTATACTATCACCACATTAAGTTATAACGAATTATTTTGCATGAAATATTTAATTTTTCTTTAAGTCTTCATTGAATCCAAATTATGTCACATCAATTACATATATTTATCTTAAACGTTATCTCATTGCCACATTATCTTTATTGCTCACATTAATGTCATCATTAATCATTTTCTCATATTTATTTATATTATTGATTTGCACATTTATGTGAATCAAATCACTTCATATTCATATTGAAGCCACTCCATGTATTTTAATGATCAAGGTGAGGCATATTACGAATTGATTCACATTAAGTGAATAATCGTGTGTGTATTAGATAACAAGGTAACATACCATGCATTTCATATTGATGACTTGATTAATATGTGGTTAGATGATTATATATATGATTTATGTGTATCAAAGTATGTTAACTGATTATGACACCTAATGTCATTAATGTATCATGAAAGGCATTAAGGATGTATATGTTAAGGTTAGATGATTTTAACTTAGGGTTTAGGTTAACATGATAATTATTCTTCATATATACATTCTTAGTATGCATTAAATACAAGATTAGGTTACAATTATCTTGCTCATCATTTCATTAGGGTTTATTGGTTTATGACATGGTCAACATCATGCCTATCCATTATTAGTATTAAAATGTGAGTTACTCTTATTATGTGCATTAGATATTCATTAGGGTTCAAATATATGAACTATTCATTAGATGATCATTATATGTTCTTTTGGATATAAATAAACATGTGGTTACAACTATAACTTGTTTGGTCAAAACTAAGGATTCAAGAACACTAACTTCTGAATTAGGGGGTTAGGGTTTCTAAAGTCAGAGTAGCTATATTTTAGTATGTTACATGACTCCATTCCCTTGGAAAGGATTTCATCCTCAAAATATAACTATCCAAACATCATCAAACCAACTACTCTCCACCCCTTAAAAGGTTTGACCTACCAAGGCAAACTAATCTAGAGGTAAAAGGGTGAGTCTAACTAAACCATATACAAGATCCATCACGCTTCACTGTACACTCTGATCCTTACTACTAAACATCAAACTTTAATGTCTAGGTTCTAGGGATAAACTATCTAAACATGTGGTTATATGGGTCATAGGGAACTATATTGGGTATCCATCCTCAAACAAATCATCATACACCTACAACTTAGGGTTCCCAAAGATATACAACATAGATGTCTAAGGTCACTATTGCCTAAAAGCAAACTATTTTGGACAATCCATTTCATCTTAGGCCAGGCCAGTATCATATGGATCTGGGAGTCCTCGTAAACCAAGCAAGTGGCACAGAGGAAAATATTGCTAGCCCCTAGAACCTGATCCTTACTAGACACCTTTGCTTCAACTTAATGCCCTAATATTTGCCTAAAGGCAAACCTAAACAACATTAAGTTATGCATATTTTAGTTATGAGTATTATAGAGTTTTATTCATCATGATACTAATGTGGAACTATAGGGTCTTAAATCAATCTTTCAACATTTATAGATCAACTATAGGGCAACCATGTCACCTAAAGGAACTATGTAAGGCAGGGATTCAAATTAGGGAGACAAAACTGAAATAGTCAGGTACCGACTACAATGGGCTCTAATACCATGCTATAAGGAGAGTGAAATCACCCCTTTACTAACAATTTGAAGAATTGACATCCATTCTGAACCCTCTCAGAGGTGTGATGGAATGGGCATAAATTTTCCAAATTTATTAAACATTGGTATACAAAAGACCATTAGAAAGCAGCAGAATAAAAACTAACTGACTATATTCAATTTCATAAAAGGTTTACAAAAATGCATCAAATTCTCCCATTATGGTTTACATCAAGATACACAATCATGATCTAGATAGAGGGAAGTCTAGACTACTACAATCTTGTCTCCAAGAAACATCTCCATCAACTGAGTCCAAGCCAAAAGCTATATACTCCTTGTATTGTCCATCACCTTGCTCATCACCTGGGTGGTTGGGAAAGCACCCAGCAAAAGGGAGAGGAAAACAAGGTACGCATCAAATAATGAATAAGTACAAGAGAAAAGGAAATCATATGAAACATAAATATATTGAATCATCATAAGATGAGAGGGCCAATAGAATGAGGCACATAACAAAATAGATTCTTACCATTACAAAACATATAAGAAGTAGCATGCATGATATTAATTGGACTACATTAACTAAGTAGGGTTGAGGCACCTACCAGACCTCAACATATAGGTGAGGGGAGAATTCATACATTCCCAGTCACCTATCAAATTTTATAGGGGAGGAATAACACATTCCCCAGGGAGAGAATAAGACGTTCCCCAGGCTGATTATTTACATACCCTCTGTGGGTGGTTGTACATAAGTACCACTACTATAGTTAAATAGCCAAATAAACCATCATGCTCAAGAAATAGTAAAGTGGCAAGATAAATCATCATATAATTACAACTTGGTGGTGGGGTTCGAAGACCCAAGAATAATGTTCTGAAACTATTTTATGAGGCAAGTATAGCAAAAGATTCAAGAGTATATGAAATAGGCTCTAATAAAGCCTCATTATAGAAAAATAGGTGAAGGCACAATTATTCCCAACTTAAGGTGTAAATGCACATACATACATAGGGATTGCACATACATAGCACATACCTTTCATTATGATTCATATTACTCACTTTCATCACTTGATTGAGTCCATAATCAATTTTTCCTATTTTCAATTCGTATACATGTATTAGAATGATATATATGCATTAAGGTAGAGAAAACCCATATTTTTAATTTTTATAGAAAACATCAATTTATACTATGAAAACATCACCATAGACTTAGTTAGGTTCTTCTGATTAAGAAAACATATAATTTTGCATATTTTGGAGTTACGATGATTAGAGTGTATTTTTGGTGTTTTTAAGTGATTAAAGCATTTTCTAGAAAACCACCATCGAAAAAACTCAAAACCAATACTTGGAAATATTATTATTGAAAATAAAATGTTTTTATTTTTTTTTGGACGTATTTTACTTTATTTTTGGACAAAGGAATCAAAAGTTATGAATTATTGAAATTCGGCCAATCAGAAACTGACACATCATCAAACCAAACGAGATAAGTAAAGAGAGAGAGAGAGGGATGGAAAACACCATTCGACCTAATATCATGGTTTTAGATTAATAGTTATCCAAACTAGATCTTCTAGAGAAGTTAAACTGGTAAGAAACCAAAACCCTAGATGAACATGGTAAATAGAGAGGGAAATCATCGATTTTAAACATAGATGCATGAATTTTAAGCATGTAGCAAGCAATATATAAGAAGTGGGTTATGAAACTTGCCTCTAGGGAAGATAAGAAGGTCCAAACAGCAAGGATCCGAGCTTAGAAGGTCTAGTTGCTCCAATCCTAGCTCCTTTCTTGGACAAAGATCACCTTCTCCACTTTGGGGGTGCAAACCCTAGCAAAAGTGCATGGAGATGAGATGTTTTAGGGTTCTAGGTGGAGTTTTACCATGGAAGGTCATGGTTCTGACCTGGAAGAAGGTGGGAGGATACTAATAGCATGAAAATAGGGAATTAAGGGAGGAAACTTACTAGTTTTGGTCGAAATTACCAAGGAGGAGCTTTAGAAATCCTAATAGAGCAATTTGGAAGCCCTAGGAGCCTTCTTCACCAAGGTAGGCTCCCTCTATTATCTTGGGATAGAAACCTTGTGGCCAAATACAGAAGGAACTATTATACAAGCTAGAGGAAAGAAAAGGAGAGCAAGAGTCTTCAAATTGTGAGTTGGGAAGGGGTATACATGGCTATATAAAGAGAGAGGTGAAGCATGAGGTGTCTTAAGGGACTTTCCATGTTCTTTAGCCTAGGGATTGATGGTCATGCAAGAGGACAACTCATAAAGGCTTCGTGCAATTCAAAAGTCAGTCGTAACAGCCCATAGATCCTTCTAGGCTGTCTCCACCATTTTTCAAGAAAGAAATAACCTCATTGGTTGATAGCTTTTAAAGATAAGCACCTTTATAAAGAGGGTAATCCCTATAATGCCCTTGGAAAGAAATACCATCAAACCAAGGTGAAACTAAGTTCTCCAATAGTTTAAAATATCGTTAATGGTAAGGGAATATCTAAGGATTAAAATCCAGGTGATAATTTGCAAAGAAAACCTCCCAATTGGGTAAATTGCATAAAAGTCCAGAATGTACCTAAAATTGTATAACTTGCACAAACAACATCAAAATCGAACCAAATTTGAAACTTAGGCTCATTTTATATTTTTAAATCATATCAAAAAGTTATATTAAGGTTTAGAGAACTTGATTATGGTAATTAAGCTTTCACTGAGGTATTTGTGCTTAAACCCTTATATTGGTACAATTAGTGAATAAATGTTCACTAAACCACTATAAATTCCATTAATTAAATAGAAAGGCCAATAAGGATAGAAATGAAAGGAAAAGATGGGAAAGAGAGTCAAAAGACAAAATTCTAGAATTTGGTATGTTACAAATTGTCATAGTAATCTTTCTTTCCACTCATATGGATTGGCCTCTATTCTAGCTTGAGATTAAAAATGCCTTCCTTCATGGAGATTTAGAGTAGGAAGTGTATATGCAACAACGTCCATGTTTTTCTACTGAGGGGGTGTCTTCGCAAAGAGTTTGTCATCTCATACGCTCTTTGTATGGTCTCAGGAAATCACCACAAATTAGGATTACAAAACTTAGTGGTGTTCTATATAGCCTGGGTTTTCCCAGTCATCTAGCAATCATAGTCTATTATTTAATTTGTCTCAAGCTGGAAGCATCATCCCTATTATCTATGTTGATTATATCATTATCTCTAGATTTGATGCTCGGGTGATTTTAGATTTGAAACATGCACTCCAACAACATTTTCATATACAAAAGATCTAGTTCAACTTAACTACTTCTTGGGCATAGAGGTAATACGTTCTCGCCAGTGAACCTCAGCAAAATACATCCTCGATCTCTTGAAAGACTCTGACGTGCTGAGGTTCTAAGCATGTTTCTTCACCTATGAACTATCATAACAAAGTTATGTCTGGGGGGGTCTTTTTTCGTTCATGGATAATATCGATGCACAATTGGGAGACTCATCTATCCAGACATTGCATTTGCAGTTAGTGTTGTTAACACATGTCTAAACCTATTACATGTCACTAGAGTCAGGTACAACACATCATAATCTATCTGAAAAATACACCTGGTAGAGATCTCCTCTACAAAAAACCTTAATATCCAGATGTCTCTTTGGCATGCTATGCGTATGCTGACTAGGCTAGATATGTGAATGACAAGAGAACTATCTCTAGCTTATGTATTCTATTGGGAGGTCATCTTATCACTTGGAAGAGTAAGAACTCATCTGATGTGTCTCATACTAAGGTGGAACATCATGCCATGATACACACCTGTTGTGAAATTTAATGGATGACGTCTATTCTTTGAGAATTAGTTTTTCCTCTCTCTTCTCCAACAACTCTCAAGTGTGATAATCAAGTAGCTATTGATATAACTAACAATCCAATTTTCCACGAAGTACCATGCATATTGAAGTTGAAATTCACTTCGTGAGAGACCTAATTCGTGACAAGAAGATCATTACACAATATGTAAAAATTGGAAAACATATTGTTGATATCTTCACCAAGTTTCTTCCACCTTCATCCTTCTCCTACATGTGTGTCAAGATGGGAATATACAACATGCACTCTCTATCTTGAGGGAGAGTTTTGATGATATTTTCTATTATTTATATTAGTTAATTGGTCTTCCTATAGTCAAACATGTTAGCATTTATTTAGTTTATGTTATGGTGTATCTCCGATACATCATACCTTGAGACAAGACTATATATAACTCTCTATAATCTTAATTATCTCATAATAAGAATTTCTCTTCACACAATCAAAGTAGCCATTCAGCCACTGACGACCCCGAGCAACAATTGTTGGGGTAGTTGGAAAAGGCCCTCATCTTTCCAAAGTAGGGACAAGGTTGGATCACAACTATTATCATCATTTTCTAGAGAAAGACCACATTAATGGATAGTGCCATCATTGTCTCATCTACTTTGTGTGAGGGGCCATACACATAGGGACATCTGAAATGAGATCACATTAGACGCCTCGATGATCCAAGCCTCCTATTTGGCCCTTGCCTGCGGTAGCACACCCACTCCAACCCACTTCTCAAAGACTAGTTGCATTTTCCCAGGCTCCCCTATGGTGGTTGGTGTGGTTCATCCACCTTGTTGTCATGTAGGTGGTGGTGGTAGCATGACGACATCAACCCTTATTAATTAGACAAAAAAGTATAATGATGACATCATGATTGAATGTGATGACTAGGGATTGTTGAATATCATAGACGGAAAGGAATTCATGCCTTGAAGTTACAAAGGATGAACAAAGAAACTAGAGAAGCTATTGTGACGGAGAAATTGGTGCTGCCTTTTTGGCTATATAGAGAGGCTAATAGGATGTCTTGTAGATTGACTGAAGACATGTCTGATTTTTCATTTAGCTCTTCCTTTAGGAGGTTAGCCAAGATGCCACCACATGTGAGGGGTTTTTTATATCGAGAATCTTGAGTATAAACATCAACTTTTGTAGGCTTTTTGATAGAGTCATGGATCAATTTTGTAGTTAGTCGGATGCCTCATCGAAGCCCTTTTTTGTTAGCCCAGTTGGAAACATGATAAATACAGTTCCCCCATAATTCTTAAAAAATGACTGATCTTTAGTAACCCACGTGGAATATAACATCATGATTACGTAAATTGCGGTCTCTGAAAACAGGAATTGGTAGATTCCCGTAAACCAGAAATAAAAGTGAAGTAAATAAAAGGAACAATTGCTCACGTACTGGAGCTAATCGTTTTTTATCTCTGCTTGTCTAGGTGATTGTGTTATCATTCTGTTTATCATCTCGAACAAGTGCTAATGGTAATTAAAAATAGATAAGACCAACATACAAGCATGCACAAATAACAAAACTGATCATGGAAGTAAGTATGAACCAAATCACGGTAATTTTCTTTTGTTATTCTAGCGGAGTAACAGAAATTAAGTAAGTCAACGTAGAAAACACCCGCTTCAGGTTATAAAACGTTGTACGTATGTTGTAGTGTAGTGAGTGATCTTTTGTACATCAGTAAATGGAACTACATCATAAAGATTAATCTACGAAGAATGGCTTGTTGGTTCATTTGAAGGGCAGTCGATGTAGTAGCCAAGTTCTAAAGAATCCCTATATGTCCTTTTCCCTTCCTGACCGCAGGGTATAAGATGAGATGAACAGATAACTCCTTAAACCTACTACCGACAAAGAGGGAAAGAATGTTGCCTTCTCCATTGGGGTTTCCAAGAAACTCGGACCTGATGGGTTTAACGTCAAGTTCTTCCAAGGGGTCTGACCAATTATCAGTGAGGACGCCTGTAAGGCTGCTTGTTGGTTTCTTGTAGGCGGTAGAATGGTTTCCCAAGTAAACTATGTCTTCATAAAACTCATCCCGAAGAATAACAATGCTGCCTCCATAAATGACTTTTTTTAACGAAAACCTTTATTTAATTCCTCACTGGACATATCGAGATTTGTGGCTATTCTCTAAAGGAGGGGATAGTCCCTTACTATTATTGTTAAATTAAAAAAAATCTCATAATAAATGTTATTTGGATAGACAACTCGAATGATGGCAAATGGATGTGCGATGTGGACGTGTGAGTAAAGGAAACGACAATATCTTTTTCATATTTAGGGCCTGTTTGGTAGGATGTTGTTCGTTTTCATGAATTTAAATGTCAGCTTTTCAATTTGGTTTTTTGTTTGGTAGGGTGTATTGGAGTGCAGTTGGTTGATTTGCAACTTCACTTTTGGTTGGCAATTCCTGGAAAACGTACTGCGGCCCTTCACGGCGCGGTCCATTTGTCAAACTTTGGTACTGTTGTGATTATTACATAAGTATGCCACCGGCCCACTCATATGCCTGGTTTACTCTGTTCTCGTGACTCCCGGTCTGCTTCCATACACTGATTTCTACGTCCGAGTCACGTGGTCTCTTATTTACAGCAATGCCTACCTAAAAGAACGACTCTTCTGCTGTTGCTGATCCTTTTTACCAAATAATTACAAGCTAAAATACGGAACATGAACAACACTCTACCAAATATGAACTATGCAGCTCAAAAGCTGCGGTTATCTATGATTTACTTTCTAAATCATGAAACCACACCCAACTACACCCTACCAAATTAGCCCTTAGTAATGACACTGAAATGTTCTAGTTAGGCCCTGGCCCCCTTACTGCAACCTCACACTACCCTTCAATGTATGTCCGGATATCTATATCCACCTCAAAACCGTAATCTAATCCGAAGTCCCAACCTTTCCCGCTTCTTTAACCACACAGAAGGAATATGACAAAGGAAGTTAATGCCCGTGATGTTAGCTATGTTTGTCTCGTGTAATGAATCAAGCGATATGTACTGAATCGGCTGTATCCACGGATCTTGAGGTGGCTCCGGAAGTAGGAAAAGGCCCCATTCAAAATAAAACTCCTCCAAAGAATTACAAGCTTCCACCCAGAAGACATTGTTATTGTTATTTTATGGCACATTTGGATAGAGCGGAACCATAGAAAATTTAATAATAGAAAAAATCATCTGAACATCATTCTGCTTAAGATTGAATCAGATCTTCATATTGCACATGCTTGCAGGACAAGCGTCAATGTCATCTAGGATGACCCCAGCCGAAGATAGCCCGGAAAACAAAGATGCTACTGGAGATGTTTTTTTACACCCTGGAGGAGATACTGGAGGAAAAATTAGACTTCTCAAAAGGGCTGATGACTATCTTTAGCTTTATCTTAATTTCTTGTTTTATCTACATCACTTTGAGGCTTGTCCAAGAGTTGCCTCCCCATTAAAAACTTTTATCTTCATCGCTTATTTCCATCTTAATTTTACTACTGTATCGAAATCAAACTTGTGACCTAGCAGATGATAACCTGCATATCTGTAGCTTTTAAGATCTTTAATATAATTGCATGACCGTTTTTATATATAAAAAAAAGCAGGAAAAGGCCCCACACATCACACATCAGTACTTGCGGAATCGCGGGGTTAGCAAGAGAGGGGAGAGGTTGGTAAGTGGTTGTCAACTGTCTAACCAGCCGACTACCGCTGATCCCAGGTTGGTTGGAATTCCTATTTCTATTTATCGTCTTATCAAGTGAGTTCTTTTTGGGTCGATCATGTCGCATAGAGAGGTTACTTGGTGAAAGTAAAACTGCGAGATAAAACCGAGAAAAAAAATATACTAATAACGAAATGATTATGGACGGATTGGGGATGGGGTTTTTGATCGTTATCCACATGAACCAATCATAAAGCCAACTGTCGTATTTTATTTTTATATATTGTGGTAGAATAAAAAAAGTAGTTAAAACTCAACTCTGGCATGGGTATTGCTGTTGTTTCTGTATGGCTGTTTGTCTGTTGTATTTCCAGACTAACACGGTATATGATCGAAAGCAGAAGAAGGGTTTGTTCCCGCACTGCGTTAACGACTACTTTTGTTTTTGCCAGTCTTCTTGCGACGCCCATTGGAATTGAATGGGAAAAAAACGCGTATATCGTCAGATTTGTTTTTATTGACCGTGATTTCTGCTGTTCGTTTGTTTTATTTCCACTTGTAGTTTTCTTGAAAGAAGACTAACATACCTGCTTCTATCGAAAAATATCAGGAACAAGATGAGGAAGAAACTACTTCTTCTTCCTGCTTCCCCCATATTCTACAAAGCATCGAAGGCATTTTTTTGGGGGGGGGGGGGAATCAAAATAAACGTGACTAAAATAGACATATTTTGAATAAATTGGCGACAATAGATGAGTTTGTAGAGATGAGAGAGTGGGGACGTCATTCCTTTTAGCGTCTCCATTTTGATTGACTAGAATCCTTTTTATACACTGATGAGCGGGACAGGTGTGTCACATGGCGGTCTGTGAATGAAAATGTCAAATGCAATTAAGTCTTTATCAGAGGCTACCATGTGACGCAACCTCCCCACTAAATTTTTTATTTCTTAATAATACCTTGTAATATATACATACACAATTAATGTATCATATTTTTCATGTATAGTTTATTACTTACATTAATATATAATGTTCTAATTATTTTATGATTGATATGAACATAAAATGCTATTTTAATAACATAATATACATGTGATATATAAATAATGTGTTAAATATTATGTATGTTCATATATATATATATATATATATATATATATATATATATATATATATATGAGTGTATATATTATATATATACAGTTATATATACATATTCATAAAACAATGTTTTTTCATATTTATAACTACGAATGGATCAATATACTCATATTTATAAATATGAATGAACTAATACGAAAAAAAAAGCATTCAAATATAAATACTTTAGCATTCACGTATAAACATTGTTTTATATATCTAAATTTATGATACATTATATAATTTTTTTAACATTCTAATATATCTAAAACTATGTTACATTATTGGATGAGTAATTATATATTTTATTAATATATACATGAATGATCAAATGATTATATATTAATCTATAAACATTGTTTTATATATCTAAATCTATGATACATTATAGAATTTTTTTTAACATTCTAATACATCTAAAACTATTTTACATTAATATATGGGTAATTATATATTTTATTAATAAATACACATGATTACATATTAATTCATAAAATGTTTATATGTATATATAATATATACATTTGAGATACGTATATGTGTGTGTGAACATACAACATATTTAACACATTATTTATATGTGACATGTATATTATGTTGTTAAAATACCATTTATGTTCGTATCATATATAAATAAATTAGAACATTATATATTAATGTAAATTATAAACTATACATAAAAATAATGAAACATTAAATATATATATATGTATATATTACATGGTGAAAAAATATTATATATATATATTTTAAAGTAAGTGGGGAGGATGTGTCACATGGCAGCCTCTGAATGAAGACGTCATTGCATTTGGCGTCTTCATTCACATGCCGTCATATGTCACACTTGCCCTGTTGATCGTTGTATAAAAAGAATTCTAGTCAATCAAAATGGAAACACCGAAAGGAATGACGTCTCAACTCTCTTCCCTCTCTACAAACTCATTTATTCTTGCCAATTTATATTGGTCAATAATTTGGTTAAATTAGTTTATTTTATTTTCTTTTAGATTTTATGAGGAATGAGGAGTCCATGGTTTCTACATTTAAAATCTATTTTTCAACATACTACAACTTAATCTCACATTCGCCCATTCATGCTGACAGCAGAAATCCCAAACACCATGTGTTGGACCGTTGGCGTGGGTATAAAAAGTGAGATTCCGTCGTTCTTGTTAAGTAGTAGGAAGTAAGGAAAGTGCTCGCGCAATTCAGCTATTAATCGTCGCTTTATTCTTGTCGGTGATTTCTTCCTGTGCACTTGTTTTGCTTAACTGTGTCTATGTTTACATATATTCTATCCAAATATAGTTGGTCTTAAGTTCGGGTAAAGGAGGGTCGGTGACAGGTTGACAATCAGCCATAAAATTTTGTCACTTTTTTAATGTTTGAATCCTTAAAAAAATTTCGTTGAAACGTCTCTAACAATGGGTTGCACCGATACTCAAGCATAACGATAAATACGCAAGATATTTCAATATTGTGGTGCCCATTGTGTTGAAGGAAAAGTAAGAAGTTCCACACATTAGACAAGTGTGGGTAAAGAAGTTGTCTGACCCGCTGTATCATTACCAGGATGTAGTAAAAATGTAATGTAATCTTTTTTGAATGAGATATGTAGAAATGCAAGTTCACCAAAAATGGATTCGAGATATGGACTCTTTGACAAGTCTTGCAGAAAAAAGGGATTATATGATCTTGGAATACCTTGTTGCCCCAAGCAATTTGGTTTGTCTAACGATCCCCCCCCATGTTATCTCCTGTTCAGGCGGACCGAGAGTGTTGGTATATATGCCCAAAGAGCCGATCATATGATGATTGGAGAGAGATATGAGATACTTGATTTGATAATTATAAAGGTGATGATATTTATTATATTTGTCTCAGTCATGAGATGATGACATAGACATGAGTAGATGTCTAAAGAATGATGTTACTTAATGACATATGTCTTCAGGTTGAGGACATGAATGATGAGATCATATGTATGATAAGAGTGCATACATTCTTGTTATGTTCCTAGTCGGTTATTATTATAGAAGCAAAATAAACAACAGTAATACGTAAGAATAGAGTTTGTGTTGACTTATGACAGAGTCTCATTAGTCATGATATATAATATCAAGTCAAGCACACATATGCATGTTAGTGAACAATGTATCAGACAGACCCACCATGAGAGTGATACATGGAAACCATGGAATGATAGTCAGAATCATCTCTCATAATGATGATGGTGATTGTGGTTCTTAGACCTAAAATCGCTGCACTCATCACATGTCGTTGGGTACACTTTGACATCATCAATTACAATCTTGAAATATGGGTTATTATAACGGTGATGATTAGGTGACTTTAACACATGGGGATTGACTGTGAGTGATAAAGATGAGATTTGTCCCTCATACTGGAGATTGATATCCAAGACCTCTTGATAAGAAAAACTAAGAGTGTATGAGTGTACCCATGTGATTCAATATATGATATGTGAACTCACATGCATCTCAGACAGTCTACTCTAGTTCACGGAACATGGATTGAATGTTGAGAGGATGGCGATTCCATGCCTCGAGTTCAATCCAGATATCAGAGACAAAGGAACTATACGATCACGGTAACCCTATCCATATATTATAGGTTGAAGTTATTTTCCAACTTTTCAAATTACTTGGGTAGCAATGATGTGTGACTAGACACCACTCTTTGCTTGTGATGTCATAAGTTGTTATAGACATTCACTGCAAATGTAATTCTGGACCTATAGGGTCGCACACATAGGATACACTTAGATTAAAGGAGTATATTCATGAATGATGTTTAGATTAAATAGTAAATGTTTTAGGTATTCAATGAAACAATAGATTAATTGACTAGACTCAGAATCATGAATTTCAAGTATTGGACTGACAGATTGGAGTGCCAAGTTGATTGGAACTGATTACTAAAGTATTTAGGTAATTAATTCACACATCAACAACTGATTGCACTGCCGAATGACCATCTCAAGTGTTGAGACGGTGTTTGGAGTGCCAAACGACCATCTCAAGTGTTGAGATGAGCATCTGGTTTGTCAGGCTAGTTGGAATGATGTTAGTTTCCCAAACTGAGGTGAACCAACCTGTTCATATAGATGAACTGAATGGCACGGATCGGCTCACCAGACAACCGTCTGGGTGAGCGAGACGATCATATCACATGTACGAGATAGCTCAGTTAGGATGGGGAAGTTTCTACACACTTTTCCAAATTTTTTTCGATTGCACAATACTTGTTGTGCAAGAACATCAATGTTTAACATTGGTTAGAAGTGTATTGCCAATTCTGTGTGCAAACAAGAAACTGCAGAAGCATGAGATGACCATTTTGCACTGTGAAATGACCATCTTGCACACGAGACAACCGTTTCGTAGTGCGAGATGACCTTCTCACGATCTACAAATTCTAGAACATTCATGTTTCCGGACCTTTCTACTCTCACATCAATTGGGAACCATGACCATGCCCTCTACTATAAATAGAGGGGTAATGGGAGCTTCCCAACACACACAATTGGGATCATTGGCCCGAAAAATTATTGTCCTCTCTGGTTTTGGTAACCTCGAGTACACAAGTAAATCCTACCCTACTAGGGAGAGATAGCGAGGGAGGAACAACTAAGATCTGTTGTTGTGGGAGAGCATGTCGGCGACTAGTATGCTGACAAATGGGGATAACTCCTTCCTGTTGGCTCTGGCAGTGCAACGTGGAGTTCCCAGTGGTATGTGTGGACTACTCTAGAGGGAGGAGTCCTTCTATTGTTGCTAGGAGGATGACGTCAGCCTACAGTCTGTGGCGAGTCCACATGACGTGTTGTAGGAGATGATCGAGTCTATTGTTCGTGGTGAAGACTAGGAGCCGTACAGACACCGTCCAAGATTGTAATTGAAGGGTGATATTGTTGAACTTTCTCCAAGACTAGGTATAACCTTGAAACCTTTCCTTCCTAAATACATTGTTGTTGAAGAGATTCTGCTGGTTTCTGACACATGCAAATAATTTTTTATTTCCGCGACCTATATATGCGCCCAATTTCTGTATCAGAACCCCATCAATCTATAGTGTATCCAGGATCTAAATCGATGTGAAATTTAGTTTTTTGTTTATTATTGCATACGATGCTAATATTAATTAATGTGCATATCCAACTAAGTACCCACATACGATCACAACAAAAATATATATATGATATGATATAATATGCAATCCATATAAATCATCGTAAAAATATTTTGATGATGGATGTTAGCATGGTTATAGCAAAAAACTCCAGCTCTGTGTGTTCATGATTGTTGTTTATTTTTGTCGTTAATCGGTCTGTGTACTGATCCCCTCTCTCCTTTCCAAATATAAATTAGTGCTCTTCTTCCTATTTTCCCTCGATGTAACTTGAGGTTTCCCTTTTACAATGTAAAGTAAGAAGATAGCTTTAATTTATGCATCATCATGAGGAGCTATTCTGCATTAACGAATTGACTGTTTGGAGGACCGAGGATGCCAAATGACAGGAGGCTAACCGATTGACTGGTGGCCCAACTGACCAGTTGGAGGAGACCAGGTGGCCGTTTCAGGATCCCAACCGAGCAACCAAGATGCAAGCTAATCGGTACAAGTGTTGAGCCGATCAACCCATATTAGAGCAAGTGTGGATCTTCATCAACAATAGGTTGAATGTGATGTGGACCTTAGGTGGTGGAAATTCCTTGTGGGCTCTGATCTCCAAACCATGACATAAACACGATTAAAACTTAGCGGAAGCGAATCGGTAATCAGCGGAAGACAAAAATCACGGGAAATTAAAACTTTTCGAGACAAGAGCTTGGATCCATAAAAGCTTCTTTCATAAAGAGAGGTAACTGTTTACATCTCAGGATAATTACTTCTTGAGTAATTATATACATCAAGATACAAAATCTCAAGATCACTAAATAAAAGACTCCAAGACCTGAGAGTACAGAGGACGCATAGGACTGACTCTAATTACACCACATGGCAGGACAAATCTCCACCTGAGATTACTACTGCCCCTGGTGCTGCTGCTGCTGAGACTGGTCACCTGTAGGTTGGTTCCTTCGTCTCCCACGTCCACCTAAAAAGTTGAAGCCTACGGGGTGAGACAATTATACATAATTGTCCCAGCGAGAGTTATAACTCTTCGCCAGAAGCTTTATATAACATCAAAGAAAATCTTAAACAGTAAAGCCTTCAAAGCATTCTATAACAATTGCAAGTATAATAAAATCTCTACAATTTTAGGAGATATGGAGAATATCAACATTATTGCAATGTAACATCAATCAACTAACTTGGAGTCATCTCTAACAAGTTATACTACATGGTTGATTATGTTTTACCAACAACATTATGCCCTGTATAGATGAGGCTTACCACTCATACTCCAACTGATCGCTGAGAAGTCACATCAGTATCATACATAGGTCATTAAGAGAGCCGGATTCTCATGACCTTCACCTTCCTCAGTCAGTAAGAGGATCACTTGTAGGACATCTCGTGTCTCTACTACTATAGCTCACCAGGGTAAACTGGTCCTTCGCTATTCTAGAGTCACAGTGACGTTCTGTACTCTCTTCGTCATCAGGAGGTTTCATATTTACCTACCACTGATACAGATATCTGTGCTTTCTTCGTCATCAGGAGGTTTCATGTTTACCTACCACTGATACGGTATGGAACTATAGTGAAAGATGGATGGATTCCACATCTACATCACTTTCCTACACTAGGATGTAAGGTTCTACACATCCATGTACCCCACATACTCAAAAGTATGTGCTCCAGGAGTTCCCTAAGGAAAACCTGTTTCACCATCATTTAATTTCTAACAATGATGGATCTATGATCAGGGCTCTACATTATACTTGATTAGTTAGGTACATTCAGTATTCTTTAACAGCATACATTGTTCTGCAAACAATAACAATAGCATAGCAGCTATAAAAGAAGAATACTAAATGTAACAGGCCTAACTCATATCAATCATCATTTCTCATTATCCTCATCACAAGTCATCTCTAAGGCATGACCTTGATGGTATTCATGGCTCTCATAGCCCATTATCAGCATAGGATGCCACTGGCAAGGCATCAGGTTACTTTACTTATTCATAAGGCTAACAACATGCCTTTAATGAATATAACATCAACATCCATACCTGGATATGATTACCTTCATATCAGAACCTGCATGGTTAATACATCTGATAAAGGTAATGCAACAATAAGGAATGTACTTTCTACTCTTGTCATAAGAGTTAAATCTCTAATTCATATTAAATAGAGTTTAATACTCAAAAGCATGCCATTACCCTTGAATTAGGGTTTACTATTCACATTACATGTTATCACCCTTGAATTAGGGTGTACTATTCACATTACATGTCATCACCCTTGAATTAGGGTTTACTATTCACATCAAGGTGAATTAAACTCATAACATCATCATGTATGAGTAACATCTTCATTGATGCTCTTGGTTTAGTTAAAGGTTCATCATTTATCATAATTAGGGTTTCTATGATCTCACACAGGTGGATCATACCCTAATTATGCTCATTTCTGTGTATTGGGGATGCTTCAATTGAGTTTCCACTTAAAAAGGGTACTTTCTCTCTCTAGAAGTACTTTCTCTCTCTAGAAGTACTTTCTCTCTCATCATAAGGTTAGGTGATGTCAACATCACTCTAAAACAGGTTGGATTGAGTCATCATAGGCTAACATAGCCAAAAACATCATCATTATGTGATTTAGAGTTACTTTCTCTCTCTAAGGTACTTTCTCTCTCTAGAAGTACTTTCTCTTTCATCATACTAATGGTTGATGATAACATTAGACTAGATCAAGTTGGATAGAGTCATTATGACTAAAAACATCATTCTCATGTAATTTAGAGTTTGAATTTGAGCAAGGTATAACTCAATTGACCCTTTAGGGGTATTTTGGTAATTCACCCCAATGATCATCATCATGGTCAAAAACCTTAGTCAAATAACCCCTTACTATCCTAGATTGTCATTAGGGTTTGATTTGGGCAACATTGAACCATTTACATCATCAAATGATTGAATGAGGTCAACCTTGAATCACATTGATTGATTTCAATCATTAATCATCAATTGGGTTGAGATTGGTTGAAAGTGTTGACCGTTGGCCCACTTTGACCCTCCAAGACCGCGAGCCTCTTTCTAGCTCCAAGACCGCGAGCCCCCTTAGGCTTCAAGACCGCGAGCCTCTTCAAGTGGTTCAAGACCGCGAGCCCTATCATTGGTTCAATTGATGTTGAGACCGCGAAGATCAAGTTGGAGTTGAGACCGCGAGGGTCATGAAGACCGTTTGCCCTTCTTTGACCTCAGGACCGCGAGGCCCTTCGCGGTCTTGAGACCGCGAGCCTCCTCTTGGTCTTGAGACCACGAGCCCCCTCACGGTCTTGAGACCGCGAGCCCTCTCACGGTCTTGAGACCGCGAGCCCTCTCACGGTCTTGAGACCGTGAGGCTCTCAGGGTCTCAGCCGCTTGGTCCTTCAACAAGGTTCAAAGATGCAACCGATAATGTCAACCCATGTTGAAGCCCTCAAATGGTCAAAGCTATGTTGACCACTTATGGATTTAGTCAACTAAGATTATGCTTGATCACTTGGTCATTCAATTGACCCACAATGGTTAACCAATTATGGTTGAAATCGAATCAATTAGGGTCTATCAATGTTCACCCATTAACACTCAACAGTGTGCATCAACACAAGGTTGAACCCTTCAATTGAGCTCCAATTGGGCCCAAACTTGGCCCAAACGGTCTTGAGGTCATTTGGGTGGACCCCACATGGTCTTAAGACCGTTTGCCCAAGATTTCATCAAAGTCTAAGGTGATTTGATAGGGGTTGAACCATGATTGAACCACAAAACAGAATTTTGATTAAATTAATAACTTATTTGCAATTGGGTCCTCAATTGGTCAAATTACTCAACCCTAGACCTTAAAACGGTCTTGGGTGATGTCCTCTCGGTCTTGAGACCGTTTGGATGAGTTCCAAACGGTCTTGAGACCGTTTGCCCATCCAATTTTGGATTCTAGTGCAGATTCATCAAGGTCTGACCCATTGAGTTGATGATCATGTCAATATTTAATTGCAATGTAATTTGGTGAAAAAGTACCTTCAATTGGTCAACAAATCTTGACCCCAGACCTCCAAATGGTCTTGGTTGATTTCCCTCGCGGTCTTGAGACCGTTTGGTGACCCCCAAACGGTCTTGAGACCGTTTAGGTCAATCAACCCTAAAAACCCTAATTAGGTCACCATAATTTCAGTACTGATTTTATCTAGGGTTAGCCCTAGTATTCACACTTCAACTCTTAGCCCGTTTGGAATTAGACCATCAAACTTGGTGAGTTGTTAATTAACATAATTTTGAACAGTAATATTATACGGTCAACGCTTAGTAAATGACCTTACACGGTCTTGAGACCGTTTGCCCAAAAAGGCAATTTCAGACCGTTTGAAAATCAGCAATTAATTCATTTAAAGTTGTGACTTAAAAAGGTCATATCTCCCGATTCCTTTGGAGTTAGTCTCCCAAATTTTGACGGTAATTATCCTATATAATTAGGAACAGATTTCTTATACGTTCCACGCTCGGTCAACGGGGCCAAACGGTCTTGAGACCGTTTTCCCTGTCGCGGTCTCGAGACCGTTTGCTCACCTCGCGGTCTTGAGTCCGAGAGAGCAAACTGTTAGGACCGTTTAAGAAAAAGAAAAGCGGTGGGTTTTTCTTGGAAATCACGCCTTCATCTTCTAGCTCAAGAACAGTACAGATATCCCACGGGTTTGCTTGCAAAATATCAGGGCAAAGTAGGGAAACACTAAGAGCTATCATCAAAACGCATATAAAGATGCATATAGTAAAGCATAGGTTTAGAGTTATAAAACCCGCCTAAAGCTTGCTTCTTGAGCTCCAAGCTTTCAAGCTCCAAGCTATAATGGCGTCCTTGAGTTCTTAAAGGTTGGCCAAGGTGAAAACTCCAAGGAAGGATGAAAAGAGACGGCTAGAAAGGTAGGGTTTCGAGAATTATCCATGAAGCTGACCTTGAATTCGAATTCTAACCATGGAATTAGGCAAGAAGAGGGGTTTAAACCTACCTTGCACCCCTTGGTCGTCCTCCTTAGCTCCAAGGCAGTCCTTGGTCGTCTTTGGTGAAATGAAACAGTAAAGGCACGAAGGGTGAGTTCCCTTGCAACTAAGGGAAGGAGAGCTTATATACATGGGGTAGGATTTTCAACATTAGTTCATAAGTTTCCCTTAATTCCAACTAAGTCCTTCCTTTATTACTTGCTCGTCCCTTCCTCTTTATTCTAAGGACGAACCTTAACTTAAGTTATAGAAAAGAAGGCAAGGAAGAACAATCTAATAATAAAGTTCATACTTAAAGGGATATTGCACATATACCCTGATTATTCAATCACAAAGCCTATTTCTTAACTTGATAACTCAATTGAGGTAATTTCCTCATCATTTCTTCTCTAAATGATGGCAAGAGTCTAAATAGGTACTTTAGATGACATTCTTTACAAATTGCATCCCTTTATTTGGGTAAATTGCATTTTACCCCAAATTAGGGTTTCAAGCCCTGGGATTGCTTCCACAGCTGCACCTTGGTGCTCTAGCTTGGGAAATCCCTCAAACTTTGCCAGAGAGATTCTCATGATGTCTCAACATCAGAGGAAAATCTCATCATGTGCAAATTGCAAGATAACCCTTTCAACTGGGTAAATTGCACATAGGTCCCTGTATATCAAAACAATGTTACAACTTTAAATAAAAAGGAGCAAATACTAAAATATACGTTTCTAAGAAACTTAATTACATGCTCAGAGTTAATCAAAAAGATTTAATTACATATTTAGGCAAAACACCTAGGGTTGTCTCATAACCCAGGTCAGGGATGTTACAAATTATCCACCCCTTACAAGGATTTCGTCCCCGAAATCGATAAAACATACTAAGAGAAAAGGACAGGATACCTCCTTCTCATCTCATCCTCTAACTCCCAAGTGGCTTCTTCAATACCACGATGGTTCCAGAGGACTTTCACAAGACTTATATCTTTCTTCTTTAGCTTTTTAATTCGTTTATCAAGGATTGACACTGGTCCCTCCTCATAGGATATGTCATCATTCAATTCTACCTCCATAGGTTGTAGAACTGACTCGGTGTCTGGGTGACATTTCTTCAACATAGAAATGTGAAACACAGGATGTAACCTCTGTAATTCTGGGGGAAGCTCTAGTTTATATGCTACCTTTCCAATCCGTTCAATGATTGGATAAGGCCCCATATATCTAGGAGCTAACTTCCCTTTCCTTCCAAAACGAAGGACCCCTTTCCAAGGTGAGACCTTAAGATACACTTTGTCTCCAACCTGGAACTCTAAGGGTCTACGACGTTTGTCAGCATAAGATTTCTGCCTATCCTGAGCAGTCTTAATCTTATGTTGTATAACTTTAATCTTTTCCGTGGTTTGCTGCACCAGGTCAGGACCTAACAACTGGTTCTCACCAGTCTCAAACCAACACAAGGGTGATCTACAACGTCTACCATATAAGGCTTCATAAGGTGCCATATCAATACTATGCTGGTAGCTATTGTTATAGGCAAACTCTATCAGGCTTAGGTGTAGATCCCAACTTCCGGGGAACTGGAGAACACATGCTCGCAACAGGTCTTCTAAGGTTTGTATGGTCCTTTCCGACTGTCCATCAGTCTGTGGATGAAAGGCCGTACTAAATCTTAGCTTGGTGCCTAAGGCTCTGTGCAACTGTTCCCAAAAACGACTTGTAAACTGAGGAACTCTGTCAGAAACTATTGTGACAGGAACTCCGTGCAAACGCACTATCTCTTGAACATACAACTCTGATAACCTTTCAGCAGAATAGGTTGTTTTGACAGGTAAGAAATGTGCTGTCTTAGTCAACCTATCAACAATTACCCAAATGGAATCATGTCCTTTGCTTGTCCTGGGTAGGCCAACCACAAAGTCCATGGTCACATGGTCCCATTTCCACTGAGATATGGGTAAAGGTTGCATTGTTCCTGCAGGCTTCTGGTGTTCAGCTTTAACTTGCTGACACACAGGGCACCTCAGAACAAACTCTGCAACGTCCTTCTTCATCCCAGGCCACCAATACAGATCCTTCAAATTCCGATACATCTTGGTGCTCCCTGGATGCATAGCATACATGGAAGAATGGGCTTCTTCCAGGACTAACTTCCTTAAGTTGTCCACATCCGGCACTATCATTCTTCCATTATAACAAGCTACTTGATCTTTTGAGTCATGAAACCCATCTTGCTTCTCATTTCCATACTCAGATCTTATATGTTGAACTGCAGCATCACCTAGCTATGCTTCTTTAATCTGCTCTCTTAGGGTAGGTTTAATATACATCTCAGCTAACAAACCGGCTAGCAATGACACCTTCAACTGTACATTGTCTTGCCTTAAAGAGATAAGCATATCTCTCCTAGAGCATACTAAAGAGTTTAGTTGTGCTCTATTCATGGTTGATGTTGCTGATTTCCTACTCAAGGCATCTGCAACAACATTGGCCTTACCTGGATGGTAATCAATTGTACAGTCATAGTCCTTGATTAACTCCATCCAGCGACGTTGCCTCATGTTGAGCTCATGCTGAGAGAAGATATACTTAAGGTTTTTGTGGTCTGTGAAAATATGGAATGTCTCTCCGTAGAGATAATGTCTCCAGATCTTCAAAGCATGAACCACAGCTGCTAACTCCAGATCGTGTGTTGGATAATTCTCCTCGTGTTTCTTAAGCTGTCGGGAAGCAAAAGAAATCACTTGTTTATCCTGCATCAACACACATCCTAGTCCATTCTTGGAAGCATCACAGAAAACTACATATCCTTTTCCTTGTTCAGGTAGCACTAGCACAGGTGCACTTGTCAACCTCTCCTTCAGCAACTGGAAAGATTGTTGACACTTATCACTCCAAGAAAAAGGAACATCCTTCCGGGTTAACTTGGTCAAAGGTAAAGCTATAGAACTAAAGTTCTTAATGAACCTTCGATAATAGCCAGCTAACCCCAAGAAACTTCGAATCTCCGTCGGTGTCTTCGGTTGTTCCCATTGTAGAACAGATTCTACCTTTGTAGGGTCAACACGAATTCCCGAGGCGGATATTACATGTCCAAGAAAAGATACCTCCGGCAGCCAGAACTCACACTTGCTAAACTTAGCATACAACTTATGTTCTCTTAGCAAGGTCAAAGCTTGGCGAAGATGCTGCTCATGCTGCTGAGCATCTTTACTATAAATCAGTATGTCATCTATGAAGACGACAACACACTGATCAAGGAAAGGTCGAAAAACTCTATTCATGAGTTCCATAAATGCAGCTGGTGCATTGGTTAGTCCAAATGACATAACCGTGAACTCATAGTGACCATATCTTGTCCTAAAGGCAGACTTGGATATGTCACTATCCTTAATACGGAGTTGATGATATCCAGACCTCAAGTCTATTTTTGAAAAGACTGTTGCACCACGCAACTGGTCAAAGAGATCATCAATCCTTGGCAGAGGATACTTATTCTTTATTGTCACTTTATTAAGTTGTCTGTAGTCGATGCATAACCGCATTGACCCATCTTTCTTTTTAACAAACAAGACCGGAGCACCCCAAGGTGAAGTACTCGGTCGGATAAAACCTCTCTCAAGTAGCTCTTGAAGCTGTTTCTTGAGTTCTGCCATCTTGGCAGGAGCCATTCTATACGGAGTTTGAGCTATGGGTTTCGTATCTGGAATCAGATTAATTTCAAAATCAATCTCCCGAGGTGGTGGTATACCAGGAAGTTCTTCAGGAAACACATCCTCGAATTCCTTGACTATGGGAACTTCAGCAGGATTGGTCCTTTCCTTGGTAACATCTACCACATGGGCTAAGAATGCATAACATCCTTGCCTCAACAGCTTATCAGCAACCATAGCTGACACAAGACAGGTGGACAGAATCTTTCTTTCTCCTTGAAAGATCCATGTGCTGCTTTCATCAGCAAACATAGCCAACTTGGACTCACAATCCAAGACAACTCTATACCTTTCTAAGGTATCCATCCCGAGGATTATATCAAATCCCTGCATATCAAGTGGTATAAGATCCACTTGAATGCGATGGTCAGAAAAGAAAAGGATGCAGGGAGAACATACCTCCTGCAAAACGGCAGACCCACTCATTGGAGTCTCTAACAACAAACTATCTGCTCTATGACTAACAGTCACATTGCAGTTACGAATCATTTCACGAGTGATGAAAGAGTGCGTAGCACCCGGATCAATCAGAACGGATACAACACAGGATATAGACATATCAGAATATAAAAGTTTCATCTGACCTGCCACTACCCGTGGATTGACCACTGCCTCAGGTGGGTTCATAGCATAGAACCTCGTAGTCGCCTGGTGTTGAGGTGGTGCTGATGATCCAGCTTGAGACGCTTGTCCACGTCCTCGAGCTGCTCCTTGATGTTGTCTATTCTGAGATCCCTGTTGATTCTGTCTCGGGGGTTGTTGTGTCACACCGACAGGCCTAGAATGGCAATCCTTCATCAAGTGTCCCACCTTACCACAGTTGTAGCAACTCTTCTCCTGTTGCTGTGGTCTGGGTGGCCCAGTAACTGACACTGATGCAGAACTGTGCGTCCCTTGAAGCGGTTGACTCCGTCCTCTACCTCTGCTTGGTGTCCATTGAGTTTGAAAACTCGATCTGGGTGGTGGAGGGTTAGGTGCAGAGAATCTAGGTTTCTTGGAATCCCTAGATGAAGAACCCTGGAACTGTGGATATCTTTTATGGGTTTGTCTTTTCTCAACCACAGATCTCTCTATCCTTCGGACTGACTCAACGAAGGTAGAGAATCTCTCTCTGTTTTCTAAGGCAGACACAGGGGTTGACATATCGGAATTCAAACCCTTTTCGAATCTTCTGATTCTTTCCTCATCCGTAGCAGCCATGTGCGGACAGAACCGCAACAACTCCATGAACTTAGCTTCATACTCACTAATGTTCATCATACCCTGCCTTAGTTTCTCAAACTGAGAGATCTTCTCATCTAGGAAGGTCTTTGGAAAATATCTATTAATAAATTCCCGACGAAACTCTTCCCATGAGAACTCTACTCCAGGTCTCTTCTGCTCTTCCATGTTCCACCAGTGACCAGCACTGCCTTTGAGAAGATAGACAGCATGTCTAACCTTCTCAGCTTCCGGAATCATAAGAATCCTGAAAGCCTTCTCCAACTCTGTCAACCATAAGTCAGCATCTGCAGGGTCAGCAGTTCCGAAGTACTCGGTAGCTCCGACACGACGAAGTCGTTCGAATTTCTTACCGATACCTTGTGCTTCAGGCTGGGCAGGTGCCCTAGGTGCAGGAATGGGCATCCTATCGGCTATATGTGTCATGGCAGTCATGAACTGCCCGAACATCGTCTGTACAGCTGGATCACTCATGTCAGCTGGGTTGAACTGGGGCGGCTCTCTTGGCGACTCAGGTGCAGGTTGTTCTATTCTCGGAACTCTTGCACCGCCTTGAGGTGCACTAGCACTACTCTCTGACACGTGCTCATCACGACGTTCTGACATTCTTATGTATCTTCTTCTCCTGAGGAGCAGAAGATTCTATTAGATGAGGAAGGAGTACTAAAGGTAGACTCAACATCCTAAGTCCTATGCCTCTGTAGACTCAACTGAACCTGGAGCTCTGATACCACTACTTGTGGGCTCTGATCTCCAAACCATGACATAAACACGATTAAAACTTAGCGGAAGCGAATCGGTAATCAGCGGAAGACAAAAATCACGGGAAATTAAAACTTTTCGAGACAAGAGTTTGGATCCATAAAAGCTTCTTTCATAAAGAGAGGTAACTGTTTACATCTCAAGATAATTACTTCTTGAGTAATTATATACATCAAGATACAAAATCTCAAGATCACTAAATAAAAGACTCCAAGACCTGAGAGTACAGAGGACACATAGGACTGACTCTAATTACACCACATTGTAGGACAAATCTCCACCTGAGATTACTGCTGCCCCTGGTGCTGCTGCTACTGAGACTGGTCACCTGTAGGTTGGTTCCTTCGTCTCCGACGTCCACCTAAAAAGTTGAAGCCTACGGGGTGAGACAATTATACATAATTGTCCCAGCGAGAGTTATAACTCTTCGCCAGAAGCTTTATATAACATCAAAGAAAATCTTAAACAGTAAAGCCTTCAAAGCATTCTATAACAATTGCAAGTATAATAAAATCTCTACAATTTTAGGAGATATGGAGAATATCAACATTATTGCAATGTAACATCAATCAACTAACTTGGAGTCATCTCTAACAAGTTATACTACATGGTTGATTATGTTTTACCAACAACATTATGCCCTGTGGAGATGAGGCTTACCACTCATACTCCAACTGATCGCTGAGAAGTCACATCAGTATCATACATAGGTCATTAAGAGAGCCGGATTCTCATGACCTTCACCTTCCTCAGTCAGTAAGAGGATCACTTGTAGGACATCTCGTGTCTCTACTACTATAGCTCACCAGGGTAAACTGGTCCTTCGCTATTCTAGAGTCACAGTGACGTTCTGTACTCTCTTCGTCATCAGGAGGTTTCATATTTACCTACCACTGATACGGATATCTGTGCTTTCTTCGTCATCAGGAGGTTTCATGTTTACCTACCACTGATACGGTATGGAACTATAGTGAAGGATGGATGGATTCCACATCTACATCACTTTCCTACACTAGGATGTAAGGTTCTACACATCCATGTACCCCACATACTCAAAAGTATGTGCTCCAGGAGTTCCCTGAGGAAAACCTGTTTCACCATCATTTAATTTCTGACAATGATGGATCTATGATCAGGGCTCTACATTATACTTGATTAGTTAGGTACATTCAGTATTCTTTAACAGCATACATTGTTCTGCAAACAATAACAATAGCATAGCAGCTATAAAAGAAGAATACTAAATGTAACATGCCTAACTCATATCAATCATCATTTCTCATTATCCTCATCACAAGTCATCTCTAAGGCATGACCTTGATGGTATTCATGGCTCTCATAGCCCATTATCAGCATAGGATGCCACTGGCAAGGCATCAGATTACTTTACTTATTCATAAGGCTAACAACATGCCTTTAATGAATATAACATCAACATCCATACCTGGATATGATTACCTTCATATCAGAACCTGCATGGTTAATACATCTGATAAAGGTAATGCAACAATAAGGAATGTACTTCCTACTTTTGTCATAAGAGTTAAATCTCTAATTCATATTAAATAGAGTTTAATACTCAAAAGCATGCCATTACCCTTGAATTAGGGTTTACTATTCACATTACATGTTATCACCCTTGAATTAGGGTGTACTATTCACATTACATGTCATCACCCTTGAATTAGGGTTTACTATTCACATCAAGGTGAATTAAACTCATAACATCATCATGTATGAGTAACATCTTCATTGATGCTCTTGGTTTAGTTAAAGGTTCATCATTTATCATAATTAGGGTTTCTATGATCTCACACAGGTGGATCATACCCTAATTATGCTCATTTCTGTGTATTGGGGATGCTTCAATTGAGTTTCCACTTAAAAAGGGTACTTTCTCTCTCTAGAAGTACTTTCTCTCTCTAGAAGTACTTTCTCTCTCATCATAAGGTTAGGTGATGTCAACATCACTCTAAAACAGGTTGGATTGAGTCATCATAGGCTAACATAGCCAAAAACATCATCATTATGTGATTTAGAGTTACTTTCTCTCTCTAAGGTACTTTCTCTCTCTAGAAGTACTTTCTCTTTCATCATACTAATGGTTGATGATAACATTAGACTAGATCAAGTTGGATAGAGTCATTATGACTAAAAACATCATTCTCATGTAATTTAGAGTTTGAATTTGAGCAAGGTATAACTCAATTGACCCTTTAGGGGTATTTTGGTAATTCACCCCAATGATCATCATCATGGTCAAAAACCTTAGTCAAATAACCCCTTACTATCCTAGATTGTCATTAGGGTTTTATTTGGGCAACATTGAACCATTTACATCATCAAATGATTGAATGAGGTCAACCTTGAATCACATTGATTGATTTCAATCATTAATCATCAATTGGGTTGAGATTGGTTGAAAGTGTTGACCGTTGGCCCACTTTGACCCTCCAAGACCGCGAGCCTCTTTCTAGCTCCAAGACCGCGAGCCCCCTTAGTCTTCAAGACCGCGAGCCTCTTCAAGTGGTTCAAGACCGCGAGCCCTATCATTGGTTCAATTGATGTTGAGACCGCGAAGATCAAGTTGGAGTTGAGACCGCGAGGGTCATGAAGACCGTTTGCCCTTCTTTGACCTCAGGACCGCGAGGCCCTTCGCGGTTTTGAGACCGCGAGCCTCCTCTCGGTCTTGAGACCGTGAGCCCCCTCACGGTCTTGAGACCGCGAGCCCTCTCACGGTCTTGAGACCGCGAGGCTCTCATGGTCTCAGCCGCTTGGTCCTTCAACAAGGTTCAAAGATGCAACCGATAATGTCAACCCATGTTGAAGCCCTCAAATGGTCAAAGCTATGTTGACCACTTATGGATTTAGTCAATTAAGATTATGCTTGATCACTTGGTCATTCAATTGACCCACAATGGTTAACCAATTATGGTTGAAATCGAATCAATTAGGGTCTATCAATGTTCACCCATTAACACTCAACAGTGTGCATCAACACAAGGTTGAACCCTTCAATTGAGCTCCAATTGGGCCCAAACTTGGCCCAAACGGTCTTGAGGTCATGTGGGTGAACCCCACATGGTCTTAAGACCATTTGCCCAAGATTTCATCAAAGTCTAAGGTGATTTGATAGGGGTTGAACCATGATTGAACCACAAAACAGAATTTTGATTAAATTAATAACTTATTTGCAATTGGGTCCTCAATTGGTCAAATTACTCAACCCTAGACCTTCAAACGGTCTTGGGTGATGTCCTCTCGGTCTTGAGACCGTTTGGATGAGTTCCAAACGGTCTTGAGACCGTTTGCCCATCCAATTTTGGATTCTAGTGCAGATTCATCAAGGTCTGACCCATTGAGTTGATGATCATGTCAATATTTAATTGCAATGTAATTTGGTGAAAAAGTACCTTCAATTGGTCAACAAATCTTGACCCCAGACCTCCAAACGGTCTTGGTTGATTGCCCTCGCGATCTTGAGACCGTTTGGTGACCCCTAAATGGTCTTGAGACCGTTTAGGTCAATCAACCCTAAAAACCCTAATTAGGTCACCATAATTTCAGTACTGATTTTATCTAGGGTTAGCCCTAGTATGCACCCTTCAACTCTTAGCCCGTTTGGAATTAGACCATAAAACTTGGTGAGTTGTTAATTAACATAATTTTGAACAGTAATCTTATATGGTCAACGCTTAGTCAATGACCTTACACGGTCTTGAGACCGTTTGCCCAAAAAGGCAATTTCAGACCGTTTGAAAATCAGAAATTAATTCATTTAAAGTTGTGACTTAAAAAGGTCATATCTCCCGATTCCTTTGGAGTTAGTCTCCCAAATTTTGAGGGTAATTAGCCTATATAATTAGGAACAGATTTATTATACGGTCCACGCTCGGTCAATGGGGCCAAACGGTCTTGAGACCGTTTGCCCTGTCGCGGTCTCGAGACCGTTTGCTCACCTCGCGGTCTTGAGTCCGAGAGAGCAAACTGTTGGGACCGTTTAAGGAAAAGAAAAGCGGTGGGTTTTTCTTGGCAATCACGCCTTCATCTTCTATCTCAAGAACAGTACAGATATCCCACGGGTTTGCTTGCAAAATAGCAGGGAAAAGTAGGGAAACACTAAGAGCTATCATCAAAACGCATATAAAGATGGATATAGTAAAGCATAGGTTTAGAGTTATAAAACCCGCCTAAAGCTTGCTTCTTGAGCTCCAAGCTTTCAAGCTCCAAGATCTAATGGCATCCTTGAGTTCTTACAGGTTGGCCAAGGTGAAAACTCCAAGGAAGGATGAAAAGAGACGGCTAGAAAGGTAGGGTTTCGAGAATTAGCCATGAAGCTGACCTTGAATTCGAATTCTAACCATGGAATTAGGCAAGAAGAGGGGTTTAAACCTACCTTGCACCCCTTGTTCGTCCTCCTTAGCTCCAAGGCAGTCCTTGGTCGTCTTTGGTGAAATGAAACAGTAAAGGCACGAAGGGTGAGTTCCCTTGCAACTAAGGGAAGGAGAGCTTATATACATGGGGTAGGATTTTCAACATTAGTTCATAAGTTTCCCTTAATTCCAACTAAGTCCTTCCTTTATTACTTGCTCGTCCCTTCCTCTTTATTCTAAGGATGAACCTTAACTTAAGTTATAGAAAAGAAGGCAAGGAAGAACAATCTAATAATAAAGTTCATACTTAAAGGGATATTGCACATATACCCTGATTATTCAATCACAAAGCCTATTTCTTAACTTGATAACTCAATTGAGGTAATTTCCTCATCATTTCTTCTCTAAATGATGGCAAGAGTCTAAATAGATACTTTAGATGACATTCTTTACAAATTGCATCCCTTTATTTGGGTAAATTGCATTTTACCCCAAATTAGGGTTTCAAGCCCTGTGATTGCTTCCACAGCTGCACCTTGGTGCTCTAGCTTGGGAAATCCCTCAAACTTTGCCAGAGAGATTCTCATGATGTCTCAACATCAGAGGAACATCTCATCATGTGCAAATTGCAAGCTAACCCTTTCAACTGGGTAAATTGCACATAGGTCCATGTATATCAAAACAATGTTACAACTTTAAATAAAAAGGAGCAAATACTGAAATATACGTTTCTGAGAAACTTAATTACATGCTCAGAGTTAATCAAAAAGATTTAATTACATATTTAGGCAAAACACCTAGGGTTGACTCATAACCCAGGTCAGGGATGTTACATTCCTTGTGGCTCCAAGGAATTGCATTAGACTGGCCACTACCATCGCTCGTATATTTCTGATTGTATGTTCACATTGTGGTTATAGAATGTATATGATACATACTATAGTATGTGGTGATTGGATAAAGTATATGTATTTATATAGACAAACTTCCTGAATTAAAATATCAAAGTCTTATATGCCTTCCAAAATTAGCACACATGAAAACCTTGATTGACCAAGCATAGGTTACGCTAAAGCGTGGTGTTCCATCTATCTTGTAGAAGTGTGATGGTAGATATATAGGTTCTGCTAAAGCAGGGTGCATATTCTATCGTGTTGTCTTTTGGGTCAGGCTTGAATGATGATTTTCATAGAGTCTTGGCCTAGAGGCATGCATATGATCATGGCAAGGAGTTGCACATATCATCTATCCAAGAGTTGCATATGAAGCAATTGACATGATCACCTACCTTGATAATTGACTATGGACGTTGGTGTATGATGGGTAATAGTGGAATTGTTTTGGATCTTGTCCCACTAGAATATTGTACGCTGCAATATTCTAAATCGATATTGAGGGCTATAAATTTGAACAAAATAGTGGGAGCAATAATTAATTGAAAACCAAATTAATATTGTCAAAATTATCAAATCAAACAAATCAAAAATGTTTTAAAAGGTTGCAATATTTTTTGTGGACAAACACAAATACGGTACAATTGTGATTAGTCCTCAAATAGGACAAACCAAACATGATTAACTTTCGAATCTGGTTTAGGACTTTGAGAAATGTTCTCAATGAGTGAAACTTCCATGTCCTTGACAGACCAATGCCAGAGGAACCCACTCCAAATACGCCTAAGGATAAATGGATTCTTATTGGAAGCATGCCAATGATGTCATAGACATTTGAATACCTAATTCTATGTTATATGAACAATGAGTTGCATGAACACCATGGATACATGGAAATTCTTGAGATGGTAACATATCTTAAAGAATCATGAAAAGTAAACAAGGTATAATTTGAGTGCAAACTGACAAAGAGAGGTCCAATAGAACCCCATGTGCTCAATATGATTGGACATGTGGAATGACTGTGATTTCTGTTAGGTCAAGAGTTGACCATGAATATGATTATGCAAGAGTTGCATGAATCATATAGTCAGTTTATCAAATGCTTGGCATGTTAATGTCAAAGCAAGGAAGAAAAGGATAAATCTGTGATGGTGATCAGTGAAAGTGAGTCCTAGGGAATAGGCAAGGCTAAGAAGTGTTCTGATGTTGAGCTTAAGTCCAAGTCTTCTACACTCAAGTTATGGAGAAGGGTAAGTGTAAAAGGAATCTATCCTTTTCACTTAAAGGATAAAGTGGCACCATTGTCACTTGTCTAGACATTGGAAATGAATTATTCTCTTCATAGAGGATCTCAGGAAGAAAATAGAGATAGAGATCTCTACTTTAGAACGTGAGAAGAAATAATCTAGAACTGTGTAGAGCAAGGGTTGTTGCTACTATAGTTGAGAGTTGTCATTCAAGGAAACATGATAGAATTGGTGAATTTCTATTATATACTTTCCACTAATAAAAAACATCATATGTCTTGTATGACAATGATATTATGTTTCATTTTAAAAGATATGATCGTTTATGGCAATGCCCTGTGTCTCATAAACTATACTTGATAGTTATAGAGACAAATGTGTGTGACACATATAGAGAATGACTTGATGACTCAAACAATGTATACCTATAGAATTGTCCTCTAATGCACGTAAATGATAAATGCACTTCTAGATTCCAAAGTGGTATCAGTCTACACTCTTTTGGTTAACCAATAGAGACATGCATGTCTTATTTATTTAGCAATTTGACAAAAGCATCTTCACTAGATGTAGTGGGAGAACAAGTACTCTATTAGGCCTAGTTCATGTTTATGTACAATGGATCTTTTAGAATAAATGCTAAAGGTAGTTACTAGTACCTCACTATATTTACTGATGTGATCAACATATATGAAAATTTTATTCAATGCAATAAAAGTATGCATCTCTTAAAGTATTTAAGGAGATTATAAATGAAGTACGTAACCAACTTGGTAAAAGTATTATGATACTTCGATGTGATCGATGTTGAAATATTTTAAACCAAGAGTTTGAGGACCTTCTAGAGATATGTGATAGTGTATCACAATGAACTACACCTAAACATGATGATGTTCTAGAATGAAGGAATCACACCTTGTTAAGGTATGATTATCAATAAAACTAGCTAAAATTCCAATTTCCTTTGAGCACATGCCAAACACTAAAAGAATGTACCATCTAAAATGGTTCGAAAGACACCATATGTGATATGGTATGAGAAGTGTTCCTATATGTCTTAGATAGTGATTAAAGATGAATGCCTATATAAGAAAGTTGTTTCTTAAAGGGGGCATTGTACACAAATAACACAAATGTTATTTTGTTAAATACTACTCTTATCCCAATCCTTCAATGAAGTTGTTTATTGATTGGATGGATATATTCCTGACGAGGAACCTAGTTCTAAAGGAATCAATGGGAGTAAAAGTAGAAATCAAAATGTTTGAGAAAAACAAGAAAAACATTGAACTTAAAAGAGGTACAGTGGGAGCAATGAGAATTACAAAGTGTCATGGGATATCAAGTTCCTAATGTAACACAAATACCTTATAGTTCTAGTTGATCATACCTTAAGTTTGAAGGGTGTATGATATCTTATAACTCAGAAAGGTGATGAGTTGATCATAATGATGAGTCAAACAAACTGACTAGAATATATTGAGGGACCTAAGTCTGAGATGTTGCTTTATGCCATAAGATAAAAAATGGATTCCATGTACACCGACAAGGTATGGCCTTGATGGATCCACCTAAAGGGGTAAAACCCTTGGGGTGCATTTGGGTCCTTGAGAGAAGACAAGAATGGAAGGGTAGATTGGCTGTGATGATCTTCAAACATGTTCAAGTTGTTGAACATGATGAAGTCTTTCACCAATTATAATGGTTAAATCCATCAGGTTCATGCTTGCAATTGCAGTTTAGTAAGATTATGAGATTTGGTATATGGATGTTAAAACCACATCCCATTATTGTAATGATTATATAGGATGTTTAGGTGACACAACCTAATGGTTTTATAAATCCATTAATCAAAATAAAGTTTGTAAGCTACAAAGTTATATCTGATGACTGAAGCAGGCATCTTTGATTTGGAATCTTCTATTTTGACAAGAAAGTCAAAGTGTTTGACTTGAGTCAGAATAAAATCTAGGATTACAAAAGGTTTAGTGGTACCATATTTATATTCCACATAGTGATGCGGAATAACATCCTTATCCTATAAATGTTGACCTGGTAAGGAAAGTACATTCTTTGTGAAGGACTTAGGAGAAGCATCCTATGTGATCAGCATTGAGATCTATTTAGATAGATCTGGAAAGCTTATTGACCTAAGAATGAGAACATACACTGGAAAGATGTTGAAGGGTTCAACATGCATGATTCTTTCAGAGAAAACTTGTCCATGTTCCATGGAGATAGTCTCTCAAGAGCATAGTGTCCCAGTTCTTATGAAGAATAGGAACACATGGATAGATCTCATATGCGTTTGCAATTAGATCTATCCCGTATGTATTCATCATGCTATCTCATATGTATTGGACATGATGATAATATATCACATAGTCTCGTATGTATTGAACGTTACAAGAGGATATCCAGTCATCTCATATGTATTAGACATGATGAGTATATATATATATATATATATATATATATATATATACATGTCTGATAATCTCATATGTATTGGACATGATGAGAAGGTATATGTCAGATTCCAGTGAGAGTCATTAGAATACCATAAAAGAACATCTTTATGTGCTTGTGAATCACCAAAAGGATTAGTTCCTTGGTCATGGTAATAAGGAACAGTTGGGTGTAAAGTGTTACACCGATGCAAGCTTCCTAATTGACAAATAAGTGAATCACAATCTATTTTTGTGTTTGACCTAAAAACAAGAACTGTAAGTTGGAAGGGTTTAGAGCTAATGATAGTTTTTTAAATCTACAATAAAAGTTGAGTGTCTCTGTGTTATGAGAATAGAAGAAGATATTGTATGAAGTTCATATGGGTGAACTTATGGGAGTTTCCATACATTGATCACTCAGTAGAAATAATATGACAGAATGGAGCTATATGATAGACAAGGAATCTTAGATAGCATACTACAACACTTCCATCTCATACGTGATGTCGTACAGTGAAGAGATATGAAAATTGCAAAATACCGACTCAAAGCAAATGTTGCTAAACTTACTAGAGTGCTTGCACAATAGAAACATGATGGACATGTTAAGATCACTCGGAATATGATTTGTGGGTAATTGGATCTAAGTGCAAGTGGGAGTTTGTTGGTATGTATGCCCAGAGAGCCAATCATATGATGATTGGAGTGAGACATTGGATACTTGATTTGATAATTATAAAGGTAATTTTGTCTATTATGTTTGTCTCAGTCATGAGATGATGACATAGATGTAAGTATATATCTAAAGAATGATGTTACTCGATGACATATGCCTTCAAGTTAAGGACATGAACAATGAGATCATATGTATGATAAGAGTACATACATTGTTATGTCCCTAGTCGGTTATTACTGTGGAAGCAAAATAGACATAAACAATACATAAGACTAGAGTGTGTTTTGACTGATGATAGAGTCTCATTAGTCATGATATGTGATATCAAGTCATGCACACAGATACATGTTAGTGAACAGTGTATCAGACAGACCCACCATGAGAGTGATACATGGAAACCATAGAATGGTAGTCAGAATCATGTCTCATAGTGATGGTGGTGATTGTAATTCTTAGACCTGAAATCACTGTACTCATCACATGCCATTGGGTACACTTTGACATCATCAAACACTATCTTGAAACATGGATTGTTATAACATTGATGATTGGGTGACTTTAAGACATGGGATTGACTATGAGTGATGGAGATAAGATTTGTCCCTCCTACTAGAGATTGATATCTAGGGCCTCTTGATAAGAGAGACTGAGAGTGTACGACTGTACCCACGTGATTCAATATATGATATGTGGACTCACATGCATCTCAGACAGTCTTCTCTAATTCAAGCAACATGGATTGAATGTTGAGAGGATGACAATTCCATTCCTCGAGTTCAATCTGGATATCACAGAAAAAGGAACTATATGATCACGGTAACACTATTCATGGATTTTAGGTTGAAGTTGTTCTCCAACTTTTCAAATTACTTGGGTAGCAATGATGTGTGACTAGGCACCACTCTTTGATTGTGATGTCATAAGTTGTTATGGAAATTCACTCCCAATGTAATTTTGGACCTTTAGGGTCACATGCATAGGATACAGTTGGATTAAAGGAGTATATTCATGAATATTTTTAGATTGAATGCTAAATGTGTTTCGGTATGTAATTAAATAATAGATCAATTGACTAGACTCAGAATCATCAAGTTCAAGTGTTGGACTGACTTATTCAAGTGTCATGTTGATTGCAATCAATTACTAAAGTGTTTAGGTATTCATTTGACCCACCAACAATTGACTGCACTGCCAAATGACTGTCTCAAGTGTTGAGATGGGCATCCGGTTTGTCAGGATGGTTGGAATGATGTTGGCTACCCAAACTGAGGTGAACCAACCAGTTCATACTGATAAACTGACCGACACAGCTCGGCTCACCAGATGACTATTTGGTTGAGCAAGACAACAATCTCGCATGTGTGAGATTTCTCAATTAGGTCAGGGAAGGTTCTAGATACTTTCCCAAATTCATTTGGATTGCACAATACTTGTTGTGTAAGAAAAATTGATGTTTAACATTGGTTAGAAGCAAATTGTCAATTTTGTGTGTATATAGGAAACTAAAGAAGCACGTGATGACTATTTTGCATTGTGAAACAACCATCTCGCACACAAGATGACCATTTTGCAGTGCAAGATGACCTTCTCGTGGTCCACAAATTCCATAACATTCATGTTTTGGGACCCATATACTCCCACATCAATTGGGAACCCTGACCCTGCCCTCTACTATAAATGGAGGGGTACTGGGGGCTTCCTAACGCATACAATTGGGATCAGTGGCCCTAAATATTGTTGCCCTTTCGGGTTGTGGTAGCCATAAGAGCCCAAGCAATTCCTACCTGACTAGGGAGGGATAGCAAGGGAGGAGGAACTGAGATCAATTGCTGTGGAAGAGCATGTCGACGACTAGTATGCTGACAGAAGGGGAAACTCCTTCACGTTGGCTCTAGGAGTACAACGTGGAGTTCCCGGTGGTCCGTGTGGACTACTCTAGAGTCATGAATCCTTTGTCTACTACTACGAGGATGATGTCAGCCTGTAGTCCGTGGAGAGTCCACAGGAGGCTCTACAGGAGCTATTCGAGTTTGTTGTTTGTGGTGAAGACCAGGAGCTGCATAGATACTGTCTAAGATTGTAATTGTAGGGTGATGTCACTAGACTTGCTCCAGGACTAGGTATAATCTTGCAACCTTTCGTTTCTAGATACATTGTTGTTGAAGAGATTCTATTGGTTTCTAGGAAGCAGGCAAATAATTTTTTTGTTTCCGCTGCTTATATTTGAGCCCAGTTTCCTAACAAAGAGGACAAATGGACAATATCGTATTTATAGAATCGAGGTTTATCAATTAACCAAAAATGATTATAAATTTCACTCAATGGAAAAGAGTCTGGGAACACTATGGAAGATAAACTCTCCACAGAGGAGTTACATGGTATGGAAATCTATTGTTTGTAACAGTATATAAAAACTACTTATCAAAATCCTCCAGGATGACTTTAGATATTTTCTTTTGGTGCCTTATTCTTTGGATGTCCATTTTCCATATTACTAGAAGATTAATCTAAAATGAAATGAAATATAACAACAGTTACTATATTGAAATATACAGGCTTATGGAGAAACAAAATATTTGCATTTACATGTAATAACATAACCAGCCATAGCAACAATTATGATTACAAAATTGAACAAGCATTTTTTGTTTTAATCTCGCCACAATGATCCTCTTTTTTCTCTATGGTGTTCCCTCTCTTTAGGGGAGCCTCTATACGGGGAACCCTCTCTTTAGGGTTTGGTCCTTGCAGTGAACATTTCATAACCTTCCCTCATTCGAGCTTGATTTCATACATAGGCCTTCCCTTCTGAGTTTGGCCTGAGATAATCTTCATTTCAGGGCTTGATTACCAATCATTCCCATAATGACTTTGTACATCCTATGCTCTTTAAATCATCATAGATGATGCATAGTTTGGGTAGGTTACATTTATATAAGATGATATCCATAATGACTTTGTAGATTGTTGGAAGTAAATATACATGAAGCATTAAATTGCAATACAATTGGGAAAAACTCTGAGAAACCATGAAATTCGGTTAAGGTGATTAGTCGTAGGCATAACAACATACCTTTCTCAGATGCAACTTAAAGTCCAAGTAAATAGGTGCAGTTGAGAATAAGAAATCAATGCATAACACCCAAGTACTACTATTTTGTTCATAAACTCACATTAAGATTGACTTGGTTTCCATATTAGAGTTTTGGGGTCAAATTAGAGTTTCATTAGGGTTTTGGCATATCCAAACCCTAATTACCACAATTAATTTCTTTTTAACTTAAAAACCCTAATTTTGATATCATATGAATTCATAAACTCAAATTGAGTAAATGCATCATTTTTATCCAAAAATATTAAACTTTTTCATCTAACTCATTTAAGCAAGTTATAAACATTAAAACTAAGAATTTAGGGCTTCCATGTTTTTACTACATTAAATTTAGTAACTTTAGGCACTTTTGGAATTTGAAGAAGAATTAGATCTTGAATCCAACTTTAATGGATTCTTTGCCTTTTTCTGATCAACTTTCATACATTACTTGTCATCATTGGACATTCCTAAATTACTATATTTTTTGCAAAATTAATTTTTTCTGGACAATAAGGGATTGCCACATAGGCGATTAACTCGGGTTTGGCTGTGCCAACTAGGCTAGGTCAAGCCAATGGACTTAGTCCAACTAGGCTCCCATATCCACGTGGCAATGCTTGCTAGACATATAAAAAAGAGAGAAAAAGTCTGGTTTGACCTTTACCTTACTACGAAAGCTTGGGGGCAAGGGAGTCTTTTCCCTCCTTGTTGTCTTCTTACTCTCACTCGCTCGTGAGTAGTTCTTTGTGAGTCAATGCGAGGATTGATTCTAAGATTCTAGATTCCACAACGATCAACGAGGGTACTAATAGCTTTATTGTACTCAATATAAGTTGTTGATGGTCTCCATTGTCTAGGAGGTGGTCGGAATTGCAAGGACAGTGAAGGTTTTTGTCCGACTCAGTGTGGGGTAGAGAATGAGAGAAAGAGTGGGATTGGGGTTAGAATTGGTAGTAGGGAAAAGTGTCTTGGATCAAGAAGTGCCTTACAGATGTGTTAGTGTCCTTGTTGGGGGTTTCTAGACCTCCTTTTATAGTCGAGTTATCCATGGATGAGTGCCATATCTTCTGCAATTTAGGCAAATCCTTAATAGCCTTCCATATCAATTTGGTTTTGTCTCCTAATCTAAATGGGATAACTTTTAGGATCTCACATGGTCTAAGGAGAGAGGAAGGTGTGAACAAAGGAACCTACTACACTATGTGTGGTTTCCCTCTTAGCCGAAAGTAGGAGAATGTCTTCTGACCCTTGGATCATGATCATGTGGTTGTGCATAATATTAAAAATTTGGGTTTACAACCCTATTTTGATATAAAAGGAGACATTTAATACATTGTCTTATAAACCCTTCCACAGTAGGAAAAAGTAAACATTTCATATCTCCCTCTCCTTTAATCCTTTTTAATCTCAAATTTTAAGAAAAGTCCTAATTTTTTAATCTTGGTGTGGACGAGATTTAAGACCAAAATACACAACTTAAAAGTAATTTTCTTTGTATCCAAGTCTTCCTCTTATTTCATATAGTTAAGATATCAAATTAATTCTTTTCTTTTTCCAACTTGACTATGTTTCTTATTTTGATAACTTTTCTCATTTAAAACAATATGGAACTAAAACTAAACCATTAGTTGTCTTCAACATCACTTTTCTAGAAAATTCAACTTAATTCCATTTTTTAGTTATTAATTACCCATTACCTTTAGTAATTCACTTAATATTGGATTTTCTCTCTTTCTTTCCCATATCCATTATTGAAATTTTGAAAATAGTAGAATCCACAAAAAACCATTGCAAAGGAGAAATTGCATTTCAAATCCATGCTTTTAAAACAAGTCATAGAAAGTACATCCTTCACAAGACAACAATTACATTTCAAATATGTAAATACATGTGAAAAATAGTTACATTGTTGGACGTAAAAACCAAGGAATTTCATCCTCGAATTTCAAGTAATCATACAAAAAGTTTAGGATGAGAGTTTTCGATGTCCATCTTTAGCTCCCATGTGTCTTCATCCTTGTCATGGTGCTTCCAAAGAATCTTTACCATCTCTATATTTTTATTCCCAAGTCTCATTCACCTTAGAGTCTATTATTCTCACAGGAGACTCAGTGTATGTCAATCTCCCTTGGAGTTTAATAGGCTCAATGTTCAACACATGGGCATGACCCTTCTTATAGTGCTTCAGATTGAACACATGGAACACAACATGCATCATACTATATTGTGGAGGTAAATCTAAATGGTAAGAAGCCTCGCCAATCCGTTCTAGAATCTCAAATGGACCCACATATCGGGGATTCATATTTCATCTAATTTTTAGTTATAGCTTGTAGGATTCAGATTTTTAGAAACACATGATCAACTACAGTAAAGCACAAATCTGTCTGCTTTGCATCAACATACAAATTTTAACGATCATGGGCTTTATTCAACCTCTACTTGATCAAAATTTCAGCATACAACTATAGTTCCTCTAACCTCAACAAGGTCCTCTCACCAACATCATCCCAATGAAGCGGTGATCGACACAACCTCCCATATAGAGCTTGATATAGAGTCTATTATTCTCACAGTAGACTCAGTGTATGTCAATCTCCCTTGGAGTTTAATAGGCTCAATGTTCAACACATGGGCATGATCCTTCTTATAGTGCTTCAGATTGAACACATGGAACACAACATGCATCATACTATATTGTGGAGGTAAATCTAAATGGTAAGAAGCCTCTCCAATCTGTTCTAGAATCTCAAATGGACCCACATATCGGGGATTCATATTTCCTCTAATTTTTAGTTATAGCTTGTAGGATTCAGATTTTTAGAAACACATGATCAACTACAGTAAAGCACAAATCTGTCTGCTTTGCATCAACATACAAATTTTAACGATCATGGGCACTATTCAACCTCTACTTGATCAAAAGTGACCTTTTCAACATACAACTATAGTTCCTCTAACCTCAACAAGGTCCTCTCACCAACATCATCCCAATGAAGCGGTGATCGACACCAACCATCTAATTTTTAGTTATATCTTCATTAAGGGTCCAATTATCTTCATTAAGGGTTTTCTAATCTTAAACCAAGTTCAAGAATCATTATATCTCTGTTGTATACTTACAATTTCAGATTACAACCATTAAAACTCATATTTTCCCAAATTAGGGTTTTAATCCATTAAGACATAAACATGTGCATACAAACCCTAAATCAGTCATACAATCATCTTTTTCAAATTCTCCTTTTCTTTTATTCTCAACAGGTTAATATTACTAAAAAAAATAACCCAAAAGATTCATCATACTCAATTTTCATATCCTTTTAGGGTTTTATTATGATCTAATGTGTTAAGAGAGGTAACTTCATATACTTTTTGAATTGAAAATGATATCAGGATCCAATTCCATTTTTATCAGATTCTACGTATTGTTCTGATCAAAAAGCACTATTTACTTTTATTTTTCAGCCAAAGGATCGATTTTTAGTGAATTAAACAAGATCTAATTATTTTCTGGAATTTTGGACTAGAGAGGCGACTTACTTTGATTTTTCAAAAAAAGTATGGTCGTTGGATCGTGGGTCATCGTTGACTGAGCGGGATCACGTGTCTCTAAGCACTCATGCCCACTAGCAGCTTTCAGTAACGTAGATCACTTCTGGGATGTCGATCCTTCACCTGCTCCACCGTGGATTCCAATCGAACGACAGTTGCTCCCAGTCCTCACCCGATCCAACAGACTAACTCGCGGCGGCGCCGCATCTTGGAGCTCATCGAAGCAACTCCAATACAACAATTTGAGGCACGATAGTAGAAGGGAAGTGGCCGGTTGTGATTGTGAGGGTTGACTAAAATCGAGGAGGGTCCTATTTATAGGATTGGGGGCTGGTTTTAGGGTTTCTGACCCTTGCAGTCGCCCACCATTTAGGGCAATTAGGTGTTTCCTCTAGAAGCCTCTAATCCTCAATAAACCAGGGCTTCCCATGTTCATAATGCTCTCCCGAACCTAACCAAACTATTTCTTTGTCTACACATGTGATGACTCTCAAGGAAATCGGGAGTGGAAACTTATCCTCCATTGGCCTGTTTCCTAGTCCAGTTAGAACTAGACGATGCGCGACAGTCATGGATCTAGGATCCAATGGATCACATCACATGCGCATAATCATAAAATTGATTAATACCTCAGAAAATAATCGTGACATGTATTTGACATCCTCTCACTTTAGGAAATTTTGGAAAAATCATAACTCTCAAACCATGGCTCCGTTTAATCCCAAATTTTGAGGAAAACTTAATAATGACATAATATATTGGCTTGCAAAGTTTGAAGTCATTATTCAAAATAAAACGAACCTTTTCTTTATGTGCAAGTTATTGCTTAAATATATATATCTCATTCATATTTCCTCTCTCTCACTTTATTATTTTCCTTTATTTTGATTCGTTGTATCTCAAGGATCCATGTGGGGTTCGAAACACCATCCATTGTGATCAAACCCACACTTTTTTTTGGTCGGTAAAAACTCATATTGTTTTTTTTGTATTTCTTTTCCTTTAGTGTCTGTAAAATGCTTGCTACCCTCAACTGAGGACAGCTAAACAAAAAAGGAAAAACAATATACAAAGAATTAGTAAAGGCACCAGCCTGCAACTGACAAAAAAAACAAAAGACAGAGCACAAAAAGATAGAAAGGATTTACACCAGCTCTCACTAAGAAACAAATCTGAAGATAAACACATCAGGCCAGATCAACACTGTGGGAGACAGTGAGAGGGGAGCTCCAGCAAAAAACACCAAAATGGAAAAGATCTAAAAAGACATCCAGAACCTCATCTTGTAAAACAAAAGGGTCCACAGACAAAGCAATCACTTCTCAGCCAAAAGAGATCAACCCATCCATACCAGAAGAAAACTCAACCATCACTATGAGAGAATAAAACTCATCATCACAGTGAGAGGGGAGCAACAAAGTATCCACAATGAGTAACATCCCTCACTCCAGTAGCATCGCCAATAGCAGCAACAAGAAAGGCCCAAAAAAGAACAAAAGCCAACAATGCTGACCTCCACCATTCAACATAGCAGCAGAGCACAGCCAGCAGAGATCACACACTTATGTAGAAGGTTAAGAACCCACCCATCACCATAATAGATATACCAGAAGAAGCAACACACAGGCCCAAGAAAGTAGCAGGCCGTAAGAGCTTCAGACAAGAAAACCCACCAAACAGCAGCAGAAAGGACAGCAGATGGGGAAGTGAGCAGCAAGTAGCTACAACCTTCAGACCAAAAACCCAAAACTAGGAAAACCACTATGCAGGGATCAACCGCACCACCATCCACACCAAGAAAGCCACATGGGAGAGGGGAGCCTCACACTCATAGAGTGGATACTCAACCTTCACCAAGCCAACAAAGCTTCGATAGTAGCAGAGAAAACACACAAAAACTAACCAACCAAAGCTAACCCAGCTTCCCTCAAAACCTGCACCCTGTTCAGACCATCTCAAGAAGCCAAGCCTCCAAAGAAGAACAAAAGCAACCAACCACAAGGGGCAGTCAACCACCATCCACCAGAGCCCTACACACAAAAAGGAACTCATCTATCACCGCCCATCATAGCAACACACAAAACAAGAAAGAAGAGAGGGTAAACAACCACGAACGAACCACCAGAAAGTAGCAAGAGTGAACAACAGACCAAGAACAGAAGATCATCCATGCAAAAAGCCAAACCAAGAAAGCCACATGGGAGAGGGGAGCCTCACACTTAAATAGAGGATACTCAACCATCACCAAACCATCAACCCTCCAACAGAAGCTAACAACAACAGATCACAGAGATAAATTCTTAATATCATTCTCAATTTCTTTCCAAATAACATCAAGGTTCTTGTACCTATTATCGTGCACTCTTCTATTTCTTTCCCGCCAACAATGATGCATGAGAATAGGAATAGAAATATCATCATTCAAGCTCTTCATACCAACAATAGCTTCCCAACTCCTGGGAAAATTGCTAACCAAACCATTTCTCTTAGCCATATCCCACAAACTTATAGAATAACTACAATTGAAGCTAATATGGTTAGTATCTTCATAATCATTCATGCATAGGAAACAGATAGATGTAGCAGGTATCCCTCTCCTCCTAGAATAATCTGACATAGGAAGCTTATTGTGGATAGCCTTCCACATATGAATCTTCGCATTCATGTTACTTTTACTTTCCCAAATCCACTTAAAAATCTTCTCTTCATTCTTCTTAATCCTAATGCACTCCCAAAAGACTTTAAATCTAGGATTCTTGATACCCTTCAGCAGAATATCATCCTCGTTATCTTTGCAAATGGGAATAGTATATAAAATCTCACACAACTTAAGAGAATATCTAGAGTCTTTAACCTTCCACTCATCATTGGCTATAAAATTACTCAGACGAGCATTTTTAGAATTTCCAGCAGTAATAGACATACTTTCATCAAGCATATCACTCAAAAACTTGCCTTTAATCCAAGGATCACCCCAAGTATCAATATTCTTTCCATTTCCCACTTTGAACTCAACCATGTTAAGGAGGCAACCCCTACTTCGAATGATATTGTTGAACATCCAAGAAAGGTTGGGAGAAGTATGAACCCTCCAAAAGGACTCTGTCTTGAGATACTTTTCATTAATCCATTTGACCCATAAAGAATCTTTTTCCTTAGAAATATCCCAAGGATTCATAGCAAGACAAGCATTCACAACCTCCTTACTTTTCCTTACACCCAAACCTCCTTCCTTCTTAGGTAAATTGACATCATCCCACTTAATAAGGTGCAAGTTAGCTTTCTTATCAGAATAGCCCCAGATAAAATTCCTACAAATCTTGTCAATATCATCAAGAGTAGAACACGGGATGGGAAACGCCATGGCCCAATAAAGATTCATAGAGGAAAACGTGGACTTTACCAACTCAACCCTCCTAGTAAGAGACAACAACTTAGCCTTCCATCCTTCCATACGTTTCTTAACCCTATCCACCAACTTCTCACAATGTTTTTATTCAGCTTTCCATAGAAAAGAGGTAAACCCAGGTATTTAGTATCATCCATAGTGCCAATCTTCATACCTAGGATATTAGAAATCTCATCAGCATCTTCATTCACACCCAGAAGGATCATACTCTTGGTACTAGTGACATGGAGACCAGACATATAGCCAAAACCATCAAGAAGCTCCCTAATACCTTTAGCATTAGTAGTATCATCCCTAGTGAAGATCATCAAATCGTCATCAAAAATGAGATGCAAACATTTCAAGTTCTTAGAAATCTAAACAGGGGAAACCTTAAGGTCCCTTTTAATCATCTCAGGAAACCCTTGCATAGCTATGGTGAACTAGTATGGTGCTATAGGATCACCCTGCCTAACACAATCAGAGGGAAAAATAGTTCTAGTAGCTTCACCATTGAAAAGCACCTGGTACGAAGAAGTTCTAAAAATCACCTCAATCCAACGAATCCATTTTGGAGAGAACCCCATTTTGAAAATAACAGAGAAGAGATATTTCCAACTCACAGAGTCATAGTCTTTTGAGATATCAGCCTGGATACACATACTCCTTACATTCTATTTTTTAATATCATTGATTATCTCATTAGTGAGTAAAATAGCATCTTTGATAATTCTTCCCTTCCCAAAAGCACACTGATTTATATCAATAATAGTAGGAAGACAAATTTGCAACCTATTCGTCAGAATCTTAGAAATGAGCTTATAGAAAACATTGCATAAGGCAATAGGCCGCCAGTTGGTGATAAGATTAGAATCAGGGCCTTTAGGCAAGAGAGTCAAAAAAGTCCTATTTGCTTCCCTAAGCATGCTCCCATTCATGAAAAATTCCTTTACATCATTGAAAACATCATCCCCAATAGTCTTCCAAGCAATCTTAAAGAAAACCCATTAAAACCATCAGGTCCAGGACTTTTGTCATCACTTAGCTCATGAACAACATCATCTAGCTCTTTCCTCATGACCATCTTAGTTAAACGATTGTTCTACTCATTAGATAATCTAGGTCCACACCAATCACCATCCCAAACACACCCTTGGTCGACTTTGTAGAATAACTCTTCGTAAAAGGCATCAATATTATCTCTAATCACCTCATTATCTTTGCAAATGTCATCTCCGATACTTAGGCAATTGATAGTATTTCTGACCCTTCTCATTTTAAGCGAGGAGTAAAAAAACTTGGAATTGGAATCCCCTTCCTTAAGCCACTAAACTCTTGACTTTTACCTATACAGAGCTTCCTCCTTGTCCAATGCCTTCCTAGCCTCCTTTCTAAAAGCATTATCATTTTCTCTCAAGATTGTATCAGTAGGATTCATATCCGACAGCTTTTGGGCATCCAAAGCAATCTTATTCGCAGCCATAGCATTATCATGCACATTACCAAAAACGTTTATGTTCCACTCCTTGAGATTTTTCTTTAAATTATCCAGCTTTCTATAAAGCTTGAACATAGCATATCACTCAACCTTCAACTCCCAACTATCTTTTAGAATTTTATGAAAATCACTATGATTTCCCCAGCTATTTATGAATCTAAAAGGCGTTCTAAAACTCCTAGAATCACCAATAGATAACATAATCCTTCTGTAGTCGCTGAAAGTATTAAAAATGGACTCACCATGGAATCTAGTAAAACTCCTCAAAAACTCATCATTATAAACAACTTTGTCAATTGTTTAGGCAATAAAATTGTCCCCTTCTTGCCGATTATCCCAGGTAAAAAATGGCCCATTTAAATCCATCTCCATGATGTTATTATCCAAGACAAAGTCATTAAAGTCATCCATGGACTTATTAGTAGGAGGTTGAGTACTAATTATTTCTTCATTCTTTTGAACCGCATTAAAATCTCCAATGGTCACCCAAGGACCAGAAAAATTCATATTACTGTCTTCAGGATTCTTCCATAGATTAACTCTATCATAGTCTCCATTATGCCCATACACAGTAGAAACATTCAAATTGATATCATATTTTTCAACATTAAAGTGCACAACCTGATCCCCTTCATTGATTTTAGTAATATTGCATAACTCATCTCTCCAAAGAACAACAACTCTGCCTAGAGCATGTGACCTACTATTCGAAATCCACTTGAAATCAGCAAAAAACTTGTTCATCACTTTCTCAATCTTGTTACTTCTTAATTTGGTTTCTACAAGGATAAAAATATCACATTTTTCCCTCCTGACTTCCTCCTGGACACTTAGGAGTTTGTTTCTAATTCCCCTAACATTCTAGGAGGATATAGCTAAATTAGTCATTTGATAAACTCGGCTGTTGGACTAACAGCCTCACTGCTTTTTGATGTCATTGATAGTTCTCTGTTAATAGGAGAGTATTTTGACGTTGACTCAATTATGATACCAGTTTTGAACTTCCCCTGACATCTAGGAGGAGCTTTTTGGAAATTAATCACAAAACTTGATGATGCTTGGGAGCAAAAACCACTATCTGGTGATTTCCTCATAGAAGTAGGGGTAGGATTTGGAGTGGAAGGACCTGAACCATTGCTTACAGAAACATCAACTATCGCTTCTACATCTTTATTGACTTCTTCCGATAACTTCATATCTTCTATGGCTGGAACACTATTAGAAATTCTCTCTTTCTTCTACAGAATCTCATATTCATCAATAATTTCCTCGACAACAAAAATGCCATCATCTTCATTATTGATTCTCTGTTATTCATTATCATGGTTTAAAACATGAGTTGTCTTAACTTCCCATACCTTCTTCTGAGCTTTGAATCCTTTTGCATATCTTTTTAGGGGAGGAAAACCAGGTACCATTACTTCTTTACAATCTCCATGTCCCAGAAAGCCACATACTCTGCATTTATAGGGAATCCCGTCATAGGACAAGGAAACCACGTACTCATCCGCTTCATCACTCATCAGTGTAACTGATTTTGGGAACTTAGCATTCCTATTCATAATTACCAGTATGCGAGCAACCTCCACGCATTTCATAGAGAATCTTCCTTCATCCATTCTTACTGGAACAACCAAAAAAGACCCAATCCGCTCAAACGATTTTGCATCCCAGAGTTCAATAGGTAGATTTCTGATATTAATCCAAACCAGAACGTCATCCAGAATCACCTTCTACGGTTTATTGCCAATATGTCATTTCTTCAAAACAACATGTCTGTTCATAACATACCAATCACCTCTCAGAACATATTCCAGATCGTCTGTCTCAGAGAACTTGATAAGAAAGAACCCTTCCCCTCATTTTAAACAATTCGAATGCACCATTGATGTTCCATATGTTCTCAAAATGTTCGGCCAGCATTGGGATGTAAGGTCAGAAGTCTACTACATAGCCCATTAAGCACCTAATCCATTTTTCCGCATTCTCTAGAGCTTCCTTTCTAGGGTACAATAGCTTACCATCACAGATCTCGATTTCCCTCACCTTCAGTTCAATCGGCTCCCCTCTATGAATAGGCTTGAGCTTCTCCCATTTTTCGAAAACTACTTCTAGATGTAGAAGTGAATCACACAGATCTCCTCCAACTTTGCTTCCTATTAACAAACCCACACTTATCTATTTATTTCTTATATTTTCACCTTTATCCCAATTTTCATTATTATTTATGAAATTCTTATTCCCTTTTAACTTGTCTTCCTATTTTATTATCTTGGACCCATTATTACCAAAGGGTCCACGAAAAACCATGCAAAAAGGAAGAGTTGTAAAAGAAATCCATATATTTATCATAAATCATGCAATTTACAACCAAGTCCATTTTTTTAAAACAATTGCAATTACAGTCATATAAGCAAAAATCGAGGCTGTAACATCCTCCCCTCCTTATAAGAATTTTGTCCCCAAATTCATCCAATCAAACAAACAATTTGGGGCATGCCTTTTCCATGTCTGTCTTCAGCTCCCATGTGGCTTCATCCTCTCCATGGTGCTTCCAAAGAACCTTTACCATATCTATTTCTTTATTTCTGAGTTCTTTCACCTTGGTATCCAGTATTCTCATAGGTGGCTCATGATATGTCAGTCTCCCTTAGAGCTCAATAGGTTCAATGCTCAGCACATGGCTTGGGTCCTTCACATAGCGTGTCAGATTAGACACATGGAAAACATCATGCATCATACTATACTGAGGGGGTAAGGCCAAATGATAAGCAGCTTCACCAATCCGTTCTAAAATATCAAATGGACCTACGTATCGAGGACTCATCTTTCCTCTATTCTTAGCTATAGCTCAGAGGGTTCATATTTTCAAAAACACATGCTCTCCCACGGTGAATTGCAAGTCAGCCCGCTTCACATCCTTATACGACTTCTGTCAATCCTGGGCTCTCTTCAGCCTTTGCTTGATCAAAGAGACTTTATCTGCATACACCTGGAGCTCATCTGACCTCAACAAGGTCCTCTCACCAACATCATCCAAATGAAGTGGCGACCGACACGACCTCCCATAGAGAGCTTCATATGGTGGCATCCTGATACTGGCTTGGTAGCTGTTATTGTAAGCAAACTCAGCGAGGGGTTGGTATTGCTCCAATGAACCACCCCAATCAAGCACACAAGCTCTTAACAAATCCTCTAAAGTCTGGATTGTCCTCTCTAACTGTCCATCAGTCAGGGGTGATATGTTGTACTGAACTTTAGTCTAGTGCCAAGTTCCTCTTGTACCTACTTCCACAGCTTGGAAGTGAACTTCAGATCACGATAAAAAATGAGCGAACTCAGAACACCATGTAGTCGTATAATCTCTCAGATGTATAGTTCAACTAAGTCTTTCACCTTGGAAGTGGTCTTTAGTGCGAGGAAATGTGCCGACTTGGTAAGGCAATCTACCACAGCCCATATTGTGTCATGACCTCTATTGGTCTTGGGGAGACCCACCACAAAGTCCATGGTGATCTGTTCCCATTTCTACTCAGGAATTTCAATCAACTGTAGCAATCCACTGGGTCACTGGCGTTCAAACTTCACCATCTAGCAAATGAGACAACTGGCCACATATGTTGCTATATCTCTTTTCATTTTGGGCCACCAAAAGTACTACTGCAGGTCCTTAAACATTTTGGTAGTGCCAGCGTGTACTGTGTACTTCGAACCATGAGCTTCTTGCAAGATACGATCCTTCAAAGGAGAGCTTTCAAGAACCCAAATATGACTCTTGTATCAGATGCTGCCATCTACTCCTATAGAGAGATGGGTCTGAGGTTTCTCCAGTAAACCTTTCATCTTGTTAAGCTCTGGACTTGCTAACTGGGCAGCTACCAACTTAGTCAATAGGTCTGGTTTAATTTGTATATTAGCCAAACAGACTCGGTCTTCTAACAGTTGTGGATTCCACTCCACAAGATCTTTTAGCTTCTTCCACTGGCTAGATAAGACAGATGCACACTTGACTTGTTTTTGGCTACGAGCATCAACTACAACGTGTTCCTTTCCATGGTGATAGGCAATGATGAAATCATAGTCCTTCATGTATTCCATCCATCATCTCTGTCGTAGATTTAGGTCCTTCTAAGTTAGGAGATACTTCAAGCTCTTATGGTCGGTGAAGATCTTGAAGGTGGCTCCATACATATAATGTCGCCAAATCTTCAGGGCATGTATAATTGCAGCCAACTCTAAATCATGTGTCAAATAATTTACTTCATTGGGTTTGAGTGGTCTGGAGGCATAGGCAACAACATGTCTATCTTGCTCTAGCACACATCTGAGTCCAATCTTTGATGCATCAGTGAAGATCATAAAACCCTCATTATCAGATGGTAAAATCAACACTGGGGTTGTAGTCAACTTGTCCTTCAGCTCTTGGAATCGTGCTTCACATAGGTCCGACCACACAAACTTCTCATCGTTTCAGGTGAGCTTGGTAAGAAGCAAAGCAGTCTTTGAGAAATCCTATATGAAGCACCGATAGTATCTAGCCAATCCCAGAAAGTTGCAGATCTCTGAAGGATTATTCAGTGTTGGCCAATCTTGAACAGATGACAGTTTAGCTGGAACCACTGAGATGGTCCCTCCAGATATGATGTGTGTAAGGAACATGACACAGTCTATCCAATACTTGCACTTTGAGAATTTCCCATAAAATTTCTGCTTTCTCAAGATATCAAGGACTCTACTCAGGTGGTCTCGGTGTTGTTCTAGGTCATCAGAATAAACCAAGATGTCATCGATGAACACTGATAAAAGAGTCAAGGAAGGGTTGTAACACACTGTTCTGGTTCATGAACACACTCGGGGCATTGGAGAACCCAAAAGGAATAACCACAAACTCTTAGTGGCCATAACGAGTTCTAAAAGTAGTTTTTGGGATGTCCTCACTTTTGACTCGCAACTGGTGGTAGCCCAATCTCAGGTCAATCTTTGAAAAGACTCGAGCTGACTTCAACTAATCAAACATGTCATCTATCCGGGGAAAAGGGTATTTGTTCTTAATGGTAGCCTAGTTGATCATCCAATAGTCTATGCACATTCTGAGTGAACCGTCCTTCTTCTTCACAAAAAGAACTAGTGTTCCCCATGGTGATGTGCTAGGGAAGATAAAACCTTTGTCTAGTAGTTCTTGTAGTTGTTTCTTCAACTCTAGCAACTCAGTAGGGGCCATCCTATAAGGTTCTCTTGAAATATTGTTTTTCTTGGGAGCTAACTCTATCGAAAAGTCTACCTCTCTCTCAAGAGGGATCCCAGGAAAATCATCCAGGAAAACATCTACATAGTCCCTAGCTACCTCTATTTCCTCTAAGGGTTGCACCTTGGGCTCCGGCTTGGTAACGACTACTAGGAAAGCTTAACAACCTTTGTTTATCATCTGCTCTGCCTTCAAAGCTGACACATATAGGTTGGTGGTAGCATCCTTCCTACCCCTAATGATGAATAGAGGGTGACCTGGTTTCTTTATGATTACCTTCTTCTCCCTACAGTCAATATTGGCCCTATAGGTATAATGCCAATCCATACCAATGATCACATCAAAGTCAATCATGTCAAGGAGGATAAAATCTATAAGGAACTCATGATCTCGATATTTAATAGGTATCATAGGAGTTTTCAAAAGGGATGTAAAGATTTGACCACTTGGGTTTGTGACATCCAAGATATACCCAAAATCCTTGATATCAAAATAAAGCATAGTTGCAAGATTTCTCGAATGGAAAGTATTAGTAGATCTAGAGTCAAATAAAGCTTATACATTGTGTACCATGACGCAAGCATGCCTACATTGTTTTTCACCATACATTAGACCATTACATGATTATCTTAAAACATAAAAGAAAACTCTAAGGGTCATTACCCTACAAAAAATCGAGCTTGTCTTCTTTCTCCAGCAGGTGGGGCAGCAGCTATAGGTTGGGCTACTACAGGTGTGGCTGCTACTGGGTCTGGCCCCCTTGGGTTTGGCAGAGGATAGTTGTAATGAATATTTCCCTCTTGCTAGAAATGATAGCACACCCTCTTCTTGTAGCGGCACTCACCTGAATGTCATTTTCCATAAGTGCAACACCTAGGTCGGTTGTTCTCATGATGGGGTTTTCATTTTCCTCCATGCTTTCCCTTGGTATAGTTGTGCCCTTGTCCTTTCTTTTGATCATTCTTCTGGCCTTGGTTACCTTCAGTGACACCCAAATATCCTTTGGGTAGATTCTGAGCAGGCATCACCATCCTCTCCATGTCCAGGGCGGTGTTGTAGGCTTCAGTGAAGGTTTTTGGTTTACTTGCCATCACATGAGGCTTAATGGAAGGACGAAGAGGCTCTACAAAATGATCCAATCATCTTTCCTCATCCATCATGTGCCCAAAATGCTCCAGTATGCAATACTTGCGACCAAAGTCTATGACGGATAAGTTACTTTGGATCAGGTTGGTGAACTCTCTCTCCTTCTCTTTCTTAGCTGAGATGGGAATGAATATGGTGTTGACTCAAGGTCTAAATTGACTAAACCCTTGTTTTGATGATGACAAAACCATTCCAATTAATTGTGTCTAATGTCTGTACTTGAGTTATTTCAGATTAGGTATAAACACACTCCAAATGCCCTAACTTGCGCATATCAACTTGGAGAAAAGACAAGTCAAAGTCAATACAAGTGCACATTTTTGGAATATGATGTAAATCCATTAGAATCATGTTGTAAATCACTTGTAATGATTGTATGACTAGTAATTAAGCTTAGAAAAAATTAGGAGCACTTAGATCAAATGTTTAAGCACTCAAAAGCCATTTACCAAAATTTACATCAGGTTGTTCATCGATTAAAAACTCGATTGATCCTGATTGGATCTTGAAAATGACTTTTGATCGGTTGAGTTTACACTTCACAGAACTCGATCGATTCCTCTACTGACCAAAACTAATTTAAGTGAATTGGTCAAGTTACCCCAAGACAAACTCGATCGATGGCCTAAATTGGTCGTCTCTTAGTGGGATCGGTCGAGTTACCTTTATAGAAACTCGACTGATTGCAGTATATGGAAAAGTGTAGAAAAGTGTTTCTATTCATTGTGGAGTTGCAACAAGTGAAAATGTATCCGTTTCAAGCCAAAAAATGGCTAGTTTTCATTCTTAAGTGTTCCCAAAGGCTAAGAGGCATCCCCATCTATAAATAGGACCCCTTGGGCTTCATTCCAAGGTTGAGCATTCAATGCAAAACTCTATGTGAGGTTCCTATTCTAAAGTTGAGTGCTTCCTAAAGCCTCTTCTCTATCTCTAAGCTTAATAACTTGCTACATTCATTAGAATGAGTAGGAAATCTATAAGAGAGCTAGTCCTACATGTATATCTTGTGAGGCTCTCACTTCCACCTCCTCCCAATCTCTCATTTCAACCATGAAGATGAAGGTTCTCTCTCTTGGCTAAGAGAGGTGAAGAAGAATGAGGGAAGGCATCCCTTGGTGAAGATCAAGGCTGAAGACTTAGAGCAAGAGTGGGTAAGCCTTTGGTGAAGGCAGAAGACTCCTTGCTCAAGTGGGTATGTGTTGACTATTTAGGCTAACGAGTATCAATCCAAACAAAGGATAGTTTACCTAACAGAACCAATCTCCGCAAGTATACAGAGGTAGTATAGTCGAGGTCAAACACAAGGAGCTTAACTAATTTAATTGAGCGCAAAAGCACTAAAGTTCAACAATTTAGATCGGTTTTAAGGAAATGAAAACATTTGTCTAAATGCAGAGAATTCAGATTCTAACAGCAGAAAATTTAGATTTTAACTAGAAAGCAAGAACTACTAAAAGAAGTTTGATTTTAGAAATATTGGGAATCTTGGACATTAGGATATTGTTCACACATCATAGCAATCAAAGGAACACAATAATTTAAACATACATAAGTTCTTATTTCAAGGAAAGGTTGTGTTACATTTCACCTCCCAGTGTAAATGCAACGATCACAACTTAAAACAACACTCTCGTGTGTGAATTTCATTTATGATCACAAGTTGTTCCTCAACTCATTCCTCTCTACTCTCGTAGAAGAGGAAGAGTTGCCAAGAAGAGCACCTCCATACGTTCCTACTTATCTTCTCAGATCAAGCAAGAAAGCAAAAAACATGCACATAAAGTGGCCAGCAATACATGCAAGAAAAGGGTAAACTGGTACTTTCATGGTTAAGAAACAAGAAACATAGTATTTAGTAGGAAATTACTTGTTCCATACATACTATGACATGGGAGCTACTCTCCCATGCCCAAGAAAAGAAGACTTACTCATCCATAACCATGTCTTGCAGATTTGTTACATAGATTTTAGTTCTAAACATGATTTAGAAGGGAAAAGACAAAGAGAACTAAAGATGTAACCACAAGAAGAAAGAATTCCGGCTTGAGGATGAAATTCTCCTTCTTTAGCTACTCCAATATGGACTGGCTCCTTTCCCAAGAAGCTGCTCGAAGTTGGGGAAGCTTGGCTGCACCTTGGAGAAGACAATGGAGAAGTAGAGAAGAAGAAATGGTCTCCTTATGCAAGAAACCACCTTGGATCTCTCCAAAATCGCCCTCCTCTGGTCTCCTCTAGCTCTGGGACGAGAGAAAACTCCTCAAATGACTAAACATGACTGCCCCTTGCCTTCCCTCCTTGTTTTAAAATCGAATTCTGAAGTTTCATATTTTTGAAACTGCCAGGTGCACGCCGTGCATCTGGGGTGCACGTCGTGCACAAGCAGTGTGGTTTGCATCAGGATGAACTATGCACGACGTGCACTGAGGATATGCACCTCGTGCGGCTTTCTAGAACTTTCTTTGGCTGTTTACGTTCCAGGTGCACGCCGTGCATCGGTATGCATGACATGCGTTTTTCTTTCTGTGCACTTCTAGAAACTTGCACGTCGTGCATTTTTTTCATGCACGCCATGCGTTCTCTTGGCTGGGCAAACAAAATTTTCTCTGGAAAGGTGCACGTCGTGCATCTGTCCTGCACACTGTCCATTTTGCTATTTCAGCAGAATTAAACTCTGAATTCAGCTCTTTTTGGGGCAAATCTGCAATGCAAGTTATGAAATAAGTAGAATAACAAAAAGCTGGCAAAAGTAATATGAAAAGAGACTGAATTATATCAGAATGAACCAAATTTGTGTGTGATAGCATGTGAAAAGATGATATATAAATCACACAACAAATCCCCCTAAGCTGGAACTATTTCTTGTCCTCAAGAAAAAAGGAACAAGGCTATTTTCAAGGAGAAAAAAGAAGATATGCAATTAGCTCAGTCAACTATGTACTATGTGCTTGTGTTCATTATTATCATCTCAAATTTTTTAGCATCCAAGATAGATAAATTAAGTTCAGCATGGTTGGTTTCAAATTAAACGAAAATCTCAACTAGACAACACTAAATAGAATTTGGATAATCAAGCCAAACAGTCAGTGCATCTACATTACAAGTTTTCAGCTAGTATGGATATAAGCTGATCAAACTGATGTTAACATTAACAAAACTTAGTTGCACTCTTTTTCATAAGGATATGATAATAAAATTTTTGGGTTTCCGACATTCGGCTGCTAATTTAGGCTTATGCTTACGAGAAATGCCGTTTGGGGTGTTGTTTTTACCCTCTTTTGATTTTCATATCACCTAACCATCGTTGCCAAATCACACTTACACTAGGATAGCATAATATGTGGGCTATATGCCATCTTTTATTGGGTAAAGATAAACTATTGATGGTGCAACACCAAAGAGTCAACAAGAATGTTAAAGTTAGCAAGATTTAGATCATTCTTTTAAAAAAAAGTCACTGAAAAATTGATTGCAAATGGACTAAAAATTTGGCAAGAGTATCCCGTATTCTAAAGAGTGTAGCAAGTTAATTAATCTACAAAAATTTGAAACCGTTACATGTATTGCATAGTCCAAGATGTAAAAATTTGAGATATCAAACCACAAACATAAATCACATCAATGTACATGGGAATTTTCAACTTCCATTTCATTCAAACATGCTCTTAATTTTTCTCTATTAAATATAGCCAAAACACATAGAGGATAGAAAGTTTCAGCATGCTAGAGGGGGTTCATTCTTAATAAGATAGTCTCAAATCATATAAATTTTGCCATCATGGAATAGAACATGGAATAAAATGGAAAAATGAAAAAACAACTGACACAACTGACTCGAAAAAGGAAATGCTGAATCAAAACTACAACTACTGGCCGGTTGTACCCCCCCCCAAGCTTGAAATCAGTAGTGTCCTCACTGCCTCAATCAAACTTATGGAGTTCACAATCGGATACCTATCGTAAATGGAATCAGAAAAAGGATCTTCTGCTCCCCTACTCAGGGAAGAATTGACTGACAATATCAGGGATGTCCATCGGCTGGGCGGATGAGTCGGGCTGCTGCTCCTGGCACAACTGTGGTTGGTTCTCTACAAACTATGGTTGGTGCTGGGGAAAATCATGCTGTGGAACTTTAGTCTACTACCGAGGAGGAGTCTGGAAAGTTTGTGGGGCAGGGTAGTAGCCCTGAGAGATGTGTGACGCATCCATCCTATTGGCCATGTCATACATGATAGGGTATTGTGCACTCAAGTGGTCGAACCGGGTGTCGTATTGTGTGCTCATCTGGTCAAGGTGGGTGTTGATGTGGTCAAATATCTTCTGCACGTAGCCGTAAAGGTGATGCATGTCCATCATCTTCCAACTATACTCTGTCTGAGTACTGGTGGATGATGGAGTGGAGTAAGGGTTGTTGGTGTAGGCGCTAGTGTAGAGCTGCTGGCACCTCGAGTGGGTGTCTCCTCATCTGCCTCTGGCTATAACTCCACCTTCCAGGTGAACTTGTTCTTGATGTCATTTCAAGTTGCATCAGGAATGGTTATGAACTGCTTCTTGGTGATAAAAACCTTGAATTTAGATGTGCTGCTTCCATGTCTTGAGATCAAACCACAAGAAATGAGATAGTTGAGATCTACAAGGTTCTTCCCCGGTGTAGGTTCTAAATCACCCACATCTAATCCCAACTACATTGCAAGAATACTTATCAGCTCCCCGCACATAATGTCACCAGCCTCCCTTTGCTTCTTCTTTTTTGTGTCTAGAAGCTTATTAACAATGTAGTAGCCAATACTGATTTTCTCATTGTTCACCAAACACCATAAGAAAAAGAGATCAGTCTTTCCTACTACACCTTGAGTTTCATTTTTAGCAAAAAGCCCTGTTCTAAGAAGACGATGCACAACTCTGAAAACTGGATTATGGATTGTTGAAGCTCGAGCGTTCCTTGCTCTATGCACCGTTTCACAAGTAATTTTAGACCAAAAAGAGTCACTATGGAAGGCGGGAGGATAATCAATGTAGCCTCCATAATTGCATTTAAGAAAAACACAAAACCGTTGAAGATCCATAGAAAATGATTTGTCTAAAAGACGAAAACTGATTTTCAGATAAGGTGCACTGCGGTTTTGTGGGTCATTCTCGGCTTTGAAAGTTGTGAGAAACTCGTAAACTAGGCGGGGATAAGTTTTAGCAACTCTGGTGCAAATGTAGTGCATACCCAAAAACTTTAAATGGTCTACTACCTCATTCTTGAAACCCAATTTGTTAAGGGTTTCCTCGAACATGTAGCGAGAGGGAAGAACACGCCTGGTGATGAGGAACTGGTAGTCGACATTCTCCTCGGATCTGACCCTGAACTGGGTAGAGGGTACAAATGCTACAGGTGCTTCGGCGGAAGGTGTTGCATCAACGGCGGGAGGTGCGGAAGATGAAGAAGCTACTACATGGCGTCGGCCTGCCATTTTCTTAATTGGTTCCATTAGATCAGTAGCTAGTGTACAACGTGTATCTGACCTTCACGGCGTGCAAGTTGCACTATTCTTCTTCTTCAGACTGGCTGACGCACGACGTGCAAAACCAGTGCGTGACGTGCACCTGTAACGCAGTGACAGATCCGAATCTGCACCGACGACTGTGATGATGGGGGTGGCACGAACACTGGGCGACGTGCCACTACTGCTGCACATTACTGGCATGCTGGTGAAGAGCGCAGACTGCTTGGGAAGCTTGATTGTGGAGGGCGGCGCCTGGCCGTTGGCCCAGCTGGGTTTTCTGCGAGAGGAAGTAGAAGAAGCTAGTGGCGAGATGCACAACTGGAGTAGCTGTTGCGGCAAGGGGCATGATGTTTAGGGTGAGCAGCGGTGTCAGAGCTACTACGTGAGGAAGAAGAAGAACTAGTGATGGCAGCGACGAGGGGAGCTACTGGGCGGACACGATTGGCGGCGAAGGTTTTGCTGGCCATAGGAAGAATAAGGCGGGCGAGGCGTACGGTCGTTTGAGCGGCAGAATGGCGTGCGGTGGCTCGGTCTCTGGTGGACGGCAGCTCGCATGGCTGCTAGGGTTGGAGTGCATGGCTGCTGGTGTGGGGAGAAATTAGGTCATGCACTCCAACCTCTTTTGTCTAAACTTTACGAGAAAGTGCACGGTGTGCCCTTGGAGTGCACGTTGTGTACTTTCCAAATTTTCATTTTTTGAATTCTCCTTTTACAACCAGGTGAATAGGGTGCATTGTTGAATGCACGACGTGCGAGTTTCCAGAACGTTTGCTGCAGCTTTCGATTACCAAGTACACGACGTGCAATTATGGAACGCACGTCGTGCAAGTTTCCAGAAAGTTTTCAAAATCTCCAGTTCCCAGGTGCACGGCGTGCATATAAATAGTGCATGTCATGTCAGTTTCCAGAAAGTTTCTGAAATCTCGAGTTCCCAGGTATACAGCGTGCATATAGATAGCACACGTCGTGTCAGTTTCTAGAACATCTTCTGTTGCAATTTTTACTGTGGTGCGCACCGTGTCTTCAAAAGACACGCTGTGCACTGTGATTTCTATAGAAAATTACAGTCAGTCAGCAGTAAACAAAGACGGATAGGGTGGAAATCAAGTCTAGATTATTGCATTCATCAATGACAGGCTTATTAACAAAATTAAAGAGTGTTTTTTACTCGAAAAACTTAAAAGAAATCTATCCTAACGTGGGGTCAACTCCCACAAGGTCCTCCATTTAGTGTCCGGAGTAAGACTCTTCTAATTCTTCAAGCATCTTGGAGGGAGCAAGAGGCTCCTTTCTCCATTTCATCACCACAAGTGTAGCATTTGCAACATTGTCCATTTACTTTGAAGGTTCCATCTTTGCCTTGGAGTTCCACAACTCCATATGGAAAAATCTTTGGCACTAGGAAAGGGTCGGACCACTTTGATTTCAGCTTTCCCAGGAATAGCTTTAATCTAGAGTTGATAAACAATACTCTATCTCCTTCTTGGAAATCTTTCCTGCAAATTCTTTTATCATGCAAAGCCTTTGTCCTTTCTTTATACAACTTTGCATTCTCATAAGCATCGAGATGGAGTTCTTTAAGCTCCTATAGCTGCAATAGACGTTTTTCTCCTGCCATCTTCATATCGAAATTCAAGAACTTAATCACCCACAAAGCACGGTGCTCCAACTCGAGTGGAAGGTGACATGATTTGCCATATATAAGCTTGAATGGAGTAGTCCCGATGATGGTTTTGTAGGTTGTATGATATGCCCATAGTGCGTCATCTATCTTTAATGCCCCATCTTTCCTTGAACTAGAGAGAGTCTTTTCAAGAATATTCTTCAGTTGCCTATTTGAAACCTCTACTTGCCCAGATGTTTGGGGGTGATAGGGCGTAGAGATCTTATGAGTCACACCATACTTGGAGAGAAGATTGTTGAATTATTTTTCAGCAAAGTGTGTGTCTCCATCAGAAATTACAGCATGTGAAACTCCAAACCGAGGGAAAATAATATTTTGAAAAAGCTTAATCATAGATTTGGCATGTGATGCTTGGGTTGGAGTGGCTTCAACCCATTTAGATACATATTCACAAGAAACAAGAATGTATTGATACCCGTAGGAAGATGGGAATGGTCCCATGTAGTCCACTCCCCATACATCGAACACCTCAACCTCTAAGATAGAGTAGAGTGGCATGTCTTCGCGGCGGGATATGCCTCCTACCCTTTGGCATCTATCACAAGATTTTATGAATAGATTGACATCTTTGAATAATGTGGGCCAATAGAAACCACCTTGAAGTATTTTGGCAGCAGTCTTTTCTCCTCTGAAATGTCCTCCATAGGGAGAGGCATGTCATTCAGCAATGATGTTTGGGACCTCCTCCTCAACAACACACCTCTGGATTAGCCCATCACTTCCATGCTTAAATAACAATGAGTCATCCCAGTAATAGAATTTTACATCATGAAAGAATTTCTTCTTTTTTTGATACGTCAAGTCCGGTGGGAATTGTCTAGTAGCAAGAATATTGGCAATGTCTGCAAACCATGGTGCTTGAGTGGATGACAGTGCGTAGAGCTTTTCAATAGGCAAATGATCCTCAATTGGCAATAGGTCTCCAGCCTCTGTGGTCAGTCTAGAAAGGTGATCAACAACACTATATTGTGTACCTTTCTTGTGTCGAATTTCAAGATCAAACTCTTGCAGAAGTAATATCCAGCGAATAAGGTGTGGTTTGGCATCTTTTTTGTTTAGCAAATACTTTATGTCAGCATGATCAGTATATACAATCACCCTTGAACCTACCAAATACTGTCAGAACTTGTCAAATGCATATACAATTGCAAGTATTTCTTTTTCCATGTTTGTATAGTTGATTTGTGCTTCATCGAGAGTTTTACTAGCATAATAGATGGGATGGAGTTTCTTGTCTCTCTGCTATCCTAAAATAGCTCCCACTGCATAATCACTTGCATCACACATTAGCTTGAAAGGAGAATCCCAGGCTGGCGGTTGAATAATTGGGGCTGAAATGAGGGCCTCTTTGAGCTTGGAAAAGGCTGCATGGAAATCATCATCAAACACAAATTCCGCATCCTTTGCAAGTAGGGAACACAACGGCTTTGCAATTTTGGAGAAATATTTAATGAATCCTCTATAAAAACTTGCATGTCCTAAAAAACTACAGATGTCTTTAACTGAAGATGGAGTCGACATCTTCTCAATTGCTTCGATCTTTGCCCTGTCCACTTCAATTCCCTTGTTAGATACAACATGTCCTAGTACCACACCAGATTGTACCATGAAATGGTATTTCTCCCAGTTTAGCACTAGGTTAACCTTTTTAAAGCGGGCTAAGACTAGAGACAGGTTCAATAAACATTGATCAAAAGAGTCACCGTACACACTAAAATCATCCATAAAAATATCTATTATATTTTCAATAAAATCATAGAATATGGTCATCATACACCGCTAAAAAGTAGCGGGAGCGTTGCAAAGAACAAACGGCATATGGTGATAAGCATATGTTCCATAAGTACAAGTGAATGTGGTTTTCTCTTGGTCAGGAGGATAGATAGGAATCTAAAAAAATCTAGAATACCCGTCCAAGTAACAAAAATAAGAGTTCTTGGCAAGATGTTCAAGCATCAAATCAATGAAAGGAAATGGAAAATGATCTTTGTGGGTTGCCTTATTCAAATGCCGGTAGTCAATACACATACGTCAACTGGTAACCATGCATGTTTGTATTAACTCGTCATTGTCTCCTTTAATGACAGTTCCACCCCCCTTTTTAGGTACCATGTGAATGGCACTAACCCAGGGACTGTCACTTATGGGATAAATGATTCCAACATCAATTAACTTGAAAATTGCTTTCTTTACCACTTCAAGCATATTTTGATTTAGGTGTCTAGGTGGTTCGAATGTTGGTTTGGCACCATCTTCCATATTTATTCTATGCATACAAATTGAATGATGAATGCCTTATAAATCTTCTATGGAATAACCAATGATGTCTTTATACAAATGCAATTCGGCAAGCAATTTACTTTCTTGGTCATTGGTTAATTCATTATTTATTATAACATGGGATGTAGAATTTGGGTCAAGAAATGCATACCTTAGCCTGGGTGGAAGGGCTTTTAGTTCTACCTTTTGCCCTCTATACTTTCATCAACTTTATCTTCAACAAGTGGGGCATCTTCATTGATAGCTGTTGCTTTAGAAATAGATAGTGTTCTAGAAATTTCTAAATTGTTGAGTTTAGTTACATCATCATCATAAAGATTAATCATCAAGTCAACATCATCTTCATTATCATTCTCAATAAGATCAATAATATCTAACAAACATTTTTCTTCAACATGTACAGGTGCTTTCATGGCTTCATAGACAGAGAATTACATAGCCTCTTCCCCAACACGTAGAGTGAGCTTTCCTTCCCGAACATCAACAAGACATCCGACAATCCTCAAGAATGGCCTTCCAAAAAGAATGAGGTTGGAAGGAGCTTTTGCCATGTCAAGAACAACAAAATCACATGGTATATAGAATTTTCCGATTTGTACAAGTACATCTTCCACTATACCTTTTGGATATTTAATAGAATGATCAGCTAATTCAATAGCCATCCTTGTGGGCTTCAAATCCCCAAGATCTAGTTCTTGCCATAAGGTAAATGGAATGAGACTAATATTGGCATCGAGATCTACTAGACCTTTATCAAAAGTGGTATCATTGAACTTGCATGGCAGTCTAAACGCTCCCAAATCATCAAGCTTTTGTGGAAGACAATTTTGAATAATAGAACTCACTCATTCTGAAAGTATTACTGTTTCTACTTGATCAGCTTTTCTTCTTTTAGTCAAAATATCTTTAAGGAATTTAGCATAAGAAGGCATCTCAGCAATATCTTCAGCAAAAGGAAGATTGACATGCAATTTGTTGATTATGTCCATAAACTTCCTGAATTTCTGGTCTTCCTTCTTATTGGCTAACCTTTGAGGAAAAGGTGCAGTGGCTTTGAAGGAAGGTGGTGCTTCAGCTTTAACTTTCTCCTTGCTGCAATTAGGAGTGTTGGACTCCTCTTCATCAGTTACCTTCATGTTCTTGTCCTTAGATGGAGAAGGTCTTTCAATCTCAGCTCCACTTCATAGGATAATTGCATGAGCTTGTTGCCTTGGGTTCACTTCTGGTTGGCTTGGAAGAGAACCGGATTGCGGAGTCCTTTGTTGGTTTAGAGCTTGTTGTGATATTTGGTTTTATAACATCTTGGTGTGAGTGGAAATTCCATCCACCTTTGCAGAAAGTTGAGTAATAGCATCTTTTAAAAGCTTGTCATTCCCCCAGAGTTCCTCATTCTGTTGCATTTGTGTAGATATGAATATTTCCATCATAGCTTCTAGAGAAGAACCTTGGGGTTGTTGTGGCTGTTGATAACCCTTGTTGTTGAAACTTGGCGGATTTCCTTGACGGTTGACATGTTGTTGTTGCAGTTGCTGATGTCCTTGCTGGAAGTTTTGAGTGTTGCTTGTATTCCGGTAGGAGAAATTAGAATGATCTCTCCATCCCAGATTGTATTGGTTGGAATAGGGATTGTATTGCTTATTCCCTTGCATCCCAATAGCATTGACCTGTTCAAAGTTTCCTTCCATTGCATTAGGGGCAAAACATGAAGAAGAAGTATGTCCTGCATTACCACAAGCTTCAAATGTTGCTTCAATGGATTGAATTGGCAAAGTGGTCCTCTTCTCAAATTTCTGTGTAAGCACATCTATCTTGGCAACAATTAGGTCAACGACATCAGCAGTGTGTTTTCCGGTTGAAGAACTTGTTGTAGAGGTTGATTTTGCTCCTCTATCTCCTCCCCATTGGTAGTGGTTTAGTGATATATCTTCAATAATATCATAAGCCTCTCTATAAGACTTAGTCATTAATGCACCACCAGCTGCCACATCTAAAGTCAACTGGGTATTGTAAAATAGTCCATTATAGAAAGTTTGAAGTAGAAGCCATTTTTTCAAACCATGGTGTGGGAAAAGGCATTGAAGATCTTTAAACCATTCCCATGTGTCATATAGAGTTTCTCCTTCACTCTGAGAGAAATTGGTGAGTTGGTTCCTCAAATGGGTTGTCTTACTTGGTGGAAAATACTTTGCAAGGAAAACATTAAGGAGTTGGTCCCAACTTTTAATTGACTTCTTGGGAAGAGACAAAATCCACACCTTGGCTCTATCTCTTAAGGTGAAGGGAAATAACACGAGTCTAATTCCATCAACAGACACTCCGTTAATCTTAAAGGTATTCAGATATTCCAAGAACTCAGCAACATGAAGACTTGGGTCTTCATTGGCTGTACCCCCAAAATGATTCTGCTATATCATTTGCATCATAGAAGGAGCAATTGAGAAGTTGTTTGCTTCTACAGTAGGCAAGTCAATGGCCCCACAGATGTTTGTGGCCACCAGCATCGTGAAATCCTTTAAAGGATGGTCGTCTTCCATGGCTGGATTGCTTGGTGTATCTACCGCAGAAGGTGAAGAAGACAGTGGTGGTGATGATGGTGACGACGGAGTACCTCCTAGTAGCGTCTGTTCCACTCTTCTTGCTCTTCTCAAGCTTGAGAGAGTACGCTCGATTTCAAGGTCTAACAAAGAATATGTTTGAAGACCTCATTGTGAGCGACGCATACAACCTCAAAAATTGCAAAAGGAATTAATAACACAACTAAAAGGTATATGAAATTTCGAAATATGGAAATTATGATCAAGTCTTGAATTACTAAGTAGTACTTATTACTCCAATTAAATTACCGTAGCTCCCCAACAACGGCACCAAAAACTTGTTGGCTATTTAGGCTAACGAGTTTTAATCCAAACAAAGGATAGTTTACCCAACTTAACCAATCTCCACAACTATACGAAGGTAGTATAGTCGAGGTCGAACACAAGGAGGTTAACTAATTTAATTGAGTGCAACAACACTAAAGTTCAACAATCTAGATTAGTTTTAAGGAAATGAAAACGTTTTTTCTAAATGCAGAGAATTTAGATTCTAACAGTAGAAAATTTAGATTTTAACTAGCAAGAAAGAACTACTAAAAGAAGTTTGATTTCAGAAATATTGGGAATCTTGGACATTAGGATTTTGTTCACACATCATAGAAATCAAAGGAACACAATAATTTAAACATTCATAAGTTCTTATTTCAAGGAAAGGTTGTGTTACATATCACCTACTGCTGTAAATGCAACGATTACAACTTAAAACAACACTCTCGTGTGTGAATTTCGTTTATGATCACAAATTGTTCCTCAACTCATTCCTCTCTACTCTCATAGAAGAGGAATAATTGCCAAGAAGAGAACCTCCATACGTTCCTACTTATCTTCTTAGATCAAGCAAGAAAGCAAAAAGATGCACATAAAGTGGCCAGCAATACATGCAAGAAAAGGGTAAACTGGTACTTTCATGGTTAAGAAACAAGAAACATAGTATTTAGTATGAAATTACTTGTTCCATACATGCTATGGCATGGGAGCTACTCTCCCATGCCCAAGAAAAGAAGAATTACTCATCCATAATCTTGTATTGCAGATTTGTTACAGAGATATCAGTTCTAAACATGATTTAGAAGGGAAAAGACAAAGAGAACTAAAGATGTAACCATAAGAAGGAAGAATTCCGACTTGAGGATGAAATTATCCTTCTTTAGCTACTCCAAGATGGACTGGCTCCTTTCCCAAGAAGCTGCTCAAAGTTGGAGAAGCTTGGCTGCACCTTGGAGAAGACAATGGAGAAGTAGAGAAGAAGAAATGGTCTCCTTATGCAAGAAACCACCTTGAATCTCTCCAAAATCGCCCTGCTCTGGTCTCCTCTAGCTCTGGAATGAGAGAAAACTCCTCAAATGACCGAACATGATTGCCCCTTGTCTTCCCTCCTTGTTTTAAAATCCAATTCTGAAACTGTGAAGTGCACGCCATGCACAAGAAGTGCAGTTTGCATTAGGATGAACTGTACACGGCATGCACTGAGGATATGTACATCAAGCGACTTTCCAGAACTTTCTTTGGCTGTTTACATTCCAGGTGCACGCCATACATCGGTATGCACGACGTGCGTTTGTCTTTCTGTGCACTTCTGGAAACTCGCACGCCGTGCGTTTTTTCCATGCACGCCGTGTGTTCTCCTGGCTGGGTGAACAAAATTTTCTCTGGAAAGGTGCACGCCATGCATTCTGCTGTTTCAGCAGAATTAAACTCTGAATTCAACTCTTTTTGGGGCAAATCTGCAATGCAAGTTATGAAATAAGTAGAATAACCAAAAGATGGCAAAATTAATATGAAAAGAGACTGAATTATATCAGAATGAACCAAATTTGTATGTGATAGCATGTGAAAAGATGATATATAAATCACACAACAATAAGTCCTTGGTGGAAGCTTCTCTGAGTGAAGGTGAAGTCAAAGGTTGAAGTTCCAAGAAAAGTGGGTAATCCTTGCAAGGTTGACGACTTGTGCAAGAGTGGGTAAGTCCTTGGTGAAGGCCGAAGATTCATTGTAAAGTGGGTAAGTCCTTGGTAAGGTTGAAGACTCTTTGTATTGGATAGTAAGTCCTTTGGTGGTCATGTATTGTAAGTTTTATGAATGAATATAAGAGTGCAATGGCTAAGAAATCCTAGAGGTTGACGTCTATTGGTTGTGGACTGACTCACTTCTAGTTTGAAGTGTAGAACCACTCTAAATGGCTTGTCAATTGGTGTATGTTCAATCTATCTCTCCCTTTCTATGCATGTTTTTGTTGCTCTCAAATTTCCTATTTAGCAACCTTATCTTGTGATATATCTTGAAGGCCTAATGAATTTTCTTTAAGTGCATTCATATCTATTCACCCCCCTCTAGAGCATCTAATCACCTATCTAGGTTCTAACAATTGGTATCAGAGTGTGTATTCTCCAAGCATACTTCAACAAGTAGGAGAAGATGGGTGACTACCTAGGAGGGAGATACTTGATCAACCTTCCAATCTTTGATGAGAGCAATTTCCTCTATTGGAGAAGAAGGCTTCAATTCTACATCCAAGGATCAAGTCTTGAGATGTGGCAAATGGTGAACAACCCTTACAAGGTACCTAAGGCAAAAATTGAAGAATGGGATGAAGCTATCATGAAGAAAGCAACTTTGAATGCTAGAGCCATGCACATCCTATATGCCTCCATGACCCCCACCGAGTTCGACCAGATTTATACATGTGAAATAGCCTATAAGGTATGGAGAAAGCTATGCATCACTTATTAGGGGACAACTCAAGTGAAGGAAAGCAAAGTCTACATGCTCAAAGGGCTGCTTTAGAACTTTAATATGGGAAACAAGGAGAAGATAGCCAACATGTACTCAAGGCTCAACACCATTGTGAATGGTCTTGTAGTTCTAGGTCATCCTATGTCTAGAGGAGAGATCAAATCAAAGATTCTTAGAACTCTTCCCAAGAGGTGGGAACCCAAGGTGACTTCCATTGAAGAAGCAAGGTATCTTAAGGATATTCCTATTGAAAAGCTCATTGGAAATCTACAAGCACATGAAGCCACACTTGACAAGAGGGAGGAAGTAGAAATACAAGAAGAGAAAGAACTCAAGAGAATGAAGAAGGCTGAAATCAAAGCTCAAATCAATGCTATTATTGGTCAAGCTTCTCCATCCTCTCAAGTTAAAGAAGATTCCATGTACTCCAACGGTAAACTCTACAAAGGCAAGTCCTCCTCCATCCGGTGCCTCAAGTGTGGAAAGAAGGGTCACTTCAAGATAGATTGTCTACAAGGCTATAAGACCCATCATCAAAAGGAAAGAGAAGACAAGTAAAAGATGAAGGAGAATTGGCACTCAAGCTCAAGTGACTCCTCCAATTCAAGCTCAAGTGAAGACTCAAGTGGAGGATCTAGCTCAAGCTCTAGTGACGAAGGAGAATGCCATTTTGCTCTTCTGGCTTCTACAAAACGTGAAGTCTCAAATGAGGTAAATCTAAACTCTTTAGATAAAGAACCTTTAATTTCCATCATTAATACTACTTGTGGCTCTCTTAAGTCCTCTAAAAAGAAAAGGAAAAATCTTGCTAGAATTGTTGATAATATGCATGTAGAATTAGATGATCTTGAACATGCTAATTCTTGCTTGCTTGATGATAAAAATGCTTGTCTTGTTCAAGTAAATTCTCTTATACTTGGAAATGCTAGCTTGCTTGACAAGATTAGATTTCTAGAAGCTCAACCTCGTATGCCTAGTTCAAATGAAGATCATACTTTAATTGTTGATTTCTCATGCATGATATTGATGTTCTTAAATCTGAAAACAAGGACAAAATTTTGTTTTGCAAGGATTAGAATCTGAAAATGGTGTTTGTCTTTTTAATATTGATTTGCTTAATAATGGTGAAAAATATTGCTTTGCTTGAAACAGAAAATGCCTCCTTGCTTGCTAAAATCAATGTGCTTGAATCTAGTTCTAGTTCTACTAGTAGAGAGAATAATGTAGCTGCTCTTCATATTGATGAAGATTCTTATTTAACTAAAGTTCTTTGCTTAGAAAATGGTCTTTTGCATGTTAGAAATAATATAAATCATTTGTCTTCTACTATTACTTCTCTTATGCATGATAATCATAGTTTGAGATCTTCTTTGCAAAGATTCTTAGTTGGTAAAAAGAGCCTTAATGATATCACCATACTACTAAACAAATTGGTAGACATGGTCTGGGGTTTGATGGTAGTCAAAGGAGAAACAAAGGTAAAGGACCTCTAATATTCCATGGAGAATCCTCTAGTTCCATGACTATGGGCACATGCAACTATTGCAATGATATTGTCCATTATTCTACGTGTTGTCCTTTTAGGAAAGCACTCAAGAGCAATAGGACTTGGGTTGCTAAGCTAACCCCTCTGGACCTAAAAACATGATTGGGGCCCATTTCATCTTTCTTCTTGTAGGTACTTGCAAATGGATTGACTTGAGCCATTGAATTGCAAATTGACTTCTCAATCCACATGAAAGAAGAAAGGTGAGATGTGTATGAGGTGAAAACAAGTGGAAAAGAAATGGTAAGCACAAAGGTAATGTTTCTATTGCTTATAACCAATCCTAACTTGTTTTTGTTAAGATATTGTGCACTATACATATGGTTTTTGAGTCAAAAGTGGTATTTTGTGTTTCTCTTTACACTCCTACTCAAACTATTTCAAATGTTTTTATAGTGCATTACTAACTTGCTTACACATGTTTGGATATGGTTTGTATTTTTAGGATGCCTTTAAATATGTTTTTATGAAATATATGTGCTTTTTGACAGCATCTTTGTCGATCGAGTTTGTCCTATTTGAAACTCAACCGATAGGCACCAATGGGTGTTGCCAACAAATGTCATCGGTCAAGTTGTCAATACATAGAACTCGACCGACAACACTGTGCGCAGAATATACATTTGGCTTATTGAATGAGAATTTCCCTCTCAACTAGATTTTCTCAACCAATAGCCTAATTCTTTGGCACTATCTTTTGGTACCTTTTATATATGCATATTGCCATGTTCTAAATTTCCTATCTTGCTTACAACTCTATCTTGCTAATTGCTCTAAATTGGTATTTTAATATCTTGCAATTACTCGCTTTGAGTTGTTTTGCAGGTTTTGATGATGATCTCTTTGGATCTTTTGGTTGTGTCTTAAATTGCTTCTATTTTTCTCTAACTTACTACATATATCTAGTTGTATATCTTGATTGGATACAACCTTGAGGTCTCTTAGTGGTAATCATCCTTTGGTAATGATGTATAGTTGTATGTGAGCTATATCCTTTCATGCTTCTAAAATTGAATTTCTCTTTGTATGGATATATCTCTACATCTACTCATAGCTTGCGTTATCTTGTGTACCTTTTGGTATCTCTTTCTATGATCTAGATCATATTAGTAGTCCTAACTTGTGATATCATCTACTAGTAGTTCACATACATGTAGTTCTAACCTTGTTTATAATTGGTATCTTTGCTCATCTAGTGGTATTTCACTATATGCTATGCTTATATCTTGTCTCATACATGCTCAAGCTTGTTCCTTGAACTACATATCTAATATCTTGAGTTGCTTGCATAATATTGTGATGTAGGGTACATAGATCTACATTATATGTAGAAATTGGAGTATTTTTGGATTTTATGCATATTTTTCTCTAGTTTCAATTTTTGCTGCAAGAGTAGTGTTTTTTTAATGCAAAAATGACCTTCCAAGCAAGACTCATCGCTTCTCCATGAGCCCTAATACTTTTTAGGAAAATTCTGTCATCTTGAGGGTCATAATTGCGTTTTATTGTTTTTATACAACTCTTTATCTTGCATTTTTTAGGTTGTTCAAGTGCATGCTTTAACTTGCTTTTGTTTCTATGCTTGGACAAGACCCTATATGTGCTCTTCTACTCTCCTTATATATCTTTTTGTTATCTCCTTTCTCTTAACAAGTGGTGTTTCTTATTTATTCATACCCCCACTTTTTTGAAATAACAAAGGGGGAGAAAGGTATGTCTTCATTTGATAAAATAGGGAGAAGGCATGTCTTACATGAAGAAAAGAAGTATGTCCATGTAAGAGGGAAAAGGTAAAGGGGAAAAGACAAAGTATTCTATAAATGTTATGAAAGATAACCATGCAAGAGAAATATCATCAATTGAAGGGGAGTATGAGAACTCCACTAGCGTCAATTGAGGGGGAGCATATGAACCCAATTTTATTGAAACCCCTAGGTTTCTCCAAAGGTATGACTTTACTTAAATGCTTTCAATACATTTATGGAATGGTTTGTCATCTTCAAAAACGGGGATAATGTTGACTCAAGGTCTAAATTGACTAAAACCTTCTTTAGATGATGACTAAACCATTCCAATTAATTGTGTCTAATGTCTCTACTTGAGTGATTTCAGATTAGGTATAAACACACTCCAAATGCCCTAACTTGCGCATATCAACTTGGAGAAAAGACAAGTCAAAGTCAATACAAGTGCACGTTTTTGGAATATGGTCCATTAGAATCATGTTGTAAATCACTTGTAATGATTGTATGACTTGTAATTAAGCTTAGAAAAAATAAGGAGCACTTAGATCGAATGTTTAAGCACTCAAAAGCCATTTTCCAAAATTCACATCGAGTTGTTCATCGGTCGAGTTGCAAACTGGACTGATCCTGATTGGATCTTGAAAATGACTTTTGATCGGTTGAGTTTACACTTCACAAAACTCGATCGATCCCTCTACTGACCAAAACTGATTTAAGTGAATCGGTCGAGTTACCCCAGGACAAACTCGACCGATGGCCTAAATTGGTCATGTCTCTTAGTGGGATCAATTGAGTTACCTTTATAGAAACTCGACCGATTGCACTATATGGAAAAGTGAAGAAAAGTATTTCTAGCCATTGTGGAATTGCAACAAGTGAAAATATATATGTTGCCAGCCATAAAATGGCTAGTTTTCATTCTTAAGTGTTCCCAAAGGCTAAGAGGCATCCCCAGCTATAAATAGGACCCATTGGGCTTCATTCCAAGGTTGAGCATTCAATGCAAAATTATATGTGAGGTTTCTATTCTATAGTTGACTGCTTCGTTAGAGTGAGTAGCAAATCTATAAGAGAGCTAGTCCTACATGTATATCATGTGAGGCTCTCACTTCCACAACCTCAGTATCTCTCATTTCAACCATGAAGATGAAGGTTCTCTCTCTTGTCTAAGAGAGGTGAAGAAGAATGAGGGAAGGCATCCCTTGGTGAAGATCAAGGCTGAGGACTTGGAGCAAGAGTGGGTAATCTCTTGGTGAAGGCAGAAGACTTCTTGATCAAGTGGGTAAGTCCTTGGTGGAAGTTTCTCATTGTGAAGGTGAAGTCAAAGGCTGAAGTTCCAAGAAGAGTGGATAATCCCTGCAAGGTTGAAGACTTGTGCAAGAGTGGGTAAGTTCTTGGTGGAGGAAAAAGACTCATTGCAAAGTGGGTAAGTCCTTGGTAAGGTTGAAGACTCTTTGTATTGGATAGGTAAGTCCTTTGGTGGTAAAGTATTGTAAGTCTTATGAATGAATATAAGAGTGAAATGGTTAAGAAATCCTAGAGGTTGACCTCTCTAGGTAGTGGACTGACTCACTTCTAGTTTGAAATATGGAACCACTCTAAATAGCTTGTCATTTGGTTTATGTTCAATCTCTCTCTCCCTTTCTATGCATGTTTTAGTTGCACTCAAATTTCCTATTTAGCAACCTTATCTTGTGATATATCTTAAAGGTCTAATGAATTTTGTTTAAGTGCATTCAGCTCTATACACCCCGCCTCTAGAGCATCTAATCACCTATCTAGGATCCAACAATTGGTATCAAAGTGGGTCTTCTCCAAACATACTTTAACAAGTAGGAGAAGTTGGGTGACTACCAATGAGGGAGATACTTGATCCACCTTCCAATCTTTGATTGGAGAATTTCCTCTATTGGAGAAGAAAGCTTCAATTCTACATCTAAGGATCAAGTCTTCAGATGTGGCAAATGGTGAATAGTCCATACAAGCTACCTAAGGAAAAAATTGAAGAATGGGATGAAGCTACATTGACGAAAGCAACCTTGAATGATAGAGCCATGCACATCCTCTATGCCTCCATGACCCCCACTGAGTTCAACCAGATTTCTACATGTGAAACAGTCTATGAGGTATGGAGAAATCAATGCATCACTTATGAGGGGACATCTCAATTGAAGGAAAGAAAAGTCTACATGCTCAAAAGGGTGCTTGATAACTTCAAGATAGGAAAGGAGGAGAAGATAGCCAACATGTACTCAAGGCTCAACACCATTGTGAATGGTCTTGTAGTTCTAGGTCATCCTATTTCTAGAGGAGATATCAACTCAATGATCCTTAGACCTCTTCCCAAGAGGTGGGAACCCAAGGTGACTTCCATTGAAGAAGCAAGGTATCTTAAGGATATTCCTATTGGAAATCTACAATCACATGAAGCCACAATTGACAAGAGGGAGGAAGTAGAAAGACAAGAAGAGAAAGAACTCAAGAGAATGAAGAAGGCTGAAATCAAAGCTCAAATCAAGGCTATTGTTGGTCAAGCTTCTCCATCCTCTCAAGTTAAAGAAGATGTCATGTACTCCATGGGTAAACTCTATAGAGGCAAGTCCTCCTCCATCTGGTGCCTCAAGTGTGGAAAGAAGGGTCACTTCAAGATAGATTGTCTACAAGGCAAGAAGACCCATCATCACAAGGAAAGAGAAGACAAGTACACGATGAAGGAGAATTGGCACTCAAGCTCGAGTAATTTTCCATCTCAAGCTCAAGTGAAGACTCAAGTGGAGGATCTAGCTCAAGCTCTAGTGACGAAGGAGAATTCCATTTTGCTTTTATGGCTTCTACAAAACGTGAAGACTCAAATGAGGTAAATCTATACTCTTTAGATAAAGAACGTTTAATTGCCATCATTAATACTACTTTTGCCTGTCTTAAGACATCTAAAAAGAAAAGGAAAAGCTTGCTAGAATTGTTGATAATATGCATGTCGAATTAGATGATCTTGAAAATGCTAATTCTTGCTTGCTTGATGATAAAAATGCTTGTCTTGGTCAAGTAGATTCCCTTAAACTAGAAAATGCTAGCTTGCTTGACAAGATTAGATTTCTAGAAGCTCAACCTCTTATGCCTAGTTCAAATGAAGAGCATACTTTAATTTTTGATTCTCAAATGCATGATATTGATGTTCTTAAATATGAAAACAAGGAAAAAGATTTTGTTTTGCAAGGATTAGAATATGAAAATAGTGTTTGTATTTCTAAGATTGCTTTGCTTGAAACAGAAAATGCCTCCTAGCTTGGCTAAAATCAATGTGCTTGAATCTAGTTCTAGTTTTACTAGTAGAGAGAATAATGTAGTTGCTCTTCATATTGATAGAGATTCTTATTTAACTAAACCTCTTTTCTTAGAAAATGATCTTTTGCATGATAGAGATAATATAAATCATTTGTCTTCTACTATTACTTCTCTTATGCATGATAATCATAGTTTGAGATCTTCTTTGCAAAGATTCTTAGTTGGTAAAAAGAGAATTAATGATATCCTACACAATACTACTAAACAAATTCATAGACATGGTTTGGGGTATGATGGTAGTCAAAGGAAGAACAAAGGTAAATGACCTCCAATATTCCATGGAGAATCCTCTAGTTCCAAGACTATGGGGACATACAACTATTGCAATGATATTGACCAATATTCTACTTGTTGTCCTTTTAGGAAAGCACTCAAGAGCAATAGGACTTTGGTTGCTAAGCTAAAACCTCCAGACCCAAAAACATGATTGGGGACCATTTCATCTTTATTCTTGTAGGTACATGCAAATGGATTGACTTGAGCCATTGAATTGCAAATTGACTTCTCAATCCACATGAAAGAAGAAAGGTGAGATGTGTAAGAGGTGAAAACAAGTGGAAAAGCAATGGTAAGCACAAAGGTAATGTTTCTCTTGCTTATAACCAATCCTAACTTGTTTTTGTCAAGATAGTGTACACACTACATATGGTTTTTGAGTCAAAAGTGGTATTTTGTGTTTCTCTTCACACTCCTACTCAAAAACTATTTCAAATGCTTTTATAGTGCATTACTACTTGCTTACACATGTTTGGATATGGTTTGTATTTTTAGCATGCTTTTAAATATGCTTTTAATGAAGTATATATACTTTTTGACAACATCTTTGTCGGTTGAGTTTGTCCTGTTTGAAACTCAATTGATAGGCATCAATGGGTGTTTCCAACAGATGTCATCGATCAAGTTGTCAATACACAGAACTCGACTGACAGCAGTATGTGTAGAATATATATTTGGCTTATTGAATGAGAATTTCCCTCTCAACTATATTTTCTCAACCAATAGTCTTATTTTTGGCACTCTCTTTTAGTACCTTTATATATGCATATTTCCATGTTCTAAATTTCCTATCTTGCTTACAACTCTGTCTTGTTGATTGCTCTAAATTGGTATATCTGTATCTTTTAATGACTTGCTTTGAGTTGTTTTGCAGGTTTTGATGATGATCTCTTTGGATCTTTTAGTTGTGTCTTAAATTGCTTCCGTTGTGCTCTAACTTGCTACATATATCTAGTTGTATATCTTGTTTGGATACAACCTTGAGATTTCTTAGTGGTAATCATCCTTTGGTACTGATGCATATTTGTATGTGAGTTATATCCTTACATGGTTCTAAAATTGCATATCTCTTTGTTTGGATATATATCTACATCTACTCATAGCTTTCTTGATCTTGTGTACCTTTTGATATCTCTTTCTATGATCTAGATCCTACTAGTAGTCCTAACTTGTGATATCATCTACTAGTAGTTCACATACATGTAGTTCTAACCTTGTTTATAATTTGTATCTTTGCTCATCTAGTGGTATTTCACTATATGCTATTCTTGTATCTTGTCCCATACATGCTCAAGCTTGTTCCTTGACTTGCATATCTAATATCTTAAGTTTCTTGCATGACATTGTGGTGCAGGGTACACAGATCTACATTATATGTAGAAATTTGAGTATTTTTGGATTTTATGCAGATTTTTCTCCAGTTTTAGTTTTGGCTGCAAGAGTAGTGTTTTTATGCAGAAATGACCTTCCAAGCAAGACTCATGGCGTTGCCATGAGCCCTGATACTTTTTGGGAAAATTTTGTCATCTCGAGGATCAAAATTGTATTTTTTTGTTTTCTATAGCTCTTTATCTTGCATTTTTTTGGGTTGTTCAAGTGCATGCTTTAACTTGTTTTTCTTTCTATGTTTGGACAAGCCCCTATCTTTGCTCTTCTATTCTCCTTATATAACTTCTTGTTATCTCCTTTCTCTTAACAAGTGGTGTTTCTTAATTCTTCATACCCCAACTTTTTTGAAATGACAAAGGGGGAGAAAGGTCTGTCTTCTTTTGACAAAAAAGGGAGCAGGCATGTCTTACATGAAGATAAGAAGTATGTCTTTGTAAGAGGGAGAAGGTAAAGGGGAGATGACATAGTATTCCATAAATGTTATGAAAGCTTACGATGCAGGAGAAATAGCATCAATTGAGGTGGAGTATGTGAACTCCACTAGCATCAATTGAGGGGGAGCATACGAACTCAATTCTATTGAAACCCCAAGGTTTCTCCAAAGGTATGAATTTACTTAAATGCTTTCAATACATTTATGGAATGGTTTGTCATCTTCAAAAAGGGGGAGAATGCTGACTCGAGGTCTAAATTGACTAAACCCTTATTTTGATGATGACTATAACATTCCAATTAATTGTGTCTAATGTCTCTACTTGAGTGATTTCAGATTAGGTATAGACACACTCCAAATGCCCTAACTTGTGCATATCAACTTGGAGAAAAGACAAGTCAAGGTCAATACAAGTACACATTTTTGGAATATGATGTAAATCCATTAGAATCATGTTGTAAATCACTTGTAATGATTGTATGACTTGTAATTAAGCTTAGAAAACATTAGGAGTACTTAGATCAATGTTTAAGCACTCAAAAGCCATTTTCCAAAATTCACATCAGGCTATTCATCGGTCGAGTTGCAACCTCGATCGATCCTGATTGGATCTTGAAAATGACTTTTGATCGGTCGAGTTTACACTTCACAGAACTCGACCGATTCCTCTACTGACCAAAATTGATTTAAGTGAATCGATAGAGTTACCGTAGGACAAACTCGACCGATGTTCTAAATTGGTCTTGTCTCTTAGTGGAATCGGTCGAGTTACCTTTATAGAAACGTGACCGATCGCACTCTATGGAAAAGTATAGAAAAGTGTTTCTAGCCGTTGTAGAGTTGCAACAAGTGAAATCATATCTTTGCAAGCCAAAAAAGGGCTAGTTTTCATTCTTACATGTTCTCAAAGGCTAAGAGGCATCCCCATATATAAATAGTACCCCTTGGGCTTCATTCCAAGGTTGAGCATTCAAAGCAAACCTCTATGTGAGGTTCCTATTCTATAGTTGAGTGCTACCTACAACCTCCTCTCTATCTCTAAGATTAATTACTTGCTACATTCGTTAGAGTGAGTAGGAAATCTATAAGAGAGCTAGTCCTGCATGCATATCTTGTGAGGCTCTCACTTCCACCACCTCCCTATCTCTAATTTCAACCATGAAGATGAAGGTTCTCTCTCTTAGCTAAGAGAGGTGAAGAAGAATGAGGGAATGCATCCCTTGGTGAAGATTAAAGCTGAAGACTTGGAGAAAGAGTAGGTAAGCCCTTGGTGAAGGTAGAAGACTCCTTGCTCAAGTGGGTAAGTCCTTGGTGGAAGCTTCTCCAAGTGAAGGTGAAGTCCAAGGTTGAAGTTCCAAGAAGAGTGGGTAATCCCTATAAAGCTGAAGAGTTGTACAAGAGTAGGTAAGTCCTTGGGAAAGGCCGAAGATTCATTCCAAAGTGGGTAAGTCCTGGGTAAGGTTGAAGACTCTTTGTATTGGATAGGTAAGTCCTTGGTGAAGGACGAAGACTCATTGCAAAGTGGGTAAGTCTGTGGTAAGGTTGAAGACTCTTTCTATTGGATAGGTAAGTCCTTTGGTGGTCATGTATTGTAAGTGTTATGAATGAATATAAGAATGTAATGGTTAAGAAATCCTATAGGTTGACCTCTCTAGGTAGTGGACTGACTCACTTCTAGTTTGAAGTGTGGAACCACTCTAAATAGCTTGTCAATTGTTGTATGTTCAATCTCTCTCCCTTGCTATGCATGTTTTAGTTTCACTCAAATTTCTTATTTAGCAACCTTATCTTGTGATATATCTTGAAGTTCTAATGAATTTTGTTTAAGTGCATTCAGCTCTATTCACCCCCCTCTAGATCATCTAATCACCTATCTAGGATCCAACAATTGGTATCAGAGCAGGTCTTCTCCAAGCATACTTCAACAAGTAGGAGAATATGGGTGACGACCAACGAGGGAGATACTTGATTACCCTTCCAATCATTGATGGGAGCAATTTCCTCTATTGGAGAAAAAGGCTTCAATTCTACATCCAAGGATCAAGTCTTGAGATGTGGCAAATGGTGAATAGCCCATACAAGCTACCTAAGGAAAAAATTGAAGAATGGGATGAAGCTACCTTAAAGAAAGCAACCTTGAATGCTAGATCCATGCACATACTCTATGCCTCAATGACCCCCACCAAGTTCAACCAGATTTCTACATGTGAAGTAGCCTATGAGGTATGGAGAAATCTATTCATCACTTATGAGGGGAAAACTCAAGTGAAGGAAAGCAAAGTCTACATGCTCAAAGGGTAGTTTGAGAACTTCAAGATGGGAAAGGAGGAGAAGATAGCCAACATGTACTCAAGGCTCAACACCATTGTGAATGGTCTTGCAGTTCTAGGTCATCATATGTCTAGAGGAGAGATCAACTCAAAGATCCTTAGAACTCTTCCCAAGAGGTGGGAACCCAAGGCGACTTCCATTGAAGAAGCAAGGTATCTTAAGGATATTCCTATTGAAGAGCTCATTGGAAATCTACAAGCACATTAAGCCACACTTGAAAAGAGGGAGGAAGTAGAAAGACAAGAAGAGAAAGAACTCAAGAGAATGAAGAAGGCTGAAATCAAAGCTCAAATCAAGGCTATTGTTGGTCAAGATTCTCCATCCTCTCAAGTTAAAGAAGATGCCATGTAATCCATGGGTAAACTCTACAAATGCAAGTCCTCCTCCATCCGGTGCCTCAAGTGTAGAAAGAAGGGTCACTTCAAGATAGATTGTCTACTAGGAAAGAAGACATGTCATCACAAGGAAAGAGAAAACAAGTACAAGATGAAGGAAAATTGGCACTCAAGCTCAAGTGACTCCTCCAACTCAAGATCAAGTGACGACTCAAGTGGAGGATCTAGCTCAAGCTCTAGTGAAGAAGGAGAATGCCATTTTACTCTTATGGCTTCTACAAAACGTGAATACTCAAATGAGGTAAATCTAAACTCTTTAGATAAGGAACCTTTAATTGACATCATTAATACTACTCGTGCCTTTCTTAAGTCTTCTAAAAAGAAAAGGAAAAAGCTTGCTTGAATTGTTGATAATATGCATGTATAATTAGATGATCTTGAACATGCTAATTCTTGCTTGCTTGATGATAAAAATTCTTGTCTTGGTCAAGTAGATTCTCTTAAACTTGAAAATGCTAGCTTGCTTGACAAGATTAGATTTCTAGAAGCTCAACCTCTTATGCCTAGTTCAAATGAAGAGCATACTTAAATTGTTGATTCTCTCGTGCATGATATTGATGTTCTTAAATGTGAAAACAAGGACAAAGATTTTGTTTTGAAAGGATTAGAATATGAAAATGGTGTTTATCTTTATAAGATTGCTTTGCTTGAAATAGAAAATGCCTCCTTCCTTGCTAAAATCAATGTGCTTGAATCTAGTTCTAGTTCTACTAGTAGAGAGAATAATGTAGATGCTCTTCATATTGATAGAGATTCTTATTTAACTAAAGCTCTTTGCTTAGAAAATGATATTTTGCATGCTAGAGATAATATAAATCATTTGTCTTCTACTATTACTTCTCTTATGCATGATAATCATAGTTTGAGATCTTACTTACAAAGATTCTTAGTTGGTAAAAAGAGCCTTAATGATATCCTACACCATACTACTAAACAAATTTCTAGACATGGTTTGGGGTATGATGGTAGTCAAAGGGACAACAAAGTTAAAGGACCTCCAATATTCCATGGAGAATCCTCTAGTTCCAAGAATATGGGCACATGCAACTATTGCAATGATATTGACTATTATTTTACTTGTTATCCTTTTAGGAAAGCACCCAAGAGCAATAGGACTTGGGTTGCTAAGCTAACCCCTCCGGACCCAATGATTGGGGACCATTTCATCTTTCTTTTTATAGGTACTTGCAAATCGATTCACTTGAGCCATTGAATTACAAATTGACTTCTCAATCCGCATGAAAGAAGAAAGGTGAGATGTGTATGAGGTGCAAACAAGTGGAAAAGCAATGGTAAGCACAAAGGTAATGTTTCTTTTGCTTATAACCAATCCTAACTTGTTTTTGTCAAGATAGTGTGCACTATACATTTGGTTTTTGAGTCAAAATTAGTATTTTGAGTTTATCTTCACACACCTGCTCAAAAACTGTTTCAAATGCTTTTATAGTGCATTACTAACTTTCTTACAAATGTTTGGATATGGTTTGTATTTTTAGCATGCCTTTAAATATGTTTTTATGAAATATATGTGCTTTTTGACATCAACTTTGTCGGTCGAGTTTATCCTGTTTGAAACTCAACCGATAGGCATCAATGGGTGTTGTCAACAAATGTCATCGGTTGAGTTGTCATTATACAAAACTCGACCGACAACATTGTGCGTAGAATATACATTTGGCTTATTGAATGATAATTTTCCTCTCAACTAGATTTTCTCAACCAATAGCCTAATTCTTTGGCACTCTCTTTTGGTACCTTTCATATATGCATATTGCCATGTTCTAAATTTCCTATCTTGCTTACAACTCTATCTTGCTAATTGCTCTAAATTGGTATATCTATATCTTGCAATTACTCGCTTTGAGTTGTTTTGCAGGTTTTGATGATGATCTCTTTGGATCTTTTGGTTGTGTCTTAAATTGCTTCTGTTTTTCTCTAACTTACTACATATATCTGTTTGTATATCTTGATTGGATACAACCTTGAGGTTTCTTAGTGGTAATCATCCTGTGGTAATGATTTATAGTTGTATGTGAGTTATATCCTTTCATGCTTCTAAAATTGCATTTCTCTTTGTATGGATATATCTCTACATCTACTCATAGCTTGCGTTATCTTGTGTACCTTTTGGTATCTCTTTCTATGATCGAGATCCTATTAGTAGTCCTAACTTGTGATATCATCTACTAGTAGTTCACATACATGTAGTTCTAACCTTGTTTATAATTGGTATCTTTTCTCATCTAGTGGTATTTCACTATATGCTATGCTTGTATCTTGTCTCATACATGCTCAAGCTTTTTCCTTGAATTGCATATCTAATATCTTGAGTTGCTTGCATAACATTGTGATGTAGGGTACAGAGATCTACATTATAAGTAGAAATTGGAGTATTTTTTTTATTTTATGTAGATTTTGCTCCAGTTTTAGTTTTTGCAGCAAGAGTAGTGTTTTTTTATACAAAAACGACCTTCCAAGAAAGACTCATCACTTTTCCATGAGCCTTGATACTTTTTAGGCAAATTTTGTCATCTTGAGGGTCAAAATTGCGTTTTATTGTTTTTCTGCAGCTCTTTATCTTGCATTTTTGTTGTTGTTCAAGTGCATGCGTTAACTTGCTTTTCTTTCTATGCTTCGAAAATCCCCTATCTATGCTCTTATACTCTCATTCTATAACTTTTTGTTATCTCATTTCTCTTAACAAGTGGTGTTTCTTATTTCTTCATACCCCCACTTTTTTTAATTACCAAAGGGGGAGAAAGGTATGCCTTCTTTTGACTAGACTGGGAGAAGGCATGTCTTACATGAAGAAGAGAAGTATGTCCATGTAAGAGGTTGAAGGTAAAGGGGAGAAGACATAGTATTCTATAAATGTTATGAAAGCTAACCATGCAGGAGATATATCATCAATTGAGGGGGAGTATGAGAACTCTACTAGCATCAATTGAGGGGGATCATATGAGCTCAATTATATTGAAACCCCTAGGTTTCTCCAAAGGTATGAATTTACTTAAATGCTTTCAACACATTTATGGAATGGTTTTTCATCTTCAAAAAGGGGGAAAATGTTGACTCAAGGTCTAAATTGACTAAACCCTTGTTTTGATGATGACTATGTTGGTATGTATGCCCTGAGAGCCAATCATGGGATGATTAGTGGGATACATTAAGATTGATTTGATAAACATCAAAGGCAAGCTTCCAATTCTTTCTGGTTCAGTCATATGAGATAGTGATAGAACATATTGAATGTCTAGAGAATGACAATACTCAATGACGTATGCCTTCAGGTTCATGACCTGAACGATGAGATCATACGGATGCTAAGAGTTTGTATATTCTTGTTATGTCCCTAGTCAGATGTCATTGTGGAAGGTAGATAGACAACAATGACACACACGACTAGATTGTGGTGTTGGTTGATGACAGAATCTCATTAGTCATGATATAGAGATATCAAACCAAACACATAGGTACTTGTTAGAGAACAAGGTACCCGACAGACCCACCGTGAGTTTGACACATGGAACCATGACATGGTAGTCACAGTCAGTACTCACAGTGATGGTGGTGAGTGTGATTCTTAGACCTGAAATCAGTGCACTCAACACATGTCGTTGGGCACACTTTGACATCATCAAACGCAGTCCTGAAACATGGGTTGTTATAAAGGTGATGATTGGGTGGCTTTGACACATGGGGCTTTTGAGGGGTGAGTGATAGATATGGGATTTGTCCCTCCTGAGGGAGTTTGATATCCATGGCCACTTGATGAGTAGGATTGAGATAGGCATGCGCACGCATGTGTAAATCAGTATGTGATATTGATGTCATACATATCTCGTTCAATCAACTCTGAGATCAAGAAAGTGAATGAACATTGACAGGATGACTGTTCCATTCCTCGAGTTCATTTGGGATATCAGTGACAAAGAAATTATACATTCGATATAACACCATTCACGGATTGTAAGATTGAAAGTTTTTCTCCAACTTTCTACTTTCACTTGGGTAGCAATGATGTGTGACTAGGCACCGCTCTTTGCTTGTAAAGTCATAAGTGTTATGGACTTTCACTGCCAACGTGAAATGGACCTGCAGGGTCACACACATAGGATTTAACCTGGAAGAGGAGTTTTGTCCACAAAGCAATGTTTAGATTGATTACTAAAGGAGTTTAGTAGTTCAATTAAACACTCAATCAGTCGATGGCTCAATATCATATGGTTCAAGGTGTTGGACGCATTGATTGGAGTATCAGATTGATTGAGATCGCAATTGACTGATTCTACACAACCTGCACTCCCAACCGATCAGCTCAAGTGTTGAACAGGTCGGCTGAGGTTGCTGAACCGGTCGGCTAGAGTGTCCAACCGATCGGCTCATGACCAGGTTGAAATGATCGGTTCAAGGGTTGAACCGATCAGCTCAACTGGTGCAACCGACCAGTTGGGAAAGTCATGTCGGCAAGAATTTTCCTTTGGTTTCAAATTGCCCAATTCGATTGGGAATATTATTGGGATTCGATACCAATTGGGAAAGAAGCAAAGAAAGTCTTTTTGAGCTAGATTAGGACCATGAACCGATCGGTTCAGGGCACCAACCGATCGGTTGGAGTGCCCCAAACGGTCGACTCAGGTCCAACCGATCGACTCAATGGCCGAACCGATCAGTTCAGCTATGAACTGATCATTTCAGGTTGCGAACTGGTTGCTTTTTATGGAAAATCTCGAACCCTTCTACTCCTACTTTAAGTCCCGCATTGCCATGGATGGAGAACCCTGTCCCATGACCCACCTATATATATATATAGGGGTATTGGGGGCTTCTCAAAGAACAACTCAGTGCAACCAGTTGCTCTGCAAAGTTGTCGTTCTCTCTGGTTTTGGTAACCATGAGAGAGCCCGAGCAAGTGCTTCCCGCAAAGGGAGGTGCGGCAAGGGAAGGACAACTGCAGTTGCAACTGGTAGCAGAAGAGTGTGTTGGCAACTAGTACATCAATAGGAGGGTGTGGCTCCTTCCACTTTCTTGTGGGACAAGGAGTGTGGAGTTCTAGGTGGTCCGTGTGGACTACTACAGAGGTGGGAGGTCACTGCCGCTCAGGAGGACAACTGTCAATCCCGACAGTCCCAGTGAGAGGAGGAGCCGTCAGTCCCGGTGCGACCAGGAGCTGCACAGACACCGTCCAAGACCGGAGTTGAAGACCGCGCATAGCGCGAGGTATTGTCGCCGAGCAAGCCTCGGGACAAGGTATGATTCCACAAACCATCCTTTCCTATTATATAGACGTTGACACGTTTCCTCGTGCTGGGTTTGGGGAGAAATGTTTTTTCCGCTGCCTTCTCTGCCTCCCCTAAAACCCAACAGTGGTATCAGAGCCACGTCAACTGCTCTATATTTTAGGAATATCGATATGATCGATTTTTGGTTTGTCGCCTTTATTTATTGCATACGATGTGAATAATATTGGCTTTATGCATGTCCAATCCTACATCCACAAATCCCAATTACATATATGATATGTATTATTAATGCACTCGATACACGTCGCCCTTAAACGAGTTTTGTGGTGGCTGTGTAGTGTGATTATGGCCTATAAACCCCTATCTGTGTGTGGTTGTTTGTGGTTTCTTGCATCTCGGTCTACGCACCGATCTTCCCTCTCTTATTCCTAATGTAACTCGAAATAATTTGAGATTCTTTCCTACCTTTGCTCCCCCCGAATGTAACTCGGGGTTTCTTCTTTTAAGCAATGTAATAATAGGATAGATTTTATTTCCTGTTATGTCGAAGACCAGCGGACATCAAGACAATAGCTGAAACGATCAGTTCAAGGTGTGAACCGATCGATTGACGTTCCAGACGGTCGGTTCAAGGAGTGAACCGATCGGTTGATGACCGATCGAGGAGCGAGACGACCGGGTGGCGGACAAGACGAGATGCACGACGTCCAGGAGAACCGATCGGTTGGAGGAGCCAACCGATCGGATGGTGGCACCCAGACGACCGGTTGGAGAGTATAGATCATTCATGTGATGAATTGATCAACTTGGATGGCAAGGCACATATGTTCATCTTGTATAGGTTGCATGTGATGTTGACCTAGATGATCGTGATTCCTCTTGGCTCGAGGAATCACATTAGGATGGCCATAATCATCGCTTTTTATCGTTTGTGCATGTTTTCTGTGGGATATAGCATGTATATGATACGTACTATGTATTGTGGTGATTGGATATGTATATGTATATAAAACCAAATACCTCATTGAAATATTAAGTTTTAGATGCCTTCCAAATGTGACACACGTGAAAAGCTTGATCGACCAAGTGTGGGCACGCCCTAGCGTGGTGCACTGTCTATCTCGTGTAAGCGTGAAGGATGAATGTGTGGGTCTGCCCTAGCAGGGTGCATATTCATCGTGTTTGCTTTGGGTCAGACTTAACAAGGTGATCTAGATGGGATCTAGTACCTTGAGGCATGGAGATGATCATTGCAAGGAGTTGAATATGACATCTTATCAAGAGTTGCATATGATGAAATTGGCAATAGTTGCCTACCTGAGAGATCTAAGTTGTGGGCGATCAGCCCTAGCTGACTCATGACTTAGAGGATTTCAGTATCTTGCCCACTAGAAGGTTATACGCTACAATCTTCCGAATTGATGGTGAGGGCTATCAATTTGAAGTAAAATAGTGGGAGCGATAATTAATTAAAGGCCTAATTTTTATCGTCAACTTTTCAAATCAATCAAACAAGTTCAAAAGAGTTTTGGACAGAAATTGCATATATTTCCTTTTGTTAAAATGGTTAATCAACAAATCACTTTATTTGCGATCAGTCTTTGAGACAAACAAATTAAATGGGAATTTTTCCAAAAATGGTTAGGATATTGAGAAGTGTTCTCAATCGAAGAGCGAAAGCTCTAAGTCCTAGTTATACCAGAACCAGATGAACTCGATCCCACCACATCAATGGTTGAAAGTATACTTATGGAAGCATATCGAGGAAGACATTGATGAGGAGTGCTTGATGTTGTGTTCTCTGAACTATGAGTTGCAGAGACAACATGAGACATATGATGTCTCCAAAACACTATCCTAGTATGTCATGACAGAAGGAGATCCATTAAGGTATTCACACATTCAATGTGATTGGGTATGTTGAAAACCTGAATAAGAAGGATTCCTTCTGAGTCAAGGGTTGGCTATTGGTATGATACTGCAAATGTTGCCGAATCATACAATTCACGATAAGCTACAACATGAACAACTTTGACAAGTGTTGACAAAGTTGTTTGACATGTTGAGGACAGTAGAGGCAAAGATGAAGAAAGACAAACCATAATCTTTGATGTGATCAAAGAGAAAGGTAATTCTTAAGGGCAAGGATAAGGGCAAAGCAAAGAAGTTTTCTGATGCTAGCCAGCAATCCAAGTCGTCTTCAGCTTCAAGGCACATGGGGAAAGGGTGTATGAGGGATTGCCCTCTATATCTGGAAGAACAAAAGAAGGTGAAGGAGGGGATGGCGATCTCCACCTAAGGTATCATGAAATGAACCGCTTCTTTATCTAAGGTATATGATGCCAAGATATGGATCTATCATATATGATATGCAAGATCCACAAAGAAGTGATGGCCTTTGTGAAAGGACCAAGAAAGAAGCACCCATCATTGGAGCAAGTGTTGCTGCCATAGATAGGAGTATCTTTCAGTATATTTCAGCCTAAAGGGCATGAAATAGAGTTGAGAACTGCTATTTCAATTTGCCAATAGATAGAAACACTTTATTTTTGCATATTGTATGACAATTATGGCAATTGATAAAGTTGATGTTTCAATCTTAAAGATATGATCTTTGTGGCAATGCCTTGTTTATCTTGTAATACATGGTATGTATAAGATAAAATGATACCTTGAAGTTATAGATAACTCAAACAATAAAATTAGCATCAATAATGAGAAATTCATTTCTAGTTTCCATGTGATGGATAAATCTAGACTCTTTTGGTTCGAGAACCAATAAGAGACATGAATCTCTTGTACATGATTAATCAATCTTCACTAATGGTAGTGGGAGAATGATTATCCTATTAGGTATAATACATGTGATGTATTTACATACCTATTGGAGCAAATGCTAATACTTCAATTGGTGTTTAGAGAAATACCAATATGAGTATCTTGAAGTGTTCAAGATTATCATAGATGAAGTACAAATTTGGTGAAGTGTTAAATCTTGATGAGATCAATGAATGAAATACTTGGACCAAATGTTTGAGATCCTTTTGAGTGATTATGATAGTGTATCATAGTGAACTCATGATTAAGGCATGGTGATGTCTAAATCAAGAAGGAATCATACTCTAAGGAGTTAGAGAATGATTATCAAATAACTGAATTCTTCTTAATAAAAGAATACCCCACACTAATAAAATAAATTAAGAATCACAAGGGTTGTGAGTTCTTATATCCTTAACAGATACACCTCAATTATCTATGTGATAAGTTGTTCATGTGATGAGTCAACTATCTAGATGAATATGAGGAACCGAATTTTGAGTTATGGTTTATGACCATTACATCCTAAATGACATCCATGTGAACCATAAGGTATGACCTTGATGGTAGCACTCATTGGATCAAATCCATAAGTGCAAATGAGTCTTAAGTATTAAGACACATGGATAACATTTTGAGAAGGATGATGCTTGTTGATTGCAACTTAATGACTAAGACATTTAGCATGTGGATACTAAAATTGCATTCCTATGAGGAATAAAACAAGGATGTGTACGTGACACAACCTATAAGGTTTATGAATCCTTAAATGCAAATGAAGTCTATAAGTTACAATGGACTAATCAATGTGATTGATTGAGTACAAGCAACTCAAAATTGGATCTTTACTTAGATGATATAGTCAAAGGGTTTGACTGATATATCAAAGATAAAGAAGGGATTTGTGATTTAGTGGGAGCGTGTTCACATTCCACATGTTGATGTGAAATGGAAATCCAAAAGTGGAAATTATCTTTGAGGAAGATAGAGATGTTCCCTATGTGATAGGAATAGAGATCTATAGAGATAGTTCTCGAAAAACCTCTTGACCTGAAAAGAGAAAGCATACATTGGCAATCTGTACTGAAGTGTTCAGTATGCACAGATTCAGTGGGAGAAAACTTGTCCATGCTACATGGAGTTAGTATCCCAAGGCCAAGTGTCCAATTCTTATGAAGAATGGGAACACTAAGAATAGATATGGATCTATCATGTATGTAATCATCCCATTATCTTGCATGTATGGACATGGCAAGAATAAAATGCATTCATCATCTTGTATGTATGACATGACAATTTGATGTGCTTATCCTGTTAACGCGTATGTGGGACATGACAAGTGGATGTATGTCTTCTTCCAGTAAGGGTTACTGGAATACCATGAGAACATGATAAGTACTTGTGAAGTACTAGTTCTATGGATATTAGGAAGAGTTCAATGTAAAGAGTTACATTGATGCGAACTTCCGAAAGGATAGAAAATTAATCGCAAAATATACATAGAATGTATAAAGTGAAAGTTTGTTGATAATTGGAAGTGTTCCAATAAAATCATTTAAAAGGAAATGCCGAGTATCTATGCGTTAGAGAACTGCAGTGGATACTATATGGATCTGGAAGTTCATGAGATGAACTTATAGATATTCCGATCATTGATGACAAGTCTAGAATCCTTGATCATGCAATGTGGCTAAATGTTAGCAAAGGAATACTAGATCGCATACATCGAAGAGATGAGAGACATGCAATTTATACTAAAATTGGCAAGGTGTTGCCATTACTCACTATGTTTGCACTAGAGCACAATAACATGTGGGACATGTTTGAAGATCACTATGAATATGATTCAAGGGTGATTGGCTCACAGTGCAAGTGGGAGTCTGTTGGTATGTATGCCCTGCGAGCCAATCATGGGATGATTGGTGGGATACATTAAGATTGATTTGATAAACATCAAAGTCAAGCTTCCAATTCTTTCTGGTTCAGTCATATGAGATAGTGATAGAATATATTGAATGTCTAGAGAATGACAATACTCAATGATGTATGCCTTTGGGTTCAGGACCTGAACGATGAGATCATACAGATGCTAAGAGTTTGTACATTCTTGTTATGTCCCTAGTCGGATGTCATTGTGGAAGGTAGATAGACAACAATTACACACAAGACTAGATTGTGGTGTTGGTTGATGACAGAATCTCATTAGTCATGATATAGAGATATCAAACCAAACACATAGGTACTTGTTAGAGAACAAGGTACCGGACAGACCCACCGTGAGTTTGACACATGGAACCATGACATGGTAGTCATAGTCAGTACTCACAGTGATGGTGGTGAGTGTGATTCTTAGACCTAAAATCAGTGCACTCAACACATGTCGTTGGGCACACTTTGACATCATCAAACGCAGTCCTGAAACATGGGTTGTTATAAAGGTGATGATTGGGTGGCTTTGACACATGGGGCTTTTGAGGGGTGAGTGATAGATATGGGATTTGTCCCTCCTGAGGGAGTTTGATATCCATGGCCACTTGATGAGTAGGATTGAGATAGGCGTGCGCACGCATGTGTGAATCAGTATGTGATATTGATGTCATACATATCTCATTCAATCTACTCTGAGATCAAGAAAGTGAATGAACGTTGACAGGATGACTGTTCCAGGCCTCGAGTTCATTCGGGATATCAGTGACAAAGGAATTATACATTCGCTGTAACACCATTCACAGATTGTAGGATTGAAAGTTGTCCTCCAACTTTCTACTTTCACTTGGGTAGCAATGATGTGTGACTAGGCACCGCTCTTTGCTTGTGAAGTCATAAGTGTTATGGACTTTCACTGCCAACGTGAAATGGACCTGTAGGGTCACACACATAGGATTTAACCTGGAAGAGGAGTTTTGTCCACAAAGCAATGTTTAGATTGATTACTAAAGGAGTTTAGTAGTTCAATTTAACACTCAATCAGTCGATGGCTCAATATCATATGGTTCAAGGTGTTGGACACATTTATTGGAGTATCGGATTGATTGAGATCGCAATTGACTGATTCTACACAACCTTCACTCCCAACCGATCGGCTCAAGTGTTGAACCGGTCGACTGAGGTTGTTGAACCGGTCAGCTAGAGTGTCCAACCGATCGGCTCATGACCAGGTTGAAATGACCGGTTCAAGGGTTGAACCGATCGGCTCAACTGGTGCAACTGACCTATTGGGAAAGTCATGTCGGCAAGAATTTTCCTTTGGTTTCAAATTGCCCAATTCGATTGGGAATATTATTGGTATTCGATACCAATTGGGAAAGAAACAAAGAAAGTCTTTCTGAGCCGGATTAGGACCATGAACCGATCGGTTCAGGGCAACAACCGATCGGTTGGAGTGCCCCAAACGGTCGGCTCAGGTCCAACCGATCGGCTCAATGGCCGAACCGATCAGTTCAGCTATGAACCGATCATTTCAGGTTGCAAATTGGTTGCTTTTTGTGGAAAATCTCGAACCCTTCTACTCCTGCTTTTAGTCCTTCATTGCCCGGGATGGAGAACCCTGTCCCATGACCCGCCTATATATATAGGGGTATTGGGGGCTTCTCAAAGAACTACTCAATGCAACTAGTTACTCTGCAAAGTTGTCGTTCTCTCTAGTTTTGGTAACCGTGAGAGAGCTCGGGCAAGTGCTTCCCACAAAGGGAGGTGCAGCAAGGGAAGGACAACTGCAGTTGCAACTGGTAGCAGGAGAGTGTGTTGGCGACAGGAGGGTGCGACTCCTTCCACTTCCTTGTGGGACAAGGAGTGTGGAGTTCTAGGTGGTCCGTGTGGACTATTACAAAGGCAGGAGGTCACTGCCGCTCAGGAGGACAACTGTCAATCCCGACAGTCCCGGTGAGAGGAGGAGTCGTCAGTCCCGGTGCGACCAGGAGCTGCACAGACACCGTCCAAGACCGGAGTTGAAGACCACGCATAGCGTGAGGTATTGTCTCCGAGCAAGCCTTGGGACAAGGTATGATTCCACAAACCATCCTTTCCTATTATATAGACATTGACGTGTTTCCTCGTGTTGGGTTTGGGGAGAAATTTTTTTCCTGCTGCCTTCTCTGCCTCCCCTAAAACCCAATAGACTAAACCATTCCAATTAATTGTGTCTAATGTATCTACTTGAGTGATTTCATATTAGGTATAGACACACTCCAAATGCCCTAACTTGCACATATCAACTTGGAGAAAAGACAAGTCAAAGTCAATACTAGTGCATATTTTTGGAATATGATGTAAATCCATTAGAATCATGTTGTAAATCATGTGTAATGATTGTATGACTTGTAATTAAGCTTAGAAAATATCTGGAGCACTTTGATCGAAGGTTTAAGCACTCAAAAACCGTTTTCCAAAATTCACATCAGGATGTTCATCGGTCGAGTTGCAAACTCGACCGATCCTGATTGGATCTTGAAAATGACTGATCGATCGAGTTTACACTTCATAGAACTTGACTGATCCCTCTACTGACCAAAACTAATTTACATGAATCGGTCGAGTTACCCCACGACAAACTCGACTGATGGCCTAAATTGGTCTTGTCACTTAGTGGGATCAGTCGAGTTACCTTTATAGAAATCCGACCGATTGCACTGCATGAAAAAGTGCAGAAAAGTGTTTCTAGCCATTGTGAAGTTGCAACAAGTGAAAATATATCTGTTGCAAGCCACAAAATGACTAGTTTTCATTCTTAAGTGTTCCCAAAGTCTAAGAGGCATCCCCAACTATAAATAAGACCCCTTGGACTTCATTCCAAAGTTGAGCATTCAATGCAGAACTCTATGTGCGGTTTCTATTCTATAGTTGAGTGCTTCCTATAGCCAGCTCTCTCTCTAAGCTTAATCACTTGCTACATTCGTTAGAGTGTGTAGGAAATCTATAAGAGAGCTATTTCTACATGTATATCTTGTGAGGCTCTCACTTCCACCACCTCCCTATCTCTCATTTCAACCATGAAGATGAAGGTTCTCTCTCTTGGCTATGAGAGGTGAAGAAGAACAAGGGAAGGCATCCCTTGGTGAAGATTAAGGCTGAATACTTGGAAAAAGAGTAGGTAAGCCCTTGGTGAAGGGAGAAGACTCCTCTGCTCAAGTGGGTAAGTCCTTGGTGGAAGCTTCTCCGAGTGAAGGTGAAGTCAAACGCTGAAGTTCCAAGAAGAGTGGGTAATCCCTGCAAGTCTGAAGACTTGTGCAAGAGTGGGTAAGTCCTTGGTGAAGGCAGAAGACCCATTGCAAAGTGGGTAAGTCCTTGGTAATCTTGAAGACTCTTTGTATTGGATAGTTAAGTCCTTTGGTGGCATGTATTGTAAGTCTTATGAATGAATATAAGAGTGCAATGGTTACGAAATCCTAGAGGTTGACCTCTCTAGGTAGTGGACTGACTCACTTCTAGTGTGAAGTGTGGAACCACTCTAAATAGCTTGTCAATTGGTGTATGTTCAATCTCTCTCTCCCTTGCTATGCATGTTTTAGTTGCACTCAAATTTCCTATTTAGCAACCTTATCTTGTGATATATCTTGAAGGTCTAATGAATTTTGTTTAAGTGCATTCAGATCTATTCACCCCCACTCTAGAGCATCTAATCACCTATCTAGGATCCAACATCTAGCAATGAAGATAGTCCTAAATTTGGTCCATGCAATTGGGTCCACACTCAGATCTTGACCCATGATGTGGTTCTCCCACCAGATCTCAGTTGCTCTTTCGAAAAGATGCGCAGCAAAAGGGACCCTCTTGTTCGACTGCACCTCCAACATGCAGAAACCGTTCTCGATCGCTATCAGCCAAGCATATGCTTTTTCAACCACTTCGGTCTTATCTTCTCCCCAGAATTTCTCAATGTTCACCTTGACGATGTCCAAAATGGTGACTCCAAGTCGAGGAAAAATAGAAAGTGACTCACCATTCTCATCTCTGGCTATTTCCCTGAGGGCCAGGGCACTAATGGCCTCAGTAAGATTCTTTTGTTGTTCCATCCATAGGGCATCAGGGGTGTGGACTACCATTGCAGGTCCTGGACCACCAGTCGGGTTCTCCTCAAACTTGGCCTCATCTTTAGACATGTGTTCCTCCTCCTAGTCCATCTCTGGGCTATCAAACGGAACCGGTTTAGGGTCTGAGCCTTCTTCTGAGGCTCCCTCAGGTCTCTTTCTCTTTTTTAAGGGCTCATCACCATGGTTCCTCTTCCTTTTCTCGGAAGATCCCCTCCTCTTGCGGGGAGGCCAACCCCTATTAGGGTTCTCAGTGGCCTCGGGGATAGCTATGGTCTTCACACGAGCCATGCTCACATATTTATAACTTGGAAGATATAAACTTTAACTTATGTACATGTCCTCTTGTTTACATGTATTTTATTGTTTGGTGGAGGATCCCTTAATCCTTAACACTTTGTATTCCCAAACATAGGAGATGGTGGAGAGAGATAAAACCCTAAGCTCATAATGTTTCTCCAAAAATTAGAGGTAAAGAAGAGATGAAGATAGATGAGAAAACATAGAGGTATCTTATTTCGAGTCAATTCTTTGGATTTCAGTGAGATAGTCACACATAATTTGGGAGTCCTCATTGACTGACTAGAGGGGTGGAGGAAAATATTTCCAGCCCCTGGACCGTGATCCTTTTCTAGACACCTCCATCCTCGGAAAATCCTCTAATAATTCCCTGGGGCTCTAAAGAGTTTGTAAAATTTAATAATTACGGAAGATTAAATGGAAAACCACAACTCTGATACCAAATGTAATGACCCCACCTCTTGGTAACCCCCTGTAAAAAGAGACCAAGAGGTTAGAGGCATTATCCCAAAATAGGATCAGTGGTTTTGCAAATAATCAACAATAAGTATTAAATTCTACTATAACTAAACTTTTGGTGGAACAAATTTTTTCTATTCATACCTTGCAAAATATAGGAAGTGAAAGTCTTTACCCAAGAAAGAACTTATATAACAACAATCCTCCAATTCTTTATTTAGCTTTATTCCATCAATGTCACTTGAAGGGAATATCCATTTTCTTGATAGCCTAAAACGCCGACAAACAAAATGGTGGTCAGTATAATGAATTATACTAGTATGTGGGGGAAACAATAATTTTGCATTTAATTGTAAGAACATATTGCAAGAAATTATGGCTTAATAAGAAAACTTTACATTTTAAACATGACTACTAAATCCTTACATACCCTAGCCTCTATTTTGTCCCTGCAGTGGACATGGATACTACCTCTCATATGGTAGATCTCAATTAACCCCAATGATCCTACCTTACAGGTAGATCAATACATAGGGTCGTGGAGTCGTATGGTCCTACCCAAGGGTAGAACAACACATCGACTCGTGATAACCTGATAATCCTACCTCGTGGGTAGACCATGTACTATGTCATCTATCTCATCCACATCAGAGCAATAGAGGAGGACCAGGATATGAGCTAGTTATGCACATATAACTATGGTGATAGTCATAGTCACTTTATAATTGCATGAAATAAAAGACAATCAAGCATTTATTCCAAGCAATCGATAAAACTTCGGGAATCATTGGGAAACTAAAGCGATTTAACCATAAGCATAACCACATACCTATTCTTGAACAAAAGAATCCAAATTCAAAAAGATATCCAAGCAAGCACCTTAATGTAAACAACCCATAATTCCTAAAACATATAGATTACCTAATGTCAAAACACCTTCCTAATGACAGGAGGATACTTTCTAAGGCTTCCAAGCCCTTAGGGTTCATTAGGGTTTCTTAGGTTTCTTTATCCAACTTTATTTCCTTTTTTAGGCTAACAACCCTAAAATAGGTTCCTTATTTACAAAAAAACCCTAACTATTCCAATTAGCTTCATTAAGGGTTCTCTAATCTTAAACCAAGTTCAAGAATCATTATATCTTTGTTGTATACTTAAAATTTCAGATTACAACCATTAAAACTCATATTTTCCCAAATTAGGGTTTTAATCCATTAAGACATAAACATGTGCATAAAAACCCAAAAACAAGCATACAATCATCTTTTACGGATTTTCCTTTTGTTTTATTCTCAACAAGTTAAGATTACTCAAAAAAATAACCCAAAAGATTCATCATACTCGATTTTCATATCCTTTTAGGGTTTTATTATGATCTAATGTGTTAAGAGAGGAAACTTCATATACTTTTTGAATTACAAATGATATCAGGCTCCAATTCCATTTTTATTAGATTCTACGTATTTTTCTAATCAAGAAGCACAATTTACTTTTATTTTTCGGCCAAAGGATCGATTTTTAGTGAATTAAACAATATCCAATGATTTTATGGAATTTTGGACTAGAGAGGCAACTTACTTTGATTTTTCAGAAAAACTCTAGCCATTGGATCGCAGGTCATCATTGACTGAGTGGGATCAAGCGGCTCTCAGCACTCGCACCCACTAGCGGCTTTCAGAAATGTTGAGAACTCCGGGGCCATCGATCCTTCACTTGCTCCACCATGGATTCTAATCGAACGACAACTGCTCCTCATCCTCACCCGATCCAGCAGACTGACTCGTGGTGGCGGCGTGGCTTGGAGCTTGCCGGAGCAACTCCAATACAATGATCCGAGGCACGAGAGCAGAAGGGAAGTGGCCACTTGTGATCATGAGGGTCAACCGAAATCGAGGAGGGTCCTATTTATAGGATTGGGGGCTAGTTCTAGGGTTTCTGACCCTTGTCATCGCCCACCGTTTAGGGAAATTAGGTGTTTCCTCTAGAAGCCTCTATTCCTTAATAAACCAAGGCTTCCCATGTTCGGAATCCTCTCCTGAATCTAACCAAACTATTTCTTTGTCTACACATGCGATGACTCTCAAGGAAATAGGGATTGGAAACTCGTCCTCCATCATCTTGTTTCCTAGTCTAGTTAGAACTAGACGATGAGTGACAACTGTGGATCTAGGATCCAATGGATCACATCACACACACATAATCAGAAAATCAATTAATGCCTCTGAAAATAATCGTGACATGTATTTGACATCCTCTCACTTTAGGAAATTTTGGGAAAATCATAACTCTCAAACCATGACTTCGTTTAATCTATTGGCATGTTAAGTTTGGAGTCATTATTCAAAAGAAAATGAACCTTTTCTTTATGTGCAAGTTATTGCTTAAATATATATATTTCATTCATATTTCCTCTCTCTCACTTTATTATTTTCCTTTATTTCGATTTCTTGTATCTCAAGGATCCATGTGGGGTTCAAAACCCCATCCATTATGATCAAACCCACACTTATCTATTTATTTCTTATATTTTCACCTTTATCCCAATTTTCATTATTATTTATGAAATTCTTATGCCCTTTTAACTTGTCTTCTTCTTGTATTATCTCGAACCCATTTTTGCAAAAGGGTCCACGAAAAACCATGCAAAAAGGAAGAGTTGTAAAAGAAATCCATATATTTATCATAAATCATGCAATTTACAACCAAGTACATTTCTTTTAAAACAATTGCAATTACAGTCATATAAGCAAAAATCGAGGTTGTAATAGATTGGCTCTATGTGCAAGTTGGAGTTTGTAGGTATGTATGCCTAGAGAGACAATCGTGTGATGATTTTAATTGGAAAAACTTGTAAATGATTTGATTAATAAATAAAGGCTAGCTTCCAATTTTCTTCTGTTTAATTCAGTTATGAGATAATGATGTAAGATTATAAATATCTAGAGAATTATATTACTCAATGACATATGTCTTCAAGTACGTGACTTGACGAATGAGATCATAGGATGTTAAGAGTATATATATATATATATATATATATATATTGTCTTATATCCCTGATCAATTGTTATTTTGGAAGGTTGATAGACAACAATAACACACTAGATCAGAGTGTGAGTTGGTTCATGACAAAATCTCATTAGTCATGATATTGCTATATCAAACCAAGCACACATATACATGTTGGAGAATAATGTATCAGGAAGGCCCACTGTGAGACTGACACATGGAAGCCATCATAATAGAAGTCATCGTCATCTCTCATAGTGAAGGTGGTGGTTGTGGTTCTTAGACCTACAATCATTGCACTCATCACATGTCCTTTGGTATGCTTTGGCATCATAAAATGCACTCACACATGGGGACTGACTGTGACTGATAGAGATGGGATTTGTCCCTCTGACAGGATTATGTTATCCAAGGCCTCTTGATTAGAGATACCAAGAAATGCATGGCCATGCACATGTCATTCAATATGTGATATTGGGCTTACATATATCTTAGACAGTCTACTCTTGGTTCAAGAAAAAATATTGAATATTGAAGAGGGTGAATACTTCATGCTTCGAGTTTAATCTGGATATTAGTGATAAAGGAACTATACAAGCAATGTAACACCATAAATTGATTATAGGTTTAAGTTGTTTCCCAACTTTCCTTAATTGGGTAGCATTGATATGTGACTAGGCACCACTCATTTCTTGTGATGTCAAAAGTTGTTATGGACATTTAGGGTCACACACATAGGTCTCAACCTAGATGAGGAGTTTAATCTTGAATGATGATTTAATTGATTACTAAAGCATTTAGGTAGTCAATTCACGCAACATATTAGTTGGCTACACGACTAGACGATCGGCTCACAGGGTGAGATGGTTGTCTGGAGTGCCAAATGGTCGTCTTAAGGGTTGCGATGGACATTTGGAGTATCATGCTGATTCAAACTAAAATTGGCTAAGTTCTAAACCAACCAGTTCATTATGTTGAACCGACTGGCTTGGCTCAGGTCACCAGATTTCATCTAGGTGATCGAGATGACTATCTTGCATGGGCAAGAATGCTTGATTGGGCCAAGGGAAGGTTCTAGAAACTTTCTTAGATTCATTTTGATTGTTGGTGAGTATATTTTTTCCCATTTTTACATCTTGTTGTATCTGCTTTTTAGGGGCCGTTGTGTCTTTATTCCCTAGTTTTAGCTTTATATTTACTTAAATGCAATTATCTTTCCTTTTTTGTATTTTAATGCATTTTTATACAAGTTTCATGAAGAATCAGACGAAGTTGTGTCACAACACCTGATGGATGATTAAGCCCCCATGATGTATGCCTCAAGGGAAGGAAGGCCCAAAATCTTTCCTTTTAATCTCCTTCCAACAACCAAGTCAAGTGAGTGGTCATTCCACTCGCCCAAACTTAATCCGTTCTTCGCTCGCAGTCTTCCCAATTTCGGTGTCATGGTAAGCGCTCCCAAAATCTAGCCCATTCTGATTCATTCATGGTGGCCTTCCAGAGGACCAGACATGAGCTTCAAATTGAGCAACCCACGTGAGTCACCTGTTGGACCGAGTATGGGTCATTCTATAAGATGTGTTCGACTATAAGCATTCAACTTTAGGGTTTCAGAGGCGAGGAATGCATCTATAAAATGGAACCCTTATCTTCTATTCAAGGGGTCTCTATTTGGTGATTAGAAGTCACATTCTACAGAACAAACAATAGTAGGGAGTGAGGAGGCTGCGGCCACACCAAGTGTCATGGTGTTCTCCATCGTTTCTACTATCTCTTTGTTATTGTCCCTCACCATGAGCGAGTAGACACCATGTGCTGGGGAATGGGGACTTGGCCCGATCATCCGTATTTTATTTTACCTTTTATCTAAACTCGATAATATAGTTGATAAATATGTATCATTCTGCTTGATGCCTTGCTTTGCAAATTGATGACTTATTTTGCATATTAGTTATAATCATGGATGTGTAGGTTGTTGTCAGCATGATTAGAACAACAAAATGATCTTATTATCCCCCTGAGCTATCAACAATGGATAATGAGGTGTTTGGACTTTGATCTGCTATGTGCTGAGGATGGTTGGTCATAAGTAAAGGAGTTCAGTAGCATAGACAAGGAACTTGGGTGCCAAGGATGGTCGGTTCCAAGGGAGTTTGTACTAGGCGTTGACATGTATCCCGTGAGGGTGCAACATCTAAGCCTCAATTTAGCAATGACTATTGGAGAGTTAGATCTTGTTAGGATAATTATGTAGGCCCTGGTAGAAAAACCCAATGCCCTAGTGTTGTTTATAACTTGTTATTTACCTCTTTAATCTCTGTAGTTTTTGGCAACAATTTAGTTAAATCAATCTTTCAAATATCCACTGATAAATGTTACTCTTTTCACTTCTGAATCATATTTAACTACTTAAAAAGGTTGTCCTTTGGGTTATATCCTTAATATAGTAAGACTTCTGCTCGTGTGGAGTGGGGAATTAGTGCACTACTTTTGGTAAACCTAGAAGATTTTTCTTAGGGTTTTTCTTGGTGCAACATTTATAGCCCCATCGAAAATTGGCATCATTGCTGGGGACAACGATAGTTAAATAGTTTTAGAAGTATAAGTGTAATTAGTTTTTTTTTTCATGATAATATTGAAAATCCTCTAGAACCAAGCACATCTTTGACAGTCATTCTTTCTCTTTTCAAGCACTTCTACCCTATGTGAATATCAATGAGTCTTGACTTTGGATTTCCATTTGATCCAAAAATCGATAGAACCTTTAGAAAACTTTGCAAGGAGAGGTCCATGGGAGATGCGAAGGTTGTGGAAGTAGTAATCCAAGCATGCATTGCCATAAGAATCATGGCCCAATGAGAATTACTCATCGTGGAATCTAGAGAATAGGCAGAAGACAAGTTTAAGACCAATCTAGAAGCCACTCATGCTGAGGTGTGTGTGAAAGAACTAAATATTTCTCCATCCCCAAAGGAACCAAATTAACTTATCATTTCCAATCCTCAGGCGAACCAATTGAGAACAGAACCCAATGGGTCAGCTTGTTGCAAAACACTGCCTTTACAGGAAGAATCGGAGACAATTACTGAGAACGTCTTCTCAAATTCATCGACCTTTGCTAGATGATGATGCTAGCAGGCACCACTGATGATGCCATGTGGATCCAACTCTTCAAGTACTCCCTGACAGACAAAGTCCGAGCATGGTACAACACTCTTTGAGGAGATCCGATCAACACTTGGGTGGCCGTGGAGAACAAATTCCTAGATAAATTCTACCCCCTTCTAAGATATACTCGATTTAGGGACACATTACAAGATTTAGTCAAGTACCTGAGGAGTCTCTGTATAAAGCATGGGAGCGATTCAATGAACTCCGACACAAATGTCTGCATCACATCATCCCCAAGAATCAAATCATTGAATTCTTTTATCAAGAAGTTGATGACAAAACAAAGAAATTTATTGACTCCTCTTCTAAAAAAAATTATGCGATAGAGTTTCGACAACACCCTCAAGATCATCAACCTTGCGGCAGAGAATCAGAACCACTAGACCAGGCCTTCAGGAAAGGGCATTCTTAAGGTGGCCATGTTAGAAGACCGATCGGAACTCAAATCTATCTTTGAAACATTGAAAGATCTCTGTCTTTAGCAAGAAAATATTGAGAAGTCCTTCAGTGCATAAGAGAGAAAAAGTCTAACTCCCCAAGTGTAAATCATTGCGCCCTCGTGCAAATTCTATCATGCAGTTGACCACATCACTGTTCACTGCCAGTAGTTGTATGATACAGTGCATGAACATCAAACATGCCAACAATACATATTTACTCAAGCTGGAGACGTTTAGTCAATCCACAATATCCTAGGGCAAGAGTACTATAATCCAAACCAGACCCACACTCATCCAGGCTTCTAATATGGGAACCCCGGGGAACCGAGGGACCAAATCAGTCCTCGACGCAAAATGATCGGGTGATAGCACAAATGAACTACAATGGGTTGCACAATTAGGGGAACTTTAGGTTCAATTTCCCCAGCCACAACTACCAGCAATGGTAGCAATTCTAGAATCCAAATAAAACCCCCCACTACAGATCCAAGCTGCACCGACACAGGACCCAATGAAAACACTCTAGGAAATGATGGCGTCATAGGAAACTCAACTCGCTAATGCCACAGCAAACCAAAAGGCGATGGAATCCCATATCACTTGAGTAGCTGCTAGCCAACAACCCTAGTGGGTACAAATGTTGGCCAACCAGAAAATAACCCCAAGCATCTAGATCCGTCGGAGCAGCTAAATGTGGTGATGACCAGGTCATGGAATGTGTATATCACACCTCCCATTTCCACCCCTACTGATGAAATTGAGACCACCTTAATCAAAACACCACAATACTCAACCCTCCATCTTGAGAATCGAACGATAGAATCCCCTACGATTCTACTACAGTCGAACTCCCACGAGATCACAATAGAAGCAACTATGACAACCAAATCACAAAATCCTGCAACCACTGTATACACACCATGAATACCATATAGATGTTGTCTCAAGAAAACTAGGTTGGAGGATCAATTTATAAAATTTAAAGAAACCAAGAAGAAATTACATGTTGACATCCCATTCCTCGATGCCCTAGCTGAAATCTCAGCTTGGAGCAAATATCTTTTTTTAGAGAAAATATCTTAAAACCTTACTCTCCATAAAATATACAACCAAAGACCTTGAGAACATGAAACTTTCACAAACAACTTCTGACATAGTTCAAAGTTAGATGCCCCAGAAATAGAAAGATCCTGGCTCCTTTGGGATTGATTGTTTTTTGGGTGATGACACATGTCGAAAGGGACTCGCTGAACTAGGTGCCAGCATATCCATTATACCATACACCTTATATCAATGCCTAGGGTTCATGAATCTCCTACCCATGGTAAGGACCATTTAGTTAGAAGATGCATCCAATACCAAGCCCTTGTGGATTATTGAAGACGTTCCCATGAAGTTAGGACATGACAATTATGTCCCTTATGATTTTGTGGTCACGCACATCAAATAAGACAATTGGTTCCTGCTCATTCTGAGACGTCCATTCCTAGCCACCGCACAAGCTCTAGTGGATGTCAAAGCCTGAAAACTTGTTTAGAGAAGAAGACTATTGAATATTGAGTCTTGAAGATCTGAAGAGCGTGCACAATTCGAATGAAGCTTTCAACACAGAAGGTACATTGGAACTACAACAATCATGCCTGCAAGATGTTGATCAAGACAATAGAGTCGCATACAATCCATGCATATCGTCTAACCATGATAGGAAAAGGTTTCAGATACCCTGTCTACTGGTACAACTTGAAAGAAAATTACTATCGCTGAGTCCACAATGCTAAACAAGGATGCTTGTTGGGAGGCAACCCAACCATTTTTCCTTTTTTTATTGTTTTCATTATTTTTATTATATATTTTCTTTTAAGACCACTAAAAAAAGGAGAAAAGGAGAACTGTGAAGAGCGAGAAGGATAAGGATGAGTATCATGTCCTAGACAAGACAAGTGAATAGAAAACCACTGTGGTGAGCAAGCCTCATGATGATATGCCCTCGCATGCCCAGTCCCTCAAACAAAAAAAGAAGATCTCACAATCTTATGGATTAATGAGTGATGCAGCATGTGGGATACATGGCCCAACCAAAATTAATTTTATATTTTCCATAACTTATTTTACTTCTTTCTTCTGAATAAATTGTCCTTACATTTTTTGAGAATTATTATTCCTTGGAAATATCTCTCATTTTTATCTCACTCCAATTATGAATATTCACTGCTATATTTTGATTAGTACTTTTCGAACGATGAGTGGCATGAAATCCCTACACTCTAGGGATAATTCGTGCATGGTGTAACCATTGGTTCTTTCTAAGGAACTCATAATGTCTCCTCGGTGCAGCTATATAGTGGGCAAAGTGTAAGTCTTGGCAACATTAGAACCTTCCGAAGATCAAACAAAGCCCACACTTCTATCTCATTCATGTATAGACATCACCCATGGTGGCAACAAATATCAACATGAATGATTATTTCCAACAAGGAGGTACATGCCCTCCACCAACCGATGAGATCCCCTCTGACAAACATCTACAATGCTAATATTCCCAGGGTACATAGGTCCTGTGGGATCTCCAGTTCAAACACCCAACACATCGTCGATGGGAGCCAGCACTAGACCCAAATCTACTGATCAATTTACTGCATTATCAGCTCTCCATCACCCTGGAAGAAGAGCATTAGCTAAGGGCGGGCTGTGGAAAATGGGGTGTTTGGCCCACGACACCATGGCCTCAACCTAATGAAGATCATGGAAACTAGTGGCCACGACTGCATAGGGATGAGGGCGTCGTAAATGGAAGATGAACCCTCACCTAGGGTTCTATTGTGTGCTCTTGGACTAGCAACACCCCTCATATCCTCCTGCCCTGCTCTCCATATCAAATCCCCTCCATCTCTAATTTATTTCTCCCTGGGGACATGTAGAATTTTGAAGTTGGGTGTGTGGGTGGGTGGTACGTCATTGTTCTCCAACGCCTCAACTCTAACCTTTCCATTTATTTTTCATCCTCTGACACTTCTTCTCCTTTTCCATCCTATTATTTGCATCTGCCTAGTTTTCAGTTTTCTTTTAAATTTTTTGTGTGAGTTATGTGACCATTATCTAACCTGTCACTATGATGTATGTTAAAAATGTATATTTATATGTGTATATATATGTATATATGTTTATATATATATATATATATATATGAAGAATTGTCCCTTTTTCTGTTGTTCTTAAGATAACCCGTGCAAAAGGAATTTTAAGGATAGACATATTTTGAATAGTTATGGGCCCTGATGACAACAATCGAGTGTTCGTTCCCCTTTGGAAGTGATGATAAGCAGATGGAATCTGAAGGGTCAATCACATGTGCCTTCAACATGACTTGTAATGATATTCGTGAACACCCCTTTACCCTATATTAATTGAAATAACCGATATAATATGATGATCTGATTCTAATGCAAAAATAAAATGAAGGATCATAAATCCTCCTCTTGACCCACTTTTCTTCCAGTATGTCTTATCTATTCACCATCCACAAAAGAAAAAAAAACAATGAAATTTTGAACATATGCCAAACCCTAAGTCTAGGGTGGCATCCCTTCCATAAATATTCTCTCCTTCCAATTTTCATCTATATGCATTCATGAATAAAATAGGCCAATGGGGCCAAATGAAAACACGTGGTCAATGTAACAACAACAAAATAAAAAATATTGAGTTGAATAGAGGATAGATAAATAAAATAAATGAATCCCAAACAAGGTCTCAAGTAGAATAGAGGAGAGATCGGGGAATCAGGTTCATGTAATATCTTTCTCCCCCTTTCATTCAAGTTTCATACACAGGACTTATCAAAATTCTCCCCTAAACAGCCAAATAGCCCTGACTTGTGCTTACTTCTACTTGTGTGGATAATCCAGGAGCATTATTGATATGCAAGCAGTTTCTTGTAGGTTCTGGGGTCTAGTGATTAGAGGAACAAGCCCCAGTTGGGAGATATCCAAGTGTGACTCCATGAACCCCAAGGATTAGGGTCACTTGGTCGTGATTGGTGGAAAAAGGACCATGAGGTTTGCTTGATTAGGAGAAGAAGGCCTGGAACCTAGTATCAATTGTTGATTTCCTTTTTAGTTTTGTTTACTCAATATGAGGAAATGATTAGGTCATGGGTAGTTTAATGAGTATATTTTTAACCATTTTTACATGTTGTTTTATCTTCTTTTTATGGGCCATTGTGTCTTTATTCCCTAGTTTTATCTTTATATTTTTTTAAACACAATTATTTCCCTTTTTCATATTTTAATGAATTTATATATAAATTCCACGTAGAATCAGCCAAAGTTGCACCGTGACGCCTAGATGGATGACTCAACCCTCACAATGTCTGCCTCAAGGGAAGGAAGGCCTAAAAGTTTCCTTTTGATCTCCTTTCAACCACCTAGTCAACGTGTGGTCAATCCATTTGTCCGACTCAAGTCGTTCTTTTCCTGGAGTGTTCTAGGTTTTGGTGACATGGTGCACACTCCCAGCATCCATCCCATTTTGGTTCATCCATGCTGGCTCGTCAAAAGACCAGACGTGAGGTTCAAATTGAGAAACCAACATGAGTCCCCTGTTGGACCAAGTATAGGTCGCAAACATTCAGATTTAGGGTTTCAGAGGTGAGGAATGCATCAATAAAAGGGAACCCTTATCGTCCATTCACGGGGTCCCTGATAAGTAGTTAGAAGCCACATTCTACAGCACAAACCCTAGTGGGGAGCGAGGAGGCAGCGATCGCACCAAGCATCATGGCATTCTCCAGCATTTCTACTATCTCTTTATTATTTTCCCTCTCCATGAGTGAGTAGACACCTTATGCTAGGGCATGGGGACTAGTCCTGATCCTTAAGTATACTACAATAGGGCTTCCACTCATGTGGAATGGGGAATTAGTGCACTTCTTTTGGTAAACTTAGGAGATTTTTGTTTAGGGCTTTTCTTGGTGCAATATTTGTATCCACATCAATTGCACAATACTTCTAGTGCTAGTTATTAATGTTTAGCATTAATGGAAAATAGATTGCCAATTTCATATGCGATTGGGAAACTACAAAACCACTGTCTTGAAGTAATCATGGTTGTCTCGAATTCCATATGACCATTTTAGTTGTCATAAGTTTTGAAAATTCAAGATCTTCTTGTCCCTTCCACTACCGCACAGGCTGGGGACCCTGACCTTGACCTCTACTATAAATAGAGGAGTACCAGGGGCTTCCTAGAGCACAACACAGACAATTCTTTCCTACCCTTGCTCTAAAAATTGTTGTCCTCTCTGGTTGTGGTAACCAAGAGAATCCAAACAAGTCCTACTCGACTAGGGAGGGATAGCAAGGGAGAGAACAATTGAGCATCATTATTGTGGGAGAGCAAGTTGGTGACTAGTACGTCAACGAGAGGGACATCTCCTTCCTGTCTATTCTAGTAGGAAGATAGGAATTCTAGATAGTTTGTGTGGACTTCTCTAGATGTGGGAGGCTGTTGTCTGCCGCTAGGATAAAAACGTCAACCAGTCGTCTATTATGAGAGGAGTTGTTGTAGATGATGTTCGAGGTTGCAGTTCATGGTGTAGGCCCAGAGGCGCAAGAATTAGATGAGTCCCAGTGCAACTAGAACATGGTTGTGCATCTACAATGATGAGGAGATGTCATTATACTTGCTCCAGGACTAGGTATATCCTCAAAACCATCCTCATCATCTTATATTTATTGACATGATCTGACGGTTCATGGGCATATGGTAGATAATTATTTTTTATTTTTGTTGTCATATTTCCCAACAATGGTATCAGAGTTAATTTACTATATTATGGGATAATCGATATGATTGGATTTTGATCTTATTGTTCCATTATTGCATGCGATGCGAATAATTTCCTTTCCAATCAAATACCACAACAATCACATACTTATATATATATATATGAAATTTACAGGCATCTCCCTAAAAGTGGTTTTGATGGTGGATGTGTAGCATGGTTATGTCCAATAACCCCCATTATTTGTGTGTCATTGTGTGGTTGGTTTATCCTTTTATCTCAGTCTGTGAATCGAGCCTCTATCTCATCTTTCCAATGTAAAGTTAATTCTTTCCTGCCCTTGCCAAATCGGTATCTATTTATAGAAAATAGAAACCATCTTAGTCGATGACTTTGTCGATTGAGTATCCCAACGGTCACACGCCAACGATAAAAAAATGCTAGTACGTTCAAAGTTGCAAACAGTCAGATTTCTACTCGGTTGAGAACTTTTTCAACCAAGACTCTTTCAGTCTAGAATTTGTTTGTCTAAAAAATGACATTTTTAGCTATATTATGTAATGAATAATGAGTGAGGTTCACTAATCAATTCTTGTTCATGACTTCAAAACATTTTAAATAAACATTAAAAGTGTAATACTAATAGTGTAAGCAATATAAAATCACTATGCAAAGAGGTCAAAATATACATCTTCAAGAGGAACTATTCTAAATTTGTCCCTAATTGCTCTGAATTGTTCCAAAGCAAGTGGTTTTGTGAAAATGTCAACTAATTGATTTTCATTGTCAACATGATGATGACATATGTTATTTTTAGCACTATGATCAAGAAGAAAATGATGTCGAACTTCAACATGTTTAGCACGACTATGTAAAATAGAATTATGAGCTAATTTGATGCACTTGTGTTATCACAAAAAATTGGGGTTAAAGATAATGAAATAGGTAATCATTTAATACTTGTTGCATCCATAAAACTTGTGCACAACATGATCTAGCATCCATATATTCTTCTTAGGTGATAGATAACACAATAGTATTCTGTTTTTGACTAAACCAAGATATGAGCGATTTTCCAAGCAAGAAACAACCACTACTAGTACTTCTATGATCAAGGTGGGAACCAGCGTAGTCGGCAGCAATATAAGCCTTAAGGTCAAATGGTTGATCTTGTGGATACCAAAGACCATATTTGATTGTTCCAACTAAATATTATAAGATCCTATTGATAGTGATGAGATGAGAAATCATAGCATTCAATTGAATTGTGTGCATTGACCAACGACAAACATAATATACGGTCAAGATGCAATTAAGTATAATAAACTACCAATCATACCTCCATATAAGGAGTTTTCAATTAGTTCACCAACCTCATCTTTGTCCATTTTGGTGGAGGTTCCCAATGGAGTAGATGCATGCTTTTAATTTTCCATATTAAATCCTTTCAATAGTTCTTTTGTATATCTTTCTTGGTTGTGGAAAATATCGCAAGGAGTTTGTTTAATTGGAAAACCCAAGAAAAATGTTAACTCACCTATGAGACTTATTTCAAATTCTTTTTTGCATATTATCACTAAATTGTGTACAAAGTGATTCATTTGAAGCACCAAAATAATATCATCAACATGTATTTGAATGATGAGAAAATATGATTCATAATTTTTGAGAAACAGAGTGGGGTTTGATTTTCCCGTAGAGAAATAATTTTCAAAAAGATAAATTTTGAGACATTCATACCAATTTCTAGGGGCTTGTTCTAAATCATATAGTGCATTCTTTAATTTGTAAACATAATCAGATTGTTTTGTATCTTTAAAACTAGGAGGTTGAGAAACGTAAACTTCTTCTTGTATTATTCCATTTAAAAATGCACTTTTAACATCCATTTGAAAGAGTTTGATGTTTTAATGTGCAGCGAGAGCTAGTAACATATGAATTGATTCAAGTCTAGCTATAGGAGCATAGGTTTCATCAAATCTAATTCCTTCTTGTTGATTATACTCTTGTGCAACCAATCTAGCTTTGTTCCTAACAACGTCCACAACTTCATTTAACTTGTTGTGAAATACCCATATAGTTCCGACAATGGTTTTATCTTTAGGTTTAAGAAGCAGGTCCCATACATTATTCTTAGTGAATTTATTTAGTTCTTCTTACAGATTAATTATCCAATAATCATCTATAAGATGTTCATCAACCTTTTTAGGTTCAATTATATATGCAAAGGCGGTGTTAGCAACATATCCAAAAGAACATCTATTTTTTACTTTATCAAAAGGATCACCGATTATTAGATCTTGTGGGTGGTACTTTACTATTCTTGAAATGGATGGATGTGATTCTTCATTTTGATTTTGTCTTTGTTCATATTCAAAATTGTTATTTTCTTTAGGTGATATGGTTAAATCTTCAATTAATGGTGAAAGATCATTTTCTATTTCATTGTTTGTTGAATTTCCATGAAATGTAACATGAATTGATTCTTCTATTTTCTTAGAGACATCATTAGAAAATCTACAGACCTTACTTGAGGCTGAATGACCTAAGAAGAACCCTTTTTTTGATTTAGGATCAAATTGATCTCTATCATCTTTGGTGTTTAAAATATAACATGAAGCTCCAAAGGTGCGAAAGTAATTCACTAATATTGGTTTCTTATAAAAGAGTATTTCATAAGGGGTCATTTCAAGTTGTGGATGAATTGAGATTCTAATTTGAACATATCATGTGGTATTAACAGATTCTGACCAAAATATTTTAGGTGTGTAATGCTCTAATAGCATGGTTCTAGACATTTCTTGTAAAGAACGATTTTTCCTTTCAACTAAACCATTTTGTTGTGGAGTGTGAGGGGAAGAAAAATTGTGAGTATAGCTATTGGATGATCAAAAATCTTCAGAAGCATGGTTTTCAAATTCTCCCTCGTGATCACTACTAATGGTATACATTTTATTTTGAAGTGGATTTTAAATTTTTGAGAAAAATTGAATAAGTTTTCATAACATCATCTTTTCCAAAAAGATAAAGCACTCAAATATATCTATTGTAGTCATCGACAATTAAAAACAATATTTCTTTCCACCTATAGATGGTGTTGTAAATAGGTGAGATCACCTCCTTACTAAAATTTCAAGGAAATACAAAACATCCATCTTTTCACAAAGATCATAGATATTGAGGAATGCATGTATAATATTCCAAGTAAATAAGCAAGCATCAGATACAAATAAAATGTCAATAGCAGCGGAAAGGAAAAGAAACTAAAGCTATTATATGGCTTTCATCTTTGTTCAGTACATAAGATTTTTAGAAGAAAAAGATGAGAAAACAAATGATCTAGCTTTAGCAACCTTGACATCCTACAAGCAAGTCTTGAATCAACTCTTGGTCTCGGTTTCCTTGATCTTGTTCAGCACCTTGTCCAAAATCTGGGTGGTTGGGAAATCACCCAGCAAGAGGGAAAGAAAACAAGGTATGTGTCAACAATATGATCAAGAACAAAAGAAAGAAAATAAAATGGAAGTAAAGGATATAAGTTAATAAATAGATGAAGAGATCAAGGGTATGAGGCATAATCAAAATAGATGCCTCCCATAACATTAGGATAATACATGAATTGCATGCATGATTAATATTGACTACATTAACTAAGTAGGGTTGAGGCCCCTACCAGACCCCAACCTATAGGTGTAGGGAGAAATAACACATTCCCAGAAACCTACACAAATTATATATGGGGGAGAATAACACATTCTCTGGGGAAAAATAACACATGCCCTATCTATGGGTGATTGTACATAAGTACTTCTATATTAGATAAATAGTCTAATAAAATCAACATGCTAAGAGAAACGATGGCAAGTAGAAGCATCATATATTTGAAATGTGCCAGTGGGGTACAAGACCCAAGAAATAGAATGTCAATACTAATTTTGAGGCAATTTAGCAAAAGTGTTATGAATAGAAAAAATAGGGTTCATATCGTGCCTCATTAGTGAATATAGGGTTTTGTTTGAAAATTTCTCAACTTAGGGAGTAATAATGCACATACCTCTTTACTATGTTCAAATACCAAGTACCATCACTTGTAGATGTTCCAAGTTCAACTTTGGCCTATTTCAATTTATAAACATTCATTAGTGTACATATTGCACATTATTGCATAGAAACCCTAAGATTTGACGTTTTCCACAAAGCTCAGATTTTCGACTCTAAAAATATTATCATTGGACTAATTAGGTTCTCCTGATCAAGAAAACGTATCTTTATGTCAGTTTTGGATTTATGGTGATTAAGTTGTAATTTTTATGGATTTTATGTATTAAAATCATATTCCAAAAACCACCTTTCAAAACACCTTGAAATCAAACCTTGAAAGCATTTTATTTTCATAGAGCTTAATTTTCTTATTCCAAAACATATATTTTTTATTAATTCTGGACAAGCAGTTTAAAAGATATGAAATTTTCTATTCTGACCAACCAGAAAATGACATGTCAGCAATTTAGTTGCAAGCGAGGAAGAGAGAGAGGGAGAGGGGTCGGCCCGTGACACCCCCAAACCAAAAGCTATCCTAGATCATTCTTTACCCTATGAGAGATGTACCAATCATTTCAAGTTCATCTAGAGCTAGTAAAAAAGTATAGAACAACAAAGAAACGAAACCCTAAACAAGAACATCATTTAAAGGTGGAGAACATCATTTCAACATAAGAATATGAATTAACAAGCTTATAATAAGAAATAAAAGTGGAGCAAGTTATATAACTTATCTATAGGAAGAAGATCAGATCCCAATCAGCAGGAAACTTCAGCAAGATGGGTTGGTATCTCCAAGCACAAGCTCCAAACTTGAGCAAGATTCACCTTCTTATCAAGGATAAAAACCCTAAGCAAGAGGAGCATGGAAAGAAGATTTTTTGAGCTTTAGATGAAGTTATTCCATGGAAGACCAGGGTTTCAATCTGGAGGAAGGTGGAATTAAAAAGAACAACAAGGAAAACAGAGGAGAAGGGGAAGAAACCTACTTGCCTTAGTCAGACATTCTAAAAGGTGACTTTAGAAACCCTAGATGAGCTTAATTGAAACCCTGTAAGACCTTCTTCACCAATATGGCTTCTTTTTCTAACTTATGACAGATCCTCCATGGCCAAACAGAGAGAGGATGAAGTTCTAAGTAGGAGGAAGGTGATATGGATCAAATATTTTGATTGGGAGGTAAGGAAGGAGTATATAAAGCTTTATGGTTAAGGAACAAGCAAGGCATGAGGTGTCCAATCTTCTTTCCATATGTCCATGTCTAAGGGTGTCCATGGTCATGCAAGACTTTATAGATAAGGAAGAAGAAAATCATGAGGTGTCAAGTTACTTTCCAAGCGTCCATGGCTAAGGATGCCCATGGACATGCCAGGCTTTATGGATAACGAAGGAGCCAAGCATGAGGTGTCCATGGAGATTTCCATGTGTCCATAGCCTAGAGCTAATATGACCATGCAAACAACTATTCCACATCTCCTAGAAATTGCTTAGCTATAAATTGTCGATTCCCTAGGCCCACCAACCACCTCCAAATAAAGAAACCACCCCATTGGTTGATAACTCCTAAAGATAAACTCATCCATAAAGGGGGAAATCCCTAAAATGCCCTTGAAGAGAAACACCTCCAAACCAAGGTACAACTAGGTTCCCCATGGCCCAAGATGCTCGAGAATGATAAGGAAACATCTAAGTATCATAAGACATGTGACAATTTGCAAAGAAAACGTCCTGATTGGGCAAATTGCAAAAAAAGTTCAAAATGTGCATAAAAATTACATGACTTGCTCAAACAACATCCAAATTGGACCAAACTTGAAACTTACGCTTGTCTCATGATTTCAAACCATCTCACAAGGTTAGATTAAGGTTTAGAGTACTTAATTATGGTAATTAAGCTTTTTTGACACATTAAACAAGGTTTGGGGCCTTACAGTTCTAGTACAAAATTATTTGTCATTGTTCCACTTAAGTGGTGATTTTACATTTTAGATCCTTAAATAATCTTTCACTAAGGTATTTGTGTGTAAAACCTTCCATTGGTATAATTATTGAACAAATGTTCATCAAACCACTATAAATTTTACTAATTCATTAACAAGGACATAAAGGACAGAAATGAGAAGAAAACTTATGGTCTGACTGGTTTAGTGTAAATGTAATTTTCCCAAAACTCATTTTTCTAGAACTGAAATACAATTCCTGGAAAATAAGTTCCAGATGATTGGTTTGAAACTTGCGTTTTCCTGATAATTGACTTCCATCTAACTAGTTTGTTTTAATTCGTAGGCACAAAACCTAGAATAATAGTGTTCTATACTTAAAAGAAATTATACATAAAATGGAAGCATTGAAACTGTAGCACTAATCCAGTCTAAAGATTTGAAGAAGTTCTTAAACTGTAACAAAACGTACTCAATAACAACATCGACGATGGCACTTCAGTCCTCACTGTGTACTTTTTTTTTGTTATGACTTTACTCGCATCGAGGAATTCACAAACTGTATATTTTCTTAACATGATCATATTTAGAATATATAACAGCACAGAACAGCGATCCTTCAGATCTAAAGAGAGGTAAATATTGAATAGAAGGAAACAACAAAATCAGTGTTGATAGATAAACTTCTGTCTTTGCTTGAATAAACAACGCCATTGCAAATCAATTAGTGGCACCTTTTGGCGGAAGATCAACAAAAGCAGGTCGCCTCTTTCTACTTGTTGGAGAATGAGATCCAATATAAGAAAGTCGTTCACGTACACAGATATTCTGCCGGCAACTACTGATTAATCCAAGTGACGTTGCGCCGGAAACATCTCATTATTTCAGGTCACGGTGACTAGGGCAATTGTTGGTCTTCTTTCGTTGCTGGTTTCGTCGGGCGCCGCTAGACGAGAGGAATGGAGAGAGAGTGAGACACAACTGGACTAAACCTCATTTTCCGGCTGATTTCCTCTGGAAGCAGGAATTCCAAAGTATATATATGATCGGAAGTCAAGAGAATCATAACTCAAGTTCCCAACTTTCAAAAAAACCAATCAAATAAAATTGAAAATGAAACTTGACTTCGAGTGTTTTCAGGTTAAATTACACTAAACCAATCAGACACTTAGGGAAAAGGGTTACATGGAGATAACATTCAAAATTCAGTATGTCACAGAACTCTACCCTTAAAAAGGATTGTGTCCTTGAAATCTCTAACAAAATGAGAAGTGTCAGTACACAACATCTATTTTCTCAACTCCCAATTAGTTTCTTTCAAACCATGATATTTCCACAAAACATTCACCAACTCAATCTCCTTATTCTTTAGCTGTTTTACTCAGGAGTTCATGATCTTCACAGGTAGCTCCTCGTATGTCAGATTCTTATGAATCTCAAAAGGCTCAATAGTAAGTACATGAGAAGATTCATTCACATACTTTCTCAATATAGAGACATGGAACACATTATGATTTTTATCTTAGGAAAGAGGAAGAGCTAAGCGGTATGAAAAATATCTAACCTTATCCAAATCTCAAATGGTCCAACATAGTGAGGACTCAGTTTGCCTTTAACTTTAGATCTTCAAGAACACATAGTCACCCACTAAGAAGCTAACATTAGATGTCTTCTTGTCATCATACATCTTCTATCAATCTCGAGCAACTTTCATACGCTTCTTAATTAATTGAAATGTATCTATCATCATCTGCATATCATCTTCTTCACTAGAGAATGTTCACCAACATTGTCCCAATGCAAAGGTGAACAATAAGGTCTATCATAGAGAGCTTCAAAATGTGTCATACCAATCCTAGCTTGGTAGCTATTGTAGGAAAACTCAACTGATGGCAGATAGCTATCCCAAGCACCTCCGCAATACATCACACAAGCACGAAGAAAATCCTCTAGAATCTGCATTGTCCTTTCTGACTGACCACCGGTTTGTGGATGATATGATGTATTGAATTGTAGGTCAGTCCCCATCTCTTGTTGAATCTAAATCCATAACTAGGAGGTAAACTTTGGTTCACAGTCAGAAATTATCACTTTAGGAACTCCATGTAGATGAACTATCCACTTAACATACAACTGAGCTATATCAACAAATTTGTAAGTGTATTTGAAAGGTAAGAAGTGGGCAGACTTTGTGAGTCGATCAATCACCACACAAACAACATCATAACCTTTCTTGGATTTAGAATAACAAAGTCCATGGTAATCTTTCATTTCAGAATCTCAAGTAGATGAAGAAAATCACCAGGTTCTTGATGCTCTATCTTTACTTGCTGATAGGTCAAACATTCCACAACAAACAAAGCTATCTCATTCTTCATATTCTTGCAACAGAAGTTTTGTTGTAGGTCCTTGTAGATTTGAGTTACTTTAGGATGAATCATGTACTTAGACCCATGAGCTTCAATCGGAACCTTCTACCTTAGATTACCAACATTGAGAATCCGCAACCTATGTCAGAAATGGACGACACCATCCACTCCAACTGAGAAGCCAGATTGCAATTTCTCAGTTAAGGCCTTCATCTCCTCAACCTTAGACCTCTCTAACTGTGCAACTACAACCTTCGACATCTAGATCGGTATAATGGAAAAACTATCCATGTACACACAACTTATCTTCCTCCACTGAATCAACATGTTGAGCTTACTGACTAGAAACATGTTCTAGATTCTTTGACGCATAAAGCTCATAGCTCTTCTTCCGACTCAGAGCATCATCAACTACATTAGCTTTACTGATATGATAGGTGATGGTAAAGTTGTAGTCCTTAAGGTACTCCATCCACCTTCTCTATGGCAGGTTCAGATCTTTTTGTATCAACAACTACCTCAAGCTTTTATGGTCAAAGAAGACTTCAAACTTCATCAATATAGATAGTGTTGCCAAATTTTTAGAGCATGACCAATGGGAGTTAGTTCTAAATTATGTTTAGGCCAATTTGTTTCATTCAGTTTCAATTGACAGGAAGCATAGGTGATAACTCTACCTTCTTGCATCAAGACACACCCTAAGCCTTGTTTGGAAGCATCAATGTAAATGACATAGGGTATGCCTTCAACAGGCAAGGCAAGAATAGGTGCAGATGTCAAGCACTCCTTCAGCTCCTAGAAACTATCCTCACATTCAGGTGCCCATGAGAACTTGATCTCCTTCTGTGTCAACTTGGTTAGCGGAAAGTCCAACTCAGAGAAGCTCTTGATGAATCTCCAATAGTAACCTGCTAACCCAAGGAAACTACAAATCTCTGAGGGATTCTTTGGAGCTTTCCACTTGGTCACATCTTCTACCTTCACAGGATCAACAACTATATGTCCAATAGAAATCACATGACCCAGAAACATCACTTCCTTTATCCAGAACTCATATTTTGAAAATTTAGCATAAAGTTGGTTTACTCTTAGTGGGTTGATCACAAACTGTAAGTGTTCACAATGTTGTTCTTCCATCTCAGAGTTAACCAAAACATCATCAATGAACACCACCAAAAACTAATCGAGGTAAAAGCGGAATACTCGGTTCATCAACTCCATGAAAGAAGTAGGGGAATTAATCAAACCGAAAGGCATGACCGGGAATTCATAATTCCCATAGTGAGTTATGAACATTGTCTTCGACACATCCTCATCCTACACATGCATGTGATAATATCCACATCACAGGTCCATCTTCAAAAACATGGTGGTTGACTTCAGCTGATCAAATAGGTCATCAATTTGAGGAAAGGGATAACATTTCTTTACCGTCCATTGGTTGAGAATGAACTTGTCCATGCACATCCACAATGAACCATCATTCTTCTTCACAAAAAAGACATGGGATCCCCAAGGTGAGATGTTGGGGGGATAAAACCCATGCCAAGAAGCTCCTAAAGCTACTTCTTAAGCGTGGCAAGTTCATTAGGGGCCAAGCGATAAGGTGGCTTCCAGATTAGCGAAGTCCCGGGCATAAAATCAATGGAAAATTCCACCTCGTGAGTTGGTGGTAGTCCAAGAAAATTATCAGGAAACACATAAGTAAAGTCCCTAACCACATATATATGATCTAGAGAAGGAGGTGTGGCATCAAGAACGATACATGCTAAGTATGATCTACACTCTTACAAGACAAGTTTTTCATATTTGATGGCAGAGATGATGAATCTCCAATCCTCTTGCTTCCTACTCTTGATACATAGCCTCTCTCCATCAGTATGAAACAAGCTAACTTTCTTTTCTTGACAGAATAAGGTTGCATCATACTCTTCGCCCAATCCATGCTCATGATAACATCAAAGGAAGACATGTCGAGCAGTATAAAGTCTAAAGGAAGCATATTTCCTGATATAAAAAGGTCCATGATAGGGAGTTTGACATAAGAAGAGCAGATCCTACCACTAGGTGTTTTTACATTAACACATAGGCCATGTATTTAGATTCTAACTCTAACATGGAAGCAAGCTGAAAAGACATGAAGTTGTTCGAAGAGACAAAATTGAAAAGTGCTTTGATAGGATGCATGCTAATATGTAAGGTACCTTCAATGACTTCATTATCCTCTCCAGTTTCTTTATTATTTAGAGAAAACACCCTTCCATTCTACCTCTCCACATAGTGTCATCACTGGTTCTAATTGTTGTTTCGTGAAGGCAGAATCTTTCATGGCTATTGTGGCTGATGTATTGGCTTCTAGGCCGGTTGCTAGGATGGATCATGTCCTTGCTAAAACTGGGGATAGCAAGGTTGAATATGTACAAAATGGCTAGACTCATGGCAGGTAGGTGTGTGTCGATCTTCTCTTTGAGCATGGGCATTGTTGGCAGGTCAACTCCTAGGAGGGTGGTAGTAGGCACCAGTTTCACCTCTCACGACCATGGTTGTCACCATGATTCTTCCTCTTGTTGTTGTTATGACCCAAAGGTTGAGATCCAGGGTAAGATTCAATTTCCATGGCCTTGTCCACCATTTACTGGAAGGTGAGTTGAAGTTGTAGAACAAGGTTTCAACCAACCTGATAGCTCAGACCCTCTAGGAATAGGGTTGATCTTCTCTCGGCACCAAGGTCTGTGGAATAGCGTTCCAACAATAGGAACCATTGAATGTAGTTGGCAACACTCATTCACCCATGCTTAAGGCTATATAACTCAGTCTCCTTCTCCCTCAAGAAAGACGGATAGATGTACTTCTCCTTGAAGAGCTTGAGAAATTGGTCCCAAGTCATGGTGGTTGTGTCTCTGGTGCAAGCTATGTCGTTCCACCACACTCAGGCTGGTCCATTCATCACATCAGTTGCAACACACACTTTCTGATGAGGAGGACAGGCCATGCCCTTAAAATTCTAGTCTGGGCCCCAATCCAATCATCAACCTTGTCAACCATGTTCTGTTCATTCTCTCCTTTTAAGTAAGGCAGCTACATCTTGATGAAGTCCATCAGGATGAACTCCTTTGGCTTGCTAGCATTGGCAGTAGCAGTGGTGAGTTACCCCACTAGGGTAGAAGAGAGTAGTTTGTGCAACATGGCCAACTCCTATTCTTGGGTAAGGCCAGGGGTGTTAGGGATCACCATACTATGTCCTTGTGGTGTCACCAAGGTGTCCAAACTGCTAGAGTCATTCTAGGCAGAACCCTTGGAGTTTTTGTCATTGTTCATGTTGTCAAACAAGTCAACTCTCATGAATGGAAAGTTTATCATATTAAATTTCCAAGAGTTAACATCATCGATGAGAAATTAATGTCTAAGGTTACTATTTCCTAAAAGCATGCTATTTTGGACAATCTATATCACCTCGGGCCAGACATGTATCATATGGATCTGGGAATCCTTGTAAACCAAGATAGTGGTGTGGAGGAAAATCTTATCATCCCTTGAACCCTGATCCTTTCTAGACACCCATTCTTTCAACTTCATATCCTAGTAGCTTCCTGAATGCTCTGATACAACGTTGTAAAGAGGTGAGATCACCTCCTTACTAAAATTTGTAGGAAATACAAAAGATCCATATTTTCACAAAGATAATAGATATTGAGGGATGAATGTATAATATTCCAAGTAAATAAGCATGCACCAGATACATATAAAATGTCAATAGTAGCAGAAAGGAAAAGAAACTAAATCTATTATATAGATTTAATCATTGTTCACTACATAAGTTTTTCAGAAGAAAAGGGTGAGAAATCAAAGGATCTAGCTTTAGAAACCTAGACATCCTTCAAGAAAGTATTGAATGTACTCTTGGTCCTATTATCCTTGATCTTGTTTAGCACCTTGTCCAAAATCTGGGTGGTTGGGAAATCACCCAACAAGAGGGAAAGAAAACAAGGTATGTGTCAACAATATGATCAAGAATAAAAGAATGAAAATAACATGGAAGGATATAAGTTCGTCAATAGATGAAGAGATCAAAAATATAAGGCAAAATCAAAATAGATGCTTATCATACCATTAAAATAATACAAGAATTGCATGCATGATTAATATTAACTACATTAACTTAGTAGGGTTGAGGCATCCACCAGACCCCAACCTATAGGTGAGGGGAGAAATAACACATTCCCAGTCACCTACACAAATTATATATGGGGGAGAATAACACATTCCCCAGGGAAAAATAATGCATGCCCTATCTATGGGTGGTTGTACATGAGTACCACTACATTAGCTAAATAGTCTAATAAAATAAACATGCTAAGAGGAACTATGGCAAGTAGAAGCATCATATATTTGAAACACGACAGTGGGGTACAAGACCAAAGAAATAGAATATCAATACTAATTATTGAGGCAATTTAGCAAAAGAGTCATCAATAGAGAAAATAAGATTCATATAATGGGTTTTCTTGAAAAGGTCATTGCAATATGACTAATAATACCGAATCCAGGAAGAATGAGAATATACACCTATGGATGACCGAAGAACCAAAAGAGATGTTGGTATAATATGGGGTCTCCCCCTCCACCTCATTAGGGAATATAGGGTTTGGTTTGCAAATATCTCAACTTAGGATGTTATAATACACATACCTTTATATAGTGTTCAAATACCAATTTTCATCACTTCTAGATGTTACAAGTTCAACTTTGGCCTGTTTCAATTTATTAACATTCATTAGTGTACAGATTACACATTATTGCATAGAAACCCTAAGACTAAAGTTTTTTCACAAAACTCAGATTTAGACTCTGAAAATATCACAATTTGACAAATTAGGTTCTCCTGATCAAGAAAACATATCTTGATGTCAATTTTGGAATTATGGTGATTAAGTTGTAATTTTTATTGATTTTGTGTATTAAAATCATATTCCAAAAATCACTGTTCAAAAAACCTTGAAATCGTACCTTAAATGCATTTTTATTAGATACAACTTAATATTCCTGTTCCAATTTTTTTTATTAATTTTGGACAAGCATTTTAAAAGATATGAAATTTTCAATTCTGACCAACTAAAAAATGGCATGTCAGCAATTTAGTTGCAAGCAAGGAAGAGAGAGAGGGAGAGGGGTCGGCCCATGACTCCCCCCCACAACCTATCCTTGGTCATTCTTTACCATAGGAGGGATGTACCAATCATTTCAGATTCATCTAGATCTAGTAACAAAGTATAGAACAACAAAGAAATGAAACCCTAAACAAGAACATCATCTAAAGGTGGAGAACATCATTTAAGCATAAGAATATGAACTAACAAGCTTATAATAAGAAATAAAAGTGGGGAAAGTTATATAAATTTCCTATAGGAAGAAGATTAGATCCCAATCAGTAGGAAAATTGAGCAATATGGGTTGGTAGCTCCAATAACTAACTCCAAACTTGAGCAACAATCACCTTCTTCTCAAGGATACAAACCCTAAGCGAGAGGAGCATGGAAAGAAGAGTTTTTGAGATTTAGATGAAGTTATGTCATGGAAGACCAAGGTTTCAACCTGGAGGAAGATGGAAGGAAGAATAACAATAGGGAAAATAGAGTAGAAGGGGAAGAAACCTACTTGCCTTGGTCGGAAACACAAAAAGGTGACTTTAGAAACCCCAAATGAGCTTAAATGAAACCATAGAAGACCTTATTCACCAAGATGGCTTCTTTTTCTACCGTGTAACAACTCCTCCATGGACAAACATAGATAGGATGAATTTTTTAGTAGGAGGGAGGTGATATGGATCAAATATTTTGGTTGGGAGGTAAGGAAGGAGTATATAAAGCTTTATGGTTAAGGAACAAGCAAGGCATGAAGTGACCAAGCTACTTTCCATGTGTCCATGTATAAGGGTTCCCATGGTGATGTAAACCTTTATGGATATTGAAGAAGTATATCTTAAGGTGTCAATTTAATTTCCATGTGTCCATGTATAAGGGTGCCCATGAACATGAAAGCCTTTATGGATAAGGAAGAAGTCAAGAATGATGTGTCCATGGAGCTTTCCATGTGTCCATAGCCTAGAGATTCCATGGCCATGCAAACATTTGTTCCACATCTCCTAGAGAATTATTCTCCATCAATTTTTGGTTCTTGAGGCCCACCACCAACATCCAAACAAAGAACCAACCCATTGGTTGATAACTCCTAAAGATAAGCTCATCCATAAAGGGGAAAATCCCTAAAAGGCCCTTGAAGAGGAACACCTCCAAACCAAGGTACAACTAGGAGCCCCATGGAACAACAAGCTCGAGAATCATAACAAAACATCTAAGGATAATAAGGTATGTCAAAATTTGCAAATAAAACCTCCCAATTTGGTCAATTACAAAAAAGTCCAAAATGTGAATAAAAATTGTGTAACTTACACAAACATCATCCAAATTGAACCAAAATAGAAACGTAAGATAATATCATGATTTCAAAACTACTCACACGGTTAGATTAGGGTATAGAGCACTTATTAATGGTAATTAAGCTTGTTCAACACATTAAGCAAAGTTTGGGGCCTTACACTTCTAGCACAAATTTATTTACCATTGTTCCACTTATGTGGTGATTTTGTATTTTAGATCCTTAAATAATCTTTCGCTGAGGTATTTGTGCATAAACCCTTTCATTGGTATAATTATTGAACCATTTTTCACCAAACCACTATAAATTCTACTAATTCATCAATAAGGACATAAAGGACGGTATGAGAAGAAAAACTTAGGGAAAAAGGTTACATGGAGATTAAATTCAGAATTCGATATGTTACAAGTGTTACCATAGGTCAAACAAATCCATATGTATGATTTCAAGATGTCTATATATACCAAGAACTGGTTTTCTTTGTAAACGATGTTTTAATTTGTTTGCCTAATGTGCAAGGTTCACATTTTTCAGGATTATCAAAAGAAACTTTACTAGATTATGCTCAAATAACTTTTTAATAACATGAGTACTTGCATGTCCTAATATTTTATGCTATAGACTTTGAGTATTATCATTTGCAATAAGACATTTTCTAATAATTTTTTTCTTAGTGTTAGGCCTAAGAACATAAAGAGTGCATACTCTTTTTCCTTCATATATTGTATTAGTTGTGTATTCTTCAAGAAATTTGTAGTAAGATTTATTGAAAAACATATCATAACCACTATCACATAATTGACTAACAATTAGCAAATTGTGTTGCAAGTCATCTACTAATAGCACATTCTTAATTGTGAGATTAGTTTTGATATTAATGATTCCCATGATGGTGTCTTTGTCATTATTTTCAAATGTGACTGATCCTCCATTTTTCTTTTTGAATCAATGGAAATCAAATTTTATCTCCAGTCATATGCTTGGAGCATCCACTATCAACCCCCAAATCCTGCAATTTTGAGAAGGTTTTTGTGGTACCCAAGTAACGCCAATGACGGTTAATGTAAAATAAGAAAAATGTCATATATGGAACTGATATTATCAAGCCAGAAAGATTTTTACATATATGAAATTTAAACATTTTCTTGTAATGATTGAATATATCAAGTTAAAGTTTGGACATACTTGTTTTCGGTTGAGAAGGTTTGTTGACTGAGGAGATAACACTATTGGCTAGGTAAGGACTGAAGGAAGAAAACTTAGCCATAACAAGCGACAACAGAAAACATCCAGTACCCCTTCTCTTAAAGAGGGTACCTCCAACTACGCACCAACACCCTTCTCTCAAAGGTAGCAAACTTGGGTTGGAGTGGAAAGATAACTGAAGCAACTCTGACCCTGGGTACTCTCGTACTCCCTGATCGGACCAAATGCTAGAGTTACAACACCTCTCTCGAGGGAGTTGAAACGGGAAACATGATTCGATAGCTAGTCACAACATGATCCAAGCATACAAGCTAGAGTTCAGATGCAAAGAAAAAGAAATCATCTAAGAAAAGGGGGCTAAACACAGAATAATAGGTATTAAAACTCCACTAATGCCATTACCATGAGCATTGTATAAAAGGTTTTAGTTACATGGCGTAATAAATGAAAGTAAATGACTGTAAAAGGGGAAGATAGGTATCGCCTCCTTGATATTGGAGGGTGATATACAGCAGTAGACCCCTAAGGTGTCTCTAACCCGATACCGGGTGAGAGCTCTAACCGACATGCCCGTGTCGGGTGGCCAGCCCTATCGGGCGACAGGAAGTGACAGGCAGGCATAACGACCAAGGCTCACTACCCGATATGGCCGTATCGGGGTACCACCCTCTCGAGCAGCACGCTGTGACGGGAAATCTGTATCAAGCTCGGTATCATGTCAGGTTAGAGATATCTTAGTGATGTGTGACTAGGCACCTCTCTTTTCTTGTGAAGTCATAAATGTTATGGACTCTCACTGCCAACGTGAAATGGACCTGCAGGGTCATACACATAGGATTTAACCTGGAAGAGGAGTTTTGTCCAAAAAGCAATGTTTAGATTGATTACTAAAGGAGTTTAGTAGTTCAATTAAACACTCAATCAGTTGATAGCTCAATATCATATGGTTCAAGGTGTTGGACGCATTGATTGGAGTATCGGATTGATTGAAATCGCAATTGACTGATTCTGCACAACCTGTGCTCCCAACCGATCGACTCAAGTGTTGAACCGGTCGGCTGATGTTGTTGAACTGGTTGGCTGGATGTGTCCAACCGATCAGCTCATGCCCAGGGTGAAATGACCGGTTCAAGTGTTGAACCGATCGGCTCAACTGGTGCAACCGACCAGTTGGGAAAGTCAGGTCGGCAAGAATTTTCCTTTCGTTTAAAATTGCCCAATTCGATTGGGAATAACATTGGTATTCGATACCAATTGGGAACGAAACAAGGAAAGTCTTTTTGAGCCAGATCAGGACAGTGAACCGATTGGTTTAGGGCACCAACCGATCGCTTGGAGTATCCCAAACGATCGTCTCAGGTCCAACCGATTGGCTCAAGGGCTGAACCGATCAGTTCAGCTGTGAACCGATCGTTTCAGGTTGCGAACCAGTTGCTTTTGTGGAAAATATCGAACCCTTCTACTCCTGTGTTTAGTCCCGTATTGCCCGGGATAGAGAACCCTGTCCCATGACCCTCCTATATATATAGGGGTAGTGGGGGCTTCTCAGATAACAGCTTAGTGCAACCAGTTGCTCTGCAAGTTGTCGTTCTCTTTGGTTTTGATAACCAAGAGAGAGCCCGAGCAAGTGCTTCCCACAAAAGGGAGGTGCAGCAAGGGAAGGACAACTGCAGTTGCAACTGGAGGCAGGAGAGCGTGTTGGTGACTAGTACGTCAACAGGAGGGTGTGACTCCTTCCACTTCCTTGTGGGACAAGGAGTGTGGAGTTCCAGGTGGTCTGTGTGGACTACTACAGAGGCGGGAGGACACTGCCGCTCAGGAGGACAACTGTCATCTGATAGTCTGGTAGGAGGAGGAGTCGTCAGTCCCGGTGCAACCAGGAGCTGCACAGATGCCGTCCAAGACCGGAGTTGAATACCGCGCATAGCGTGAGGTATTATCGCCGAGCAAGCCTCATGACAAGGTACGATTCCACAAACCATCCTTTCCTATTATATAGACGTTGACGTGTTTCCTCGTGTTGGGTTTGGGGGAGAAATTTTTTTTGTTTCCGCTTCCTTCTCTACCTCCCCTAAAACCCAATAGTGGTATCAGAGCCACGTCAACTGTTCTATATTTTAGGAATATCGATATGATCGATTTTGGTTTGCCGTCTTTATTTATTGCATACGATGCGAATAAAATTGGCTTTATGCATGTCCAATCCTAAATCTACAAATCCCAATTTACATATATGATATGTATTATTAATGCACTCGATACGCGTCGCCCTTAAACGAGTTTTGTGGTGGATGTATAGTGTGGTTATGGCCAATAAACCCTATCTATGTTTGGTTGTGTGTGGTTTCTTGCATCTCGGTCTGCGCACCGATCTTCCTTCTCCTATTCCTGATGTAACTCGAAATAATTCGAGATTCTTTTCTACCTTTGCTCCCCCCAAATGTAACTCGGGGTTTTCCCTTTTAAAGCAATGTAATAATAGGATAGATTTTATTTCCTGTTATGTCAAAGACCGGAGGACATCGAGACAACAGTTGAGACAATCGGTTCAAGGCGTGAACCGATCGGTTGACGTTCCAGATGATCGGTTCAAGGAGTGAACCGATCGGTTGATGGTTGGTTTGAGGAGCAAGACGAGCGGGAGGCGGCCATGATGAGATGCACGACGTCCAGGCAAACCGATCGGTTGGAGGAGCCAACTGATCGGCTGGTGGCACCAGACGACCGGCCAGAGAGAGTAGATCATTCATATGATGAGTTGATCAACTCGGATGGCAAAGCACAGAATTCATCTTGTACAGGTTGCATGTGATGTAGACCTAGATGACCGTGATTCCTCTTGGCTCGAGGAATCACATTAGGATGGCCATAATCATCGTTTTTTATCGTTTGTGCATGTTTTCTGTGGGATATAGCATGTATATGATACGTACTATGTATTGTGGCGATTGGATATGTATACGTATATAAAAACCAAATCCCTCATTAAAATATTAAGTTTTAGATGCCTTCCAAATGTGACACACGTGAAAAGCTTGATCGACCAAGTGTGGGCACGCCCTAGCGTGGTGCACCGTCTATCTCGTGGAAGCGTGAAGGATGAATGTGTGGGTCTGCCCTAGCAGGGTGCATGTTCATTATGTTTGCTTTGGGCCGGACTTAACAAGGTGACCTAGATAGGATCTAGCACCTTGAGGCATGGAGATGATCATGGTAAGGAGTTGCATATGACATCTTATCAAGAGTTGCATATGATGCAATTGGCAAAAGTTGCCTACCTGAGAGATCTATGTTGTGGGTGACAGCCCTAGCTAGTCCATGACTTAGAGGATTTCAGGATCTTGCCCACTAGAAGGTTGTACGCTGCAATCTTCCGAATTGATGGTGAGGGCTATCAATTTGAAGTAAAATAGTGGGAGCGATAATTAATTAAAGGCCTAATTTTATCGTCAACTTTTCAAATCAATCAAACAATTCAAAAAGAGTTTTGGACTGAAATTGCATATATTTCTTTTTGTTAAAATAAATGGTTAATCAACAAATCACTTTATTTGCGATCGGTCTTTGAGACCAACAAATTAAATGGGAATAATTCCATGATTGGTTAGGATAATGAGAAGTGTTCTCAATCAAAGAGAGAAAGCTCTAAGTCCTAGTTATACCAAGACCATATGAACTCAATCCCACCACATCAATGACTGAAAGTATGCTTATGGAAGCATACCGAGGAAAACATTGATGAGGAGTGCTTGATGTTGTGTTCTCTAAACTATGAGTTGCAGAGACAACATGAGACATATGATGTCTCCAAGATACTATCCTAGTATGTCATGACAGAAGGAGATCCAGTAAGATATTCACACACTCAATGTGATTGGGTATGTGGAAAACCTGACTAAGAAGGATTCCCTGTGAGCCAAGAGTTGGCTATTGGTATGATACTGCAAATGTTGTGAAGATCATACAATTCATGATAAGCTACAACATGAACAACTTTGACAAGCGTTGACAGAGTTGTTGGACATGTTGAGGATAGTAAAGGCAAAGATGAAGAAAGACAAACCATAATCTTTGATGTGATCAAAGAGAAAGGTAATTCTTAAGGGCAAGGATAAGGGAAAAGCAAAGAAGTGTTCTGATGCTAGCCAGCAATCCAAGTCGTCTTCAGCCTCAAGGCACATGGGGAAAGGGTGTATGAGGGATTGCCCTCTATATCTGGAAGAACAAAAGAAGATGAAGAAGGGGATGGAGATCTCCACCTAAGGTATCATGAAATGAACCGCTTCTTTATCCGAGGTATATGATACCAAGATATGGATATGTCATATATGATATGAAATATCCGCAAAGAAGTGATGGCCTTTGTGAAAGGACCAAGAAAGAAGTACCCATCATTGGAGCAAGTGTTTCTATCATAGATAGGAGTACCTTTCAGTTCATTTCAGCCTAAAGGGCATGAAATAGAGTCGAGAACTACTATTTCATATATTGCAATAGATAGAAACACTTTATTTTTGCATATTGTATGACAATGATGGCAATTAATAAAGTTGATGTTTCAATCTTAAAGATATGATCGTTGTGGCAATGCCTTGTTTATCTTGTAATACATGGTATGTATAAGATAAAATGATACCTAAACGTATTGATAACTCAAACAATCTAATTAGCATCAATCATGAGGGATTCATTTCTAGTTTCCATATGATGGATAAATCTAGACTCTTTTGGTTAGAAAACCATTAAGAGACATGAATATCTTGGACATGATTAATCAATCTTCACTAATGGTAGTGGGAGAATGATCATCCAATTAGGTATAATACATGTGATGTATTTACATACCTATTGGAGTAAGTGCTACTACTTCAAATGGTATTTAGAGAAATACCAATATAAATATCTTGAAGTGTTCAAGATTATCATAGATGAAGTGCAAATTTGGTAAAGTGTTAATTCTTGATGAGATCAATGAATGAAACACTTGAACCAAATGTTTGTGATCCTTACGAGTGATTATGATAATGTATCATAGTGAACTCATGATTAAGGCATGGTGATGTCTAAATCAAGAAGGAATCATACTCTAAGGAGTTAGAGAATGATTATCGAATAACTGAATTCTTCTTAATAAAAGAATACCCCACACTAATAAAGGAAGTTAAGAATCACAAGGGTTGTGAGTTCTTATATCCTTAACAGATACACCTCAATTATCTATGTGATGAGTTGTTCATGTGATGAGTCAACGATCTAGATGAATATGAGGAACCGAATTTTGAGTTATGATTTATGATCATTACATCCTAAATGATTTCCATGTGAACCATAAGGTATGACCTTGATGGTAGCACTCATTGGATGAAATCCATAAGTGCAAATGAGTCTTAAGTGTTAATACACATGGATAACATTTTGAGAAGGATGATGCTTGTTGATTGCAACTTAATGACTAAGACATTTGGCATATGGATACTATAACTGCATTCCTATGAGGAATAAAATAAGGATGTGTACGTGACACAACCTATAAGGTTTATAAATCCACTAATGCAAATAAAGTTTATAAGTTACAATGGACTAATCAATGTGATTGATTGAGTACAAGAAACTCAGAATTGGATCTTTACTTTAATGATATAGTCAAAGGGTTTGACTGATATGTCAAAGATAAAGAAGGGATCTATGATTTAGTGGGAGTGTATTCACATTCCAAATGTTGATGTGAAATGGAAATGTTCTAAATTGGAAATCCAAAAGTGGAAATTATCTTTAAGGAAGATAGAGATGTTTTCCTATATTATAGGAATAGAGATCTATAGAGATAGTTCTCATAAAAAAATCTCTTGACCTGGAAAGAGAAAGCATACATTGGCAATCTGTACTGAAGGGTTCAGTATGCGTAGATTCAGTGGGAGAAAACTTGTCCATGTTATATGGATATTAGTATCCCAAGGCCAAGTGTCCAATTCTTATGAAGAATGGGAACACTAAGAATAGATATGGATCTATCATGTATGTAATCATCACATTGTCTTGCATGTATGGACATGGCAAGAACAAAATGCATTCATCATCTTGTATGTATGACATGACAATTTGATGTGCTCATCCTGTTAACTTGTATGTGGGACATGACGAGTGGATGTCTGTTTACTTCCAGTAAGGGTTACTAGAATACCATGAGAACTTGATAAGTACTTGTGAAGTACTAGTTCTATGGAGATAAGGAAGAGTTCGATGTAAAGAGTTACATTGATGTGAACTTCCGAAAGGATAGAAAATTAATCGCAAAATATACATAGGATGTATAAAAGTGAAAGTTTGTTGATAATTGGAAATGTTCCAATAAAACCATTTAAAAGGAAATGTGGAGTATCTATGTGTTAGAGAACAGTAGTAGATACTATATGAATCTGAAAGTTCATGAGATGAACTTATATTCCACTCATTGATGACAAGTTTGGAATCCTTGATCATGCAATGTGGCTAAAGGTTAGCAAAGGAATACTAGATCGCATATTACGGCAACTCCATCGCATACGTGTGATGTACAGCGAAGAGATGTGAGACATGCAATTTATACTGACTTTGGCAAGGTGTTTCCATTACTCACTATGTTTGCACTAAGAGCATAGTAACATGTGGGACATGTTTGAGGATCACTATGAATATGATTCAAGGGTGATTGGCTCACAGTGTAAGTGGGAGTCTGTTGGTATGTATTCCCTGAGAGCCAATCATGGGATGATTGGTGGGATACATTAAGATTGATTTGATAAACATCAAAGGCAAGCTTCCAATTCTTTCTGGTTCAGTCATATGAGATAGTGATAGAACAGATTGAATGTCTAGAGAATGACAATACTCAATGACGTATGCCTTCAAGTTCATGACCTGAACGATGAGATCATGCGGATGCTAAGAGTTTGTACATTCTTGTTATGTCCCTAGTCGTATGTCATTATGGAAGGTAGATAGACAGCAATGACACACAAGACTAGATTGTGGTGTTGGTTGATGACAGAATCTCATTAGTCATGATATAGAGATATCAAACCAAACACATATGTACTTATTAGAGAACAAGTGTACCGGACAGACCCACCGTGAGTTTGACACATGGAACCATGAGATGGTAGTCACAGTCAGTACTCACAGTGATGGTGGTGAGTGTGATTCTTTGACCTGAAATCACTACACTCAACACATGTCGTTGGGCACACTTTGACATCATCAAACGTAGTCCTGAAACATGGGTTGTTATAAAAGTGATGATTGGGTGGCTTTGACACATGGGGCTTTTGAGGGGTGAGTGATAGATATGGAATTTGTCCCTCCTGGGGGAGTTTGATATCCAAGGCCACTTGATGAGTAGGATTGAGATAGGTGTGCGCACGCATGTGTGAATCAGTATGTGATATTGATGTCATACATATCTCCTTCAATCTACTCTAAGATTAAGAAAGTGAATTAACGTTGACAGGATGACTGTTCCATGCCTTGAGTTCATTCGAGATATCAGGGACAAAGGAATTATACATTCGCTGTAACACCATTCACGGATTGTAGGATGAATGTTGTTCTCTAACTTTCTACTTTCAGTTGGGTAGCACTGATGTGTGACTAGGCACCGCTCTTTGCTTGTGAAGTCATAAATGTTATGGACTCTCACTGCCAACGTGAAATGGACCTACAGGGTCACACACATAAGATTTAACATGGAAGAGGAGTTTTGTCCACAAAGCAATGTTTAGATTGATTAATAAAGGAGTTTAGTAGTTCAATTAAACACTCAATCAGTTGATAGCTCAATATCATATGGTTCAAGGTGTTGTACGCATTGATTGGAGTATCGGATTGATTGAAATTGCAATTGACTGATTCTGCACAACCTGTGCTCCCAACCGATCGGCTCAAGTGTTGAACCGGTCAGCTGAGGTTGCTGAACCGGTCGGCTGGATGTGTCCAACCGATCGGCTCATGCCCAGGGTGAAATGACCGGTTCAAGTGTTGAACCGATCGACTCAACTGGTGCAACCGACCAGTTGGGAAAGACAGGTCAGCAAGAATTTTCCTTTCGTTTAAAATTGCCCAATTCGATTGGGAATAACATTGGTATTTGATACCAATTGGGAACGAAACAAGGAAAGTCTTTTTGAGCCGGATCAGGATAGTGAACCGATCGGTTCAGAGAACCAACCGATCGGTTGGAGTGTCCCAAACGATTGGCTCAGGTCCAACCGATCGGCTCAAGAGCCGAACCGATCGGTTCAGCTGTGAACCGATCGGTTCAGCTGTGAACCGATCGTTTCAGGTTGCGAACCAGTTGCTTTTGTGGAAAATCTCGAACCCTTCTACTCCTGCGTTTAGTCCCGTATTGCCTGGGATAGAGAACCCTGTCCCATGACCCTCCTATATATAGGGGTAGTGGGGGCTTCTCAGATAACATCTCAGTGCAACCAATTGCTCTGCAAGTTGTCGTTCTCTCTGGTTTTGGCAACCAAGAGAGAGCCCGAGCAAGTGCTTCCCGCAAAAGGGAGGTGCAGCAAGGGAAGGACAACTGCAGTTGCAACTGGAGGCAGGAGAGCGTGTTGGCGACTAGTACATCAACAGGAGGGTGCGACTCCTTCCACTTCCTTGTGGGACAAGGAGTGTGGAGTTCTAGTTGGTCCGTGTGGACTACTACAGAGGCGGGAGGACACTGCCGCTCAGGAGGACAACTGTCATCCGACAGTCCGGTAGGAGGAGGAGGAGTCAGTCCTGGTGCGACCAGGAGCTGCACAGAAGCCGTCTAAGACCGGAGTTGAAGACCGCGCATAGCGAGAGGTATTGTCGCCGAGCAAGCCTAGGGACAAGGTATGATTCCACAAACCATCCTTTCCTATTATATAGACGTTGACACGTTTCCTCGTGCTGGGTTTGGGGGAGAATTTTTTTTGTTGTTTTCGCTACCTTCTCTGCCTCCACTAAAACCCAACACTTAGTTTCTCGGGATCCTTGTATCGGGTGTAGGGGCGAGCCATCTTGGGCAAGGGCCCATCTAGGAACCCGACACATCGGGCGGCCTTCTTGGTCGTATCAGGTTGCTGCAGCTACCGAGATGGGTTCTAAGTGAACCACTCCCGCCCCTCTCGGGTAGGGGTGTGCTCACCTAGTATCGCCTGGTACGCCCTTGGAACGCGTCACACTAGCTCCTGAAGCTTTCCAAGGTTAGCTTTCGCTAGGATTCTGCCCGTCCCATCGGAGTCCTATAGCTACTATTTATAGGCAGTGGTTGAAAGAAGTTGCGGTTCTCTGGGCGCCACGTGTCCTCCATCGACTTCATTAGCGTGGCTTCGGGAATGATCGAGATGCGTGTCACCAGGCACAGCCGGTGCCATGTTGCAAGCATTTCGGGTAGTCATGATGGGTGGGCGCCTGCCGGTGGGTGGATCGTATCACATGACACGCTACATCAGGAGAATAGTTGTGGCGGGTACAACTCCCTGTCGGGTAAGCGGCGTATCGCCCGACGGGGTCTTCTTGCGCAACACACCTGTGTCGTACGTCAGCATATCGAGCTGTCGTGTGACGCGTAATAAGTGTGTCGGCTGACTGGTATGAGGGCCGATGCAGGTAAATGCTATTCATGGGCCGGGATGGGCCTTTTTGGTGGAAAGAAAAGAAACAACTCTACAAAAGGATGCAAAATTGGTTAGAGTGTAGCGCAGTTTAGTTTTGTTCAAAACATAACAAAATTGGTAGGAAAAATAGTTTAGAGGGTAGTTTTGACAACAAAATATAGGCCATAAATAACCTCAAAAAGGGTGTTATCAACTCCCCCAAACTTAGCATTTTGATTGTCCCCAATCAATCTGTACATATTTTAAGGCTTTGTTTTGTGATACTTCTTTAGAACCCGACATAGTCTTCAGACAAGGGGTTTGAGTGAGTAATGAGATGTCTTAATGAAAATTTTGTCTGACTACGAACAACAGACTTTATTTTTCTTGCATTTATTTAAGAAAAAATTCTCTCTTTATCTTTATTGAGACTTAGGTGCATGATTCCAAAGTTAGCTTTCACACCAAACAGCTTTTGGTAATAGAAAGTTGGGTTTTTGCGTAGGCTTAAGGCTTTTTGGGTTTTTCTTGTTTCCCATCAGTCCATCTAGGTACGGGTCCATTAACGGGAGAGTGGTCCCTACAGTCCAAGCTAGTTGGCTTTAGAGTAGTGATTTCACATCCTACGTACCACTGCCCCGGATCTACCATACCTAAAGATGGGTACTTTTGGAAAAACAAGTGTGTATATTATTAATATTATTTTTTTTGCCACAACTCTCATGCTTTTATTCACTCTCATAAGGCTTTTCTTTCTTTTTGGGATTTTTGATGGGTAGGGAAACAAAAGCAAGTTGCTATTTGGGAAGCTTTTTCCTTCACATACACATCTCTTAGCTATTGTGAGATTATTTTTCAAAATTGGCGTAGAAAAGTTATAGCCTTTGTCGTTTGAGATTGCAATTTCAGAAAAACATAACAAAAACCTGCACCACCTTTGACACAGAGAAAACAAGTTGGGAGAAGCTGTATCAGATTTTTACTATAGAGTGTCTTTGTACAATTGTATAGAGGCAAGGGGTTGTATATGCACTATATTGTATCAGACTTGTATATGTATATATACACAGAGTATGTTAAAAAAGAAAGAAGAAATACAAAATGCAAAATGGGAGAAATTTTATACCTCCCTCACTGATATATAGTACCCCTCCAAACTTATTCCACACTCTGTCCCAGAGTAGTGAAAAAAGATAAGGTGAGGTAGTGATAAGTCAGTGAAGGCTAGCTGGTGAGCACACCTCTGTCAGATATACGCGCTCACACATATTCTCCACATTTGTTATGGTAGTCGATGAGGTGGAGCTTGCCAGGCATTTGTTGTAGTGTCACTGAGCTAGAGATCCATTCTAGCACAAAAATGTCACAGTCATTGGATAGAGGAACTTGTTGTGGCAGAATTGAAGCTCGTAACATTTTCTCTTTGCCGTCTCCAAGAATGGTTGGAGCAGCATTTCCACCTCCATACAATATTTCCTTACTAAGTGCTCAAGGGGTGTCAATGTTGTCAATGTACACTGCATTGGATGGTCTTTGTTTCTATCTGAGTTGTTGTAGAAAATTCCCACTCGAGGGTGAGTGTACATCGTCAGGAGCATCCAATGGTTGTAGTGCAGGATAGGCAGGAAGATGACACATGGAATTCTACTATGTATCTCTGCCAGAAAAGATTGTTTTGCTCCTGACTCATCAGCAAGGTAGGTGTCATTGAACAACATTGGATGGGCTATGCCTGCGTGTTCAAACTTTCTCTATAGTATCTGGATGTAGGCGGCCGCCACTGATATCGCCAAACATCCTCCTTCTTTCACCATGTCCCTTAAATCGTCAACTGGGACTATGACATTGTCTGCCTCATAGATGACGTCTGTGAGGGTAGAGTCAGCTAACTTCTACATGATCTCGTTTACCTATTCCTGAATTAGTGTAGAGCACGAGGAACATTCGATGTTGCTGATCATTTCTTCTGAAGCATCAGGCGAAGCAGGTCTTCTTTTGAAAGTATTTCTTCTAGAACATCCATCGGCTTGCCTGCCCTGTAAACATACGTATTGATCTTGGGTGCTTCCTCTGGAGGGCTGCTGGGTTGGGAGGATTCAGCTTCGTAATCACTGTCCAACAACTCTTCTGGGATGCCTGCATCCCAGAAATAGCGCTTGTCATTTATCAGCATCAGCGCGTAGATGCTCCTGAGCTGGTAGAAATTCTGGTTGTTGAGTTGCCTTATGAATCCAAAGACATGAAGCAACTCTATGGTATGGACGACTATAAATGCATTGTTTCCTCTTCCTGCTTCTACTTGGACGGGGAAGTCTCCGATGCTGAAGAAATTCCAAACACCGGAGTGGCATTGGATTCCATGCTTGATCACTCAGAGAAGACGCAGCGGAAGGAGCCTCAAGATATTTTCTTCAGGGCGTACGAACATGTGTCTTGAGCATGGAACCTCCTTGTTGCAGCAACTGAGAAGCTGGACGTCATGATGCTGAAGATCATCCGTGCACAAGAACCAATTCTTTCTGTGTTGGTAAGGGGATAACACCAGGTTTGTGTTGTGGTCTTCAATATGTTTCAGCATGTTGGCCACATGCATAGAATCATATAACCCCATCATCAGTCTTCTTGCCAAGGCCGGGGTGGCAGTGTAGATCGACTGTCAGCCTATCCTGGTACTAAGATTCTCGAGTATAGTGCCTTCCAGGACCCTGAACAACTTCTTAGAGATGATGGATGGTGAGCGGAATATGCTCCTCAGCTCCCCTCGTCGTGTAGAGAAGTACTTGTTGCTCCAGACGACGTCTTCTTCATCAGCTTGCGACCTTAGGACTTTGTTTAGCAGTTTCTAGTCTCTGATCATCAAGTATCTGATGGCTTTCCTTTCAAAATCTGCCATCTCGAAGGAAGGGATCTCTGACGGCGCATAAAATGCATCTGCCATCAAACTCCTTCTAGGGGGGGTGTCTGTCATTAACACAGCAGATGTCCCCCCTTTCTCCCTCTGATTCGTCAGAAGAGTCATCCCTGACACTGATCGATTTGTCGTTGTCTTCAGCTTCGTCCAGGGAGGCTGAGGGAGCAGCTTCTTCAATGTCGCGGGAGCTCGCCTGTCCTGCTGGAGCTCCGTCGGTTGTCTTGTGTGTCGTCCCTTCCTCGGGCATTGTGGAAGGCCCACTGGAGGAGGAAGGAGATGATGTCCCAGAGGAGGATGTTGATGAGGAGGGCTGGGAACCTAATCCAGGAGGTGATGGAGACCTCCTTGGCTGTCTTGAGCAGGTGTGGCCATCCCTCCGGTTAAGCTTCTCCTCAACTACGTCGAGGCGTAGGAGCACCTGCTATAGTGTTGCGTTAAGTGTCTCTAGTTGGCCGGGAAGGCCAACTAGAGCTAGCAGTTGCCGCTCATGTTCGCTGAGCCTCTGCTGGAAAATAGAAAATTTATGGGTAAGGGAAGAAAAGTTAACTGAGTGGTTGCTCGTTACCTCCCGCAAATGGTCAAATTTTTGACCAAGGATCTCTCCCAAAGACGGAGGTGCGGCATCAAACCGCCATCTCGATCTCATGACGCTCCTCGCACATGAAGGTCAGCCTGATGACTACTCGAATTCAAGTGGGTCCGAGCCCATCTGTATTGTTTGTGAGGGTGTCGCTTCAGGGTGAGGCGTTGGCACCTTTGTGGCTGCCTCTGCCTCACCTTTCGGTGTTGGTAGAAAAGGGCATGAGGTGAGTGGTTGTTGTTCTATAATCTGGTTGTCAGTGACCTCCTCCGCAACTATCACCAGTGACATTGGCAGTGGTGTCGACGTGGGCTATGCAGCCCTGAGCTCCATCTCGAGGAACTCAACGAACGCCCCATTACTGGCGTCTGGCTGTACCATCACCTTCGCCATTGAAGGCGCAACAGAAGCTTCAGGAACTGCAGTTGTCTCTCCCGCGGCAGCTTCCCTTAGGGCTATTATTGTTGTCTCAGCCCTGGTTGTCTCGGCGACCTCCACGATCGCCATTACTTCTTCTACAACCACGATAGTTGTTGTTGTGGCGGCCACGACTGGGATACGAGTAGCGACATCAGCTTTATCACTGGCTGTCACCAGTTGTGTGGGGGCGGTGGGTGGCTCGGCAGGGACTGTGGAAGATTTGTCCTGTCAGGCGTCGAGAGGGATTGTCCCTCCCATTGTAGCCTCCCTTTCTTATATTCTGGTGGTGGCAGTGTAAGCGGCTTCAACCTCCAACGATTCAACTTCTGCTTCACTGAAGACCAGCTTTTCTACATCATAGTTGATGCAGAACGGGAGGGGTAGAATCTTGGAAGTTCTTGCAAACTTGTAGAAATAGTGTTTGCCCTCCTTGATAATGTTTGCTCATTGCAAGAACTTCATGTTGATCTTGTCATCACCTCAGGTTCTTGACAAGCTGTGTGGCTCCCTTGGGTACCCCAACCCTGTCATGATGAGATTGACGACGCCACCCATGCAATGCTCCTCGGTGGCATCCTTTATGGGGTAAAGACTATTCAACAAGAAGTGTCCCAAATTGACCACCTTGCCCTCCATCATGTACCACATGAGATGGTGTTCTTCGGTGTAGATGTTGCTCGTCTCGTACTTGCTGAAGAGGATACAAGCCACTATCTTGTGGATGATCTTCCAGAAGTAGGAGTGGATGGTCGCCACTTTGCTTCCTGGCTTGTAGTTTGATTCGTCAGTCAGTTTCTTCCAGACACTGACTGGGTTGAAGCCATCACCCTCGCCAAGCCTGGTGCCATTGTTCAGTATCTCCATCTCGTCTTCTGAGGAGGAGACTATCTTGTTCAACAGCTTTTCTAAGATCTCGTGCTCAATGTTGTATAACTGGCCCTACAGCCGGTCTGCTCCTCCGAATCTCTCCACCTCCTCTGTCCTGTTCTGGACTCGCCGGAGGGAGGACATGAACTCCTTTGTAAGCTCAGTATATGATCTCTAGAGGATGAAGCATATTGTCTTCAGCCCTACAGCCCCAAAGACGTTGTCCAGTCTGTTGAAGATACTGAGGTTGTGGAAGGATGGTTGGTGGGTGAATCAGGGTGGTTGGTAGATCTTGACCGCCAACTCCGTATATCTCTGTTGATGCTCTTCGTCCTTGGGCACAAACCATCTTGGAGAGTGAGCCATAGGTACTGCTACAGTTGAAGGGGCTTCCTCCACTTCTATCCTTGGACTTTTCTCAGCTCCAGACGTCACCGCTGAGTTGAGGTTTGGGCACTTCTGCCCGGCTGCAGTGGCTTTTGTAGTGGCCTCGGGGTTGATCCTCCGGCCGTGCTCGTCTACTTGGACGATTGCCTTCTTTGTGCGGGCCATTTCTGTATATATCAAATAAAAGTATGTTAAGTAATATTATTGTTGAACGGGTCACCTTGTATTATATCGGGCGACAAGGTTGTGTCGTCCGATACAAGGAAGGTGATATCTTGAAAAACCGAAATAGGTAAAGACTGCACCAAGCCCGTCATAAGCAAGTCGATATTGGGCAGGGGTAATCTAGTCTTATCACCCGATAGGGGTCTGGCTGATATGACACCTGATATCGTACATCGTTAACAAAACGGGACCTTCCTGATATGATTGCACGATATGGCCCTTGCACGATACACATGTCGCCTGATACAAGATCAGAGGTCGATATGGCTAGAGGCGTTAAAACTCAAAACCTATTGCGCTATAGGGGTGGTATGGTAAAAACAAAGATTTGCCCGATACAATCGCATGAGAAAAGATGTCACCTGATAGGGATGAACTGAAAGGCGATACACGCTAAAACCTTATTAAAACAAAACTGGGTGACAAGGGTCCCGCCCGATACTAGGTATTGGTCAGGCGCATGATAGATGTGCATCGTGTGACAAGCGTGCATCATGCGATACAAAAAATAACTCAAGTCTTGCACCTGACACGGGTATAATAGAAAAGTATGGGATACACTATGCCCGACACAAGTTACACAAGATGATAGGCATGTCAGGTAACTCACGTGATACATGTATCGGGTTATACCTTTATCGTCTAAAGGTCATGACGGGTGACACGGGAGCAGATGGAATATTGGCCGATACTAGAGCTGAAGCGAGAGAGTTGAATGCGTGATACCGGAGTAGGTGAAAAGTAAATGCGAGTGCCCAACACGGTTTACTACAGTTACTATTTATAGCGACTGGTTGTAGGGGTAAATTAGGTAAAAATGGGGCATGCATCGTACATAGAGACAAATCATTCCCATTGTGCGGTCTAATCCGTCACTTCAAGAGTCGATATGGCTTCTCAACCATGCTTCGCGCCTCGCGGCTCGCGTGTCCCGCGATAGGATGCTCGACACGAGAATGATTGCCCGATACGAGCACCATTTGCGTGACATGGGGCTTCTTGCCCGATATGAGTGCCTGACAGGGGCTGACGTGTAAGCTCTGCCCGATACAGTTAGAAAAGACAAGATTGGTGAAGAAAAAAGGTAGAAAAACACTATGAAGAGCATTCTATACAAAAATTTAAAAAGGAGTAAAACTTAGATCGAAATTAGAGGTGAAAAATAGAGCTAAAGAGATCATTGATGGGTAAATTATCATTGGCAGGAAAGAAGACTCCCTGCCTCAGATAGTATTACCTATTAGAGCTTCATAAAACTAAATTGGTGGCCCATAAAACAAGAGAGTTTGTGCATGTGGCGCATGCACTGACTCGGGCCTTATTACAATGATAATGTTCGTAGTGTTTTTCAGAAAGGGAAATAACATCCTATTCTAAAAAATGTAAAATTTTGGGCTGCCTCCCAAAGAGTGTTGTAGTTTTCATCGTCAGCTCGACAGGCTTCAATTCCTTCTATACGAATCCTTCTGCTTCTTGCAGTGCTATTTCTGATCTTCACACAAACTCTTCATCTTCATAGTATTTTTTGACTATGTGCCTGTTCACCGGGAAGACCATCACTAGATCGTCTTTGTCATATAGCTCTATCATCACTGATGGATAGATCTTCACACGGTGAAGGGTCCAGACCACCTAGTTTGTAGCTTTCCTGGAAAAAGACGGATAGAGGATTTAAACAATAAAACTTTATCACCTTGACTCACATCCTTTTTCTTCAGGTGGACATCATGCCACACCTTTGTCCTCTATTTGTAAATTATGGCATTCTCATAAGCACTAAGTCTCAATTCTTCAAGTTCATGTAGCTGAAGAAACCTTTTCTTCCCGGCTAGATTCTAGTCCATATTGAGGCATTTTATCGCCCAGAACGCCTTATGCTCCAGTTCAAAGGGAAGATGGCAAGCTTTTCTATAAATCAAGCGGTAGGGTGTGGTGCCCAACGGTGTCTTGAAAGTTGTACGATACGCCCATAAAGCTTCATCCAGCTTAGCTGACCAGTCCTTGCGGGACTTGCCTACTATCTTTTCTAAAATCTGCTTTATCTACCGATTGGAGACTCAACCTGCACTGATGTTTGGGTATGATACGGCGTTGCAACCTTGTGACGGATGTTGTACTTGCATAGCAGTGATTCAAACTATCTTTCTGTAAAGTAAGAGCCACCATCACTAATGACGGTCCTCAAAACTCCAAACCTCAGAAAGATGATCTTCGTAAAAAGTTTGATTACTACCTTTGCATCACAATTCGTGGTAGGAATTGTTTCCACCCACTTGGAGACATAATCGACAGTGACAAGAATATAGCTGAAGCCAAAAGAGGATGGAAAAGGGGCCATGTAGTCAATGCCCCACACATCAAAAATCTCAACTTCAATCCAATCAGAGAGTGGCATATCATTTCGACGGGAGATATTCCCCGTTCATTGGCACTCGTTGCAAGATCTTACAAAAGCTTGGGCATCCTTAAACAAGGTTGGCCAATAAAATCCTGATTGGAGGACCTTAAAAGTAGTCTTTCCACCACCCAAGTGTCCTCCATAAGGTGAGGAATGGCATTCCCTTAGAATGTTTGGCACCTCTTCCTCTGGAATACATCTTCTATATAGATTATCTGAGCACCTCTTAAAGAGTAGAGGATCATCCCAATAATAATGCTTTACATCTTAGAAGAGTTTCTTCTTTTGATTGTACGTTATTTCTGGAGGTAAGCAGGGCTTCGTCAGCATAGTTGTCATTGACAGGCAACTGGGCTTCTTCATTGTAGATTATCCTTGAGAGATGGTCTGCAACTACATTTTCTTTGCCTTTCTTATCAATTATCTGATGATCAAAATACTTGGAGCAATAGAGCCCACCTTATAAGCCTAGGCTTAGTGTATTTCTTTTTCATCAGGTACTGTATTGCACTGTGGTCGGTGTAAACCTTCACTTTGGTCCCAATTAAATAAGATCTAAATTTGTCAAAGGTGAAGACAAATGCCAGCATCTCTTTTTCTATTGTGGTGTAATTTACTTGCGCCTCATTTAGAGTTCGGCTGGCGTAGCAAATTACATGATGCTTCTTAACTTTTGTTTGCCCTAGGACAGCCCCTACAGCGAAGTCACTAGCATCGCACATTAACGCGAAGGGTAGATTGCAATCCGAAGTTTGGAGAATAGGGGGTGTTACTAGGGCTTCCTTCAGCGTCTGCAAAGCCTTCAAACAATCATTAAAAAAATGAAATTTGCATCCTTGACCGGCAAGTTTGAAAGAGGTTTTGATATTTTAGAGAAGTCTTTGATGAACCTTCTATGTACCCGGCATGACTAAGAAATCTTTGTACCCCTGTCACTGACTTTGGCGGGGGTAGTCTAGAAATAGCCTCAACCTTGCTTACATCCACCTCAATGCCTTTCTTGGAGACTTTATGGCCCAACACTATACCCTCTTGTACCATGAAATGGCACTTCTCCAAGTTGAGAACTAGGTTCTTTTCTTCATAGCACTGCAGGACCAATGATAGGTTCTTCAAACAACCATCAAAGTCTTTCCCATAAACCAAAAAGTCATCCATAAAGACTTCTACGATATCTTCCAGAAAATCTGAGAACATTTAGATCATGCAACGTTGGAATGTTGCTGGAGCGTTCCACAGTCCAAACGACATTCTTTGAAAAGCATATGTACCATAAAGACAAGTGAACGTGGTCTTTTCCTGGTCATCCGATAGGATAGGGACCTAGTAGAACCCAGAATAACCATCTAAAAAGAAGAAATACTCATGATGTGCTAGTCTTTCTAGCACTTGGTCGATGAAGGGAAGCGGGTAATGATCTTTCTTCGTTGCTTGATTTAGCTTCCTATAATCTATACACATTCTCCATCCGATGACAGCATGGACGGCTACTTCATCACCCTTCTCACCTTTCACAACCGTCATACCCCCCTTCTTTGGTACTACATGAATGAGACTTACCCAGTTGCTATCATTGATAGGGTAGATAATACCTGCATCTCTCAGCTTGATAACTTCCTTCTTTACAACCTCTTTCAACATCTGGTTCAGCTTTCTTTGGGGTTTGACCAAGGGTTTGGCGGATTCTTCCAGATTTATGTGGTGCATGCATAGAGCAGTGTTAAGTCCCTTGATATCCTCTACTGAATAGCCTATAGCTTGTTTATGGGGCCTCAATTCCTTGATAAGTATTTCCAATTGTTCTTCAATCAGACTGGCGTTAACTATAATGGGATTTCTTTCCTCTTGATCAAGAAACTCATATTTCAAATCTTCCGGCAACTATTTCATCTCTGGTTTGGGCTTAGGTGCCTTCTCTTCTTCTGGTGTCATTTCTAGGGAAGTGTATTTGACTGTCTCTATAACTTCCTCACCCTCGCTCAGATCTTATTCGTTTTGATTTAGGTAATCAAGGATCTTGACAACCTCAGGATCTTCAATTTCTGAATCATAATTGTTTAGCACCCTCATAAGAGGGTCTACAACTGCAGTCTCTTCTCTTATTTATTCACAGTATTGGTAGTAGCTATCCATGAAGTAAGCAGACTCTAACAGGGATGGTCCCTTCATGGCATCCTTCACTTTGAAATCAATGTGGTCATTTCCAATTCTTAAAGTTATGATACCTTCAGCGACATCAATCAGTGCCCTCCATGTTGCCAAGAAAGGGCGTCCGAAAATGATGGGGCACTTTGGGTCTTCAATAGTGTCAATGACAACAATGTCACATGGGATGAAGAACCTCCCTACACGAATTGGAACATCTTCAACTACCCCCTCAAGTCTTTTGAAGGAATGATCTGCCAACTTGATTCTCATGTTGGTTTTGACCATGTCAGTCAGCCCCAATCGTTGTGTGAGGCTTAAGGGCATAAGGCATATGCTAGCCCCTAAGTCAGCTAGACCCTTCCTCTCAGTGGTATCCCCTACATCGAAGGGTATAGTGAAGGCTCCATGATCCTTTTTCTTTGTTGATAAATCATCTTTAATGAAGGTCGTAGACATAATGGCCAGGTGTACTGTTTCAATCCTTCCTCCTCTTCTTTTCTTTGTGACCAAGTCCTTGAAAAACTTGGCATAAGTCGGCATTTCTTCCTAGGCATCCAGAAATGGCACCTTGAGATGGAGCTTTTTCACCGACTCCATAAACCTTTCATATCTCTTCTTAAAATGTTCTTTTATAAGCTTGTGTGGGAAAGGCACTCTCGGAGAGTATTGACTCCTTTTTCCGAGCAAGTTCTCCATAGGTTCTGGTTCTCTGACATAAGCTTGTTGGCTGCCTCCTTCAACTGAATTTTCTGTAGCAACTCCGGGCTCTGGTTCTTTAGGTCTGGCCGATTCAAGGCGTTCCACTGTTTTTCCCGATCTTAGGAGTACCATCTTGGCATATTCCGTGTTAGATGGTATCTTACCTGAAGGAATCTTCATCAACTCTGCCATCTGAGCTAGTTGTTGGTCTATCTGGCGTTGATGTGTTTGCATATCCGCCATCTGCACCTGCATAGTCTTAAGTACACCATAGTTTGATAGCGCACTTTGCATGAGCTGATTGTTTATAGTGTCTTGTCTCTTGACGAAGTCAAAAAGCTGACCCACTAAGTCCGGCTGGCTGTTGTTTTTTGTTTGGCCTTGCCCTTGAGCTTGCACTTGCCCTTGACTCGTGTTAGCTACTTGATGGGGTTGGAACTTTCCTTGTCCTTGGTAACAAGATTTGTTTGTCTGAAAAGAGTTGGTCTTAACGTACTGCCCTTGTCCGCTTCTTTTCTCAAAATTGGATGGTTGCTTGGGTGGATTATTCAATTGATGTGAATTCTCTGCGGCATCCTTGTTGCCATAGCTGAAACATGGGTGATCAGGCCTCTTGAAATTGACATAAGAGACGTTCTCACCTTCCTCCTCTTCAGTTTCTCTATCATTCGACTCTTCAGGTTGAGTATATACATAGTTATCTATTTCGTATCCTCCTTCACCACAGGCGACACACTTCATCACCTTCTGTAGTTATTTCTTGCCCTTTCCTCCCGACTCTTTTAGCTGTCTGACATCAGTAGCTATTTTTTGTATATGAGATGTGATTGCCTCAAGAGCCTTGGATTCGATTCACGGGCCTTCCTTTATGGCTTTCTTAACATGTCCTCTGTCGGTCCTATCGTACTTAGTCCCGGCTTGTAGTTCATCCATGTTTTCAATGATCTTTTTAGACCTACTGGGCTTCTTCGCAAGAAAGTTGCTTCCTGCAGCTGCATTTAGCGATACTCTTTCTTCAGGAGTCACACCATTATAAAACGTTGTTATCAGGAAACCTTTCTTGTAGTTGTGGTGAGGGAAATCCATCTGATACTCCTGGTATCTCTCCCAGGCTTCAGCAGGTTTTCTCCTGGCTTCTGGGTGAAAGATTTGATCTTCTACCTATTGTTGACGGTCTTCTCGGTAGGGTAGAACTTGTTTACGAAAGCATCCGCTAAATAATTCCATATGTTCAAAGATTGATGTGGCAGTCCAAGGTACCATGACAATGCCTTGTCCTCCAAGGAGAAAATGAAACCCTTGCAGTAGATCACTTCTTGTAGAACTCCCCTCATCTTGATGGTGTGACATATGTTTTTGAAAGCATCGAGGTGATGGTAGGGGTTTTCATTCTTGGAACTTCCTCTAAAGCTTTTGTTTTGAATCATGGAGATCATAGTTGGCTTCAACTCGAAGTTTACATCATCAAACCTCAGGATTACCACTGAGCATCTTGAGTTGTTGGCTTTCGTAGCTGCCAACTCCCGGAGAGTCTTTTCTTCTTCTTCGAAATCTTCATTGTCACGGTCTCTACAATTCCGCTCTTGATTATGTTGATTCCTTCTATGCCTACGGAGATGACGACGTCTCACTTGATGATGATCATCCCCAGGTTGTTCTGATTCAGGATCTTCTAGCTCTTCATGTAAATGATCGTTATTGTAACGGTCATCGTCCCCATGTGGAGATGGGTGTGGTCCAACTCTAGCATTTTGCTCGTCCTCAGAAAGAGGTGGTTCTACATGAGGTGGCATGATGAACGGTGTTCAACCAAATAGAGTGCTTCTTCCCTGAGTACCTGAATAGAACGTATGATCAAGTTAGAAAACCTATGTTAAGGAAATGAACTATTTTGTACATATTCAGGTTAGAAGACTAAAATAAACTGTGTTGTCAAGCTTATTACTAAGCTTGAGGCACGGGAGTGTAGTTAGTGGATTCAGGTTCGTTAACAGTACCGTTTTGCCTTGTCCCCGACAACGGCACCATAAAGTTGACCAGCCTAAATTGAGTGTCCAAAAGGAGAAGATTTGAAGTAGTCGAACTTATAAATAACCCGACTCTTAGGCCCCCGCAATGATAATGGGGTCCGAAGTAGCGATCGGGGTCAAACCATAGGGACAAGGGTGGTCATGCTAAGAATGTGGGATCAACACTCTACACTCCGGTAAAAGAAGGGTAAGAAAATGTTCCCAAGGGAATGGTAGATCAAGAATGGTAAAACACAAGAATAAAATGAAACAAAATGCCACAAGAAAGAGTTATAAAGAAAAAGCTATCTCCAACTAGCGTTACAAGGAAGATTTAAGGTTTTGGCATTTCAGCAATATTTAGGAATTTTGTGCAACAGAACCTGAGGAGATAACACTATTGCCTAGGTAAGGACCGAAGGAAGAAAACTTAGGCATAACAAGCGGCAACAGAAAACATCCAGTACCCCTTCTCTCAAAGAGGGTACCTCCAACTAAGCACCAACACCCTTTTCTCAAAGGTAGCGAACTTGGGTTGGAGTGAAAAGATAACTGAAGCAACTCTGACCCTGGGTACTCTCGTACTCCCTGATCGGACCAAACGTTAGAGTTACAACACCTCTCTCGAGGGAGTTGAAATGCGAAACACGATTCGATAGCTAGTCAAAACATGATCCAAGCATACAAGCTAGAGTTCATATGCTAAGAAAAATAAATCATCCAAGAAAAGGGGGCCAAACACAAAACAATATGTATTAAAACTCCACTAATTCCATTACCATGAGCATTGTATAAAAGGTTTTAGTTACATGGCGTAATAAAGAAAAGTAAATGACAGTAAAAAGGGAAGATAGGTATCGCCTCCTTGATATAGGAGGGCGATATATAGCAGCAGACCCCTAAGGTGTCTCTAACCCGATACCGGGCGAGAGCTCTGACTGACATGCCCATGTCAGGTGGCCAGCCCTATCGGGCGATAGGCAGTGAAGGGCAGGCATAACGACCAAGGCTCACTACCCGATACAGCCGTATCGGGGTACCCCCCCTCTCGGGCGGCACGCCGTGATGGGAAATCCGTATCGAGCTCGGTATCGTGTCAGGTTAAAGATAGCTTAGGTTCTTAAGATCCTTGTATTGGGTGTAGGGGCGAGCCATCTCGGGCAAGGGCCCATCTAGGAACCCAGCACATTAGGTGGTCTTATTGGACATATCAGGCTACTGCGGCTACCGGGATGGGTTGTAAGTGAACCACTCCCCCCCTCTCGGGTAGGGGGTGTGCTCACCTATTATCACCCGGTACGCCCTTAGAACGCGTCACACTAGCTCCTAAAGCTTTCCAAGGTTATCTTTCGCTAGGGTTCTGACCCGTCCCATCAGAGTCCTGTAGCTGCTATTTATAGGTAGCGGTTGGAAGAAGTTGCGGTTCTCTGGGCACCACGTGTCCTCCATTGACTCCATTAGCATGGCTTCTGGGATGATCGACATGCGTGTCGCCTGACACAGTGGGTGTCGGGTTGCAAGCGTGTCGGGTAGTCGTGACAGGTGGGCGCCTGTCGGTGGGTGGCTCATATCGTGCGACATGCTACATCGGGAGAGTAGTCGTGGTGGGTACAACTCCCTGTCAGGTAAGCGGTGTATCGCCCGGTGGGGTCTTCTTGTGTGACACACCCGTGTCGCGTGACAACTATATCGAGTTGATGTGCGATGGGTAATGAGTGTGTCTGCTGACTAGTAGGAGGGAAGATGTAGGTAAATGTTGTTCATGGGCCAAGACGGGCCTTTTTGGTGGAAAGACAAGGAAAAACTCTGCAAAAGGATGCAAAATTGGTCAGAGCGTAGCGCAGTTTAGTTTTGTTCAAACATAACACAATTGATAGGAAAAATAGTTTAGAGGGCAGTTTTCACAACAAAATATAGGCCATAAATAACCCCAAAAAGGGTGTTATCAAGTGAGGTGGCCAACCATGTCATCTTACATTCTTTAGGATCAGTTAAGGCTCCTTGAAGACCTACTCTAATACCAAATGAAAGATCTAGAGTTGGGGGGTGAATAGAGTTTACATAATATTTTGATCAAATAGAAAAAATTTAGCTTAGAATAAGAAGAACAATAAGAAACAACAAGACACACAATGTAAAGTAGTTCCGTCTAAAACGCCAATCCACTACCTAGTTGTTTCCAACTAGTATTTGCAAAAAACAAATTGATTATTTATATGTAAGGACAAATAAAAAATACATTTTTTTCCTTTGTCCTCATCTTTACCGGCCACGGAAGAGAACCTTCTTAACCTCTTACTTCATGGACATGGAAGATCACTAAACTACCTCTTCTTTCACAAACACGGAAGATCATCAAACCTCCTCTTCTTTGATGGATTTGGATGAGCACAGGATTACCACCTCTTCTTTGTCGTCTAGGGAAAAGGACTTTTGAGAATACTCCTTCTCTTGCAAGGTCCTAGACAGACTCCTCTCCTTGTAGTTGTGCAACCGTAATATAAGAACATAGAATGGGGATTGGAGAACAGAATACAATATTTTAGCTCCAATAATGTCCTATATCAAGCTTATGGACCAAACAACAAAGGATAAGTCAATGATGAGTGGTGGTATTGGAAATCTATGAGTAAGATAGGAAAATAGTAGGTGTAAAAGATTGCAAGTATGATGTTATAGCTCAAATAGCTCAAAGTATAGTATACTCAAGTGTTCAAGCTATGATTTGGGTGCCCTATGACCACTACTATTTATAAGAATGGTTTACAAGTGCCTAGGGAAACTTTGGGGAGTGTCTAGAGTGTTATAGGTTGAGAATTAGCTATTAGCATTGATTCAATGTAGTTGCAATGACTAATTTGATCGTTAATAATCTAACATTCCAAAACTATTCTCGGTGAAAAAATAGTTTGACTAGAATTGTATCACTTGAGAAGTTGTTCAAATGAGATTGACCTGAGTGCGTAAAATGTTTCTAACAACTATGTGCAGTCTGTCTTCTTGGTCAACAATGTATCATGGTATTTTTTTGGTCGACCAAATCTTTGAACCAATGTCTTTCAGTTGACAAAACCTTTGACCAAGATTGAATCAATACTTACTTTATCATAAAAAATATTTTGATTGTCTGAGTCCTTGATAGAGGAGTGTTTCCGTCAACAAATTCTTTGACCGAGGATGTCTCAGATGAAAGTTCTTCAACCGAGAAAAATCCCTATAAAAAGATGTGTACATTTTAGAAATCCTATCTAATGATTTTTCTAATGTGACCTGCCTATCATATACACTTAGTTTTCACTTATGAATAGGTTTGGAATAGGTGGGTTGGTCCATAGCTTGATTTTACATGAGATGTAAATACTTGTATATTTTACAAATAAGAACATATGAACAACAAGTCAAGCATTTGATACTCCGATCTTGATTAATCTTTCCCAAGTTGTGCTTGATTCCTGAAACACTTAAATGACAAGTTAGATCCACAAGTAGGAAATGTTTGTCATCATCAAGAGAGAGGATAAACTAATTTAAAATTCAGCCAACAACCATCATCTTCACTCGACCACCACGAGCTGACCACATAAGACAACCGTCTGTCAAAGGACTTTGATGTACCTACTACCATCAGGATATGTGGAGCCATTGACAATCCAATTATTGAGGATAATAACTTCTCTATCACACTTACCATTATGCAGATGATCCAACAAAATAGATTTGGAAGAACTCCTATAGAAGGTCAGAATCTTCACATAGTTGAGTTGTTGTAGTATATGAACACCTTTAAGATAAATGACATTCCTACTGATGAAGTATGCCTATTTTTGTTTTCTTTTATCTTGAGGGATAGAGAAAAATCATGACTTTCTTCTCTACCTAAGAGGTCCATTAAAATCTAGGATGAGATATTGAATGTATTTCTTACTAAGTACTTCCCACCTAGAAAGACCACGCAACTAAGAATCTGGCTCACCCATTTCAAATAGTAGGAAGGTGAAACAATGTATGATATGTAGGACATGTTTAAAGACCTTCAACATCTTTTTCCTCACCACGATTTGACCAATTGTGCTATTGAAAACATTTTACAATGGGCCATTCTACAATACTTGTATGACTATAGATGTTGCTAAAAATACAGCCTTAATGAATAAATGATATAGAGAGGCATATAATATTATTGAGGACATGGCTCTCAACCATTTCAAATGGAACTCATATAGGATCAACCTACCTTCTTCATCAAGCTCTTCTACTAAAAAGTCAGGCAAAAAGTTCATTGTTCGTGTGCTTGATCTCATTGGAGCCAAGCTAGATGCCCTCTTCAAGAAATTTGAAAAGTTGAGCATACATCCCATCCAAGTAGCTAAATAAGTTTGTGATGCATGTGGAGTTGCAAGACACACTTCTTCATCTTGTTTTGCCCCACAAATGAATGTTGAGGAGATGTCAGAATAAGAAAATGTAGTAGGAAGTTTTGGGAACAAGTAGTCCTACAACCCCTACTCCAACACTTTCAACATGGGATGGAGAGATCATCCCAACTTCTCCTACAAAAACACAAACAATTCTCAAAATACAAATCAACAACAAGGCTAAAATCAACAACAACAAATGGGAAACTGGCAGCCCATGAACAACAACATGCTAAGATTCAACAAAAGCAATCGGAGCTATAATCAACAAAATTCCTACCATAGTCCAGTTTAGAGAGATTTCTTGCGAGCTTTGACTCAACCCAAATCCATCAAAATAATGAATTTTGCAACCATGGGCAATTTCTCAAAGATGATGTTACCAAAATTTCTTATAAAGTAGACGATGTTATTGCCCACACAAATATGCCAGAGAATAAAATTGCACAACAAGCTCTAGCTAATCAAAGGGCCCCTTCAGGATCGCTGCCAAAGGAACCGGAAATGAACCCAAGAGACTGTAACTCCATTACCTTGATGAGTCGAGTTGTGAATGAAAGACCCCCATTGTCAAAAGAGCAAATAATCGATGATATTGTTGAAAAGAAGATGATACCAATGAGAAAAAAGAAAAGAAGACTATAGCTAAAGCACCACCTTCTTACAAACCCACTATTGCTTTTTTTCACAGTTTTGCAGACAAGAAGGATGATGCTAAATTTGACAAATACATGGACATCCTCAACAAACTTTATGTTAACCTTCCCTTGGTTGATGTTATTGTTGAGATGCCATCCTAAGCAAAGTTTCTTAATGACATCTTGACTAAGAAGAGAAGCCTTGACCAAGTAGAGACAGTTATGATATCATAGAGGATGAGTTCTATCATCCAAAATAGGTTACTGGAGAAACTTGATGAAGTTGGTGCCTTCACCCTTCCTTGCAAGATAGGCAACACCACATTTGAAAAAGATCTAGTTGACACTAGAGCTAGTATTACCCTTATTCCCTTTGGAATGTGGAAACAAATTGATCTTGGAGATTTGAAGATGACTAAAATGGCCATTCAATTAGCTGACCATTCTATCAAGTATTCCAATGGTATTGGAGAAGATATGCCTATGCAAGTTGGTAATTTTTATTTTCCTTGTGATTTTGTTGTGCTAGACATGAATGAAGTTCCTTCCAACCTTATTCCTTTTGGGAGATCCTTTCTCCTAACTACTGATTCTATATTCTATCAACAAGAGAGAAAATTCACCCTTAGGGTAGGAGAGGAAAATATGGAATTCTCTAATTTTTGATGCCACGAACACTCCAACCAAAATAGAAGTTATGTGTCTTGTTGATTGTGTTGATAATCTTCTAGGAGAAAGTGAGGATTTTTCTGATTTCATAATTGATTTTTGTGGAGAAGATGAAGTGAACACCACTGTGGAAATTGAAGTTTTAAATTCTACTCTTATATGTGAATCACATCCAATCAAAAAAGATATTCCACCACTACAAGATGATTCATGCAAGTCTACATGGGAGAAAAGGGTAGAAAAAAATCCCACCATCGGACCTACGGTATGCATTTCTTGATCCCAATTTTACATCTCCCATTATCGTAAATACCAATTTAATCAATGAGAAAGATTTGAAATTGCTTGTTGAACTTAATTTCCAATGATTTGAAGCTAATTCATCCTTCCATCTATATGCACCATATTAATTTGGAAGATGATGCTAAACTATGTATTGAACCTCCTAGATGTTTGAATCGGAATATGTTGGAACTTCTGAAAAAATAAAATTTTAAACTATGAGATGCATGTATCATTTATCCAATAAGTGGTAGCCCCTGGGGTAGTGCTATTCATGTAGTTTCTAGAAATGGGTTATAATTGTCATTAAAGGAGATAGTGATGAGTTGATCCAAACTAGTGTGGTCACACAATAATGCATGTGAATAGATTATAGGAGACTAAATAAGTTAGCTTGTAAAGTTAATTTTCTTTTCCTTTCATTGATATGATGCTTGAAACATTGGCCAATCACTCAATTTTTGTTACCTTGATGTCTATTTTGGATTTTTTTCAAATACCAGTATACCCATCAAACAAAGAAAAATCCACATTTACATGAACCTACGGAAGTTACATGTATAGATGCATGCCTTTCAGTCTTGGTAACACTCCAACAACTTTTCGATTTTGTATGATGGACATTTTATCTGATTTCATCAAGTGAATAATGTAGATTTGTATGCATGATTTTAACGTGTATGAAAATTCATTTGACGATTGTTAACCAAATTTATCTAAAATTCTTCATTGTTGCAAAAAAATTAACCTAGTACTCAACTGGGACGTGTCATTATATGGTACAATCTGAAGTTGTACTAGGCCATGTGGTATCTAACAAGGGTATAGAAGTTGATAGGGCTAAGGTGAAAGCAATTGAAAAGATGTCCACTCCAACATCCATGAAAGTTTTTTTTAGTTTTCTTGGCCATGTAGGATTTAACAGGAGCTTCATCAAAGATTTCTCAAAGATAGTCAAACCTTTGTTCTCCCTACTTGCTAAAGATGTTGATTTTGTGTTCAATGATGATTGCCAAGCTACTTTCAAGATTGTGAAAGATGCCCTTATTTCTGCTCCCATTATTCAACCTCCATATAGGAATGCACTGTTTGAAATTATGTGTAATGCAAGTGACCACGTTGTTGGTGCAATCCTAGGGAAAAGGAGGAACAGAAAACTCCATGCTATTCATTATGCAAGTAAGACCCTAGATGAAGCACAGATAGACCTTGCCACTATGAGAAGGAGATGCTAGATATAGTATATTCCTTCAAAAAATTTAGGCAATATCTTGTAGGATCCAAGGTTGTAGTTTACACTGACCATGCTACAATAAAGTATTTGCTGAACAAGAAAGATGCCAAGACACGTCTAATCCATTGGATACTATTGCTTTAGGAGTTTGACCTTGAGATAAGGGACAAGAATTGTATAGAAAACAATGTCTTTTATCACCTCTCACGGATAAACACTGATGCAGCAGACTCTTTCCCTATTGATGATTGCCAACCAGTTGAAATATTGTAAGCTATTGATTCTTTTCTAGTGCCTTATTTTGTTGATATTGCCAATTTTCTTTCCACTGGAAACCTTCCCCTTGGTATCACTTATCAACAAAAGAAAAAGTTCCTTCATGATGTCAAATTCTATAATTGGGATGACCCGTAGTTATTCAAGCAAGGAATAGATGGGCTGATCTGACATTGTGTAGCTAATGATGAGATTCCTACAATCATCTCCAATTGTCATTCTTCTTCCTACAGAGGACACTCTGGTGAGGAGAAGATAACTAAAGTGATTTTGCAAGCAGGTTTCTATTGGTCAACATTATTTCAAGACATTCATGGTTATGTTGAAGCTTATAGAAAATGTGAAGGTAGGTGATATATCAAGAAGATCCTAAATGTCTTTCAACTCCATTCTTGAGATAGAGGTATTTCGTGTATGTGGTGTAGACTACATGTGCCCCTTCCCAACCTCCATTGGATATAAATATGTTTGCTATTATGTTTCAAAATGGGTAAAGATTGTTCCTACCTAGGCTCAGGGTGCAAAGTCACTCATCAAACTATTTTAGAAGATCATCTTCCCTCTCTTTGGAGTTCCATCAGTTATCATTTTACATGGAGGTACACATTTCAATGAGAAACATTTCAATAATATTCTAGACAAGTATGGAATTATGCATAAGATTTCAACTCCATACAATCTGCATACCATTGGGAAAGTAGAAGTATCTAATAGACAACTCAAGGGAATTCTAGAAAAGACCATTTCAAGTTCAAGGATAGATTGGGCTCTTAAACTGGATGATGCTCTTTGGGCATTCAAGATGGCATTCAATACAACCATCGATACCACACCATTCAAGCTCATAAATGGCAAGTCTTGCCATATCCCTCTAGAGCTGGAGCAAAAATCCCAATGGGCCATTAAGTTTCTCAAATTATACATGAAGAAAGAAGGTGAAAAGTGACTGCTGGAACTTCTAGAACTTGAGGAGCTTCGACTAGATGCATATGAAAATGAAAAAATCTAAAAATAGAGAACCAAGGCATGGCATGACAAGAAGAGAAGAAGTAAGGATTTCATCAAAGGAGATCAAGTGTTGCTATTCAACTCTAAGTTGAAAATTTTTCCAAGAAAACAAGGTTGAAAATGGTATGTACCAGTCTTAGTGTTGACTACCTATCCATATGGAATTGTGGATCTACAAGGATGATAATCCACATTCAAGGTCAATCAAAAATAGTGCAAACTATACAATGATGTGAGAATATAGAAAAGGGAGTCTCATGCTCCCTCTTAGAAATTTGTTGATGAAGAAACAAGTCTACTAATGGAATATAAATAGAAGGCCTTAGTGGGATTTGTCCCCACATTTAGATAGTTTAGTTTTAAGTCATTTCCTTTATTTGAATTATATTTAAAGTTATTTCCTTCCAAATAAAACATTATGGTGTTGGACTTAATATTTTAGTATATATTTTTTAGGTATTGATGAATAGAACTGAAGAGGATAAAAGAGAAAAAATAAATATAAGTATCATGTTGAAACATGATGTGTGGACCATCCCATGCGGCTTGTGCGACCATTTCCATATTTCATCTAAAAACACAGAATTCATCCACTATGCCACATGGGACAATATATGGCATGGTCAAGGTCTAAGGATTTTCACAACTACAACAACTCCATTCACACAACGTGTACCCTTATATACACGACATGTGGGATTATTAGATGCAATTCAACAATTTCATATAAATAGTTCACTATGTTTTGTGGCCAGGGGCCATGTTGTCTGCCATTTATGAAGGAAGATTCGACACAATGACAGAATATCTCCCTTGCACTGTGTGGCATGGTGATACGGCGTGCAACTTTCAAATTGGGGAACATTTCAAAAATGGCTTATGCCTTGTAACCTTTGCTTACATCATGTCTGCAATTGATTTATGACTCCAAATCCCTACTCCTGTTCATTTCTCAACACAGCTACTCTATGTAGTCACCCCCCTCTTCCCGTTCATTGACGTTGTCGCTCCTTCTCAAGGCCACTCTCCTTCCTCGTAGCTAAACCCCTCATCATAATAGGAGCCAGTGCAATCCTTAGTTTCTTGTCTACAGCCTCCCCCTACTTTCTCTTGCATAAGGCTAAGAGAGAAATCACCATTCACCCTCCCTTTTTTCTTCATCGATGATGTTAGTTCAATTGGTGTCGCGGTTTCCATCTACTCCATCTAGCAAGATCCACTGCCACCATCTAATTAGCCCCGAGGAAGACAATAGCCATTATTTTGTGCCTCATCTTAGACCATGCAATGAAGAAGAATAAAGGCCACACCATGTACGCCCCCTTGTATGATGTGTGTAGAGAAGTAGAATCTCAAGCAATGTCAAGGATGAAAATGTTTTCCAAGAGAGAACGACTTGACCATGAGCCATTTTCATTGACCGGATCGATATCTCTATGGTTCACTTCACACTCATCCCCAAGGAAGATATTGAATACCACTGACTCACCTCCTTTCAGGTTGTCTCGAGTAGGTTAGTAGATATAAACCTCTTAGATGATATTGGATTTAAAGAAGAAGTACATGAGTACTTTCATTTTCTAGGTCTTGGATATTGTTTCTTCTCTCTTGCCACTACCTGTCTTTACCTGACATATGAATTTCTTACCATATTTTGTACTGAGATTGATCCAAAGAATAAACATGAACCTCATGGGACACTTGTTACACCTCAATATCACAATTAATATTAATTATGACATTAGTGCATAAATTGAGGATTTAATGTAATACAAAGATCACCCTTAACTTTTTCTTCTTTTTCAAATTCTTTGTTTTCTCGCATTGAACCACATAAACTAACTTTACAAGGGAATCTAAACATTGATTTCTTTAATATGATCTCAACATAAATGATACACATCCATACATTCATTCTCAGGTACATACGACATGATAATCGGATACATTCTCTCTTATTAAGGAAACAAAGATACATAACATTACTTACAACACTCTCACATCTATACTAGGACCTGGAGTGATAGGGACCGACTGAACTTAACTAATCTCATACTTAACTCATGTGGTAGATCTACTTTGATGCTTTGACCTTCTTCAAGTCCATGTGGTTTCCCTAAAAATTCTGAGTAGAGGGGTGAGCCTACTCGCTTAGTGAATGAGTACTTCAAAGAAACAGTCTAAAGCACTGATATAATTATAGATATACTTTTGAGCAACTGATATCAATTATAACAGTAGTAAGCTTTAAAGAGATTGATCATTGACAATGATAAATATGGCAGGATACTCTAGATATCATCAAGAGTAAATCAATATATGAGCATGCTTGATTAATTTCAATAAGAAATAATAATTCAGAAACATACAAATAATAATTGTTGGGAAATTGTACTCGAATCTTTCTTAGCCTTTCTTACTTATAAGAAACTCTTTAAACCTATATGAACATATTTTATCTTATGCCCTGATCATATGCAATGTACTCTACATATGAAGACTCATAGTGAACTGCGATCCCACTGTACAAGACTTATCTGACACCCCGAGATAGCTAAGTCTGACTACTCTCTTGGTCTACAATAGGGAAACTGACTCTCTGGCCTCGACACTCCTATTGTTTTGTAAACTGGACTCCTCCTCTAACCTAAGCACATAGGTAGAGAGTCAAGCCACCTATTGGCTTTTTTGTACTCTAGTGCCATCAGGACTTCTGGTTGATGTTGTAGGACTTCTGGTTGATATTGACACAGCAAACTATAATTTAAGGAGACTTCCACTAAGGCTTTGTCCCCTCGTACCACCTGATAGCATGTTCCGACCCCTGCATATTGGATGCTTCCAGGGTTAGGTCATTTCACCCCTAAGGCACATACCTCACATAGATGTTCTATAGTGTCAGGGCCCTTAAATCTATAATTTTATTATTTCCTATAAAACTCTTACTATGTTGAACATTTTTCTTACTTATACTCAACTCTGGTATTTCTATGCCATCTCGTCTATTTATTTGAAGTTTATAACACAACTTGTATATCATCCTTAACTTGGCGGAGTAGTATATTCAAACACTATAATATGACATACTATACATGCAGCCAGACTGAAATACTTAAATAAACATAATGCATGTCCATTTGGCACTTATACACTAGAATCATGCAATTAAAATCTTAATATAATGATAAGATCTAATTACTTGGCATACGAGTAATTGTCATTTACACCCATAAATTATTTGCACTTTCTTGGAAAACGTGCAGATCAACCCAAATCCTGGGTTGTGCATCTCATACTGAGAACATGGTAATCAAAATTCTTAATTCATTGAACACCATATCCTTAGGGTTTCATTTACCTCATTCACTTATCACATCGCTCTCATAAGGATTCAATATGTCATAAACGTCCACTAAATACAGATTGCTTTAAACAAGTCATATACAATCAACATATGTATGAAATCCTCAAATTGAGCTAAATTAGGGTTTTCCATGCCATTCATTGATATATTATGAATCAAGAATAACATTTCATAAATAAATTCTATGATGCCAAGAAAAACACTTCAAATGGATTTCACCATATTTATTCACAAATTTCCAACTTTCCACTCATATAGGGATTCACCCTCATTACAAAGATATCAAGCAAACACTATTCACATCACATGAAATCCAAAATAGTATCTGACATATATGTACTACGCATTTAGATAAACAATCATTCATAACCAAGGGGATCCAGATAAACAAATTTCTCTATTTAATTATACAGTAATTTCAGTCACAGACAAATTATCTATATTTCAGTTTACTCTTATAACCTTTGTGAATACTTAGGGAATTCTCATTAGAATGTATTGTATACATTTCTAATATGAATTTATCATTTGAAATTCAAACAAACAGAGGAAGAATCCATTTCATATCATTTTGCAACAACTTAGATCAAACAGACATTTCAGGGTTTGTAGTCGCATACTAAGCAATTAAAGATTATGGATGATTTAACCAATTTTCATGCTATATTGTTTAAAGGAAGTTCCCACTCACTGTGAAAACACCTTAAACATGCAGCCCATTCCTGAAAATCTCAATTTCATATCAAATCCCTAGCAATTCACCCGATTTTTCTTCCTTTCAACTCGGAAACCCTAAAAATGAGGGATTATGAGAAAGAGTTAGAAAAGGGGAAGTTTTGACACCATTTCAGATCAAATCAGAGGAGGGATGGAATCTTGACATGTGAGAGAAGATTCACCATGAAGGGTTATGCAAAGAAGCTAAACTTACTTGATTTCATCATATCTCAAATAGAGAAACCCTAGATCAGCAATTCCACCATTTTCTCCTCTCAAACCCTAACTCTCCCTCTCTCTCTAGGATTTCATTTCCCTGGAATGAATCACGCATTATGAGAGCTACTAGTGTGTTAGGTTGACCATATAGAGAAATTGAGCTGCTTGCGTCAATTGCACATTGAACCCTCACTATACTTTCTCTTATTTCAGCTGAATTTTCTGTCATTAAAATATTACTGTAATTCATCTACTGATAAGGTCTAAACATATCCAAAAATTATAAAAATTTTACATCTTGTTTATGATTGAGTTTTGGATCTCCAGTTAGAATTTTAGATCATTTTGACCTACCAATAAATAAATAAAAATAAAACACTACACTTCTAAAAAGCACTCTGTTAGCATTTTGGTCAAAGTATAGTTTGACCGAGAAACACATTCAAAGAACACTCAAATATTATGAAATTTTTCTACAATATGCATGATTGAGTTATCCATATCATATCCAAAACTGAATTAAATGCAATTTTTTTAGAAAATATGAAAAATCATTTACGACACTGCTATCCTGATCAAATTCCATATTCATGTACTATCAAAACTCTAATTTTTGCCGATTAGGGTTTACATTTCTCAAACCCTAATTATTCAAACTAAAATGATAGTTAGAGTTTCTTCTTAGGTTTGAAACATCACAATTGATCTACTATCATTAATCAAGTCTAAATGATGTTCAATCTATTCAAGCATGTAATCATTCAGGTAAACCCTAGTTAACCAATTAAGCACAAATGTGGTCATTACAATTCTCACCCCCTTAAAAAGTTTCGTCCCCAAAACATAAATATGAAAGTAAAGTACATTCAGTGTTTATTTGAAGCTTCTGAAATCTTACATGTCATTACATTCTTGTATTTTATACTTGAATGTAGTTTTCATCATTAAGTCCTTTATTTATTTTCTAATCACAACATGTTAAAATAGTTCTCAATGATAACAAACAAATTCTCTATGCCACAATCAATCATAGGATAGAGATTTTGGATCAATGGGCTCTAGAAGGGGGGGGGTTGAATAGAGCATCACAATTCTCACAAAATTGATTAGACTACGAAATTATATTAATTGCATAAACTTAAACAAGCAGCAATTTGATGACTTAATCTAACAAGCACAGCAAGGATAAGAGACAAGGAAGAGAAAGCACTTGGATAGGTGGTTTAGAGTGGTTCCATGTCCTAAACTTAGGAGCAATGTCAGTCAACTACCTAGAGTGGGTTAGTATCTAGGATTTGTAATCTTGGTAATCTTATATTCCATAATAAGATTACAAGATGCAACAACCACACATCCAAGGGCTTAGCACCTCAAGCAAAGATCTTCAACCTATAGAAGGAGCTTACCCACTTGAAGCATGCAATCTTCAGCCATCAACATGGACTTACCCACTCCTTTCTTCAAGTCTTCTGCCTTCAAGGGATTACCTATCTTCCTTGAGTGTTGCCTTTCTTCTCTCCTTCACTTGGAGATCTGGAGCACCTATCTCCTTCACTTGGAGACCTGGAGCAGCTTGCCTTCTTCAACCTTGAAGAACATCACCACCTTCTCCTTCACTTGGAGAGGGGTCTTCAACTATCTTCAAAGGAATGGAGGTTGGAAGATGGAGGAGGAGAGCTTTTACATCAACACATGGAGTAGCTCTCTTACACAGGGACCTATCTCACTCATACTCACAAATTTGACTTGAAGGTAGAGAGAGATAGGGGCTCAAAGGCTTAGAACACTCTCAGATATGGTAGAACTAAGTTTGCAATGAAAGAGCAGCCTTGGAATGAACTCCAAGTGTCCTATATATAGATGAGGGTGTTGCTTTGAGTTAGGTGAACTCTTGGGCCGAAATGTAGTTGTTTTACTTCAAGAAAACGTCTCTATTTGTGATCAAATAACCCACCAACGGTCACATCACTTTTTTCTGCAAATTTCATACAGTGCAATCGGTCGAGTTTCAATAAATGTAACTTGACCGATCAAGTAAAAGACAAAACCGACATTCAAACGGTTGGTCGAGTTTGTCCTGGGGAAACTCGATCGATCCCTGAATATCATTTTGGTCAGCCACTTGATCGGTCAAGTTCTGTGTTAACACAACTCGACTGATGCTATCTTTCAAAATTTGACTTAAGGATGATCGGTCGACTTTTAAGTCTAGGAAACTCGACCGACTGAGTGCCTGAAATCAATTTTCTAAATTGCATCTAAAAGTGATCTAACATTGGTGTTTTATGTCCCAATGAATTTTCTCACCTTAGTTTCAAGTCAATTCATCATTATAAGTGATTAAAAAAAAGTTCTAAGGTCATTTACATAGAAATCCCAAAATGCACACTTGTAGCTATTTAGACTTGAACTTGACCCATTCTAGGGCTTTGGATTTTGGATCCTTTTCATGTACCTAATGCCTACAAACAATCTTAAACACACATATTAGATACATATGAATGGAATGGTTAAGTTATTATAAAAATATAGGCAATGTATAACCTCTAGGTCAACATTCTCTGCCTTTTTGACAATGACAAACCATTCCTCAAGCATATTGAAAAGGATATAAAGTTATACCTTTGCCTTGTGAATTAGGGGGATTCATGATACGAACAATGTGAATTGCTCCCCCTCAATCTATGCTTCCTCTAACCTGCATGGTTAGTTTCTCTACACATAGCAATACCAATATACATGTAATGTGTAGTCCTTTGCAAGTTCACATAAAAAATAGTGAATTGAATAAGAAAAGGATCTCATAAGAAAAAGAAATATTATTGCAAAGAAGAACCAATATGATTGAGTTTTAAGACATGAGCTATCACTTGAAATATCTCTCCCCCTTTTGATATTATCAAAAAGGTAGGGGGGTAGAAGAGAAAAAGCCAGGTCTTCTCCAAAACTAAACCAAACATGTATGCAAAGGATTAAACAATAGTTTAAAGACATATATCACACACAGATAAAAGATGACATATAATCCAAGTCTTGATCAAAATATAACTGAAGATGGCAACAACGCATAGGATAAACCATAGGAAATAGCCACAGTACACATCAAAGATATTACAACTCAGATATATGTCCACATACGAGAAACTACAAACACAAAGGTGAGAAAACAAAGATGAGGAATAATACAGCTCAGAAGAATGTGACAAGATGTTTCTGATACAAAAGAGTCTTGAAAGATATATATAATAAGCATGCTAGTCTACAAATGAAGAAACCACCTAAACATCTAGGCTATCTATATCAACAAGGTCCTCATCGCCAGGAGTGTAGTCCTCATCCCCATTAGAAGGCGGAGCATCAGTGCCAGCATCAGATCCAACATCAGATGCATCACCATCACCATCACCGTTGTCAGAAGCATCCTCTCCATCACCATCTTCATCATCAGCGTCCTCATCTACGGCCTAGTCTGCATCTCCTCATCAGCAGGAGACTCAAAAGAGCGATCGGGCCAGTGGGCATTCTGCTCAGCCCAAGACATACCAAGAGCATGAAGCTCATTGGCTTGTGGGAAGGACGGAGCAGAGTCACCCAAAGAGGCTAGAAGAGTGGCCAGGGGGTAGTAGGTAATGGCATAATAGAAGGAATGGAACTACCAGCATCAAAAGGTGGAAGAGCAGTAGCGGAAGGCTCGGGAGCAGGATAGTAATGCTCATATGCATATGAAGCATAGGCATTGTCGGGGTATGGCTGGTAGGTGGGGTAGGGTGATGCACAGGATAGGTTCATGTGAGACATTATGGAACACAGATCCTGGTGCAGGTGGTCTCAAACTTGTTGATGCATCATATAACCCATAAGGGTTTCATTTGACACACGAAAATACGCACGGCTGGGTCTAGGAGGAGGTTGCGGTGGTGGATCTTGGGTGGAGGAGGATGGGGTAACTGAAGCGGTTGTAGAGGCAAAAGCAACAGAGGTAGAGGAAAACACAGGAATAGACTTTTGAAGGGTGGTTTCACTAAGACAAACACCCTTTCTGGCGACTGAATAATGGAAGTCAGAAAAGACACATTTGTCAGTGGCAAACTTGAAAAACCCATAGATCGAAGCAGGGTAGGGTGGGTGGGTTCCTTTGGTGTTCTTTCCAGTGTCAAAGCAGGTCAGGTGATGTAAGATATACCTGGCCCACTTGACACCGATGTTGTTTAACAAACAATACATAATGACTGCGGTGTTTTTGGCAATGTCCATTTGATTTCTCTTTGGGTGGACATTATAGTTAATCACCAAATCCAGTATGCGCCTCTTTAGGTCAATAGAGGAGGAGGGTAGGGTGTACTTCTTCTTATAGTCCACGTCACGTTTCTTCAAAAACCGATGAACATTCGACAATGTCAAATCATGGTGTTTGTAAAAACCTTCTAGGTCAAGAAGATCGAAATACTCACCATAATCCTTACGCCATGTGTCATTTGCCTCGTCTCCGGCAAAAAAGATGTTTAAGGTATCCTCAGAGAGTTGGAAACGACGACCGACGATCATAGAAGTAAGAATTACTTGAGTATTCGGTGGTGGGATGAGTGAATCATAGTTCCAATGCAAGTTGTCGTAGAACTCATGAACAACTTTAGTACTTGACATGGAGTTGTGAAAGCAGTCACATTCGATCGCTAGGGCGGACTAGTGGTGGGAGGTGAGAAGTCGAGAAATAGAGGCAATAATCGCTTGATACCTAGGGGAAGGATCGATTAAAGCACGAAAGGGAAAAGGGCTTCGGGGAAGAAGGTCCTTGTACCTATTTACAACTTCAACTGACACAACAGAGGTATTATCAAACGGAATCAAATGATTATTAGATGAGGAAGCAGCATCATTGCTTGGAGCAGGACGTTTTCATCTATGAGAAGCCATGGAAATGAAAATGAGATGAAAAACGTGCAAACAAGCAATGGCAAACATCAAACGCCGACCAAACACCACTAGTGACGCCTGGGGAGGTCAAGATCAAGGTTTCTAGGTCGATCTAGGGTTAGGAGTGGGAGGTTCAGGGTAGGGTTTGAGAGCTTAGGGCTAAGAGGTAAGGAATCAGTCGACTATTTTCTAGTTGAGAGGGAAAAAATGTGGCCGATGCTAACATTTAAGTTGGCTCAGCCTGCGGATCTGTCAAGTTCTGTGTATGGAAAACTCGACCGAACGGTCCACTAAATACTTGCACTCAGATCCTGATCGGTCGAGTTTCTCAGGGTGAAAACTTGACCGAAGGTCAACCTGACCTAAAAGTCACATTCTTAGTTTCTAGCCATATACATGCCTATTAAATTTATTTTTCCATTCTATTATGTATCATTAACATACTTAGGTACATTTAGCACATCATTGGGCACTATTTTGTGATAAAACATGGAATTAGATAAAAACCCAAAAACAAGCAAAAACTAAGCATGTTTACAAGTAAGTTAGGCACATTTAAGTATATATTGGAAAAACAAGGTGAAGAAAAACATGTGCAAGCATATAGGAAAGAGACAAGTAGCTAGATCACATGGCAATATCATACAAATCAACAATAAGTAGTTTAGATCGAAGAAAGTTAAATTGATCTGTAGCTAGAGGTTTTGTAAAGATATCCACCAATTCATTTTCTGTGTCCACATGCATGATATAAATATCCTTCTTCGCAACGTGATCATAGAGAAAGTGATGGCGAACCTCTATATGCTTGGCTCTACTATGAAATATAGGATTGTAAGATAGATTAATTGCAATAGTATTGTCACAAAAGATAGGAGAAGCATCAACAAATATGTTGAAGTCTTAGTGCATTTTCTTCATCCATAGGACTGTGCACAACAGCTCCCAGGTGCAATATATTCAACCTCGGTAGTTGATAATGCCAATGTACTTTGTTTCTTGGAGAACCAAGATACTAAGCATGGTCCTAGTATGAAACAAGTGCCATTTGTGCACTTTCTATCAACCAAACACCCTGTGTAATCCGCATCACTATAAGCTCTAAGAGTCAAATCCCTTGATTTAGGATACCATAGTCCAAAATTTTAGGTTTGGGCTAAGTACCTCAAAATCCTCTTAATGGCAATAAGATCCGACTTCTTAGGGCTAGATTGAAAGCGAGTACACAATCCAACACTAAACATAATATCAGGTCTAGAGGTAGTTAAATAGAGTAAACTTCCAATCATACCTCTATAGAGCTTCTCATTTACCTTCTCACCTTCTTCATCTTTGTCAAGTTTGGAGGTGTTGGACATGGGTGTATCCATCGGCTTCATGTTCTCCATCCCAAAGTGCTTGAGCAGTTCATTTGTGTACTTGCCTTGGTTGATGAAGTTTCCTTCATTTGTTTGCTTGATTTGAAAGTCAAGGAAGAAAGTCAACTCACCCATCATGCTCATTTCGAATTCACTCTGCATAAGAGAACTAAACTCCTTGCAAAGATCAAGATCAGTCCCGCCAAAAATGATATCATCAACATAAATTTTAATTATAAGAAAATGGTTAGAAGTGTGTTTCAGGAACAAGGTAGAATCAACTTTGCCCATGACATACCCGTTATCTAACAAAAAGTTCTTTAATTTCTCATACCAAGCTCGAGGTGCTCGTTTGAGTCGATAGAGAGCTTTTTGCAACAAATAAATATGATTGGGTAACTTTTCATTTTCAAAGCCTAGAGGTTGAGCAAAAAATACTTCCTCCTCGATTCTACCATTCAAAAATGCACTTTTAACGTCCATTAGATATAACAAGAAATTTTTTTAACTAGCAAAGGCAAGTAACATACGAATAGATTCTAATCTAGCAACAAGAGCATAAGTTTCATCAAAGTCAATACATTCCTGTTGGCTGTAACCTTGTGCTACTAACCTTACTTTGTTTCTTACCACTTTTCCTTTCTCATCTAGCTTTTTGCAGTAGACCCATTTGGTGCCAATGATTTTTCTATCACTTGGTCTTGGCACTAGAGTCCACACACGATTCTTCTCAAATTTCTCTAACTCTTCTTGCATGGCTAGGATCCACTCATCATCACCAAGGGCTTCTTTGATGTTCTTTGGCTCTAGTTGTGAGATGAAGGCACTATCTGCTTGTTCTTTGTTATGAGCAGCTCATGTCCTCACTCTCTTGAATGGGTTACCAATGATCAACTCCTTGGGATGATTCTTTGCAAAATGGGGAGTGGGATCCTTCTTTTCTTCTTCTTCTTCTTCTATCACCTGCTTACCTTTATTTTTGATGTTGAGGTCCTTTAAGATAGGAATCAAATTATCTACAACATCATTATCAACAACATGCTTTCCAACAACAGGGTTAGTTTCAATAAACTTAACATTGATAGATTCTTCAATTTTAGACAATTCAATGTTGAATGCTCTATATGCCCTGCTAGTAGTGTTATAGCCTAGGAAGAAAGCCTTATAAGATTTCGGATCAAACTTGTCAAGAGAATCTTTTATGTTTAAAACAAAACAAAGACATCCAAAAACATGAAAGAAATCAATAGACAGATTTCTACCACACCATAGTTCATAGGGGGTTTTCTTTAAATAAGGATGCGTAAAAACTCAGTTTTGTAAAAAAAATGAGGGGCTAACGGCTTCAGCCCAAAACTTCTTAGGAGTGTCATACTCAAGAAGCATGGTCCTAGCCATCTCTTGTAGCGACCTGTTCTTTCTCTCTACAACCCCATTTTGTAGAGGCGTATGAGGAGAAGAGAAATTGTGTGAATAACCAAATTTTTCACAAAAATTCTCAAAAAGATCATTTTCAAACTCTCCCCCATGATCACTACGGATAGAAACAATTCGGCAAGAAGCTTCATTTTCAGCCTGTTTACAAAAGCTTGAGAAAACATCAAGAGTATCTCTTTTAGAAACAAGAAAGAAGGTCCAAGTATATCGAGAGAAATCATCAATAATAACAAGACAATACTTAGAACCACGGAGCTTTTGTGTTCTCATTGGTCTGAATAGATCAATATGAAGAAGTTCAAGAACTCTCTTGGTACTCATGACTCCTTTGGATTTGAAAGAGTACTTGGTTTGTTTCCCTTGTGTACAAGGTTCGCATTCCTCATCCTTCTCAAAATCCAATTTGGGAAGTCCTTTAACCAAGTCCTTTTTTCTCAATTTCTTCATTTGATGCATATTCACATGACCCAAACGGCGATGCCAAAGAGAAATATCATGTTTATCCATTACCAAGTATCTATTTAGTATAGGCTTAAGAGCATCAAGAACAGTAACATAAAGATTACCATTTCTAGTTCCCTTATATATAACATTGTAGGAGAGAGAATCTAGAAGCAAGCATTCTAAAGAAGTAAACAACACAAGATATCCATTGTCACAAAGTTGACTAACACTAATCAAATTGTGGTGTAGGTCATCAACAAGAAACACATTTTTAATACATATCTCATTTCCCACATCACCCTCACCTATGACCTTACCCTTCTTGTTGTCCCTGAAGGTTACCGATCCTCCTTTCTTTTTCACAAACTTGTTGAAATGGCTGATTTCTCCAGTCATGTGCTTAGAGCAGCCACTATCAACAATCCATCTCTTTTTAACCTGCAAGAAAGAAGGATGTCGGAACCCAACTCAAACTTTGGGATCTGGGGTTAGCTTGGGGACCCATTTCATCTTTGGGTTGGTCCCCTTGGGCTTGTAAGGACAATAAGTGGAGTAATGGTCATCACATTTACAATGAACACAAACCATAGGGTTCTTAGAGTTGGAAGTCTCTCCATGGAAAGTAGGAGGTTCCACACTCTTCTTCTTACCCTTGTTATTGCTCTTTTTCTTACCTTTGGGAGCAGTCTCATCATATCCCAAACCACTACTACCAACATGTTAGGTAGAGTGTTCTAGGACATCATTGAGGGATTTCTTTCCTGAGAGAAACCTTTGCAAAGAAGATCTTAACTTGGCATTGTCATCACTAAGGTTAATGAAAGTAGTAGAAAGACTAGCAAGATCATCGCTACCATTCAATAGGTCAGCCTCAAGACAGAGGGCATTAGTATGAAAAGAATCTCTTTCTAAATTTATGGTAGCAACTTCATTACTTTGCAAAATAGGTCCAGAAGATAAATCATTTACTTGAGCAAGCAACTTAGCATTTTCAAATTTAAGCAAGACAATCTCTCTTTGATAAGCATAAACTTCATTTCTCCTAACATCATCCATGAGTTTGAGTTCCACATTTTTAGTTTTAAGAACATCAAGCTCATCTAGGCACTTTTGGTTTTCTATCTTAAGATTTTCAATATTTTTAAGATATACACCATTCTCAACCTCTACTCCATTGTATTGAAGTTCAAGGTCAAGAAATTGCCCTTGCAAGGAATCTATGCTCTCAAGATGCAATTTTTCATTTTGATCAAGAATATCAATTTTAGCATAAAGATCATCAATTATCTTCCCTAATCTTTTCCTTTTAGACTTGTATTTAGTAAAGGAGGATTTGCATTCATTCAACATATCAATGAGAGTTTCCTTAGAAAGTTTGTGCAAATTAACATTGCTTACCTCACTTACCTCACCAACATCTTCACTAGTAGAGGCCATGAGGGCAAGATGGCATTCTCCATCTTCAGAGCTTGAGGAGCTTGAAGAAGACTCCTCCCAAGCTGCATGGGCAGCATCTCTTGATCTTCTTTCTTTCTTGTCCTTCCTCTAGTACTTGCCTTCTCTCTTGTGCTCCTTATCTTTCTTGTGGTTGCTCTTGTGGTGTCTCTTCTTGGCCTTGGGGCAGTCACTCTTGTAGTGGCCTTTTTGACCACACTCATAGCACCTTGGAGTTGAAGAGGAGGGCTTTCTCTTGAAGTGTTTTCCCTTTGAGTAATTTGTCTCATGCTCATTGGAGCCTTCATCTTCACTTGAGGAAGGGCTGGGAGACTTCAAGGTGAGTTGTTGTTGCCGGACCATTTCTTCAATTTGTGCTTTGAAGGCAATGTCCTTTATATTCTTTGACTCTTTTTCTTCTCTCTTCTCTTCCTCTTCTTGCTTGTCAAGCCTAGGTTCATGGTCTTGGAGGTTACTAACCAGCTTCTTGGTTGACAACTCACTTAGCTTGTACATCTCTTCAATTGAAGTAACCTTAGGCTCCCATCTCTTAGGAAGAGATCTCAAGATCTTAGAGTAGATACTACCTCTATCCATCACACTCCCAAGGGCTACCAAACCATTTAAGATGACATTGAGCCTAGTGTACATATCAGCCACTCTCTCATTATTACCCATCTTGAAATTCTCTACAAGACCACCAAGCATGTAGACATTGGCTTCCTTTACTTGCTCGGTTCCTTCATAGGTGGCACACAATTTGTGTCATATCTCATGTGCGGTGTCCCATGAGGAGATCCAGTTGAACTAGGATGGAGTAAGGGCGGCATAGATGATGCTCACAGCTTTGGTGTTGAGTTAAGCATGCTTCATTTCAACTTCAGTCCATGTGGTGATGTCCCCCTTTGGATCTTCATATTTGAGATGGACTATCTTCAACATTTCATAGCTCACACCTTGAAGGTAGAACTGCATCCTTCTCTTCCAATAGAGGAAGTTTTTGTCGTCGAAGACCGGAGGTCTCATGGAGAAGCTTCCTTCTAGGTTAAGTGAACCAAGTGTCGAATCGCCCATCTTCTCCTAATTGTCTAAGTAGCTTGGAGAAGATCTGCTCTGATACCACTTGATGGATCAATGGGCTCTAGAAGGGGGGTTGAATAGAGGTTCACAATTCTCACAAAATTGATTAGACCACCAAATTATATTAATTGCAAAAACTTAAACAAAAAGCAATTTGATGACTTAATCTAACAAGCACAGCATGGATGAGAGACAAGGAAGAGCAAGCACTTGGAGAGGTGGTTTAGAGTGGTTCCATGTCTTAAACTTAGGACAATGTCATTCCACTACCTAGAGTGGGTTAGTCTCTAGGATTTGTAATCTTGGTACTCTTATATTCCACAATAAGATTACAAGATACGACAAACACACATGCAAGGGCTTAGTACCTCAAGCAAAGATCTTCAACCTATAGAAGGAGCTTACCCACTTGAAGCATGGAGTCTTCAGCCACTTACCCACTCCTTTCTTCAAGTCTTCTACCTTCAAGGGATTACCAATCTTCCTTGAGTGTTGCCTTGCTCCTCTCCTTCACTTGGATATCTAGAGCACCTATCTCCTTCACTTGGAAACCTGGAGCAGTTTGCCTTCTTCAACCTTGAAGAATAGCACCACCTTCTCCTTCACTTAGAGAGGGATCTTCAACTAACTTCAAAGGAATGGAGGTTGGAAGATGGAGGAGGAGAGCTTTTACATCAACACATGGAGTATCTCTCTTATACAGGGACCTATCTCACTCATACTCACGAATTTGACTTGAAGGTAGAGAGAGAAAGGGGCTCAAAGGCTTAGAACACTCTCAGCTATGGTAGAACTAAGTTTGCAATGAAAGAGCAGCCTTGGAATGAACTCCAAGTGTCCTATATATAGATGAGGATATTTCTTTGAGTTAGGTGAACTCTTGGGCCGAAATATAGCCATTTTCCTTCAAGAAAACGTCTCTATCTGCGATCAAATAACCCACCAATGTCACTTTTTTCTGCAAATTCCATACAGTGCAATCGTTCGAGTTTCAATAAAGGTAACTCGGCCGATCAAGTAAAAGACAAAACCAATATTCAAATGGTCGGTCGAGTTTGTCCTAGGGATACTCGACCGATCCCTGAAGATCATTTTGGTCAGCCACTTGATCGGTCGAGTTCTGTGTAAACACAACTCGACTGATGTTATCTTCAAAAAATTGACTTAAGGATGATCGGTCGAGTTTTAAGGCAGAGAAACTCGACCGATCGAGTGCCTAAAATCAATTTTCTAAATTTCATCTAAAAGTGATCTAACATTGGTGTTTTATGTCCCAATCAATTTTCTCACCTTAGTTACAAGTCAATCCATCATTACAAGTGATTACAAAAAAGTTCTAAGGTCATTTACATAGAAATCCCAAAATGCACACTTGTAGCTATTTTGACTTAAACTTGACCCATTCTAGGGCTTTGGATTTTGGATCATTTTCATGTACCTAATGCCTACAAACAATCTTAAACACACATATTAGATACATATGAATGGAATGGTTAAGTCATTATCAAAATATAGGCAATGTATAACCTCTAGGTCAACAATAGAGAGAAAAAACCATTTCAATATTTTCATACTCTTGAGGTGTTACCTCAACATTGATAATCCGATCCAACTATCTCAATTCATATGGCTCAATATGTACTATTTTTATGTATTACCTCTATGTCACAATAGAGAGTTTACCATGTTCTTTTGAATTTACTATTGTGCTACTCAAATAGCAAAATAGTCTTGAGTTGGAAGACTAGATTCAACAACAATTGTACAATTCTACTCACGACATCCCCATTACATCATGGATGCATAAGGTGAAGCATTACCATCACATTCCATATTATTCTCAAGTATGAACCCACACATAATTCAAGGAGTAACCATTGGGTTATAACATACTAGGGTTTCAACAATAGTAACAAAGTACTCCATGATTGTATTAGTCATTCAAGGACTATTCATACCCAATTACCATCACTTAGTTATATTAAAGCTAGGTATAACAAGCTATACCTCATTAGGGTTACATATCAATACAATATGGTTATCATCCCTTGTATTCATATGAGTGAATAGGTAATACTACCTTATTTAGGGTAGCCCTTCATTTATTCCATCATTATTCAACCCATATCACCATACCACAATTGTACAATACTCAGATGGATTACTGGTATGAATGAGTGCAACTATCAAACACCTTTAATTAACATATTGCATGCACATGTACACTGAAATCATACGTAGAACCAATTTACATCCCTTAATATACCTTCAACAAATTATACTTCTAACAACAAATTCACATATTACTAAAAGCCATTGTTTTCTCTCCTCTCTCTCCTCATTCACTACTACTTAGTTTTTGCTACTTATCCTTCTCATTTTAATCATGTAGATTAAACATTCCTAAAATTGAAACATACAAGGTACAAATAAATTATTCATCATGCTTGCTATCACTGCAAGAATTTATCTCATATCACACTTCACTCATATTGTATTTCTCCTTTTGTTCAAAACACACTTGTTACATTTAAATTTTATAACTTTCTCTTTGCTCCGAATCATTTCCATATTGTTTATCTACCTTTCATATTAGCTATCTTTAAACCTTGGATTACTATCAGTGCTAGTTTACTTCTCATAACAAATCTCATGATCTTGTTTTATAGAGATGCTAGTATTCAAGGTCAAATCACTAGTGACATCCCTTGAGACGAGCATGTCGGGGCTGAAGCGGCAGGCTGAGTAGCAGATCGTTCGGCTGGTATAGTAGCCAATCGGCTTCCATCGTGCGGGAAGGTCGGCCTACTGAAGTGGTCGTCTTGTGGAGGACGAGCTCGAGTAGGCGAGGCAGCCGCTCACTGCAGCGTCGGTCGGCTTGAGGTAGCAAGACGCTCGGCTGGTTGCTTCACCGATCGGCTAGGAGGTAGATCGCTCAAGTGGGCGAGATAACTCGGGTGGTCGAGAGTGGTGGCTAGGTAAGAGTGGAATGGGTGAGAGAGAGGCTTGCCCTGGGGAGGTTTTATAGCCAAGCAAGGGTGCCAAACCAATCGGCTGGTGATCAATCCGATCGGTTCTAGGTGTTGATCGACACAATCGTAGGGATGGATCTGAGGTGTCGAGATGCCTCACGTTCAACCAACGCTCGACTCAGGGGATGCTTGACTGGATCTAACTGATTGGTTTGTATACCAACTAATCATTTGAGTTGTAGAAGGGTTGTTGTTTAGGAATCCCCAACAGATCGGGTGGCTTTGTCAGCCGATCGGTTGGAGTGTCAGAGAAGGAGAAAATGCAACAGGGTGAAATAACAAGGTAAAGGAAAAGTAATAAAAGGAAAATAGGGTTGAGTTACCTCCAACAAGCACCTTGTTTCACGTCGGAGGCTCGACAAATGAGATACCAATTTATTGTGATTCTATGGGAGACTAAGGGTTGGTCAAGTTGAGATCTTCCAAGGATGAGCATTTGTTGGTATCTGGAGCGACAAGGTATTCAGTGGTGATGTATCTTTTAAGTCGATGCCCATTAACCTTATAAATTCACCCAAAACTTTATCCCAAATAAGAAAGGTGCCATGCAGATAGGCACACTTGACGAGGTAGGGACCCTACCATCTGGATTTGAGCTTTACAGGGAAAATCCTTAGTTTGGAATTAAACACTAGAACTTGGTTTACTTCTCTAATGTCCTTTCTCTTGATGTGACCTCATGCCAAAGCTTAGTTCGGTCCTTGTAGATTCTCACATTTTCATAAGCGCTCATTCTAAGTTTGTCTAGTTCATTTATTTGGAGAAGACGTTTTTCTCTTGCAGCAGAAAGGTCAAAATTCAGGCTTTTGGATGGCCCATCTGGCCTTGTGTTCTAACTCTATCGGGAGATGAAATGATTTGCCATAAATCAGCTTGAAAGGGGTGGTGCCTATGGGTGTCTTGTAGGCAGTACGGTATGCCCACAGAGCGTCATTGATTTTCAATGCCCAATCTTTCCTAGTACATCCAACAGTTTTCTCTAGAATGGATTTGATTTGTTTGTTAGATACTTCAACCAGCCCACTAGTCTATGGATGGCAAGGAGTGGCGATTTTGTGGTAAATCCCATATCTCTTCAGTATATCCTCAAAACTTTTCTCCAAAAAATGGGATCCCCTATCGGAAATGATGGTGCAAGGGACTCCAAATATAGGAAAGATAATGTCTTTAAAGAGCTTCTAAACAGGTTCGGAGTCCCAGGTTTTAGTGGGTATGGCTTCAACCCATTTTTACATGTAATCGACTATGACTAAAATGTAAGAAAACCCATAATAAGAAGGAAATGGGCCAATGTAGTCGATCCCCCAGACGTCAAAAATATCTAATTCCTATATAGAGGTTAGGGGCATTTGGTCATGCTTGGAAATGTTACACGTCCTTTGACATTGGTCACATGAGAACACATAATCATATGAGTCTTTGAAGATGGTGGGCCAATGGAAACCATGATGTAGGACTTTCCTTGTTGTTTTCTGGGAACTCATGTGTCCACCATAGGGGCCAGAATGAAATTGTTTCAAAATGTCAGTACTTTCTTCTTGAGAGACACAGTGACAATACAGACCATCGGCACAAAGTCTAAATAGATAAGGTTCATCCCAATAATAGTTTTTGACATCATGTAAAAACTTAGCTTTAGAATGTCCCTTGTACTCAGGGTGCAATACACCAGAAGCTAAATAATTTATGAAATCAGCAAACCAAGGAAATTGGGAGTCTACCTTAAGCAATTGGTCATCAGGCAAAGAGTCATTTATGGGGGTTTCATCGATTGGGCTATAGCTAAGTTGACTTAGGTGATTAGTCATGATGTTTTCAGACCCTTTTTTGTCTAAGATCTCTAGATCAAACTCCTGCAATAGCAAAATCCATCTTATGAATCTAGGTTTGGCATCTTTTTTGGTAATGAGATAGAAAATGTCTACATGGTCAGTGTAGACAATAACTTTAGAGCCAACTAAGTATGAGAGAAATTTATCAAATGCATAGACAATGGCTAGCATCTCCTTTTCAGTCATTGTGTAATTTCACTAAGCTTCATCTAAGGTCTTGGATGCATAGTATATGACATGATATTTGTTATCAATGTGTTGCCCTAAGATGGAACATGCATCATAGTCACTAGCATCATACATGATTTCAAAGGGTTGGGTCCACTCTGGTGCACAAATGATTGGAGTGGTTGTGAGAGAATTTTTCAAACATAAAAAGCTATCCATGCACCCCTTATCAAAGTGGAAAGGAACCTCCTTTTGAAGAAGATCAGTGAGAGGTTTTGTGATTTTGGAAAAGTCACAGATGAATCACCGATAGAAACTGGCATGTCCTAAGAAGGCTCGGATTTCTTTGACTGAGTTTGGGGGTGGAAGCTTGGTGATCACTTCAATTTTTTCTTTGTCGACCTCTATGCCTTGGTTGCTAACCTTGTGGCCAAGAATGATGCCCTCCTTAACCATGAAGTGACACTTTTCCTAATTAAGGACCAAGTGTGACTCAATACATTTGTCAAGAACAAGGGTAAGATTCCTAAGCCATGAATCAAAGATATCTCCATATACATAGAATCCATCCATGAACACTTCCATGACAGTTTTGGTCAATCCAACAAAGATGGCTAATGTTGGTTTATTACACTAATGAGTTTAAATCCTAGAAAAGATCTTTTACTCAACTAATCAATTTCCACAAGTATACGGAAGTAGTTGTAGTCGAGGTCAAACACAAGGAGATTTAGCTAACCAATTAAATGCAAAAGTGTTAAGGTTCAACAATCTAGACCATTTTAACGGTAGATTTGGTTGATTAACTAAAAATTTTAGAAATAAACAAACTATAAATGGATTACTAAAGAGATTAGAATTCATATATGGGAGTATCTTGGACTTAGGATTTCACCAACACATCATAGCACGGCATAGGAGCATGAAATTTAAACATACTAAGCACTTGTTTCAAAGGAGGGTTGTGTGTTGCACTTCACCTCTCAGTGCAAATACATCGATCCTAACTCAATTCAACATTCCCATGTATGAATTTCATTTTGGATCACAAACCTACTCCTCAACTCCATAAATTCCACTCTCATGGTAAAGAACGAGTTGCTAAGAGAGTACCTCCTTACTCTCCCACCTATCTTCTCAGATCAAGAAAAAAAAGCTTAAAACATACACATAAGGTGGCCAGCCATACTTGTAGAAAAGAAGAAACTGATACTCACAAGGTGGAAAAAAAGTAACATAGCATTTCGTACGAAATTATCATGTTCCATACATGTTGTGACATGGGAACTACTCTCCCATTTTCAAGAAAAGGAAACTACTCATCCATAATGGTTTACAGTAGAAAATGCACAGAAATTTCAGAGTTCAACAGGATTTAGAAAAGGGAAAGCTAAGAAAACCCAAGGTGTAATCCAAGAGGAGTAGAATTCCAAATTTAGCACAAAATCTCACTCCTACAGCTGCTCCAAACCGGTCAAACCTCTCTACCAAGAAGCTTTGTGGAGTTGAGAAGATTTGTTGCACCTTGGAGAAGAAGATTGGAGAAGAAAAGAAGAAGAATGGGGTTCTTTAGCAAGAAACCACCTCCTTCCACCTCTAAAATCACCCTCCTTGCTCTAGCCTTGCTCTGGGACAAAAGTGTTTTGAATAATGACGAACGATAACTGCTCCATAGAGTGGTTTTGTCTTTTAAAATGAAAGGAGTCATAATTGAAAATTCTAAAACTGATCAACACATGACATGTCTTTCTTTGGACACGGTGTGTGTTGTCTCAGTCAGTTGTTCGAAGTGTAAAGAACACAACATGTTTGAATTAATACATGTCATGTACTTTACTAGAAAGTTAAAGCTCAGTTATGAATTCCCAGGTACACGTCATGTCTTTCGTGGACACGCTGTGTGCTTTTCTTCAGAAATTGGAGTAATAGGCCATCTGGAAATACACACGTTGTGTCTTAAATAAGACATGTCGTGTGCATTGTTGTTTCAGCAGAATTAAAGTTTTGATCATCCACAAGGTGTGGAGAAGTCCCGAGAATTATGAGATTGAGTAGGAATATCTCCAATTTGATCCTTTTGATGCAAATCTACAATACACATCATGTGATAAGCAAAATAACAAAAATGTGGCAAGACTGATATGAATTGAGGCTAAATGAGAACAAAATGAATTGAATTTGTGTGTGAAAACATGTGAAAAGTTGATGTGGAAACCACACAACGAATCTCCCTAAGCTTGAACCATTGCTTGTCCTCAAGCAAAAAAAGCATAGCCACACAAATGAAGGAATATTCAAGCTCATGTATGGATTAAATGAAATGAAGATATGCAATAAAATCAACCAATCATTCACATTAGGTTTATATCCATATCCATCATCTCAATTTAAACATCTAAGATAGAGAAATTTTTGTTCAACAATGGTAGTCACAAATTAAACAAAATAATCAACTAAACAATACTAAACAGCATTTGGATAGTCAAGCCAAACAACTAGTGGATTTACAGCGCATATTTTTTAGCTATTATGTATGTAGATGATGAAATCTTAGCTAACTTTAACAATCTCAATTGAGCTCTCTTCTCAAAAAGATATGACAATTGATTTTTTAGATTTCGGCACTCGGCTGCTAATTTAGGCTTACGCACACATAGAGTGTCGGTTGGGGGGTTATTTTTACACTCTTTTGATTTTTCATACCACCTAACCATCATTCCTTGATCAGACTCACACTAGGCTAGCATGATATGTGGGTTGTTTGCCATCTTTTATTGGGTAAAGTGAGAAAAAGATAAAAGAGATTTTTGCACAACACAAGGGATCCAATGAGAAAGTTAACTTAACAAGATTCCATTCATTATTTTGCAAGTTTTTCACTGAAAATCAGTTGTATATGCACTAAAAGTTTGGCAAGAGTATCTCATATTCTAAACAGTGTTGTAGAGTTGGTTTATTTGCTAAAATTTGAGACCGTTACATGTAGTTAGCAATCAAAGATGTGAAAATTGATTGTTCAAGCTACAATTACAAACTAGGATCATGTACATGGGGAAATTCATTTTCCATTTGATTCAAACATGCTCTTTACTAATTCTTTCATATGGCCAAAAGAAATACAAGGTACAAGGTAGTTCAAGCATACAAGGTACAAAAGTTCATACTATCACAATAGCCTCATTTCATACTAAACTTGCCATGAAGGGAAAATATAGAACATCCAGACTGAAATAAAAAAATTACATGACTAACAAAAGCAAATGACCAAAGCAAATGACAAAATCAAATGAAACAGAAACTATATTATCGGCCAGTTGCACCCCCCCTAAACTTGAAATCTGCAGTGCCCTCACTGCATCAATCAATCTCATGAAGGTAACAACCGAAAACCTGTCATGGGTGAAAATCAATAAGAGGGGATAGCACCCCCGTGGTCAGTTAAAAAGAATCAGCTGACAAGATCATCATCTGGAACATCCATTAGAGTGGGATGTGGGGCGGACTCTGGCTGCTGCGGTGGCAACTGATATGGCTACGGGATGGAGTAGTGGCCATGTGAGATGTTCAATGAATCCATGTGGTGGACCATGTTGTGCATTACTATATATTGTGTGCCAATCTGATCCAGGCAGTCTTCGATGTGATCAAACCACTATTGCATGTAGTCGTACAAATGTCTAACATCAGGCATCACCCAGGAGTACTCTGTTTGGGTGCTGGTGGAGGGAGGTGGTGGACCAGAAGTAGCAGAAGGAGGTGCCTCGGTATCATCAGCAACTCCAGCTACATCTCCTTCCTCATCAGCATTCAACACACATTTCCAGTTGTCCTTGTTCTCCAGGGTAATATTCTCAGGATCTGGAATTTCAATAACTGATCATCATCGAAGAATTGCCTAAACTTGGTATCACTATTGGAAACTTTTGAGAGCAACCCTGTAGAGAGAAGGTATTGGATGTCTACCAGGTTTCTATCTGGTGCTACTTCTAAACCTGTCAAATCAGCATTGAGCTTTTGTGCAATCAGAGTAATCAATCCACCATACGTGATGTCGTCGACGTCCCTCTTCTTTATCTTATTAATGTCTAGGAAACATGTAAGAATGTAAAAGGTAGCATTAATCGGGTGTTCATACATCATCCCCCATAAGAAGAACAGATCTTGATTCCCAACAACCCCTTGAGTTTCCTTCTTGACAAACACTTCGGTACTAAGAAGGTAGTGAACATAATGGAAGATAGGTTTATAAATAGAAGACACTCTGGCTTGCTTCGCCTCATGATGTTCCTCATCAAAAATCTCAAACCAAAACTCGTCACTATGAAAAACTGGCAGGTAGCTAATCGCTCCATCATAATGACACTCCAACAACTCACAAAAACGTCTAAATGTGAGCTTGAAAGCATGACCCAAAAGCCTAAAATGAATGATATCGTAGGGCTCCAGCTTCTTTTGTGGGTCTTGTTTAGTGGAGAGTGTCGTCAAAAACTCATAGACCAGACAGGGGTAAGTATTGGATATCGTCAGGCAGATGTAGCTCAACCCCAAGTCCTGCAGGTGCATGATAACTTTGTCTTTGAAGCCCAGAGTCATCATTGTCTACTGGCAAGCAAACCAAGTCGGAAGTACCCTCTGTGCAATCAAGAACTGGTTTGTCGGGTCTTCTTCAGGGGTGACTCGAAACTAAGTAGTAGAGGCATACGCCAGAGCATGGGAGGAATTGGTGTCATGCTTGTGGTTGCTAGTTTACTTGAATGCAGCCATTTGTGCTGCTGACAGATTAACACACGTCGTGTGCTAAGACATACACGTCATGTATCTAAAACAAAAGTTCGGCTGAGACTACAGTTCACACACCATGTTCAAATAGGTACATGTCGTGTGCTTGGGGATCTGTGGAAATATATAGGTCACGACGGTAGCAGTTTGGGGGGGTGGAGGAGGAGGATGACGGCGCTTCGATGCTTGCTTGGTGATGGCGACATAAGTTGCATAGATTTGTTGTGCTTCTCCTTGGCATCGAGGAGGTGCTTGGAGAGGAGGATGGCAGATCCCTCTCTCACATCCTTGTTGGAGAAGATGATAGTGGCTTGAGTTAGAAGATGACGGTGATGGTTTTCTATCCACTACTTTGGGGGCTACAACTCAAATCTTGATGGTGAGGGCACCACCTTGTGCTAAGGCACACAGCAACAAGGGAAGGACACAGTAGCGGTGCTTGTAGCTCGAGGTAGACACACCGTGAGCAAGGAACACGGCGGCGTCGAGGCTTCTAGCTTGAGGAAGAAGGAGACACGACTGACAAACACAACACGACGGCGGCTCTCGGGTGTTCTAGGGCACACGGTAGCAAGAAAGCAAAGTCTAGGGCTCTGTAGTATGACACAGCTCGAATGAGAGTGTGAGTGAGAGGGGCGGCTGTGTGATAGGTTATAAACCTAAATTTTCATCAAAAGACATGGCGTGTTCAAATAAAGACATGCCGTGTGTTGTTCCATAACTCCTTTTCTGTAATAAAAGACATGTCGTGTTGCAATAAGCACACGCCGTGTACTAATTTAAAATTTCAAAATGCCCATTTTCACTTATAAATACACGACATGTTCAAATAAAGACACGTCATGTACTTTTCCAAAATATTTGATCCTTCCTTTTCTGCTCGAGAACACACTGTGTCTAAATTAGAACACGTCGTGTTTGTGTTCCATATTTCTCACACCCCCATCTCCTGCTTGGGAACACATCGTGTCAAAATTAGAACATATCGTGTTCATTTCCAGGTCTTGGTGAACTTTGTGTCTGCTGATCGGTGACACAGCGTGTCAAATAAAGGCATGTTGTGTACCTGGAGATAAAACTCATCTGTTGTATCTCTGGAAGTAGAGACACATCGTGTCTTAAATAAGACATGACGTGTCTTCTCTAGTTTCTACAAAAATAGCTTTTTATCAGCATAGAATTAATAATAGATATGATAATAAAATTGTCTAAATTATTACATTCATCCATGACAAGCTTATTTATGAAACTAAAGAGTGTTCTTGACTCAAATGACTTGAAAATAAACCTATCCTAAAATGGGTTCAACTCCCACAAGGTCCTCCCTTTAGAGTCTTGAGTGAAGCTCTTCAATTGTCAATCATGCATCTTAAAGGGAGCAATAGGATCCCTTGTGAACTTCATCGCCCGAGGTATACATCTTGCAATGTTGCCCATTTACTTTGAATGCTCCATCCTTGTCTTGTAATTCAATAGCTCCATAAGGCAAAATCTTCAATACAAGAAAAGGGTTGGATAACTTTGACTTTAGTTTTCCAGGGAATAGCTTAAGTCTTGAGTTGAACAACAACACCTTGTCTCCTTCTTAGAAATCTTTCCTCCAGATTCTTTTGTCATGCCAAACCTTGGTTCTTTCTTTTTAGAGATTTGCATTTTCATATGCATCTATTAGGAGCCCTTCCAGTTCTTACAGTTGCAGTAGTCTCTTTTCACCAGCCTTCTTCATGTCAAAATTTAAGAACTGAATAGCCCATAGTGCATGGAGTTCTAGCTCCATCGGAAGATGACAAGATTTACCGTATATCATCTTAAATGGAGTTGTGCCTATGATGGTCTTATAAGCCGTCTGGTATGCCCATAGTGTGTCATCTATCTTCAGTGGCCAATCTTTTCTTGAGCTAGACACTATCTTCTCTAGAATGTTTTTTAGTTGTCGATTGGAGACCTCTACTTTCCCGGAAGTTTGAGGATGGTAGGGCGTAGAGACTTTATGTGTGACTCCATATTTAGAAAGAAGGTTATTGAATTGTTTCTCAACAAAATGCACGCCACCATTTGAGATTATGGCTCTTGGAACTCCAAAACGAGGGAAGATGATTTTTTGAAAAAGCTTGACTATAGACTTTGCATCCAGTGCTTGGGTTGGGATGGCCTCAACCCACTTAGAGACATACTCAACGGTGACTAGAATATATTGGTAGCCACAAGAAGGTGGGAATGGTCCCATGTAATCAACTCCCCATACGTTGAATACCTCAATCTCTAAGATAGAGTTAAGAGGCATATCATCACGTCTAGAAATTCATCTGGTTCTTTGACATTTATCACAAGCTTGTACAAAGAGATTGACATGTTTAAACGATGTTGGCCAATAGAAACCAGCCTGTAGGATCTTTGTTGTAGTCTTCTCTCCTCCAAAGTGACCACCTTAAGGAGAGGCATGGCATTCAGAAATAATGGTAGAAACCTCTTCTTCAGTGACACACCTTCGAATAAGTACATCACTTCCATGTTTGAACAATAAGGGGTCATCCCAGTAGTAAAACTTTACATCATGGAAGAACTTCTTCTTTTGTTGGTATGTCAAACTCGGCGGAAGCAGTCCTATAGCAAGAAAGTTTGTGATGTTTGCAAACCATGGCAGTTGTGTGGATGATAGTGCATAAAGCTTCTTAATAGGCAAGTGATCTTCAATAGGCAAACAATCTCCAGCATTTGTAGTCAATCTAGAAAGATGGTCGACAACATTGTTCTATTTACCTTTCTTATCCTGGACCTCATGATCAAACTCTTGTAGAAGCAGTATCTAGTGGATGAGATGAGGTTTTGCACCCTTCTTATTGAGAAAATACTTTATTGCAGTGTGATCTGTATACACAATCACTTTAGATCCAACCAAGTACTGTCGAAATTTTTCAAAGGCATACACTATAGCAATCATCTCCTTCTTTGTGGTTGTGTAATTGATTTGTGCTTCATATAGGGTCTTGCTCGCATAATATATGGCATGAAGCTTCTTATCCTTTCACTGTCCCAGAACTTCCCCTACTTCATAGTCACTTGTGTCACACATCAATTCAAATGGGGCATTCCAGTCTAGTGGTTGAATGATTGGTGCAGAAATAAGGGCTTCCTTGAGCTTGGTGAAGGCGGTGTGGCAGTCATCATTAAATATGAATTCAACGTCTTTTGCAAGTAAGGAACATAATGGCTTTGTGATTTTGGAGAAGTCCTTAATGAATCTTCTATAAAATCTTGCATGACCAAGAAAATTGTGGATGTCCTTGACTGAAGAAGGAGTAGACATCTTCTCAATAGCTTCCACCTTGGCCCTGTCAACCTCAATACCCTTGTTAGATACAACATGACCTAATACTACACTGGATTGTACCATGAAATGGCACTTCTCCCAATTTAGTACTAGGTTAACCTCTTTATAGCGGGCTAAGACTAATGACAAGTTGCATAAACATTGATCAAATGAATCTCCACAGACGCTAAAATCATCCATAAAAATTTCCATTATGTTTTCAATGAAATCAGAAAAAATAGCCATCATGCATCGTTGGAACATCACAGGAGCATTGTAAAGACCAAATGGCATGCAATGATAAGCATAAGTTCCATAGGTGCATGTGAAAGTGGTTTTCTCTTGGTTGGGAGGGTAGATAGGATTCTGGAAAAAAATCAGAATACTCGTCCAAGTAACAGAAATAAGAGTGTTTTGCAAGGCATTCAAGCATTAAGTCGATAAATGGAAACGGAAAATGGTCCTTTCGGGTTTCTTTGTTCAAACGTCAATAATCAATACACATACGCCAACCCGTGACAATACATGTTTGAATCAACTCATCATTGTCTCCCTTGATGACAGTTGCACCACCCTTCTTAGGTACCACATGGATGGCACTAACCCAAGGGTTGTCACTTATAGGATAAATGATACCGGCATCAACCAACTTAAAGATTTCCTTTTTAATCACCTCAAACATATTTTGATTTAAGCATATAGGTGGTTCAATGGTTGGTTTAGTGTCATCCTCCATGTTTATTCGGTGCATACAAATGGAGGGATGAATGCCTTTCAAATCATCAATAGAGTAACCAATAACGTCTTCATACAAATGCAATTCGGCAATCAATTTATTTTCTTGTTCATTGGTTAACTCATTATTCATTATTATAGGAGAAGTAGAGTCGGAATCAAGAAATGCATACATTATCCCTGGTGGAAGGGATTTGAGTTCTACTTTTCTCTCGGTTGCATTGTCTTTGGCTTTGTCATCAATAATTGGAGTATCTTCTTTAGTAGCATCTGATTGGGCAATAGAAAATACCCCAGAATTTTCCGATCCATTATTCATACCTTCATCACCACAGTATATTAGTATCAAGTTGGTAACATCATGATCTTCTTGTACAATAGAATCAATAGAGTCTATAAAACAAATTTCTTCTACACGAGAGGGTTCTTTCATATCATCATATAAAGAAAACTCCATGGCTTCATCACCAACTCAGAGTGTGAGTCTGCCTTCGCAAACATCAACTAGGCAACCAGCAGTTCTCAAGAAAGTCCTCCCAAAAAGAATGGGGTTGGAAGGAACTTCTACCATATCTAGTACTACAAAATCACAAGGAATATAAAGTTTACCAATCTGCACTAGAACATCTTCCACGATACCTTTTGGGTATTTGATGGAATGATCGACCAACTCAATGGCCATCTTTGTAGGCTTTAGATCTCCAAGATCTAGCTCTTACCATAGGGTAGACGGTATGAGACTCATACTAGCTCTAAGGTCTATAAGACCTTTTTCGAAAGTGGTGTTTTTGATCTCGCATGGTAGAGTAAAAGCTCCCAAGTCACCTAACTTCTCAGGAAGTCTACTTTGAATGATAGAACTAATTCTTTCAGAAAGCATCACGGTCTCCACTTTGTCCACCTTCCTCCTCTTGGTGAGGATGTCTTTAAGGAACTTAGCATATGACAGAACCTCTGCAATAACTTCATCTAGCCAAAGATTGACATTGAGTTCATTCAGAATGTCCATAAACTTCCTAAACTTTGAGTCCTCCTTTGTGTTAGCAAGCCTTTGAAGAAATGGTGCATTTTCTTTAATAGAAGATGGTACCTCATCTATACATTTACCTTTGTCACCCATAGGGGTGTTAAGCTTCTCTTCATTGGCAATGTCTGCACTCTTCTCCTTGGGTGGAGAAGATTTGTGGATTTTAGCTCCACTTCTCAAGGTGATGTCATTTGCTTGCTGTCTTGGATTCACCTTCGGTTGGTTTGGAAGAGAATCGGATTGGGTGTTCTCTTGCTACGTCAAGGCTTTTTGGGCAATTTGGTTTTCCAACATCCTTGTGTGAGTGGAAATGCCATCCACTTTGGCGGAGAGTTGGGCAATTGCATCCTTTAAGAGCATGTCATTGCCCCTTAACTCTTCATTCTGCTACATCTATGTGGTGATAAATTTCTCCATCATGGCCTCCAAGGAAGAACTTTGGGGTTGTTGTTGGTAACCCCTATTGTTGTTGAAACCCAGCGGATTCCCATTGTTTTTCCAATTGAAGTTTTTTGTTGTTGCGGTTGTTGTTGTCCATGTTGGAAGTTCTAAGTGTTGCTTGTGTTCCAATAAGATAAATTAGGATGATCTCTCTATCTCAGATTATAGGTGTCGGAATAGGGATTGTACTTCTTGTTCCCCTACATCCCAATGACATTGGCTTGTTCTAGGTTCCCTTCATTCACATTGCGAGCAAAGCATGAAGAAGAAGTATGTCCAGAATTCCCACAAGCTTCACATATCACTTCAGCTGATTGGATTTGCAATGTAGTCATCTTCTTGAACTTTTGCGTAAGAATATCAAGTTTAACAGCAATAAGATCAATGGCATCAATCGTATGCATTCTTCCTTGTTTCCCGTCTCAAGAACTAGTTGTAGAGGATGATTATTCTCTCCTATCTGATCCCCACTGGCAATGGTTGAGGGCTATGTCTTCAATGATGTCATAAGCCTATCTGTAAGACTTAGTCATCAATGCTCCATTAGATATGGCATCTAGTGTTATCTGACTATTGTAGAATAGTCCATTATAGAACGTTTGGAGTAGCAGCCAGTTGGTCAATCCATGGTGAGGGAAAAGGCATTGTAGGTCCTTAAACCACTCCCATGTATCATACAGAGTTACTCCATCAGATTGAGAGAAGTTGCTGAGCTGATTCCTTAGTTGGGTTGTCTTGCTCGGCAGAAAATACTTTGCAAGGAAAGCATTTAGAATTTGGTCCCAGCTTTTGAATGATTTCCTTGGAAGATACAAAAGCCACACCTTGGATCTATCTCTTAGGGTGAAAGGAAATAGCATTAGCCTCACTCCTTCAATGGATACACCATTGATTTTGAAAGTATTCATATACTCCAAGAACTCAGCCACATGAAGATTTGGATCTTCATTGATTGTACCTCTGAAGCGGTTCTACTGTATCATCTGCATCATAGAAGGAGCAATAGAGAAATTGTTCGCTTCAACTACACGTAGGTCAATGGCTCCACAAATTTTTGTGGCAACTGGCATGGTGAAATCCTTCAAAGGATGGTCATTCTCCATGGTTGGATCTCCTTGTACGGCTTCTTCAAAAGACGAAGAATATGGTGATGGTTATGATGGTTTAACACCTCTTAGAAGTGGTTTCTCTACTCTTCTTTCTCTTCTTATGCTTGAAAGAGTACGCTTGATCTCAAGGTCTAGCAATGTTGATGTTTGAAGACCCCTTTGCGAACGATGCATACAACCTGGAAAATAGCAAGAGAAATTAAGAACACAATTCAAAAATGGAAATTCAAAAATGGAAATGATGATCTAGTCTCGAATACTAATTAGCACTTGTTACTCTAATTAGATTACCATAGATCCCCGACAACGGCGCCAAAAACTTGTTGGTTTATTACACTAACGAGTTTAAATCTTAGAAAAGATCTTTTACTCAACTAACCAATTTCCGCAAGTATACAGAAGTAGTTGTAGTTGAGGTCGAACAAAAGGAGCTTTAGAAAACCAATTAAATGCAAAAGTGCTAAGGTTCAACAATCTAGACCGTTTTAAAGGTAGATTTGGTGGATTAAACTAGAAATTTCATAAATATGCAAATAGTAAATGGAATAATAAAGAGATTAAAATTCAAATATGGGAGTATCTTGGACTTAGGATTTCACCAACACATCATAGCCAGCATAGTAGCATGAAATTTAAACATACTAAGTACTTGTTTTAAAGGAGGGTTGTGTATTGCACTTCACCTCTCGGTGCAAATACAACAATCCTAACTCAATTCAGCATTCCCATGTATGAATTTCATTTGGGATCACAAACCTACTCCTCAACTCCATAAATTCCACTCTCGTGGTAAAGAAGGAGTTTCCAAGAGAGTACCTCCTTACTCTCCCACCTATCTTCTCATATCAAGCAAAAGAGCATAAAACATACACATAAGGTGGCCAGCCATACATGCAAAAAAAGAAGAAACCAGTACGCACAAGGTGGAAAAACAAGCAACATAGTATTTAGTACAAAATTATCATGTTCCATACATTCTATGGCATTGGAGATACTCTCCCATGTCCAGGAAAAGGAAACTACTCATCCATAATGGTGTACAGCAGAAAATGCATAGAAATTTCAGAGTTCAACATGATTTAGAGAAGGAAAAGCTAAGAAAACCCAAGGTGTTACCCAAGAGGAGTAGAATTCCAGCTTTAGCATGAAATCCCACTCCTACTGCTGCTCCAAACCAGACAAACTTCCCTCCCAAGAAGCTTTGTGGAGTTGAGAAGCTCTACTACATCTTAGTGAAGAAGATTGGAGAAGAAAAGAAGAAGAATGGGGTTCTCTAGCAAGAAACCACCTCCTTCCACCTCCAAAATTGCCCTCCTTGCTCTAGCCTTACTCTGGGATGAAAGATTTTTAAATAATGACCAAATATAACTGCTCCATAGAGTGGTTTCATCTTTTAAAATGAAAGGAGTCGTATTTGAAAATTGCTTAACCTGATAGGCACACAGCGTGTCTTTCTTTGGACACAGCGTGTGCTATCTCTGGTAGTTGTTCTGAGTATAAAGCACACAGCGTGTTTGAATTAATGCATGCCATGTACTTTACCAGAAAGGAAAAGCTCGATTCTAAATTCCCAGGTACACATCGTGTCTTTCGTGGACACGTCGTGTACTTTTCTTCAGCGATTGGAGTAATAGGTCGTCTGGAAATACACACGTCGTGTCTTAAATAAGACACATCATGTGCATTGCTGTTTCAGTAGAATTAAAATTGTAATCATTTGCACAGCGTGGAGAAGTCCTGATAATGATGAGATTGAGTTGGTATATCTCCAATTTGATCCTTTTGATGCAAATTTGCAATACACATCATGTGATAAGCAAAATAATAAAAAGGTGGTAAGAATGATATGAATAGAGGCTACATGAGAACAAAATGAACTGAATTTGTGTATGTGAAAAGTTGATGTGGAAACAACACAATAGCTAACATACACCGTTGGAAGGTGGCTAGTGCATTGCACAAGCCAAAGGGCATTTGTCTAAAAACATAGGTACTAAAGGGACATATGAAGGTGGTTTTCTCTTGATCTTCAGGATGTATAGAAATCTGATAAAATTTTGAGCAGCCATCTAGATAACAAAAGTATTGTTGATGGGATAAGCGTTCAAGAACTTGGTCTAGGAAGGGAAGTGGGAAGTGGTCTTTCCTAGTTGCTTTGTTGAGCTTCCTGTAGTCAATGCACATTCTCCACCCTATAACGGTGTGAGTGGGAATGAGTTCATTCTTCTCATTTTGAATGACAGTAGTCCCTCCATTTTTGGGAACAACTTGAATTGGGTTGACCCATGGGGAGTCGGAGATGGGATAGATGATTCCTGCAGTCAAAAGTTTGATCACCTCTAGATGGGCAACATCCTTCATGTTTGGGTTGAGTTTTTATTGTGGATTTCGAGAAGGTTTCTGGTCTTCTATCATTGGGATTTTGTGGATGCAGATGGATTTCTCTATTCCAACTAGATCTGTCATTTTGTACCCCAAGGCAGCTCCTTTTTTCCTAAGTTCACCCATAAGTTTGTTTTCTTGTTTGAGGGTAAGGTCAGAATTTATGATGACATGGCACAATTCTAGCTCATCAAGAAAGACATATTTCAACCCTATGGGAAGAGTCTTCATTTCTAGGGCCTTTGGCGGTTCAGACTTTTCTTCTATGGTGGAGATCATCTTAAGGTCCTCAATTTCAGCATCGGGGATCTCCTCAAAGTTATCTAAATGAGCCTTACATTGATCTAATTGTTCATGATAAAAATCAAATTCAAAGGGGGTAGTGAGGATTGTGTGTAGGGGGTCATCAACTAACTCGCATTCCTACCTTAGTTGGGATAATTTATCAATGCAATCAAGGAGGTAGACCTCTTCCTGGAGACTAGGCCCCTTCATGCTTTGAAACACCCTAACTCTAGCGTTTACTTCCCTAATATTAACATAATGGTACCAGCCTCAACATCAATCAAGGCTCGTGCAGTGGCTAAGAAGGGATGTCTGAAAATGAGAGGGTAACATAAATATTCCTTTATGTCCATAATCACAAAATCACAAGGGACATAGGCGTCTTTTCCAACCTTAATCAGAATGTCTTCTGTGATTCCCATGGGTTTGGTCATGGATGAGTATGCCAGTTGGATAGTCATGGTTGTGGGTAACATGTCATTGAATCCTAGTTTTTTGCAAAGGCTGTAGGGCATGATAGATATACTGGCTCCTAAATCAGCTAGGCCCTTTCTGCTGGAATTGTCACCCAAGTAGCATCTTATTCTAAAAGAACCAGGGTCCTTCTATTTTTTAGGCATCTTACTTAGGATTATGTCTGAAGTGGTCCTAGTAAGTTTAACAGTCTCATATTCTCTAGTAGCATACTTCCTAGTAAAAAGGGATTTCATGTACTTGGACCAAGCGGGCATGTCTGTCAAAGCATCAAGGGAATGTCGACATGTATTTTTTTCATAGCATCCCTAAATTTCATGAAGAGGGCGTCAAGCCTTGTTTGTTTGAGGCAGGCTTGGTAGGGAGGTTGTGACTTGTAGATTAGTTTTTTGGCTTCTGTCTGAGGGGTTTTAGGGACGGTTGGTTCAAGTGTATCTTCAGGTTCAACAACTACCATGTCCTCATCCTCAAATTCTAGCGGTGGAGCCAAAGGTTTTTCTAGAGGGGGAGGGGAGTGCACCTTTCCCAAATGAGTGGAGACAACCTTGAGTTGTTCGGGATGTTTGGGGTTGTTTTCAAGCTGTCCAACAAAAGTTCCGGCAGAGGATTTTTGTTGGACGAACAAGCGAGATAGTTGGGCATCAATCGCCTTTTGATGAGCTTGTTGGGCAATGATGATTTGTTCCAAGACAACTATCCTTTCATCAATCTAGGGGGTGGGAGTAGGAACACTTTATGGTGGTTGAGGAGGTGGCGGATTGAGATTTTGAGGCGGGTGGTTTAAGTTTTGGAATTGTTTTCCTTGATATGGTGGTCGGTTTGGGTGATTTCCTCAGTAGTTTCCTTGGGTTCCAAAGTTCCTTTGGTTGTTGTATGGGAATCCATGTGGTGGTCGATTTTTGCATTGAGGGAAGGGAGGCCTTTGTTGGGATTGGAGTTGGCTAGAGTTTTTAGCACCTACAAGGTTCCCATATTGGAAGTCAGGATGGTTTCTAGTCTGGTTGGGGTTGTAGTAACCTTGTTCTGGTATGGTATGGATTGAGTTGACGTCTTCTAGTTGATGTCCCATTTTTGGTTGCATGGGGGTGTTGTAGAGGTATTGACAGTGTAGGGTGGTGTGATCGTATCCTTGGCAAATGCCAAAAAGAGAGTCCACAACTTTTATTTGTTGGGGTAACTCCCTAAGGGTGCCTAGGGATGAATCTAACCAATCTTGTTTTAGGGAAATTAACTTGAGGCTTTCTTCTATGTTTTGGATATCAGGATTTACTTCAGCCTTGACTACCTTAAGGACTCCACCAATTCCCCTTCTAGCCCTTGTTTCAGAAGCACGTTTAACCACTTCCCATACACTGGTCAGACTTTGGTATCAAGAAAGAATTTAGTATCATCATCAACACCACGATAAAAGATTTCTATGAGTTGGGCTTGAGAGATGTCATGATGAGGGAACTTCCTACGTAAGTCTTTGAACCTTTTCCAAGATTCTCATAGGGATTTCCATGGGGACATAGAAAAGTGAGTGATTTGTCCCCTGAGTTCATAGGTGAGAGAAGGGAGGGGGGATTTCTCAAGAAACTTATTTTGTAGAACTTCCTCAGTTGTGACATGTTCTTCAATCTCCATGGTGTTGTACCAACTACTATCTTGTTCGGATAGAGAGAGTACTTGAACAATCTAAGGCATATGGCATCTTCAAAGATGCCTAGGAGTTTATTCAAAGAGCAAAGGGCAATGAACCTTTGAAGATGATCTTGGCAACTTTCCCCATTATTTCCTGAGAAAGGATTTTCTTGGATCATAGTGATCTATTGGGTTCAGATCTCAAATTGGAGGGTAATGATGTCGGGAGGCATGACTGGGTGTTGGGTATAGACAGATTTCGAAATAGAAAAATCTTTCAATTGTTTTTGCCTTTTAGCTTCCCTCCTATTGGCTTCTAGGGTTTCTTGTTCAGCCATGTAGGTTGCTCGTAGAGTGGCTTCTCTAGCCACTTGGTTGGCTAAGATGTGCTCTCTTTGAGCCGCTAAAGCTTGGTTGATCCTACAGGCGACTTCTTCCTCGTATAGCATATTTTGATTTTGGTGGTTTAGACGGTGAAAAGTTCTATCTACATCAGGATCAAACAATTGAAAATCAACGTTTGTGCGTCGCATGCACAAAATAAACAATTGATCGTGTGCAGAAAAAATGGACTGTCAGAATGGAAACTCAGAAGAAAGAGGAATAGCACTTCCAGAATGTTACTTGGAAGGAATAAAAAATTTAAAAAAAATAAAAAAAAAATTGGTGGGGTTCGAGAAAACAATCGGTTGTCCCCGGCAATGATGCTAAATTGTTAATGCATCAAACTGCACTATAATCACTAAGATAATTATCCCAGAGTTTAATCTGTTTTTTACTTTCCGATTAAGGTTAGTATAGAAAGGGTCGATCCTTAAGGACAAGGTTTTTAAGATTGTTAACTCTAATCCCAATGGTTTTAAAGAACTTTTTATTTCTTTTTAGTATTTTTTTAGAATAGAAAGTAAAGATCAGATTGGGGTTTGATGATTATCATTGAGACTGAAAGAAAAAAATAAGAACAAGTTTGCACTTAACAAGAAATAATTTTCCATGTCACAAGGAAAATTGAGATGATTATTAGCACAAGTAAACTATTATGAATGAAAGACTAGAATGTAAAGAGAGCGGATCAAACACAAGAATAAATCAACATATGGAGAATTGAGGCTTTAGGGGTTTTCACCACCTTATCCTAGGCGAGAAAAGACTAATCCTTTAAAACGACAATTATGATGAAGGCATGTGAACTAATAAAAATCCACAAAAGATGGACTCCACATGATCCCATTGGACCTGGTGCTCATGTTTCTTAAACCATCATCCCATACGAGGAAGATCCACAGTCATTTGAAAATATCAATGCTATTGATTCTATTGTTCTAAATCCATATTTTCATGGTCATTTCCATCCATATTAACATGTGATCAAACAAATTAATTACTTTGATAGATCATCAATTATTTGAACTAAAATCCATCTAGAAGTCGTTCTAAGGAATTAGTTCATTTAAGCCATAGATAAGGGGCTATTCCCCTTGCCTCGATAGAGAACTACATGGCCATGCTTGTGGAGAAAAGGGAGATGGAGGAAAGAAGAGTCCTAGCCATAGTCTAGACTTATTAAAGGATTGGATCCTTAGGCTAGAGACAATGAAATGGTCGACGCTTAATTCCTTGCTCCAGTCCATGGAAGAAGAAGAAGAAGAAGAAGAAGAGGAAATAAACTAGATCTAAATGGGCAAGGTAAAAGAACAATGATTGAAGAACACCCTTAACTTGCAAATAACCAATCTTTATTGATGAATTGAAAACAAGAACATAAGAACACAAGAATGATTTCTCAGAAATCTCTGGTACAAAGGATGCTAAAAAGATGATGATGTGAGGAGGAAGTGTCCCTCCTTTTATAGGAGAAGGAGGAGGCCTTTACAACTAGGGTTGTGGACAAATGCGGCTGCCGGCTGCAAATTTGAATTGGTCACGCACTGCCAACCGATCAATTGGGTAGCGAACCAGTCAGTTGGAGATCTAGAAAAGGCGGGAGTCGGGGTAGTAGTCAGTAACCCTAAGTCTCGGGTGGTGGTGCTCCTTGACCCGCTCAGTTTGGGAGGGAAAACTCCTACTTGAGCACTGAAATGGTTATTTGAAATTCAAGGGGTGCACCATCTAGATTGAATGTCTAGACAAGGGTCGGCGGCTGAGGATTGGCACCAACCGATCAATCAGAACAAGTGAGCCAAGCATTTGGATTAGGTGAGATGATTAGCTAGTACGAGAGAGCTGCTCGTCTAGAGTAGGTGAGATGATCGACTGATCAGGTAAACCGCTCGTCTGGTGTTCTGATTTTGTAAGAAATTCACAACTTTGGGTGAGATTAAATTCAATTATGATAAAAGGAAGCAATTAGCAATTTGTTTCTCTTTAGTGGATAGAGACAACAATTTCCATATGACATGACTAAAAAGGTTATGAAAATAGGTCCTAAATTAAAATGCATCACCAGGACAGCCAAAGGTTATGATTCCATTTAGGTAATCATTGATAGGTAGACCAAGTCAACCCATTTCCTTCCCATAAATAAAATGTTCACAGCTAAGAATCTTGCTCAAATCTACGTTGATGAGAAATTCTATGTTGACGAGATAGTGCATTTGCACAGTGTCCCAACTACTATTGTATCTGATAGAGGTCCTCAATTTACAAGTCACTTTTGGGAGCAATTGCATACAACTTTGGGTACGTAGTTGAAGTTCAGTACTACCTTTCACCCACAGACAGATGGTCGGTCTGAAAGGACCATTCAGATCTTGGAAGATCTATTGAGGACTTATGTTCTTCAGTTCTCAGGAAGTTGGGATATAACCTTAGTCTAATAGAGTTCGCCTATAATAACAGCTATCAAAGAAGTATTGAAATGGCACCATATGAGGTGTTGTATGGGAGACGTTGTAGGTCTCTGTTGTGTTGGTATGAGACAGAGGAGTATCAGCTTCTCGGTCCTGAGCTTATGCAGCAGATGACAGAGAAGATAAAAGTGATACAACAATAAATGAAAGCAACACAGGACAAACAGAAGTCGTATGTAGATAATCATCACAGACCTTTGGAGTTCCAAGTGGGAGATAAATTTTATCTAAAGGTCTCTCCCTGGAAAGGTGTTTTGAGGTTTGGGAAGAAGGGTAAGTTGGCTCCCAAGTTCATGGGACCTTACCCAGTTGTGGCATGAGTTGGAGGGGTCTCCTACAAGTTGGGGTTGCCACATGAGTTGCACAAGTTGCATCCAGTGTTCCATGTCATTATGCGGAGGAAGTGTCATCCAAATGCAGCGTCAGTGTTACAACCTATAGAGGTGGAGCTTGATGAGGATATGACCTATGTGGAGGGTCCAGTGTTGATCCTTGATCGAAGGGAGAAGAAGTTGAAGAGGAAGGACCTTATGCTTGTGAAGGTTCTTCGGCATCATTGTGGTGTTGAGGAATCTAAGTGGGAGCTTGAAGAGGAGAGGAGGAGGAAGTACCCTTCTCTTTTCTCTTATAATTATGGGGGGGAAATCCCTGTTAGGGGTTTATGGCTTGTAAGGACCTTGACCCATGTTTTGAGCTAACCCTATTTCTTTTGCTTAAGTGTGTTTCTTAGATCCTTTCTCTAATCATCTAAGATATAATTAGGGCATGTTGGAGGTTTGTGCTCCTTGATTGAGCTTGTTGCTTGATGTTTGTGCTTTGTGGTGAGGCTTTGGTGCAACTTGCAATTTACCTAGACTAGGGGTTGATCTGCAATTTTGCCACCTCTAGAGTGTTTCTTCTCCCGATTGGCATCATATAGAGGAGAGAAGAAGTATTGGTTGCCTTGTTTTAGACTTGGTTGAGTGGTGACATCCTTGGTGATGTTTTGGGCACATGTTTGAGGTGTGCTTTTCTCTCTAGAGTGTTGTCTTGGGCTTGAGATCCTTGGTGAGACCCTGTATTAGTTTGCGGTTGTCTTGAGGAGGCCTGGTATCAGTTGAGGGTGTATTGAGGGACATTCTATCAGTTTGGTGGCATCTTGAGGATTCACCATATTGAGTTGTGGTGACTCTAGAGGAGTGTCATATCAATTTGTGATCTAGGGTTTCATCCATATCAGTTTGTGAAGGGGGTGGATGGGTGTATTGACCTTGACCTTCCTTAGTAACCAAGTGGGAAAGACATAGGTCCTATCACCTTGTTGCATTGTGTTACATGTGTCCTTCCCTCTTGGACATGTATCATCTAGGGTTCTAAGGTGGTGACACCTTCCCCTTTCTCTCTCTCTCTCACTGGTCGTGTATATATACCCCTCTCTTCCCATGCAAGAGAACCCTTTTACTGATCTTTGCTTTCTCTCCTTGGTGGCCGACCTTGAGCTTGAAGAACACTCTCTCATGGAGATTGGTGGGTGAGCCAAGATCTTGTGGTTCTATCCTTCATCTTGTTCCTTGGTAAGCCATGGTTTTCTAGCTTCCTTTCTCTTCTTCTTTCTTCTTCTCGGCGATGGACCTTGGTACCTTCTTTTCTCTCTTTTCCTCTTTTTTGACCATGGTTTTGTCTTCCTTCTTGGAGGTGTTGTGGATGATCTTCTTCTTCCTTGAGTTCGTGAGGTTGGAGCTTGACCTTGGAGCTTAAAGTTTGGTGGTTGTTCTTGAGGCGGGTTATATAACTCTAAACCTACTTTGTTATTATCACCTTTCTACTTTTTACCTTGCTAGTGTTCTTAGCTTGATTATTTCTTTGCTGGTTAGTAGCTTTTCTTGGTAGCCTTGTGTTTGGTTTTTAGAATAAAACTTTGTTAAGTTTCTGCCATAAATTTCTCTCTTCTTTTTCCTTGTTAGTATCGTCATCTTGAGGTAAAAGATGACTAAACCGACATGACATGCTAAATTGATATGATGTGCTAAACTGATATGCATGCAAACTGACATGCTAACTGAGATACTCTTGTCTAAACCGATATACCTCTTAGGATGTGGCTTGTTATGATCTAGTTATGACTTGGGAGGAAGATTGTTGAATCTCCATACTTTTAGTTGATTGTGGAAGTCGGCATGGGTAACCCTAATACGATACATGTTCAACCCGACACACCTTGAAATCCGATACTCCCTAGACTGACACATCTTGATTAGAGGTGAGAAACACTTCCCTTGAGGTTCAGCCGATACAACCACACCCTAATGGTTGATATCCTATGGAGATCTATGTAGACGATACACAAAGGGGCACATAGGACGACACCCTAGTTGAGTGGGTAGGCTGACACCCTAGCTGAGTAGGTAGGTTGATACCCTTTGTTGAAGGTGAGGTTGATACCTTAATGGATGGTGCGGACGATACCCTAATGAATGGTGAGGTTGATACCTTATGAGTTGGTATGACCGATACACTTTCTCATGTACCTCTAGACCGTTATCCTTTGTTGCGCCTTGGCCAAAACCCTCTCATTGAGCTATTGAGCCTGATACAAAGTGATGTTAGATTGAATCCATGCCTTAGTGTGGTGGTCGATACCCTATCTTAGTGTGGTGACTTATATCCTACCTTAGTGATGTTAAATCAATACCCTACCTTAGTGTGGTGGTTGATACCCTACCTTAGTGTGGTGTCTGATACCCTCCCTTAGTGTGGTGGCCAATACCCTAACCCTAATTGACATCTTGTGACATGTACCAATGCATCTTTTTGATGCTAGGTTTACATGGTGTGATGTGATACCTTATGGTGTGAGCATGAGTATAATGTTGAAAGCTTGACCTCTTTACATGATTCATAATAAAGATAGGAATATGTTTCTACATCTCATAAATTCTCATAATGAGGAAATTGATAAACTAAGGGTGGTTGGTGATCCAACCTTGTAAACTCTAATTAAGAGAAGAAAAACCCTAATTGCTATGATATAATATGTATGAAGTAAATGTATGGCATGAGTTCTACGAGATGATTATGCTTCGCCTTCTTGTTGTCAGCTTCTAACCATGCAGGTGATACTAATTGATGTACATAGCTAGGTATGGCCTATGGTGGTTATGATGTGATGGGCATTGGTCCTTGTGATGGACATGTGGTCCTTGTGGTGGACATTGCCCCTTGTGGTGGACATGTGGTCCTTGTGGTGGACATTGGTCCTTGTGATGGACATGTGGTCCTTATGATGGACATTGGTCCTTGTGATGGACATATGGTGAATAGTAAGCATAAAGGAACATGATGTGATGAGATCACACTTAATGTGATTCAATATGTTTTGGTGATGAGTCATACCATGTTTATGTAGATCTTGTTTAAAGGTTATATGTTGTAACTTGATTGATGATTAAAGATGTTAAATTGATCTAATTAATCAAGTGAAATATAATAGTGTAGTTTGCCCTGTGCCATAGATCCATCCCAATGTCATCTTTATTGTTGGATGGTGAAACGAGTTTAACTGGGAGTGCATATTTTTTAATATGCGGGGTACAAGTCAAGAAATTTCTTATATCCTTAAATACATGATGTGTGAGACGGCCATGCATGAGCCAATCTCGGTGTGATATGGATGGCCATGCGTGAGCCACTCATTTGTTAGAACGGCCATGCGTGAGCATGTTCTTCCAGCACCGTACCTGTACCAAGGTGGGCTAGTTATGATTATATATGTGGATGGCCATGTGTGAGCCAATCCCTAATATTGACTATATGTCATTGTTGCAGTTGACTGATATGTCTCTGCGGTGTTTTCTCTTGTTCTGACCAAGTGGTATGGTGAGGTCATAGATTTTGGCTCTTCCATTTGACCTTGTGTGGAATTAATTTTGACTATATACATATAGTGGTCGGTTGGATTTGGATGGTACGATTCAAATCATTGGGTAATAATGAATACATAATCAACCATGTAGTATAATTGTATAGTATCAAATATGAAAGCATTGGTTGAGGCCTTGCTTGATCTTTATATAATGTTCTTGATAGAAAATATTCATGTTCTTTATATTCCTTTTTTATCATTAAGATGTTTTGTAATCTAACAGTAACTGCTACATCTTAGTTATGTATATAATGTTGCTTGGTTTACCTTATCTGTGATAATAATAGAGTTGGCGGAGAGTTATATCTCTCGTTGGGACTGTGTGTCTCACCCTATTAGTTAAACCCCTTTTTAGGTGGACAAGCACGAAGAGGTAGAGATCGTGCAGAGGAGGTCGAGCAGTAACTAGAGGAGCATTAGCTGATAAGGTTGGAAGTGCTACTAGATGTCTTTTGTTGATAGAGTCCTAGAGTTGTCCCTATACACTCAGGTCTTTGGGAGCATTTTTTTGTAGATGTCTTGTGGACGCGTTATCTTTATGTGCTTTTTGTATATCAGATATGAGGTAATCATGTATATATGTTCTAGAATAGTGCTTTCATTATTGGTTGACATCATGCCTTGTGAATGCTTTGAGGCATGAAAGTATTCATGTGTAAAGGTTCTTGCTTTATGGTTGTGCTATGAAAAAAGGTTTTAAATTTTAGTTTGTTCTGCTAATAAGTTTGTTAATCTCTCTTCCACAGTTTTGTTTTGAGTAATCTCATTTCACTATGGCACGGGGCACCACATTGATAATATAGTTGCTAAATAACGTATCATTCTGCTCGATGCCTTACTTTGCAAATTGACAAGTTGTTCTACATATTAGTTATAATCATGGATATGCATGTTGTTGTGAGCATGTGATTAGAACAATAGAATAATATTATTATCCCCCTGAGCTATCAGCAAGGGATAGTGAGGTGTTTGGACTTCAATCTGCTACGTCTCGAGGATGGTCGGCCGTAAGTAAAGGAGTTCAGTAGCATAGGCAAGGAACTTGGGTGTTGAGGATGGTCAGTTCTTGGGAGTCTATACTAGGTGACGACATGTATCCCATGAGGGTGCAAAAGCTAATCCTTGATTTAGCAATGACTATTAGAGAGTTAAATCTTATTAGGATAATTATGCAGGCCCAGGTAGAGAAACCCCATGCCATGGTGCTCTTTATTACATGTTATTTAATTCTTTAATCTTTGTTGCTTTAGGAAACAATTTAGTTTAATTAATATTTCAACTACTTAGTGATTAATATTACTCATAATACTTCTAAATCTATTTAATTATTTAAAAAGGTTGTCCTTTGGGTTCGATCCCTAAGTATACTGCAATAAGGCTTCAACTCATGTAGAGTGGGGAGTTAATGCACTACTTTTGGTAAACCTAGGAGATTATTCTTTTAGGGTTTTTCTTGGTGCAACATTTGTAACCCCATAAAAAATTGGTGTCATTGTAGGGGATAATGGTAGTTAAATATATTCATAAGTATAAGTGTAATTAGGTTTTTTTTCTTTTGTTTATTTATTTTTCTTAATAGTATTGAAAATCCTCTAGAGCCAAGCACATCACTCACAATCATTTTTTCTCTTTTTAGGTACCTCTAGTCTATGCGAAGATCTAGGAGTCTTGACTCTGGATATCCTTTCGATCTCGAAATCTAGAGAACCTTTAGAAAACTTTATAAGGTGAGAGCCATGGTAGACGCAGAAGCAGCAATCCAAGCACACATCGATGCGACAATCGTGGCCCAGTGAGAATTACTCATTGCGGAAGCTGGAGAATAGGTGGAGATTGAGTTCAAGACCAACCTAGAAGCCACCCAAGCCACAGAGTGTGTGAAAGTACTTTGGTATTTTTCCATACCAAATGTACCAACTTGACATATCCATTCCAACCCCCAGCCGACCCGATCGAGATCAGAGCCTAATGGGTTAGCTTGTTGTAAAACTCTGCCTTTACGGAAAGGATCAGAGATGACTGTATGGATCATTTCCTTAAATTCATCGACCTTTGCTTGATGATGAAGCCAGAAGGTTCCATTCATCACGCTATGCGACTCCAACTCTTCAAGTATTCCCAGACACACAAATCCAGGGCATGGTACAACGCTCTTCAAGGAGATCTGATCAATACCTGGGTGGCCCTAGAGAACAAATTCCTATAAAAATTGTATCCTCTTTATATGACATACTCAATTTCGGGACTAATTACAAGATTCAGTCAAGTATGTGAGGTGTCTCTATATGAAGCATGGGAGTGATTCAATTAACTCCTACATAAATTTCTACACCACGACATCCCCAAGAATTAGATCATTGAATTTTTCTATCGGGGAGTGGACGATGACACAAAGAAATTCCTCAATTACTCCTCCAAGTAAAATTTCATGCGATAGAGTTTTGATAGTGCATTGAAGATAATCAACCTTACGACAGAAATCAAACCCACTGGACTAGGCCTTTGGTGAAGGGCGTCCTTAAGGTGGTCACAGTGTAAGACTGGTCGGAGCTCAAATCTATCTTTGAAGCATTGAAAGCCCTTTCCCACCAATAAGAAAATCTTGAGAAGTCCTTCCGTGTGTATGAAAGAAAGATACAAACTCCCCAAGTACAAATCATCGCACATTCGTGTGAATTCTCACATGTGGTTGATCATAGCACAGTCCATTGCCAATAGTGATACACTACATTCCATGACCATCAGGTAGGCCAGCAATATATAGTTACTCAAGTCAAAGATGTAAAGTAAATCCATAATGTTTAGGGCAAGAGTACTATAACCTAAACCAAGCCCGCACTCATCTAGGTTTCCAATATGTGAATCATAGGGGAGTCAGGGACCAAATCAGTCCTTGATGCAAAATGCTCAGGAAAGAGTGCCTATCAATTACAATGGGTTGTGCAACTAGGGAAATTTCAGGTTCAACTTTCCCAATCGAAACTACCAGTAGTGAAACCAATTCCAGAATCCTAATCAAGCCCCACCACTGTAGATTGAAGCTGCACCAGCACAGGACCCAATGAAGACACTTCAAGAGATGATGATGCCATACCAGACTTAACTCACCAACACCACTACAAACAAAAAGGCACTAGAATCCCAAATCACTCGACTGGCCGCTAGCCAACAACCCCCAATAGGAACAATTGTTGGCTAGCTAGAAAACAACCCCGAGCATCCAGAACAATTGAATGTTGTAATGACCAGGTCAGGGAATGTGTATATCATGCCTCCTATTTCCACTCATACTAATGAAAATTGAAAGCACCTCAATCAAAACTTCAAAATACTCAGCCAACCATCTAGAGAATCAGACGACGGAATCTCTCATGATCCCAGCATAGTTTAACTCTAGCGCGAACACAAAGGAAGCAAACCCTCCAGGTAACTATGAAGCTCCTACAAACCCCATATACACACCACGAATATCATATGTAGGGCGTCTCAAGCAAACCAAGTTGGATGATCGGTTCATAAAATTTAAAGAGACCATGAAGAAATTACATGTTGACATCCCATTCCTCGATGCCCTGGATGAAATCCTAGCTTGGAGAAAATATCTCAAAACCTTACTCTCCAAAAAAATATACAACTGAAGACCTCGATACTGTGAAACTTGCACAGGCAACATCTGACATTGTTCAAAATCAGATGTCCCGAAAGCAGAAAGACCACATCTCCTTCTGGATGGATTGGATTTTGGGTGATGGCACGTGCCGAAAAGGACTAGATGACTTAGGCACTAGCATATCCATTTTGCCTTATATCTTATATTAGTGCCTACGGTTCACAGATCTTTTACCCATGGCAGTGACCATTCAGTTGGGTGACACATTCATGACTAAACCCTTGGGAATTATCATAGATGTCTTCGTGAAGTTAGGTCATGACACCTATGTCCCATACAATTTTGTAGTCATGCACATCAAAGAAGACAATCAATTCCCTCTCATTCTAGGATGACCATTCCTAGACACTGCACGATCTCTAGTGGATGTTGAAGCTGACAATCTTGCTCTATGACTAGGAAAGAAGATTATTGAGTATCAAGTCCTCAAAGACTTGAAGAGGGTACACAACTCGAATGAAGCTTTTAAGGAAGAAGGAAATTTGTAACTACTAAAAACATGCACGCAAGATGATGATCAAGATGACAGAGTCATGACCACAGACAATTCATGCATAATGTCTAACTATGATCCAGACCCCATGGGTTTGGTAGATAATGGTTCAGATACCCTGTAATATCCCTGACCTGGGTTATATACTAACCCTAGGTGTTTTACTTAAATGAGTGATCATATGCTTGTGTTTATCCTTTGAAATGTAATCAAGGCTTTTGAGGAACCTATATTTCTATTCCAGTCCTTTTTGAATAATGTTGCAACATTGTTTTGTTAATTTTGGACTAAAGTGCAAATTAACCAAGTTGAGGGGTTAACTTGCAAATTGAACATGATAAGATGTTCCTCAGATGTTGAGACATCATAATAATGTATATGATGTGGTGATATGGATTCCACAAGCTTGAGCACCAAGATATAGCTTGTAGAGCAATCCTTGTGCTTTAAAACCGAGTTTTGGTGTAATGTGTAATTTACCCAAAACCTAGGGACCAACATGTAGTTATACCCTCTAGAGGATCTCTCATGTTTCTTGGCATCAAGTAGAGCAAATAAAATGAGAATGGCGCCTCATTTGAATGATCATGGTAGAAGTGGAAACTACCCACACTAATAATATATTAAGTAATATCCAATAAAGATGGATATTAATATACAACTCTTTAAGGTGTTTTTTTTCTTTTCCTTTTAACCTTGGATAATGAGGGAGTTTTTCATGAGGTTATGAGGTGGAAACGTGGCCAAGGGTGGAGGAAGTTATGGTGGAAATAAGTTGGGAGTAAAAGAGATAAAAGTCTTTTTCTTTGCCTAGAATACCCATAAATATATAAGCAACCTTTTCCAAAAACAAGGATCGTTCCTTAGCTTCTTTCTCTCATCATTTTTCTTGGACCGACCAAGAAGGATCTCTAGACCATAGGAAGGATGACCAAGCTAACTTGGTAAGTGTTGATCACCATTTACCTCGAATTCATGGTGGAAACCATAAAACAAGGTTGGTTTATTGGTGTTTTTCACACGATTCTTCTTTCTAGCCATCTTCTCCATCCAAAACCTGAAGAATGAAGCTTGGACAACACCTGGAGCTTCATCCACCATTAAATCTATGAAGCTTGGAGCTCTGGATCAGTCCTAGAGGCGGGTTTTATAACTCTAACCCTTATGTCTTGTTAATGCAACCTTCTTTCCTAAAATCGTTGCTTATATTTCTTCTTTAGACACCTTTGTGTGTTCTTGCTATCATTTCCATGAAGAACAGCCTCTTTTCTTGAGGTAGAAGATGATGACGTTAATTCCTATGGTTATCCAAGAAACTACTTTAGAAAATGGTCTCCAACCCTTGCTCAAACGGTTTCCCAAACCGTTTGGGAGCAAACGGTTTCAAACCGTTTGAATGCAAATGGTTTCAACCAAACCGCATAGAAGCAAACGGTCCAAGACCGTTTGGAGGCGTTGACCATTTGGAGGTCATCCAAATGATCCCAAGACCGTTTGGGGTCAGGTCATGACCAAATTGAATGATGTCTCAATGATTTCAAATTAATCAGACTCACATTGAAGTATGTTGAAGGGTCATCGATTTCCAACCCTAATCCAATTGATCCAAGTCCTAATTGATGATCAATCGAGGGTCAATTGAGTGTCAAATCAGTTAAGGGTTGACCTAATTAACTCAATTTATGAGTGGCTAATAAGTACATGATTGATTGAGGGGTTCAACATTGGAAACCCTAACTCAATTGAAATGGTTGAGACACATTTTGGTCCTTGCGGTTTTGAGGTGGTTTGGCCCAAATGGTCTCAATACCGTTTGGGTCCAAACGGTCTCAAGACCATTTGGGACCAAACGATCCCAAACCATTTGGTCTCATGCGGTTTCAAGATCGGTTATGTTCATGTGGTTTCAAAGTCAAACTTGACCAAACGGTCTTCACCCCATCTTGGGCAAACGGTCTTGAGTGTGCACTTTACCAAATGGTTTCAAAAGTCAAACAAGGTCAAATGATCTTCAACACCAAATGGTTTCAAGGTCTGTCCAAGACCGTTTGAGGGTTTAGTATGCAAGACCGTTTGAGGTCTATGAAGGTCAAGATCGTTTGATGCCTTAGTGGTAAAGATAGTTTAGTGGTTGATTAACCTAAACCTCATAGGTACCTGAAGTGATTAAGGGACAAAGTAATTAGTTGATTAATGCATTTTATTATCAGTTGTGATCATTATAAAGGTACTCTTGATGGGATAGAGTGATTAGTGCTCTTTGGATGAGTAAGACCTAATGATCACAATAGTAATAATATAACCCATGATGTCAATGTTGAATTGACTTATCCTAATCAAGGGTGATGCAAACATCAACTTATAGAAAGAGGAGAGAGAAGATTTCTTATATGAATGTTAATCAAAAAATGGACTCCCCACATGAATGAATACCTAATTAGGGTATGATTCATGATAGAGAGTTCATGAAACCCTAATTATGATGGATAATGAATCATAATCCTAATTGAGGACATTAATAGAAGTAATCCTCATACATGATGATGGTATGATCTTAATTCATTATAATGTGAATAGTAAACCCTAATCTAGGGTAATGTGATGATATGAATAGGAAACCCTAATTCTGGGTTATGCTTTATAGCATGAAGCTCTTTAATTGAATAATGAAATGAAAAATCACTATACCTTTTTAAGCTAAAGGGGTTGGATAACCCTAACACTGCTACAGAACACGTCTTTGGCGTCGGTTGTTTGACCCCTTTTAGCAACGGTTCTCAAGCGACGCCTATGTGGGCGCCGCTAAAGGTCAAACTCTTCGGCATAGGTTTTATAACCGACTCCAAAAGGCTTCACGTCACTGAAAACATGCCAGCAGGGAACCTATAGGCGTCGGTTAGGTATAGTAAGCCGACGCCAAAAGGGTCAGCGCCACAAAAGGGTGCCATCTACGACACTTTCTACGTCGGTTTTCAAATAAAAACTGACGCCATATTTCCAGATGCCACGGCCGTGCTTCCCTACACAGCCATGTTTACTACTATAGGTGTCAGGTTTACACTAATAACCGACGCCATTTCCCACCATGGTCGTGCTTTCCTGCACGGTCGGGTTGTTTGTCACATTAGGCGACGGTTTTATCCAATAACCGACGTTGTAAGTCTTTGATGACTGTTTTCTATAAATAACCGACGCCTATGTTTTAAAAAAAAATTTCTTATCAGTTTGCAGGCCTGCTGTGCCTGGTCAGCAGGATGAGAACCTACAGTTCAGTTTTCTGAACTGTAGGTTTATGACATCCATTGATATCAGCCAACAAACATGCCACAAACCTGCAAAATCAACAAATATACTTTTCACACAAGTAGATACATTCAGACATCAATTCAATTCTCACATTCGCACATGTAGAAACATTCAAATACATGTATAAACATTCAGACATGTATAAACATTCAAAAATATTCATTTACAAAATATCATTCAACATCGCTATTAGAATCCCAATTATATTTTACAATCCCCACTCCTTGAATGGCTTTTGCCCATTCTTCTCTTACTTCATTTAATACTTCCATAGTGTATGGAGCATGTACATATTTTAAGTATTTACCTATAGTGTAGTCAGTTTTAAACACATGCAAAGAGAATGATGTATATATAAGTAATAATATAAAAATAAGTTTGATATATTTCATACTAACTAATGAGACTATATATATTACCTCATGTATGGTATCGATGTCCAATACGGCATAATAAGTGCAGCACGCACAAGTGCATACAACCAATGCGGTATCGATGTCCAATACAGCATACAATACATAAAGTGCAGCACGCACAAGTGCTTCACATTCATATAACAACATGACAGACTAACACATATATAGTGCATATCAACAACAACGCCGAATTTACATACAACACTAGCTTAGTACATATATAGTGGGACTAAGGTGACAAGTTAACAGGAGGACAAATAGATTTCACCACGAGTTAACATTGAAGAAGGTCTACTAACCTACACTGAGCTAAACAAGTTTATCAGTACTAGCCTAAGGCACAAGTACCGTTCGTCGGGACAATGACGGTCGTGGAAGCTTAGTGGCCACTGTCCAGTTGAACGTGTAGTGGCCACTAAGCCTCCACGACCATCATTGTCCCGACGAACGGTACTTGTGCCTTAGGCTAGTACTGATAAACTTGTTTAGCTCAGTGTAGGTTAGTAGACCTTCTTCAATGTTAACTCATGGTGAAATCTGTTTGTCCTCCTGTTAACTCTTCACCGTAGTCCCACTCTATATGTACTAAGCTAGTGTTGTATGTAAATTCGGTGTTGTTGTTGTTATGCACTATATATGTGTTAGTCTATCATGTTGTTATATGAATCTGAAATACTTGTGTGTGCTACACTTTATGTATTGTATCTGTATCCTGCTTCTCTTCATTGTGGCTTCTTTTGCTGTTTCATGACTTGCTGCCTATATATCTATATAACCTTAGTGTGGGATGCTTGCTCATTGAGCATCACTGATAGCCTAGTTAGTTAGCACATTGATTTGGTTAGTAACACTAAAGGTTAATCTTGAATAGGTGAATACATAAAAATGTATATTAATTAAATTGGGAGTGGCGCTTAATACCTTGAATTCATTTGTTTTTCTTTGGGTAACAAACTCCTCCCAGTCTTTGGGGTCCAAGTAGTTCCATTACTGTGTGGCTTCCTTCTTCCTATATTTATTTTTCAAAGAGAATACAAACAAAAATTATTAGTGTAGAGTTAGTGAAATATTGATCAATGTCTAGAATTGGAATCAATCAAGAACCTATTCTCAGCATCGCGTATGTAATCTCGGGTGAGATTGGTCCTATAGTTCCTTAGGACCCTCCCACAACGTTTAGCATTTATATTAACTATAAGATAATGAAACATCAAATCAGAAAATGATATTGATATTAAAAAAGCAAACATTTAGCTTCAATAAAAAATATAAACATGCATGCCTCTAAAATTGTGATCTTTTATCAATTAACAATCCTTCATTGTGATCTCCGTGCACATATAAGTCATCATTAGCTTCAATATTTTGTGGAGTTGGCAACCCAACTGAGAATGGACTGGAGTCATCATATTTATCATAGTACTCTTCTTCATCTATAGGATCTTCAATGAACTGTCTTTTACCATGAAGAACAATCGACCATTTATCATTTGCAGGATCATCGATATAGAATATTTGTTTCTCCTGTGATGCCAATATGAATGGTTCACCCTTCTCGCCAATCTTTTCAAAGTTCACTAAAGTGAAACCCAATTCATCCACTATAACTCCTTTGGTGTTATCAACCCAATTACATTTAAAGAGCGGAATTCTAAAATCTATGTAGTCAAACTCCCATATGTCTTCAATGACACTGTAATATGACATTTTAGCTTCATGTGGACTCTTATCCTTTGTACTTGCAAAATACATAGTCGACGCTTGAAGAGTGACCCCACTATTTTGGACGACACTCTTATCATCTTGGCGCTTTGTGTAATATGTGAACCCATTAATGTCAAACCCTTCATAAGACATAACATTCGGTTTTGGTTTAAAGGCGAGGCATTTGATAGTTTTCGTAATATCATTTGGTGTTTGAGATAGTTGATTTAAGACTTTATCTTCAAACCACTTAGTAAAAGTCTTGTTATGCTCTCTAGAAATCCACATTGAACTTGCTTGAGGATGTTGTCTCTTAATGAAATTGGTATGTTCCTCGATATAAACACTCACTTCATCCATGTTGTGTAAAATATACAAGTGACCTTGTTCCAACTGCTCATGGCTGATTACCTTCACCTGTGATCCCAAAATTCCTTTGCCCTCCTCAATATTCTTATCATTAACAGGAGTGTTATTACCACTCAGAAAGTCATTGCAAAAATCCATAACCTCTCTCGCCACATAACCTTCAATAATACCCCCTTCAGGCCGATAACGGTTTCGAACATCACCTTTAAAAATGCTCATGTATCGTTCAAAGGGATACATCCAATGCAAGAAAATTGGTCCCAACATTTTCACTTCCCTAGTCAAGTGGACAACAAGATGTACCATGATATCAAAGAACAAAGAAGGGAAATACATCTCAATCTGACATAGGGTAACAACCACTTCTCTTTGCAAATTATCGAGAGTATCAGGGTCAACAACTTTGCTACATAGACTGTTGAAAAAGAAACAAAGTCTGGTGATTGCAAACCTTACATGCTTCGAAAATATAGATCAAATTGCCACAGGCAATATTTGTTGCATTAGAGTGTGACAATCATGAGATTTAAGACCTATCAACTTCAGATATTTCATTGACACCAATCTACGGATGTTAAATGAGTAACCATGTGGCACCTTAACATTTACCAAGCATTCACAAAAAGCTTTCTTCTCCTTTCTAGACAACGTGTAACAAGCGGGAGGTAAGTATGTTCTTTTATTACCCATTTCACGTAATTCTGTTAATTCTGACCTTATTCCCATTTCACGTAGGTCTAGTCTGGATTTTATCCCATCTTTAGTCTTACCTGGTATATTTAACAGAGTACCAATGACGCTATCACAAACATTTTTCTCAACGTGCATTACATCGATACAATGTCTGACTGTCAAAGAACTCCAATAAGGAAGATCCCAAAATATTGACTTCTTCTTGAATGAAGAATTGTCACTCCGTGTGGCCATACTACATTGTGATTTCTTACCAAATTCATTGACAATGTCTTTTACTCTTTCATAAACAACATCCCTTGGTTTAGGTTTAGGTGCACTTCGTTCATCATTCCATCCATTGAATGCTTTGCGCTTCCTACGATACGGATGGAATTTTGAAAGAAACCTTCAATGACCAAGATATACATTCTTGCCGCCATGTTTTAGTCTTATTGAATCAGTGTTTTCTTCACATATAGGACACTCTTTAGCTCCTTTGACACTATATCCAGACAAGTTCCTGTATGCTGGAAAGTCATTAATAGTGCAAAACAACATAGCGTGCAAACAAAATGTCTCTCTTCCTGAAGCATCATAGGTCATCACACCTTCAGCCCAAAGTTTCTTTAAGTCATCAATCAGAGGTTCAAGATAAACATCGATATCATTTCTGGGTTTTTTAGGGCCCGATATCAACAACGACAGCATAACATACTTATTTTTCATACACAACCAGGGAAGAAGATTGTATATAACAAGCATGACTGGCCAAGTGCTATGTTGGCTGCTCAATGTCCCGTATGGATTCATCCCATCTGTACAAAGCCCAAGTCTTAGATTCCTATCTTCTTCACCAAATTTGGGGTACAATAGATCAATCTTCTTCCACTGTGGGGAATCAGACGCATGTTGTAGGATCCCATCATTATTTTTCTTAACATCTGCATGCCACCTCAAATTCTTCGCATCTTTCGGATTTGCAAACAAGCGTTGAAACCGTGATATTATAGGTAGATACCACATCATCTTGGAAGGAGAACCAATTTTGGACTCCCCCGAAGTCATCAATTTATACTGTGATGCACCACATTTTGGAAAATCTTTCAAATACACATAGTACTTTTGAAATAATACACAATCATTCGGGCATGCATGTATCTTCTTGGCCTCCATTCCCATTGGGCACAACAATTTCTTTTCCCAGTATGTTGAGATTGGCAGCTCATTTCCTTCAGGAAGCATTTCTTTCAACAAAGTCATCAATGAAGTGAAGCTTTTGTCACTCCATCTATTGTTAGCTTTCAACTTATACAATCTCAACACAGCTCTAAGCTTCGTAAACTTAGCACAGCCTGTATATAACAGTATCTCAGCATCATGCACAATGTTTCTAAAGATAGGAGGTGGATCGGTGTGTTCTACCCTACAACTATCCAGCATCGCATCAACGATGTCTACTGGAACTAGTTCGTTCACATCTACGTCATCGGAGGCAATTTCTTCTTCCACCCAAGCACTGCTATCGACATCCACTGGTTTCGAGTTTGAAATCTCTCCATGCCAATGCCATTTTGTATAGCTTTGTACAATCTCGTTGCACATGACATGACTTTTGATCTCGTCACCAGTGCTGACTTTCAAGTTGTTACCGCAATGCCTACATTGATAGTAGAATCTATCTCCAGGTTCTTTCCTATGTTCCTCGGCAAATCTAATAAACTGATCAAGACCAGATATAAACTCTGGGGTGCAGGGATTGTGAATGGACATCCATGATCTATCCATTCTATGATCAAATAGAAAACAAGTATATATTAGGACAAGATTAGGGTCTACGGTTAACAAATACATGTGATGTCATTCTTATATATAATAAATGTGTACCACCTATCCCATCCTTGAACACCTAATCTCACTAGTAAGTGTATAATGTGTATTGGGTTTTCAAGAAAATTTCGGCAGCATTTCCCCGCTGTTCTCTAAGTACATATGTACTTAGAGAACAAATGAGGAAATGCTACTGAAATTTTCTCGAAAACCAAATACACATTATACACTTACATCCTAAGTGAGATTTGGTGTTCAAGAACAGTCCCAAACTAGGGACTATCCAAGATTTACTCCTAATGAGTAAATCTTGGATGGGTTTCTAGGCCAACAAACACAATAATAGATATGTACATGTTAGGGTTCCATCACAATTAATGTTAGGGTTTCATCAATGTTAGGTTTAATCAAATCAAATCAAGTTTAAATCTTAAGTACATATGTACTAACATCAAAATTTACTGAATTAGGTCAAATATTAGGATTATAAGCACAAATATATGTAAGCAAAAGATTTGATCGTATCCTAGGATTTACATAAAGCATTACATAAAGATTTGTTCATATCCTTACCAATAGCAAGCACAGCCGTGGCTGTGTTGGACTACCACGACCTCCACAACCGTGCTTGCTATTGGTAAGGAGCTAGGGAGAAGGAAGCAAAGCGGGTAGGGCTACCTGGAGCTAGCGTGGAGAAGAGCGGCGGCAGCAGTGGCGGCAGTAGTGGTAGCGAGCAGGTGAAGAGAAGAGCAGAGCGGTGCTCATAGTGGCACCAGGAAACGAGCAGAGCAGTAGAGAAGAATAGAGCGGCGGTAGTAGTAGAAAAAGGATGTGGCGGCACGGTGGCGAGCAGAGGCAGCAGCAGCAGCGAGCAGCAGTGGGGGTCGTTGGCGATTTTAGGCGAGAGCGGCAAGCACAGGAAAATTATCACAAAGAAATAAGAAGAAAGGGGGAAGAGCCGGGTGATCGGGTCTATTAAGTTGGTCAACAACGTCGGGTATCTAGAAAACCGACGCCTTTTACTCTTCAGTGTCGGTTGATAGTAAAAAACCGACGTCCAATTAGACAATCTTTGCCCTAAATTATTTGGCGGAAACCATTATCAGCATTGGTTATCAAAGGATTAACTGACACCGAAAGCGGAACTTTTCACGCAAATATCCTTCTTAAATAGGCTTCGGTGAATAGTTAAAAAATTGACGCTGTATGTGACACAAAATTTTTTCGCTCGAAATTTGGATTTCACGGGTGATTTTAGGCGTTGATTTGTTATACCCAGCCAATGCTGAATACAAAGAGGTACCCGTGTCTGGCTGGTCTTCGAATATAGACGTCGGTTTCCCTAAATAACCGACGTTGAATATTATAGGCATCAGTTTACCTTAATAACCGACGTCCAAAAAAGCGACACTGAATGTTGTTTCTGTAGTAGTGTAATTAAATTGAATAGGAAACCCTAACCCTAGAAACCAGCCGTGGTGATGTAAAATGGCCGTGGTAATCTTCTGTAGTACGACCGTGCAAGATAGCACGGCCATGGTGTTCTATACTTGACTTGGAAATAATTTGTATTATGCTGATACAGATATAATGTGCATGTTATCAATTGTGTTAGTCATGTAGGTCTTTATAAAGAGGTGGACATAGCCAGGTTAGAGCTATGATGTCATACTCATTGAAAGCACTTTATAAGATTTGAAAGTAATGACATGCTATGTTGCCTAGTGAGAGGTAACATATGAGATTGATAGGCTGTATGAGCCATGAGAAATACCTGCATTGCTACAATCATATTCATATTGTTAAATGACTTGATGGCAATATGTTACTTGGTAACAAGTGTTTTGATGATCTCAGGGTTTGAACACCCATAATCCTGAATCATAATGATAAGATGGTTAGGGATTGATATCCCAATGTTAACAAGATGTGAAATAAACTTGATACAAGTAGTACTCTTTCTTCATAGGAATTGTCTTATTGGTCTATGTTTGAAAACATGCCTGATGATAAAAGAATGCTATAATGTACTTAAATAATCATGTATAATGATATTATGTAGAGCCCTGACCATAGATCCATCATTGTCAGAAATTAAATGATGGTGAAATAGGTTTTCCTAAGGGAACTCCTGGAGAGCATACTTTTGAGTATGTGGGGGTTATGGACGCGAATATCCTTACGTCCTAATGGAGGAATTGATGTGTGATAAACATCAAATCTCTCAATCCTTCATTATATGTTTATGCCGGGATGATGTATCACTAATCTCCCGATGATGTTGTTAATGCTACATCGATGAGATAAATAAGAAATCCCTCGATGGCGAAGAGAGTACAACATGCCATTGTAACTCTAATAGTGAAGTTGCCAGAATACCCTGGAAAGCTATTATAGCAGAGACACAAGATGTCCTGCATGTTGTACCTCACACTGACTGAGGAAGATGAGGTCATAGGAATCTGGCTCTTCTGATGACCTATGTATGGTACCGATTGCAATTTCATAATGGTCGGTTGGAGTATGAGCAGTATATCTCATCTCCTCAGGGCATAAATATGTTTGAAAAATGTAGTCAGCCATGTAGCATAATTTCTTAGGTTGAACTATGAGAAACAATGATTGATGATACATTGTTTATAATGTCCTAGTTGGATAGATAATATACATGTTCTTCATATTCCTTATTGATATATGTCTTGTCATTCAATCAAGTTATAATTGAAATGATTGCATAGAGAATACTGCTCTACTTAGCTTATTTAATAAATTGCCTGCTATTGAGTATTTATAATTCTATTGCTCAGTGTTATTCATTTAATTGCAATAACAATACTTCTGGCGAAGAGTTATAACTCTCGCTGGGACAATTATTCAATTGTCACACCCCCGTGGGATTCAAATTTTTTAGGTAGACGTCGAGGACGAAGGAACCCTTCAGTGGGTGAGCAACAACAACAGCAGTAGAAACATCAGGGACAGTAGTGATCCTCAGGTGAAGACATTGTCTATCAAGTCTTGTATATAGAGAGTCCTATGTGTCGTCTCTGTACTCTTAGGTCCTAGGAGTCAGTAGATAGTTTTATATAGATCTGAGATTTTTGGCGTAAAGCCTCGAGATTTTTGTATACTGCTCATGTACAGTCAACAGGGCAGTTGATGTTGTGACTCTCGAGATGTGATATTACAGAGATGTAATGGTGAATCAGTTTGTAAATAACTTATCTTGTTTCTTTATAAAACAGTTTCACAGTTCGTAGATCTCTTTACAAAAAGTTTTAAAATTTTGTGATTTTCAATAATTCTACTGCTAATGAAACGCTTCCGCATTAGTTTAAATTTGTTGATCTTGTTTTCGTGAGACGGTCATTACATACCCTATCCACTGGTGCCACTTGAAAAACATTATTATCTATCAGGTCTGCAACCGTAAACCAAGATGCTTGTTGGAAGGCAACCGAACCCATTTCTTTTCTTTTTCCTATTTTTTCCTCTTTCTTTCCCTATTATTTTCATTTCTTGACTTTTATTTTTAGAAAAAAGGGGATGGAAGAAGGATCAATTGGGGAGAGAAAAATAAGGAATAATACCACGTACTTGACAAGCCAAGTGAATGGACAACCAGAGTGGAAAGCAAGACTCATGATGATATGCTATCATCTTCCCAGTCGCTCAATTGATAAACAAAGATCTCACGTTCTTGTAAAATGATGAGCGATGCAACGAAGTTGGATATGTACCTTGATAGGATTTCTCTCTATATGTTTTCCATATTATAAACTATTTTTCTCTTGTAAATAAATTATCCTACTTCACACAAGAGTTATTATTCCTTGGTCAGGACTTTTCAAGAAAATATTGATGTGAAGACCCTGTTTGCTAGGGATAATCTGTGCATGTGTAACTGGTGATCCCTTTTTGGGAACTCATAATGATGTTTCAGGATGATATATAATGTGAAAGGCATAGGTCAGGAAACACCAAAACTCCCTGATGATAAAGCACATCCCAAGCCTATATATCTCTCCTGCATTGACACCAGCCTTGACAACAACAGACATCAACACCAATGGTGGATTCTAGCGAGGAGACGGTGGCCCTCCACTGACAGACGAGATCCCTTTTGATCATTATTTGCTATTCTACTACTCCCAGGGCACCTATGTCCCATGGGATCTCTGATTCGTGCACCAGACACATCGTCATGGGATGGCAGTGCCTAACCCAGGTCAACTAATCAACTGGCTCTATGATTAGCAAGCCATCACCCAAGAGGTTAGGCATTGGAAGGATGCAGACCGCGTAGAGTGGCAAGTGCGGCCTAGGGCACCATATCCTCCTCCAAATGAAGATCATGTCAACTGGTGGCCACAGCCATGCCGAGATGAGAGCATAAACAACGGAAGAAGAACTCACTCTTAGGGTTCTATTATGTTCTCCTAGAAATGCCTACTCCTCCATCTCCACCTCCCATGCTCTCCATATTAATTCCCCTCCATCTATAACTTCTTTCTCCCCAAGGATGGGTATAATTTTGAAGTTGGGGGTGGGGTGGATGGTACGCCATCCTTCCCCATCACCTCAACTCTAACCTTTCCCTTTCTTTTTCATCCTCAAACACTTCTTCTCCTTTTCCATCTTTTACTTGCATCTTCTTTGTTTTTTGTTTTCTTTTTCATTTTTTTGTGTGAGTGGTGACCATTACCTAGTCAGTCACTCTAATGTATGTTAAGAATGGAAAATATAAGAATGAGTTGTCCCTTTTTCTCTTATTCTTAAGCTAACATGTGTAGAAGGAAGTTTTAAGGAATAGTCATGTTTTGAACAGTTCTAGGCCCTGATGACAAAAATCGAGCATCTCTTCCCCTTGGAAGTGACAATAAGCAGATGGAATCTAAAAAGTCAAGCCATGTATGCCTCCAACATGGCTGACAACAATACTCATGAACACTATTTTACCCTATATATTAACTAAATTAATTGATATAATATGATGATCTAACTCCAATGTAGAAATAAAAGGAAGAAGCACAAGCCAACCTCTTGATTGCATTATTCTTCCATCACCGATTACTTCTTCATCATCCACAAAAAAAAGAAAAAAAAAATGAAATTTTGACCATATGACAAATCCTAAATCTAGGATGGCATTCCTTTCATAAATACTCTCTTTTTTAATTTTTTTTTAGAGGCATGCATGAATTAAAAAGGCCAATGAGCCCAAATGAAAACATGCGGTCAGTGTAACCACAAACAAATAAAAATTCTTGAGTCAAATAGAGGAGAGAAAAATAAAATAAATGAATCCCAAATAAGGTCTCAAGTTGAATAGATGAGAAATTAGGGAATCATGCTCATGTAATGTCTTTCTCCCCCTTTCATCCAATTTTCATACCCAGGGGACGTATCCAAATTCTCCCCCAATCAAACAAATAGCCATGACTTGTGATTACTTCTACTTGTGCAGACATATCAGGAGTATTATTGATGTGAAAGTAGTTTCTTGTAGGTTCTGGGGTCTAGAGATTAGAGGAAAAAACCCCTGTTGGGGGATATCCAAATGTGATTATGTGACCCTCGAGGATTAGGGTCGCTTAATTGTGACTGGTGGGGAGGGGACTTTGTTGTTTGCTTGGTTGGGATAGGAAGGCTTGTAAACTAGTATCAACTATTGATTTCCTTTTTATTTTGCTTTACTCAGGACGAGCAAAGGATTAAGTCTGGGGTAGTTTGATGAGTATATTTTTACCCATTTTACATGATGAGTATCAATTGTTGATTTCCTTTTTATTTTGCTTTATTGGGGATGAGCAAAGGATTAAGTCTGGGGTAGTTTGATGAGTATATTTTTACCCACTTTTACATGATGTTTTATTCACTTTTTAGAGGCTATTGTGTCTCTATTTCCTAGTTTTAGCATTATATTCACTTAAATGCAATTATTTTCTCTTTTTTGTATTTTAATGCACTTTCATATGTATCTCGTGTAGAATCAGAAAAAAGTTGCACCGTGACACCCAGATGTACGATTAAGCCCTCACGATGCTACACCTCAAAAGAAGGAAGGCCCAAGAGATTTCCTTTTGATTACCTTCCAACCACCTAGTCGAGCAAGCAGTTCTTCCATGTGTCTGACTCAATCCACTCTTCAATCAGAGTCTTATAGATTCATATTTCTTGACGCGCTCTCTCAGCATCCACCCCATTCTTTTTCATCCATGTTGGATTTCCAGAGGACCGGAAGCGAGGTTCAAATTGAGCAACCCATGTGATTTGCCTATTGGACTGAGTACGGGCCATGCAAGGAGATGCATTTGGTTGTAAGCATTCAACTTTAGGGTTTTGGAGGCGTTGAATGCATCTATAAAAGGGAACCCTCATCATCCATTCAAGGGGTCTCTGATCGGTGATTAGAAACTACAATGATGCAACACAAACCCTAGCAAGGAGCAAGGAGGCAATGGCCACAGTGGAGAGATTGGTCTTCCTACACTAGGCGTCACGGCCTTCTCCATTGTTCCTACTATCTCTTTGTTGTTGTCCCTCACCACAAGTGAGTAGACATTTTATGCTAGGGTGTGGGGACTAGCCCCGGTCACCTCTATTTTATCTTAGCTTGTATCTAAATTCTATAATATAGTTTCTAAATAAAGTATCATTCTGCTTGATGCCTTACTTTGCAAATTGACGACTTGTTCTGTGTATTAGTTATAATCATGGATATGCAGGTTGTTGTGAGTGTGATTAGAACAACATAATGATCTTATTATCCCCCTGAGCTGTCAGCAAGGGATAGTGAGGTGTTTGGACTTTGATTTGCTACATATTGAGTATGGTCGATCGTAAGTAAAGAATTTTAGTAACATAGGCAAGGAACTTAGGTGTCGAGGATGGTCAGTTTCAGGAGAATCTATACTAGGTGATGAGTTGTATCATGTGAGTATGTAGCAGCTAATCCTCAAATTTACAATGACTATTGGAGAGTTGGATCTTGTTAAGATAATTATGCATGCCCGGGTAGCGAAACTCCATGTCCTGGTGATCTTTATTGCTTGTTATTTACTTCTTTAATCTTTTTTGCTTTAGGAAACAACTTAGTTTAATCAAAATTTAAACTACTCAGTGATAAATATTACTCTTAATACTTTTGAATATGTATAATTACTTATAAAGGTTGTCATTGGATTTGATCCCTAAGTATACTGCAATAAGGCTTCCACTAGTGTGAAGTGGGGAGTTAATGTAGTGCTTTTGGTAAACCTAGGAAATTATTCCTTTAGGGTTTTTCTTGAGTGCAACATTTGTAGTCCCATCACTCCAAGACCTCCTTGACCTTGAATCCTTCTACAAGAGCTTTGACCCTAAGTTATCTCTTTCTGACATCTGCAAAACTCTTAAGATGCCCGAGGTCCCATATAGGAAGAAAGCCATCCTTTCGTATTCTTCTCTGGATCAAGACTACTTGGTTGCTCTCCTTCTCAACTAAAACATCCATCCAAAAAAGAATCAAATAGATATTGTATAAAGCTCAATTGTGATCATCTATTGTCTTCTACACTATGTCAAATGGAAAGATACATTCTTCACCCCATGACTTACTTTGAGATTGAGAAGAATAGTAGAGAATCCCACCCACCCTATCCTAACATGATCAGTAGTGTGTTTTAATATCACACTGGTCAATCCCTTTCCAAAGACCTTGGATACAAAGTCAGCTAAAAAAGAGTTTATATCAGTGACACTACAGTAAAGAAATCCTTTCACCCCACATATTCTACTAATGGTGCTTTGACCTATACCCAAGATCATCCACCTCCTCCTAGACCTAACCATGCCTCGTTCTTGGTGTCTAATGAAACCCTAGTAGGCTACATGATGCACCAATAGTTATACAACCTATAGGTCCAGGAGTACATCCACCACAATTTAGTTCTGATAATGGCAAGCATGAACTTGTCATGCACCCATCCTTACCCAGACTACCAGCATGCTTCTTCCATTGTACCCCCTACATATGATTGTGGACTTGCCCCTACTTCCTCTCAATTGCTTGAACTTCCTATTGGACCTTCTGATGCCCTTCTTTCTGATTTCAATTGTGCTTCTATACCCAATTATGAGCAAGCTAAGGCATTGCACAAGTGTGGCGTCTCCTGAGAAGAGAAAAACTACAGATTTCTGATCCTCTCTGTTTTGTTCTTGAGTAGGACACAAATATGGTTGTTGAGTATGTTGAGGATGATGTTGGTGATGGTGATGAGGTGAGGATGGTGATTATAGATCTTATGATGATGGAGATGGTGATGAGGCTACATCTTCTACCCCCAATGCATCCTCTGATGAAGATGAAGACTATCGGTCTAATGATGACGAGACCACTGACATAGATGTCATTGATGTTTAGTTCTTAGTCTGTAGAATGCTCATATATATATATATATATATATATATATATATATACATATATATTGTATACTTTCATGTATTAAACATTCGGGCATTGTATCTGAGGTTTACTATTTTCATATCTCGTTGCTTTTCTTTGTTGTTTTGTAGTTTTCATCTAGAAAAGACATGTATTTTATTGTAATCTGATTATATGTACCTTAATGCTATGTTTGGTTATATCTATGTGCTTCCATATTTTGATTATCACTCTAGTGTGTTTATTCTCTCTAGTTTGTTGGTTGGTTCTTACATATGTTGGTTGCTTGTGTAGTTTGTGCCTTAGACAAGATATGTGTCACGGAAGTGTTCTTACCCTAATCCCAATCCCACTGCCTAGACAGTAGAAAAAGGATTGAAGCATTTGTCCCTGAGTGGACCAATAGGATCAGTCACACTGGCATATACAATAAGAAATAAATTGTTGGATAAATTGGACATTATGATAAATCCCTTGGTTTCGATGATGACAAACATTTCATTCTTGTTGATCTAACGAGCTACTTGAGTGTGCAGGACTAAGCAGGATGACAAAGTAGCAAGGGAAAATCCAAGAGCTTACTTAGTTATATTTTCATGCAATGTAATCAATGTTGTAAAACTTGTACAAATATATAATGCACAAGTACTTAGAATTGCATGTAAATCAAGCGTTAGATTTTCCCTAGCCAAACACCATAGTTAGACATGTCATCCCATTTAATTAGGATCACCTTTGCACACTCACACATATAATTAGTGCTTAAATTGAAACCTTGAAATAGGATCATTCTCGGTCGACAAACTCCTCGACCGAGACACTCTCGGTCGACAAACTTCTCGACCGAGAAATGATCCAAAGTAGCCGTTAGACACAACAGACAAGTTAGTTGGCAGTTGAAGAAAGACGTTGCAAATCACTTGTTCCAGAGAGCCTGTCGGTCGACAAGAGTTCGACCGAGTAGGTGTCTCGGTCGACCATTTGTCGACCGAGATGGTCTCTGACAGCAACTGCAGAATAAATTAATTAGCCGTTGTTAAAGCAACAACTTTGTACCTAACGGCTAGTTAAGCACTTAGAAACCCCTAGAAGTTGTCTAGAACGTCCTTAAGCATACTTAGGCCATTCCTATAAATAGGACAAGCCATAGGACACTAGAATTCACTTGTTACACTTGAGAATACACTTGAGCATACTTGAGCAATCTTTTGCAAGCAATTTGAGCACTGTGATCATTGGCCTACATTCTCCTTAGCTCAATCTCGTGTCCTATAGGCTAGATTCTCCTACCCACAAGCAATCACAAGTTCACATACTTGGCTAGGAGATCTTACGCTTGATCTAGGCATATCAAGCCTTGGGCTTAAAGGATAAGTTGTAATTTCCGTTTTCTTTCTTGTTCCTGTTTATCTTTTGTACTCTCCTTGCTACTCCTAGGGTTGGAGGCTGCGGATTGGAGAGGATTGACTTCTCAGGTGGAGAAGGGGACTTCAAGCTACTTCAAGAAGGCTATCGCAAGGGAAGCTACTTCAGAAGGCTGGTGCAACGGGAGTTGGTGCATCTACTTCAAGGGAAGGCTGCTTCAAGGTTGGCGATTACTTCTAGGTGAAGGCTGCTTGAAGGGTTTAGGAAAAGAGATTGTATTTTATGTAAATTCCTTGAAGAGGTAATAAAATAAATTTCTTTTCAAATCCCGGTTGGGTAAGCAACCGGGTAGTGGACTGACGGCTATAGTATTTGCTATAGTTGGAACCACTCTAAACCTTGTGTCTCCTTGTCTAATATTTTCATTGTGGTTGTTTGGTTTAATTAATTGTTAAAATCTCTATAAAACTCTATTCACCCCCCCTCTAGTAGTTTTCAATTGGTATCAAAGCTCAATCTCGTGTCCTATAGGCTAGATTCTCCTACCCACAAGCAATCACAAGTTCACATACTTGGCTAGGAGATCTTACGCTTGATCTAGGCATATCAAGCCTTGGGCTTAAAGGATAAGTTGTAATTTCCGTTTTCTTTCTTGTTCCTATTTATCTTTTGTACTCTCCTTACTACTCCTAGGGTTGGAGGTTGCGGATTGGAGAGGATTGACTTCTCAGGTGGAGAAGGGGACTTCAAGCTACTTCAAGAAGGCTATCGCACGGGAAGCTACTTCAGAAGGCTGGTGCAACGGGAGTTGGTGCACCTACTTCAAGGGAAGGCTGCTTCAAGGTTGGGCGATTACTTCTGGGTGAAGGCTGCTTGAAGGGTTTGGGAAAAGAAATTGTATTTTATGTAAAGTCCTTGCGAGGTAATAAAATAAATTTCTTTTCAAATCCCGGTTGGGTAAGCAACCGGGTAGTGGACTGACGGCTATAGTATTTGCTATAGTTGGAACCACTCTAAACCCTGTGTCTCCTTGTCCAATATTTTCATTGTGGTTGTTTGAGTTCAATAATTGTTAAATTATCTATAAAACTCTATTCACCCCCCCCCTCTAGTAGTTTTCAATTGGTATCAGAGCAGGCTTCAAGGAGCCCTAACAAGGTCTTGAAGAGATGAAGGGAGGAGGTGACTACAACCAAAGGAGCATGGACAAATGTTCAACAAGTTGCAATTGGTGCTTAGCTACAAAGCACTCTACATCTAGATGTCCATGGAAGTCAAAGAAGGAAGATGCAAATAAAGAATGCTTTATTGCTACAACTAGTGAAGAAGAAGAAGAGGTAAGCCTTTATGATTTACCTAAAGAAGAACTAGTTGTTATTATTGAAGAAACACATAGTAAATATATTGAGTGCAAAAAGAAGCTAAAGAAATCGAATAAAGTAAATGAGGATTTAAATACTAAACTTCTTGCTCTTGAATCTGAAAATGAAGATCTAAAAAGGGCAATTGAAGATTGTGATCTTAAATTGAAATCAGTAGAAGCTAACTGCAATCTTCTTTCCCTTGAAAAGACTAATTTGCAGACTCAAGTAAATGGTCTTCAAAAATAACCTATATTGTGCACCCATGTAGATTATGACAATATAGTGAAAGAAAGGAATTCTTTATCATCCAATCTAGATCAAGCAAAACTAGATATTAAGAAAAGAATGGATGAGATCGTTAAGTTACAACAAGAAGTTAGTAGGTTAAACAACAATGGAATCCTTGATAGAATATTGGATAATTCCTATCATCAAATAGGGAGAAGAGGACTAGGTTATAAACCTAAAGAAAAATCACATCAACAACCTAGTCGGAGTAAGCCACAAACCTATCAACCCATATATGTACCCAAAAGGACACCCTCACCCAATGACAACACAGGACAAAATCATAGAAAAAGGCTTGAGGTTGATTCAATTTGTTACCATTATTGCTCACGCCTTGGACATTATTCTTTTTCATGCCCATACAAGAAAAAGAATGTTGAGATGTTATGGGTTCCAAAACCCCCAAATTAAATCGATTAGACTAAGTTGAGATATGACCAAAGATCTTAATTTGCATATCCTTATGTCTATCTCAACTTAACATATAGGGATAACAAAATCAAAATTTTAATTTAAATATCACTTTGATACACATATGTCTTATCTCAAACTGATCTTTGAAATAGTTGAATTAGATACAGCCTATAGTGCACTTGAAATAAATTTCTGAAAGTTTTCCAGAAAATTGATCGGTCGAGAAGTTGTCGACCGAGTGAACCTCGGTCGAGAAATTGTCGACCGAGCATATCACTGATTTTTTTTCTGCTGTAAAATTTTTAAGTTACAGTGTTACACTATATGTGGAAATTATTCTTGAAAGATTATATGGAATAAATATTGATTGATAATGCTTAGATTAAAGAAAATTCCTATTTAATCATGCTTTTATACTTGCAATGAATAAAATGTTTCAAATTGATTTTTGAAAATATTCATTGTGCTTTTATATTAAGCATCACTTAATATGCTTCATCATATTTGAATTAGTCTATCCAAAATAATCTGTAATTCATGAATGGATATTATTCTTGAATATGCTTCATCATATTTGATGCCCTTATTAAGTTCTCATAATTGGTACACTTTAATGAGCCTCAAATTGATATTCATAAGCTATCTGCAGAACTTATACTTCGTATATGAATGTTTATCCTGGAAACCTGCAGAATATGCCTCTTGGTTAAAATAAAATTTGACCAAGGGGCGCCATGGTCGTAGTCAAGGGCGACCTAAAATAAGCTTTGACAAAATGCTTATTTGGACATCAATTTATTGAACTTAATCTTAGTATACTTTTGATAAAAGTCAAAATCAAAATTTAAAATCATTTGTGACCTTAAAAGCCTCAAATTGCTTAAATTGTAAGATTAAGGGGGAGCTTATAAAAACAAATTTGATTATTTGATTATGAAGCTTATAAAAACATTGTTAACATCATTTGGAGTTTGTTATGATCTTCGGATTCTTAAAAGTAATTTGTATGAAAAAGAATTTCATCAAAATGATATATCTTGCTCTTAAAGGAACTCTCTAAACAAATCAGGGCTTAACATCCCTTGTATTTGGTTGGAGACATTTTTTTTTGTACTCTAGGATTACAGGACTCTCATTTAATTTAGGGCTTAACATCCCTTGATAGATGAGAAATCAATATACATTCATCATAAGCTTAAAGGAATCTCATATCATTTCAAGGCTTAAAATCCTTTGCAAATGATTGAGAAACATTTTGTGGATAAATTAGACAAATATGATATTAAATCCATGTTCCTAATAGAATATCTATTTAAGGGGGAGCTTAAATATAAAATTCAGGGGGAGCTTAATATAAAATTAAGGGGGAGAAGAAATAAAATGTTCAACCTGGATATCTTTTTGAAATGACAAAGGGGGAGAAAGAATATAAAATCAAAAATATAAATATAAATGAGTTTCATCTTGATGGCCAGCACTCACTTGTAAAACAAGAATGGATACAAAAGGTGATCTTCAGGTATGAAACTCACATGCTAAATATTTCCTTATTTCATATTTTAGGAAATGTTTGTCATCTTCAAAAAGGGGGAGATTGTTGGATAAATTGGACATTATGATAAATCCCTTGGTTTCGATGATGACAAACATTTCATTCTTGTTGATCTAACGAGCTACTTGAGTGTGCAGGACTAAGCAGGATGACAAAGTAGCAAGGGAAAATCCAAGAGCTTACTTAGTTATATTTTCATGCAATGTAATCAATGTTGTAAAACTTGTACAAATATATAATGTACAAGTACTTAGAATTGCATGTAAATCAAGCGTTAGATTTTCCCTAGCCAAACACCATAATTAGACATGTCATCCCATTTAATTAGGATCACCTTTGCACACTCACACATATAATTAGTGCTTAAATTGAAACCTTGAAACAGGATCATTCTCGGTCGACAAACTCCTCGACCGAGACACTCTCGGTCGACAAACTTCTCGATCGAGAAATGATCCAAAGTAGCCGTTAGACACAACAGACAAGTTAGTTGGCAGTTGAAGAAAGACGTTGCAAATCACTTGTTCCAGAGAGCCTGTCGGTCGACAAGAGTTCGACCGAGTAGGTGTCTCGGTCGACCATTTGTCGACCGAGATGGTCTCTGACAGCAACTGCAGAATAAAGTAATTAGTCGTTGTTAAAGCAACAACTTTGTACCTAACGGCTAGTTAAGCACTTAGAAACCCCTAGAAGTTGTCTAGAACGTCCTTAAGCATACTTAGGCCATTCCTATAAATAGGACAAGCCATAGGACACTAGAATTCACTTGTTACACTTGAGAATACACTTGAGCATACTTGAGCAATCTTTTGCAAGCAATTTGAGCACTGTGATCATTGGCCTACATTCTCCTTAGCTCAATCTCGTGTCCTATAGGCTAGATTCTCCTACCCACAAGCAATCACAAGTTCACATACTTGGCTAGGAGATCTTACGCTTGATCTAGGCATATCAAGCCTTGGGCTTAAAAGATAAGTTGTAATTTCCATTTTCTTTCTTGTTCCTGTTTATCTTTTGTACTCTCCTTGCTACTCCTAGGGTTGGAGGCTGCGGATTGGAGAGGATTGACTTCTCAGGTGGAGAAGGGGACTTCAAGCTACTTCAAGAAGGCTATCGCAAGGGAAGCTACTTCATAAGGCTGGTGCAACGGGAGTTGGTGCATCTACTTCAAGGGAAGGCTGCTTCAAGGTTGGCGATTACTTCTAGGTGAAGGCTGCTTGAAGGGTTTAGGAAAAGAGATTGTATTTTATGTAAATTCCTTGAAGAGGTAATAAAATAAATTTCTTTTCAAATCCCGGTTGGGTAAGAAACCGGGTAGTGGACTGACGGCTATAGTATTTGCTATAGTTGGAACCACTCTAAACCTTGTGTCTCCTTGTCTAATATTTTCATTGTGGTTGTTTGGTTTAATTAATTGTTAAAATCCCTATAAAACTCTATTCACCCCCCCTCTAGTAGTTTTCATAAATAAATCAAAAATTGGATAATTAAAGAACAAACTAACCCAATATGGAGATATATCTTATTTATCTTTGTCATCATAGTGTATGAGTGTGGAAGCGATCTTATTCAGTATTCCATTTGTATTGCCTAAAATCAAGAAAATTGAGACACAATCATGCAATTGCACGGTACACTATCAAAATCAAGTAAAACACTTTATAAGAAAATAAGTATACTTGGAATGACTTATATTCAAAAGAATAATAAGAAATTTGCAAAACCAACATTTATTCGACAAGTTTTTCAAGAAATTGAACTTTTATTACGAGTTCCCATTATGTTGTAATTCGAGAAGCATGCTTATATATTTTGTGTGACTCTATTACCCCAACGCGATGGAGAAGGTCACTAGGCTCCTTCTCACCATAGGAACATAGGAAGCCAATGTACAAGTCCCACCTCCAAATGAGGGGTTTGTCATACTCAATATCAACATTATCAACATTATGAATATCATCATCATTATCAATATACGGGCAGTCATAATGGGCATGCAATTTATGTTTTCATGTTTTTCAAAATATAGTATAGAAAAATAGAAGACTAATCATAGGGAATAGTACCTCATCCACGTAAATAGCCAAGTATACAGTCAAGAGATACATAAAAGTATCTTCAATACAATCAAGGAGGAGTTATATATTAGTGTACCTTTCACCGAAGATTTTGAGTACAGATCATCTAGTAATAGGTCGACCCTTCGAGTTAGATCCTAAAACACAATGTTTGGATCAAGGGTCAAGATCAAGATATTTGGATATCATGTTTCAATAATTGAGATTAGGGTGACATTTTCCTCGGTCAACCTTAGGGTTAGGTCATCCACTTATGATTCATACTATATCAATATATATGTCTAACATTATTCAAGTGTCAAGAATATTTGAAGTGTGGATGACCCACTTAGGTTATCTAGGATCATATGTGTGAACCCTAGTTTATGATCATTATCCAAGTCATCATCAGTTTCTAGATTATCATCATGGTACTTAATATAATTGGATTTCAAGATCAGATCAAGTCAACAAATAGATCTAGATCATAATGATTCATTGTTAAGAGTAGATGAGTTACAAGATCAAATATAAATTCATATTTAGTCAAGTTTGGTTTCAAGATGATAAGTATAGTCAAATCCTAGGGTTTTAAAGATTAAACATCATTTTTGAATCATTTGTCAAATTAAATTAGCAAAGTAACAAGATCTAGGGATATCGGTGAGCAAAATCAGTAATTAGGCTTCAAAAGTATTTTTAGTGGATTCACTGGTTTTTTTATCAAAATAGACTATTTATTTGTGCATTTTGGAGCTAGTAATCAGGATATATGATTTAAACAAGATTAGGCCAATTTTTGGATATTTTGAGTAGAGAGGAAATAGGGAATAGCTCAAATTGGGAAATTCCATGATCGTTTGATTCAAGATGAGCGGTCTAGATTGCACCATGTGATCGAGGTGGCTTGCTAGCTTAATGATTTGGTTCAAACTCAGATTCACGATTCAATCCTTAATTGAGTGGTTCATCAACAATTCATTCGGTTCAACCGAGTTGGCTGGTCCATCTTAAACCAAATGGTTCAGGGACATTCCTCGTCTCCTCCAATTCTCATGCGAATAGTGGCTACCTAGTTGAGGGCCTCGTAGGTGAAAGGGGGATCAAGAGAAGGAGCCATCGGCATGGGTTGGAAACGTGTCATTCGAACTCACAGTGACCTCACGAAGCTCGTGGTGGCCAAAGGAAGCGGCCTGGTTGTGCAAGGGAGGAACGCCCAACAGGGTTGGGTGGCGGCGCCGTTTATAGCAGCAGGGGATCGAAGCGAGAAAATGGGGTGATCGGGGCTAAACGAGAGAGTAAGAGCAAGGCTCATAGCTTGGTGTTCATCTTGTAAGCATGAGGGACCCTTTTTATAGGGTAGGGGCTAGGTTTTAGGGCTGCCAATCTTTGGTGGCAGCCATGGCCGCCGGAAAGAGGGGAGAGTGAGGGGGTGTTTTGGTGACGCAAATAGGTCAGTCAAAGTAGGGTTGGGTGAGCGCGAAATCATGAGGTGAACATTCCCTCTCGATTAGAAAATTGAATTGAGTTCTTATGCACGAGATCTCACTGTTCAGTCTTCATTTACTCCTCCCCCCTAATTGCGGGAGGTAGAAGACAAGCCAGAAGTCATCTGATCTGTCTTGGATTCGTGTGGCTTAGATCTAAGGGCTGGGAATCACCATTTCCTTTGCAAGTGGATCCCTGACATGGAATTTGTCAATAAAAAGGCAAATAGAATGGGATTTTGAGCACATAACTTCCAAAATTCATATAAACTAGTAGAAACGTCCAAATGACATGAAATTTGGACCATAGCTTCACAAAAATGTGGAGAATATCTAGAAACGATTTGAGAGCCAAATTATGAAGTTTGATGGGTCAATTTGATTATTTGGACAAAGTGATGATTGATTCTAATTTGAGGTGTGATAATGTGTATAAAAACTACATTGATCACCATATTTTGTATTTGAGTCTCGAAATTGATTATGTAGCTAAGAAAAATAAATTGGGTCCATGAGTGAACATAAAGATGGCAAAAGAGTAATTACTTTATCATTATTCTAAAATCCACTTTGTCACATCCTTCCCTCCTTAAAAAGGAATTTTGTCCCCAAAATTCAAAACATCCTCAAAATCAGAATTATCCAAATCCAGATCATATCCTCAATTATTTAGACATCCTCAATTATATAATAAAAATCATTTCCTCAAAGTTCAATTAATACAATCATCATAATTGGAATTCCATGTTCCATATCATAACCAACTTGGTACTAACATCATTTCATAATCGAGCAATTGAGTATCAAGGTCAATGCATATATTTTTCAAAGTCATCATATGAGTCACAAATATGGAAAGCATCCAATTGATCACAAATTTGGAGAGATCATATTTTAGGTCAAACAAATAGAGTTCAAGTGTACAAGGTGACTTTCAATCCCAATATCTCAGGGTCTTAGACTCTACATTGGCCTAGGTGGGGTTATACATCCATGATTTGAGATTTCAGATTTCAACATTTCAAGACCACATCATACTTTCAATATCATGATTTTTGGGCTCAAAATCACTGGGAGGTCCCACCCTAGTCCTAATGAGAGCTAAACCCTAAGTCATAAATCGATAAGTCAAAATAGTCATCATTTCAAAATTTTAAAATTTGGAATTTTTAAGTCATTAGTCATATATCTAGTATGATCTGTAGATCCAAATAATGTGAACATAGGATTTGTATCATTATTGAGATCTGATAATCGTGAGTCACTGATCGGCCTTTTTCTCACATCCGGAAACAAACGCGGGACAAACGAAGGAATCAAGCTTTAAATCTATAACCTGAAACCTTCTAGGCCCCCGCAACTTTATTACGGGGTCAAAGTAGATATACAGGGTAGAACACAGGGACGTGGTGACGTTTAGGACGCCACATATCTCGTTCTTTAGTCAGATAAGCCAAGACGATAGTCGATAAAAGTAAGTGCTAGAACTAGTCTAGCGGGTTGTCACGATATAAAACAAAACAAAGAAAAGAAAACAAAACCAAACAGAGCTCGTGATTCTACTAAATAGAGAAAGAGAGTTCCTGGCTATTTAACCACAAACGGGGCAGTCTATGCACTCGTTCTCGGGCGTAGACAACCCTCGAACACCCAAGCAAGCATCTAGCATGCACATTGGCATCTATGTTGTGGGTTCATCCCACTCACTCTCGCGAAGCGTGACTAAAACCATCAACAATATGTCAATGACCCTCTCTCGAGGAATTACATATCAACACCTAAGAATACACTAAGTTCCCTCTCGGGTCTTAGGATATTCCGGGGTGTTAGGAACAGAATACCTCGGATCTTCCCCCTCTCAGGTTCGGATCCAAACTATCGTCTCTTAGCTATTCCTACAATGGATCTCTCAATACAGGAAGAAACAGCAGTTCAAGCGAGTAAGAGATCAACCAAACTAGCAATCATAACATGGAAAGAGAAAATAGAACATGCAACATACTAGATCTGATATGAATCTACTTGCTTAAGGCAAAAGTATATAAGCATGCCCAGATCGGGCTACATAGCCAAGAAGGAGCTAACTAGCCATAGACAAGCATAGATGGCACCGAACAAAGATGAATAAACATCGTTTGTACAAGAAACAAAGGAATGTAGTAGAATGAAAGAGAAGAGGGAAGAGATATAGCCTATAGATGAGAGGTGGTTCTCACTCCTCGGCCTCTGTGCAAGTCAGATCTCGGCCCTTGGGTCTTCTCTTCGTCCCTCTGGACTCCTAGACTCTCTCTCTCTAGACCATATCGGGCAGACCGTATCGGGCAGTAGACTTTTGGGGAACTCGACACACTAGCTCCTTGGTCTAGGAACTAGCTCTTGTAGGGTCCTCCCTCCGGCTCTTTCTTTGCCCTGTAGGTTGGCAGCTACTATTTATAGGCAGTGAGTTGATGGGCGTTGCAGCTTTTATTGGTCATCATGTCCTTCATCTGTGGCTTCGATCTTGAGGCATCAGGTGGGCATATATGACTGTCACCCAACGACCATTTCGGGAAGCTGTATCGGGCAGGCCATATCGGGAAACCATATCAGGCAGGCCGTATCGGGCAGCCATATCGGTCAGACCATATCGGGCAACCGTATCGGCTAGACTGTATCTGCCAGGCCGTATCAGGCAGCCGTATCGGGCAGGTTGTATCGGGCATCCATATCGTCCAGGCCATATCGGGCAGCCATATCGGCCAGACTGTATCGGTCAGGCCGTATCGGGCAGCCATATCGTCCAGCTGCTAGAATTCTTGTCTTTTCAGGTTCGGTACTTGAGAGTCCTAAAATTGGCTAGTTTCGGTGCCTACAAGTCAAAAATTGGCTATTTAGCTATATTATTGGCTATTTTTACTACTTTTATCTAATGCAAGACAGAAAGCATAAAACATGAACAAAAGAGTGCATATTAGGACTAAATTGGCACAAAACTATAGATAAAATGCATAGAAAATATGCGCTAATTTGGGTCTTATCAACTACCCCAAGCTGAAAACTTGCTTGTCCTCAAGCAAATCTTTGCTTAAAGAACAAAAAGATAACATCCAAATTAAGCTTGGCAATAAATGCTTAGGTTAAGAGAAATAGTTTAAAACATCAATTCTCCTGATCCATGTCATTTCAAAACAAACCCCCACCTGTCAGGCACAATCTTGCCAAAGCAAGATCAAAGAGTTTCCAGGCAAGATTAAGCAAATTCACTACAACTTGTCAATACTCATGAGGGTTTGAACCATAATTATTTAAACATGAAAGAGTTGTCACACAGGTGATCACGCGGGTAATGAGCAATGATCCATCACCATGAATCCATGCAAACCAATTAGGAATACCACACCTCTCACCTATTCATGTCCGACAAAACAAAGTAAAAAGACTCTAATGACTTCTAAGAATCCTGATCTGCGTCAGGTTGGTCCATGTAACGAGCAACAGTCCCTGCAGTCTGAGCCAGTTGGCCCAAAGCAGTGAGACGAACTCCTCATACTGCGCTCGAACCAACCCTGCTATTGAGACAGTCTCATAGGTCTCCTAGGGGTTCCTAGTGACTCTCTAATGAGCATTTGGAGTGATACTACCAGGCGCGACATACCCGTGTTCGTGAGCGCAGTCATACACCAACTGGGAACCATCCTCAACTCTCCTAAAAGAGAAAACAAGCACTCATTTATTGTTCACACTCAGTCTTTTATCATCTGCATTCTATTTTTAGGCTTGGGTGAGAACTATATAGATATTTTGGGGATTTTTGGGCGGCCAAGCCTCTTTTGCACATTTTTATGTTTTTCATCTTTTTGACTCAATCTAAAGTGAGAAGGCGCGTAGTCCATCAAAGAGAAAATTTCATCTTGATCATAGCTCAAAGCCCATCATAATCCGCTTGATACCTGTGTGAGAAGTTGCAATTATGATTCAAGAATCCTTAGAATAGGGGCAAGGTTGTGAATCCACAGCTAGGATTCTTTGATCATGTTTTAGCTCATTCCAACGGTCCTTTACCATGAGTTCACCATTCATGACATAGATCAAGGGAATTTAGCTTTAAGCTATGAAAAAGGGACATAACCTTAGATTTATTACCAAACTCAAGGAAAGAGTCAAAGAGCAAGTCAAGCAAGAGGTCAAGCAATTTTTAAGATGAAAATTGTGCATCTAGGCATAAAGTCAAGCATTTATCTATTAGGTTCGCACCATATAGACATAATTTCTTTTAAACTAAATGCAGGAAGTAAACGTGCATGCAAAAAGGGTGAAGAAAAAGAAGGGCGAAGCCTACCACCCCAAGCTTAAAACTTTGGTCGTCCTCGAGCAAGACTTAAATTTGAGATAGAGAGGTAGGAATGCATGATTTTAACGGTAGTTATTGAAGTTCTAAAGATGATGCATGGATGCAAGGAAATAAAATAGTTAGAGGAAAGAAGCTAACTAACAAGAACATGAACATTAAAGTTTATTGTAATAAAAGGGGGGGTGGGTAAGAGAAAAAGGGGGTGGTTGCCCCATGATACCGACACTGGGATCCCAAATTCTAAGTTTTAGGACCAGTGTCACCTGTATCTTGCCGACGGGTTCCGCCACATAATATGAGTAGAATAGGCAGATGTGTTGGCCTTGCCGAGTCTGAAGAAGAAAAGTAAAATCTAGTGACTCGATGAAGTCATCTTTGTGCTGGAATTGATTTGAGCTGCACTGGGATGAATTCTTTGACATTTCATCCTCAGGGTACCTTTCATTATATGATTCTAAAAATGAAGGTCATGGGATGTCGACATAGGATGAGATAGATGAGAGAAGTTGGACATCATCTTGAGGACTCATATCTTCTCTCTCCATCTCTGCACTTGAGGTTGGATGCTTTGATAAATCTTCATGTACCGTCTGAGTCATCCAATCATCTTTTGAGCAAAAAGTACCCACTGAAGAATCTGTTTGTGGTTCTACCACCCCAAGCTTATCACCTGGCATGGATTCAAGGGTATCTACATGCTCAGCGGCCATGTTGTAGTGAACTGTCCATCCTACCCCCTTGACGTCCACCAAGCCTTGTAAAGGTATGGTGGTGAATGATGGCTCGTGCTGCTCCAACTCGTCTTTGTTATTATACTCACTACTCCATGTCGAGCAGCTGTCGTCGTTGTCATCATCATCATCGAATAATTTGTTCCAAACCATGGTTGGTGTACTGCTCAAAGCAAAGTGGCAAGTCTCAATATGAGAGATGCCACTCTGGTCTGGTTCAATATCTGACTCTAGTTCCTCTAGCCAACCTTCTGGCTGTGAGGAAACTTGGCTTTTAGAGTCTTCATCATCGTCATCATAGATCCATTCAGGTCTATGACTCGTATCTTCCATTATTGGTTCATCAGCTGGGTCATCTAGATATAATGAAGGGTTTCCTGGAGTGGGTTGGTCTTCACAGAAAAATCCTGGTGAATCCAGTTGATGGTCTGAATAGGATGGTGATGCATACTCCACTTCATACCCAATGGAATGGTCCTGATGACTAACGTCTTCATTATCTTGTGATGGCATTTGTAATTGGATTGTAACTAAATCAATGAGCTCTTGGAGCCTCCTACCTTGTTCAACATTTTTATCATGAAGTTGTTGTACTTGAGCAGCAATGCTTTTGAGACCCGTTGATTCTACCATGCACATCGGTTGCTGACCTACTGTACCAAACTGATGCACTTGAACGAATCCTTGCTCAACAGTTTGAACTAGACTTCTACTGCAGTCTGCAGCCTCGGTGGCTACTTTGAGATGACGATCCTGCTCTTCTAGCAGTTGTTGCATTGGATCGACATCTTCTTGGAGATGAGGGGCTAAGGAGGTGAGTGCTTGAATACTTTCCCTAGCCAACTCCACTGCCTTAATCAGTTATTGATCCCATGATGGAATGGCGGTCGATGGTTGACTAGCAGTCTCCTTTGTTGGAATTTCAACATATGACGATGGTGGAGGTGAGTATAACTCGACTAGTTGCAGAGCACGACCTTCAATTATTTGCCAACAGTCGGAACTGTGGAAAAACTCAGGAGGATAGGTGGACAAGATGACTTGTCTTACACAAGGTCCATGGCTAAAAAAAAGGTATGAGAAAAAGAAAAGTGATTTAGTATATATGAACAAGTATGTGTAAAGCAAGAGGAAAACCATGCATGTATATACAGGCTTATAGTGACAGAACAAAAATCTACTTGGCGTGTAAATGTGGAAAACCACGTCCCCAGCAACGGCGCCAAAAGTTGATCGGCCTTTTTCTCGCGTCCGAAAATGAACGCGGGACAAAGGAAGGAATCAAGCTTTAAATTTATAACTCGAAACCTTCTAGGCCCCTGTAACTTTATTACGAGGTCGAAGTAGATATACGGGGTCGAACACAGGGACGTGGTGACGTTTAGGACGCCACAGATCTCGTTCTTTAGTCAGATAAGCCAAGATGATAGTCGATAAAAGTAAGTGCTAGAACTAGTCTAGCGGGTTGTCACGATATAAAACAAAACAAAGAAAACAAAACAAAACAAAACATAGCTCATGATTCTACTAAATAGAGAAAGAGAGTTCCTGGCTATGTAACCACAAACGGGGCAGTATATGCACTCATTCTCGGGCGTAGACAACCCTCGAACACCCAAGAAAGCATCTAGCACGCACATTGGCATTTGTCTTGTGGGGTCATCCCACTCGCTCTCGTGAAGCGTGACTAAAACCATCAACAATATGTCAATTACCCTCTCTCGAGGAATGACATATCAACACCTCGGAATACACTAAGTTCCCTCTCAGGTCTAAGGATATTCTGGGGTGTTAGGAACAGAATACCTCGGATCTTCCCCCTCTCAGGTTCGGATCCAAACTATCATCTCTTAGCTATTCCTACAACGGATCTCTCGATACAGGCAGAAACAACAGTTCAAGCGAGTAAGAGAACAACTAAACTAGCAATCATAACTTGGAAAGAGAAAATAGAACATGCAACATACTAGATTTGATATGAATCTACTTTCTTAAGGCAAAAGTATATAAACATGCCTAGATCGGGCTACATAGCCAAGAAGGAGCTAACTAGCCATAGACAAGCATAGATGGCACTGAACAAAGATGGATAAACATCGTTTGTACAAGAAATAAAGGAATGTAGTAGAATGAAAGAGAAGAGGGAAGAGATATAGTCCATAGAGGAGAGGTCGCTCTCGCTCCTTGGCCTCTGTGCAGGTCAGATCTCGGCCCTTGGGTCTTCTCTTCGTCCCTCTGGACTCCTCAGCTCTCTCTCTCTCTAGACCGTATCGGGCAGACCGTATCAGGAAACCGTATCGGGCAACCGTATCGGGCAGTAGACTTTTGGGGAACTCGACACACTAGCTCCTTGGTCTAGGAACTAGCTCTTACAGGGTCCTCCCTCCGGCTCTTTCTTTGCTCTGTAGGTTGGCAACTGCTATTTATAGGCAGCGAGTTGATGGGAGTTGTAGCTTTTATTAGTCAACATGTCCTTCATCCATGGCTTCGATCTTGAGGCATCAGGTGGGCCAATATGACTGTCGCCCGACGACCGTGTCGGGCAGCTGTATCGGGCAGGCCGTATTGGGCAACCATATCGGGCAGGTCGTATCGGGCAGACCATATCAGGAAGGTCATATCGGCCAGACCATATCGGGCAGCCATATCGTCCAGACCATATTGGGCAGCCGTATCGGCCAGACTATATCGGCCAAGCCGTATCGGGCAATCGTATCGGGCAGGCTGTATCGGGCAGCCATATCAGCCAGCCATATCGGCCAGACCATATCGGGCAGCCATATCGGCCAGACTGTATCGTCTAGGCCGTATCGGGCAGCCATATCGGCCAGCTGCTAGAATTCTTGTCTTTTCAGATTTGGTACTTGAGAGTCCTAAAATTGACTAGTTTCAGTGCCTACAAGTCAAATTTTGGCTATTTAGCTACATTATTGGCTATTTTTACTACTTTTATCTAATGTGAGACAGAAAGCATAAAACATGAACAAAAGAGTGCATATTAGGACTAAAGTGGCACAAAACTATACATAAAATGCACAGAAAATATGCGCTAATTTGGGTGTTATCAGTCACAAGTCCATTAATCAATATCAAGAGTCGATATTTTAAACATCAAAAGTTATAGGTTCAAAATTTTGAAGCTAAGGTTTAGATTCCTATTTAGACCTTGGGATCGATCACTCATCTTTATTCAATTTTAAGCAAAAATTTTCAAGCAATATTCGAGAAACATATCAAGATTTCATTATCATTGTATCCAAGGTTGATGAATGATTACCCCTAGGTCTATCTATGAAGTCAACCACAAGCTATAGTCAACATTATCATATATCAATTATCAAATCAATATTCAAGATCGAGTATCAACATTGGGTTTAACCTATTTAGGAAAAGGTCAACCAATCCAAATTGGGTGAAAAGGGATGATTTTCCAAACTCTAAATAATCAACATTATGAAAATTTAGAGGAGTCAAAATATGGATGTGCCCTAGGTTAGGGGAGTCATGAGTCAACCGCCACCCTAATCTAGCACATTGCTAACATTAGTCATTATCCATTGATCTTATTCAAATAGGGAGAGTATCAATGGTTAAAGCATGTTTTATATGGTCATAATATCAAAATTTCAAGATAATAGGGCAATAATGTCAAAATTTGTATTCCTTTCCTTTCATGATCAAGGTAGTGATAAAATTTGGAAATTGAGGATTTGAATTTGGAATTCGAGGAATTAGTGCAAAATCTAGGCCCATAATCATTGTATCAAAATTGAGATTTCATAAGGCATCAATAGTCAATAGGGAAACAACTTTTTGCATCATAGTCTTACATCATGGTTTTGTGAGTCCTAGACTTAGTCAATTTGATAGCATAGTCATGATGGGAATCAAATAGGGAAAAAGTTTTCTTAACTATGTTTGAGGTTTAATCAACAATAGGGAAACATGGAATAAATCAAATAGGGACCTTATCAACAATAAGGTATAAGGTATAATTCATCCTTATTCATCATATCATAACCTCAAACATAGGAAGCATATAGTCAAAATTGAGTATTCATGATATTAGGGGTCATACATGAGTATTTGATTTCAAGCTTAATTCATCAAAATCGAGTTTTCAAATTCTGGTTAGATCATGGTATCAACTTTCAAAATTTAGTGATATTCATTTTTCCCATGCGTAAGCTACCCATAAGCGAGACATCATGTGGTAAAGGTCACCAGAAAGGACCACATGAGGAGATGAGAAGACTACCTAATCTTCATCTACATGGGTGGCTTAGGTAGTCCTTAATGAAGAGATGAGATGCTAAAAGACTCTCTAAGGTTTCACATGAGAACCTTTAGGTATAGTTTTGGATCAATTAAGGCCAGGTAGAGCAGAGGATCTCATCCACCGTGAAGACAGATAGGAGAAATTATGTCAGGACCCTGAGCCTAGACACCTCAATTTTCACCATGGACTTTAGGGTTTCTTGGGTGTAAGACACTTGAGAAATTATTGGTTTTTTGGGTGTAAGACACTTGATAAATTATTTACTTAAAGTATATGGGAGTATGTAAGCTCTGATACCAACTGTCACGGAACTGTTCTTACCCCAATCCCAATCACATTGCCTAGACAGTAGAAAAAGGATTGAAGCGTCTGTCCCTGAGTGGACCAATAGGATCAGTCACACTGGCTTATACAATAATAAATAAATAACTCAAAATGGGATAATTAAAGAACAAACTAACCCAATATGGAGATATATCTTATTTATCTTTGTCATCAGAGTGTATGAGTGCGGAAGCAATCTTATTCACTATTCCATTTGTATTGCCTAAAATCAAGCAAATCGAGACACAGTCATGCAATTGCACGGTACGCTATCAAAATCAAGTAAAACACTTTATAAGAAAATAAGTATACTTGGCATGACTTATATTCAAAAGAATAACAAGCAATTTACAAAACCAACATTTATTCGACAAGTTTCTCAAGCAATTCAACTTTTATTATGAGTTCCCATTATGCTGGAATTCGAGAAGCATGTTTATATATTTTGTGTGACTCTATTACCCCAACGCGATGGGGAAGGTCACCAGGCTCCTTCTCACCATGGGAGCATAGGAAGCCAATGTACAAGTCCCACCTCCAAATGAGGGGGTGGTTGTACTCAATATCAACATTATCAACATTATCAATATCATCATCATTATCAATATATGGGCAGTCATAATGAGCATGCAGTTTATGTTTTCATGTTTTTCAAAATATAGTATAGAAAAATAGAAGACTAATCATAGGGAATAGTATCTCATCCAAGTAAATAGCCAAGTATACAGTCAAGAGATACATAAAAGTATCTTTAATACAATCAAGGAGGAGTTATATATTAGTGTATCTTTCATCGAAGATTTCGAGTACAGATCATCTAGTAATAGGTCGACCCTTCGAGTTAGATCCTAAAACACAATGTTTGGATCAAGGGTCAATATCAATATATTTGGATATCATGTTTCAATATTCAAGATTAGGATTACATTTTCCTAGGTCAACCTTAGGTTAGGTCATCCACTTATGATTCATACTATATCAATATGTATAACATTATTCAAGTGTTAAGAGTATTTCAAGTGTGGATGACCCACTTAGGTTATCTAGGATCATATGTGTTAACCCTAGTTTATGATCATTATCTAAGTCATCATCATCTTCTAGATTCTCATCATGGTACTTAATATAATTAGACTTCAAGATCAGATCAAGTCAACAAATAGATCTAGATAATAATGATTCATTTTCAAGAGTATATGAGTTACAAGATCAAATATAAATTCATATTTAGTCAAGTTTGGTTTTAAGATGATCATTATAGTAAAATTGTAGGGTTTTAAAGATTAAACATCATTTTTGAATCATTTGTCAAATTAAATTAACAAAGTAACAATATCTAGGGATATCAGTGAGAAAAATCAATAATTAGGCTTCAAAAGTATTTTTAATGGATTCAGTAGTTTTTTTAATCAAAATAGACTATTTATTTGTGCATTTCGGAGCTAGGAATCAGGAGATATGATTTAAACAAGATCGGGCCAATTTATTGATTTCTGAGTTGAGAGGAAATAGGGAATACCTTAAATTGGGAAATTCCATGATCGTTCGATTCAAGATGAGCGATCCAGATTGAACCATGGGATCGAGGTGGCTTGCTGGCTTAGTGAGTTGGTTCAAACTTAGAATCACAGTTCAATCCTTAATTGAGTGGTTCATCAACAATTCATTTGGTTCAACCGGGTTGGCTGGTCCCTCTTAAACCAAATGGTTCGGGGACATTCCTCGTCTCCTCCAGTTCTCACACGAACAGAGGCTACCTGACAGAGGGCCTCGCCGGTGAAAGGGAAATCAAGAGCAGGAGGAGTCAGTGTGGGTCAGAAAGGTTCCGCTCGAACTCACAGTGACCTCACGAAGCTCGTGGTGGCCAAAGGAAGTGGCCTGGTGGTGCAAGGGAGGAACGCCCAACAGGGCTAGGCAGCAGCGCCATTTGTAGTAGTAGGGGATCGGAGTAAGAAAATGGGGTGTTCGGGGCTAAACAAGAGAGCAAGAGCAAGGCTCATAGCTTGGTGTGGATCTTGCGGGCATGAGGGACCCTTTTAATAGGGTCGGGGCTAGGTTTTACAGCTACCAATCTTTGGTGGTAGCCATGGCTGCCGAAAAGAGAGGGGAGAGTGAGGGGGGTGTTTTGGCGGCACAACAAGGTGAGAAACCCAATCAAAGTAGGGTTGGGTGAGTGTGAAATCGTGAGGTGAACATTCCCTCTCGATTAGAAATTTGAATCGAGGTCTTATGCGCGAGATCTCACTATTCAATCTTAATTTACTCCTCCCCACTGATTGCGGGAGGTAGAAGACAAGCCAGAAGTTGTCTAATCTGTCTTCGATCCGTGTGGCTCAGATCTAAGGGCTGGGATTCACCCTTTCCTTTGCAAGTGGATCGCTGACATGGAATTCGTCAATAAAAAGGCAAATAGAAGGGGATTTTGAGCACATAACTTCCAAAATCATATAAACTAGTAGAAATGTCCAAATGACATGAAATTTGGACCATAGCTTCACAAAAATGTGGAGAATATCTAGAAAACGTTTGAGAGACAAATTATGAAGTTTGATGGGTCAATTTGATTATTTGGACAAAGTGATGATTGATTATAATTTGAGGTGTGATAATGTGTATAAAAACTACATTGATCACCATATTTTGTATTTGAGTTTCAAAATTGATTATGTAGCTAAGAAAAATAAATTGGGGCCATGAGTGAACATAAAGATGGCAAAAGAGTAATTACTTTATCATTATGCTAAAATCCACTTTGTCACAACATGTGATTTAGATGTTCTACCCCCTATCTTTTAGATATGACAAAAGGGAAGAAATGAGGTCAATACATATTGAATTGTGATCATTTTCTAATTAATTCTCTAAAATATCATATGACTATGTTAGAGGACTCAATAATATATATGTTCTATGGTTATTCTTTTTGGAGAAACTAACCCTACAGGTAAAGGTAAGCATGAATTGAGGGGGAGCAATTGTTATTTTTCATTCATGTATCCCCTTACAATTTACAAGGTAAATTTTTCTATTTTAAGTCCTTTTAAATATGTCGAGGAATGGTTTGTCGTCTTCAAAAAGGGGGAGAATGTTGACCTAACAGTTATAGATTGTCCATATGTTAATGATGACTTAATTATCCCATTCATATGTATCTAACATGTTTGTTTGAGATTGATTTTAGGTATTAAGCACATGAAAAGGATCAATTCAATCAAGCCCTAGCTTTACCAAATACAAACCAAAGTCAATGCAAATGCACTTTTGTGGAAAACACCCAAAAACCCTTAGGACAATTTTTTAATCATTTGTATTGATGCTATGACTTGTAATTAAGATGAGAAAAAATCAGGAGTACTTAAAATGAATGTTTAAGGGTCTAATGATGATTTTTAAAATTCATTACATGGACTTTTGTTAGCCGAGTTTCATCTTTGATAAACTTGACCAATACCCTTAATGGATTTTGGAAATTTCTAGGGTCGGTCGAGTTTCCCCAAGACAAACACGACTGACACCCGTGCACAGCCAAAATAGGTTTATGCCATTAGCTGAGTTTCATATAGGATAAACTCGACCAACACTTTAAATTCACTTTGTCCCATGGTGCTATCGGTCGAGTTTGCTTTATTGAAACTTGACCGACCGCACTGTATGGAGTGAAAAGAAAAAATATTTTTAGCTGTTGGAGTGTTGTAATATCAAAAATAGATCTGTTGCAACACCCCAAACGACTATAATTTGTTCCCAAGTGCATCTAGTTTCTACTAGACATCCCCAACTATATATATGGACCCTTGGGATCCATCCCAAGTTTGCTTCTTATGCTCCTAGATATAGTTGAGTTGATTTGTCCATTAAGAGACCCTTTATCTCTCTTTCTTACTAATCAAAATGTCATTATGAGCGACATAGATTATTTGTGAAAGATATTCTTCATTGTAATCCTTGTGAAGCTCTCAATATTCTCTTTCCCTAATCCCTTTCTTAAAGAAAAGTTGGTGAAAGCATCTCCTTGGTGAAGGAGAAGGTGAAGGATGAAGATCCTTCAAAAGAGTGGGTAATTCCTTCCATGTGGAAGACTTGTTATAAGAGGGGATCTCCTTGGTGAATGTGTCATGCTCCTTGCAAAAGTGGGTAATACCTTGTAGAGGTTGAAGACTCTTGCTCAAATAATAGGTTAGACCTTTTAAGGCTTATTGGATCCTTTTGATCCTTAAAAAGGAAGGTTAGGTATCATTTCCCTATAAAAGGAAGGTCTTATTGTGTGTCTTATAATGGAATATAAGTATGCAATGGTTGCAGAATCCTAGGAATTGACCTCTCTAGGTAGTGGATGCACATTCTCCTAGTTTGTATTTTGGAACCACTCTAAATATCTTGTTCTTGATCTCATTCAATCTCTCTCATCCTTGCTATGTATGTTTAGTTGCACAAAAATTTCATATTTTTCAACCTTATCTCTTGAAATGCTTTGAAGGTCTAATGAATTTGGTTTAAGTGGTTTAGCTCTATTCAACCCCCCTTCCAGATCCCATCATCCATATATAAACATATATATAACATATTATCCAATAGAGGATATTTGAAAACATGAAGTATCAGGAACAATTCCAACATAAAAAATCAAGTATTAGATGTAGGAGATTCATAAACTAAAGAACTTGAATACATTCATTAAGGACCATGCACCATCCAAATTAACAGTTTGGCAAGATGTCCGGGATCTACATCAATCAAATCAAATCTAAAATTTTTTGCTCCAGATCTTGCGACAGTAGAAGAGGCAGATTGAAGCTGGCAATAGGGATGGATGATGGTGTTTTCCCTACGAGGTACCTCGGGGCACCGATTGCAGGTGGGAAGGGGACTACCAAAGATTTCACGGCCTGCCTTGATGGCATTAGAACCAAAGTGGAATAGTGGAGCGGGATTAAAATCTCCATGGCAGGGAGATTAGTCCTTGTTAGATCGGTCATCCAAAGTATGATTTGATTTTGGGGGGATGTATGTGAAATACCAAACCCAGTGGTAGATAGAATGAAAACCTTAACAGCCAATTTTTTTTGGGGAGGCAAGAACCATAGTGTGGCGTGGGATACCATTGCTCAACGGTTTGAGAAAGGAGGACTGAATATCAAACACCCATTGGATATTGTAAACAGCTGTAGATTGAAGAGAATGGATAGGTTTTTAAGAGACAAAGACAATGTGTGGACGAGCTGGATGAGGGTCAGGTATGGCCTCATCCCTTCTTTGAAGGCACAGCAATCAAGAGTGTGGAGGCAGATCTGCTACAGCTGGGAGAAGACGCAGAACCTCTATAAAGTTGGTGTCGATGGTATGATGGTGTTGCTCAACCAACACATCACACCATGGACCAACTTGGGCGATGGTGCACGTGTCTACTGGTTCAAAACGCTATGGGGACCCTTCCATATACCAAAGTGGAGTACAACTACCTACAAAGAGATTTTAAAGAAACTCACTACTAAAGACAGGATGCTCAGATGGGGGCTGCAAGTCAATGCCCGCTGCTGTCTCTGTGATAGAGAGGATGAAGACCATGAACACCTTTTTGCTTCTTGCAGATATTCCATGTATGTATGGAGAACCATATGTCTCAAAAATGGCTGGGATGCTAGCAACCATAGCTGCTATGAAGATACCATCAAGTTTTTTGATAGATCTAACAAATCCAAGTTTGAAATAGGATTTGCAGGTCTATGCATTACCGTGTTTTGCTACACGATATGGGGGGAAAGAAACAAGAGAATTCATGGCAGCAATAGGACTACTGAATCTGACCTTATCAAAAGAATATGTATAGAAATGAGAAACGTGTTTAGAGCTAAAAAAGACCTGGTTAAAGGCAGCTCACCACTAGCTAGAAAATTTTGGGGCATTTTGTAGAGTTACGCCCTATTTTTCTGAGCTACATGATCTGTGTGTTTGCTCATAGATGTAATGTTTGACGGGTAGCTCCGCTATTCCTTTTTGGCAATACTATTTACCTATTTCCAAAAAAAAAATTCACAAGAGGATCACACCTTCTGAAACTCCATAAAAGTAACCCAAAAATCTTTGTAACAGAATGACTAAATCTTCAAGAAAAACAACGTAATAGAAACTCATCTAAAAAAAAGATAAACATGTCCATCCTTGGTGCTCATGTATCTTCAACATAATCTCTAACATAATTGATCCACTACAAACTCATTTATACACCACGAAACAACCAAAGTTAAACACTAAAATAAGTAAAGTAGAGCACAAAACATGGTTTAGAATAAAGGCAAAAAGAAGATAATGATCCCTCTCGTAGATTGAAACATATCAACTTTGAACTCTAAAACCTATAACCATTGAGCCATGGAATTACCCCTAATCATAGTGATGTCACTTTCTCTATTGGGGATATTTGTGAAGATGAGCAGAACCCTTCATATGAAAATCCTCAATCCCTCACACAAGATCCCTAGTTTATTTAATCCATGAGTCTATCTCATATTCCAAACATTCATGACAAGTAAATATGTTTCCATTCCAAAAATTTTGGAACACTTTGGAGATCTATGGTGCTCACATCAACAATGTATGGCATGATTTATGAATCAATACATTTTTCACATCACTTGTCTTTTTGGATATATTTTATGCTAGAGGTGTTTATTTGATTATTTTGTATATTATGTGACCATAAATTGTAAACCTTTTGAGTCAAAAATATGAGAGAGATAAGAAAAAGTTGTAATATCTTATAAAACACATACATCATTGAATAATCAACTCAATGTATCTTGTCACCAACAAGGAGTAATATTATACAATATGATCTAGCCTTAGCATGTGTAAATGAAGCCACTCACATATAGAGCAACCCAACAAGTGAAAACCAAGATTCCTCTTCTCTTGAGCAATCTAGTTGTCACATAGGCATGCTAGGGTGGATAAGAGCACATTGTTTCAAGAGATGGTCGGGCAATGCATCATGGTCTTCTCATAATCGAATTAGCTACGTCACATGCTTCTATGGTGGATAAGGATCACTGACGATGTTAGCCAAGAAAGGCACAAATATGGATGGAATTTGTGCTACCAAAGATGCTAGATACTCCTAAAGTTATTCCTAAAGATGGAGTGGAGGAGTTGATTGTGTCCCACGTGATGGAGAGAAGAATTCATGTGCTACCTCTCCAAATATGACAACTATAAAATAGTTCAAGACACTTAAGTGTGATTAGAGCAGCAACATAGTTTATTGACTAAATAATTAAGTTATATTTGAGGAAAATGATAAATGAAGTTGGTGAGGTACTTATACATTTATTCCCTATTTTTGAGGGATTAATGATCATAAAAAATATATGCATCATTTAAAACATGGTTGAGGGACATGATATCTTAATTGAAGGAGTTTCCTCATAAATACTCCCTTTTCTAATCCCACATTTGTACTCATCAAATTATATAGTTGAGGGTATGGTAGATCTGCATCGCACCCACACTATTTATATCCCTAATTGTCATGTTTGTTATACATGTATGAAACTTATACTTTAATCACAACTACTGATTTGTAGCATGTTGACAAAAAAAAGTGCAGAGATAAAGAAAGAAAAAATAACTAGATTCAGTGTGTTTTATAAAAAATGATGACATTTTATAGAAATCTTAAATTTCCTAATTATTATCAAATAATTTATTTCTTACAAATAGTCTGAGCATTTTGGTTTTCAATGACATGTATGAATATGTGAACCCGATCTTGTTTGTAGTGAAAAAAGTGAGTTTTTGGGTTGTCACTGATACGTATGAACCTAGTCTCACCTGCCCTAAAAATGAGCATTAGAGCTATCAATGATACATTCAAACCTATGAACCTGATTTAATTCACCTCAAAGAGAAGTGAGTGTTAGGTTTTCTCAATGATACTTATGAACCCATGAATTTGATCTTGTCCACCTTAAAAATGGTGGGCATTATGGATGTCAATGATATGTTGGACCTATGAATCTAAAATCATTTTTCATGAAAGAAGTGAGTGTTAGGATTTTTAATGATATGTATAAACACGTGAATCTGATCTTGCTTGCCCCAGAAAAATGAGCATCGGGCTATCTACATTTGAACCTATGAACCTCAACTCATACACCCCCAAAGAAAAGTGAGTGTTAGAAATATTAATGATAGGACTACACCCATGAATTAAGATTGTGAGTCAAATATTCACAATCTGGGTGGGTTTTGGGTTTCGATGAATATGGGTCTAAAGTTAGCTCCAGGTTAAGCTAGTAAAAGATCTAGGTTATACATAATTAAGATTTGGATAGAGTTAGTTCCCAAAAAAGTTAGATAGAGTTAGCTTACATGATCCTTGAATTTTGTGTTTGGGTTGGTCTGCAGATCTAAATTAAATGAATCTACTCAATTTCATATTCTAAATCTAGCAAGTAGGGCTGGTTTTAGATTTAGACAGAGTGATCAGTGGTGGGGTTTGAGTCAATCACGTGTTCTAAATCAAACAAACCAAATAAAATTCACATTCTAAATTTCATGATTTGGACCCTTTCTGTTTGAGCATAGTAACCAACATTGGGTCCCTTGTCTGTTCTAGGTTCTAGATGTCCAAAAAATTTGGTCTTTTTTCTAGACAAAGGCAGCTCAAATCTAAATTTTGGCAGCCCTACGTAGCTTCACAAATACTATCCAAATATTTTCAAACTATCTGAGTTCATTGTGATAACTTACATGTGATCATTGGTTGTCCTAACTACTTATAGAACAAATTTTGGTAGAAACTATGCAAACCATTGATTTTTTTTTAAATGAGCCGAGCATATTTTGATAGAAATTATCTGCATCAATTAGGATCTTTTATCTAACATGAAAAAGGAATAGACGATAGTTGTGTGTGTTGCATGAATTGGGCATTGAGGTTTCTATTATGTTGCTATGACTGTTGTTCAGGTCGACCATCTAGTTCACAGTGGTGGAAACACTAGGCAGGGGGACCACGAGGTACATGCCTCACCTGGTTTCCACAAAAAAAAACTATTGCAAATGGACTAGCCAATCTTGCACTGATGATAGAATTATAGTCAAGAATCAATTTTAGATAGTAAACTTCTTCCAATTTTTCCAAAATATTTTAAATAGAATCTATAGTGTGCCACTTGTATGAGATTTAAGATATACAGTTTGATTTTGGTCACATGTAAGGAGGGTAACTTGCATTTGATGCATGGGGGAAAACCCCTATCAACATGCCATCATGGTCCCCTCTTTCCCCTCCTTCACTCACTTTCTCTCTCTCCTTTACCCACTTGCTTTTTTATTTTTTTATTTATTTTTTGTTTTGCTTATTACTTTTAATCCCTAATGAGTTTTTTTGACAAAATAAAAATCATTACAATCCTTACATAAAGTACATTCCAAGAAGACAATTATTGACATATTTTTTGAAATTATAATAGAAGAGGAGGGAAGTAAAGAGGAATAAAAGGAGAGAGGAGGGAAGTAAATTGGAAATAAAATGTGTGATGAGGAAAAATAATGGAGAGAAGGGAAGTAATGAAAAAGAAGAGAGAAGTGATAGGGTATATGAGTGAAGTAATGGGAGGAGAGGAGGGAAGTAAGGAGGGAAAAAAATAAAAGAGGGGGGAAGTAAGGATGGAATTAAAGAATATGGGAGGGAATTAAGGATAGAATAAAATGAGAGAGTACAGAAGCTAATGTAAAAATATGAAAGTAATAGAATAGAATGGATAATTGAGAGGGTGGATGAGGGAAGTAATAGTAAGACAGGAGAGAAGTAATGCATTAATTTCTACTAGTAATTTGTCCATTTTGAGTGGAATTTATGTACTTGTATTAGTAATGCACCCATATTTTACTAGATGTATTAGTAATATAAATGTGCACATTCCACTCAAATGTGGGCATATTGCTAGCACAAGTGGAGCATTTCACTCAAATGGGGGTGTTTTATTAGCAATGTGACCACTTCTCCGAGAAATGCACCCACATATCAGCAGAATGTGCCCACTTCTAGTAGTAATACACTCACATTTTATTGGATACATTGTTAATAGAAGTGGGCACGTTCCACTCAAATGTGGGTGCATTGCTAGTAGAAGTTGGTACATTTCACTTAAATGTCGGTGCTTTACTAGTACAAATAGATGCATTCCACATTTTAATGGAATGCACCTAATTTTACTAGTAGTGAGCCCACATTTGAGTGGAATGCACCCACTTCTATTGGAAATGCAACCATATAGAGGTGGAATGTGACATCTTCTCCCTTTACTTCCCTCAACCCTCTTTTACTTATCACCTCCCTCCTTCCATTCACTCTCCTCATTACTTTTTTCCTCTCCTCTCTTTACTTCCCTCATCCCCTCTTTTACTTATGACTTCTCCTTCTTCCATTCACTCCCCTCTCGTTACTTTTTTCTCCTCTCTTTACTTATGATGTACATGATATTGCAATGAAAAATTCTTTAAGGGATGAAATCCCTAGAGTTTATCTTAACAAGTATAGTAATCACCACCCACAAGCAGACATATCTTATTCTAGTATAGTTTAGGATAGAACCCAAAAGACTACTTTTAAGAATCGTATGATCAAGTTACTTGCAAGGATTAGTATTTAACACAAGATTGATGGTTGTTAATTATACTTGATTGAAAATAGTAAAAGGGTTGAATTAAATATTTGAAATATTAATGGATGGGAACACTAGGGTGTAATGGGTTTCACCAATTCTACCTATCATCAACTCTCTTACTACATCATATTAAGTGTGAACATGTATATTTTAAGATTGGGGAAGTCCCCCTTTTGGCATTAGGATAAAAGTTGGGATAGATATCAGTCTAAGCTCACCATTGTGTTACCTAGAGATCATGTGTCCATTGCCTCAAATAACACCTATCTAGAATTATCGTCAAGGGTTTAACTAGAATCGAATCTATAGCCTAGATCTTAGGTTTGAAGTTCACTACATCCAAGATCGTGATAAACATATAAACATGTTGATAAGACAAGCATACAAGTATAAAATTATTGATTATAAACATATAATAGTTCATACAAAAATAGATGTAGATATAAGAGAAAAATCGGGTAGCAGGGCTACTTCCCGCACCCTAGCAAGATGACTACTCACTCATGGCAGTAGTACTAAAAAAGACAAGCGAAAAGAATTCCATGAACATAGAAGAAGGATTCACAATAGTGGTGTGTATAAGCAGCTCTTCAAACTCTAAAATGATGGCATCGATGGACAAGTAAGAACATCCCTGGAATTTTGTCAGGAATGGAATAATACCATCAATCTTCCTCACTTGTGTATTGGATCTACTATTGTGTGGAGAAAGTATCAGGTTGTCCATGGTGGAGTTCATCAACCAATGGAAGGAGGTGCCACAGAACAGGCCTTTGTCGAGGTCAGGAACTAGGTACCATGGTGATGACAGAGGGACCTTTGGTTGGCATTTGCAAACCTATAGAAGGGTCAAAGATAGATGGATTTCAAAGGTCGGGAGCTATGGAAGCAACCTTGCAGAGTCAAAATGGTGGATTTGTTCTCTACGGCCAATCTTCTTCTATTTATAGGTGGAGGTAAGGGTTTAGGGCCCTCCCAGTTGCTGTGGAGTGAACTATCGATTTCCACGAAGGTGAGAAGTCAACGACAGCACAAGATAGATAATGGTTTGTCGGTTTGTAGTCGTTCCAACAGTAGGTGAGGAGTCTTGTGACATTAGTAGAGCCATCGATAGGTGAATGGTCACAGAACGACCATCGGATGGCAGACTCTAGGCAAATACTTGGAGGCAAGCATCAATAGGCATTCACAGTAGAACCTTCAGAAGATGATGCAGGGGGACCATCCGAAGGATGTATAGAACATCCTTTGATTGCCAGGTGAAGGGTGACCATCGAAGGGAGTTTAGGATGACCATGATAAGTGATACCCAATATTACTATCAGAAGCTTAGGCCCAGATTCTTTCAGTTTACAACCGAAGGAAGGTCAGAGTGATATATATATATATATATATATATATATATATATATATATATATATATATATATATATATATATATAATGTTTGGGTAGACATATTGCAAACTGGTGGCTCAATAGATGATATCCACTGGGGGGTTATTGGAATTGGGTCGATGGCCTGCATCAATGAAGCTTATAGTGAGGAGATGACAATTGATTGTGGGACAACTACCTTCTAGACACCTCACATCCAATGTAATTCAAACTTACCATGGAAATTAGATAAATAGATCAAAATCTTATAAATTAACATAAAATTAACAAAACCTAATGAAAACTAGTTCTAAGATAAAATGATGGAGATGTATGCAAATCTAGGCAGAAAATGTGACTGAAACTAGGATGAATATTAATTCATCAACTTTCCTCCTAAATTTCCTCATCTCCTCTCTTTACTTTCATCATCACTTCACTCATTTGTCCTCACTTCCCTCATATGTCCCCTCCTTTACTTCCCTCTTTGTTTTACTTATCACCTCTCTACTCACTTATTTCCTCTTCTCCTTTTACTTCCTACCTCATATCCAACATATTATTTTCTTAAAAGTATGACAATAGTGGTCTTGTTGGAATGTATTTTTGTTAACAAATATAATGGTTTTTATTTCATCAAATATATCATTATGAATAAAAAGTTATATAAAAAAAATTCTCTTTCCCTTTCTTGCTCATTCTCTCTCAACAAACCATTCAAATCAATGCACATGTCACCCACTACCTATCCATTCCAATTCATCCTCCAAAACCACCCTCCCAGCTCCCAAGACACCATCAAACGTGTCTTGAACAATGATAAACCACCTTCACCTACACTTGAAACACGCATTATAGGGGGGAGTGTGTGTCATACACTCATTTTTTATTCAATTTTTTCTTCACCTTACACAATGCATGGTATTTCTTTCTATTTTTTCTTCACCTTTCACAATGAATGATAGTTCATTTTGTTATTCATTGACTTTATTTCTAATTTTCATCCATTTTTACTTGGGATGAAACACATTGTTTCTTTGTTATTATAGCTAATATTAATTTGTTATGACTCCTTACTTTGTTATATAAACTTAAAATCCTTTGATTGACTTGTTATTCATTTTTATTGAATGATGAACATTCATTCTTACTTGAGATGAAACAAATATAGGTTTTCTTTGACTTCACCTTCTTGATGTGATTGATTATGTTCTAGAAAATCTTAATAGTGTTGGTGAAACTGAAATTCTTCTATAGACTCCAAGTACAGAAGAGCATAACCAGTGGATGAGTATTTCACCAAGGAACCTCTAGTTGTTCCCCAAAAACTCCATGACTCAGTCCTTGGGGTAGATAGTGATGATGAAACATGTATCAGGACCCAACATGTAGTTATGAGCCACTTGTTCATAGAGAAATGGTGGGCATGACATCTGGTTTCCCTTGGTCTAACCCATTGCTTCCACTCCAAATATGCTACTATTGTTCTCTACAAGACCCTAAAGAAGGAGGAGGAACCTAGTTTTCTTTGATTCAGTTTGGCCTTGTATAGAATATGGTTGGTTTTAGTCATTTGAGTGAGGTTCTTGTGTAACCAAATTGTTTGAACTGTTGCTACCAACTCCTGTTTCATTTCACAATTTCCCCCCTTGATGGCTAGTGGTGTCTTATTTTATTTAGTAACAACCTTTTCTTCCCATAGAAAATAGGAGTGTTAAAGTGTCCACATGGTTAGTGTGGTTTGGAAGTCATTTTAGTCAAATTTCATAGACAAAAAAGAGTTTGTTTCCATATTTCTTTATCTTTTGTTTTTTCCATCTTTATTTTATAGAGAATATCTCAATAAATAGAATAGGTGATGGTATCTCAATAAATGTTTATTAGCTAATGTTGAAAGAGACATCTTTAATTTTTTGACATGGATGTTAATTTACAACTATAGAATAAGTTCCTTTCAGTAAATCAAATAAGAGTATTGAGTCTCTAATATATAGTAGCTAGGGAGTACATGGGATAAATAGAATCAAGGGAATATACAATAGGCCTAATCTTAAATAATCAAATATACCAAAACGCCTCTCAATTTGGATAGTAAACATTGTAAAGTCACAACTTGACACCCACATACTTGAATAAAGAAGGAGGAAAAGGTTTGGTAAGGATGTATGCAACTTGATCACATGTCTTCATGTGAGGAGTGATGATTTTCTTGACTTTGACCAGGTCACACACAAAGTGGCAGTCAACTAAATGTGTTTTGTGTGCTTGTAAAGACTGGATTATTAGCTATGTGTGTAGCCTCCTAGTTGTCATAGTATAAAGTAGTTGGAGTTTAAAAAGGAATTCCAAAACTAAGTCAAAGATAGATCGAACCCATTGTAGATCACAATATGCATAAGACATAGCCCAATATTCATCCTTGATGCTAGATCAAGCTACCACTGCCTATTTTTTAGTGCTTTAGGAAATTGGGTGAGTGACAATCATGACACAATAGCCGGATGTAGAGTGTCAGTCTTTATAATCACCAGCCCAATCTGCATTCTCATATTGATATATAGAGATTACCTTGGGCATAGATCATGTGTAAAGAAATCATCATCTTGGAGCACTCTTGCAATAGTGAAGAATGTGTTGGACATTGGACCCGTGGGCCTAGACTGGTGCACTCATATGTTGGCTGACTATCCCAACAATATGAGTAATATCTAGTTGAGTGATAGTCAAGTAAATCAGCTTCCTGACTATACAATGATAATTCCCTAGATCAGTAAAGAGTTCTCTTTCATGTATAGGCTTTGTATGATAGTCCATTAGGGTAGATACTGGTTTGACTTATGCCATGTTGGACTCTTGAAATAGGTCCAAGACATAGTGTCATTGTGACAAGATGATCCCTGAGGTTTAATAGAGGAATTCGATCACAAGGAAGTATCACATGGTGCCCAAGTATTTTGTAAGGAAATGTGCATGTAGAGACTTCTTGATCTAGGACATTCTCATCATATTATCGTCAGTGATGATGAAGTGATCAACATAAACAACAATGAGAGCATGACCTTTGGAGGAATTGGAGAAGAACAAGGAGTGGTCTATGGCTGATCTCTAAAAGTTAATTGTGTAAGGACGTCACTTAACTTGTTGAACTAGGCCCATGGAGACTTCTTGATGCCATAAAGAGATCGTCAGAGATGACACACTTTGTGAAAAGATTCCCCCTTAGCAACAAACCCGGGCGGTTACTCCATATAGACTTCCTCCAGGAGATTTCTGTGAAGAAATGCATTCTTGATGTCGATATGATAAAAGAGGCCACTCAAGGTGAGTTGCAAGGGAGATAAGGATGCAGACAGAGATAATCTTGAGAATAGGGGAATGTTGGCAATTGATAAGAAATCAAGCGGTGAGGACAACATCAGAGAAAAAATCTTAGGCTAGTTGCATGAATGAGAAGAGAGTGTGTAGTGTCAACTAAAAGGTGATTTTTATGCTCAACATGTCATTTTTTTGTCGAGAGTATGTTTACAAGTATTGATGAATCATCCCTACATTACGGCAAAAGGAGGCAACAACCTTTTGTGTATACATGAGGGTGTTTTCAATTTGAAAATTCTTAATACACATTTTGAATTGAACCAAAACCAACTTGTGTAACTCAGCAGTTGATATAAACACTTCGTCATGAGTTCTAAGTAAGCAAAACCATGTTATTCTAGAAAAATCATCCATAAATGTAAGAAAATATCTATAGCCATTGTAACTAGTAGGCCTGAATGGACCACACACATCAGTATGAACTAAATAAAACATATGAGGTGATTCTTTATAGATATGGGTCAAGAAGGACACACGAAGGTGTTTCCTAGATAATAGGTATTTCAAGGAATGAAAGAATAGGAAGACAAAGAACTATCTAATAGTTTAGCCTTGTCTAAAGGTAAATGGCCATGACGTAAATGTGGTTGAAGTGGCATGGAGACAAAAAGGGCTCGTGGTAGGCTGGAGGGTGGGGTAGAGAAATAGTAGAGATCACTAGAACGTACTCCCTGCTCAATCATATTCAAATTCCCCCAATCTTGTAAAATAAAACCAGATGGACCAAAAGTTACGAAACATCTGAGAAAATCAATCATTTTTTCTAAAAATACTAAATTATCCATCTTGAAGAGGAAAAGAAAAGAAAATGATAGAAAAGGATAGGGTTAGAATCCTACTTATGATACCATACGAAATAAGGTTCTCAGTAAATCAAATAAGAGTATTGAGTCTCCTATATAGGAGTTAGAGAATATATGGGATAAACAGAATCAGGGGATGACACAATGGGCCTAAGACCAACTAATCAAATATATCACCAACAACTACCTCTTGGAACACTCCATGATGTATTTTGTAAAATTTTAATCTTATTCAATTTTTTTCCTTTTCGGATCACTTTTGAAATTTATGTATCTTAGTTATACATCAAGAAATGTTTTCCTTATTCTTTTCATACTCATACCTCATTCATTTGAAAATTCTAACTCCGCCACTACCTATAGACTCTCTCTCACACACATACACATACTTTTAGATAGAAAAGGTTGACCAACCTTCTGTTTGTTCGCTTCAACTTTAATGCATTTGTCTTTTCATGTGCCACTAAACAACAAACAAAATGGTGTTTGATCTTCCAGCAAAGCCACATTTACAATTGGTTGCCTTCCAGCTCCAACATCCAGAACCAGAACCCAAAATTGAGCTTTTCAGTTGTATCAAGTTGCATAGGCGAAGCGTGTTAGTGTTAGGATTTAGGATGAGTAAAAGGTAGAATAATGGTGTGCAGTGCAACGTGGAGTACACAACAACTTGTAATTGTGAGGCCCCAACACCAATTGTGTTGCAGCCGCTAGGTAGGCTCAATTAGTTGTCGATATGGGGGTTGTGGGGGTGGGGGTGGGAGTATAACAATATAAACCACTAAGGGCACGTTTGATTTATCATATTTGGCTATATTGGATTGTAATTATGAATCTTTTAGTTTGAGTTTGGTTCATGGGAATTGTAAGATGAGGAGAATCTAGTATTGTTAAATATACATTGGCTGGAGGATTATCGTTCCCTTCTGGAAAGCACTGGACAGTGTGCTTCAACAACTTTTGCATGAACAACCATGTTGACGAATGTTGTCAGCTGTGTATTCTGTCACACGATGACTGGTCCCCACCTGTAAATACAGAGAAGAAGTTCAGGTGAAACAAACCTAGCGCACTTTAGCTCTGGATTTTTGATAGTCCGGAAATTAGTGAAATTGGGACTGGCTGAATTTAGGATTCTTCCTAATCTGGCTAGATCCCACAAAGCAAACATGTCCTAAACCAACAACCAAGCACAAAAATCTCTGTAGGACCATATGCCAGCGGTGGTGGTTGCATTGCATTGCACCGATACGTTTTGCTAAATGCCTTGTGTTGACAAGTCACGTTGTGTAAACTGAGTCTGAGTCAACTATGTTCAAGTCCTAATAGTGAATCATCCGTAGTTGGTGGACGTATGTAGCATAGTTGTATGCCAGCTAACTGCAAACGCACGTGGTGATCAAGTTAGCTAAATTGGTCTGGCCAAGCACATACATAGCATAGAGTGTGGGTGTCTAGGTGGAGGTGCTAGCTTACGACAGAGTAGATGGATCGCCTCTTCCACCCAACGGGCCAAGATCCCCTAGTACCATACTATCTTCCTCTCTACCAAGGACTTTGTTCATCAATCATCTCATTAGGTACCAATTGTTGTATATATGAAGTGGAAGTAGCACTATAAGGTTGCGTTGAGATCGTTTCGATCTGTATTTATTTTACATTATGAGGAAAAACAAATCATTATATGATTAAGATTTGGATACATACAACTCAACTCAAAAGGAAATGGAGGTGTGTGTTGTGAATGTTTGTGATGATAAGAAAGCAGCACTTCTAGGGGTCGACCCATTGGGGGGGCAACTTGGGCGACAGTCAGGGTCCCAACAAAGAGGGGGGCCATAATTTTATTTTTTTAAGCATCTCTTGTTGTTCTGAAATCCCAATTTATGTCGTTTGTGACTTCCGCTAACCTTTCGGTAGTTACGCTCCCCGCTCCCATCATTAGAGGGGCTATATATTTTTCCATGATTCTTGATTGTACTCCTGATGTGAGCCACCAAGAACAAATGACTCTCATTGTACGATGTATGAACATGTCTAGCCAGAAAATAAAAATAGAGGAGTTCTTTTTAGATTTTCTAAAAGTTGATGATACAACTGGATTGGGGCTTTTTAATGAACTTGAAAATTCTCTTGAGTCTCTTGATCTTAATGTAGAGGACGTGAGAGGTCAAGGTAATAACAATGGTTCTAGTATGAAGGAAAAACACCACGGTGTGCAAAAATAGTTACTCGAGGTAAATCTGGTTATATATGACTTGTGCTTGTCATAGTCTTAATCTCACTATTAGTGATTTGGCTCATTCTTGTGTTCCGGTTATTTTTTTTTTGAATTATACAACACATATATACATTATTTGCAAGTTCTCTGAAAAGGTAGAAGTGTTTGCTTGATAATATCTCAGGTTTGATTGTTAAATCACTATCCAATACTCATTGGGAGAGCCGTATTAAAAGTGTCAAAGCTATTAGATTTCAAGATCCTCAAATCAGGTTGGTTCTATTGGAATTATTCAAGTCTTGTGATGATGCTGAGACAGAAAGTGAAGCAAATAGTTTGGTTTACTCAATCGAGAGTTTCAAGTTTCTGTTGGGTATTGTTATTTGGCATGATATTTTATATATTGTTAATATAGTAAGTAAGAAATTGCAATCCAAATATGTTTGTATTGATGTTACAGTTAAGTTATTGAAAGATATGGTGTCTTTTCTTGAGAAATACATAGATGAAATATTTTCTTCTAGTATTGTTGTTTCTACTGAGATTGTCTCTAAGATGAATGTTGAGTCAACTTTTTAAGTTAAGCGTCGCATTGTTAGGAAAATAAATTTTGATGAGAATGATTATGATGATAATATTATTTAATTAGAGAAAGAGTCTTTTCGAGTGAATTACTTGCTAGTGGTCATGGATATGACAATCTCTTCTTTGAAGGAGATATTTGCACAAGTGAAGATATTTGAAGATACTTTTGGATTTTTATATAACTCAGATATTTTAAAATCATTGAATGAAGTTACCCTAAAGACACGTTGCACTAAGTTTCATACTACTTTTTCTCATGAAATTTCATCAGACATAAACTCAGATGACTTTTTTCTGAGTTGAAAGTATTGTAGGTGAGTTTGCTAGAAGAGAAAAGGTCATCTATTGAAGTTCTTGAATTTGTGAAAGATGCAGATTGTTTCCCTCATATTTCAATTACTTATCGTATTTTGTTGACAATGCCAGTGACAATATTGTCTGCAGAAAAGAGTTTTTCTAAGCTAAAGTTGCTGAAAAACTACTTTAGATCATCAATGTCTCAAGAAAGATTGAACAGTTTGGCAATGTTATGCATTGAGAAGGATATGTTGAGAAATATTGATGTTGGCACTATTATTCAAGATTTTTCATCTAGAAAGGATCAAAGAAGTCATTTTATATGATGAGTGAAGTTTGATAAGGAGATATCTATATTTAATTTTAACGCTCTTTTAGTTTGATTTGTAAGAATATGTTCTATTTTTATATGACAGTTTTGACAATTATGACTAAACTTGTGTTTATCTAAATTTGTTAAATAAGAGTATACAGAGGTTCCATTTTTTATCTTTGCCCCGGGGCCATTAAAATGTCTGCAACGACCCTGACTTATTTTTCATATTCAATAATTATTGTTGTATGTGCACTTGTGAGCTGGTTCAACTGATATGTTTGAATTATTTATTAGTCGTTAATTGCGGGACTGATATTCTAGAGTAATAAGAGAGAAACTTTGCAGCAAAAAAATGAATATTTTTTAGCAGTCCTATAATAGGAACTCTCTTCCTGACTATTAAAAAATATTATTGTGTGTTGGTGTGTGTTGAGTTGCATTTCAAATATAAATGTAAGTTTTAGTATAACTTGCCTCAACTTTTATGTGAATCCTTATTTATCTTTTCAAAGAGTAGCATAAGGATACACATGGAAGTATAAGAGTGGCGCATGATGGTCAATCATGTCTAGGGGTAGATTTATAAGAGGGTTTCTTGTTCTCTAGTCCTCCCAAATAAACAATAAAAAAATAATAATTATATGTTTATAGAAAATGTAAACATATTAGAAAGTCATTTTTTTCTAAAAAAATCTTCAACCACTTGGAAAAAACTTCAAAGTCTCCCCCCTCGCTCCTTCGTCTAAGTCAACCCGCTTGTTGTGATTTTCTAGACCCACCACTAAGCACAACGTTCCCTCATGGAGAAACCCTTTTTTGGTTCCAATAATCGCAATGGTCGTAGGGGTTGCATCTCATCTTTTGTACAACCCAACCACAATATACTCTTAGCATCAACGCACCTTGCACACCCCAACAATTTTCATTGTTGATATTGTTGAAAGTACCCATCTTTCTATATCTTGAAAAGTGTACAACTGTAACATCCCATGATTTGAGGCCTCGGATAAAACACTCTTAAAAGGAATGATTGGACTACCCATATCACCAAGGTGCACCTCCTTTTCAGGGAGTCCATCACTAAGAACTCCATAGTTAAGTGTGCTCAGCCTGGAGTAGTACTGGGATGGGTGACTTGTCTAGAAGTTGATCATGGCATGCACGTGAGTGAGGACAAAGCGCGCAGTTAAGGCTATTGGTGGTCTGTGGGGCCAGTCGTCATTCCTGAAACTCTACTAGAGTCTTGGACAGTGGGCCCGGACGTTACAAGTGGTATCAGAGCCAATTCCCCTCCAGTAGGTGGGACCCACATGGGCATGGCATGCCAGTCTTGAGCCGTGCAGTCCAGGCATGTAGGAAAGGGTTGTCCATGGTTGACGTAGCCACCCTTGCGCTGGTATTCCGTGATCGGGAGCTGGGTGTCCATGGGCCATTGTGGGTTTGCACTGAAATGGGGTAGAGATTATGAGGCCTTATAGTTAAGCCTTGACGAGGACGTCAAGAGTCTAAGTGGGGGAGATTGTAACATCTCAGGATTTGAGGCCTCGGATAAAACACTCTTAAAAGGAATGATTGGACTACCCATATCACCAAGGTGCACCTCCTTTTCAGGGAGTCCATCACTAAGAACTCCATAGTTAAGTGTGCTCAGCCTGGAGTAGTACTGGGATGGGTGACTTGTCGGGAAGTTGATCATGGCATGCGCGTGAGTGAGGACAAAGCGCGCAGTTAAGGCTATTGGTGGTCTGTGGGGCCAGTCGTCATTCCTGAAACTCTACTAGAGTCTTGGGCAGTGGGCCCGGACGTTACAACAACCTTCTCCTATATATAGGAGGAGACACAACAAGGAAGCAAACAACAAACCCTAATGGGCCTATTATACTTAGGTCCATATTACATCAGATTTAAGTAAAAGGACAACAAAATTAAAGGGAATACAACAACTGAAGATAAATTTATCTCAATACTCCCCCTCAAGCTGGAGCATAGATATCAAGCATGCCCACTGTGCAACACAACTCTTGAACTCTCTTTCCAGAGAGAGACTTTGTAAAAATATTTGCATATTTCTCAAGTGTTGGGAGAAAAGGGGTAGTGATCTTTTTAGTCAATACAACATCTCAGAGAAAATGGCAGTCCACACTTCAATATGCTTAGTTATTTCATGAAAGACATGATTACTAGCAATGAAAGTAGTAGAAAGATTTTCATAGTACATCCAAATAGCGTGAGTGATGGGAAACCCGATGTCTAAAAGAACAGATTTGATCCATAATAGCTCACAAGTAGTATGTTTCATTGCACGATACTCAAATTTTGCACTGAATTTCAAAATAGTATATGATTTCTTAATTCTCTAGGTAATCAAGTTACCCCCCCAATGTATAATATCCATATGTAGATCTCCTGTCAGATTTACACCCAACATAATCATTGTCAGAATATTCAGTCACGTCTAGATGCCCATTTATTTTATAAAAGAGTCATTATCCAGGTGTGTTCTTCAAATATATCAATACTCTATAAAAGAGTCATTATCCAGGTGCGTTCTTCAAATATATCAATACTCTGTGTGCATCTTTCCAGTGATATTGTTTATGGCAATCCATAAATTGTCTAAGAACACCAACAACAAAGCATATATCTATCCTACTAACAATAAGATATAAAAGTTTGCCACCAAGTATTTATAGCTAAATTTATCTTCTAAGGGATGAGTAGATTTTACACATAGATCATGTGCTTGGTCTATAGGGAAGACTACTGGTTTACAACCAAGTATTTTGGTTTTAGTAAATAAGTCTAGAGTTTACTTTCTCTGAGATAAAGATGCTCCATCTTTGTTATGTGTTGCTTTAATTCCAAGAAAATAATATAGATTCCCAAGGTAATTAGTTAAATGCTTCATAAGATATTTCTTTGTATCAACAATTCATGCATAATCACTACTATATAGGATGATGCCATCCACATAAATCATATGAAATATTATTCTAGAAGTAGTGGTTTCGATACACAGAGAATGGTCACATTGAGACTATGTAAAGCCAACTTTGAGCAGTACATGGGTTGACTTGTCAAACCATTCTCAACGACTCTATTTGAGGTCATAAATGACTTTCTTCAAAATGCATACTTTACCAGAGTAATCCCCCTAGGAAACATAACCCAGAGGTTGTGACAAATATAGTCTCTTATAAATCTATGTATAGAAAGGCGTTCTTAACATGCAATTCATGTAAGTGCCAACCTTTATTAATAGAAACAAAAATAAAAATATGGGCAACATTCAGATGAGCAATAGGAGAAAAGGTTTCTAAGTAATTAATCCTAACTTCTTATGTGTATCCCTTAGAAATAAGTCTAGCTTTTATGAGTTCAACTATCCCATCAGGCAAGTAGTTCACAGTAAAACCCATCAGAAGCCAAAATGATTACTACCTTTAGGGAAAACAACAAGGCTCCATGTCCCATGAGAGTGAAGTGCATTCATCTCCTCATCCATGACTCGTTTCCACCCAGAGTGTAGTAGTGCCTCCTGAACGTTCTTTGGGATAAAAATTATAGATAAAGTAGTAGTAAAGTGATATGTGAAAGCATTCAAATGAAATCTAGAAACATGCTGAGAGAAACAATATTTGGTACCAGATCATCGTCCTTTTCGTAATGCAATGGTAATGTCAAAAATAAGAAGTTGTAATAGAATCAATAATATTACCATTGTCTTGATGAAATCAACAGTCTCATAATATGCCAAATTAGGGGATATTTCAGGTAGATATACAATCATTGTGGGGTCAGGAATGGGCACAATGGGAAATGGCACTTAGTTGCTAGGTTTAGAAAAGAAAGATGTATCTTCAAAAATGGTAACATCTGCACTAACATACAAATGACATGCAATAAGATCAAAACATTTATACCCCTTTTATGTTCAAGAGTATCCAAGAAAACAACAATGAAAAGCATGGGGTGATTACGAATAAAACATAGGCAAACAAAAACTTTTGGTGGTAAAGCAAAGACTGGTTCATGGGTATAAAGAAGGTTATAAGGAATCTGATTTTGGAGAATAGAAGAGGGAACCCAATTGATGAGATGATTGGCTAGAAGGATGGCATATACCCAATAAAACTTTGGGACTTTCATTTCAATTTGGATAATACAAGCTACATCAAGTAGATGTATGTTTTTCCTTTCGGCAACCCCATTTTATTATGGAATAAGGACAAGAAGTTTGGTAAATGATCCCCTTGGTGATACGAATCTTTTAAAAACCATGTTGCACCTATTTAGAAGTTTTATCAGTGTGGATAAATTTAGAAGTAGCATAAAATTGAGCTTTTATTTCATTTAAAATTTTGGATAAAACATCCAAAATTTTAAAACAATATTTTAAGAAATAGATCCATGTAGCACCAGACCAATCATCAATAAAGGTTATAAATTATCATATATCAGTACAATTAGTAATACGACATGGTCCCCAAACATCAAAATGAACTAAATAAAATAAACTTAGGCTCCTATTATTAGTTGAGGAGGTAACATTGTCTGATAGTGTTTTCCAAACTGACAATACTGACATGAAAAGTTTTCAGTAGACAGAGATAGAAATAAATACTTCAATTTGGAAGTAGAAGAATGACCAAGTCACAAGTGCCATTGATGAAGGGAGATGGACTGGTCCACAAGAGTAGTAATGGGGGTGACGAGGTCTGTAGGTAGTACCGACCATATTCACCTTCATATCCTTCACCAATCCTCTTCTTCATCCTGAGATTTTGCATAGAGACAATGTAAGGAAAGAACATCACACTATAGTTTAAGGTTTTGGTAATTATATTAACATACATCAACTTTAGCAGAAATTTCAACACAAACAACACATATTTAAAAATGTTACTATTCAAATCTCCTCTCTTAGTAATTAGAGAAGTGGACCTATCTGCTAGACACATAGGAGGATGACAAGTAGATTTATTCAGGTAAGTAAACAGTTTCTTATTACCAATCATATGGGGTGTAGCACCCAAATCAGTAACCCAATCATCTTTTGATGAAGAGGAAGAGGCTTCAAGATGTGATGGATCACCTATGTTATGCTACATTTTCTTGAGGTGCAATACTAGTAGCAGAAGCAGCTTTGATCAGTTTTTCAAGGTCAGAAGAGCTCGGTGTTACCATGTGAGGAATAGTACCATGAGGAAAAGGTGTAGACTCTCCATCAATAAATGACACTTTAATGGCCCATTATGGTTTCCCATGCTTTATCCAATATATTTCTCCATTGTTATTAGTATGCTTGCAAAAATTGTAGAATCTGGGTTGGGATGAGGAAGATTGGGATGAGGAAGAAGAGGAACTTCTCTCGCCATTGTTGAGACTATTTTCCTGACCACGATTAGGATTACAACACCCTCATCTGAAGAAAAAAAAAAGGATAGAAGGATCCTTGACATAATTAGTAGAAGACAAAGAGTGAGATAGTTGAAGATAGACATCATCTAGCATTGGAAAGGATTCAGGTGCAAGAATTTGTTTGTGAACAACTTCATAACTAGAAAGTAGAGATGACAAAATTCACACAATTGTATTTCCACTTGCTGCTTCTACATTTTATTAACATCAGATGATAAGGTATTATGAAGCTTGAGCTAGCCTTGAATCCCTTTAAAAGTGTCAAAATGAGAAATGAAGGTTGAATTGTCTTCAAGTAAAAGGGAATGCAAATGTTTATATAGATCAAATACTTGGGTGCATTTCCCTTGCTAGAATATACTTGGACAAGGTAATCCTATGCCTCCTTGGTTGTGTCGCTAAAGAGTAGAAATATGTGTGATTCATAGTTATTTAGAATCTAGGAGATAATTAGAGAGTCGTTTCAACCCACCTTTTAAAATCTTCCTTTTCTGTCATATGCTTCTTTGGTAGATTTCTTCTTATCAATTTCATCTTCTAATGGTGGAGGTAGATCTATGAGATGCTCCCAGTGTGCATATATCTAACAGGAGCATAGCCGTAGGACATAGTTGTACCCATTAAACTTCATAGAGGTCACATACTTAGGGTGTGTCTTGGGATCTCAATGGAGAAGGGGATGAGCCCATAATATACCAACACAAGGTATAATAGAACAATAAATTTAAAGTAGAAAAGGGGTATGACAGTCACTAACATGGCGTGTCAGGAAGTTGACATGTCATGTCTAGTGAAACATAATGCACATCAATAGATTTTTGACACGAACACATTGTATTAGGCCACAAATGCACTGTGTAGGCAGAAAAATAGCAAATTAAGTCCAGAAAAGACCCAGAATAGGTAGTGAGCCTTATAGATCACTAAGAGAAAGAGGGATGTATTGGAAATATCCAATGATATTAAAGAATATGCAGACAAATACCTATAAGAGATTATCGTGGATGACCACAAAAAATGATGTTGTACGACTTTCTAAAGAACTGGTCTTTAGGGCATAAGACAAACAGATCAATTGTAGGCAGTTCCCTTAGATCCTCTTGTTGGGAAAAAGATAGGTCTATAAAGGAGACTAGATCTCCCTTAGTTTGATCAAAAATGATGGAGATGAAAGACGATGATGAGTGGGGATGTGAGGGGAGACGGTAGTGACATCGAATTAGAAAGGAGGGGTCTTAAGGTAGTTATACATCTTATTTTGATGCCATGACAAAAGTAGTTGTCTTTATATATGTTGGAACGAATGCAATCCTTTCCTATATATAGGAGGAGACACAATAAGGAAACAAATGACAAACCCTAATGAACCTATTATAATTATACCCATATTACATAAGACTTAGGTAAAAAGGAAATAGAAATAAATAGAATACAACAACTAAAGACACAATATCTCAATAGGTAGTATCTGGCGTTGTAGTATTTTTTTTAAATAGTACCAATTTTTTTAACAATCTTAAGAGTATTTATGGTCGATCATCCATGTTACATGGATGAGTATGAAATGGCATCAATGCATGTGACTCCATCAACTTCTAACAATCAAAACTGTCACTTTCTCTGTTGTTTCAAAAATTATCATGTCCAACATCACTAGAATTGAGTCGTTTCCCATATCACATTATTGATGAGATAATTTAAAAAAAAATACGATCTCATGAGGAAGGAATATAAGGAGTCAGTTGTATTTGAAAAAAACTACTACGAGCATGATAGAGATTCAATTACACATCCAGTTTAGGCATCAAGCAATTGGTGGGATGATAACTAGGAAGTTTGAATTTTTTATGAATATTACTTACATTTCTTTATATAATTATAAATGATTTTGTTATCAAGAATAAAAAACACATCCTTATGCATCTCACTTTAGGAAACTAAGTTTTAACACAAGGGATATTATTAGCTACTTTTCTATGTTACTTTGGGAACTAGAAGAAATGTTGTCAACACTATAGTTAACCCTCCTATGTGGACTATAGAACATGTTGAAGATGTGAATGTTGCTATATTTTTAGGGGGGAAATGGATATTTAATTTTTTTCTCCATGATAACTGAGGGAACACAGCACAACAAACTACCATCAGTATTGAAGAAGATGACAACACTTTGAATAAAAGGTTAAGCCAATAACTTCAATTTTGAAAAGGAAAAATGGATAAACAAAAAAACATCTAAGCTAGTAAAAGATATCGTTGTGGTTATACATGAGTATTAAAAAACTAGAAGGCTTTTATAAATAAAGAAACTCCTTCAGTTGTGAGTGACATGTTACAAGTACAAATATTATAAATAATACAATCCCTCATGATGGCAATCCCATATCTATTTTTGGGGAATCTCTAGTATGGTTGATCCTATGAAAGGTGACTTTTTGAAAACAACAGAATAGTGTCTAACAATATGTTGTCCCACATATGCCATAGGAAAAAAATTACAAAAATCTCATTTAGATGCACAACAGGGGGTCAGGTGGAGGATAAGGAAGAAGATGAAATGGAATAAGGTGGTGATGAAGTGAATTATGGCAAGGTGTAGAAAGTCATACATAGTAGCAATAAACAACACACAATAACAGCTAGCAAAGAACAATTCTTAGACATAGCAATTATCTCACACTTTGGTATTTTTATCGTGTTTAGTGTTTCTTGATGTGTTAGAAATGACTCAAACATGTCCATTTTATAGATGGATGGACCAAAAAGAATAGGCTCCCAAATAGCTATATTTTTCTCTAAACATAATTGATTTATGAGTTCCCATACATATTGTTTGTTAGCCCCACCCAAATAGAACCGAGGGGACTCAGACTAGCCAACCACAAGGGTATTGAACCTAGATGGAAAAAAGGGTAGAATTCATTCAATAGAATTAAAGTTTGAGCTGCTCAACTTAAGTATTTTTTTCAGGACAATTAAGGGAATGAAAAGTTTTGTATCTTTGTGATTTCAAGTGACATCAAGTAAAATATTATTTAAAATAAAATAAAAATATATATAAAACTGCACACACCTAAATGAACTAGGACAGTGTGGCATGCGTGCTTATACTTGTGCTCGATATTGTCAAAGTGTAATATACAAATAAGCCAATCACCCTTAAACTCCAAAGACCCACAAATTTTTTATCTTCACTCACGCTTAGTACATCTCTCTTACTTTAAAAATAACCAATGTGGGATAAGTGATGGTTGAGAAGTTTTAAAACACAACAAAATTGTGATTGGATTAAGAATAGGTATAATGAAAACTTAACGTACATGAAGATACATCTATGAATTTAAATTAATGGCTCCCCATAGTCCAGGTAAAGATTTATTATGCCTATACTGAATTTAAGTTAGCAATACAAAATCACACACACTAAATCAAACTATGGGGTACGGTGGGGTGCACTTTTATTTGTATTCTATTTCGTCAAAGACCAACATACAAAACAGCCAATCAGTCTTAAACTCCAAAGACCCACAAAATTTTTATCTCTACTCGTTCTTAGTACATCCCTCTCACTTTAGAAGTGAACAATATGGGACAAATGATGGGAAAAGTTTCAAAAAAAAAAATGAGTGGGTTCAGGACAGGTATAATGACAGCTTGACGTATGTGGTGATATATCTACGAAGATATAGATGTCGTTGTTGATTACCATGTCCACTAAGAAACTTAAGCAGTTAATTTTAGTTATAGTAGCATGAGCTTCTCTTTTTACACACCCTACTTTAAAGTTGAGGTAGTGGCGTGTGAGTGATGAGGCAACGAGTGTGCTTTCGTCGTTGCAGCATGAAAAGAGAGGAAACCTACCTGTGGCTATGCTTGTGTCGTGGTCCATGGGTTTAGCTTGCGATGGTTAATCATGTTTACTTGGTGCCCAAGGACTCTCTCTCACTACTAAAGCAGCCACTGGCGGTGGGATATAGTTAGATAGAAAAAGGTTGACTAACCTTATTTATTTAATTAAAAATTATTTTGATATTTTTTACAAATACTACTCACATTGCTTTATTTAATTAAATTTTATAAATACTAGGAATGGCAGGATGATAACTATGAAGTTTGACATTTTTTTTACAAATACTACTCACATTGCTTTATTTAATTAAAAATTATTTTGTTATCAAGAATAACAAACACGTCCTTATGGATCTCACTTTAGGAAATAACGTTTTAACACCAGGGATATTATTAACTACTTTTCTCTGTTACTTTTAAACTGGAAAAATATTGTCAACACTGTAGCTAACACTCCTATGTTGACTATAGAATATGTGGAAGATGTGAATGTTCCTATACTTTTAGGAAAAAATGGATATTCAATCATTTTCTCCATGATAACCGAGGCAACAGAACACAACAAACTACCATCAATATTGAAGAAGATGACAAAAGTCGGAGTAAAAGGTTAAACCTATAACTTATATTTAGAAAAGGAAAAAAGGGAGAAACACAAAAGCATATAAGCTAGCTGAAGATACCACTGAGGTTGTACATGAGTATTAAGAAACTAGAAGAGTTTTATAAATAAAGCAACTCCTTCGATTGAGAGTGACATGTTAGAAGTACAAATATTATAGATAATACAATCTCTCATTATGCCAATCCTATATTTTTTTGGGGAAATAAAATCGTTGATCATATGAAAGGAGACTTTTTTAAAAGGACAGAGCACCCTCGTATGTCATAGGAAAAAAATATCATTTAGATGCACAACATGGGGTACTAGCAAGGGAGGAAAGGAAGAAGATGATCTGGAATAAGATGGTTATGTAGTGGGTTATGATATGATATAGTAAGCCACACACAGTAGCAATAAACAACTAGCAGAGAACAATTCTTAGACATAACAATTATCTCACATTGTGGTATTTTTATCGTGTTTCAATGTTTCTTGATGTGTTAGAAATGACTCAAACATGTCCATTTTATAGATGGATGAAGCCAAATGAATAGACTCCCAAATAGTTATATTTTTCTCTAATCACAATTCGTTTACGAGTTCCCATACAGATTGTTTATTGTGCACACCCAAATAGAACCGAAGGGACTCCGACTATCTGACCACAAGGCTACTGAATTTGAATAGAAAAAAGGATAGAATTTATTCAATAGAATTATGGTTTGTGCTGCTCAACTTAAGTATTTTTCCAAGACAATTAAGATATGTAAAATTGTGTATCTTTATGACTCCAAATGACAACAATTAAAATATTGATTAAAATAAAACAAAAAATTAAACTGCACACACGTAAAATGAACTGGGACATGGCGGGGCGCGCGCTTGTATTTGTGTTCTATATCGTCAAAGAACATACACATAAGCCAATCACCCTGACACTCCAAAGACCCACACTTTTTTTTTTACTGATTTTTGTCGACTAAGCAACTGAAGCAGTTAATTTTAATTATAGTAGATTGGGCTTCTCTTTTTACAGACACACCCTTACTTCAAAGTTAAAGCAGTGGCGTGTGAGTGATGAGGCAACGGGTATGTTTTTGGCGTTGCATGAAACGGAGAAGAAACCTGCCTGTGGCTGTGCTTGTGTCGACGTCCATGGTTTTAGCTTGCGATGGTTAATCAGGTTACTTGGTGCACAAGGACTCTCTCACTACTAGAATAGCCAATGGCGGTGGGAGATATTTATATAATAGAAAAGGTTGACCAGCCTGATCTATTTGTTCGGTTCAATTATAATTCTCTTGGTTTTTCATGGGCCCGTGAACCAACGAACAAAACGGCATTGCATCTGCCAACAAAGCACGTGTATGGTTAGTTGCCTTCTAGCTCCAGCTCAAAAATTGTGCTTCTCAGCTGGTATCAAGTGGCACAGCCCTGCACGCCTACGTCTCTTAACAGTCGACATGCAACTGTTCTGAAGCATGAATAATGGTGCCTGACCAGAACTCGATCACCATTATCCTCCTTTGATCAACAGCTTCCCCATAATATAACCCCAATCCCTACAGCAGCACCACCTGCAAAGCCCACCACTTGCAACATCAGAGTAGGAATTCGACATGTCCAAGTTCCCTAGCACGACAAAGAGACAATCGCAAGACCAATCTGCAATAAGCATGGTGAGTGTTCTGTACACCTTTAGTGATCCTATTCATAATTGAATAAGGAAATAATGAACCTACTGATACGTTGATAATAGCTAACCTGCTAAAGTGCTAAGTCTCTTACAAACGTGTTTGAATACTAATCCACGTAATACTATATTGTTACTCTCCAATCTATCACATTAGATTCTACATACTTAGACATCCAATTAGATACTGGTATTGTTAAACATAAGTATGGAAAGGATATCTAAGAATGTATACTTAAGTGCATCATATATTAGTAGTAATGTCCCCTCTATTTTTGGATTGGTTAGTAATGACATATACAATATTAGATTAAATATTAATATAGACCTTTGAGATGTAGGGGCCTGAAGTTATATTATGTGATCATATTATACTATGATAGAGATAATGATACCACTGTTTGTCGTATTAGTAAGGATGATATGTGAAAGCTACGTTTGGAATTATATCTTATTATAGTAGGCATATGAAGTAACTTGTACATAATCAAGATCTAGGTATATGACTAGTACATATAGATGTATATCGGGTTAAATATTAGGTATTACTAGTAAGGGTAAGGTAGATAAACACATTTGAACCAGTAGCAGAATACAATTATTTTATATACAATTAAGAGAGAGAATAATAAGTTAGCGCCGTCATTTACGTGTATATAATATATAGAATAATAGCGTGCAATTGCCAACTGTCCGGCCCAACGTCGAGCAGGCAACAGCTGTAATTGTCAAACTGGTCCAGCAATCCCCGACTCACCGGCATCGATTTAGCTGGCGATCTGATGATAACCTAAACCAACGATCGGGCTCGAAAAGGTTTCGCCGGACCACACGCCTGCAGCGGTTGTATTGCACCAAGAAGTGTTTGTTTAAAGCCAATTGTTGCAAACAGTCAACCTGGTTCAAACGGTGACTTCGTCTGTGTTGGCAACCCTGACGACTGTTGCCCGCCATAGGTTTTGCGAGCTAACCACAGACAGACGCGAGGACTTGGTTGCTTAACTTGGTATGGATGGCTACGCACATACGTAGGGGTGCTGTTTAAGCGGAGTGGCTTAGGCTTTTTTGGATTTAATATAGATTCAGATCTAACTACTGGTATGCTACTCCCGGAAATAGTTTTCACTCTTCCCAATCCGGCTCAAGATTACACGTTAGACAATTGTAAATCCCATCATATAAAAGGCACGTCCTAATCTGGCTTAGGGTCCTTGTTCATTGAGCATGATTCTACTAATCTCGGCTACAAAACACCCAAACAACACTACTTTACTATTAAGAATAGAATGTCCGAGTTAGAGCAAAAAAGGACTACGTCAATTTCAGATTGAACTCAGTTTCAACCCTTTCATAACAGTGGGCTTTAGAGTGCTTACTTCTTACGATGCACCATGCACAGATCATTTCTTTCCCAACGAACCACATAACATAGTACCACCCGAAGGGCATGTTCCAGAAAGCATTTTTAAGAGGCGACCTTGTTCTCTAGGATAGAATACCCCAGTGGGGAATTGGGGGTTTGATCCACCAACACTAGGAGAGAAATGTGATTGTGCGAGACCCTTCCAATCTTCTATGATCTTGTGAGCTCCTACAGTTTGAAATCAAACCATGTGGGGGTGGTATGCTCGACCCTAGGGGTGGTTTGCTTAGTGGATGGGTTAGGAAAATCGAGTGACAGGGCCAACAACATTACACATAGAAATCCTCAGGATGGCATTGAAGTATATCAATTACAAGCATATGATGGTACCGACGATTCTTAACACCGACCAATCAAAGGGATCACATGTTGAAGATATGGAAGAACCCAACTTAAAGGAACCATCGACTAAAGCAATCACGGCAAGCGTTGAAGATCCTAAAAAACAACTGGGACAACTGGAAGATGCCCTCCTCTCCCTAAATTGGGGCCAAGGTTGGGTCATAAATATATTTGTCTTTTCCTAGAGCACGACCACATTAAGTGACAGTGCCATCATGGCCTCGTCTGCTTTGTGTGAGGGGGCACACACATAGGGCCATCCGCAACAAGATTACATCATGTGCCTCACATATCTAAGTCTAATGCCTTTCCCTTGCCTCCAACACCACTCCAACTCCAACCCACCTCTTAGACTATTAAGTAGAAAGGCTTGTCGGTCCATTTAAAGGGAAGCCATTGTAGATAGTCAAGTTATAACCTTTAAAGAAAACTTTTATTCAATTCCTCATATGCATCTCAAGATTTATGTTGCTATTCTTAGAATAGGAGGGGATAGTTACTTGCTATTGTTAAATAAGAATCTCATCACGAATAGATACTTGCTATTTGGATAGATACAACTCGAATGATGAAAATGCATGCACGACGTAGACGTGTGAGTAAATGAAGCAATAGTTTTTTTTTCATATATAGTAATGACATTGAAATGTTCTAGTTGGACCCTGGTCCCTGCACTGCTACCTCACCATACCCTTCAATGTAAGTCCTGGAATCTATATCGGCCTGAAAGTAGTAATCGGATCTGGACACCCAACCTCACCTCATAATCGGATCTGGACATCCAACCTCACCTCCACCTCTCTTCCACAAACACCAAAAATTAAAGAAAGCAAGCTAATGTTTGAACATGTTAGCTATGTTTTGTCCCGTGTAATGAATCAAATGACGGACATAATGGTTGTATTCACGGATCTTGTGATTGTAGTTGCCCCCAAAATAGGAAAAGGCCCCACACATCAATACTTTAGAATGACGACGGTATATGGAGAGGAGATTGGTAGCTAGGGCTGTCAAAATTTGTCTGAACCCGTGAACCAAGTCTCATCCGACCCGGAAAAAAATTATGTTTGGTTTTGGATTTCATGAATCTGGGTTGGTTTCAGGTCTGCATATTGATGTCCGAATTGAAACCCAGTCGGTTTTGGGTTGTGATTTGTTCACAAGATTTGAATCTGGGTTGACAAATTTGGAAAATATTAGGTATAGTCATGTACAAGTTACTATATTTCGTGTATAATTAACAAAAGTGTATGGTCTAAATTTGATTTTGAGTTTTAAATTATGAAACCAAGTCCAGTTCCTTACACATCACTTTGTAAAAAATTTATTTCCGGATCGATTCCGGGTTGAACTATTTTCTATAAACTCGGTTGTTTTCTGATCTGGAATCTACTCAGAACTGGTTTTTTGACACGCCTAGCACGGAGAGGTGGTTGCCAATTGTCTAACCACCGACTATCACTACTCTGAGGTTGGTGTGAGATTCTATTTTTATTTATAGTCTTATAAAGTGAGTTTTTTTTGGAGGGGGGTAGGTCTATCATGTCGCATTGAGAGATTATTTGGTGAAACTAAAATTGTGAGATAAAACCCGGAAGAAAAGACATTACTAGATAACGAAAATGAAATGATTATTAACGGATTGGGGATGGGGTTGTTGATTGCTATCGACTTGAATAATCATAAACCAAACTGTCATATATTTAATTACTAGTTAACACATACATGCACATGCACGTGCCCCATTGAACATGTTTATTTTACATTAAATATTTGAAAATTAAAATTTGCTAAAAGGATAATGGTAATTCTCATAATTATTTTGTAGAAAATTTTGAAACATGTTGTTTATTGACTCCGAAACATACATTTGAAGAAAGGAATGTGACAAAGAAGTTGAGAGGTTTGCGGTAACTGATTTTATCATAAAAGAAAAAAATAAAATAGAGCAAATATATTAAAAAATTTTGAGAAAAATTGTGAGAAGAGAGAGAATCAAGGAGAGCAGCATGAACTTGCTCTTTTTATAACAATATGGATAATTATGTAAAAAAAGTAATTAAAGGTCATAAGACAGCGAAAACTCCATTGTGGCCACAAAACACTTGTTATTGTTGGTCGTTGTTATCTATGTTTATTATGATCAAGTTGCAGAAGGGGTATTTGTCCCCGCATTGCGTTTAAGACTCCCTTTTATTGCATGTGTCCATATGCCCATTGGGATTGAACAGAACAAAAACATGTACATCATCCGTTTTTTTGTGTGCTATATTTGTTTCTTTTATTTCTGCTTGTGGGTTACATTAAATAATTATAAGAAGGTGCCTGCTTCTACCTTTGAGAAGAACATGAACCGGAACAAGAATAAGAGGAAGAAGGTTCTTCTTCCAGCCTTCCCCCCATGCCTTCTGTGGTTTTTGATTGAAGCCATCTCACTCCCGATATATATATATATATATATATATATATATATATATATATATATATATATATATATATAAAGAAAAGAAATGAGGAGTGGATGGTTTTTTTTCGAGTTTTTTCTCCCAAAACCCCCTTATTTTTTCCATAACCTTCTGGTAAATTCCAACCAACCCCCTATCACTGTCCTTTTCATCCACTCAAAACAACAGTGTCAATATTACCCCTTTCTGTTTCACAACATTTTATCTCCCACTCATTTGGTTGTATTGCTATTATGTTCTAATTTTTTATTATAAACATAAAATAAGGTACTTTATATAATGTAACATAATTAAAAGTAATATTACATGATACATCAAACAAGGATATAAGGTAAATTTTTTAAAAGGTCTTTATATATAATAGGTAAACAATAGTAATACACAACATATGGATAAAATTTTAGTAAAAGTAGATTAGATATTTTATATGTTGATTGCAACACATAGTATAATATATGCATATGTACCGTTAGTATGCACTACATATTTAGTTGATTAAAATTGAATTAATTGTAAAAGCCAATATGTTGTATAACCGTAAGTGTAGTGTGGTATGGAGGATTTTAGGGCCACATCTTATTTCGAAATTCAAAATTTTCACATATTTTGAGTGGCATTGATCGTTATCTCTTAATGTGATTACCAACACTTTGTTTTGTTTAGAGGGTGGATTTAGAAATTTGTCTCTCTTTTAGGAGATGTTAATAACTAAGGACACTTACATATACATTCTTCTAATGCCCATTAGCCCTCCACACCAAATTAAAGCATATGTTGGGATGTTTGGCCTTAAATAGCACCAATTATTCGATTTCCATTGCCTTAGGCATGAAGATAAGTTTCCATTTTACTTATTTCTTTAATTTTACTAACACATAAGGCCACATGAAATCTTGATTGTACCATTATTTTACATTAATCATAAAATTTGCTCGAACAAGTACACAATCAAGTTCCATGCAAGTGTGAAAGAATCTCTTTATCTTTTCCCTATAGAATATCCGAAGAGAAAATAAGGGAAAGGACGGATTGCATCATTAGTTATTATAAGGATACATGAAGATTTATGATTAGATTCGTAATCTTAATAGGGATTATTCCTAGAATGTCAAACATCAAGAATTCAAGCCCAATTTCCACCTCAATGAAACACAACGTTAAATCTAGGAACCGTGGCCTTCTACTAAGTAGTACATGACCTACTTTATAGAAAATAAACAATAAAAAATAATTTGTCTTTGCTAAAAGTGGTTAATGGGAAAAAAATGACGATGTTAAATTTCTGAACAGAATATTCTTGTATATTCTTTTCTTGAGATTCTTGCTTTTGTTGACTAGGCTAGGACATATTACCTTCCCAAGAAATGCATTAGAAAATATATTATAAACACGGGATATCTTGCAGTACCAACCGCATCATGTAACATTGATAATCATGTCAACTCATAATATAATATTTCACAAGCATCTGAATGTGGTCATGCACTCTATACCTATTGGCTTTCACCGTTAAATTACTCCTAATTGAGCACATGTAGTACATATACCAATACTATGGTATTTATGTACTGCAATCAACATATGAAATGTCAAATAAAATTTTATTAATAAATTTATCCATACATTGTGTATTGCTACTGTTTAAGTAAATGCATGTTAGCTAATTTGCCTTATATCCCATTTGACGCATTGTATATTGTTGTAATTATTTATGTTACATTGTATAAAAATACCTTATTTTATGTTTCACTACAAAAAATTAAGAGTTTTTTTCCATAAACCCCCTCCTTTTTCTTGAAATTCCAGAAACACCCCTCTCCTTTACCAAATCCTAAATAACCCCCTTCATTTTAAACAAAATTCCAAGCAACCTCTCTCCGCCACTTTCCGTCACGGCAAGTGACGGAGAATGGGTTCTTCTCCTTTTTTTTTTGCAATGTGTTTTTTAGTTCTTACTAATGCTATGTGAATTATTATATTTAAATATAACAACGATACTATGTAATAAACTATTTTATATATTATACTAAATTTTTCGAAATCTATAATACTGGAAAATAAAAAATAATTTATAGATATAGTGGTATATATGTTGGTATGGTGGCAAAAATAATTCTTGATTAATTAGATGCGATTGGAACTGATATAATCCGATTGAATTAAAAACATTATGAATTTTTATATTTCGATTCAGGTCAGCCTGGTCAAATCTAATTTGGATCAATTCAGGTCAGGCCACCTTCTATTTGGGTAGAGTCAGTAAAATTTAGATTATGTCCAGTTTGAGTCCAGCCGTGTCAGAAAATTAAGTTTATAAATAATTCAATTTTTATTTATGAAACGATATACTTCTAAAAATAAAGTTCAAGTCTATATATTATAATTATATATTATCAATATTACATATTAATAAATAAATCAGTCTGATTAAATTCAAGTCAAGTCTAGACATGTGCAAGTCAGATTCAATAAAATTCAGATATTTATAAAGTAATATTTTAGAGAGGGTCGAAATTAAAAAATTCAATGTGAAATTGTCAAATTATGATCATTATTGACTCAAACAAGAATATAGTTGACGTTATTGAAAAATCTTATTTTATCATTACTTAAACAATATAATATATTAATTGCTAATACCTGAAGAAGAAGAACATGACAAAATGTAAAAACTTGATTATATGATCCGACCTACATCTAAATTGGGCACAACCTAATTTGAAACAATCTGACCCAAACGGAAACATGACCCCAATTGACCCAAATTAAATTTAACCAGACCTGGCCTGAAATACAATTATACGCCAAAAAGTCAATAATATTTTAATTGAGTTGTATTAAATTGGTTCGATCACGTCTAGTCAAGACTTTTTTACCACTATACCAACATATGCAACCAAAATATATATAATTCATTTTTATTTTCTGGTCTCATATGTTTTTGATAAATTAAATCATCATCATCATCATCTAAGCCTCCGTCCCAACTATGTTGGGGTCGGCTACATGGATCATGCGTTTCCATTGAGCTCTATCATGGGTCATATTTTGGTTGAGATGTAGAGATTCAAAATCTCTCTTTATAAGCTCATCCCATGTTAATTTAGGCCTTCCTCTTCTTCTATTTATAGTGTTTGGCTCAATAACATTGCTTCGTATAGGTGCACTAGTTGGTCTACGTTGCACATGTCCATACCATCTGAGACGGCCCTCGCGTAACTTGTCATCAATGCTCGCCACCCCCACTTTATTCCTGATATAGTTATTTCTCAAACAATCTTTTCTTGTCTTCCCACACATCCATCTCAGCATACGCATTTTAGTCACGTTCATCTTGTTGAGACCTTGTTTCTTCACCGCCCAACACTCACTCCCATAGAGCATGGTTGGCCGTATAGCTGTTCTATAAAACTTACTTTTTAACCTGAGAGGGATCTTCCGATCGCATAATACTCCAGTTGTACTACTCCATTTCAACCATCCTGCAGTTGTGGGCTCCGATCTCCAAACCACGAATTAATCCCGATTTAATCATGTGCGGAAGCAATCGGTAAACAGCGGAAGACAAAAATCACGGGAAATTAAAACTTTTCGAGACAAGAGCCTGAAACCACAAACCTTTTCCATAGAAAAAGGATTTAACTGTTTACATCACTGACAATTACTTCTTGAGTAATTATATACAACATGATACCAAAACTCTCAAGAATTCATACTCCAAAACACTCCAGGACCTGAGAGTACAGAGGACACATAGGACTTAACTCTAACTACACCATGAAGCAGGCTAGATCTCCACCTGAGATATTTACTGCTCCTGATGCTGCTGTTGCTGGGATTGTTCACCTGAGTTCTTGTTCCTTCGTCTCCGACGACCACCTAAAAAGTAGAAGTCTACGGGGTGAGACAATTATACATAATTGCCCCAGCGAGAGTTATAACTCTCCACTAGGCTTTATAAGCAAAGCAAGGAATAACTAAAGCAATAAGAGCCTTCAAGATATTCACTGGCAGTTCTGATGATAAGCAAGAGTTCAATCAATATTAAAATATGAGAACATCTATGCTATTCAAGGTAACATCAATCAAATAACTCATAATTAACTCTAACAGATATACTACGCTGTTGTTTATGTTTTTCCAAACATTATTATTATTATGCCCTGTGGAGATGAGGCATACCACTCATACTCCAACTGATCGCTAAGAAGTCACATCAGTATCATACATAGGTCATTAAGAGAGCCGGATTCTTATGACCTCATCTTCCTCAGTCAGTTAGAGGATTGATTGTTTGACATCTGGCGGGATGTCTTTATAATAGCTCACCAGGGTACTCTGGTCCTTTGCTATTTTTAGAGTTACAGTGGCATTCTGTACTCTCTTCACTATCGGAAGATTTCTTGTTTATCTTTCACCGATACGGTATTTGTGTCTTTAAGGGAGTGTAGATATACATCTCACCTTTAGGACTTTATGGTGGGGTCTGATGGACTACTAGAATCTACATCATCCTCTCACCTTTTCTTTTATAGTGAAGGTATGACGGACTACAAGAATCTACATCAAATACCTACACTAGGATGTAAGGTTCTACACATCCATGTACCCCACATACTCAAAAGTATGTGCTCCAGGAGTTCCCTTAGGAAGACCTGTTTCACCATCATTTAGACAACTGACAATGATGGATCTATGATCAGGGCTCTACATTTCACTTGATTAGTTAGGTACATTCAGTATTCTAATCATCATACAGTAACACAGCTATATATGAGAATACAAAATGTAACAGGCCTAACTTATCACAATTATCAGATATTCATCTCAAGTCATCTGTCAAGCATGACTTTAATAACATTTATGGCTCTTACAGCCCATAAATCACAAAGGATGTCACTTAGCAGTGCATCAAGATGGTTCACTATTCATAAAGCATAAGACATGCCTTCAATGAATATAACATGGTATTCCATACCTGGGTGTGACCATCATCTCATAACAACCTGCATGGTTAACTCAACAGATAATAGTAACAATTCAGTAAATAGGAATACATTCCCAATCAGGGTTTCACTTGGTTTCACCCTAAACTAGGGTTTCACATGGAATCACCCTCAACTAGGGATTCCACATGGGTTCACCTTCAAAATTCTGTGTTTTAGGGTTTACTATTCACTCTATGGTGAATTATACTCATTACATCATCATGTAAGAGAAACACCATCATTAAGACTCTTCATTAGGATTAGGATCCATTAGATATCATGATTTGGGTTTCCATGACCTCACATAGGTGGGTCATTCCCTAATCATGCGCATTCATGTGTAAAAGAAGTATCTTACTAGATTTTTCCTCCTAAAAAGGGCACTTTCTCTCTCTAGGATACTTTCTCTCTCTAGAAACACTTTCTCTTTCCTCTCTCTAGTAGATGGTGGCAACACCACTCTAGATTAGGTTGAGACAAGTCTCCATTGACTGATATGAGCCAAGGAATCAACATCATGTGATTAGGGTTTAATTAGATTAGGGTTTTACCCCCTTTAGACCCTTCAAGGGTATTTTGGTAATTTGCCACATGATCACCATCATGGGTTAACCCACTAATCACATAGTCCCTTAATGACCTAGGTTACCATTAGGGTTTAGATTGAATCACCATTGAACTGATTACATCATCAAATGGTTAAGTACAAACCATCACCAATCTCCAAACGGTTTCAACCTTCAAACGGTTTCAACCACCTAAACGGTCTTGAGACCGTTTGGCCCTCAAACGGTCTTGAGACCGTTTGGATCCAAACGGACTTGAGACCGTTTGGAGGTGAAGACCGTTTGGAAGGGTTGACTTCCAAACCGTTTGGAGCTTCAAACGGTTTGAGGTCGTTTGGACCAATCGACCTTGAGGTCGTTTGAGCTCAAACGGTCTTGAGGTCGTTTGAGCCCAAACGGTCTTGAGACCGTTTGGCCCCAAACAGTCTTGAGACCGTTTGGTCTCAAACGGTCTTGAGACCGTTTGGACCCAAACGGTCTTGAGACCATTTGGTCCAAATGGGCTCAAACCGTTTGGACCTCCAAAAGGGTTCAAAGGTCACCAAAGTTCAGGGATATGTATGTTGAAGCCCTCAATTGGCTAAAGGTATGCTAACCACTTATACATTGAGCCAATTAGGGTTAGCCTTAACCACTTAGACATCAAATTGACCCTCAATTGTAAACCAATTAGGGTTCAATCGTTCTCAATTAGGGTTTCAAGTTGATTGGTCATCAATGTTCAACAATGTGAAACAATTCAAGGTTGAACCTATCAATTGACCTCCAATTGGGCTCAAACTTGGCCCAAACGGTCTTGAGGTCGTTTGGACATCATCCAAACGGTCTTGAGACCGTTTGCCCAAAGTTTGACCAAAAACCAAGTCATTTTGACTAAGGTTGAAGTCCAATTAGGTCAAAATCAGCAATTTTCAACAATGCATCAATTTCCTACAATTGGACCCTCAAACCATTAGATTTACTCAACCCTAGACCTTCAAACGGTCTTGGGTTGTGCCCAAACGGTCTTGAGACCGTTTGCCCATCCATCCTTTGGACTTTAGCGAAAATTCATCAAGGTTTGATCTATTGAGTTGATCATCACATCAATACTTAATTGCAATATGATTTGGTGCCTTTGGACCTTCAATTGATCAACTATACTTGACCCCAGACCTCCAAACGGTCTTGGGGTGACCCCCAAACGGTCTTGAGACCGTTTGGGTGATTCCCAAACGGTCTTGAAACCGTTTGGGCTAAGCAACCCAAAATCTCAACTTAACTCATAGGAGATTCAGCACTAATTTCAATTAGGGTTTGCCCTATTAATCATCCTTCAACTCATGACTCGTTTGGAATTAATCCATAAAATTTGGTGAGTCGTTAATTAACATCATTATGAACAGTAATCCCAAACGGTAAACGTTTAGTCAACCATCTTAAACGGTCTTGAGACCGTTTGCCCAAAAAGGGCAAATTAAACAGATTGCAAATCAGAAATTAATTCAATTCGTTTTGCTAATTGATTTGCTCATATCTCACGATTCCTTTGGAGTTAACCTCTCAAATTTCGTGGGTGATTAACCTACATAATTATGAACAAGATTCCCAAACGGTCTTTGCTTGGTCAACGGGACCAAACGGTCTTGAGACCGTTTGCCCTCAAACGACCCTGAAACCGTTTGCCCACCAAACGGTTTGAAACCGTTTTGAGCAATAGGTGGAGGTCGTTTGATAAAGTGAAAATCTGTGGATAAGCATAGTAATTAACGCCCTTATCTTCCACCTTAAGAACAGTAACAGTTCTTCACGATTTTGCTTGCAAGGATGCAAGGGAAGATAGGGAAGAAGAAGATCTATCAACTATATGCATAGAAAAGATGTATAATCGAAGCATCAAGTTTAGAGTTATAAAACCCGCCTAAAGCTTGCTCCTTGAGCTCCAAGCTTTCGAGGTCCAAGCTTTCAATGGCGTCCTAGAAGCTCCACAGGTCGGCCAAGGTTAATCCTCCAAGGAAGGTTGAGAAAAGATGGCTAAAAAGATAGAATTAAGTAAGCTAGCCATGAATTTGTCCTTGAATCCGAATTCTAACCATGGAATTTGGGCAAGAAGGGGAATCCAAACCTACCTTGCACCCTTGGTCGTTTCTCCTGAGCTCCAGAGCAAGGCTTGGCCGTTTGGGAAAGAAAGGAAATGAATGGAACAGGGAAAGATCGTTTGCTCATTTGCAAAGGAAAAGCCTTTTTATAGCTTAAGCCTATTTCCTACTACAAGGACCTTTCAAATTCAAAATTCACATCTAGGTCCCTCCTTGTTCAAGGGCACGTCCAAGCCCATCTAATCTTATGCAAATCTCAAGAAAACTCAAGATCTAAGGGTAAAGGAATCCAACCTTCAACTAGGGTACATACAGGAAAGGGTTTTGTACCCATTTTAGGTGATTTCTATCACAAAGATCATTTTTCTCATTTAATTATTAAATGATGTATCCCTTTCATCATTTTTACTCTAAATGATGACAAGATTCATAAAATATGTTCTAGATGGTGAAAATTACAAGTTGGACCCCTCAATTTGGGTAAATTGCACTTTACCCCAAATTAGGGTTTCTAAGCATGGGAATTGCTTCCACAGCTGCACCTTGGTGCTCAAGCTTGGGAAATCCCTCAAACTTTACCATAACCATTCACATGATGTTTCAACATCAAAGGAACATCATATCTTGTGAATTTTGCAAGTTCAACCCTTAAACTGGGTAATTTGCACATAGGTCCCTGCATACAACACAATGCTACAACTTTATACAAAAAGGAGCAAAATTGAAAGTAAATGTTCCTGAGGAACTTAATTACATGCCAGGGAGTGTTCACAAGTATATTAATTACATATTTAGGCAAAACTTCCAGGGTTAGGTCATAACCCAGGTCAGGGGTGTTACAAATTCTTTACCCCTTCAAAAGGATTTCGTCCCCGAAATCAATAAAGCATATTATAAGAAAAGAGCAGGATATTTTCTTCTCATTTCACCTTCTAGTTCCCAAGTGGCTTCTTCAACACCACGATGGTTCCAGAGGACTTTTACAAGGCTTATATCCTTCTTCTTTAACTTTTTAGTTCTGTTATCGAGGATTGACACTGGTCCCTCCTCATACGTTATATCTTCATTCAATTTTACCTCCATAGGTTGTAAAACTGACTCGGTATCTGGATGACATTTCCTCAGCATGGAAATGTGAAACACAGGGTGCAGCTTCTGCAATTCTAGAGGTAACTCTAGTCTATAGGCCACCTTTCCAACTTTTTCAACAATTGGATAAGGTCCCAAAAATCTAGGAGCTAACTTTCCTTTCTTCCCAAAACGAAGGACTCCTTTCCAAGGTGAGACCTTGAGATACACTCTGTCTCCATCCTGGAATTCTAGGGGTCTACGACGTTTATCGGCATATGATTTCTGTCTATCTTGTGCAGTCTTAAGCTGTTGTTGTATAACTTTAATCTTTTCTGTAGTTTGCTGCACAAGATCAGGGCCTAATAACTGGTGCTCACCAGTTTCATACCAACACAAGGGTGATCTACAACGTCTGCCATATAAGGCTTCATATGGTGCCATATCAATGCTATGTTGATAGCTATTGTTATAGGCAAACTCTATCAAGCTTAGATGTAGATCCCAACTCCCGGTAAACTGGAGAACACATGCTCTCAACAGATCTTCTAAGGTCTGTATAGTCCTTTCTGACTGTCCATCAGTTTGAGGATGAAAGGCTGTACTAAACCTTAACTTGGTGCCTAGGGCTCTGTGTAACTGTTCCCAAAAGCGACTTGTAAACTGGGGACCTCTGTCAGAAACTATAGTGACAGGAACTCCGTGCAAACGCACTATCTCTTGGACATATATCTGGGATAACCTTTCAGCAGTATAGGTTGTTTTGACAGGTAAGAAATGTCCTATCAACAACTACCCAAATGGAATCATGTCCTTTGTTTGTCCTGGGTAGGCCAACAACAAAGTCCATGGTTACATGGTCCCACTTCCACTGTGGTATGGGTAAGGGTTGCATTGTCCCTGCAGGTTTCTGGTGTTCAGCCTTGACCTGCTGACACACAGGACACCTCAGAACAAACTCAGCTACATCCTTCTTCATCCCATGCCACCAATACATGTCTTTCAAGTTTCGATACATCTTGGTGCTCCCTGGATGCATAGCATACATCGAAGAATGAGCTTCTTCCAGGACTAACTTCCTCAGGTCGTCCACATCTGGCACTATCATCCTTCCATGATAGCATGCCACCTGGTCATCTGACTCATGAAAACCTTCTCGCTTCTCATTTCCAAACTCAAATCTAATCTGCTGTACAGAAACATCTACTTGTTGTGCCTCCTTTATCTGCTCTCTTAAGGTAGGTTTAATCTGCATCTCAGCTAACAGACCGGCTAACAATGAGGCCTTCAACTGCACATTGTCATGCCTTAAAGAGATAAGCATATCTCTTCTAGAGCATACTAAGGAACTTAGTTGTGCCCTATCCATGGTTGATGTTGCTGATTTCCTACTCAAGGCATCTGCAACCACATTGGCCTTGCCCGGATGGTAATCAATCGTACAATCGTAGTCCTTGATTAACTCCATCCAGCGACGTTGCCTCATATTAAGCTCATGCTGAGTGAAGATGTACTTAAGGTTCTTGTGGTCTGTGAAAATCTGGAAAGTTTCTCCGTAGAGATAATGTCTCCAGATTTTCAAAGCATGGACCACAGCAGCTAACTCCAGATCGTGTGTCGGATAATTCTCTTCGTGTTTCTTAAGCTGTCGGGAAGCAAAAGAAATCACTTGGTTATCCTGCATCAACACACATCCAAGTCCATTCTTGGAGGCATCACAAAAGATTATATATTCCTTTCCTTGCTCAGGTAACACAAGCACAGGTGCACTTGTCAACCTCTCCTTCAACAGCTGAAAAGACTGTTGACACTTATCACTCCAAGCAAAAGGAACATCCTTCCGGGTTAACTTGGTCAAAGGTAAGGCTATAGAACTGAAATTTTTAATAAACCTTCGATAATAACCAGCTAACCCCAAGAAACTTCTAATCTCCGTCGGTGTCTTCGGTTGTTCCCACTGCAGAACAGACTCTATCTTTGCAGGGTCAACACGAATTCCCGAGGCAGATACCACATGTCCAAGGAAGGATACTTCAGATAACCAAAACTCACACTTGCTAAACTTAGCGTATAGCTTATGCTCTCTTAGCAAGGTCAAAGTCTGGCGAAGGTGTTGCTCATGCTGCTGAGCATCCTTACTATAAATCAGTATGTCATCTATGAAGACGACAACACACTGATCAAGGAAAGGTCGAAAGACTCTATTCATGAGTTCCATGAATGCAGCCGGTGCATTGGTTAGTCCAAACGACATGACCGTGAACTCATAGTGACCATATCTTGTCCTAAAGGCAGACTTAGATATGTCACTGTCCTTAATGCGGAGTTGATGATATCCAGACCTTAAGTCTATCTTAGAAAAGACTGTTGCACCACGCAACTGGTCGAAAAGATCATCAATCCTTGGCAAAGGATATTTATTCTTTATCGTTACTTTATTGAGTTGTCTATAATCAATGCACAACCGCATCGATCCATCTTTCTTTTTAACAAACAAAACCGGAGCACCCCAAGGTGAGGTACTCGGTCGGATGAAACCCTTCTCAAGTAACTCTTGAAGCTGTTTCTTGAGTTCTGCCATCTCAGCAGGCGCCATCCTATACGGAGTCTGGGCTATGGGTTTCGTATCTGGGACCAAATTGATCTCAAAATCAATTTCCCGGGGTGGTGGTATACCAGGAAGTTCTTCGGGAAACACATCCTCGAATTCCCTGACTATCGGAACTTCAGCAGGGTTAGAACTCTCCTTGGTAACATCTACCACATGGGCTAAGAATGCGTAGCATCCTTGCCTCATCAACTTATCAGCAACCATAGCTGATACAAGACAGGTGGGCAGAATCTTTCTTTCACCTTGAAAGATCCATGTGTTGCTTTCATCAGCAAACACTGCCAGCTTGGATTCACAATCCAAGACAACTCGATACTTTTCCAAGTTATCCATCCCTAGGATTATATCAAATCCTTGCATATCAAGCGGTATGAGATCCACTTGAATGCGATGCTTAGAAAAGAAAAGTACGCAAGGAGAGCATACTTCTTGCAGAACAGCAGACCCACTCAACGGAGTCTCCAACAACAACTTATCTGCCCTATGACTAGTTGTCATATTGCAGTTACGAATCACTCTTCGAGTGATGAAAGAGTGCGTAGCACCCGGGTCAATCAGAACAGATACTACACAAGATTTAGACATATCAGAATATAAAAGTTCCATCTGACCTGTCACCACTTGTGGATTGACCACTGCTTCTGGTGGGTTCATAGCATAGAACCTTGCTGTAGCCTGCTGTTGAGGTGGTGCTGATGATCCAGCTTGAGACGCTTGTCCACGTCCTCGAGCTGCTCCTTGATGTTGTCTATTCTGAGATCCCTGTCGATTCTGTCTCGGGGTTTGTTGTGTCACACCGACAGCCCTAGAACGACAATCCTTCATCAAGTGTCCCACCTTACCACAGTTGTAGCAACTCTTTTCCTGTTGCTGTGGTCTGGGTGGTCCAGTAACTGACACAGATGCAGAACTGTGCGTCCCTTGAAGCGGTTGACTTCGTCCTCTACCTCTGCTTGGTGTCCATTGAGTTTGAAAACTCGATCTGGGTGGCGGAGGGTTAGGTGCAGAGAATCTAGGTTTCTTGGAATCTCTAGATGAAGAACCCTGGAACTGTGGATATCTTTTATGGGTTTGTCTTTTCTCAACTACAGATCTCTCTATCCTTCAGACTGACTCAACGAAGGTAGAGAATCTCTCTCGGTTCTCTAAGGTAGACACTGGGGTAGACATGTCAGCATTCAACCCCTTCTCAAACCTTCTGATTCTTTCTTCTTCTGTGGCAGCCATGTGCGGACAAAATCGCAACAGCTCCATGAACTTAGCTTCGTACTCGCTAATGTTCATAATACCCTGTCTCAGTCTCTCAAACTGAGAGATCTTCTCGTCTAGGAAGGTCTTGGGAAAATATCTATTGATAAATCCCCGACGAAACTCTTCCCATGAGAACTCTACCCCAGGTCTCTTCTGCTCTTCCATGTTCCACCAGTGACCAGCACTTCCTTTGAGAAGATAGACAGCATGTCTAACCTTCTCAGCTTCAGGGATGTTGAGGATCCTGAAGGCCTTCTCCAGCTCTGTCAACCACAGATCAGCATCTGCGGGGTCAGCAGTCCCATGGTACTCGGTAGCTCCGACACGACGTAGTCGCTCGAACGTCTTCCCGATACCTTGCCCCTCAGGCTGGGCAGGTACCCTAGGTGCAGGCATAGGCAACCTGTCGGTTATGTGTGTCATGGCAGTCATAAACTGCCCAAACATTGTCTGGACTGCTGGGTTACCCATGTCATCTGGATCAAACTGGGGTGGCTCTCTAGGTTGTTCTGGTACAGGCTGTTCCAATCCTGGTACTCCTGCACCACCTTGAGGTGCACTAGCACTACTTTCTTCCACATTCTCATCATGTGGCTCTGACATCTTAAGTATCTTCTTCTCCTGAGGAGTAGAAGATTCTATTAGATAAGGAAGGAATACTAAAGATAGACTCGACTTCCTAAGTCCTATGCCTCTGTAGACTCGGATGAACCTGGAGCTCTGATACCACTTAATTGTGGGCTCCGATCTCCAAACCACGAATTAATCCCGATTTAATCATGTGCGGAAGCAATCGGTAAACAGCGGAAGACAAAAATCACGGGAAATTAAAACTTTTCGAGACAAGAGCCTGAAACCACAAACCTTTTCCATAGAAAAAGGATTTAACTGTTTACATCACTGACAATTACTTCTTGAGTAATTATATACAACATGATACCAAAACTCTCAAGAATTCATACTCCAAAACACTCCAGGACCTGAGAGTACAGAGGACACATAGGACTTAACTCTAACTACACCATGAAGCAGGCTAGATCTCCACCTGAGATATTTACTGCTCCTGATGCTGCTGTTGCTGGGATTGTTCACCTGAGTTCTTGTTCCTTCGTCTCCGACGACCACCTAAAAAGTAGAAGTCTACGGGGTGAGACAATTATACATAATTGCCCCAGCGAGAGTTATAACTCTCCACTAGGCTTTATAAGCAAAGCAAGGAATAACTAAAGCAATAAGAGCCTTCAAGATATTCACTGGCAGTTCTGATGATAAGAAAGAGTTCAATCAATATTAAAATATGAGAACATCTATGCTATTCAAGGTAACATCAATCAAATAACTCATAATTAACTCTAACAGATATACTACGCTGTTGTTTATGTTTTTCCAAACATTATTATTATTATGCCCTGTGGAGATGAGGCATACCACTCATACTCCAACTGATCGCTAAGAAGTCACATCAGTATCATACATAGGTCATTAAGAGAGCCAGATTCTTATGACCTCATCTTCCTCAGTCAGTTAGAGGATTGATTGTTTGACATCTGGCGGGATGTCTTTATAATAGCTCACCAGGGTACTCTGGTCCTTTGCTATTTTTAGAGTTACAGTGGCATTCTGTACTCTCTTCACTATCGGAAGATTTCTTGTTTATCTTTCACCGATACGGTATTTGTGTCTTTAAGGGAGTGTAGATATACATCTCACCTTTAGGACTTTATGGTGGGGTCTGATGGACTACTAGAATCTACATCATCCTCTCACCTTTTCTTTTATAGCGAAGGTATGACGGACTACAAGAATCTACATCAAATACCTACACTAGGATGTAAGGTTCTACACATCCATGTACCCCACATACTCAAAAGTATGTGCTCCAGGAGTTCCCTTAGGAAGACCTGTTTCACCATCATTTAGACAACTGACAATGATGGATCTATGATCAGGGCTCTACATTTCACTTGATTAGTTAGGTACATTCAGTATTCTAATCATCATACAGTAACACAGCTATATATGAGAATACAAAATGTAACAGGCCTAACTTATCACAATTATCAGATATTCATCTCAAGTCATCTGTCAAGCATGACTTTAATAACATTTATGGCTCTTACAGCCCATAAATCACAAAGGATGTCACTTAGCAGTGCATCAAGATGGTTCACTATTCATAAAGCATAAGACATGCCTTCAATGAATATAACATGGTATTCCATACCTGGGTGTGACCATCATCTCATAACAACCTGCATGGTTAACTCAACAGATAATAGTAACAATTCAGTAAATAGGAATACATTCCCAATCAGGGTTTCACTTGGTTTCACCCTAAACTAGGGTTTCACATGGAATCACCCTCAACTAGGGATTCCACATGGGTTCACCTTCAAAATTCTGTGTTTTAGGGTTTACTATTCACTCTATGGTGAATTATACTCATTACATCATCATGTAAGAGAAACACCATCATTAAGACTCTTCATTAGGATTAGGATCCATTAGATATCATGATTTGGGTTTCCATGACCTCACATAGGTGGGTCATTCCCTAATCATGCGCATTCATGTGTAAAAGAAGTATCTTACTAGATTTTTCCTCCTAAAAAGGGCACTTTCTCTCTCTAGGATACTTTCTCTCTCTAGAAACACTTTCTCTTTCCTCTCTCTAGTAGATGGTGGCAACACCACTCTAGATTAGGTTGAGACAAGTCTCCATTGACTGATATGAGCCAAGGAATCAACATCATGTGATTAGGGTTTAATTAGATTAGGGTTTTACCCCCTTTAGACCCTTCAAGGGTATTTTGGTAATTTGCCACATGATCACCATCATGGGTTAACCCACTAATCACATAGTCCCTTAATGACCTAGGTTACCATTAGGGTTTAGATTGAATCACCATTGAACTGATTACATCATCAAATGGTTAAGTACAAACCATCACCAATCTCCAAACGGTTTCAACCTTCAAACGGTTTCAACCACCTAAACGGTCTTGAGACCGTTTGGATCCAAACGGTCTTGAGACCGTTTGGAGGTGAAGACCGTTTGGAAGGGTTGACTTCCAAACCGTTTGGAGCTTCAAACGGTTTGAGGTCGTTTGGACCAATCGACCTTGAGGTCGTTTGAGCTCAAACGGTCTTGAGGTCGTTTGAGCCCAAACGGTCTTGAGACCGTTTGGCCCCAAATGGTCTTGAGACCGTTTGGACCCAAACGGTCTTGAGACCGTTTGGTCCAAATGGGCTCAAACCGTTTGGACCTCCAAAAGGGTTCAAAGGTCACCAAAGTTCAGGGATATGTATGTTGAAGCCCTCAATTGGCTAAAGGTATGCTAACCACTTATACATTGAGCCAATTAGGGTTAGCCTTAACCACTTAGACATCAAATTGACCCTCAATTGTAAACCAATTAGGGTTCAATCGTTCTCAATTAGGGTTTCAAGTTGATTGGTCATCAATGTTCAACAATGTGAAACAATTCAAGGTTGAACCTATCAATTGACCTCCAATTGGGCTCAAACTTGGCCCAAACGGTCTTGAGGTCGTTTGGACATCATCCAAACGGTCTTGAGACCGTTTGCCCAAAGTTTGACCAAAAACCAAGTCGTTTTGACTAAGGTTGAAGTCCAATTAGGTCAAAATCAGCAATTTTCAACAATGCATCAATTTCCTACAATTGGACCCTCAAACCATTAGATTTACTCAACCCTAGACCTTCAAACGGTCTTGGGTTGTGCCCAAACGGTCTTGAGACCGTTTGCCCATCCATCCTTTGGACTTTAGCGAAAATTCATCAAGGTTTGATCTATTGAGTTGATCATCACATCAATACTTAATTGCAATATGATTTGGTGCCTTTGGACCTTCAATTGATCAACTATACTTGACCCCAGACCTCCAAACGGTCTTGGGGTGACCCCCAAACGGTCTTGAGACCATTTGGGTGATTCCCAAACGGTCTTGAAACCGTTTGGGCTAAGCAACCCAAAATCTCAACTTAACTCATAGGAGATTCAGCACTAATTTCAATTAGGGTTTGCCCTATTAATCATCCTTCAACTCATGACTCGTTTGGAATTAATCCATAAAATTTGGTGAGTCGTTAATTAACATCATTATGAACAGTAATCCCAAACGGTCAACGTTTAGTCAACCATCTTAAACGGTCTTGAGACCGTTTGCCCAAAAAGGGCAAATTAAACAGATTGCAAATCAGAAATTAATTCAATTCGTTTTGCTAATTGATTTGCTCATATCTCACGATTCCTTTGGAGTTAACCTCTCAAATTTCGTGGGTGATTAACCTACATAATTATGAACAAGATTCCCAAACGGTCTTTGCTTGGTCAACGGGACCAAACGGTCTTGAGACCGTTTGCCCTCAAACGACCCTGAAACCGTTTGCCCACCAAACGGTTTGAAACCGTTTTGAGCAATAGGTGGAGGTCGTTTGATAAAGTGAAAATCTGTGGATAAGCATAGTAATTAACGCCCTTATCTTCCACCTTAAGAACAGTAACAGTTCTTCACGATTTTGCTTGCAAGGATGCAAGGGAAGATAGGGAAGAAGAAGATCTATCAACTATATGCATAGAAAAGATGTATAATCGAAGCATCAAGTTTAGAGTTATAAAACCCGCCTAAAGCTTGCTCCTTGAGCTCCAAGCTTTCGAGGTCCAAGCTTTCAATGGAGTCCTAGAAGCTCCACAGGTCGGCCAAGGTTAATCCTCCAAGGAAGGTTGAGAAAAGATGGCTAAAAAGATAGAATTAAGTAAGCTAGCCATGAATTTGTCCTTGAATCCGAATTCTAACCATGGAATTTGGGCAAGAAGGGGAATCCAAACCTACCTTGCACCCTTGGTCGTTTCTCCTGAGCTCCAGATCAAGGCTTGGCCGTTTGGGAAAGAAAGGAAATGAATGGAACAGGGAAAGATCGTTTGCTCATTTGCAAAGGAAAAGCCTTTTTATAGCTTAAGCCTATTTCCTACTACAAGGACCTTTCAAATTCAAAATTCACATCTAGGTCCCTCCTTGTTCAAGGGCACGTCCAAGCCCATCTAATCTTATGCAAATCTCAAGAAAACTCAAGATCTAAGGGTAAAGGAATCCAACCTTCAACTAGGGTACATACAGGAAAGGGTTTTGTACCCATTTTAGGTGATTTCTATCACAAAGATCATTTTTCTCATTTAATTATTAAATGATGTATCCCTTTCATCATTTTTACTCTAAATGATGACAAGATTCATAAAAGATGTTCTAGATGGTGAAAATTACAAGTTGGACCCCTCAATTTGGGTAAATTGCACTTTACCCCAAATTAGGGTTTCTAAGCATGGGAATTGCTTCCACAGCTGCACCTTGGTGCTCAAGCTTGGGAAATCCCTCAAACTTTACCATAACCATTCACATGATGTTTCAACATCAAAGGAACATCATATCTTGTGAATTTTGCAAGTTCAACCCTTAAACTGGGTAATTTGCACATAGGTCCCTGCATACAACACAATGCTACAACTTTATACAAAAAGGAGCAAAATTGAAAGTAAATGTTCCTGAGGAACTTAATTACATGCCAGGGAGTGTTCACAAGTATATTAATTACATATTTAGGCAAAACTTCCAGGGTTAGGTCATAACCCAGGTCAGGGGTGTTACAGCAGTGATCCGGTGACAAACATCATTTTGGACATCCCCGTCCATTTGAATAATAGAACCCAAGCAACGTAATTTATCACATTTTGGTATATCTACACCGTCCAACTTGGCTCCATCATTCACACTGCGAGATTGGCTGAAATTGCAATGCATATACTCAGTTTTGCTCCTGCTAATCATCAATCCATTTGATTCTAATGCCTTTCTCCAATGTTCAACTTTAACATTCAATCCATATTTAGTTTTGCGAATCAAAACAATATCATCAGCAGATAACATACACCAAGGAATATCATCCTAAACATTCTTTGCCAACTCATCTATAATAAGAACGAATAGATATGGGCTGAGTGTGGATCCTTGGTGTACCCCAACTATGATAGGAAAGGTTGGTGTCTCTCCTCCAGGCGTCTTGACACTTGCAGTAGAACTATCATACATGTCTTTGATCAAGTCAATGTATTGGATTGGCACACCCTTTTTCTTCAAAACCATCCATAACACTTCTCTGGAAACTCGATCATAAGCCTTTTCTAGATCGATAAACACCATATGAAGATCTCTTTTGCTTTGTCTATACTTCTCCATAAGCCTCCTTATTAGAAAAATAGCATCTGTTGTTGATCTTCTAGGTATGAAACCAAATTGGTTGTTTGATACCCGCATTATAGATCTTAACCTCTGCTCAATAATCCTCTCCCAAAGCTTCATCGTGTGACTCATCAGCTTGATACCTCTGTAGTTTGTACAGCTCTGAACGTCACATTTGTTCTTGTAGATGGGAACTATTGTACTATTTCTCCATTCATCCGACATCTTCTTGATCTTCATGATCTTGTTAAATAAATTTGTTAACCACATAACTCCTTCATCCCCCATACTCTTCCATACATCAATGAGAATACTGTTTGGTCCACATTTTATTAAATGTAATATATAAATTAATTTATCACAAAGTATCATTTTATTTCAATAAATAATTACAACGCATCATGTAGGGGGGAAAATACATTGCAGAAAGAAAAAAAGAACCCTCCTCCGTCACTTGCCGTGACGGAAAGTGGTGGAGAGGGTGTTGTTTGGAATTATGTTGAAAAGGAAGGGTGTTATTTGGGATTTGATAAAGGAGAGGGGGGTTTCTGGAATTGTAAGAAAAGCGAGGGGGTTTATAGAAAAAAAAACTCAAAAATTAAAACATAATAGAACGATGCCGTGAAACGGAAAAGGAGTAATATCAGACATAGTTGCTTTGAGAGGATGGGAAGGACAACGATAGGGGGTTGTCTATGTGTACATCATCTAAAACAAGTAATGTTGGTAACTAAAAATAGATAAGATCGACACACACACACACATACACAATAAAAGAAAGATAATGGAAATAAGCAAGAACGCAAGCACGGTAATTTTTTTTTTTGTATACTGTAGTAGAGTAACAGAAATCAAGTAAGACAACGTAGAGAACATTCACCCAATTCTGGTTATACAACTTGGTACCTATTTTGTAGATACAATTTGAATAATGGCAAATAGATGTACGATGTGGACGTATGAGTAAAGAAAGCAACATAATCTTTTTTCATGTTTAGTAATGACATTGAAATGTTCTATACAATGTAGTAGAATCTTTTTTCATATTTAGTAATGACATTGAAATGTTCTAGTTGGGCAATGGTCCCCCCAACCTTACCCTACACTTTAGTGTAAGTTTTGATGTCTATGGAATGTGCAATCGGATCTGGAGTCCCTACCTCCTCCGATTACAAATACTTTAAATGGTAATCTGATCTGGAGTCCCTGCCTCCTCCGATTACATATATTTTAAATGGTAATCGGATCTGGAGTTCCTACCCCCTCCTCCGATTACAAATACTTTAAATGGTAAGCGGATCTGGAGTCCCTACCTCCTCCGTTGTTATGCACACAAAAGAAAGCAAGTTAATACTCCCGCATCGTCAGTTATGTTTTGTGTCGTGTAATGAAGGGAAATGAACACGGATTTTGAGGTTGCCCCTAAAAGAAGAAAAGGTCCCATTCTTCAAAGTACTTGTAGAAGAACGAGTGGAGGGGGGGAACGCGTGGGTGGGTGTATACAGAGATGGCAGCAAGGAAGAGGACGGTAGTTGCCAATTGTGTAGCCAATCGACTGCCACTAGTCCCAGGTTGGTGGGAATTTCTGTTTTTCGTTCATCGTCAAATTTAGAGAGGGTCGAAATTAAAAAATTCAATGTGAAATTGTCAAATTATGATCATTATTGACTCAAACAAGAATATAGTTGACGTTATTGACAAATCTTATTTTATCATTACTTAAACAATATAATATATTAATTGCTAATACCTGAAGAAGAAGAACATGACAAAATGTAAAAACTTGATTATATAATCCGACCTACATCCAAATTGGGCACAACCCAATTTGAAACAATCTGACCCAAACGGAAACATGACCCCAATTGACCCAAATTAAATTTAACCAGACCTGACCTGAAATACAATTATACGCCAAAAAGTCAATAATATTTTAATTGAGTTGTATTAAATTGGTTCGATCACGTCTAGTCAAGACTTTTTTACCACTATACCAACATATGCAACCAAAATATATATAATTCATTTTTATTTTCTGGTCTCATATGTTTTTGATAAATTAAATCATCAGCATCATCATCTAAGCCTCCGTCCCAACTATGTTGGGGTCGGCTACATGGATCATGCGTTTCCATTGAGCTCTATCATGGGTCATATTTTGGTTGAGATGTAGAGATTCAAAATCTCTCTTTATAAGCTCATCCCATGTTAATTTAGGCCTTCCTCTTCTTCTATTTATAGTGTTTGGCTCAATAACATTGCTTTGTATAGGTGCACTAGTTGGTCTGCGTTGCACATGTCCATACCATCTGAGACGGCCCTCGCGTAACTTGTCATCAATGCTCGCCACCCCCACTTTATTCCTGATATAGTTATTTATCAAACAATCTTTTCTTGTCTTCCCACACATCCATCTCAACATACACATTTTAGTCACGTTCATCTTGTTGAGACCTTGTTTCTTCACCGCCCAACACTCACTCCCATAGAGCATGGTTGGCCGTATAGCTGTTCTATAAAACTTACTTTTTAACCTGAGAGGGATCTTCCGATCGCATAATACTCCAGTTGCACTACTCCATTTCAACCATCCTGCAGTGATCCGGTGACAAACATCATTTTGGACATCCCCTTCTATTTGAATAATAGAACCCAAGCAACGTAATTTATCACATTTTGGTATATCTACACGTCCAACTTGGCTCCATCATTCACACTGCGAGATTGGCTGAAATTGCAATGCATATACTCAGTTTTGCTCCTGCTAATCATCAATCCATTTGATTCTAATGCCTTTCTCCAATGTTCAACTTTAGCATTCAATCCATCTTTAGTTTCGCAAATCAAAACAATATCATCAGCAGATAACATACACCAAGGAATATCATCCTAAACATTCTTTGCCAACTCATCTATAATAAGAACGAATAGATATGGGCTGAGTGTGGATCCTTGGTGTACCCCAACTATGATAGGAAAAGTTGGTGTCTCTCCTCCAGGCGTCTTGACACTTGCAGTAGAACTATCATACATGTCTTTGATCAAGTCAATGTATTGGATTGGCACACCCTTTTTCTTCAAAACCATCCATAACACTTCTCCGGAAACTCGATCATAAGCCTTTTCTAGATCGATAAACACCATATGAAGATCTCTTTTGCTTTGTCTATACTTCTCCATAAGCCTCCTTATTAGAAAAATAGCATCTGTTGTTGATCTTCTAGGTATGAAACCAAATTGGTTGTTTGATACCCGCGTTATAGATCTTAACCTCTGCCCAATAATCCTCTCCCAAAGCTTCATCGTGTGACTCATCAGCTTGATACCTCTGTAGTTTGTACAGCTCTGAACGTCACATTTGTTCTTGTAGATGGGAACTATTGTACTATTTCTCTATTCATCCGACATCTTCTTGATCTTCATGATCTTGTTAAATAAATTTGTTAACCACATAACTCCTTCATCCCCCATACTCTTCCATACATCAATGAGAATACTGTTTGGTCCACATTTTATTAAATGTAATATATAAATGAATTTATCACAAAGTATCATTTTATTTCAATAAATAATTACAACGCATCATGTAGGGGGGAAAATACATTGCAGAAAGAAAAAAAGAACCCTCCTCCGTCACTTGCCCTGACGGAAAGTGGTGGAGAGGGTGTTGTTTGGAATTATGTTGAAAAGGAAGGGTGTTATTTGGGATTTGATAAAGGAGAGGGGGGTTTCTGGAATTGTAAGAAAAGCGAGGGGGTTTATGGAAAAAAAACTCAAAAATTAAAACATAATAGAACGATGCCGTGAAACGGAAAAGGAGTAATATCAGACATAGTTGCTTTGAGAGGATGGGAAGGACAACGATAGGGGGTTGTCTATGTGTACATCATCTAAAACAAGTAATGTTGGTAACTAAAAATAGATAAGATCGACACACACACACATACACAATAAAAGAAAGATAATGGAAATAAGCAAGAACGCAAGCACGGTAATTTTTTTTTTATATACTATAGTAGAGTAACAGAAATCAAGTAAGACAACGTAGAGAACATTCACCCAATTCTGGTTATACAACTTCGTACCTATTTTGTAGATACAATTTGAATAATGGCAATTAGATGTACGATGTGGACGTATGAGTAAAGAAAGCAACATAATCTTTTTTCATGTTTAGTAATGACATTGAAATGTTCTATACAATGTAGTAGAATCTTTTTTCATATTTAGTAATGACATTGAAATGTTCTAGTTGGGCAATGGTTCCCCCCGTCCCCCTCCCAACCTTACCCTACACTTTAGTGTAAGTTTCGATATCTATGGTATGTGCAATCGGATCTGGAGTCCCTACCTCCTCCGATTACAAATACTTTAAATGGTAATCTGATCTGGAGTCCCTGCCTCCTCCGATTACAAATATTTTAAATGGTAATCAGATCTGGAGTTCCTACCCCCTCCTCCGATTACAAATACTTAAAATGGTAAGCGGATCCGGAGTCCCTACCTCCTCCGTTGTTATGCACACAAAAGAAAGCAAGTTAACACTCCCCCATCGTCAGTTATGTTTTGTGTCGTGTAATGAAGGGAAATAAACACGGATTTTGAGGTTGCCCCTAAAAGAAGAAAAGGTCCCATTCTTCAAAGTACTTGTAGAAGAACGAGTGGAGGGGGGGAACGCGTGGGTGGGTGTATACAGAGATGGCAGCAAGGAAGAGGAGGGTAGTTGCCAATTGTGTAACCAATCGACTGCCACTAGTCCCAGGTTGGTGGGAATTTCTGTTTTTCGTTCATCGTCAAATAAAGTGATTTTTTTTTCTTCTTCTGTTGTTGTCGTCTATCATCTGGCAATGAGATTACTAAATTGTGAGATAAAACCCACAAGAAAGTTTAACTAAATAACAAGAAGACCATGGATAGAATGGGGGGTAGGGTTGTTTGATTGCTATCCACTTGAACTAATCATAAATCCAAGTGATAATAGAGTAATATAAATAATCAAAGTAGAGAAAATATAATATAAAAATAAAAAGATGGTGAAAACTCAAAGTAGAGTATAAATTATAATATAAAGAAGAGTCCCATTGTTTTTCTTTATGGTGCTCCCATTGGGATTGAATGGTTGGAAGAAAAACAGGTAGTACATCATCACCAGCTTTTCTTATCCGTGTTTTCGTTTAATTTCTTCGAATTCGTGTTTTCTACTATACGTGCATTTATCCGTCAGAAGAAGAGGTAGGAGAAGAAACTTGTTCTTGCTGCTTTTCCCCAGTATTCTAGGTGGTGTGCCTCTTGTGTGGTTTTGGAACGAACCCAATTTCTCCTCCTAATGTGCAACAGGAGGAATAAAGAATCCATTGTTTTTTTTCCCATTAATGTATATTTTTTTTGCAGCATATTCTTCTCTCATTCGTTGGTTCGTGCTGACAGCAGCAGTGGCAAACACCATGTGCTGGTCGGTCGGCGTGGGTAATAGAAAGTGAGATACCGTCGTCGTTCTTGTGAGGGGAAGGAAGGAAGGAAGGCCGCGTGCAGTTCCGCTGTTGTCGCTGCGTCTGTTGTGTATGCGATTCGGCTCCGAAAGATAAAGATAAATGGAACGCCTTTTATCTCTTTAAAATCTCTCTCTCTCTCTGGACTTTGGTCCAACATCCCCCACTACCCCTCCACATCCGCTACCACCACCATTAGCAAAAGCTTGCCTCCTCCGTGTCCTGAGTCTTTTTCGCTTTGACCCCCACCTCTTCCCTCTCACCTCCTCCACCACCTCACCCCCGCCCTTTTATTCCTTGCTACACACACTAACCATATCATATTAATATATCATTAACTGCGGTGGTGCTCGCTCTCTCTCGCTATAGTGCTACTACCTGTCATCATTAATGCTCCCGCCGAGTGCTATCGACTAAGACTCGCCTCTTTCTCCTTCCTTCTCGCTCTCCCTCTCGCTCTCCCTCTCCTCCTTGTCTAGCTAGCCCTCCTCCGTTCGCACCAATCGAGGTCGAGACTTCCTCCGACACACCGGACAAGGGAAAAAGGCCTCCACCACCGGACCGGAACCAGAGACAAAAGATAAAGCCCGTCTTCCTCCTGTTCGCCTCGATTCTGCCGACGGGTAACCCCACCCCACCATAGCTCGCTATCCAGTCATTCACACCCCAACTCCCGCTCCGCAACCCCAGGAGACGCCCGTTACCTTGTGCTCTCGTTGTCAATCTCCGCCCCGGCAAGATGTTCGACGGGCTCATGGGCAGCAAGTTCGTCGCCAAGTGGTAAGCCCTCCTCCTCTGACCCCTCCGCCGCCTCTTCCCCCGGCTCCGGCCTCCTCCATTCCCTGCTGACGATTCATCCTCTTGTTTCCTTTCCTCCCCCTTCCAGCAAGCAGGTCATCAAGACCACCCTCGAGCGGGTGGCTCGAAGCCGGAGCAAGAAGAGCGCCATGCTCAACTTCCTCAAGAAGGATATCGCGCAACTCCTCGATCTCGGATACGAAGAGAAAGCATTAACCAGGGTAAGCAAGGAAACGCACGCAGCTGCCGATTGCTGCCCCTTTCGACGAGATTTTTTTTTTATTGCCTCTTGATTAGGTACATCACGCCGCCGTAGTACCCCTTCGGATCCCCTTCCACCTCCCTCCCACCCTCCTCGTAACTTGCGGTGTTGCCGATTTCGGTTCCTGACGACAACCGTCCGTTCACCTTCCTATTCTGCCGTTTTTCTCCAGAATGCAGAACCCTGGGAACGCCGTTTCGGTTCTTCTGGCCCCGTTGTTACGGGTGCCGGTGGTCGCTGGAGATTCCCCTTGTCTCGTGCCGATTTTATGGTGCCCCGTGGTTTCTTGCTCGCTCCGCCCTCCTTTTCTTCGTCGATCGTGGTTTCGATGAAAGGGAAATGAGAGCAATTTGTGTTTTCGTCGATCGTGGTTCCGATGGAAGGGAAACGAGAGGAAATTTGTGTTCCGTTGATCGCTGTTCCAGGGAGAACATATATATGATCATCCTTCCGTTCCGTTTCTTCATGCCCTAATTATTTATCACCTCTCCGCTTTTCAAAATTTTCAGAAAAGGCGTTTCTCCTCCTCCTGTTTCCCTTTCATTCCTTACCGTTTGAGAATTTGAATGCTTTGTCCTTCTCTTCTGTCGTTAGCCCAACCCCGTGACCCGCGCCTGTGTCAGAGAGATCGCGGTGTCCACTACTCTCTCTCTCTAACAAACACACTCTCTCTCCTGCTCGTTTGTGGAGCCCCGGTTTCTGTTACTACGATAATCGCGTCGATGCTACTCGACAATTTCGGCTTCTGTTGTTACGATAATCGCGTCGATGCGAATCGATAATTTTCCTTTTCGGCTTTTCCTTTTGGTTTACAGCTGAATTGCTTGCTCCCCTGTTATGCTGGCTGGCTAACTTTTTCTAATTTGTGTTCATAAAAAACAGATGGATGGTGTCGTGAGCGACAGCAACCACATCCGCTGCTACGATCTTATCGCCGACTTCTGCGAGACCATCGCTGTAAACTTCCCGGCGTTGCACAAGCACAAGAGGTGAGCGTACCGCCACTGTCATGCTCCCACCACCTGTTACTGCTTTGGGATGACGCTTGTCAATTTCTTCATAGCTGTGATTATTTTGCCTCCTCAGGAAACTCCAGTACGGTGTTTTTTTAACTTTTTCTTTTTTCTCGGTTATTCATCATTATAACTGCCGGTACTAATTACACGTGCCTACCAAACAGCCGGCATGTCAAACACACCTGTTTGCCTTTCCTTGTGTTTTTGTGGTGTGCCACTGGTGTAGTTGAGCCTACCTCAGTAACAATTGATTGACTTCCGTCGTGTTAGGCTTTTTCTTCCTCAGATCAACAATATGTTTACTAGTAACAATTCTTCCTAATCCACTATGTACTGCATAGGAGGAGCCTGTGTTCCTGGCAACTGCTGTCTTATTCCCCTGCTTGCTTTATTCGTCCTCGTAACTGCCCTTCCAGCTGTTCTTCCAGCTGAAAATCCTTAAAAATGTCTATTCGCAGTTGGCTGTATCAAGTCCCATGATATAGGTCCTTTTGATTTTCTCTCATAGATACGTGGTTTACTGGAATTTCCATAATTTGTAGGTGGGGTTTTATCTAAAAGATTCTTCCTTTCTCTTGTTGTAGTAGTAGTAGTTGATACTATGTTAGTCCCTGTCTTCATGGCAGCGACTGTCCTTTTCATGTCTTGTTGTAGTAGTAGTAGTTGATACTATGCTGACAAGCGGAATCTAATTCCCTATTCCTTGTTTATCCGGATACAGCGAGTGCCCACCAGAATGTGTTGAGGCCGTGGCGACCCTCATTTTCGCTGCTGCCAGGTTTTCTGACTTGCCGGAGCTGTGCCGCCTCAGGAGCCTGTTCATGGAGCGGTATGGGACTGCCATGGAATCGTCCGTTAATCTTGAGGTAATGCTTCTCTCTTAGGCATTTTTATTGTTAGTGTTTCTGATTGAGTAAACACATCAAAGTCGGTGATTATTTTACATGCTCATAGCCTGATTTGTGTGCCGCATTGTTTCTTCTGCATTTCAGTTCATGGATAAGGTATCAAAGCGTACTCTGTCCACGAATGGGAAGCTAAAAATGATGCAGGAGATTGCCCAGGAGCATGGTGTCAATTGGAACTCGAACAACTACGGCCAGAAGAAAGCTTCAGCACCTCCCACGGTAAGCTTGCTTCTTCTTTCCCAAATGGTTGTGTAGCAGTAACTTTGTAGAGCATACAGTAATAAATTGATCTATGTTTGTTACTAGTCATCAAGGTTCTGTTGCATGTTTCTTTCTTTATTTGGGGACGTCAACTCCATTGCATGTTCGGGAGTGTTGTTGAAAATTATTTGTATATTAAATATGAAAATCTTTAAAATTCCATTTCCAGGTGCAATCCAAACAGGATGTTCCCATTGCCGATCACCAGAAAGGGCAGAAGCCTGTGGACGTAATGAGGTCTGCATCAGCTAAAAATATGGAAGAGCAGAATGTTATCCCCAGACAGAGGGTGGTGGATCCATATCAGAGGGGAAGATCTTTGCCCAAGGAACAACAACTGCGTCAGCCAGTTGCCAGAGATATCCACATTGCTGAGGACGACAGGACCTACTATCACCACGAGGGAAAAGTGGTGCGGGCTGAGGTAAAAAATGTCCATTCTTCAGATGTGCATCAGAACGTCAGGAAGGAAACCCGTGTGGAAGTTCGTGAGGATGCTGAAATAGCTTGGGACTCCAAAAAGAACAATGGTGGAGCTGCAGCTAATGAAGAAGCTGTCAAGTTAAAACCAGCTAGTGGACTGAGAAGTAGCAGCCCGGCTCCTCCTCCATATCTTAAATCAAGAGGTGTGGATCAGGTAGCGGCAACACCTGTGCGTGGTGCAGAAGCGGTAACTGTAGAGAAGAAGCCGCCAGCGGGACTAGCAAGGGCAGATGGCCGCAATAAGAATTCCGATAGAGCTGTTGTTGAAGTAGTTGAGGAGGCCAAATATGCTAATAGGTCCAGAGCAAGTAATGTTGCTCCTCCTCCATATGTCAAACAAAGAGGTGCAGATGGAGCAGCATCCTGGGATCAGGTGGAAGCAGTGATAACTGTAGAGAAGAAGGCTCCAGTGGGACTAACAAGGGCAGATGGCGGGAACAAGGATCCTGATGGAGCAGTCGTTGAAGAAGTTGAGAAAGTCAAATATGCTAATAGGTACAGAGCAAGTAACGTAAGTCCTCCTCCATATGTCAAACAAAGACACAATGTGGATGGAACATCCTTGGATAAGGCAGTAGCGACTCAGCCGGACCTGGGCTTGGGCCGCTTGGCAACACATGATGATAAGCAGACACCAGCAGTCAAGGCAAAGGAAGATGAAAGCAACAGGGCCTTGAAAGAAGTTCACGTCTACATGAAGCCAAGCGGATCTAAGATCGACGATCACTCAAACAAGATCACATCAGAGGAAGCAACTGACCGTGCCACCCCAAAGAAAGAACATCCTAATGGAGCTGCAAGTCCAAAGCCGTTCTTCTGGCCACCCCCCTACGTGAAGTCAAGCGACAACAAAATCGCAGCCAACCCTGTGGGTTATCCTAATGTTGCTAATCCCAGGTCTACTTCTGAGATTGAGAATCTTCCAGTACTGGATGAATGCTTGGGTAGTGCTGACCGACTCCAGAAACCAAGATCCGTTAGAAGGAACCACCGAAAGCCGCCTCCTATTGTCGAGGATGCTGCACGGGAAGAACAGCCATTTCCCGATAAACAACAGCAGAATGATCATTGGCGTGGACTCCAGTCGTTTGAGGATATTGTCATTGAGGATGACGCAGGTAGACACCCACGCAGAAGAAAGCCTCAGGTGGAACCACAGGAGAGGGGAGGATTGTACTTGCACCAGGACGGTAGAGCTGAGCCTCAAGTGGAATCGAAGCAGGGGGGAGGAAAGCCTCAAGTGGAACCAAAGCAGAGGGGAAGAGTGTACTCCCATGGGGATGGTAGAACTGAGGCTCAAACCGAACCGAAGCAGAAGGGAGGATTGTACTCGCACCGGGATAATAAAGCTGAGCCTCAAATGGAACCAAAGCAAAGGGGAGGATTCCACTTGCAGCAGGACGGTGAAGTTGCTGATGCTGATGACAATGCAGGTAGAATTCGACATGAAAGAAAACCGAAAAGTGATAAGCGCAGGCACCACCACGCTTCTGAGGACGTTGGACCGGCAAATGCTGCTCATGATGCAGTTCCCACCCAGGATGGGAGGCATCAGCGCAGTGACAGGCGAGTACACCACCACTATGCAGAGAAAGAAGCGAATGAAGATGAAGAGATCGATTTTCTCCTTATGCACTATAGCAAGAAAGGGACGCCCGACAACAAACGCCAGATAAAGAGAGTGGTCTCCCTTCCTCATGAGGACAGTCCCAAGGCAGTCAGAGTACCAGCACGAGCTCTTTCTTCTCTGACAGACGAACCTGGCCCAAATGGCAGCAGGCCAGTGCGTTATCAGCTTCCAGATTATGATGAGCTGGCAGCCCGCTTCAACGCCTTAAAGAGAAGTTAGCGCAAGACTGATAAAGAAAGACTTCTATTCTTTATTGTAACCACATTTTCTGTATAGCGTGGTAGTGATTGTGTGTCGAGAAATATCTCATTGACTTCCAGACTACAGATTTATAGCAAAGTCTAATCGGTTGATGATTTCTAATGTTTGGTGGCTTGAAAGTTGAAAATTGTTCTCTACTCATTGGCATGCTTATGTCAGCTTGATGATGTAGGCATAACAACCACCGGAATAAGTTAATTGGTTTTCCTGTGGGTGGGGAAACAAATAGAAATGTACGGAAAAAGTTGGTTATGACGATGCCATGTCACATCTTATACATTGACCTTTGGGACGAAAGATTCCTTCCACGACTTAATAGCCACCTCATACAATGCGATTCAATTACTCTTCGGTTACCGAACACCCACTATCTCTTATTTGAAAGAAGCCATGCATAATTAGGTCAATCTATATACTAGGAAGTAGGAATGCACATCGCTGCGTAGAATCATTCTGGTGAAAGTATATATTAGAATTGTACACTGCACTGTGACACAAAATACAAGAGGATAAATAACTTACTATAATATTGTGTCATTAAAATAAAATTAAATGTTCTTATTATGAATCTTCAATTTAACAAAAGATAGTTACACATCTCTTCTATACACGATGTTTATGTTCTCAGTAAAGAAAAAAAAATCTGAATTGGATGCTGATCATCCTAAGGATTCCAATCCGAATAAAAAGGGGGACTGTTCGTTTGTAATCATATTATTGTACTCCAAGCACAAAACTATAATTCTATTTGAAAATTCTATGTGAAAGATAATGTAAGATAGAAACAAATTGTGCATGGACAAAACCAAACCTTGATACTAGATCACTATATTTTCGCATACACTTATACACAAAATTGGATATCATATTAGAACTACAAAACCTAAGTAATATAGGAATCCCGCGTCTGGCGAAACACAAGTACATCAAGGATCAGATCACTATACTACTCTATGCTAGACTATGCTACATGTAGAGTCTTATCTTTCTTTCGTTCCATTAAGCTTATCACAAACCCTTCTACATTCCAGCTTTTGAGGGTGTACATAAATTTTTATCCAGCAGCTGGTTCAATGTGTAGGATCCTCAACCACCCATGTACACAAATCTCCACGCACAACAAGGCAAAACGATCGAGAAACATTCGGCATGCTTCAAGCCATTAAAGAAATTTTTTTTTTGGGGAGGGGGGGAGCCATCAAAGATTTTACCATTACAGTTGATATACACTTATAGTTTTGCTATTATACAATCTTATCACATATCAAGTAAACAATAAGCAAATAAAATTGTTTGCATGCAAGTACTAAAGAACGCTCTAACACACCAGAATAGTTTTGCTATTATAAAATCTTATCACATATCAAGTAAACAATGAGAAAATAAAATTATTTGCATGTAAGTACTAAAGAACGCTCTAACACACCAGATCCTTTAGTCATCTCTGTGTAGCAAAACTATTCCTTAGTGTTGAAATTAGTATACCTAGAAACAAATATATGTATCTTGAAACAAAATAGTGACCTAACATTCCACTAAAAATAAGAATTGCCCATACCCTCTATTTGGACATATGTTGTTCGAGCACTCCTAGTTTCCTAGTTTTCTTGTTCAAATATAATCTAGAAACCATTTGTCATGTATACGTTCCTCTCATATGACTATTCATTATTTTACTTTTTGTTTTAACTATATGTTTATTCAATGGAATAACATGCCTATACTTTCCAAGTGGAAACCACCTTACTATGGTACTCGTCCCAAATGCAACCCATCATGAACGATCTAAAGCAAAAAGTTTAGTAACCTGAACACATCTGTGCAAAATTTTGATCCACTACGAAGTACAACACAATTGGTCTATTTGGAGAAAGATGCCACGGTGATGTCTTTAAAGAGCCTTGCCCTAGGTACTTAGGGAAAGTGTTATGTAAATTGTGTGGTAATTTAGTGGCATGATTTATTAAGTTTTGAATCCCCACTAAGTCGAGTAGTAGTGAATTAAGAAACTATCACCAGACAATCTTCCTCAACCCAAAGTTGTACAATGTACAGATCATTTTTAGTTTTTACTACACTCGATTTTCAAAGATTTTAGAATGAGATGCTACTAAAGATCTAGATTGATCTAGTGTCAAAGTTTCTAGTGACTACATATTTTGCGAGGTAGGGTGTATACAAATTTATTAATAATTTACTAGACAAACACATAGTAAATTATTGTAATTTCTATTATCACTTTGTCTAGGAAAGAGTAATCCATATGAAAAGAAATATTTATTTGCTCATATCAAGAACAAAACACATAAATCTACCAGGATAAAAACATCACGAGGATGGTTTGTACCATTATTAAGAAGACAACATTTTCAGTATGAACCAACAATATGGTGAATCCAATATTAATATTGTAGAAAAACAAAAGGTTTACCAAGCATTATCTAAATTATAACCAAATATAAACATACCATCTAGGATACTTATAGATGAATACCAAGACTATATCGACTTGGTCATACCATCTACTTTACATTATTTCATACATTTCAATTCATTTTCTAGAATCAATCTTGAACTTAATTCTTGTAAAGCTATTTGTGTTTGTCAAAATATAACTTTTGTATGAACGAGCAATAGCTCAGGTGGTCATAACACGGGTTCCCCTCAAAAAGAGTTTCGGGCTTGAATTCCGTAGAGGCACTGCTCAAAGATGTTTCTCACAATGTCAATCGACTTTTAATGCGACTTGTTTGAGATACCAATGTGTTGTTGTAGAGGCCTCCATGTTTTATCCTTCTAGGGGGATCACAAAGTGATCAGTTCCGTGGAGGGGTTCCCAATCATCAAAAGAAAATATAACTGTTGTGGCTAGGCTTATTTAGCAACTCAACAAATATCAGTCCAGAAAATGATATTGTATAACAAAATCTTAAAACATGCTAGAAATTTTGAAACAAATCATGGTATCCACAGAAATCTTACAATTCATGACTATTGTAAAACACTAATTTGAAATATCTTTAGTTCTTATATTAATCTATTTCATTCAAACTATGGCACGTGATACTCAGTCAAAGGAACACCAAGTTGTGCGTTAGCATTTTATGATGCATCTTTGCTATCTTTTAGGGCCGCCTTCTTTTTACTTGAATTCTAATGTTCCCGTTATAGCATCATTGCACTGAAACTAGATATGAATCAAGACGAAATCCCTAGTGCAAATTCGTTTCGTAAACATGAATTTCTTTCTCGTGAGTCTAGCTTTTCCAAATAAATTAATTCTTTCACCTTTCATCTTATTCAGTCCTACCTTATTGCCGTACAGATACAAGAATGCAAATTCAATGATTTCAACAGCTAATCACGCTTCTCTACATCTATTGAATACAAATAAGACAACTATATACCACCTACAGAAGGAAATATTGCTAGGTAGACGACCGCTGACGCCGAGGGCGTGCAGTCTTCGATCAATTGGTTTATAATGTAGTGGTCCTCTCTACTAAATCCGTACTTCTGAATTATCAAGATATAAATACACGAACGATTGAGCAGTGATGTCACATTCTGGACCCAACGAACTACTGTTTTAATTCGTTTGTCTTCTGAAACAAGGAGGACCGTATTGAAGTTTTGATAGATGGAGATGTATGAGGACCGTATAACACGCCCCGCAAGCGAGTCGCTCAATTGGTGCAAGACGAAGCTTGTCACGAAGTAATACAAAGCGTTGACCAGGCAAAGGCTTTGTCATGATATCTGCAACCTGATCATTGGTGGAGATGTAGCGAACTTGTAGGTTTCCCTTGGCGACCTGATCACGAACAAAATGGAAATCTATCTCAATGTGCTTTGTGCGGGCATGGAATACAAGATTTGCAATGAGATATGTGGCGCCGATGTTGTCACACCACAGGGTAGGAGGCTTGAGGGGTGATTGATGCAACTCATGAAGAAGAGCTTGGAGCCAAAGTAGTTCTGTGGTAGTGTTAGCAAGGGCGCGATACTCAGACTCGGTGGAAGAACGTGACACTGTTTGTTGTTTACGTGCAGACCATGAGACAATATTGTTGCCAAGGTAGATGACATATCCACCCGTGGACTTTCGGTCATCAACACATCCTGCCCAATTCACATCAGAGAAGGATTGCAGGGAGATGGATGATGATGTAGTGATGGTCAAAGACAAGGTAATAGCGTGCTTGAGATAACGAAGGATACGCTTAACAGCTGATCAATGCTCAGTAGTTGGATGTGACATGTATTGACACACTTTATTGACAGCAAATGAGACGTCGGGCCGGGTAAGCGTCACATATTGTAGAGCACCCACTGTTTGGCGGTATAGACTTGGGTCAGGGAGAGGAGATCCACTTTTACAAAGCTTGGTGGTGGAACACATGGGTGTGGTGAGAGGTTTTGCATCGCTCATGTGTGTGTTGTGGAGCAGGTCGACAATGTACTTTTGTTGTGAAAGAAGTAGGCCAGAGGAGGTAGCTTGAACTTGGATGCCAAGGAAGTGGTGTAGACGGCCTAAATTTTTGAGTTGAAATTGATTGCGAAGGTAAGATATGAGGTGGTCAATGTTGATGGATCTGTTCGAGGTGACGAGGATGTCGTCGACATAGACAAGGACATACATGGTGTCAGAATGGGATGGGTAGATGAATAATGATGTGTCTGTTTTGGATGAGGTAAACCCATATGCGTGTAGGGCATGGCTTAATTTGGAGAACCATGCACGTGGTGATTGTTTAAGGCCATAGATGGATTTGCGGAGGCGACACACGCAGTTTGGATAAAGTTCGTCTGTAAAACCGGGTGGTTTGGACATAAAGACGGTTTCAGATAAATCACCATGGAGAAAAGCATTGTCAATGTCGAGTTGATGAATGGGCCACCGTTGGGAGACTACAAGGGTGAGAACGACACGAATGGTGGTAGGTTTGACAACAGGACTGAAGGTTTCATGGTAGTCAATGCCTTCTTGCTGGTGGTAACCTTTGACAACAAGACGCACTTTGTGACAAGCAAGGGAGCCATCAGCATGGTATTTATTGCGAAATAGCCACTTACACCCTAACACGTTCATGGAAGGGTGACGTGGAACAAGCGTCCATGTACCATTTGTGATGAAGACATTGATTTCGTCGGACATGTCAATACGCCAGGCGGGAATAGCTTTGGCTTCTGTCACATTCCGTGGCTCGGGATGGTGGTGTGTGAGGAGAGCTGCGGGAAGGTGATGATTAGTGGTGGTTTGTTTGGATGGTCGGAGACCAACAAGTTGGCGGTAGTCCACTACAGGAGTGTTGCGAAGCAACTGAGGGCGAGGCCAGGCGGGTGGTGGTGATGGTGTAGGGGAGGCTGCAGCAGTGGGAGTAGGGGAAGGTAGAGGCAGTATCGTAGCAGTAGGAGCAGCCAACAGTAGGTTAGTTGACTGTGGCATAGTGGTGGGAGGATCACGTAGAGTAGGTAGGAGATTGAGTTGGGAAATTGGGTGCGTGACGGAAAGCCACAGTTGTGTGTGTGGGTTGGTGGAGGAAGGAGTTGGGTGTGGGGGGACGGCTATATAGGGGAAAGAGCTTTCAATAAATTGGACGTGGCGAGCAATGTAAATGCGCCCAGTGCTGGGATCAAGGCAACGATAGCCGAGGTGATGGTCTGGATAGCCCAGAAACACACATGGCTTAGATCAAAAAATCAAATTTATGGCTGTTATATGGTCGCATGAAGGGGAAAACGGCACAACCAAATGTTTTGAGGAAGTGGTAATCAGGCGTTTGACTATGAAACAGGTGGTAGGGAGTGGAGTGGTTAAGGGTAGGGGAAGGCATACGATTAATAAGGTATACTGTTATTTCAAAAGCATATTGCCAAAATTTTCATGGTACGTCTGACTGGGCAAGAAGGGTAAGGCCAGTGTCAACTACGTGGCAAATTTTTTGTTCAACACCACCATTTTGTTCATGAGTATGTGGGCATGTGAAGTGATGCATGATGCCGTGTTGAGTGTTATATGGAGTAAGGGCACAAAACTCTCCTCCCCCATCAGTCTGAATTGCTTTGACAGTGGTGCTCAGTTGACGTTCAACCAGTTTGTGAAAATGTTAAAAAACCTGAAGTACATCTGATTTGCGAAAAAGAGGAAACAACCAAGAATATTTGGAATGATCATCCACTATTATTAAAAAGTAACGATGGCCACTAGAAGAAAGCATTGGAACGGGACCCCATACATCCAGAAACAGAAGATCTAAAGGAGCAACACTACGTGTAGCTGTAGGGGGAAGGTGAAGATGGGTTGATTTACCCAACATACACGACTGGCAATTATGAAAGGTAGACGATGGCCGAAGCGGTAGTTGCTGGGACGTGACCACTCGATGAACAACTGGAAGACTGGGATGACCAAGGAGCCTATGCCAACACTCCAAAGATGGGCGTTCCGCGAGATGGACCACTGGCTTGCTGGGAGGGTGGAGCTGGATGGAAGGGTGGAGCTGGTAGAGTCTGTCACTGGTGTGGCCGTGAAAAGACGCTGACGTGTCTGAGTGTCCTTAACAAGGAAATGATAAGGGTAAAACTCAAAAAAACATTTGTTATCATGAGTAAAATGGGAAACAGAAAGCAAAGGTTTAGTTAAGGAAGGAACATGAAGTATATTGGTGAGTTTGAGTGGACCAGAAGAAGAAGGAAGCACAAAATTTCCAATGTGGTGAATAGCCAAACCTGCACCATCTCCGACATGTAAACGATCATTACCGGTGTAGGGAGCGATGTGAGTAAATGAGCGGGTGTCCGGCGTTGCATGATGGGTCGCACCAGTGTCAGGAAACCTCTCCTCATAGGGGAAATTTGGAGTAGCAGTGGGAAGACGGGGAGTTGGTAGAAGGCCAATAGCGGTGGCCTGGTGGGCTTGCGGCAGACGGACACGCTGAGCCTGGTGGTCGTAGGGGCAGTGGTAGGCGTTGTGGCCGACACCACCGCAGACAGGGCATGGACGGTGAGGGCGGGAGCGGCCGCGGTCGTGACCATGAGACGCCGACGCCACATGGAGGGGTGCAGAGGAGGCATGTGCGACGTTGGCTATTGCGACAAGGTTGGGTTGAGCGAGTTGTTGTCGAATCTCATGACTGATCAGGAGACTGGTCAGCTCGGGGTAGCTGACGGGTTCTGCCCGGGATGCCAACGAGGCAAAAATATCCTTAAAATCAGGCGCGAGATTGTTGAAGATGATTGCATTGAACGTCAGAAGGGCTAGGGGGTGGCCCGCAACGACGAGTTGATCGACAAGGTGTTTGGCTTGCCAAATGTATGCAGTAACAGACTGGTCAGCTTGCTTGAGTTGTTGAAGCTTATTGTTGAGTTGTACAATCCGAGTGTGCGACGGGGATCCATAGGCGAGATGGAGGTCATGCCAGACATCATACAATGTTTCCAATCCGACAACCCTCCGTCAGGACTTCCTCCGTTAAGGAGGCAAGCAACCAACGTAAGATTAGTTGGTCTTTGTGGTGCCAAATAGCACATGCGGGGTTAGTTGTGGTAGTGGAGAGAGAATTGGGTTCGGGAGATGCAGGCACAGAGGGTGGGGAGGTGGGAGCAACAACAGGTAGTGTGGGAGGTGGGCAGGGTGATGTGCCATCAACAAAGCTGAGCAAATCGAAGCTGCGGAGCAGAGGCATGCATTGAGTTTTCCACAAAAGATAGTTGGTGGAGGACAACTTGATAGAGAGGTTGTGATGGACCTGGTGAACATTGGGCAGGGAGGGGAAGGCGTCGACGGTGGGGAGGTAGAAGAAGAGGAGATTGCAGGCTCTGATACCATATTGAAGTTTTGATAGAAATAAGATGCGAGAAGGATTAGGAGTCCAACGCCTATATCACACTTTATTATTGAATTAGGTTACAGTACATGTATATATAGAGCCCTGACTAACGGATGGGTTCACATATATCGCAGTTACAGTAACATAAATACAACAAACATCAACAACGTGGGAGCAGGCTCTATGTATTGTGCGTGGCCGCTTGCGTAGCTGGAGATCCGTCTTCGGCGGTCTTGACCGACACGTCGTCCTGGAAGTCCGACACAAGCTGGAGATGTGGAGATGTATGAGGACCGTTTAACAGACCACACCTCAATAATATCCCGACCCATGATTTTCTTAAAGACTGCCGACGGACCCATTGTCGTCAAACGACAGAGGACCAGAGGTTGTCGGTCAGATGTCGCGCTCAGGCGCTTAGATTGGAGATGGCGGATATCCGTTGTTCATTGAACATGAACTTGCCTCCGAAACTAGAATCCAAAACCATTTATTTCAGGGAGGGATATGTATTGGTCTCATGGATAGCTTCAGTCCAAAGGTCCCTCTTGCTACTAAAAGCATCCCTGGCACCTCTTGTAGACTGTAGAAGTGAAACGTCAGCGGGCTTAGACGTCCAATCCAGTGCTGACGTGGAGGTTAACTCATCCAACATGTTCTCAAAAGGGTTCTGCTAGGTTGACTCAAAACCACACACAAAACTGCTCCTTTTATATTATGTATGCATAAAAAAAAAGATGTTATGACCCACACCACAATTAACTAGTAAGTATCATGATAACAATATCATTAAGTTAATTGAGATAAGTTAAGTGCTCATGTGGTGATTAGTGCATCATCAAATAGTTAAGGTAAGCTAATTGCTCAAGATGCGATTAGTGTTTTAATTAGCTGAGACAAGCTAATTGGTATAATTTTATTCCTTGAGATTGTAGAGGATCTCGTGCTTGAAAAGTTGCAAAGGAAAATGCTTGATTTGGACCTATGAGGCAAAAGTTATGATCATTTCAATTTCCAGGGTTGAATTTACAATTTTCCAAGTTTTTGGTTTATAAACCCTATTCCTTTCCTATTTCCTTTATCTTATTTGAGCGATCGATTTCCTTAGTCGGTGTACTATAGCAGCGCGACCCGCAGAGGCGAACGGCAGGCGATCCTTGGTCTTCTTGGCCCAATTCAACAACTCATGCCCTCTTCTCTTCTTCCTTTCTTCCTCCTCACTTCTCCCTTCCTCCACTCTATCCGCCTTAGCAACCAGTAGCCCTGCCATCCTACTGCTTGGCCTACGTCTATCTTGCACCAACAAGCTACTGCGTACGGCAGCAACCAACGAGGCCTTTGGGGTGCCCAGCAGTAGGGAAAACTCTTTTGAGCTCTGATTCTGATGACCCTGTAAGATTCGTAGCTTTCCACCATGATTCAACCGCCAATTTGGCTTCTTCCATCAACCTGAGTTGAGCATGCGGCCAGGTTGAAGACAACCCAAAAATGACCTGGAAATATGCTCTAGATGCATTTCTGGACAAATCCGGACATCCCAAACCACTGTGAGTAGAATTTCACTCACTATCCAAGATTTAACTCTGGAAATCGGATTTTTTTTGTTAATTGCGCATTTTTTTGCTGATAACAGCAGTTAATAGGCGTTGTGTGGTATTTGGCGTCACCCAACTTTTTATTTCATAAATCACTTCTTTATGCTTTTATATGATCTAGTTTAGCATCTGATCAGTGTGGTTTGGACCAGTGGAATTGCATGGTTAATCAGAATCTAAATTGCTCAGTCTGAATGTTGAAACCAGTGGCACACGACCAATAAAAGTATGGTTTCGGTATAAACCCAGACAATACAGATTTTAGAAATTTATCAGATGCACAATTTCAAGAAAATGATGATGACATGGAAAGTTAGATGAAAACCCTAGTTGCATGTTTTCTACTTTGTTTAATGAGTGGTTTAATATTTATACAAATTGGCACATTTCTCTGAGATATTATTAGAAATTCTCAATTATTGTTAATAATTCGTGTTATGATACGTAAGTAACTCTTAATTGAGTTATGTGATGCACAAACTAGGATTATGGTTAATGTGTACGTTTTTTTGAGAAATTTCAGATAATTGACAAATGCTACTGACGATTTCTTATATGTGGAGTAATTTACTCTTATCAGTGCAATAAGATGTTCAATTGCATGAATTCAATGTATATGTGCCAAATTGACATAAGTTTGGATTATTTATGAATTTTTAATCTGCCTGCATGCATGATATATGGATTACTCAGTATTTACAATGATTTTGAGTACATTGCTCTGTCAGTTCTCGAATGATATTGTATTGTGATTTGAACTGCAATCAAATAGACGAGGTATCATAGAGATACCAAAACTAATAATAAGTAAGAGAGAGACACAATATAGTAAGAGCTTTCTATGAATAATAAAATAATAGATTTAAGGGCCATGGACACCATAGAACCCCTATGTGAGGTCTGTGCCTTAGGGGTGAAACGACCTAACCTTGGTAGTGTCCAGTATACGGGGGTCGGATCTCGTGTCCAACACTAACCAGAGACAGGATCCTGGTGGCACGAGAGTACAGTTTGTAGTGTCCAACATCAACCAGAGACATGATCCTGGTGGCACTAGAGAGCAGTTTATAGTGTCCAACACTAACCAGACGTCTTGGTGGCACTGGAGTACAAAAAAGCGTTTCCAACACTAACCAGACGTTCTGGTGGCACAGCTTGACTCTCCTCATGTGTACTTAGCTTAGAGGAGGAGTCCAGTTTACGGCACCATAGGAGTGTCGAGGCCAGAGAGTCAGTTTTCCTGCAGCAAACCATGACAACAGTCAGAGTTAGCTATTATGGGGCATCACAACAACTTTGGTATCAGAACATAGGTTGATTGCGTAGTTACTCTAAGTCAAGATCAGGGGATGATAAGAGACCAATATGATTTGGACTTAGGTGTCTTCTTTCTAACTGTAATTTTCTTATAGGAAATGTTCTGTTATACTATTGCAGATGGCAGAAAGAGGACGTGGTCATGAGGACCAAGATGAGAGCCACTTTGGACCTGATCCTCAGGAGATGGGTCCAGGTGGTGGTGAAGAAGTGGATGAGGTAGAGAGAATGTACAAAATGTTTCTTGAGACCAAGGAAAAATATAAGTCGGATAGACGAGCTTCTACCTCGAGTAGCAAGGATTTGATGAGATCCTATGAGCTAGTTAAGAGGCTTGGAGGTATTGAGTTCACAGGAACAACAGACCCTACAATGGCAGATGAATGGCTGAGACAGATTGAGAAAGTGTTCCATCTGATGGAGCTGTCTGAGGAAAGACAAATCAATCATGCAGTTTATTTGCTTAAAGGTGATGCAGAACTCTGGTGGCATGGAGTGGAAGATAAAAGGAAAAGCACGGTACTGACTTGGAAGGATTTCGTTGATGAATTCCATATTAAGTACTATCCACCTATCATTCTGAATGAGAAGATAAGACAACTACAGAATATCAGACAAGGGAATATGTCAGTGGGAGAGTATGAGGCACACTTCACCAGGTTGGTAAATTTCTGCCCGCAACTCGTCCCAAACGATGTGGAAAAGTGTAGAAGGTTCCAAGAGGGATTGAGGCATGAAATTTGACATATTGTATCTGTAATTGGCCAAAGAAAAAGAGAGAACTTTAGAGAGTTTCTTGAGGCAGCAAGGCGCATAGAAGAGTCAGTTAATGCTGATAAGCAGACTGAGAGTAAGAAAAGATCTGGAGACTTTATTAGAAGGGGACAAAGTAGTGGTGGATACAGAGGTGGTGGTGATTTATTTTCAAATATAGGATGAGGACTTGGCTGTTATGGTAGACAAGGATCTAGTTTTTCATCAAGTGGAGGAAGACCTAATTCCGGAAGATGGAGTACACAGTCTACTTGAACACCACCAACTAGGCCTTTCGAATCATCGATTTCAGTGACAGGTCTGCCAAAGAAAGAGATATCGAGGTGTGATATTTGTGGGAAGCCACACTTTGGTTAGTGTTGGGGTACAAATTTTTAGGGTTGTCACAACTGCGGACAGATGGGACACTTTAGAAGGAATTGCCCCCAATTACAACAGTCAACATCACAGGGTTCCCAGTCACAATAGCAGAATGTCCTGAGATAGGCTCCATCTGGAGGACCCAGTTCTTCTGTAGCTTCAGGTTCCCGAGGTGGTGCAACACCTAGTGCTAGGGAAGGACAACATGGACACCGTGGGAGAGGAAGAGCTTCAGGACGTTTCTTCTCTCTAACACCACAAGAATCTATTGTTTCTTCCCGAGTAATTATAGGAGAAATGCTTTTCTTTAATAGCATGTCAGTTATAGTTTTGATAGATTCGGGTGTGACTCACTCATTTATACAACATTCTTTAGCTTGTGAGATTAACCTGTTAACACAAGAATTACCAATTGAGTTGTTGTTGAGAGTTCCATTAGGTGAACCGACAGTGTTGACAGAGTTTTGTCCTGGATGTTTGTTGACTTTTGGTGGTTACACCATCACGGTTAATCTTATACCCCTAGATGTTAACATGTTTCACGTTATCTTGGGTATGGATTGCCTAGAGACGTATCGAGTTCGACTCGACTGTTGGAAGAAGGAGGTTGTCTTTCAACAGGGTGAATTTTCTTGTGTCTTTTTTGGAGATAGGAAAGTCTTACCTACGTGTATCATATCGGTTGCTGTAGATGATAAGATGCTACAGAAAGGTTGTGAGGCGTTCTTGGCACATGTGGTAGATACTAGAGCAGAAAAGAGCACAATCAGCCCATGGGATGTGCTAGTAGTCTGTGAGTTCCCAGATGTTTTTCCAGATGAGTTGCTAGGTCTACCTCCTAAAAGAGAGATAGACTTTGAGATCCAGGTGTTGCCAGGTAGTCAACCTATAGTGCTTCCATCATACAAAATGGCACCTATAGATTTAAAGGAACTCAAGATCCAGTTACATGAATGACTGGATAAGGGTTTCATTCGACCTAGTTCTTCACCATGGGGAGCTCCAGTCTTGTTTGTGAAGAAGAAAGATGGTACTATGAGATTATGTATAGACTACAGACAGTTGAATGAGATCACTATCAAGAACAAGTACATGCTGCCAAGGATAGATGATATGTTTGATCAGTTGCGTGGATCGACAATCTTTTCTAAGATAGACTTGAAATCTGGATATCATCAATTGAGGATAAAGGCTTCAGATATTCCCAAGTCAGCATTCAGAACAAGATATGGGCATTATGAGTTTCTGGTCATGTCGTTTGGACTGACTAATGCCCCAACAACTTTTATGGATATGATGAACTGGATTTTCAAGCCGTTCTTGGATCAGTTCATAGTGGTTTTTATAGATAACATTCTAATTTATTTCAGAGATGATGAATAGCATGAGCAACATTTGAGGATAGCATTACATTTGTTGAGACAACATCAATTATACGCTAAGTTAAGTAACTGTGAGTTCTAGTTATCTGAGGTGTCTTTTCTTGGACATGTCAACTTAGGAGATGGAGTAAGTGTTGACCCTAAGAAAGTTGAGTCTATTCTACAGTGGGAGTAGCCTAAGACTCCTACTAATATTAGAATCTTCTTAGGATTGGCATGTTACTATAGAAGGTTCATCCAGAACTTTAGTGTTATAGCGTCGCCTCTGACACGTTTAATGAGGAAGAATGCAACGTTTGTCTGGTCAGACAACTGTGAGAAAAGTTTTCAGATCTTGAAGAAGAGGTTGGCTACAACACCAGTGTTGATCTTGCTCGAGGCAGATAAGGGTTACATAGTGTTTTGAGTGATGCTTCTAGGAGAGGTTTAGGCTGTGTTGATGCAGGAAGGCAAAGTAGTAGCCTATGCATCTAGACAACTTAAGAAAAATGAGGAGAATTACCCAACACATGATCTGGAGCTAGTTGCAGTAGTCCATACTCTTAAGACATGGCGTCACTATCTTTATGGTGAGGCATGCCAAGTGTTTACAGATCATACGAGCTTGAAATTTATCTTCACCTAGAAGGATATGAATCTTAGACAGCGAAGATGATTAGAATTGATCAAAGATTATGATGTGACGATATATTATCATCCTAGTAAAATGAATGTGGTAGAAGATGCCCTCAGCAGGATGTCAAGTTCAACATCAGATGTATTCTCTATGGCATGTTACAAGAGAGACCTGCTATTAGAGATATGTAAGTTAAACTTAGACTTAGGGGTGACATGGCAGAGTGGTTTGATTGCACAGATGCAAGTTAAGCCTACTTTTTATGATCAGATCAAGGAACTTCAACAGAGTGACAGTGAGTTACAACAGATCATGCGTGATATGACAAAAGGAAAGAGATCAGAGTTCAGGTTCTCAGATGATGGTTTGTTATATCAGCATGATAGGTTGTGTGTACCTAGAGACAATGATTTGAAAGAACATATTCTTGAGGAATCACATGCATCGATGTACGCCATGCATCCAGGTAACACTAAGATGTACATGAATCTTAAGGAGTTGTATTGGTGGTCAGGTATGAAAAAGGATGTAGCTGAGTACGTGGCTAGATGTAGTGTGTGCCAGCAGGTTAAGGCTCAACATCAGAAACCTGCAGGTACCTTGTAATCTCTTCCTATACCAGAGTGGAAATGAGAACATATCATAATGGATTTTGTGATAGGGTTTCCCATGACACCTAAAGGTTGTGACTCGATATGGGTGATTGTGGATGGACTGACTAAGTCTGCTTACTTTCTTCCTATTAAGTCAACATTTGATGTTCCAAAGTTGGCTAAGATATACATGGATGAAATTGTTAGGCTACATGGTATTCCAGTTTCAATTATATTTGATAGAGATCCTAAGTTCACATCCAGGTTTTGGAATCAGTTGCATCGTGCTTTGGGTATAAAGTTAAGATTCAATACAACTTTTCACCCACAGAAGGATGGTCAGTCTGAGAGGACTGTTCAGACTCTTGAGGACATGATGAGAGCATGTGTCTTGCATTTCAATGGAAGTTAGGAAGAACACTTGAGCCTTATAGAGTTTGCATACAATAATAGTCATCATTCCCGTCTTGGTATGGCCCCATATGAAGCTCTGTATGGTAGGAAGTGTAGATCACCCGTATGTTGGTACGAGTTGGGTGATAAATAGATTCTTGGACTAGAGATAGTAGATTTGACTATCGAGAAGATAATAGTGATCAGAGAGTAGTTGAAAGCTGCACAAGACAGGAAGAAGAGTTACACTGAGTAGAGACGTAGACCTCTTGAGTTTCAGGTTGGTGATGAAGTGTATCTGAATGTTTCACCATGGAAAGGAGTGTTGAGGTTTGGCAAGAGAGGCAAACTGACTCCTACATTTATGGCCCCGTATCCTATCATTGAGAGGATTGGACCTGTAGCCTACATGTTGGATTTGCCATATGAGTTGGCTAATTTACAAGATGTTTTCATGTATCGATGCTGAAGAAATGTTACCCTAGTATAGAGAAGATAGTGGATCCAGAACCTACACAGCTCAGACCAGATGTGTCCTATGTTGAGGGACTAGTACAGATAGTTGATCATAGGATCAAGAAGCTTAAGAATCATGAGATACCATTAGTAAAAGTTCTGTGGAGGAACCACAACTTAGAGGAAGCTATGTGGGAACTTGAGTCAGAGATGCGTAATAAGTTTCCTTTTCTCTTTTAAGAATTTCGAGATGAAATTCTTATAAGGGAGGGAGATTGTTATGATCCACACCATAGTTAACTAGTAAGTATCATGATAAAAACATCATTAAGTTAATTGAGATAAGTTAAGTGCTCATGTGGTGATTAGTCAAGTAATTAAGCTAAGCTAAGTACTTAAGATGCGATTAGTGTTTTGATTAGATGAGACAAGAGAATTGGCATGTTTTTATTCCTTGATATTGTAGAGGATCTTGTTCTTGAAAAGTTGCAAAAGAAAACACTTGATTTGGACCTACGAGGCAAAAGTTATGATCATTTCAATTTCCCGGGTCAAATTTGCAATTTTTCCAAGTTTTTGGTTTATAAACCCTTTTCCTTTCCTATTTCGTTTATCTTCTTTGAGCGATCGATTTTCTTAGTCAGTGTACTATAGCAACACGACCCGCAGAGGAAAACAGCGGGTGATCCTTGGTCTTCTTGGCCCGATTCAACGACACATGCCTGCTTCTCTTCTTCCTTTCTTCCTCCTCACTTCTCCCTTCCTCCACTCTATCCGCCTTAGCAACCAGCATCCCTGGCATCCTACTGCTTGGCCTATGACCATCTTGTAGCATCAAGCTACTACATATGACAGCAACCAGGGAGGCCTTTGGGGTGCCCAGTAGTAGGGAAAGCTCTCTTGCGCTCTGATTCTGAGGACCCAGTAAGATTCATATCTTTCTGCCATGATTTAGTCGCCAATTTGGCTTCTTCCGTCAACCTGAGTTGAGCGTGTGGCTTCTGTGTATAGAAGGACCATAAACAATTAAATCCAAGGTTGAACACAACCCAAAAATTGCCCAAAAATAGGCTCTGGACGCATTTCTGGACGAATCCGGACATCCCGAACCACTATGAGTAGAATTTCACTCACTATCCAAGATTTAACTCTGGAAATCAGAATTTTTTTGTTAATTGTGCATTTTTCACTGATAACAGAAGTTAACAGGAGTTGTGTGATATTTGGCATTTCCCGACTTTTTATTTCATAAATCACTTCTTTACGCTTTTATATGATCTAGTTTAGCATCTGATCAGTGTGGTTTGGACCAGTGGAATTGCATGGTTAATCAGAACCTAAATTGCTCAGTTTGAATGTTGAAACTAGTGGCACATTACCAATAGCAGTATGGTTTGGGTATAAACCCAGGCAGTACATATTTTAGAAATTTATTAGATGCACGATTTCAAGGAAATGATGATGATATGGAAAGTTAGACGAAAATCCTAGTTGCATGTTTTCTACTTTGTTTAATGAGTGGTTTAATATTTATACAAATCGGCACATTTTTCTGAGATATTATTAGAAATTCTCAATTATTGTAAATAATTCGTGTTATGATACGTAAGTAACTCTTAATTGAGTTATGTGATGCACAAACCAAGATTATGGTTAATGTGCACATTTTTCGAGAAATTTCAGATAATTGACAAATGCTACTGACGATTTCTTATATGTGGAGTAATTTACTCTTATCAATGCAATAAGATGTTCAATTGCATGAGTTCAGTGTATATGTGCCAAATTGACATAAGTTTGGGTTATTTATGAATTTTCAATATGTTTGCATGCATGATATATGGATTACTCAGTATTTACAATGATTTTGAGTACATTGCTCTGGCAGTTCTATAATGATATCGTATTGTGATTTGAACTACAATCAAATAGATGAGGTACCATAGAGATACTAAAACCAAGAATAAGTAGGAGAGAGACACAATATAGTAAGAGCTTTCTATGAATAATAAAATAATAGATTTAAGGGCCCTGAACACCGTAGAACCCCTATGTGAGGTATGCGCCTTAGGGGTGAAACGACCTAACCCCGACAGTGTCCAGTATACTGGGGTCGGATCTCATGTCCAACACTAACCAGAGATAGGATCCTGGTGGCGCGAGAGTATAGTTTGTAGTGTCCAACATCAACCAGAGACATGATCCTGGTGGCACTAGAGAGCAGTTTACAATGTCCAACACTAACCAGACGTCCTGGTGGCACTGGTGTACAGAAAAGCATGTCCAACACTAACCAGACGTCCTGATGGCACGACTTGACTCTCCGCTTGTGTACTCAACTTAGAGGAGGAGTCCATTTTATGACACCATAGGAGTGCCGAGGCCAGAGAGCTAGTTTTCCTGCAGCATACCAGGACATCAGTTAGACTTAGCTATTCTGGGGCATCACAAAAGAGGTAACAAATCAATCTCTTCTTCTTTGTCTTTATGCACACATAAAAATAATGAAAAAATAAGTGTAGTTTTATGTGTTGGTTTTAATCCACATAGCAATTCCCTTCTTAAAATGAATTAGGTTTTTCTTGATGTACTCGTTGGAAGGACGAGTGGTGGAAATATTTTCATCCCTATTTTGCGGGTTGAAATGGTTGATTGGACATTCTTAATTTGTATTTAGATAGATTTATATTTGTAACAACCTTTCCCACTAAAATAACAAATATGTCAATTCTGGTTGATGTTTTCAATTTTAAAATAAATAAGATTGAAAAAATTGAGTTGAAATTGGGACAGGTCAAAACTTGATTTGCGGATCATGTCGATTTAGTTTGAACTCATGTGTTGTTAAACACAAACTACAATCACAACACAATCAAATCATTATATTTATTGATAAAAGAGAAACTTAGATCTAGTTTGGACCTGAGCTTAGTATCGTGCCAAACACACCCTTAGAAAAACAAACATCCCGAAAGTGTGTTGAATCATTATAGTCAATAATTTTTTTTACATGTCGTATTGGGATCAGATCCCCCCTCTCTCTATTTATAATTTAGGTACAAACATGATTAAATAAACAATCCCAAGACGGTATCTACTTTTGTTGATGCTAAGATGTGCAAGATGAAATGTCCTTAAGAGTATATTCATGACTCTTGATGACAAATGCAGTCTAGTAGACTACTGATTCAGCCCTATTTTAGGGCTTCATCTTGTGTCATTTTGCTCTTCAATCACATCTATATCTATTAGATTACATGTTATTCCTCCCAATGTGCTTATTTGTATAAAATGTACTTATGGACATTATTTGCATGTTTTTCAGGCATTTGGATCACCCTTGATGGAAGAGAGAGAGAGAAGAGTGATCCTAGGGTTTCTCTACCCTTGGAGAGACCCAAAGTGAAGTCATATGCTCCCTCAACCTACCCCTAGTGGCCAAAGATCCATTGAGGAAAAGATGTCCAAAAAAATCCGAAGAACAAAGTCAAAGTGCTGATCCAGGACCCACCACGGTCGTTCTGTACAGAACGACCATTCTACACAGAAGCAGAACGGGCATCACACATCACCACGACCACCATCACCCATCTCACCACGGCTGTGCTACCCTCAACCCCCCACGGCCGTGGTGACCACCACGGGCGTGCCCGTTTCTGTTACACCCCGATCTCACAATTTCCTCAAATCATGAGATTAGGGCGTAAGATAGGATTTATATTTAACACAAAGAACACCCTTAACTTTTTCTTTTCCTTTAAACTCTTGATTCTCTGCAATGAACCACATAACATCCTAACAAAGGAATCAGAACATTTCTTTACTAATCAGACTTCAATAGTAAAGATACATGTGTAAGCATTCACGATGTCTTTCACACATTATGCACATTAAACTTGCTAATTAGCATACATATCAAAGAGGAACAATATTACACATTGTAATTACAACTCTCTCTCTAAAACTCTTACTGAGGACCTAGAGTGACAAGGACCGACTGACTCAACTAATCTCATACTTGACTCCTGTGGCAGATCTACTCTGACGCTCTGATCATCTTCAAGTCCACGCGGTTAACCCTAAAAATGTTTGAGTAGAGGGGTGAGCCTACCCGCTCAGTGAATGAGTACTTCATGGAAACAGACTAATGCACTAATGTGATTACAGATATAATTTGAATAAACGATATGAAATTTAACAACAACAAATACTACACTGAGCAGTTCTAAAACAATATAATTGAGATAACAAAGAATGTAAATATTGCATCCAAAGAATAACTACTAGAAGACTATGCTTCTAGTCTTTCTTAACTCTTTCATTTATAAAGAACTCTGTGAACCTATATGATCATATTTTAACTTATGCCCTAATCATATGCAGTGTACTCTGCATATAAAGATCCATAACAAATTCATGCTACGACCCCACCGTACAAGACTTAGCGACACACCCGGGAAATGCTAAGTCTGACGCCAGCCCTGCTCTGCCACAGGGTCACTGGCTCGCCGGCTAGAAACATAGGCTCTACGGCCTTAAAGCACTACTCTGAGTGCACCAGACTCCTCCTTAAACCTGAGTACACCGGCGGAGAGTCACAGGGTTACCTTCGTGACACAAGCACGAATGGTGTTAGATAACCGTGTTTTCCTTTTTGCCCAGTGCCATCGTGACACAAGCACGATTGTTGTTAGACACTGCATTTTCTCTTTCCTCGTTTGTCCGTAACACAAGCACGGATGATGTTGCAACACGAGTTTCACCCCTAAGTTGCAGATACCTCTTAGGGGTTCTACGGTGTTAGGGCACTTAGGTCTATTAATTAATTAACATGTAAATATCTTAGCTCATGTATTCAACATATACCATGTCTCAGTAACATCCCTTTCTAGGGCATGTCATATCTCATCACCTGCAATTTATGAGATATGTATTGAAATATAAGAAGCCCTGCAGTATGTAAATATCATTTCAGGGAGAACAAGCATATAAAGTTAAATGCACTAGAAACATACAATTTAACAATTAAGCATCACCACATCTCATATCGAGACCTTTCATATTACCATAGCATGATTCATTGAACACCCTATCCTTAGGGTTTCATTTGCCTTATTCATTCATCACATGCCAACACCCTACTCTTAGGGTTGCATTTGCCTCATTCACCTTTTCATTTACCTCATTCACTTGTCACATGGCTCTCATAAGGATTTCATAGGATATAAGCATTCACTAAATAAAGATTGTTTCCAACAAATCGTATGCAATCAATATAGACATGAAACCATGGAAATTTAACTAAATTTAGGTTTTCCATATCATCACTGCGATATCATGTATCCAGAATAAGATTCAATTAAGATAACCCACGAGGTACATCCTAACCACTTATAGGATTACTAGTCCTTTTCAATAAGGTTGAAACTCTAGCGATATCTCAATTAGGTCAAACCCTAATTACATCATTTGATATAAATCTAAAAGCATTCTCACTTGAAAGTGTTGTATACGTATCTGATATGAATCTACCATTTAGGAGTCATTCAAACAGAGAAGGAATCCATATCATATCAATTTGCAACAATCTTAAATCAAACGGACATTTTAGGTTTTAGAATCACATACTAAGCAATTAGGGATTTGGATGCTATAATAAAATTCGTGCATTAGAATGTTTGAAGGAAGAACCCACTCACCATAAGGTGTGAAAACACCTCACAACTGCAGCTCAACTCAGGGAATCTCGAATTCCTATCAAATCCCTAGCAAATCTCCCAATTCTTCTTCCATTCAACTCGGGAACCTTGAAAAAGAGGGATTATGAAGAAAGGGTGAGAAAAGAGGGAATTTCGACATCATCTTGGATCAAATCAGAGCATGGACGGAATCTTGACATGAGAGAGAAGATTCACCATAAAAGTCTATGCAAAGGATCCAAACTTACTTGATTTCACCACTCTTGGGACCGCAGAACCCTAATTCAGCAATTCCTCCTCTTTCTCCACTCAAGCCCTAACTCTCCCTCTCTCTCTAGATTTTCATTTCTCTGGAGTGAATGACGAAGAATGAGAGCTGTGTGTGTGTGTGGTTGCTCATATAAGTCAATTGAGCTGCTTGGGTCAATTGCATATTGACCCAACACTTAACTTTAATTATATAGGCTGAATATTCAGTTATACAAAAGTTACTGTAATTCGTTTATTTCAGAGATCAAACATTCTCTAACAATTATGGGAATTTAGCAAGTTGTTAATAATTGTTCTATAAAGCTTCAGTTAAAATTTGAGATCATTTGGAATTACCAATAAATAATTAAAAATAGAACAGTGCACTGCTATATTGCAGTCTGCAAAATATTCGGCCGAGTTTGTCCTGCACAAACTCGACCGACACCCTTACTGTAGGGATTCAAAAGTCATCCAAAAATTATTCCAATTTAACAGAGTGTCTATAACTGTGTTTTTCAAGCACAGTTAAAATTTTAGATCAATTGGATATACCAATAAAAAGATAAAATTCAATTACCACACTGCTGTAAAATTCTGGAAATGTGATCGGCCGAGTTTGAAACTCGACCGATAAACAGGTCAGAACATTCTTCAAAAATTCTGATATTTACCAATATTGTTCACATTTTATATATACAAATCATATCCAAATTTGAAGTAAATCAGAGTTACACATAAAATACTAAAAATCATTTAGCGAGACATTTTACTTAACAAATTCTGTATTCATGCATCATCAAAACCCTATTTTTGGGCCGATTAGGGTTTATGCTTCTCAAACCCTAATTCTCAAGACAAAAGAACATTTAGACTTCTTATCATAGTTAAAACATCCTAATTGTGTTATCGCCATTAATTAGATTTTAAGAATGATTATTCCAATTAATCTTTGCAATTGTCTAGGTAAACCCTAGTTTACCAATTAAGCTCAGATGGGGTCGTAACAGTTTCAGTGCAAAAACGACCGCCAACCTGACTTTTGACCATTTTAATTCCCACAACCATTATATCCTACCACGACCGTGCTCACCCCTATCCACCATGACCATTCTCACCCCTACCCACCACGGTCGTGCTACTCACAAAACCTACCCATTTTTGCACTGCTTTACCCATATAGCTGACCTGCCTAAATCACACGTTCGAAAATGGAGCGGATTTGAAGTAGTCAGACTTTTAAATTTATAACCCGAAACCTTCTAGTCCCCTGAAACTTTATTACGGGGTCAAAGTATATATACGGGGTCGAACACAGGGACAAGTGTGGCAGTGTTGGGAACGCGGAATCAACACGTTACACTTCGGTATGGGTAAGGAGATGATAAAGTTCCCCAAGGGAACAACAGGCTAAGATCGATAAAATAAAAGAAAACTATCTCCAACTGGAGCTACGAGGAAAATTAAGATTTTAAAGGTTTATCAGTTTTTAGGGTTTTCACGCAACAGAAACAGAGAGGATAATACTATTGCTTTTAGTAAGGAACGAAGGAGAAAGCTTCGGTAAAACAAGCGGCAGCAGAAACATCTTGTACCCCTTCTCTCAAAGCGGGTACCTCTAACTAAGCATCAACATCTCTCTTGAGGTTGCTGGTCTTAAGTTAGAGTGGAAAGGTTACTAAAGCAACTCTGATCCTGGGCACTGTCGTACTCCCATATCGGACCAAACACTAGAGCCACAACACCTCTCTCGAGGCTGCTGCAACGGGAAAACACGATTCGGTAGCTAGTCGAAATGTGATCTAAATGTACAAGCTAGAGTTCAGATGCTAAACAAAACAATCATCCAACAAAAGGGACCAAACATAAAGCAGCAGATAATTAAAACTCTTCTAATTCCATTAGTATAAAATGGGTCTGGTTACATTGCATAAGTAAAGAAAGTAAATGACTGAAATAAGTAAAGATAAATGTCGCCTTCTTGATTTAGAAGGGCGACAGGCAGTAGCAGATCCCCAAGATCCCTCCAGCTCGATACCAGGTGGGAGCCATGCCCGATACGCCCGTGTCGGGCGGCACACCCTCTCGGGCGACACGCTCATGACGGGCGGACGTATCGTGCGGGGATCTCATGCCCGATACGATCGTGTCGGGCGGCACCCTCTCGGGAGACACGCCATCACTGGTGATGTGTATCGGGCTTGGTATCATGTCGGGCCAGAGTTTTGCTTAGAGTATCAGGTACTCATATCGGGTGTCCTTGTTGGCCGATATCGGTCTACTGCGGTGCCCGGGGCCGATCTTAAGTGAACCATTCCCTCCCTCTAGGGTTGGGGAAGTGCTCACCTAGTATCGCCTGGTACACCTCTGAGGCACGACACGCTAGCTCCAGATGTGTTCCCAAGTTGGCTTTCAAGAGATTCTGACCCATCCCATCGGAGTCCTGTAGCTGCTATTTATAGGCAGCGGTTGGGGGAAGTTGTGGTTCTCCGGATGCCACGTTCGCGGATTCGGGGATGCCCGATATGCATGTCTCCCGACACAAGGATGTCGGGCTGTAAGTGTGTCCGTCATCGTGACGAGTGGCGCCTTCCGGTGGGTGGCCTGTATCGCGCGACACACTTCAGCAGTCGTGGCGAGTCCGGCTCTCTGTTGGGTAAATGGCGTATCGCTCGTCCGCTCCTTCTTGCGTGGCACCTTCGTGTCGCACGGTAGTGTATCGTGCTACCCTGCGTCGGGCAGCAAGCGTATCAGCCGACTGGTTGGTAAGAAGGCCGATGCAGGTGGAACACGTTCGTGGGCCAGGACGGGCCTTTTTGCTGATAAATGAGTTGAAAATCGAGGAAAACTCTGCAAAAGATGATAATATTGAGTTAAGAGCGTAGCGTGGCCTGTTTATGCAAAAACATGACAAAAATGAGAGGAAAACCATTTAAAAGGGCAGATTTGATAATGAAATAAGGGCCAAAAACATCACAAAATTTGGTGTTATCAATAGCCCCTACTTAACCTAGTGCCTCCCCCACACCTATATTGTTACAACCCAAATTTTTTGGGTTCTTTTGGTGGGAAATGTGATTTCTCATATTAAAGATATTTGAAAAAATAAAGATATGATTTGTTTTGAATAAATGGATTTCGTTTACAATAGCTTTGATGATTGTTTTGTAGGCTTTATTAGCTATTGGACCCAATAACAAGGAAGAGACAAAAGGAACTCCATTATTAATAAGAAATGGAGAAAATAAAAATGTAGAAACCTCTAGAAGGAAGATATATATAATCCAAAGGTGGATTTCGTTCCTCTTGGGTTCCTTAGGTTCCAAGGAGTCCAAAGTTGCAAAAAGAAAGCAATAAGAAAAGAAAAGATCAATTAAGTATTTCTTTATTAAGAAAGAAATTGAAAATAATGAAAAATGTGGGAAATAAATGGAAAAGAGGTATAATTGAGTTATCCTTGGAGGAATTTCGTATCCCAAGGATTCCTAATGTTAAAAAGGGATACCAATGAGGAAAATAAAAGAGAAATAACGAGAAATCCTCAAAAAGAGATATTTTGATAAGAAATAAATAAGATGATGAGAGATAATGGATAAAAGATAATTAAAAGGTTAAGGTATATCCCTAAGATGGGATTTCGAGCCATTAAGGTTCCTTGAGGTTCAAGGAACCTAGAATAAATAATTTATTATCAAAGGAAAGAGAAAATAAGTGAGAAATATACATAATTGAGTAATATCTTGCACCTAATGAAAAGACATGCTTTCTTTTAGATAATGAGCCCAATTTTGGTAGAGAGGTAGATAAAGTTATTATTAACTTTCTCTCCAAATTTGGGAGCAACTGGATAGACCGTTTGGAAGATATGATTTTTACAAGTCTTATTAAAGTGGAAAGATAACCATGCAATTGTATTATGTCGCATATATTTTCCTTTTTCTAAAAAGGATAGTTTTTGTCACGTGCAACAGAAGCCGTTGGATCCATGATCCAATGATGCATGAGCATCACCTAGATTGGGAAAGAAAGTAGAGAAATGAGATCTTTGATCTCAGTTTTCTCGCAAACCCGACCATGTGCAAAGCTGGAAAGGGTAGAGACGGCTCCAGGGGAGGATTCCGAGCCAAACTATCCAAAATTTTAGGTAGTTTAGGAGGCTCTAGAACGAATTCCCAAACCACAGGGAACCTTGGCGGCGATGAAGGATCAAGAACCCTAATTTGGATCCCCCACCTATATATATAGGAATACCCTTGGCTTCGGCCAAGTCCTATGAACACGAACATCATGGTTCTAGCCCTAATTTACCTCTATCCCTTTTGATTGTCCTTTCTCCAGCAGCAACCCCACTGCACTGCTATCGTGAGCAGAGCTAGAAGACGAAGAAGGAGGAGAGGAGCGGGTGTCATAGGATTGGAGTCCACCGTGGGCTCGCGTGGGAGTAGAGGGCCGAGATCTATTCAGCAGTTCAGAGTGGTGTGAGTGAGCACAGTGGATGACCGCCGCACGATCTGTGTGCCGGTCAGTGCAACCATGATCGAACGGATGGCTTTTTCTGACTTAAGGTAATAACTTGCCTCTCTGAGCAATATTCAAGAAAAGTGTCGAATCTTAGATAAATCAATAAAAATAGATCCTTTGGCCGAAAAATGCAAGTAAGTAGTGCTTTTTGATCAGAAAAATGCGTAGAAAATGATAAAAATGATATTAGAGCCTAACTGTAAATACTATTCAATAAGTATAGGGTTTTGTATCTTTTAATGCATTAAATAATGGAAAAACCCTAAAAAGAGATAAAAGCAATCATGATGAATCTTGATTTTTGTTTTGATCAATGTTAACCTGTTAAGAGTAAAGCAAAGGGTAAAATCATAAAAGGATGATTAATATGTTACTTTTAGGGTTTTTGTGATCATTCACATAGTTTAATGGGATAAAAACCCTAATTTGGGAAAACATGAGTTTTAGTGGTTACAATTCGAAATTTTCCAGTATACAACTGAAATCTAATGATTCTTGAACATAATTTGGATTAAAGAATCCTTATTGAAGATAATGGAGGATTAGGGTTAAGTTCATAATGCTTAATTAATGAGATTGAGTAATTACAACCTATTGGATATTAAAGGTTAGATATGATAGTTCTAAGCTATTTCAACTATAAATACTCCTAATTGTGGATAAATACCCTTAATATAGTAATTAGGGTTTTCAAACGAATAAAAGATAGAATTAATGGCAAATCAAGTCCATATGCGATGTAGACCATAATGAACTTTGAATTGATGATAAATGAGCATAATGATCTTGTCATGGATTAAAAGGATAAAAATAGTAGCTTTAATGTAAAAGTGGCTTAATGGACTTAATTAATGTTTAAGTGTGCCTTTAAATCGAAATTAGGGTTATATGATAACCTTAGTAACTTTAATAATGAATAGAGGTGATAATTAGGGTTTGTGAGTAATTGAATAAAATTAGGGTTAAAATAGTAAAAGATGAAGTAAAACCCTAATGGAAATGGAAACCCTAAAAGTGGGATAGAAACCCTAGGAAGTGAGCTAAGTTTAGTAGATCTAGATGACGTGAGTAATAAAAGGACAATTGAATGATTGTTTCATGTTCTTGATGTGTGTGCTTGCTTAGTTGGATTTCTTACTTGCATGTATTAATTCTATCTTAAATCAGCCCAACAGATATGTGGTTAATTATGGTTAATCACATTAGTTTCCCAAGGGTTTTTCAAATGTTTCCTCGCATTGAATGCAATCTAAACAGTTGGATGTTCATACTTGAAAAATTATAAAGTCACTATGGTTATCACAATTATAAAGAAGTGTGTATTCTCGCACCTACATGCCACCCTGATGGATGATGCAAAAGGTCAGGCCCAGGAGGGTTGACCCATGAGCACCATGAGTGGTGACCCCGGGCACCAAGTTTGGGAATGAGAAGGTGGCCTGTGATATTGCATGACTAGAGGGCACCATGAGTGGTGACCCCAGGCACCAAGTTCGAGATTGAGAAGGTGGCCTTAAGTCATTGGAAAAAGAAACTCTAAGGTGGGTATGCCAGGGTTAGGGCAAAAGCGGTGGAGAATGTCATACTGAAAAGCATAAATTGGCTTGTTAATTAACTTGATTGTGGCAATTAGATTGTTATCCATATGTGCAAACTTTTGGTTGTCCCCACATACCAGTATATTTCGATATACTGACCAACATTTTGTTTGTCGGCGTTTTAGGTACACGTTTGAAAAGAACCAATAGTAAAGTGCCATATGTGAAATTAATTAAGAACTAAAGTTCAAAGGAGGATTAGTTAGAGTAGACTCCTGATGCGGATAGATGGATATATCCCAGTTTTGGAAAAGGTATGCAAAGTTTTATTTTATACCCGTTTTTAGTTTAGTTGGTAAAATTTGTTAATTGTTATTGATTATTTGTCGAACCTTGGATCCGGATTATTAGATAACGGCTCTGACCTTTCAGTCTCCCTTAAATGGGGGTTACTGGGAGGCGGGGTCATTACAATTAGTATCAGAGCATAGGTTCCTCATTTAATCTTTAATAATTATTAAATTTTACAAACTCTATAGAACCCAAGGGAGTTATTAGAGGAATTTTTGAAAGATAGAGGTGTCTAGAAAAGGATCACGCCCGAGGGCTGACAAGATTTTCCTCCACACCGCTAGTTGGAATATGAGGAATCCTAGATCCATGTGACTGTCTGGCTAAAGTCTCAGGATCTGAGTTGAAATAAGATACCTTTAGGACTCTCTCATCTTGTTCATCCCTTCTCAACTCAAATGATGTTAAGGATAATAAGGATTAGGTTTTTCTCTCTTTTCCTCACCCTGTTGAGGTATGGGTAAGGTTGATAAGGTTTAAGAAATCCTCCACCAAATTAATAAAAGAATGTAAATAAGATGTCATGGACATAAGCTTAATAGATTAAGCGTAAAAGAATAGATACATGCTTAGGTTGTATGACATAAGTTGTCATGCCCTCAGGAGAGACCTGAGGCTAGACCTTTTTGTCAGGAGGATAAGTAAAGAGAGTTAGTTTGGAGGTAGAGACCTCCATTAAAAGTAGAGACCTGACACATCCTCTGAGGATGATGTTAACCCTAACCCTACATGAAGGTTAGAGAGAGAGATGACATGATGAGTAAGATGTCGTGGTAGACCAGGTGTTTGGATGGACATGCCTTGGATGCCATATGAGCCATGATAAGTTGGATGGCTGAGTACCTTGGGTGACCCAACCCTAGAAAGGGTCTTACATGTTCGAGCAAAGGATAGCTCCTTCCTTGATGAGGATAGAGAAGAACCTATAGAACCCCCATGAGATTATATGAGCATGGCATAGTAGGCACCCATAGTATGTCAGTCGTGCTAAAACACTGGCCAAGGGATTATGTTGGAAGCTGATGAGATAAGCATGAAGAGCTATGGATAACCATGAGAAAATGTAATAGGATTCACCCACGTGGAGGTATGCTTGTGAGCTTGATCCTTCTTGGAGAAAGAACCTCAGGTAGTAAGGTTGTTTGTAAGATTATCTCTAGAGAGAGAGAGAGAGCAGGAACCATGCAAGAAAATCGGAAGCCTAGACTCCGAAATGTGAGGAAAAGTGGGAGTTGAGGATGATGTGACCTAAGTGGATGTTTGTGGTTGCCTCATACTAGATCCTTGGAGGCTGATGATATCTTGGTGGCCATTAGAGGAATCAAACCCTAGAGAGAGGATGAGTCAGCTGGTACCTCTATACCTTTGGTATAGATGAGAGGAAGAGTTCCTTAGACCTGAAGAGGTTTAGTAGCAGGTTGTGAGGCCTTGTACCTTGTTGGTTGTCCTTGAGGAGGACTCCACACTAAAGTGTTTCTCGAGTAGGAGGATGACCGTAAGTGCATGTCATACCTTGTACATGTTTGGTTCGTGGTTAAGAGGTTGAGCATGCAGTTGGACACCTAAAAGGTGAACCTAGGCCTAAGAGGGGAAGTGGTGTACCTGATGCTCATGATGAGATTTGAGTTTCTATAGATTCGAGCATGGTACCCCTCATGGTGAGAGGAGAGGAAAACCCCTTAAGTTTAAGGTATGGTTGATGAACCCCTCACAATGAAGTTGATGACATGGAAGGTATGATCTTGATCCAATGTTGAGGATGAGAACAAGTGTGACCTAGCATGGTTTAGTAGGTGGCCAGCAGATGCCTTGGTGGCTTGATAGGGTTAAGCATACTCATGTGGATATAAACCCTAGACATAAAGGTGTTTGTGACCTTTGTAATCAAGGGGTATAGTTTCCTCCCATCCTGGGAGAGGGACCCTTTGGTAGGGCATATACATGTTTTGTTGGTTGAGGTAACCTAAAGAGGTCTCATAGGATTTTGTGAAGCTAAGTGAAGGGTACATGGTATGAGAATGAACCTATAAGACCCATATATAACCATCTCTAAGTGCATGTGGTTGTGTTACCATGGAGGTAATCGGTATGGGGCATGACCAAGGTAGGTAGGTTGCCATGACCCCTATGAAAGGATGAAAGTCAACCCATGAATGCAGAGAGAGATGACGACAGCTTGGGGTAAGGTTATAAGTTGAACATGTACTATGTTAGAATCCTAAGTCTATCCTAGGGTCAGGTAGGAATAAGACCGATGAAAGTAGGAGTTGCCTAATTCCCTAGTTGTACATGACCATAGGGTCGGGAGGTAACAACTATCATTGTCTGAGGGCAATGGGTTAGGAGATTGATCACCTTCATGAACTCATGGGACCCAAAAGGGCAGATGAGTAGGGCACTCTTTAGATGCATGAGGGAAGAGGGATGAACCTAGAGGAGATGTCCAAGGAATGTGTGTGGACACAAGTAGGTTCGAGACTAGTTTTCCCATGGAAGTAACTTTGATACCGAGAATGATGTTGAGACATAAGATGCACGTTTCAACTAAGATTTAAAGGTGTACTGGCAGGGTGGGATGTACCATCTCTACTCTTGGAACATGAAGAACTCTGTATTTGGACTGCAGCCAAATGCTTATTTCATCTTGTTATGGGAGTGAGAGATAGGACAATATGCCTGCCATACACCAAGGATAAAAGGGAATGCAAGTTGGAACATTGCTACAAGGTATGAGGATAGAGATGATAACATACCCTTGTGGAGAGAATGATAAATGGATGGTTTACAAACACTAAGAGTATTAAGGAGATCATCTTGTGAGGATGTGATATCATGAACTATCTAGAATTTTCAAGTTATGCAAGGTTGAGTTTGATCACCATGAAGAGGAGCTCAGAGTTTCTTGATGAAGACAAACTTAGAGATGAGATGATAAGTAGAATACATGGAGGTGTATGTCTTCAACATTACCTAACACCTAAGGATAAGAAGTGGTAATGAATGCTCTGGTTGAGATATAGCTGCCTAGTTTAACTGGAAGCTAGAAGAAGTTGAGGTTGTTAGGCTAACCTTAAGATGAGAAAAAGAGATAAGTTTGGCTAACACCCAGATGTAGCAATAGTGGTTAATCAAGTAAATGATTGTTTGGTTAGCCAGCCTAGTTTGTGATATAATGAAAGGATGGTTGTAGAACCTCAGATGTACTTCTTGGGGAAGGAAAGTGATGAAACCCTGATGAGAGTGGTTTAGGGTTTTCGAGGTATCAACCTTGAAGAATCGTACCATATAGGAGATCATGATTTTAAGTTCATCATACATCGTGGTACTATGAAGATAGTAAGTGACAGTAGTACGTTGGATACCTAAGATGAAGTTACATGTGGTATGGTGTCATGCAAGCTAAGAGGTGAAGGACGAATGCCAATAACCCAGTGTATTGTTTTTGAGGATAAAGAGTCCCCAAGAGGGAATGGGAATTCACCACTATGGATGTTGTGGTAAGCCTTCCCTAGACCAAGAAAGGTCAAGATGAAATATGGGTTATGGTAGATCGCCTTACCTAAAAGAAAGAATGCTATCAAGTGATGGATTTGGTTGAACTACTTAAGAGAGAAAGATGGTTCAACCACACCATAATGTGAGTTTAAAAGTTCTTGAGTAGGACCTAAAGGTTCACTTCCATGAGGTGGAAGTAGATACATGAAGAACTCGATGATAGCACAGTTTATCACCCCATACTAATGGTTAGTATGATCCAGACTAGAGGGTCTGATGAGAGCATGTGTGCTCATTAAGAGTGATACAAAGAGATAGTTCTTAAGATGTAATGTTAACCACCATAACCTTTATCGAGATGAAAGAAGTTCTAGAAGGAGGTTGTGTCAGTCACCTCTTCATTAAGATGATGTTCATAAAGGAGGCCTCACGAAGGTCAGAAAAGAACCACATTGTGTGCGGATGAAGTCGCTTTGATCATGCAATGGCTGAGAGAGAGCCCAGTGGTGACATGAGTCATGAGCTGATGCAAGGCAGACTGGCATGCAGTTCACTGTGGGAGAATATGTGATGTGAAAATCCAACCCCTCTAAGCTACATCCAAGGAAGTTGAGTCCCCGATATATGGGTCCATTTGAGATGGATTGGTGGAGATTTTTGTATTTTGCCTTGCCCTCAGGATAACATGATGTGTAATGTGTTCCATGAGCCTGATCTAGAGCACTATGTGAGGTACCCAAGCCAAGTGCTGAGCCTTGAACCTATTCAACTTTTGAGAGACTGAAATGTCCTGAGTCACCTATGAGGGCACGATATACCAAGGTAAGAAAAGAACTCAGATGGAAGAATATGAGATGATGAAGGTTCCTGGGAAGCACCATGGAAAGGGTGAAGCCACATGGGAGCCCTGATGGATGTATGAAGAGCTTATCCTGAACTGTTTGTTTGATTGATGGAATTTTGAGGAAAAAATTCTTATAAGAGGGGAAGGATGTTACAACCCCAATTTTTTGGGTTCTTTTGGTGGGAAATGTGATTTCTCATATTAAAGATATTTGATCAAATAAAGATATGATTTGTTTTGAATAAATGGATTTCGTTTACAATAGACTTGATGATTGTTTTGTGGGCTTTATTAGCTATTGGGCCCAATAACAAGAAAGAGACAAAAGCAACTCCATTATTAATAAGAAATGGAGAAAATAAAAATGTAGAAACCTCTAGAAGGAGGATATATATAATCCAAAGGTGGGTTTCGTGCCTCTTGGGTTCCTTAGGTTCCAAGGAGTCCAAAGTTGCAAAAAGAAAGTAATAAGAAAAGAAAAGATCAATTACATATTTCTTAATTAAGAAAGAAATTGAAAACAATGAAAAATGTGGGAAATAAATGGAAAAGAGGTATAATTGAGTTATCCTTGGTGGAATTTCATATATTCCTAATGTTAAAAAGGGATACCAATGAGGAAAATAAAAGAGAAATAATGAGAAATCCTCAAAAAGAGATATTTTCATAAGAAATAAATAAGATGATGAGAGATAATGGATAAAAGATAAGTAAAAGGTTAAGGTATATCCCTAAGATGTGATTTCGAGCCAATAAGGTTCCTTGAGGTTCAAAGAACCCAGAATAAATAATTTATTAGCAAAGGAAAGAGAAAATAAGTGAGAAATATACATAATTGAGTAATATCTTGAACCTAATGAAAAGGCATGCTTTCTTTTAGATAATGAGCCCAATTTTGGTAGAGAGGTAGATAAAGTTATTATTAACTTTCCCTCAAAATTTGGTAGCAATTGGATAGACCTTTTAGAATATATGATTTTTGGAAGTATTATTAAAGTGGAAAGATAACCATGCAATTGTATTATGTCGCATATATTTTCCTTTTTCTAAAAAGGATAGTTTTTGTCACGTGAAACAGAAGTTGTTGAATCTATGATCCAATAATGCATGAGCATCACCTAGATCGGGAAAGGAAGCAGAGAAATGATATCTTTGATCTCAGTTTTCTCGCAAACCCGACCATGTGCAAAGTTGGAAAGGGCAGAGACGGCTCCAAGGGAGAATTCTTAGCCAGACTATCCTAAATTTTAGGTAGTTTAGGAGGCTCTAGAAGCAACGCCCAAACTACAGGGAACCCTAGCGGCGATGAAGGATCAGGAACCCTAATTTGGATCCCCCACCTATATATATAGGACTTCCCTTGGCTTCAACCAAGTCCTGCGAACACGAACAACATGGTTCTAGCCCTAATTTACCTCTATCCCTCTTAATTGTCCTTTCTCCGGCAGCAACCCCACTGTAGTGCTGTCGTGAGCAGAGCTGGAAGACAAAAAAGGAGGAGAGGAGTGGGTGCCGTAGGATTGGAGTCCAATGTGGGCTCGCGTGGGAGTAGAGGGCCGAGATCTATTCTGCAGTTCGAAGTGGTACGAGTGAGCGCAGTGGATGAGCACCACATGATCTGTGTGCCGGTCGGTGCAACGATGATTGAACGGCTGGCTTTTTCCGACTTAAGGTAATAACTTGCCTCTCTGAGCAATATTCAAGAAAAGTGACGAATCTTAGATAAATCATTAAAAATAGATCCTTCGGCCGAAAAATGCAAGTAAGTAGTGCTTTTTGATCAGAAAAATGCGTAGAAAATGATAAAAATGATATTAGAGCCTAATTGTAAATTCTATTCAAGAAGTATAGGGTTTTGTATCTTTTAATGCATTAAATAATGGAAAAACCCTAAAAAGAGATAAAAGCAATCATGATGAATCTTGATTTTTGTTTTGATCAATGTTAACCTGTTAAGAGTAAAGAAAAGGGTAAAATCATAAAAGGATGATTAATATGTTGCTTTTAGGGTTTTTGTGATCATGCACATGGTTTAATGGGATAAAAACCCTAATATGGGAAAACATGAGTTTTAGTGGTTACAATTCGAAATTTTCCAGTATACAACTAAAATCTAATGATTCTTGAACATAATTTGGATTAAAGAATCCTTATTGAAGATAATGGAGGATTAGGGTTAAGTTCATAATGCTTTATTAATGAGATTGAGTAAATACAACCTATTGGATATTAAATTTGAGATATGATAGTTCTAAGCTATTTCAAGTATAAAGACTCCTGATTTTGGATAAATACCCTTAATATAGTAATTAGGGTTTTCTAACGAATAAAAGATAGAATTAATGGAAAATCAAGTTCATATGCTATGTAGACCATAATGAACTTTGAATTGATGATAAATGAGCATAATGATCTTGTCATGGATTAAAAGGATAAAAATAATAGCTTTAATGTAAAAGATGCTTAATGGACTTAATTAATGTTTAAGTGTGCCTTTAAATCGAAATTAGGGTTATATGATAACCTTAGTAACTTTCATAATGAATAGAGGTGATAATTAGGGTTTGTGAGTAATTGAATAAAATTATGGTTAAAATAGTAAAAGATGAAGTAAAACCCTAATGGAAATGGAAACCCTAAAAGTGGGATAGAAACCCTAGGAAGCGAGCTAAGTTTAATAGATCTAGATGACGTGAGTAATAAAAGCACAATTGAATGATTGTTTCAGGTTCTTGATGTGTGTGCTTGCTTACTTGGATTTCTTACTTGCGTGGATTAATTCTATCTTAAATCAGCCCAACATGTATGTGGTTAATTATGGTTAATCGCATTAGTTTCCCAAGGGTTTTCCGAATGTTTCCTCACATTGAATGTAATCTAAACAGTTGGATGTTCATACTTGCAAAATTATAAAGTCACTATGGTTATCACAATTATAAAGAAGTGTGTATTCTCGCACCTACATGCCACCCTGATGGATGATGCCAAAGGTCAGGCCCAAGAGGGTAGACCCATGGGCACCAAGCTTGGGAATGAGAATGTGGCCTATGATATTGCATGACTAGAGGGCACAATGAGTGGTGACCCCAGGCACCAAGCTCGAGATTGAGAAGGTGGCCTTAAGTCATTGGCAAAAGAAACCCTAAGGTGGGTATGCCAGGGTTAGGGCAAAAGCGGTGGAGAATGTCATACTGAAAAGCATAAATTGGCTTGTTAATTAACTTGATTGTGACAATTAGATTGTTATCCATATGTGCAAACTTTTTGTTGTCCCCACATACAAGTATATTTCGATATACTGACCGACATTTTCTTTTTCGGCGTTTTAGGTACACGTTTGAAAAGAACCAACAGTAAAGTGGCATATGTGAAATTAATTAAGAAGTAAAGTTCAAAGGAGGATTAGTTAGAGTAGACTCCTGATGCAGATAGATGTAGATATCCTAGTTTTGGAAAAGGTATGCAAAGTTTTATTTTATACCAATTTTCAGTTTAGTTGGTAAAATTTGTTAATTGTTATTGATTATTTATCGAACCTTGGATCTGAGTTGTTAGATAACGACTCTGACCTTTCAATCTCCCTTAAATGAGGGTTACTGGGAGGCAGGGTTGTTACAATTGGTATCAGAGCATAGGTTCCTCATTTAATCTTTAATAATAATTAAATTTTACAAACTTTGTATAGCCCAAGGGAGTTATTAGAGGAATTTCCGAGAGACAGAGGTGTCTAGAAAAGGATCACGCCCGGGGGATGGCAATATTTTCCTCCGCACCGCTAGTTGGAATACACAGACTTCTAGATCTGTGTGACTTCTTGGATAAAGTCTCAGGATCTGACTCAAAATAAGATACCTTTAGGACTCTCTCATCTTATTCATCCCTTCTCAACTCAAATGCTGTTAAGGATAATAAGGATTAGGGTTTTCTCTCTTTTCCTCACCCTCTTGAGGTATGGGTAAGGTTGATAAGGTTTAAGAAATCCTCCACCAAATTAATAAAGCATGTAAATAATATGTCCTGGAAATAAGCTTAATAGATTAAGTGTAAAAGAATAGATACATGCTTAGGTCGTATGACATAAGTTGTCATGCCCTCAGGAGAAACCTGAGGCTAGACCTTCTTTTCAGGAGGATAAGTAAAAAGAGTTAGTCTTGGAGGTAGAGACCTCCATTAAAAGTAGAGACATGACACATCCTCTGAGGATGATGTTAACCCTAACCCTACATGAAGGTTAGAGAGAGATGACATGATGAGTTAGATGTCGTGGTAGACCAGGTGTTTGGATGGACATTCCTTGGATGCCATATGAGCCATGATAGGTTGCATGACCGAGTACCTTGGGTGACCCAACCCTGGAAAGGGTCTTGCATGTTTGAGCGAAGGATAGCTCCTTCCTTGATGAGGATAGAGAAGAACCTATAGAACCCCCATGAGATTATATGAGCATGGCATAGTAGGCACCCATAGTACGTCAGTCGTGCTAAAACACTGGCCTAGGGCGTATGTTGGAAGCTGATGAGATAAGCATGAAGAACTATAAATAACCTTGAGCAAACGTAATAGGCTTCACCCACGTGGAGGTATGCTTGTGAGCTTGATCCTTCTTGGAGAAAGAACCTCGGGTAGTAAGGTTGTTTGTAGGGTTATCTCTCTCTCGAGAGAGAGAGCAGGAACCATGCAAGAAGATCGGAAGCCTAGACTCCGAAATGTGAGGAAAAGTGGGAGTTGAGGATGATGCGACCTAAGTGGATGTTTGTGGTTGCCTCATACTAGATCCTTGGAGGCTGATGATATCTTGGTGGCCATTAGAGGAATCAAACCCTAGAGAGAGGATGAGTCAGCTGGTACCTCTGTACCTTTGGTATAGATGAGAGGAAGAGTTCCTTAGACCTGAAGAGGTTTAGTAGTAGGTTGTGAGGCCTTGTACCTTGTTGGTTGTCCTTGAGGAGGACTCCACTCTGAAGTTTTGCTCGAGTAGGAGGATGACAGTAAGTGCATGTCATACCTTGTACATGTTTGGTTCGTGGTTAAGAGGTTGAGCATGCAGTTGGACACCCAAAAAGTGAACCTAGGCCTAAGAGGGGAAGTGGTGTACCTGATGCTCATGACAAGATTTGAGTTTCTATAGATTCGAGCATGGTACCCCTCATGGTGAGAGGAGAGGAAAACCCCTTAAGTTTAAGGTATGGTTGATGAACCCCTCACAACGAAGTTGATGACATGGAAGGTATGATCTTGATCCAATGTTGAGGATGAGAACAAGTGTGACCTAGCATGGTTTAGCAGGTGGCCCGCAGATGCCTTAGTTGCTTGATAGGGTTAAGCATACTCATGTGGATATAAACCCTAGACATAAAGGTGTTTGTGACCTTTGTTATCAAGAGGTATAGTTTCCTCCCATCTTGGGAGAGGGACCCTTTGGTAGGGCATATACAGGTTCTATTGGTTGAGGTAACCTAAAGAGGTCTCATAGGATTTTGTGAAGCTAAGTGAAGGGTACATGGTATGAGAATGAACATGTAAGACCCATAGATAACCATCTCTAAGTGCATGTGGTTGTGTTACCATTGAGGTAATTGGTATGGGGCCTGACCAAGGTAGGCAGGTTGCTATGACCCCTATGAAAGGATGAAAGTCAGCCCATGAATGTAAAGAGAGATGACGACGTCTTGGGGTAAGGTTCTAAGTTGAACATGTACTATGTTAGAATCCTAAGTCTATCCTAGGGCCAGGTAGAGATAAGACTGATGAAAGTAGGAATTGCCTAATTCCCTAGTTGCACATGACCATAGGATCGGGAGGTAACAACTATCATTGTCTGAGGGCCATGGGTTAGGAGATTGATCACCTTCATGAACTCATGGGACCCAAAAGGGAAGATGAGTAGGGAACTCTTTAGATGCATGAGGGAAGAGGGATGACCCCAAAAGTTCCGGCACCCTACAGACCTAGAGGAGATGTCCAAGGAATGTGTGTGAACACAAGTAGGTTCAAGACCGGTTTTCCCATGGAAGTAACTTTGATACCGAGAATGATGTTGAGACATAAGATGCACGTTTCAACTAAGATTTAAAGGTGTACTGGCAGGATGGGATGTACCATCTCTACTCTTGGAAAAGGAAGAACTCTGTATTTGGACTGTAGCCAAATGCTTATTTCCTTTTGTTATGGGAGTGAGAGATAGGGCAATACGACTGCCATACACCAAGGATAAAAGGTAATGCAAGTTGCAATGTTGCTACAAGGTATGAGGATAGAGATGATAACATACCCTTATGGAGCGAATGATACATGGATGGTTTACAAACACTAAGAGTATTAAGGAGATCATCTTGTGAGGATGTGATATCATGAACTATCTAGAATTTTCAAGTTATGCAAGGTTGAGTTTGATCACCATGAAGAGGAGCTCAGAGTTTCTTGATGAAGACAAACTTAGAGATGAGATGATAAGTAGAATACATGGAGGTGTATGTCTTCAAAATTACCTAACACCTAAGGATAAGAAGTGGTAATGAATGCTCTGGTTGAGATATAGCTGCCTAGTTTAGCTGGAAGCTAGAAGAAGTTGAGGTTGTTAGGCTAACCTTAAGATGAGAAAAAGAGATAAGTTTGGCTAACACCCAGATGTAGCAATAGCGGTTAATCAAGTAAATGATTGTTTGGTTAGCCAGCCTAGTCTGTGATATAATGAAAGGATGGTTGTAGAACCTCAGATGTACTTCTTGGGGAAGGAAAGTGATGAAACCCTGATGAGAGTGGTTTAGGGTTTTCGAGGTATCAACCTTGAAGAATCATGACATATAGGAGATCATGATTTTAAGTTCATCATACACCGTGGTACTACGAAGATAGTAAGTGACAATAGTACGTTGGATACCCAAGAGGAAGTTACATGTGGTATGGTGCCATGCAAGGCAAGAGGTGAAGGACGAACACTAGTAACCCAGTGTATTGTTTTTGAGGATAAAGAGTCCCTGAGAGGGAATGGGAATTCACCACTATGGATGTGGTGGTAAGCCTTCCCTAGACCAAGAAAGGTCAAGATGAAATATGGGTTATGGTAGATCGCCTTACCTAAAAGAAAGAATGTTGTCAAGGGACAGATTCAGTTGAACTACTTAAGAGAGAAAGATGGTTCAACCACACCATGATGTGAGTTCAAAAGTTCTTGAGTAGGACCTAAAGGTTCACTTCCATGAGGTGGAAGTAGATATATGAAGAACTCGATGATAGTACAGTTTATCAACCCATACTAATAGTTAGTATGATCCAGACTAGAGGGTCTAATTAGAGCATGTGTGCTCATTCAGAGTGATACAAAGAGACAGTTCTTAAGATGTAATGTTAACCACCATAGCCTTTATCGGGATGACAAAAGTTCTAGAAGGAGGTTGTGTCGGTCACCACTTCATTAAGATGATGTTGGTAAAGGAGGCCTCGCGAATGTCAGAAAAGAACCACAATGTGTGCGTATGAAGTCGTTTTGATCGTGCAATGGCTGAGAGAGAGCCCAGTGGTGACATGAGTCACGAGCTGATGCAAGGCAGACTGACATGCAGTTCACTGTGGGAGAATATGTGATGTGAAAATCCGACCCCTCTAAGCTACAGCTGAGGAAGCTGAGTCCCCGATATATGGGTCCATTTGAGATGGATTGGTGGAGATTTTTATGTTTATCCTTGTCCTCAGGATAACATGATGTGTAATGTGTTCCATGAGCCTGATCTAGAGCACTATGTGAGGTACCCAAGCCATGTGCTGAGCCTTGAACCTATTCAGCTTTTGAGAGGCTGAAATGTCCTAAGTCACCTATGAGGGTACGATATACCAAGGTAAGAAAAGAACTCAGATAGAAGAATATGAGATGATGAAGGTTCTTGGGAAGCACCATGGAAAGGGTGAAGCCAAATGGGAGCCCTGATGGATGTATGAAGAGCTTATCCTGAACTGTTTGTTTGCTTGATGGAATTTTGAGGACAAAATTCTTATAAGAGGGGAAGGATGTTACAACCCCAATTTTTTGGGTTCTTTTGGTGGGAAATGTGATTTCTCATATTAAAGACATTTGAACAAATAAAGATATAATTTGTTTTGAATAAATGGATTTTGTTTACAATAGCCTTGATGATTGTTTTGTGGTCTTTATTAGCTATTGGGCCTAATAACAATGAAGAGATAAAAGGAACTCCATTATTAATAAGAAATGGAGAAAATAAAAATGTTGAAACCTCTAAAAGGTAGATATATATAATCCAAAGGTGGATTTCGTGCCTCTTGGGTTCCTTAGGTTCCAAGGAGTCCAAAGTTGCAAAAAGAAAGCAATAAGAAAAGAAAAGATCAATTAAGTATTTCTTAATTAAGAAAGAAATTGAAAATTATGAAAAATGTGGGAAATAAATGGAAAAGAGGTATAATTGAGTTATCCTTGGTGGAATTTCGTATACCAAGGATTCCTAATGTTAAAAAGGGATATCAATGAGGAAAATAAAAGTGAAATAACGAGAAATCCTCAAAAAGAGATATTTTGATAAGAAATAAATAAGATGATGAGGGATAATGGATAAAAGATAAGTAAAAGGTTAAGGTATATCCAAAAGATGGGATTTCGAGCCATTAAGGTTCCTTGAGGTTCAAGGAACCCAGAATAAATAATTTATTAGCAAAGGAAAGAGAAAATAAGTGAGAAATATACATAATTGAGTAATATCTTGAACCTAATGAAAAGGCATGCTTTCTTTTAGATAATGAGCCCAATTTTGGTAGAGAGGTAGATAAAGTTATTATTAACTTTCCCTCCAAATTTTGGAGAAATTGTATAGACCGTTTGGAAGATATGATTTTTGCAAGTCTTATTAAAGTGGAAAGATAACCATGCAATTGTATTATGTCGCATATATTTTCCTTTTTCTAAACAAGATAGTTTTTGTCACGTGCAACAGAAGTCATTGGATCCATGATCCAACGATGCACGAGCATCACCTAGATCGGGAAAGGAAGCAGAGAAATGAGATCTTTGATCTCAGTTTTCTCGCAAACCCGACCATGTGTAAAGTTGGAAAGGGCAGAGACAGCTCTAGGGGAGGATTCTGAGCCAGACTATCCTAAATTTTAGGTAGTTTAGGAGGCTCTATAAGGAACACACAAACTGTAGGGAACCCTGGAGGCGATGAAGGATCAGGAACCCTAGATTGGATCCCCCACCTATATATATAGGATTGCCCTTGGCTTCGGCCAAGTCCTGTGAACACGAACAGCATGGTTCTAGCCCTAATTTACCTCTATCCCTCTTAATTGTCCATTCTCCGGCAGCAACCCCACTATAGTGCTATCGTGAGTAGAGTTGGAAGTCGAAGAAGGAGGAGAGGAGCGGGTGCCGTAGGATTGGAGTCCACCGTGGGCTCGCGTGGGAGTAGAGGGTCGAGATCTATTCTGCAGTTCGGAGTGGTGCGAGTGGGCACAGTGGATGAGCGCCGCACGATCTGTGTGTCGTTCGGTGCAAACATGATTGAACGACTGGCTTTTTCCGACTTAAGATAATAACTTGCCTCTCTGAGCAATATTCAAGAAAAGTGCTGAATCTTAGATAAATCATTAAAAATAGATCCTTTGGCCGAAAAATGCTAGTAAGTAGTCTTTTTGATTAAAAAAATGTGTAGAACATGATAAAAATGATATTAGAGCCTAATTGTAAATGCTTTTCAAGAAGTCTAGGGGTTTTCAGCTTTTAATGCATTAAATAATGGAAAAACCCTAAAAAGAGGTAAAAGCAATCATGATGAATCTTGATTTTTGTTTTGATCAATGTTAACCTGTTAATAGTAAAGAAAAGGTAAAATCATAAAAGGATGATTAATATGTTGGTTTAAGGGTTTTTGTGATCATGCACATGGTTTAATGGGATAAAAACCCTAATTTGGGAAAACATGAGTTTTAGTGGTTACAATTCAAAATTTTCCAGTATACAACTGAAATCTAATGATTCTTGAACATAATTTGGATTAAAGAATCCTTATTGAAGATAATGGAGGATTAGGGTTAAGTTCATAATGCTTAATTAATGAGATTGAGTAATTACAACCTATTGGATATTAAAGTTGATATATGATAGTTCTAAGCTATTTCAAGTATAAAGACTCCTAATTGTGGATAAATACCCTTAATATAGTAATTAGGGTTTTCTAACATATAAAAGATAGAATTAATGGCAAATCAAGTTCATATGCGATGTAGACCATAATGAACTTTGAATTGATGATAAATGAGCATAATGATCTTGTCATGGATTAAAAGGATAAAAATTGTAGCTTTATGTAAAAGAGGCTTAATGGACTTAATTAATGTTTAAGTGTGCCTTTAAATTGAAATTAGGGTTATATGATAACCTTAGTAACTTTCATGATGAATAGAGGTGATAATTAGGGTTTGTGAGTAATTGAATAAAATTAGGGTTAAAATAGTAAAAGATGAAGTAAAACCCTAATGGAAATGGAAACCCTAAAAGTGGGCGAGAAACCCTAGGAAGCGAGCTAAGTTTAATAGATCTAGGTGACGTGAGTAATAAAAGGACAATTGAATGATTGTTTTAGGTTCTTGATGTGTGTGCTTGCTTACATGGATTTCTTACTTGTGTGGATTAATTCTATCTTAAATCAGCCCAACAGGTATGTGGTTAATTATGGTTAATCCCATTAGTTTCCCGAGGGTTTTCCGAATGTTTCCTCGCATTGAATACAATATAAACAGTTGGATGTTCATACTTGTAAAATTATAAAGTCACTATGGTTATCACAATTATAAAGAAGTGTGTATTCTCACACCTACATGCCACCCTGATGGATAATGCCAAAGGTCAGGCCCAGGAGGGTAGACCCATGGGCACCATGAGTGGTGACCCCAGGCACCAAGCTCAAGAATGAGAAGGTGGCCTATGATATTGCATGACTAGAGGGCACCAAGCTCGAGATTGAGAAGGTGGCCTTAATTCATTGGCAAAAGAAACACTAAGGTGGGTATGCCAGGGTTAGGGCAAAAGCAGTGGAGAATATCATACTGAAAAGCATAAATTGGCTTGTTAATTAACTTGATTGTGACAATTAGATTGTTATCCATATGTGCAAACTTTTAGTTGTCCCCACATACCAGTATATTTCGATATACTGACCGACGTTTTATTTTTCAGCGTTTTAGGTACACGTTTGAAAAGAACCAACAGTAAAGTGGCATATGTGAAATTAATTAAGAAGTAAAGTTCAAAGGAGGATTAGTTAGAGTAGACTCATGATGTAGATATCCCAGTTTTGGAAAAGGTATGAAAAGTTTTATTTTATACCAATTTTTAGTTTAGTTGGTAACATTTGTTAATTGTTATTGATTATTTGTCGAACCTTGAATCCGGGTTATTAGATAACGGCTCTAACCTTTCTGTCTCTCTTAAATGAGGGTTACTGGGAGGTGGGGTCGTTACATATATATACCTAGGTGGTGGCTGGGGCACAAGGTTAGCTACCCTAAAACTACTCTAGCCTCCCCATTTCTTCCTCCACCCATTCCCACCTCATTCCACATCCATTTCACCATTTCCACCATCAAAACCCTATTTTCCTTCCATTTCCACCATACAACCATGTCATTCACCTACCTTGGAGGAAGGAGCACGAGCTACAACTATTAGGATGTGGAGAAGGAGGAGTCTTCACCAAGCTCATCATGGCTTTTCACTCCTCTACTCATTCTCCTGCCTTTATTTTTGTATTTTCTATTTCCATGAGTAGCTAGGCCCCTCTTGGTGGGCTATTTGGGAGAAATTATGTTACTTTGATATCATGTTGGGGGAAAATGACATGTAACCGTTGTAATTCCATTTGCTAATGATTATTTTCTATTTATATCTCATTCTCCATGAATTTCTTATTGGTTTGTGTGTGAAATCACCTAGGAAATTTAGGCAAATTGCTTATATGTGTGAATTTTGAGATTTGCCCCTAGGTCCAATTCTTGGATCCCTAGGTTAGCTCCTATCTTCCTACATCCTAATCAATCTTCCTAAACCTAAGTGAGAGATCTAAGGTGCTAGATTAGATAATTCTAGTGCAATTAGCATGGAGCCTTCTCAAGGCTAGAATGTGGGGGGATTGGGGTCCAAAGCCCTAATTTCACATCCCCATTACTATCCTCAGACCCTAATTGCCCTAGAAATGTCTAATATAGAAACCTAGACTTGATTAGACTCTAATTGAATTGAAACACCTAATCCTTGACCCAATTGAGCCTCGTAAGGGTAATGGGAATTGTTAGGGACTAGTTCCCCTATACATATCTCATCTCATCCATGGCCAGTTAGTAGCTTAGGTAAATTCATTAGACTCTAACTAGTTGTCTGGTTTGGATAATCTTAATGGATGAGTAATGCTTTCATGTCATCACCCCCAACCTCATTGACAAGTTCATACCCCTAAATAGCCCACACTTCTCTTTACTTCTTAAAATCCTAGTTTTGTGTTTGCTTAGCTTAGTTAGCTCTTTTATTGCCTAGTTAGATTCTTGCTTTTCTCTTGCATTGTTCATGCTAGCTTAGCTCTTTAATTGCTCTTTTTCTCTTCTCTTGCTTGCCTTAGTGTAATTTTCCATTTGCATATCTAGTTTAATCCTTTCTTGCTTCTTTAGCTTTAAATTAGTCTAGGGTTAACTTAGATTTCATTCTTTCCTTTAATTGCTCATTTTTCATAGTAGTTTAACAATCAAAACCCCCTTTAAACCCTTAACCCCAGTCTCCGCAGTAGGAACCCAGCCAAACTAAACCTAGCTCTAGTGCCCCCTCTTTTCCATGTGGATCGACCCTATAGTTGCCACCTTCCTATACTACGACACGACCCCATGCACTTGGAGGTGTAGTTGTTTTAGTGTGAGTAGGTGTTAAGTTAGGTTTTATAAATATCAAAAGTGAATCCACCATGTGTGTCTATACGTGGGGTTGCATCTATTTAAACTCCAATTGAGTAGTGTGTAACACCATTGGCAGAAACGCACCAAGCTTTCTGGCACTGTTGCCGGGGATTAGAGGCGCTCGACCTAGATAGTTAGTTTTACTTTGACTATTCCTACTTCCCTCATGATTGCTATTCTTTATTCATTATTCTTTGCATTCTTTGTGTATATTGGTTTACGAACTTGCTTTCTTTTGTTTGGTTGTGCTTTGTGCATGTGAAAAGCCATTGTGAAGGAAACAAGATGGAAGGCCAAAATGCACTTCACAAGCCCCTTCAAGACTACTTCATGCCTAGCAACTACAAATCTCCAATTTCTAGCAGGGTTGATCAGATGCCAGGGGAGAAATTCTCCATCCCTCCAGGTCTTCTTGGACTCCTTCCCATCTTCTACAGCTTGGAGAGTGAGAACCCCTACAAGCACTAGGATTCCTATCTTGAAGTGTGCTCCACGCTCAGGACACTAACAGTAAGTGATGATACAATCAGGTTGACTTTGTTTTCCTTCTCCCTCAAATACAAAGCCAAAGAGTGGTATGATTCAATAAGGGACATCATGAATTGGGGAGAGATGAATAATTCTTTCTTGAGAAAATTCTACTCTATAGCAAAGTTTATGCAAATGCGGCGTGCCATAGAAAGTTTCAGTCAAATAGATAATGAGTTATTCCATGAGGCTTGGGAGAGATTTCAAAAGATGTTGAGAGAATGTTCACATCATGAGATCCCATTGTGGCAGCTAGTTCAGTCCTTCTACTCTGGTCTATCTCATGCAAGTCAAGCTACAGTGGATTCTTCTTGTGGGGGAATTTTTATGGCTAAACCACTTGAGGAGACATGGCCCTTGTTTGAGAGTTTGGCAGAAAGTTCAAGGATAAAAGCTTCTAGTATGGTTAGTGGTAGTGACCTGTATTTTGGTGTGACATCTCCAACTCATGATGATTCAACCCCAAGTGTCACCTCCACATCCTCCACAACCATGAGCAAGGTAGTGCTGTGACAGTTCTAAGGAGTGGGAAAACTCTTGAGCAGCCCGCAAGTCAAGGAAAGGTTGATAAAGCAAAGTAAAAGGTAGCCAAGTGGTGATACTGTGATTGATATTGCTGAAGATGATGTTGTGATACCGCATGTTGAGTTTGGGATTCCATGTGATCCACCACATATCCCCTTTACAGGTCCTACCATCCCTAGTGTTCCGCCTCATGTTTATGCAAGTACGGCAAAAACTAGTGATCCTCTATTCGTAGAAGCACTAGATGAGCCACCAGAATTGAAAAGGAGGCAAAAGCACAATGTTGATATTCTTGAGGTGTTTCACCAAGTGAAGGTGAACATTCCACTTTTGGATGCTATTAAGAAAGTCCCATCTTATGCCAAGTTTCTCAAGAACCTATGCACTGTGAAAAAAGGTCAACGGGGAGGATTCCAAAGAAGGTGAGATTAACTAAAAAAGTGAGCTTCATCATACAACATTCCCTTCCCGTGAAGACAAAAGACCCAGGAGCCCCACTTATACCTAGTTACATAGGGGGACATCGCATAGACATGTCCTTACTTGATTTAGGATCTAGTGTGAACTTGATGCCATACAATGTCTATGTTGAGACGGGCTTAGGCAAGTTGAAGCTGACACATTGCACTCTCTAGTTGGCAGATAGATCCATAAAAGTGCCTAGGGGTAGAGTGGATGATGTCTTAGTGATGACAAATAAAGAAAAAAGCGCAGTGTTCCCGACGGATTTCATTGTACTTGATATGGAGTCAGAGGATAGGAAGATTCCCATTATCTTGGAAAGGTCGTTCTTGTCTATAGTTGATTCTGACATTCATGTGCACAGTGGCACTATGACAGTTTCATTCATGGACATGAAGATCAACATCAACATGTACGAGACCCCAGCCCGACGAGTCTGAGATAGGGATATTGGACATGATCACTTCACAAGTCCAAATGGGCATTTGAGAGAAGAATACCAAGGTGAAGAAAATGATGATGGTTATTGTGATCAAAGGGATGAGGAAAATAGATTGAGTGTAAAAGAGGGATGCATGTTTTGTAAGAATGGACACATGAGAATGCCAAATGGATGAGTTACTAAAGAATCGCCAAGAAGCCAAGCTGAAGGCAATAAACTCAGTGCTTGTGGGAGGCAACCCACCTAGGTTTGGGGAATTTTTTCACCCGACCTCTCATTTTGATACTTTTGCTTTGTTTTTACACTTTCCAAGAAAACACACACACACACTGCACTTGATGGTTTTGTTGTTTGTGAATCATTTTAGAATAGGTACAATGGAGGAAAGATGATGCATGGAAGAGCCAACCAAGGAGAAGATCATAATTGAAGAGAAGATTGCAAATCATAGAAAAGTTATAAGAAGGAGATCAGCACATGCGTGGTGGAGGCAATACAAAATGGCCGTGGTGGCCACCACAGCCATGGTGGATACCCCCTGCCCAATGGACACCTTCAGATCTCTGTCCCTTGTTGGTGTTTGTCTACCATGACTCCATGCCCTTACCCTATCATCCTAGACTTGTATTGCATTTTGAGGACAACATGGTTTAAAAGTTTGGGGTGGTAGGGCGATAAAACCTTTCTCTACCTCACTTTTCTCTATGTTCCTTGTTCTAAATTTTTGCTCAAGATGATCAAATAGTATAACCATATCTCATAATTGTGTATGCATACTTTGTGTGATTGCTTTGCATACTTGCTTGCCATGTAGTTTGTTTTCTTGTCATTTTGGCATAATTTAAAAAAAATGTTCTTTTTGCCATGCATTGCATATCATGTAGATTTTTGGTAATTTTTGCATGTTTTAGCTAGGATTTGCTTGTTTATTGCTTTAAGTTCAATAATATAGGCTTAGATGTGATTGAAGGAACAGTGGCACCATTTTGGCCAATTTGCCCAAATTTGATATTTCTTGTCTAAAAAGTGTGTTTCGACCCAATCTCTACTGTTTTGAGTAAAAATGATGACCTTTGACAAATGCAAGTGAATTATCATTATTTTTTGCTAAGTGGTATCAATGTTTGACTTTTTACATGTGCACCACCTCTCTTAGGATTGTGATTGATTTGGTTGAATTGTGAGTTGAGCAAGCTTTGAACGCTTAGTGTTTGTGGAATAACTTGTTTTATATATCAATTTCATCTTGTTCACTTATGTGGTGTGATATATAGGATGAAGTATTGGATTAATTTTCATGCAGGATGTCTTATGTGGAGAATCATACCAATGTCCCCTCTTTGACTCGACTAAAATACTCACCATATTCTTACCCCTTCGCCTCATGAAAGGATGCCAAAGTGCACTATCAGTTGTGGCCACCTCCAAAAGTTTAGGGTGGCCACATCTACATCTCACCACTTCACTCTCATCACCATATGCCCTATCTACCCCAAGGGTAAAGAAAAAGGAAAAAAATGCAAAAGAAAATAAAAGGTTAATCCTGTTTAAGAGCATTCAAATAAAGAAAAGATAAGTGCTCTATGTAATAGCACTCCAAAAATCTTATCGCAACCCTTTCTTCCACTTTCATACCCATTGAGCTAGGAAACATCAAACCTAGCTCATTTTGCCCTTTTCCACAGCCACGTGGGTCATCTGGTGTGTTTTGAAACATAAGATTGAATGAATGAATGTGAAACAATACTACTAGTCATCCTTGATTAGCTCCACCATGAAACGGTTTACCCAGAACTTTATGGAAGAAATATGGATAACTTGTGTATTCCATGCACTATATTTGAAGTTCATATGTTTGTTCTCATTTAATGATTGGATTGTGAAAGCAGGAGAGGAGAGAGGTGAAATGCATGAAATCAATCATCTTTGATCCCATTCAACAATAATCATCTTTTATATTGCATTTGTCATTTCTTATTTGTGGAATATTTGTAGAGAGATTGAGTTGGAGCATACTTGAGGACAAGTATGTTTCAAGTTTGGGGTGGTGATTCCATCCTATTTTAGGACTTCATCTTGTGTCATTTTGCTCTTCAATCACATCTATACCTGTTAGATTACATGTTATTCCTCCCAATATTCTTATTTGTATAAAATGAACTTATGGACATTATTTGCATGTTTTTCAGGCATTTGGACCACACTTGATGGAAGAGAGAGAGAGAGAAGGAGTGATCCTAGGGTTTCTATACCCTTCAAGAGACCCAAAGTGAAGTCCGATGCTCCCTCAACCTACCCCTAGTGGCCAAAAGATCCATTGAGGCAAAGATGTCCAAGAAAATCCAAAGAATAAAGTAAAAGTGTTGATCCAAGACCCACCACAACCGTTCTGCATAGAACGACCATTGTACACAGAAGAAGAACGGGTGTGGCACATCACCATGACCACCATCACCTAGCTCACCATGGCTGTGGCACCCAGTACGACAATGCTACCCTAAACCCACCATGGTCATGGTGACCACCACGGCCGTGCCAGTTTCAGTGCAAAAATAACCACCAACCTGACTTTTGACCATTTTAATTCCCATGACCATTGTATCCTACCACGTCTGTGCTCACCCCTACCCACTATGGCCGTACTACACACAAAACCTACCCATTTTTACACTGCTTTACCCATATTGCCCCTACTTAACCTAGTGCCTCCCCCACATCTATATATACCTAGGTGGCGGCTGGGGCATGAGATTAGCTACCTGACAGCTACTCAAGCCTCCCCATTTCATTCTCCACCCATTCCCCTTCATTCCACCTCCATTTCACCATTTCCACCATCAAAACCCTTCTTCCCTTTCATTTCCACCATACATCCATGCCATTCACCTACCTTGGAGGAGGGAGCTCGAGCTATAGCTACTAGGAGGTGGAGAAGGAGGAGTCTTCACCGAGCTCATCATGGCTTTTCACTCCTCTACTCATTCTCCTTCCTTCCTTTTTGTATTTTCCATTTCCATGAGTAGCTAGGCCCCTCTTGGTGGGTTGTTTGGGGGGGGATTATGTTACTTTGATACCATGTTGGGGGGAAATGACATGTAAACATTGTAATTCCATTTGCTAATGATTATGTTCTATTTATATCTCATTTTCCATGAATTTCTTGTTGGTTTGTGTGTGAAATCACCTAGGAATTCAGGCAAATTGCTTATATGTGTGAATTTTGGGATTTGCCCCTAGGTCCAATTCTTGGATCCCTAGGTTGCCTCCCATCTTCCTAAACCTAAGTGAGAGATCTAAGTAGCTAGATTAGATAATTCTAGTGCAATTAGCATGGAGCCTTCTCAAGGCTAGAATGTGGGGGGATTGGGGTCCAAAGCCCTAATTTCACCTCCCCATTACTATCCTCAGACCCTAATTGCCCTAGAAATGTCTAATATAGAAACCTAGACTTGATTAGACTCTAATTGAATTGAACCACCTAATCCTTGACCCAATTGAGCCTCGTAAGGGTAATGGGAGTTGTTAGGGACTAGTTCCCCTATACATATCTCATCTCATCCATGGCCAGTTAGTAGCTTAGGTTAATTCATTAGACTCTAACTAGTTGTCTAGTTTGGATAATCTTAATGGATGAGTAATGCTTTCATGTCATCACCCCCAACCTCATTGACAAGTTCATACCCCTAAATAGCCCACACTTCTCTTTACTTCTTAAAATCCTAGTTTTGTGCTTGCTTAGCTTAGTTAGCTCTTTTATTGCCTCATTAGATTCTTTCTTTTCTCTTGCCTTGTTCATGCTAGCTTAGCTCTTTAATTGCTCTTTTTCTCTTCTCTTGCTTGTCTTAGTGTAATTTTCCCTTTGCATATCTAGTTTAATCCTTTCTTTCTTCTTTAGCTTTAAATTAGTCTAGGGTTAACTTATATTTCATTCTTTCCTTTAATTGCTCATTTTTTCATAGTAGTTTAACAATCAAAACCCCCTTTAAACCCTTAAACCTAGTCTCCACAGTAGGAACCCAGCTGAACTAAACCTAGCTCTAGTGCCCCCTCTTTTCCATGTGGATCGACCCTATACTTGCCACCTTCCTATACTACGACACGACCCCATGTGCTTGGAGGTGTAGTTGTTTTAGTGTGAGTAGGTGTTAAGTTAGGTTTTATAAATATCGAAAGTGAATCCACCATGTGTGTCTATCCGCAGGGTTGCATCTATTCAAACTCCAATTGAGTAGTGTGTAACCCCATTGGCAGAAACACACCAACTACTAAACTATGACTACAACTACACTCTCAAGAATCAACACAATTGTTGATGTGAAGCATGCACATGTAACTCAAGATGATAGACGAATGGAGTTGATCTTCCTATTGATAAATAGTGATGTCACAGACAAATCATCGATGAGAACAAAAAGGAGATCATTCGGCTACACAGGTGTATCAACTATAATAGTGTTATACAAAGGGCTACAATTCATGAGAAGGTTTTTGCAGCATCAACATACATGTTTAGGGGCACAATTTCTTTTCATCACAACCAAAGAAATGGTTAGTGAGAGATAACCATCCAGGTCTTAGAATATCTTCTAGGGCCATGTATTTTATAGTTTTTGGGTAGTTGGGGTATTCATGTGAGCTTGATCGAGTATGCCTACAATAAGAGTTACTAAAGGAGAATAGATATGGAACCATTAAGGTTTTTTACTCTGTGCATTGGAGATTACATCTTTTCTGATTTGAGGTAGATGAATATCAACTATTAAGTCCTTAGTTATTGAAACAGAATACAAGGAGCATCAAAGTGATTAGAAAACAATAGAACATAGTCTAGATAGGTAAGGGTTTTATGCTTTCAACATGCATAGATCATTGGAAATCCAGGTTGTGTTGGATCCTAGATGGGTGATTAGATGCTCTAGAAGGGGGGTGAATAGATCTGAATGCACTTAAACAAAATTCATTAGACCTTCAAGATATATCATAAGATGAGGTTGCTAAATAGGTAATTTGAGTGCAACTAAAACATGCATAGTAAGGATGAGAGAGATTGAGAAAACACAAGTAGGCAAGCTATTTAGAGTGGTTCCACACTTCAAACTAGAAGTATGTCAGTCCACTTACCTAGAGAGGTCAACCTCTAGGATTTCCTAACCATTGCATTCTTATATTCATTCATAAGACTTACAATACATGACCAAACAAAGGACTTACCTATCCAATACAAAGAGTCTTCAACCTTACTAAGGACTTTCCCACTTTGCAAGGACTCTTCCGCCTTCTTCCAAGGACTTACCTACTCTTGCACAAGTCTTCAGCCTTGTAGGAATTACCCACTCTTCTTGGATCTTCCGCCTTTGACTTCACCTTCACTCGGAGACACTTCCACCAAGGACTTACCCACTTGAGCAAGGAGTCTTCTGCCTTCACCAAGGGCTTACACACTCTTGCTCCAAGTCTTTAGGCTGGATCTTCACCAAGGGACACCTTCCCTTGTTCTTCTTCACCTCTCTTAGCTAAGAGAGAGAACCTTCATCTTCATGATTGAAATGAGAGAAAGGGAGGTGGTGGAAGTGAGAGCCTCACAAGATATACATGTAGGACTAGCTCTCTTATAGATTTCCTACTCACTCTAATGGATGTAGCAAGTGATTAAGCTTAGAGAGAGACAGGAGGCTGTAGGAAGCACTCAACTATAGAATAGGAACCTCACATAGAGTTTGCATTGAATGCTCAACCTTGGAATGAAGCCCAAGGGGTCCTATTTATAGCTGGGGATGCCTCTTAGCCTTTGGGAACACTTGAGAATGAAAACTAGCCGTTTTGTGGATTGCAACAAATATATTTCCACTTGTTGCAACTCCATAATGGCTAGAAGCACTTTTCTTCACTTTTCCATACAGTGCAATCGGTCGAGTTTCTATAAGGGTAACTCGACCGATAGAGTAAAAGACAAAGCTGATATTTAGACCATCAGTCGAGTTTGTACTAGGGAAACTCGACCGACCAATGAAAATCAAATTGGTCTGGTACTCCATCATTTGAGTTCTATGTAGTGTAAACTCGACCGATCAAAAGTCATTTTCAAGATCCAATCAGGATCGGTCGAGTTTGCACCTCACAGAACTCGACCAATGAACAACCTGATGTGAATTTTGGAAAATAGCTTTTGAGTGCTTAAACATTTGATCTAAGTGCTCCTGATTTTTTTCAAGCTTAATTACAAGTCATACAATCATTACAAGTGATTTACAACATGATTCTAATGGATTTACATCATATTACAAAAATGTGCACTTGTATTGACTTTGACTTGCCTTTTCTCCAATTTGATACACGCAAGTTAGGGCATTCAGAGTGTGTCTATACCTAATCTGAAATCACTCAAGTAGAGACATTAGACACCAATATGTGGAATGGTTAGTCATCATCAAAACATGGGTTTAGTCAATTTAGACGTGGGTCAACATTGACCTAATTGACCTTGAGTCAATAGGTTGGAGATCGTGTGTATCTCAAGGTATCACTTTAGAAAGCTATTTTAAATTTTGGAAAGAGGGGTAAGTTGGCTCCCATATTCACGGGCCTTAACCTATTTTACCTCATGTTGGTAAGGTGGTAAAAGGTGATCGATGGTTGTTGATTTTGTCAAGGTGTAGAGAAGCTGGGTTCTTATAAGAACCTTACGTATTGTGATCGAGATTCCCAAAAGAAGATGACTTAGAGATTTACTTACATATAGGATATTGATTATTCTCTCCTCAAAGCCTTTGAGAAAAGTGATGAGGGTTCTTAGATATGATATGACCTTTTCAAATCACATAGATGTCGCTAGAACAACTATATTCATCCGTACATGACACTATATGAGAGAATGTTCTTGGAGAAGGTCATGACAGTCAATTTGTGTAAAGACCCAGTCTCTACTAATAAACATGATAAACAAAAACACCAAAAGTATGGCAGCGGAAGAATTAAATCTTGACATTATCCAAAAATGTATAAAGAGTACATTATAAAATTTTCCCAAATGGGAGTACAACTTTATACAAGCAACTACAAGGATCTAGGTAGAGGAAGACTCAGACTAATACAACATTGTCTCCAAACAAACAACTATATAACATAAAAGCAAACATGATCACTCAAGCTATATATATATCTTTCTTCTTATCCTATCCTTAGCTTTAGGTTCACCAAGCTTCCATGCGCACTCTGATTCCTATCCTGGATGGTTGGGGTCATCCAGCAAGAGAGAGATAAAAGGTATGTGTTAATAAAAAGGAATAGGACAAATAATAATAAAAAGCTTTGCAATATAAAATATTTTCTACCATAAGAGATTTCAAAAGAAATGAGGCAAATATATTAATATGAGAGAGAGAAACTGCCACATTTAAATATCAACAATTATCACATTTGCATGAATATAAATTATGACTCAACATCCTCTCAATGTAGGGTGAGGCACCTACCGGACCTCACCAATGGCAGGGGGACTAAAACCCCAGTGCCTAAAAAGTGGCAGGGGGAATAAAACCCCAGTGCCTAATATATAAAATGGCAGGGGGACTAAAACCCCAGTGCCCGGCAGGAGGACTAAAACCTCAGTGCCATGTGGGTGGTTTGTACTCATGTACACTACATTGTCAATTGGCCAATAACTATATCATGCATAAACATTCACTTGGCAGCATAGTGAAAAGTAACAAGATAGCATTGGGAATAAAACCCAAATAAATAATCTCAATCAACAAGCCATTATAGGCAACATCATTATACAAGTATTTCAAGAGATGAGCCAACATAGGCAACAACAAGATTAAATCATTTCCAAGTAAAGGAGGCAACATATAGCAAGTTTAACATGATCCAAATGAATGACCACAATGGCATTAGAAGCATAAAATAAGTAAAGAGCCAACAAATGCAATTAGAGGGATAATCAGGCTAGCACAATAATGAGTGGGGTTGGATAAAAGCCCAACTGAGAGTAGGTGTATTGCACATTATATATTCCACACATTCATCATAGTTGTTTGCATACTCAAATAGGTTTTCACATACATAATAGGTTGCACATACATAGGAGCCACATACTAAATAAGTTTCACATACCTTAGATTAAATACATTACCATCATAACCACCAAACAGATAGTATCACCATCCATATATCCTAGTTATAAACATAACACATGTATTAATATATATAAAGACATAAATCATAAGAAAAACCCTAATTTTACAAAACTACAATTTAGAGTTCAAAACCAAGTCCAAACGATTACTCATAATCTCCTGATTAAGAAAACATATCTTATTATATAAAACAGAGTTAAAATGAATTAATTATGTATTTTAAAACATTTACATACTAAAAATGCCAAACAAAGCAAACTTCGGAAAACCCTTGAGAATCAGGTCTCAAAAACCACAGAAACAGATTCTACATTAAAAATCCTTTCCATCGGCTATTTATTCATATTTTTCTGAAAAAGGAGCGATTTACTATGAATTAAGTAAACCGGACCAATCAGAAATTAAGAAAAAGCCACATAGGCCAAAAATAAAAAGCGATTGGGCGCCACAGTGGCCGGACCCACGCTGACATGGGCCAATCAGGTTTGGCCCAGTCACTGGTCCGCGCCTACCGGACTTCGGTCAAAGGCGATTTAAGGAAATGCCAAACTACCATTTTGCCCTTCATCGCCAAATTGACTTAATCAAACGACGAGGGTAGCAAGGTCATTCAGTATCTTTAGACTACTCGCAGCGAGAACAACCCAAAGGATAAAAAGACGAAAATGCCCTATCTCGCAAACACTGGCCCAATGGCAGGAGCTTGGGGTACCCTGGTCATTTACTGACTAGGCGTCTTCCTGCCCAGCCATGGCGCGAGCAAACTCGCAGGAGCTAAGCTACCTGCCTCGAATCGCCATCGGGGCGAGTTACAGAAAACGAAAAATGGGAATGAGTCCCCAAGGTTCCCCCGAACTCAGAGAACTCCTACCCTCGCACTCGCGTGCTCAGGAGCAGAAGGGGAAGGCCCAACTTGGCCGGAAATAGGGGAAGACGATGGCTTGCGGAGACACTTGACAAGTTGACGAAACTCAAAACTAACGACACCCACGAGTTCGTGGGGTGGCAAAGAGTAGAACCCGAACGTTGGCGGCGGCGGAGAAGGGTCTGAATGCCCAAAAGCAAAGCGCTAGCATAGGCTCGCCGGGGTCCTACAGGACCGGGCAACTCAGGCGAAGGCGGGGAATTCTGTTTGTGTGGAAATGAAGAGGAGGGGTTCTAGTTGGTTACCTCTCCAGGAATCGACCCGAGAAGGCCATAGGTGAGAGCAGTCACAGAAATCGCCGAAGATTCCAAAGGGAGTAGGGCAGCGAGCTCCGAAGTCGTGGAGGAGGAATTGATGGAGGAGGAAGAAAGGTGGCGGCCCGAGGGTGCTAGGCGGCACCTTATATAGGTGCGAGGATGGCCAAGACACCCTCTGCGCACAACGGCAGAGAGGAGGCGAAGGGTAGGTTTTGGGCGTTTTGCACAAGGTGAGGTAGAGGCGGCGAGTAAGCGTTCATCCAAACCGGCGACGGGAGACGGAGCCAACGGAAGAGGAATCATGTGAAACGGTGGAGGAGGGAGTGAGAACGGTCCGGGGGAGTTAGCTGTCGTGAAGCGACTGTTGGATCGCGTGAGAGCGGGAGGTAAGGGACGAGCTCCGCATCGTCCGATCAAAGCGGAGATCTAATCCGGGCCGTCGGATGGCTCGCAGGTGGAGGGGGCGCGTGACAGCCAAATAACTCCGAACTTTAGCGTTACTAATGAAATCAATGAGACCGATTAAAGCACTATAGTTACACTATATTGAAAGCTAATAAAAAGGATTTGAAGGGTCAAATAAACTCCAAATAACGCCAAATTTGAACCATAGGCTGATAATGACGTATTTTACAATGCTATGCAATCACTTTCTCGTTTAATGCATAATATGGCCATTAATAAATATATAGCTCATAAAGGAGCATAATAATATATTAAAATCAAGGAATTATATGAATAGGCTATTTTATGAGAAACATGTGAGTAAATTCGACATATAAAACGCATTAGGGTACAAATAATCATTACTCAACAAAATAACATATTAATATGAATTAAAGTCATATTTCGAGGAGAGAGAAAATAATAAAGGTTAATATACCCATATATGAACTCAAATACACATTATTAATAATATATTTATCCAAAAAGCTCCAAATAAATATAATCTACTATATTATCCCATTAATGACCAAATTACATAATTAACCCTAACTTATCTCCTAATGTGGGTTATTTGTGCAAACACCCCTCAATTTACATCAATGAGGGTAAATAGTGATTTCAACATCAATTTGTGCTTAAATTGCACAAGGAGTCCAAGAATGATCCAAAAGGATGTGGAATTTATAGAAAAGGTCCAAATGGACTCGAAGTTCAAGAAAAGCTCAAAAGTGGGTAAATTGTAGGGAAGACCCTGAGATTCAGTATGTTACAGCACACCGCCCCTTAAAGAGGATTTCGTCCCCGAAATCACAACAAGAGGAAAGAGAGGGTGAGTGTGTAACATCCCAACCATAAACAACTAGATTATAACCCTTAATCTAGGGTACCACATAAAACCCACATAAGTTAGGTATTACTAAGGTTTCCACAAAACCTATAGCCTTTTATCAAACCCAACATAATAAGCATCTTCGCCTAATAGGCACAACTCTATCATGAAGAGGCAGCATATCTATTATACTAACACTTGTGCCATATTTTATTACATCTTAACATCTGAATATGTGTATTATGGATATCTCCCTCATTAAGGGTTTTAAACACAATTAGGGTTTACAAGGCCATTACAACCTATATTAAACCGATCCCAACAACAATTAATGTATTAGGTCAAAACCTAAATAACTCAACATTATTACCCAATAACTACATCATGTGGGATTATGCCATATAATTTTATCCAACAAATTATTACCCTAATAACAGGTCTAAGGGTATATGGATTATATCTAAGGAACATATTGGAACAACATCTAACATACTCATATCCATGTCATCACTAATCATTTTCTCTCACAACACTAATTACTATGAATTAACCTCACATTATATGAATCTAATTACTCATTATCCTATTAATGATTTTATCCATAAACCAATAAGATGATCAATAAGATTTATTTTAATCAACAAGGTGCTATGCCTAACATGTGTTGCTAATTAGGTCACAACTATGATTAAGTGATTATAATCCATTTACATGCATTAAGGTATATCATGTGATGACACCTAATGTCACTAATGTGTCAAGAAAGGCATGAAGGGTATATATGTACATATGTTGTCAAGGCTAGATGATTACATCCTAGGGTTTAGGTCAACATGACCCTAACATGATAAAGCATCCTTAGGGTGTACTTTATCATACACATTTTATCATTAGGGTGACTTAATCCAAACTATGTATATCTACATATGAACAATTAATGATTATGTGCATCAAGAGTATATTAAGGTTCAAGCATATGGATTATGTGACTTATCCATTTGTTTATTATCAAACAAGATGAATTACAAACATATTAGGTTTATTAAACTCTAAACACATAAGCTCTCTATTCCCATGTCTAAGGAGTTGGGATTTCTTGATTTCAAGGCATTGAGGGACTCCAACCCCCTAAAGAGGATTTCGTCCTCGAAACCAGCAACCCAAAAATCTACAAGGTACTAACACTACCTCTTTACTCAAAGGGTTGACTAAGTCAAACTATTTTAAGGGTATAAAGCCCAACATTAAAGGTCTTACTAAAATCTATCTTCCAACTCAAGGTATAACATAGGGTACACTAAACCCTAAACATGGAAATCTAAGGCTCATATAAGATACTTAGGGATTACAAGATGATTTTTGTTTGAGAAAAGAAATCAAATCATCATATAAGGATTCTAAGGTTATTCAACAATAAGGTAATATGTCTAAAGGTAGACTATTTCGAGCTGTCCGTTTCAGATCAGGCCAGGCCAGGTCATATGAGCTCAGGAGTCCTCGTGACCAAGCTAGTGGGGCGGAGGAAAATATTGCCAGCCCCCAAGCTCTGACCCTTTCTAGACACCATCACTTCAACTTCTTGCTCTAATAGCTACTCAATTAGACAATTCACCAAAAAGTTGACAAATTTTATTTCTAATAAGAAATTATTATGATCCTGAATCAAACATTATAGGTCAACTCTAAGGTGAAAGACTAACTAAAGGGAAACTATATAAGATAAGGGTTCTATCTAGGAGACAATTTTGAACTAGTCAAGAATCCGACTACCTTGATGCTCTGATACCATGCTGTAAAGACCCAGTCTCTACTAATAAACATGATAAACAAAAACACCAAAAGTATGGCAGTGGAAGAATTAAATCTTGACATTATCCAAAAATGTATAAAGAGTACATTATAAAAATTTTCCCAAATGGGAGTACAACTTTATACAAGCAACTACAAGGATCTAGGTAGAGGAAGACTTAGACTAATTCAACATTGTCTCCAAACAAACAACTATATAACATAAAAGCAAACATGATCACTCAAGCTATATATATATCTTTCTTCTTATCCTATCCTTAACTTTAGGTTCACCAAGCTTCCATGCGCACTCTGATTCCTATCCTGGATGGTTGGGGTCATCCAGCAAGAGAGAGATAAAAGGTATGTGTTAATAAAAAGGAATAAGACAAATAATAATAAAAAGCTTTGCAATATAAACGATTTTCTACCATAAGAGATTTCAAAAGAAATGAGGAAAATATATTAATATGAGAGAGAGAAACTGCCACATTTAAATATCAACAATTATCACATTTGCATGAATATAAATTATGACTCAACATCCTCTCAATGTAGGGTGAGGCACCTACCGGACCTCACCAATGGCAGGGGGACTAAAACCCCAGTGCCTAAAAAGTGGCAGGGGGAATAAAACCCCAGTGCCTAATATATAAAATGGCAGGGGGACTAAAACCCCAGTGCCCGGAAGGAGGACTAAAACCTCAGTGCCCTGTGGGTGGTTTGTACTCATGTACACTACATTGTCAATTGGCCAATAACTATATCATGCATAAACATTCACTTGGAAGCATAGTGAAAAGTAACAAGATAGCATTGGGAATAAAACCCAAATAAATAATCTCAATCAACAAGCCATCATAGGCAACATCATTATACAAGTATTTCAAGAGATGAGCCAACATAGGCAACAACAAGATTAAATCATTTCCAAGTAAAGGAGGCAACATATAGCAAGTTTAACATGATCCAAATGAATGAGCCACAATGGCATTAGAAGCATAAAATAAGTAAAGAGCCAATAAATGTAATTAGAGGGATAATCAGGCTAGCACAATAATGAGTGGGGTTGGATAAAAGCCCAACTGAGAGTAGGTGTATTGCACATTATATATTCCATACATTCATCATAGTTGTTTGCATACTCAAATAGGTTTTCACATACATAATAGGTTGCACATACATAGGAGCCACATACTAAATAAGTTTCACATACCTTAGATTAAATACATTACCATCATAACCACCAAACAGATAGTATCACCATCCATATATCCTAGTTATAAACATAACACATGTATTAATATATATAAAGACATAAATCATAAGAAAAACCCTAATTTTACAAAACTACGATTTAGAGTTCAAAACCAAGTCCAAACGATTACTCATAATCTCCTAATTAAGAAAACATATCTTATTATATAAAACAGAGTTAAAATGAATTAATTATGTATTTTAAAACATTTACATACTAAAAATGCCAAACAAAGCAAACTTCGGAAAACCCTTGAGAATCAGGTCTCAAAAACCACAGAAACAGATTCTACATTAAAAATCCTTTCCATCGGCTATTTATTCATATTTTTCTGAAAAAGGAGCGATTTACTATGAATTAAGTAAACCGGACCAATCAGAAATTAAGAAAAAGCCACATAGGCCAAAAATAAAAAGCGATTGGGCGCCACAGTGGCCGGACCCACGCTGACATGGGCCAATCAGGTTTGGCCCAGTCACTGGTCCGCGCCTACCAGACTTCGGTCAAAGGCGATTTAAGGAAATGCCAAACTACCATTTTGCCCTTCATCGCCAAATTGACTTAATCAAACGACGAGGGTAGCAAGGTCATTCAGTATCTTTAGACTACTCGCAGCGAGAACAACCCAAAGGATAAAAAAACGAAAATGCCCTATCTCGCAAACACTGGCCCAATGGCAGGAGCTTGGGGTACCCTGGTCATTTACTGACCAAGCGTCTTCCTGCCCAGCCATGGCGCGAGCAAACTCGCAGGAGCTAAGCTACCTGCCTCGAATCGCCATCGGGGCGAGTTACAGAAAACGAAAAATGGGAATGAGTCCCCAAGGTTCCCCCGAACTCAGAGAACTCCTACCCTCGCACTCGCGTGCTCAGGAGCAGAAGGGGAAGGCCCAACTTGGCCGGAAACAGGGGAAGACGATGGCTTGCGGAGACACTTGACAAGTCGACGAAACTCAAAACTAACGACACCCACGAGTTCGTGGGGTGGCAAAGAGTAGAACCCGAACGTTGGCGGTGGCGGAGAAGGGTCTGAATGCCCAAAAGCAAAGCGCTAGCATAGGCTCGCTGGGGTCCTACAGGACCGGGCAACTCAGGCGAAGGCGGGGAATTCTGTTTGTGTGGAAATGAAGAGGAGGGGTTCTAGTTGGTTACCTCTCCAGGAATCGACCCGAGAAGGCCATAGGTGAGAGCAGTCACAGAAATCGCCGAAGATTCCAAAGGGAGTAGGGCGGCGAGCTCCGAAGTCGTGGAGGAGGAATTGATGGAGGAGGAAGAAAGGTGGCGGCCCGAGGGTGCTAGGCGGCACCTTATATAGGTGCGAGGATGGCCAAGACACCCTCTGCGCACAATGGCAGAGAGGAGGCGAAGGGTAGGTTTTGGGCGTTTTGCACAAGGTGAGGTAGAGGCAGCGAGTAAGGGTTCATCCGAACCGGCGGCGGGAGACGGAGCCAACGGAAGAGGAATCATGTGAAACGGTGGAGGAGGGAGTGAGAACGGTCCGGGGGAGTTAGCTGTCGTGAAGCGACTGTTGGATCACGTGAGAGCGGGAGGTAAGGGACGAGCTCCGCATCGTCCGATCAAAGCGGAGATCTAATCCGGGCCGTCGGATGGCTCGCAGGTGGAGGGGGCGCGTGACAGCCAAATAACTCCGAACTTTAGCGTTACTGATGAAATCAATGAGACCGATTAAAGCACTATAGTTACACTATATTGAAAGCTAATAAAAAGGATTTGAAGGGTCAAATCAACTCCAAATAACGCCAAATTTGAACCATAGGCTGATAATGACGTATTTTACAATGCTATGCAATCACTTTCTCGTTTAATGCATAATATGGCCATTAATAAATATATAGCTGATAAAGGAGCATAATAATATATTAAAATCAAGGAATTATATGAATAGGCTATTTAATGAGAAACATGTGAGTAAATTCGACATATAAAATGCATTAGGGTACAAATAATCATTACTCAACAAAATAACATATTAATATGAATTAAAATCATATTTCGAGGAGAGAGAAAATAATAAAGGTTAATATACCCATATATGAACTCAAATACACATTATTAATAATATATTTATCCAAAAAGCTCCAAATAAATATAATCTACTATATTATCCCATTAATGACCAAATTACATAATTAACCCTAACTTATCTCCTAATGTGGGTTATTTGTGCAAACACCCCTCAATTTACATCAATGAGGGTAAATAGTGATTTCAACATCAATTTGTGCTTAAATTGCACAAGGAGTCCAAGAATGATCCAAAAGGATGTGGAATTTATAGAAAAGGTCCAAATGGACTCGAAGTTCAAGAAAAGCTCAAAAGTGGGTAAATTGCAGGGAAGACCCTGAGATTCAGTATGTTACAGCACACCACCCCTTAAAGAGGATTTCGTCCCCAAAATCACAACAAGAGGAAAGAGAGGGTGAGTGTGTAACATCCCAACCATAAACAACTAGATTATAACCCTTAATCTAGGGTACCACATAAAACCCACATAAGTTAGGTATTACTAAGGTTTCCACAAAACCTATAGCCTTTTATCAAACCCAACATAATAAGCATCTTCGCCTAATAGGCACAACTCTATCATGAAGAGGCAGCATATCTATTATACTAACACTTGTGCCATATTTTATTACATCTTAACATCTGAATATGTGTATTATGGATATCTCCCTCATTAAGGGTTTTAAGAACAATTAGGGTTTACAAGGCCATTACAACCTATATTAAACCGATCCCAACAACAATTAATGTATTAGGTCAAAACCTAAATAACTCAACATTATTACCCAATAACTACATCATGTGGGATTATGCCATATATTTTTATCCAACAAATTATTACCCTAATAACAGGTCTAAGGGTATATGGATTATATCTAAGGAACATATTGGCACAACATCTAACATACTCATATCCATGTCATCACTAATCATTTTCTCTCACAACACTAATTACTATGAATTAACCTCACATTATATGAATCTAATTACTCATTATCCTATTAATGATTTTATCCATAAACCAATAAGATGATCAATAAGATTTATTTTAATCAACAAGGTGCTATGCCTAACATGTGTTGCTAATTAGGTCACAACTATGATTAAGTGATTATAATCCATTTACATGCATTAAGGTATATCATGTGATGACACCTAATGTCACTAATGTGTCAAGAAAGGCATGAAGGGTATATATGTACATATGTTGTCAAGGCTAGATGATTACATCCTAGGGTTTAGGTCAACATGACCCTAACATGATAAAGCATCCTTAGGGTGTACTTTATCATACACATTTTATCATTAGGGTGACTTAATCCAAACTATGTATATCTACATATGAACAATTAATGATTATGTGCATCAAGAGTATATTAAGGTTCAAGCATATGGATTATGTGACTTATCCATTTGTTTATTATCAAACAAGATGAATTACAAACATATTAGGTTTATTAAACTCTAAACACATAAGCTCTCTATTCCCATGTCTAAGGAGTTGGGATTTCTTGATTTCAAGGCATTGAGGGACTCCAACCCCCTAAAGAGGATTTCGTCCTCGAAACCAGCAACCCAAAAATCTACAAGGTACTAACACTACCTCTTTACTCAAAGGGTTGACTAAGTCAAACTATTTTAAGGGTATAAAGCCCAACATTAAAGGTCTTACTAAAATCTATCTTCCAACTCAAGGTATAACATAGGGTACACTAAACCCTAAACATGGAAATCTAAGGCTCATATAAGATACTTAGGGATTACAAGATGATTTTTGTTTGAGAAAAGAAATCAAATCATCATATAAGGATTCTAAGGTTATTCAACAATAAGGTAATATGTCTAAAGGTAGACTATTTCGAGCTGTCCGTTTCAGATCAGGCCAGGCCAGGTCATATGAGCTCAGGAGTCCTCGTGACCAAGCTAGTGGGGCGGAGGAAAATATTGCCAGCCCCCAAGCTCTGACCCTTTCTAGACACCATCACTTCAACTTCTTGCTCTAATAGCTACTCAATTAGACAATTCACCAAAAAGTTGACAAATTTTATTTCTAATAAGAAATTATTATGATCCTGAATCAAACATTATAGGTCAACTCTAAGGTGAAAGACTAACTAAAGGGAAACTATATAAGATAAGGGTTCTATCTAGGAGACAATTTTGAACTAGTCAAGAATCCGACTACCTTGATGCTCTGATACCATGCTGTAAAGACCCAGTCTCTACTAATAAACATGATAAACAAAAACACCAAAAGTATGGCAGCGGAAGAATTAAATCTTGACATTATCCAAAAATGTATAAAGAGTACATTATAAAATTTTCCCAAATGGGAGTACAACTTTATACAAGCAACTACAAGGATCTAGGTAGAGGAAGACTTAGACTAATACAACATTGTCTCCAAACAAACAACTATATAACATAAAAGCAAACATGATCACTCAAGCTATATATATATCTTTCTTCTTATCCTATCCTTAGCTTTAGGTTCACCAAGCTTCCATGCGCACTCTGATTCCTATCCTGGATGGTTGGGGTCATCCAGCAAGAGAGAGATAAAAGGTATGTGTTAATAAAAAGGAATAGGACAAATAATAATAAAAAGCTTTGCAATATAAAAGATTTTCTACCATAAGAGATTTCAAAAGAAATGAGGCAAATATATTAATATGAGAGAGAGAAACTGCCACATTTAAATATCAACAATTATCACATTTGCATGAATATAAATTATGACTCAACATCCTCTCAATGTAGGGTGAGGCACCTACCGGACCTCACCAATGGCAGGGGGACTAAAACCCCAGTGCCTAAAAAGTGGCAGGGGGAATAAAACCCCAATGCCTAATATATAAAATGGCAGGGGGACTAAAACCCCAGTGCCCGGAAGGAGGACTAAAACCTCGGTGCCCTGTGGGTGGTTTGTACTCATGTACACTACATTGTCAATTGGCCAATAACTATATCATGCATAAACATTCAATTGGAAGCATAGTGAAAAGTAACAAGATAGCATTGGGAATAAAACCCAAATAAATAATCTCAATCAACAAGCCATCATAGGCAACATCATTATACAAGTATTTCAAGAGATGAGCCAACATAGGCAACAACAAGATTAAATCATTTCCAAGTAAAGGAGGCAACATATAGCAAGTTTAACATGATCCAAATGAATGAGCCACAATGGCATTAGAAGCATAAAATAAGTAAAGAGCCAATAAATGCAATTAGAGGGATAATCAGGCTAGCACAATAATGAGTGGGGTTGGATAAAAGCCCAACTGAGAGTAGGTGTATTGCACATTATATATTCCACACATTCATCATAGTTGTTTGCATACTCAAATAGGTTTTCACATACATAATAGGTTGCACATACATAGGAGCCACATACTAAATAAGTTTCACATACCTTAGATTAAATACATGAACATCATAACCACCAAACAGATAGTATCACCATCCATATATCCTAGTTATAAACATAACACATGTATTAATATATATAAAGACATAAATCATAAGAAAAACCCTAATTTTACAAAACTACGATTTAGAGTTCAAAACCAAGTCCAAACGATTACTCATAATCTCCTGATTAAGAAAACATATCTTATTATATAAAACAGAGTTAAAATGAATTAATTATGTATTTTAAAACATTTACATACTAAAAATGCCAAACAAAGCAAACTTCGGAAAACCCTTGAGAATCAGGTCTCAAAAACCACAGAAACAGATTCTACATTAAAAATCCTTTCCATCGGCTATTTATTCATATTTTTCTGAAAAAGGAGCGATTTACTATGAATTAAGTAAACCGGACCAATCAGAAATTAAGAAAAAGCCACATAGACCAAAAATAAAAAGCGATTGGGCGCCACAGTGGCCGGACCCACGCTGACATGGGCCAATCAGGTTTGGCCCAGTCACTGGTCTGCGCCTACCGGACTTCGGTCAAAGGCGATTTAAGGAAATGCCAAACTACCATTTTGCCCTTCATCGCCAAATTGACTTAATCAAACGACGAGGGTAGCAAGGTCATTCAGTATCTTTAGACTACTCGCAGCGAGAACAACCCAAAGGATAAAAAGACGAAAATGCCCTATCTCGCAAACACTGGCCCAATGGCAGGAGCTTGGGGTACCCTGGTCATTTACTGACCAGGCGTCTTCCTGCCCAGCCATGGCGCGAGCAAACTCGCAGGAGCTAAGCTACCTGCCTCGAATCGCCATCAGGGCGAGTTACAGAAAACGAAAAATGGGAATGAGTCCCCAAGGTTCCCCCGAACTCAGAGAACTCCTACCCTCGCACTCGCGTGCTCAGGAGCAGAAGGGGAAGGCCCAACTTGGTCGGAAACAGGGGAAGACGATGGCTTGCGGAGACACTTGACAAGTCGACGAAACTCAAAACTAACGACACCCACGAGTTCGTGGGGTGGCAAAGAGTAGAACCCGAACGTTGGCGGCGGCGGAGAAGGGTCTGAATGCCCAAAAGCAAAGTGCTAGCATAGGCTCGCCGGGGTCCTACAGGACCGGGCAACTCAGGCGAAGGCGGGGAATTCTGCTTGTGTGGAAATGAAGAGGAGGGGTTCTAGTTGGTTACCTCTCCAGGAATCAACCCGAGAAGGCCATAGGTGAGAGCAGTCACAGAAATCGCCGGAGATTCCAAAGGGAGTAGGGAGGCGAGCTCCGAAGTCGTGGAGGAGGAATTGATGGAGGAGGAAGAAAGGTGGCGGCCCGAGGGTGCTAGGCGGCACCTTATATAGGTGCGAGGATGGCCAAGACACCCTCTGCGCACAACGGCAGAGAGGAGGCGAAGGGTAGGTTTTGGGCATTTTGCACAAGGTGAGGTAGAGGCGGCGAGTAAGGGTTCATCCGAACCGGCGGCGGGAGACGGAGACAATGGAAGAGGAATCATGTGAAACGGTGGAGGAGGGAGTGAGAACGGTCCGGGGGAGTTAGCTGTCGTGAAGCGACTGTTGGATCGCGTGAGAGCGGGAGGTAAGGGACGAGCTCCGCATCGTCCGATCAAAGAGGAGATCTAATCCAGGCCGTCGGATGGCTCGCAGGTGGAGGGGGCGCGTGACAGCCAAATAACTCTGAACTTTAGCGTTACTGATAAAATCAATGAGACTGATTAAAGCACTATAGTTACACTATATTGAAAGCTAATAAAAAGGATTTGAAGGGTCAAATCAACTCCAAATAACGCCAAATTTGAACCATAGGCTGATAATGACGTATGTTACAATGCTATGCAATCACTTTCTCGTTTAATGCATAATATGGCCATTAATAAATATATAGCTCATAAAGGAGCATAATAATATATTAAAATCAAGGAATTATATGAATAGGCTATTTAATGAGAAACATGTGAGTAAATTCAACATATAAAACGCATTAGGGTACAAATAATCATTACTCAACAAAATAACATATTAATATGAATTAAAATCATATTTCGAGGAGAGAGAAAATAATAAAGGTTAATATACCCATATATGAACTCAAATACACATTATTAATAATATATTTATCCAAAAAGCTCCAAATAAATATAATCTACTATATTATCCCATTAATGACCAAATTACATAATTAACCCTAACTTATCTCCTAATGTGGGTTATTTGTGCAAACACCCCTCAATTTACATCAATGAGGGTAAATAGTGATTTCAACATCAATTTGTGCTTAAATTGCACAAGGAGTCCAAGAATGATCCAAAAGGATGTGGAATTTATAGAAAAGGTCCAAATGGACTCGAAGTTCAAGAAAAGCTCAAAAGTGGGTAAATTACAGGGAAGACCCTGAGATTCAGTATGTTACAATTTGTATTTGTTGGGTTTTAGAGAAGGGGACACAAATGTGAGAACCCGTTACACTAAATGAGATTACTCAAAACATAAAACACAATCAATCACTAATTAATCACATACCCAAAAATATGGGTAAATTAAAACCAATTTCAACATTAGCACCCGCTCAGAAACATTTGCATAAGAGCCCTACATCTTTCTTATATCCATACTATGCCAAGAATTTGATACACATTGTTCTATTGCCTTAGCCACAACATATATAAACGGGAAAATAATATTTGTATATGCCACAAAAACAAGTATTAATATGCTAATAAAAGTCTTATTCGTTTGAAACATCATATACAAACTTTTCCCGCCCAGACCTAAGAATACATGGATGACTCTAGGACACAATAGACATATAATCAACACTCTCAAAGATTCATTACTATAGCTCCTCTTTGCTTCCACATGTTTGTTTTTATCACTTGCGATTACCTAAAAAAATGTGGCGAACCACAAGGGTGAGACCCATGTCCCAGCAAGAGATATAACCTCCAACAACGCTTATTCATTACAATATTTTAAATAGTAGATAACTGAGAAGTTGGAGTATATAATAATCAATTAAATAGAATGAAAAATTCAAGTATTATAAAAAGATTAAGAAATTAATCTTAGCAACAAGTATGATCATCAATGCATATATAGATAATAAATAAATCCATTTCTTTGGATAGATATCTACTCAAATATCATCAAATTGTATCTAATAACAATCATTATCATTAATCTGTCTATCATATATTCCTTGCTAACAGCACAGGCAATCTAGTAGCATAAGTATCCTTGCCATCATGAATATGTCTAGTAACATAACATGGTTATCAATATTGTCATCTCAAATAAAGGGGACAAATCTATATCATATGTAGAACTAACATCATAGCACAATTAACTGCATAGGCATGATTAGTAGTTTAAGCATCTATAATTACATAGGCATGGGTAGCAATATTAAACATAGCTAGTAGCATCATCTTAACCATGAGTGTCAGTACATTTGACAACATCAACATGTTTACAACATGAGCATAATTACAACATAAGCACATCTATTATCTCTTATTGTACTAAACATGATCTCAATGAAAAGAAAGCAAAAAAGGGTTATCATCCAATATGAAGCATTGGTTATAACCCTAAACAGATATGCTACACAACTGTCTTATATCTTTTATTATGCCCTGAGGAAATTGATGATACTACTCAAAATCCAACTGACCACTACTAAGTCAAAATCAATGCCATACAAGATCTAGGAAGAGTCAGACTCCTAAGATCTTCTCTACCCTCAGTCAGTATGGGTCTGCCACAACAACACATAAGGTCAAGCTGCTAATAGCCTAGTCCATCCTTGGTATAGGACACGTCACTAGTGAAAGGTGGTGGGAACACATACCCTAGCATCCAAGGTACAACCGCAGTTGTCCTCCAATCTCATCACATAAATAATCACCAAGACATGACTGCAACCGTTCTCAAACTGAGGGCTAGGTATGACTGTAATCATACCATGACATATTTCAGACCTTGTAGAGTGGGACTCAAGCAAGGAAGAGCCAAGGAGGAGTTGGAGGCGTTCTAAGGGAGAAAAGGTGGTTTTCCAGGAGGAAAACTTCTTCTTCTTCTTCCTTCTTCTCCAATAATTACAACAGGAATCTCTTTTGTTCTCTTCTCTACACTCCAACGTGAAGTTTTCTGGAGAGTTTCTAGAAGCAAGGACGGATTTGGGACTCCTTGGTCAGAGTTCCACGTCTATCTTCCTTCTTCCACAGACAACCAAGATTATTTCCTTCTATTATGATGTCTAACACAACTTTCTACTGCTTGTATCTACTTTCTACAGCCATGGATGAGTAGAGCTCTTGTTCTTAGGCATGGGGGAGTAACTCCCATGTAATAACATGTTTGAACATGAATTTCATATATAATTCTAGTTGTTTCACTATTTAAGGTTCATTGGTGTTTAATTCTTCTTACATGCTTTTCTGGCTACTTTGTATGTTTGATTTCTGCTCTTTGTATAATCTCGGAAGATGTGCATAGGAGTACAGAGATGTACCTTAGTTTCACTACCTTGACCACGGGAGTGGTTGGGATGTGTAGGGGAGTAAAGGTTTGTAGTCCGAATCTTAGTATATCCACTGGAGTGGTATACCAAGTTAGGACTGTTCTATACTACTGGAGGTGGGTGTAGGATACAAACCTCACTTGTATTATTGCTAGAATTATTTATCTTTATTGTTCTTCATGTTATGATGTGGATGTGAAACCCTATCCTTAAGAATCCCTAATCCAAATTGATCCTTAATACAAGTATTTTCTGTTTTAGTTCATTCCCTTTTAATTGCTTAGTTAACACAACAAAACATCTCTTATTAAAAAGATCTAGATTATTGAAAATCATAACTCTTGTGCCTAGCTAACCAACACTCCTTGTGTTCAACCTCAACTACAACTACTCTCATATACTTGTGGGAAATAGCTAGTTGAGTAAAAGATCATTCTTATGATTGAAACTCGTTAGTGTAATAAACTAATAGGTTTTTGGCGTCGTTGCCGGGGAGCATCAATATTCCTATTAGAGTAAGAGTTGTTGATAAGTAAATGAGACTAGATCACAACCTTCATATCCACCATCATATCCAGAAATCATAATTCATCATGATCATCATAATTTGTTGTATCTTCCATGTTTGTTTTTGTATATCACTCACCTTGTTTATTTGCAGGAGCATATGGGGTGTTCATAAAAAGATCCTTGACCCGTGCATATCTCTACATACAAAAAATGAACACATCATTTACAGCCCGCATGGAGCAAGAAGGAGTGAAACCCAAACATGTATGGAGGAATCACAACCCACACAACCATCATCCATGTCACCATCATCCAAACGACATTCACCCATTCCACCTTCATCCACACCACCATCATTCACACCTAATTCACCACCATCATATACACCACCAACACCCATACCAAATTCTTCCACACCCTCATATCCACCACCTTCATCCATACCACATATACCACCACCATCTATGCCACATCCACTTAATCATCCGGATCCACATGAAGAACTTGTCAAGGAGGATGACCTTTCTCTTAAGGACGACTTTGGTACAGCTGCAATGCACATGAGTGAGCCTATTAATATTTTAGAATTTGAGGCAGAGGAGTTTTCTATCAGCCCAGCCATCATACAATTGCTACAGCTGAATGCATTTGGAGGGACACCAATGGAGGATCCAAACCTCCACCTTGCTGAATTTCTACAGTTGCTAAGCACCATAAAGATATATGACATTCCTACTGATGTGATACGCCTAATCATTTTTCCATTCTCTCTTAGAGATAAAGCCAAGGCATGGCTCTATACTTTGCTAAAGAAGTCAATCGGCACTTGGGAGGAGCTTCTTAAGGTCTTTTTGGCAAGATATTTTCCATCTAGCAAAACTTTACAGCTGAGGAGTCAACTCATCAATTATTCTCAAAGGGATAGAGAGAACTTGTATGATACATGGGAGAGGTTCAAAGATGTTCAACATCTTTGTCCACATCATTGTCTAAGCAATTGGCTTCTATTGCAATCTTTCTATAATGGTTTGTGCTATAATACAAGACTATCTATTGATGCACTGCAAACGGAGCTCTAATGAACAAATCTTATGGAGAAGCTTATGCTATTATTGAAGATATGGTAGAAAACCATTGCCAATGGAGCTCAGATACAAGCTACCAGCCATCTTATTCAGCTACTACATCTGAGATACAAGTGGGGAGTCACATGGTTGATGCTATAGACATAATTGCAGCAAAGATAGACACTTTATTACAAAGGTTTGAGAAGCTAAGCACACAACCATTTCAAGAAGCCAATATTATTTGTGATGCATGTGGGTTGCTTAGACACTCATCTTCTACATGTTATGCTTCTTCTATTTATTCTCCAATGGGCTACACTCCACTGGGCTTCTACAGTAATGAGAGCCCAAATTTCATTCAACCACAACAACCACAAGTAACTTCTAGATTAGAGTCCATGCTTGCAACATTTATTTCAACTCAAGTGCAGCAAAATGAGGAGTTCCATCAACAAAGACAATCAATGAAGGGTGTCATTTTCCAACTCTCTTCTAAGGTGGACGATATTGCCATTCATACACATATCTTGGAGAAACAAATTGCCCAACAAGCTCTTTCTAGCAAAATAGCATTTCCACCTTTCTTGCCTAGTCCACCAGACATGAATCCTACATATTTCAGTCCGGTGACATTGAAGAATGGTGTTGTCATAGAAGTGTATCCTTCAAGGTATGATGATGTTGATACCTATGAGGATTATGAAGCTGCAAATCAAGGGGAGAAATCTACAACACATGATCAACTTTTAGATTCTTTAAGCAAGCCACATGTCCTTCCTCCTCACACTCTAGATGACACATTGCTTTGTAATGAGAACACTCTTCCCAACTCATATTTTGATGATGCTTCAAAGGGGAATGAAAAGACAAATAGTATTGGTGTACAAAAGACTATTCTTGCTGTAGCTCATAGGTGCTTTCACTTTCCCCAAATTAAGGACATATTTGCAAGGAGACATCAATCTTTAGCACAACAATTTCCAACCTCAAATCAAAGCAATGGACCTCCATCTCCATCATTCACCACAATAGGCAACTGGTTGCAATCCTGTTGAGTTTGTTATATGCAGTGAGGACACTAAAAATTTCAAACTTAGGGGGAGAGAAACCGACTGGTGGTGTAGTGTAGTTTTATTTCCTTTTTATTATCTTTTTTTAGTTGTTGTTTTCAGTTTTGCTCTTCTCATAGAAAATATAGTATGGTATGAGGTTTATCTTTTATATGTGGATAGAACTCCTATGCTTAACTAATTGTCCTCTTTTGATGAGAAATATCATTTGGAGAAATTGTAAACGGCATGCATTAATCAATTGAAACCTTTTGGCCATCAACATGTGCTTAACTCTGGTTTATGCTTCTAGCCTAAACATTCATCTTTCACATCCTTGATTGCTTAAAACATGTAATGGTTTCAATTTTTGTGAGTAAATCAACTTTATAACATCATTTAGAATATGGGATGCCCTTTCCAAGCTCTTAGTGTATTTTTAGCCACTCTTTCAGTGAAAGAAAAAAAATTCAAAACAAATGAATGAAATCTAGCTAATGTTGCAATTTAGTTGACTCTCATATGTTTTGGAAACAATTTAAAATTTCTTTTGGCTTATCTCATCTTTATACCCCATAAAAGATGGATAAACCGTCCACATATCATGCTAGCCTAGTGTAAGTCTGATCTGGCCATGATGGTTAGGTGGTATGTCTTAAAAGAGGGTAAAATACCCCAACTGACATTCCACATGTGCATAAGCCTACATTAGCAACCGAGTGTCAGAACCCATAATCCATTGTCATATAATTTTTGGGAAAGAAGAACAATACAACTAAAAATGTCAATTTTAATTAAGATTTCATCATTTGTATCCTTAATAGTTGAGAGTTTGATTTGCACATCCACTAATTGTTTGTCTTGGTCATCCAAATTCTACTTAGTGTTGTTTAATTGATTGATTCATTAAATTGTGGACACCCCTGCTGAACTAAAAATCTCTTTCTTAGGTGTTTAAGTTGAATTGATGGCTATGAGTATAAACATGTTGATCATGGTTGGCTTGGTATTATACACATCTTTCTTTTCATTTGATCTATGCATTAACTTGACAATTCTTCATTTGTGTTTCTATGGTCTTTTTGGTTGAGGACAACCAATGGTTTAAGCTTAGGGGGATTTTATGTGCACAAATCATATCATCTTTTGGATCATGTTTGGTTGCATAGCCATGTTGTTCTGACTCAATTATCACTCTCATTCATTCTAGATTCTATATTTTTAGCTATTCTTACTTGTCTCATGATTTGGATTGTTGGTACTACATTTTGCAATGAAATGATGATAAATATATCATATTATCACTTATTGGATCACTCCTCAAGTATCTGCATGTTTTGGGGTTCGAAATTGTGCAAATACCACTTTTTACGGCATCTAAAACTGACTACACAGCAGCCCAAAACAACCCAGAACAGCCATTGACACGACGTGTCTTATTAAAGACACCACGTGTCTCAGTCTAGAAATTGAATGCAGAACTGCAGATTTGCAATAAAACACCGTGTTTTATTAAAGACACAATGTGTCTTATTAAAGACGCATCGTGTAACCTCCCATAACTCGATCCAAACTTTAGTTATTGCATAAGACACACTGTCTTATAAAGGACACGTCGTGTGACCTACAGATTTCACTCAAACATGAATGTAACTGTCTCACACTTATATATATGACCCCAAGTTGTCTTGGGACAGTTACTACGACATATTTAAAACCTTTTGGAGCGGGACTCAAGCAAGGAAGAGCCAAGGAGGAGTTGGAGGCGTTCTAAGGGAGAAAAGGTAGTTTTCTGGGAGGAAAACTTCTTCTTCTTCTTCTTTCTTCTCCCACAATTACAGCAGGAATCTCTTTCGTTCTCTTCTCTACACTCTGGCGTGAAGTTTTCTGGAGAGTTTCTAGCAGCAAGGACGGATTTGTGACTCCTTGGTCAGAGTTCCACATCTATCTTCCATTTTCCACAGACATCCAAGTTTATTTCCTTCTATTATGATGTCTTGCACTACTTTCTACTGCTTGTATCTACTTTCTACAACAATGGATGAGTAGATCTCTTGTTCTTAGGCAAGGGGGAGTAACTCCCATGTCATAATATATTTGAACATGAATTTCATATATAATTCTAGTTGTTTCACTATTATAAGGTTCATTGGTGTTTAATTCTTCTTACATGCTTTGTTGGCCACTTTGTATGTTTGATTTCTGCTCTTTGTATAATATGGGAAGATGTGCATAGGAGTAAGGAGATGTACCTTAGCTACACTACCTTGACCACGGGAGTGGCTGGGATGTGTAGGGGAGTAAAGGTTTGTAGTCAGAATCTTAGTATATCCACGGGAGTGGTATACCAAGTTAGGACTATTCTACACTACCAGGAGGTGGGTGTAGGATACAAACCTCCCTTGTGTTATTGTTAGTGTTCTTGATCTTTATTGTTCTTCATGTTATGATGTGGATGTGAAACCCTATCCTCAAGAATCCCTAATCTAAATTGATCCTTAATACAAGTGTTTTCTATTTTAGTTCATTTCCTTTTAATTGCTCTGTTAACACAAAAAAAATATCTCTTATTAAAAACATCTAGATTATTGAAAATCATAACTCTTGCGCCTAGCTAACCAATGCTCCTTGTGTTCGACCTCAACTACAACTACTCTCGTATACTTGCAGGAAATATCTAGTGGAGTAAAAGATCATTCTTATGATTGAAACTTGTTAGTGTAATAAACCAACAACCATCATACTATCACATGATATAAATCATTTTCACAATATCACAAGGTATCAAACCTTATCAACACAAGAAGATTACACCCCATTCAGGGCTCAACCATGCCCAAAGGTCATTAAGACCATCATACTATTCCCTGCAAGATCATCATTATCTTTCATGCCTTATAACAAGGCTCAAGAACATCACTTACATATAATACACAGGATCAACACAATATTGCATTAATGAGGTTGGAGATATTCATAAACAATCATAGCAGGGTTATATTAACGTTAAGAACATTCCTTTATTACCTCGACATGAAAAGAATCTAGATATGATTAACCCTCATCATATTCATAATGCACATGTTTAGCATAAGAAAGTATCAACCATGTGGCTATGATAACCACCAATTAACATATTAAGGTTATGATCATATTAAGGAGGTTATTCCACCATCATTCCATCATATAAGAATGTTAAACATGAATACTCATCTCTTATCTATTTGTATTAGAGTTAGGTTCAACAAGATAAGTTATATTAATGTTACTAATCAAAACTTATACCCAAACCCTAACTCATGACATCCCCATTGGATCATGGATGCATAAGGTGAAGCATCACCATCACATTCCATACTATTCTCAAGAATGAATCCACACATAAATCAAAATGTAACCATAGGGTTATAGCATACTAAGGTTTCAACAACAATAAGAGAGTACTCCATGATTGTATTAATCATTCATCTGGACTATTCATACCCAATTACCATCATTTAGTTATATTAAAGCTAGGTATAACAAGATATACCTCATTAGTGTTACATATCAACACAATATGGTTATCATCCCTTCTATTCATATGAGTGAATAGGTAATACTACCTTATTAAGGGTAACCCTCCATTTCTTCCATCATCATTCAACCATATCACCATACCACAATGTCACCCAAAACCATTGGATGTTTAAAAGGTAAGACCATTGGTTTTTTACATAAGTAAAAACCTTGGATAAACCACCAATGAAGTCTTTATCTGTGCTCTAGAAAGAGTCACCATCTAACCCTAGACATCCCTTGACTAACAACACAAAAAGTTCCATTGAGAGTAGGGTAAAACCCACAATTGACTGTTTAGTTAAAATGAGAAATCCATTATCAACAAGTAAGCTCCTTAAGTTGATCATATAAACGAAACCATCTAAATCACATTATTAGGACCAACATATTACATTAGCCATCACTCCACTTTATTGTAGGCATAAACATTAGATCTTGACCATTGGGTCAAGTTCATATGTTAAAACCATCAATTACAGTATAGGTCCGACCATTGCATCAAGTGACCCAAGAAACCATTGGTCTAAGGCTTAATTGATGCTACAACTATATGATTAACTCACCATAGGTTTTGGAGATCTGATCCACCATCATTAGTGACCATTAAGTCTCCATAGGTTGTTAGATCAGCACTATATTCATTAATCAACATCAAATATTAAGCTAATGTCATCATTGATTGATAACATTAGTAGGGTACTTAATGGTTGATCATTAAACTTCTAATTGATCCAAAACCTGACCTAAGAGGGTGACCATAGGTTTTAACCATCATCTGACACATTTGATCTTGACCATCAGTTATCATGAAGATAACACCATAGGGTTGTTGCAATTGTACCATCATCAGGTCATGGGTTTATAGAAGAAACCATCTTTAAACCCTAAAATTGACCATTGGTTGATATGTACTTAGCACCATAGGTTGTCAAAACAACCTGATCCAAGTCATATTATACCTTAGTAATAACGTACACATGATCACAGGTTCATATAGAACTGAAATCAGAATAGGGAACATTATAAAAATCAAAATCCAAGTCAAGCATAGCTTTTTAGTGCATAGATCATCATTTTCAAGCAAGAACATGATCTAGAAAGCTTATGGTAAGCAATAAACGTGGAGAAAGTTATAAAAATTGCCTCTAATGAGAAGATAAACTCCCAAACATAAGAAAACACGAGCAAGTAGGGTAGAAAATCCAAGCATAAGCTATGAACTGATCCATCTAGCACCTTTCTTCATCAAATGAGCAAACCCTAAGCATAAGGAACAAGAAAGGTAGGGTTTTAGAGTTTTAGAGAAATTTCTACCATGGAACAGCAATGTTCTAACCTAGAGAAAGGTAGGAGGAAGTATAACAAAGAAATAAATGGATGAAATAAGGGTATTCTTACTATTTTAGGTCAAGATCACTAGAAGGAAGGCTTTTAAACCCTAAAAGGAAGTCAATTACAACCCTAGATCCTTTTTCCAAGAAGGTCCCCACTTTCTTCTTCCTTGGACAGGAATATTCGCAGTAGCATATAGGGAGAAAGAGGTTGGGAGAAGGAGGGAAGTGGTGGAGAGAAAATGGCTCGTTTTGGTGCTTAGGGATAAGTATATGAAATTTTAAGATAAAGAAAAAGAAAAAGTTGAAGTTTTAGTATCTTTCCAAGTTTCCATGGCCTTAAACCATTAAGAATAGACAAGCACACACTCAATAAGATCACCCACCATACATAGAGACATGATTATCCCTTGTTTCTTGAATTTCCAAGAAAAACAAATAATTCATTAGTTGATAGCTACTAAAGGTAGCTCATCCATGAAGGGGTAAACCCTAAAAAACCCTTGCGGAAAACACCTTCAAAACTAGGTTTAAATAGGCACCCCATGGCTCAAAAATCTCGATAATGATGAGAGAATATCCAAGGAACATAGTGCAAGTGATAAATTGCAAAGAAAACCTCTCAATTGGGTAAATTACAAAAAAGTCCAAAATGTGCATAAAATGCATAACATGTTCAAACAGTGTCCAAATTGGACCAAATTTGAAACTTAAGCTTATATTATGATTTCAAAGCATATGAAAAGGTTATATTAGGGTTATAAGAACTTAATTATTATAATTAAGCATATTCAACTCACTAAGCAAGTTTAGGGGCCTTACAACAAATGAGTAATAAAATTCTTCTCTTTCTACCCAAGCCATTGGATCTGTCATAGATATATATGTCGGTGAATAAAATACATAAGGGGTGATAAGTGTGATACATTTTTGCACACTACGTCTCCAACAAGTAGACACATCCTATGTCAGTGAAGAACTTGATCCTTCAGATCTAGATGTGGAACGACCACCAAGAAGTTTGGATAGACAAGAACAAGAAGTTTTAGATGGTCCACCAAGAAGAAACTTGTTGTCACATTTTAGAACATGTTCTCCAAGCCCCCACATGTGTGTATTGATCTATATTTCATCCACACAGATGAGGGAGAATGTGGTACAACACTTTGGTCATCAAGTCAAAAACAAACAAGAGTTGTTGATGTGGTAGGCATTCTAATACTCCCTTTTTTCTCCTATATTAGGCACCAATCCTTAGGGATACTCCCTCTCTAAGAGAGAGAAGTTTGTTGACCAACTTGTCTCACAAGTAGTCACAAGAGTTGTGTCTAACCCTTTGGAATGTACCCCCTTTATATAGAACCGTCATGAGCTCAGAAAAACCTAATTGCATTCCCTTTCCTATCCACAATCTTAAAATAGTTTTATGCTGAATACTCAAATAGAATTTGTGATAGACCAATCACGTATTGTGATTGCTCAATCACAGCCCCTGATCACCTGATCATGTTAGTTGATCGATCGATCACAAAACTCTAGATAGAGACCTAACTTGTTTTCAGATTACAAACTTTCCCAGTAACATTGTCATTGCCACATCAATTGGTCTGATCGACGATCACATGTATCCAGTAGAAATCTCAATCGATCAATTTATACTCAATTAATCTATTGACCCAATCAATATGATCGGCCGATCAGACATTTTGGTCACCCAAACATAGGGTAAATGTACATATTTATGATTCAAAACCTTCTCTTTTGCATCCTTATGTGTGTAACTGGGTAGGTTACAAACTACTTTGGTAGTGATGCTCAAAACAACATTACAAAATACTGGTGTCTAGTCTCACATAATTTCCATCCAAGTAAAAGGAATGAGTTTGAGAATAACTACAATCTAAAAAGTGATCAATGTTTCCATGATCGCATAATCCCTTTGTCACTAATATACAGATTGAACTCGAGGTAGGTAATGGTATCCTGTTAATCACTCAATCTATGTTCCTTAAATTAAAGTAGACCATTTGTGATAATGTGATCTCAATATCATATATTGTCTGTAACACACGTATAACATACCAAAACCTAGGATTTTATCTTATTGCAGGATTAGGAGTTTAGTAATCTGAGTTGCCTAGATTTGACCAAACACGGATAAAGTTACACCCTAATGTATATTGTTTATGCATATAACATGAATAACCCAATAGTAATCCATATAATGTTCAGTCTTGAAAACAAATAACATATTAAGTTGCATTAGGTTCTTTAATCAACATCCCTTATCAACTTACTAAGTTAATTATGTGTCACTATGTAAGTAATTTTTTAAATATGTCACATATATTTTGTTTGCAAACTAGTATGCACATAATGTCTAACAATATATCTAATGAGAATTATAATATGATTAATACACAAATTAGGATAATAGTTTGTGTTTCCATGTCCATAAATATGAATGATCTAGCATTATCTAAATTAATATCAAATTAATGGGATTAAATGACTAATAGGCAATATGTGGAAATTCTTGCATAATAATATAAGGAAACTCTTTTGGTAATAATGTGATGATAATGAGACTCTAAATAATAAATAATTTCGATAATGATGTAATGTTATAATAATATAATGGTGATCATACCAAAACTCTAATTGTATTGAAACTCACAGAAGGAATATTTAAAACCCATATATAAAGGTAAACATGTTGTTCCTTGGGTCTCAATTACCTTGGGTGCCAAGTTTCACCTTATTTGAACAATCATAACTATGTTCATTTCATTAAGAAAAGAAAATGTAAATAAGGTCAACAATATTAAATTAGCTATAAAAATATCTAATATGTTAAAAAAATAGTATAAATAACTTGTATGGATAATATAATTTAGGTGAAGTAGTAATGAACAAAATTGTAGTCTAACATTTAGGGAAACAATGTTGTACTAACATGATAAATCTATGAAAAAATTATCATGGTCAAAAATTTAAAGTGGAGTATGAATTATAGAAATATAAACTAAAATAGTTGCTAAAATGTGGAAAACACAAAATTTTTTAATAAACTAGAACAAACTTTAAACAACCAATTCTCTCTACTTGATGTGAAAGTAATAAACAAATGAAAAAATCACATTAGCATATCATCAAGGAAACACATATTTTGAGTCAATTATATATTTGTTTAGAAACAAATTCTCAAATTTATATAATCAATTACTTAACCCAAATAAGATATACAAATAATCTTAACTAAACAATTTCCTTTGAAACCTCCCTATTACCTCTTAAAATTGTTAACAACAAGGAAGAAAATAAAAATGGTTCGATAGATAATGTTTTCACCCTTTTGATTTGAAATTCATGTTTCTATAATAATAAGTTTTAGATATATGAATTGACAACACATATCTCACCTGTAAATGCTTAATGTAAAATATGATCGTAATATATATGGTTGCCTAAAATCTATAAATTTGGATTTAACTTAGTATTAATAAAATGTATGCCTTTAATTGATGTAAAATTTATACATATTTTTAATGACTATAAATCTTAAAAAAAAATGTTGTGGGAAAATTATTTTGTAATGGGGTGAATAACTGTACATTAGAGGTTGATAAATGAAATCATAGAAAAGAAACTCAATAAGTATATCCTACACAATTATATATTAAATTATTATACACATTTACGTTGAATAAATAATTGAATAAAGAGAAATTTAGAAGTCTCTTTATTATAAAAGTAGATGTCAATATTTCTATAGACAAATCATTGAATAAAAAAGGGAAATATATCATAAAATGTAGACACAAAGAAATGGAAGGAAAATAACATTTTTATATTTATTCTTTCCTATTATGTGTTAGAAAATACTTACATTTTCTCCTTTTACAATATATATCACATATTTTCCTTACTAAACAAAAATATATAAGTTTCTTGCTACCAAGCCAAATAGTTATATATAGACCCCTCCCCATGGACTTCACACACATAGAAATCACTTGAGTAAAAGGACATGACTCTAGCCTTCTCCCTTATCCTCCTATTCAAGCTTCTTGGAAAATACGTCAATGTCTTGTAATCTCATAAAATAATTCATATAATGATCTTTTCTCAACCACCGATATTTCAAACCATGAAACTATAACTTGGATAAAAGGTTTGGACTTTGAAAATTTGATAAAATCTTTGATATATGTTTCATTTCCTATTTATCATATAGAGCAAAAACCTAAGTTTATCACTCCCACTTAGTCCTCCAGGACATACTATCATTTACATATTTTCTCTCTCTTCTGAGAGGTTGACCTATGTGAGAAATTATGCATTGATATATATCTTGTGATCATCTTACTTTGTTGGATATTCTTATTGGACTCTTATTTATATATTATTCATTTTATTCCATGTTGAAACCATAATTTTTCAAGTCATGGATTTTTATGATCTTTGATATATGATGATGGTGGAAATTGTTACATACTTTCTTATGAATCTTCTAACCCCACATGATATTTGTTGAATGCTCTTATTATATTGTTTCAAATTGACTGAAATTATTCTTGCCTCTACATTTTGCACGAATTATATTAATTTTATTTCTAGTAGTGTTACATGAGTACAAACAATACACATGACACAATTGTTCCATCCTGAGTGTATATTTCTACTTGTATACATATAAGGGCATGTATATTTTTCCCAGGATGTGCGTCCCCCCCAAGGATTAGATCCTATGGTGTCACCCTACTTGAAATAACCTTAGTATATGTTTTCTACATGTACTACTTATAGATTGTGATATTATTATTGTGACATTATTGTAAGGCAAGAAATCTCTTGTAGTTTATCATATCCTTGGAATTCATTTTCTTTTGATTTCCACTTGGATAGTATTTTTCTCTTCTATGGAAAGCCTTGTTATATTTGATGTCCTTTTTCTTAATGTTGTCCCTAATTATTATGCTCATAACAAATCTTATGCTGAAAACTTCCATTTTGTCTTTTCTCGTGGGGTATGTTTACAACTCCTAGGTGAAGGGCGTGGAGGACATGACATGTAGACGTGGACCTTACTAAGGAGATATTCTTGGTAGATATATTTGAGACAGTTTAGATATCTCTCTACTTTGAAGTTGTACTTTTATATAAGCCCCTTAATGGGAGATTCTTTTGTTGTAATCTTAGTAGATTGAATATAATCATGATTTATTATTTTGCTGCTATATTTTTATCATCTTGTATATCATTATATTTCAAAATAAAAAATACACCTATTCCATTATACCATTTTGTGTGTTTGGATTAGATGAATTTATTCCTCAAATTTAAGTAGGAAGTGGATCCCCTCTTAGGTCCCACTCCTTATAACATGGTATAAGATTAATTAGTACACAATTAATTTAACTATTTCAATGTTATCTCCCTTAGGATGTTATCCTAGGAAAATATGACATGTCCAAAAAGTTTAGTGGACCTACTCTCTTCATCCCCTTAATATGTGAGAATTTTTATCAGGTGAATCTTTAGTATTGAGATATGAACCTCAGGGTTTCTAGGTTAGAATAACAAGGACCTAAAATTCAACCATAGGAATATATAAATTGTTAGTTTAATGCGTGAACAACACAAAAATGATCAAGATTAAAATAAGTATTAGTAATCTTAATATCTATAAGACTTGTTTTATTAGGTTAAATTTTTTAAGGGATGAAGAGAAGTTGGATGATAATATATGAATGTTTAGATTTTGAGGACAAAATCCTTTTATGGGGTGGAGTGTTGTAATGTATAGAAACTTAATACTTTATCTTATTCCATGATTAGGAGGTTAGTAAGCTTGCTTCCCAATATTTCACCAGTCAAGGATAAAGTTACACCTTAATGTATATTATTAATGCACATAACATGAATAACTCAATAGTAACCCAGATAATGTTTAGAATTGAAAACAAATATAAAATATTAAGTGGCATTAGTTTTTATAATCAACATCCCATGTTAACATAGTAACTTAATTATGTGCCAACATGTAAGTAAATTAATTAAATATGTCACATATGTTTTGTTTGTGATCTAGTATGGTTAAAGCTATGTTTAGAAGAAGTATACTATGCTTGACACACAAATTAGAATAATAATTGGTGTTTCCACGTTCATAAATTTGAATGATGTACCATTATCTAAATAAATACCAAGTTGATGGGCTTAATATGATAAATAGGCAAAATATAAAAATTTGTGCTTAATAATATAAGGACACCCTTTTGGTAACAATATAAAGATAATCAGACTATAAATAATAAATAATGATGATAGTGATGTGATGTTACAATAATATAATGGTGATGAGCCAATAAATTTAATTATATTAAAATTCATAGAAGGAATCTTTAAAACCCAAATATAACGGTAAAAACACATTCCTTCGGTCCCAGTTACCTTGGATGCCAAATGTTACCTTATTTTAAAACTCATAGATATCCTAACTTCATTAAGAAAATAAAATGTAAGATAAGGCCAATGATATTAAATTAATAATTATTAAAAAATTCTAATAGGTTAAATAAATAATATAAACAACTTCTATGGCTTATATAATTTAATGTAATAAATAAAATTGTTATATAACATAAATGGAAGCAACATTGTACAAGCATGACAAATCTACAGAAAATTTATCATGGTAAAAAATCTTAAAATGGAATATGAGTTATAGAAACACAAACCAAAGTAATTTCTATAATATGGAATACATAAGTTATTTTAATAAATCAAAACAAACTTTAAAGCATTGATTCTCTCTACTTAAAGTTTGAAAGTAATAAATAAATGAAAAATCACATTAAACATATCATCAAGTAAACAAATATTTTAACTCAATTATATATTTGTTTGAAAAACAAATAAACATCACCAAACCTATTTAATCAATTACTTAACCCAAATAAGAACTGATAATCTTGACTAAGTGATTTCCTTAGAAAACCTCCCTATTGCCTCCTAAATTGTTAACAACAAGGAAGAAAAAAAAAATGGTTCGATTGATAATGTCGTCAGCCTTTTGGTTTGAATTTCATGTTTCTATAATAATTTGTTTTAGATATATAAATTTATTAGCACCTATCCAATCTACAAATAATTAATGTCAAATATATTATAAATATAAATAGTTGCCTAAAATTTAAAATTTTGGATCTAACTTAATATTAATTAAATGCATGGCTTTTCTTGAAATAAAAATTTGTACATGGTTTTAGTGACTGTAAAATGGGAAGAGAAACATTGTGGGAAAGTTATTTTGTAATGGGATGAATAAGCATATATAAGAGGTTGATAAATGAAATCATAGAAAACTAACTTAATAAATATATTCTACCCAATTGTATATTATGTTAGTATGCACATTTACATTGAGTAAATAATTGAATAAAGTGAAATTTAGAAGTCTCTTTATTATAAATGTGGTAGCTAATATTTCAGTGACCAAATCATTGAAGAAAAATAATGGAAATATATTATATTTATTTTCTCCTATTATGTGTTAGCAAATGTTTAACTTTTCTCCTTTTATAATATACATTACATATTTTCACTAGTAAACAAAAATAGATAAGTTTCTTGCTACCCAAGACATATATATATATATATATATATATATATATATATATAGAGAGAGAGAGAGAGAGAGTCAGGCTAGAATACACTCGAGTGTCTAGATCTCACGTTTACACTCAAGTGTGTTTACATATCAACACTATTTTTTACAAGATGTAAACCATTGATTTTCATTGTCATACTATAATTAGGCTACATACAAATTTTGAGCGCATTTGGATGACTGTAAGTCACTCATCCGAGGGAAACAAAATTGACACATGAAACTAATTTGAAATGCATCATTTATGTGGTCATTATAAAATGATCTATAAATAACCAAATGTGCTAAATTTTTTTATATAATTTATTCACAAGATGATTAAGAAGATCAATGGATTAGATTTTTGTAAAAAATATTACATCATGAAAAACTACTTGAGTATATTCCACTCTGAATACACTCGAGTGTATTCTAGCCTAACTCTCTCTCTCTATATATATACATACATGTATATATATATATATATATATATATATATATATATATATATATAGAGAGAGAGAGAGAGAGAGAGAGAGAGAGAGAGCGAGAGAGAGAGAGAGAGAGTTAGGCTAGAATACACTTGAGTGTACAGATCACAGGAATACATTCAAGTGTGTTAGAATATCAAGACTATTTTTTTGCAAATTTAAACCATTGATCTTAAATGTAATACTATAACTAGGCTACATACAAATTTTGAGCCCATTTGGATGAGTGTAAGCCACTCATCTGAGGGCAACAAAATCGACGTGCGAAACTAATTTGAAATGCATAATTTTTACGATCTTTGTAACATGACCTATAAATGTCCAAATGTGCTCAAATTTTGTATATGAGCTATTCACAAGATGTTTAAGAAGATCAATGGATTAGATTTTTGAAAAAAATATTGCATCATGAAAAACTACTTGAGTGTATTCTACTCTGAATACACTCGAGTGCATTCTAGCCTGACTCTCTCTCTCTCTCTCTCTCTCTCTCTATATATATATATATATATATATATATATATATATATATACACATACATACACATACATACACCCCTCATCATGGCCTTCCCACACATAGAAATCACTTGACCAATAGGGCATGAATCCTAATTTTCTCCCTTATCCTCCTATTCAAGTTCTTTGAAAAATCTATCAAAGTCTTGTAATCTCATAAAACAATAAATATGGAAATTTTTTCTTAACCACCTATGTTTCACACCTTAATACCCTGACTTGTATCAAAGGTTTGGACTTTGTCAAGTTGGCAAACATCTTTGAGGTATGTTGCATTCCCTATTTATCATATTGAGAAAATCTCCCAGATTTATCTCTCCCCCTTGTTCCTTTAGGGCATAATACCCTTTACATATTTTCTCTCTCTTCTGATAGGTTGACTTATGTGACAAATTATGCATTGATATATATATATATATATATATATATATATATATAGTGATCATCTTGCTGTGTTGAATATTCTTATTGGACTCTTATTTAAATCTTGTTCATCTTATTCCATGTTGAAACCCTAATTTCTCAAGTCATTAACTTTTATGATCTTTGATGTATCTTGATGGTGGAAAATGTTACATACTTGCTTATGGGTCCTTTATCCCCACATGATAACTGTTGAATGTTCTCATCATATTGTTTCAAATTGATGAAATTATTCCTACATCTACATTTTCATGGCTTAGATTAATTTTATTTCTAGTAAAGGTATATGAGTACAACCATACATAGGGTGCACTATTTCCCCCCCGAATGGGCTTTTCCTCTCTCTCTCTCTCTCTCTATATATATATATATATATATATAGGGTACATGTAACATACTGAATTCTGAACATTTTGTCTTTTGGCCCTCTTTCCCATCTTCTGCTTTCATTTCTATCGTCGTTGGCCTTTCTGTTTAATTTGCGGAGAATATGATGGTTTAGTGAACATTTGTTCACCTTTTATTCCAATAAAGGGTTTTCTGCACAAATACCTAAGTAGAAATCTAAGTAATGGTTCTTTAGTGCAAATGTCCACTTAAGTAATAAAAATAATGATAGAATTTGTGCTAGACCTTTCTAGGACTTTTTATAATAGGGAAAAGAAAAGAAATTCCAAAATATACATAAAGGAGATGATAAATGCTATAAATAGGATAAAAGGAGATAATGTGGAATATATTTCCAAAAATCTCAATTAAGTAAACCCACGAGATAGTTTGATACACAAATTCATTTTCTTAGACTAAAAGTTACTTAAGGGACAAGTATCACCCAATGTGGAAAATATAAAGATATATAAAAGCCTTTATTAAAGGAAAATAGGAAATAAGCCAAGAAAGAGAAATATAATATCTAATGTTCCCAAATTAGTAAACTAACTCCAAATTTGAAATCTAAGAATAAAAATAAGCCTTTGGGCAAGTTTTCAACTAATTTGGATGATCTTTGGATAATGTGAAAAGTGTAAAGAGTAAGACTCGAAAGGGGACCCACTCAAATGATATAATACAAGAGCCATGTAATAATAAAGCAGCAGAAACAAAACTAATTCAAAGTTACAAGATGTATCTTTATATAATTATTCCTCACCATAAAAGGTCGCATGACATAATGAAAAGTTATAATTCTAAGGCCAGTTGCAGAGGGCAACCCGACTATCCCAAGCTATCCCTAACTCCATGTCCTGCTCATGGTCTTCTTGAGTCCATGTCCTCTAATGTACCTACACCTAGGTGGAAGGGAACATCACTCAGAAAATAGGAAAAGAAGTATAGAGGTCAGTAAAAGCTGAGTATGTACATATACAAAACACTTCAAGCATTAAGTATAAAGAGATGTTCCCATAAGAAAGGGGGGCTATTTTCTATTAGGTAAGTTCAAGAGAAATGTAACAAAAGAAATGAGGCATATGAAATTCAGATTACAAGCATGATAATAAAGAGTGTCTTGCCATAAAAACATCCACAGATTCATATTATAACAACAAATATTTGCATGCATAACATTGTAGACTAAATATACCTAAAACAGGGCCATAACACCATAGGATAATGGCCTAAAAATAAATAAGGGTGGAAATCCACACCCCTGATGGAAACGCATGCCCTATATAAGTATAGTTGTACATAAGTACCACTATTCTAGATATTCTAGTCAAACATGTAGCATGAATAAAATAGAGAGGCAAGACTATTAATTCAGTCAAATTTTAATAAAAAAAAGGCAATCATAGCAAGTGGGTCCAAGAACCCATATAAACAAGGTAGTCCAAAAACTACATGGATATAATGAGTCAACATCAAGAAGTATAAATGTCCAAGAAGTTGGATTTTCATTAGGAATAATAGTTCAAGAGATGCCTCATTAAAAGAAAAGTAGGCTTTAGTCAAATAATGCCCAAAATAAAATAGAGGATGTACATACCTGATTTTCAAGACTAGTGGTTAACTCAGTGGATACACTTGGGATACACTTGATCCTCAAAGTTGAGTATTCATCCTAGGAATACATTATGTATGTTAGTCAAATCAAAGCTAACATGTGTATACATTTCTATTATAGATATTCATATTGTCCTTATCCTAGTCCCAATCACCCCACATTAGTGTTGGAGTCTTATTAAGTGGATATATGATCCATTAGGTATTAGTATTAGTTCTAATATCCATATTTTAACATACATATGCCTAAATATTTCTAGGTTACACATATGTGTTCCATAGTAATCTACATTCCTTTATTTATGGTGTTATAGATTTACATTCTATATATTTATTGTATGGCTCATGTTTAGTCAACTATGATTGAGTATGCATTATGCATTAGGTACATTTATTAAGATGCTCTTGAAGGAATTTAGGATTCAAGTCTCTCATATACTTGTATTTTAAACACATAGTTACCTCCTATTATGGGAACCAATAGTATACATTATCATCATTTTGATGCTAAGAATTCAGAACATATTGTATATTTTTTTACTTATTGTTATCCATAGATTTTGTAATAGTAAGAACACATGAGCTGCTGGAGTTAGATTCCCTATAGACTAATAATCTAGTACATATATGCATGACATCATGATAAGCATATACATAATTGTAAGGTGTCCGCTAAGTCAATCAAGTTAATATTTTGTGTCTATATCCCATCTATCGTGTAATATCTAGTTCTAAAATTAAAATACACAATGTAGTACATACCTTCATTTAGAGTTTTCATTCAACAAGCATGAGGTTGCTACATTCTTGCTTCATGTGCCAGTTGACAATGACTCCATGTTCTATCCAATAGTTATGCCATACATGGTGGCATCTGACGTGTCAAACTCCACTGATGAGTCCAACAATGGCTAGAGCTAGCAAGATGATCAACTAGTTCAGTTGGGATCAAGGGAGTAGAAGAGGAGGACAGTGGAGTTGTAGGTCGTTCGTTGGACACTTGAGGTGGAGGCAATGCCCAGCGGCCCTGGTGGCAGGCGCAATGTAGGAGAAGGTGCATGGAGGATGGCCATGGTTAGAGTGCATATGTTCAGAGGTGAATTTGATCGGAGGCATCATAGAAATAGTAGCGTTGTTGTAGGCTTTAAGAAGATGAAGAGAAAGAAGGTTTTGTGGTGTGCAGACACCATCCTTGGCCGTTGGAATTATAGGAAGATATGAGGTGGTTGTCAGGAAGTCCATGGCCACCAGAGTTGATGCATCAGGTCAGGACATCATGATGCTCTCTTGGAAGCCGGTGCAAGGAGGAAGGAGGCACGGTGAGGCGACGTTAGGTGCAAGCGAAGGAGAAGAGAAGAAGGCATAGGAGAGAAGATAGGGTAGGTACTAGCTCTCGATCCTCTCTAGCACCTGTGTTGCTCACAATAGTTATAGGCGGTGGCATCTACACCACTGCGGTGTTGATGGCAGTGCGAATAAGGGGTGGAGAAGAGGTTGAATGGTGCTGGAGGATTGAGAAGGAGTCAGCAGTAGAGATAGGGGGTCCTATAGGTGTCGGAGATTGGAGGTGTTCACGGCTGGTTGCAGAAGAAGTATGTTGACAAACCACTGATGGTGTTGATCAGGGCTACGTTGGGCATAGAGCGCATGAGACGCAACACCGATGGTGGCACCACCACCAACTCCGACCACCTGAGATCCATAGAGCTACATCACTGGCCATTGGCCTGGTGGTCATGGTTCCCATCTTCCATGCACAAGTACAAGAAGGAGGACAAGAGGTCGAAGGGATAATGTGTTGGCACGACCAATCTTGGTGCCCACTTCCCATTTCCAGTGGGTTTGCTTCAGCAGACGGATCATAGGAAAGAGGTGAAGGCCACAGAGAGGATGGAGAAGAAGAGAGAGAGATAGAGGAATGAGTAAGGGAAACAACAAGCTAAGGTTTTTGAGTTGCAGAAGGGAAGAGGAGAACAAAAAGAAGGAGGCGTAAGAGAGGAGGAGGCGGGGGAAGCTGTCGCCGGTTCTATTCGTTGCAACACTGGGTCCGCATGAAGATGTGCTAGGGGAAGGGGAGACCGCGAACGTGCTTAGAAGTGAAAATGAATTCGAACTTAGGTCTAGATAAGTGCATTAATATCCACTAAAAGCTTATAATCAATCAATTAAATGAAAGGGTAAACAATGTTCAATTCACCCCAAATTTGGTCTATAAGCCAAACAAGCTACAAGGATTCTAGTTCTCATGTCAATTTCATATTTTAAATTTTTTTAATATTTTATCGCTCACTAGTAAGTTAAGCCCTAAGTAATGAATTTGATGCATGTATTAATCAATTTGATACATTAGTTTATATTTTTATATTTTCCTTCATCATTAAGACTTAGAATGGGTCTAGAATGGCGAAGTAAGATTTCATTAGTTGGTGAATTTTCTTAGTAAACCCTAGTATTGAGTTGATTTGGTTATTTCACCCTAAAACATTTTAATTTTAGGAGAATAAATATTAGATATTAACACATTTTAAAAGGGTCTAGGACAAGGTAGGTCTAGGATTATAACCTAAATTTGAGTATGTTACAACACTCTACCCCTTAAAGAGGATTTTGTCCCCAAAATCCATCAATCACTATTCATATGCACTTAATCATATTTATAGACCAATCTAATGTTTGTAATACACTTACACGTAGAGGATCATAGTACATCACCAAGATGAAATTATATCACTCCATGTGCAAGTATCCATTTCTTTTCATCTAAGATGTCGAGCTAGATAAGTTACACCAACCTGGTATTATCTCAACGAGTTTGTATCCATTACGGATACCTACAATGTTATTATAGTTTTCTCCATTATTTGATCATGGTCCACATCATTTTCCTTACCACCACCACCACCACCATCATCATCATCATCATCATCATCGTCGTCGTCGTCGTCGTCATCATCATCATTATCATCATCATCATCATCATCATCATCATCATCATCATCATCATCATCATCATCATCATCATCATCATCATCATCATCAGTCGTCGTCGTCGTCATCATCATCATCATCATCATCATCATCATCGTCATCATCATCATCATCATCATCATCATCATCATCATCATCATCATCATCATCTTCATCATCATCATCTCAACCATCATATCATCATCATCATCATCATCATCATCATCATCCATCATCATCATCATCATCATCATCATCATCATCATCATCATCATCATCATCATCATCATCATCATCATCATCATCATCATCATCATCATCATCATCATCATCATCATCATCATTCATCATCATCATCATCATCATCATCATCATCATCATCATCATCATCATCATCATCATCATCATCATCATCATCATCATCATCATCATCATCATCATCATCATCATCATCATCATCATCATCATCATCATCAACAACAACAACAACAACATCACCATCTACTCATCATCATCATCATCGTCACCATCAATATCATCACCTAAATCGACATCATCATCATCATCAACAACAACAACACCTAGAGGGGCATAAAGGGTGAACCTAGGTCTTATGTACCCAAGGATTCTACGTACTCTCTACACCACACTTAGTCCTAGGGTTTCATGTCCATCATTCTAGTCAAGTACTTCTTCATTCAAAGGGTTCCTATAAAATTCAAACTTCCTTGTGGCGATGACTTGGCTCCTAAACCATCGATAAAATATGAAAAAAAATTCTTTTGTACATATAAGATAATAATGAAAATAAGTTTGACAATGAAAATCTGTCGATGAAAAATTCAAAATTGGCGCCAAAAATGATCAATTTGAGAACCAAGTCTACCACTTATCCACCACATGAAAATTGTAGTATTATTCTATTGTCACTGTAGTCTACCAACATCTTCTAATATCTCAATCATACAAGTGGTAAGAAAAAAAACACATCTCTAGTCTCATAGCATATGAGGAAGAAGGGTCTCCTAGTACGCGTGGTTGAATCCTATTAAACCTTGACGAGGTATGACACCAATCATTCCCCATGTCACTCTCAAGCATAAATGACACAACCCCATCACAAGACCTAAGGGAGTCATAAGATCATCTCACCATTATAGTAAGGTATATGTGTTCCTTCTACACTTGATGATTTACAACCATAGTTCTGTCACAAAATAAGATGAACTATATATCCAAATTATTCATCACATCATTCACTGGGTGATCTAATTTCTCCATGGAGGTGAGAGAGACAAACTCCTAAGAATGTTCTACCAGACAATAGATTCCACCCACCAATCCTCATGCATGAAGCATAAAAAGGCTAAACAAATACGACATAAAAAAAGCTAAACAAAGATGGCATTTAATCCTTAGATAGATGGCCTTGGGACATACCCATATTGAGATACTCCATGTAGAAGGCAATACATGCATTTTAATAACTAAGCTAGTTCACATTATCACTTAGTACTAAAGGAATCATCTTAAATCATCGGATACACATCGAGAGTTTACATCTATAATTTATGTGTTTTTAGTACCCCAAAGTGGGTATATACGAGGCATGCTAGCGAAACAACAAAGGGAAAGGGGTTCAAGCTGATAGCTAGAACAAAGCTTAACTATGACTATTCAAATCATTTGACATTGCAAGCTCTTAGGCTAACATCCTAGAAAACCATGGCATGTGAACCAACACTACAAGAGTTAATTCCATGTGGCTTCATCCCACCCTCGTAAAGAGGGTATGTGTGTTAAGGGTTACTAGAGGCTAACTCACGTCCACATAGGTGGGTTGAGGAGTGTAAGTGCCCAAAATAATTAGGATTTGAAAACCCTTATTGGTATTCTACTACTAGGTAATTAGTTTGCCAACAACCTCTAAGGGTCACCTACCTAATTAAGGGTCATCCTAGGATAACTTGAAATAGTCAAGTTACCGACTGCTTAGGCTCTAATACCATTTTGTAAAGAGTGAGACCCGAAAGGGGATCCACTCAAATGATATAATACAAGAACGATGTAATAATAAAGCAGCGGAAACAAAACTAATTCAAAGTTACAAGATGTATCTTTATAAAATTGTTCCTCACCATAAAAGGTGGCATGACATAATGAAAAGTTATAAATCTAATGCCAGTTGCAGAGGGCAACCCAGCTATCCCAAGCTATCCCTAACTCCACGTCCTTCTCATGATCTTCTTGTGTCCATGTCCTCTAATGTACCTACACCTGGGTGGAAGGGAACATCACCCAGAAAATAGGAAACAAAGTATAGAGGTCAGTAAAGGCTGAGTATGTACATATACAAAACACTTCGGGCATTATAATGGGTTTTAAGTATATAGAGATGTTCCCACAAGAAAGGGGGGCTATTTTCAATTAGGTAAGTTCAAGAGAAATGTAACAAAAGAAATGAGGCATATTAAATTCAGATTATAAGCATGATAATAAAGAGTGTCTTGCCATAACAATCATGCACAGATTCATATTATAACAACAAATATTTGCATGCATAACAATGTAGACTAAATATACCAAAAATAGGGCCATAAAACAATAGGATCATAGCCTAGAAATAAATCAGGGTGGAAACGCACACCCCGGGTGGAAACTCACACCCTATATAAGTATGGTTGTAAATAAGTACCATTATTCTAGATATTCTAGTCAAACATATAGCATGTATAAAATAGAGAGGCAAGACTAGTAATTCAGTCAAATTAAAAAAAGGCAATCATAGCAAGTGGGTCCAATAACCCATATAAACAAGGTAGTCCAAAAACTACATGGATATAATGAGTCAACATCAAGAAGTATAAATGTCCAAGAATTTGGATTTTCATTAGGAATAACAGTTCAAGAGATGCCTCATTAAAAGAAAAGTAGGTTTTAGTCAAATAATGCCCAAAATAAAATAGAGGATGTACATACCTGATTTTCATGACTAGTGGTTAACTCAGTGGATACACTTGATCCTCAAAGTTGAGTATTCATACTAGGAATACATTATGTATGTTAGTCAAATCAAAGCTAACATGTGTATACATTTCTATTATAGATATTCATATTGTCCTTATCCTAGACCCAATCACCAATGACACATTAGTGTTGGAGTCTTATTAAGTGGATATATGATACATTAGGTATTAGTATTAGTTCTAATATCCATCTTTGAACATACATATTCCTAAATACTTCTAGGTTACACATATGTGTTCCATAGTAATCTACATTCCTTTATTTATGGTGTTATAGGTTTACACACTATATATTTATTATATGTCCCATGTTTAGTCTACTATGATTGAGTATTCCTTATGCATTAGGTACATTTATTAAGATGCTCTTGAAGGAATTTAGGATTCAAGTCTCTCATATACTTGTATTTTAAACACATAATTACCTCCTATTATGGGAACCGATAGTATACATTATCATCAATTTGATGCCAAGAACTCAGAACATATTGTATATATTATGTTTTTACCTATTGTTATCCATGGATTTTGTAATAGTAAGAACACATGAGCTACTGGATTTAGATTCCCTATAGACTAATACTCTAGTACATATATGCATGCCATCATGATAATCATATACATAATTGTAAGGGGTCCGTGATAACCTCCAATTTTGTGATGTTATCTTAGTAATATTCTTCAGTTTTCCACACTCTTTCTCAGATAAAGTAGACAAAATCTCTAACTATTCTCTTCTTATTGCAAACATACTGTTAGATTAACTTTTCTCCTTTTACTTATAGAAAAAGACACACTAAAAAAATCATAAAAGACTTAAACGGTCACAAGACCGCATGGAGTCAAACGGTCTCAAGACCGCATGGAGTCAAACGGTCTCAAGACCGCATGAAGCCAACCGGTCTCAAGACCGCATGAAGCCAACCGGTCTCAAGACCGCATGGAGTCATGCGATCTCAAGACCGCATGGAGTCATACGATCTCAAGACCGCATGGAGTCATACAAGCTCAGGACCGCATGGAGTCCAAACAGTCTTGGGGTCCAAACGGTCTCAGGGTCCAAACGGTCTCAGAGTCCAAACAGTCTCGGGGTCCAAACGGTCTCGGGTCCAAACGGTCTCAGGGTCCAAACGATCTCAGAGTCCAAATGGTTTCGAAGACCATTTGGACCCAAAGTTACCAAACTGTTTGGACTTCACTTAAGGCCTATAAATAAGACCCAAGGGGTCCTCCCAAAAAGGGAGGTTTTCAGACGCCCAGACGCTGCCTCTATCACTCCAGAGCTAATCCAACTTCCATCCTCTTCCCAAAGGCTACCGGTCTGAGATCCACAATCCATCTTGAAGTTGCTTTCTCTCTCTTCGCCAAAGAAGGTGGGAAGAGGGGACCTCGTCATCAAGCAACCTGTGAAGTTTGAAGATCGTCTCTCTCTCTCTCTCTTTCCAAGGTGTTGACTTTCCTCTCTCCCTTGTGGGGATGACACACACTCTCTCTCTCTTCTTGCCTCCTTCTTTGTCTTAGCTATGAGCGAGTAGTCTCTTTCACTAGGGTGCGGGGAGTAGCCCCGCTACCCATGTTTTCATTTCATGTAATGTAATCCATAGTATTCAATATAGAGATTATTTTCTTGCAGTTCAACATCAATCATTTAATGAATGCTTGTTGCTTGATCACCAACTTGTGTTATCTTTTATCTTTTAGCATGAATTGTCTATATTTGTACTATTAGATTCGAAACTCGATTGAATGTTGGTTCTTAATGCATGTATTAACCATGCATCTTTTTGGTATGTAGGAGTGTCTTTCAAGGAGTGGAGTAAACTCACTTCTTTGTTGTACTTTGATACTATGAAATGGAATCAGTTGACGTATGAAAGTGCAATCTTGATAAGTCGAGGAAAACACTTTACGAAGGGAATGATGCAAAGTAGTTGACCATTCATTCGGGGATGGCTAACTTTGCAACATTCCCGCGCTTCTCGTAGATAGTTCTCTGAAAGGAAACTAAGTCTACAAAGATGCTAACTATTTTGACTCTTGTTGCAGGTTATATTTTATGTTGCATGTTTTGATCCATGTGTAGTGGCGGTGAAAACCGATCACACCCTAGTGGTTCCTTATCATTGATTAACATCCTTAAATTTACTTGCTTGCTCTACTTTACTTGCCGTTAGTCTAAAAACAACTAAACCAACCTTTTGATTTAAGTACCAACTATTAAGAGTTTAAGTGAAGTTCTAACATTTTTCATCTTGTTGTTCCCAACAAGACCGTTGTTCCATGGATTCGACCCTTAACTATACTACGATAAGACTTCCACGTATCTTAGCATACGTGGGTGGAGTTCTCGATCTAGTATAAGCAAGGCTAAACTTAAAGACTTACCATCTTTAGGATTTTTAGTGGTGCACGCAATTCCATGTAAGTGGGAGCTCCATCAAAAATTGGCTCCGTTGCTGGGGACAACAAAAAATTTTAAATTTACTTACCATCTTGCTAGTTGGTTAGGGTTTTTCACTTTTCTTTAAAAAATACTTCATATCTTCCTGATTTCATCACACCTTCCGCATTATCTAACAAGTGTGTTTCTTTCTCTACTCAGGTAGAAGACGTGTATGCAACCATCGCATAACCTTGGATTCTCCCCTGATCCAGAGTATGACTCTGAGGTAGAGAGAAGCTTCCACTGCCACATCAGACTCAACCGCCAAAGAGCCAGGCAAATGGCTGAAGACCAACGACAGGCTGTGGATCACCTGAAGAGATTCAAGGCACTTTGCCGACTTGGCCCGCAAGCCAGAGTTGCCTTCGACGTAATAATGCTACATATTTTTCACTTCACCTTATCTGGAAGGGCCTTGAGTTGGTACAACTCTCTAGATAGGGAGCCAATCATCACCACCTGGGCTCCCTTGGAAGAGAAGTTCCTGGAGAAGTTCTTCCCTCCGTCGTTGACCTATGAAATTAGGGGACAAATTAACCACTTTGCCCAACTTCCCGGAGAAATGCTCGCAGAAGCATGGGAAAGATTTAAGGAGCTTTTAAGAAAGTTCCCCCATCACGGTATCTCCCAGAATCAATTGATAGAAACATTATATAGGGGGGTGAGTGATGACATCAAATAATTTCTGGATTCCTCATCTGGAGGAAATTTTATGAGGAAAAACTATGAAGATGCTTGGAAGATCATCACTCTTGGAGCTGAAAACCAATCCAATTGGGGACGATCATCTGGTAAAGGAGTCCTCAAGGTTTATAAAGCTGAAGAATCAATGGAGATGAAGGCTATCGCTGAAGCTTCAAAGACTATCACTCACAAGCAGCAGGCACTTGAAGCTTCATTTGGGGAATATGATAAGAAGAAAAACCCTCAAATCCAGCAAGTTAAAGCCTCTACGGGAACCTGTGAAGCTTGCCACGCATCTGATCACCCCACACTATCATGTGGGTTGCTTTACAAAGTAATGATGGATATGCAACCACCGCAGCAACAGTATGAACCAATTATCGAACAACCTGAAGAACAGATACCCGAGCAAGTAAACTCCATTCATTCCATACCGGGACAAGTTTACTATAACCCTAGCCAACCGAGAAACCGCCCCGGTTTCCAATATGGAAATCCTGCGGGGACTACCAATCCACAACACCAAACACAAGGGGGATCTTCTAATAGACTGCCACCAGGATTTCAAAGCTACTTTAACCAGAATCAAGGGAACCTTAGAAATAACCTACCAAGATCCAAATACCACAGGAATCCCTACGCTTACTACCAATACACCCATCCTCCTCTGCACCCACAACTACCCCCTCAGCTGCAGCAATCGCAGCAGCCTCAGCTAGCACCCCCGCCACAACAGCCACTTCAAGGGCAACAACAATTTCAACAGAAAAATATCCCTTCTCAGCCCACTGATGAGATAACCATGATCAGGCAAATGCTACAATCACAAAAAACTATGCTTGCTAATCAGCAAGCTCAACAAAAGGCTGTAGAGGCTCAATTAGCACAAATTGTTGCCCAGTTGAAACCTCTAGCAGGCACTTTTGCTGGCCAACCAGAGTCGAACCCAAGACATGACCAAAATAGATCGGAGAAACTGAATGCTGTCACTACCAGGTCAGGTCGTGTCTTTCGCGAAGCTATAAGGATCACCCCTAATAACGATGATACTTTTGTCTTTGTTCCAAATGCAAACCCAAGTCTAGCAACTGAGAATTCTGTAGAGTCTGGAAAAGGAAAGGAGAGGGAACAAGGCCCCAAGGAGTCAGAGGTCCCGCCATATAAACCTAGGATACCATATCCAGGTTGATTGAAAGATACTAAGATGGACACCGGATTCCAAAAATTCAAGGAGGCGATGAAGAAACTTTATATCGACATCCCTCTTCTCGATGCCCTATCCGAAGTACAAGCTTGGGCTAAATACCTAAAAACTTTGCTGTCAAGGAAGTACATTACTAAGGAGCAAGAGACCGTTAAACTATCTCAGACTAATTCTGATGTCATCCTTAACAAGATGCCAAAGAAAAAGAAGGATCCTGGTTCCTTCGGTATCCAGTGTTGTATTGGAAATGCATCAAGCAAGAAGGGATTAGCTGACTTAGGAGCTAGCATATTGATCATGCCTTAATCTATGTGCAAAAGATTGGGTTTTATAGACTTATTACCCACAACAATGACTATTCAGCTAGCTGACTCTACTATCACTGCACCCTTAGAAATTATCGAAGACATTCCGGCCAGGATAGGCATAGATGCTTATGTACCATGTGATTTTGTCATCATGGATATCAAAGAGGATTTGAGATACCCCATAATTTTTGGCAGACCCTTCCTTGCCACCGCCAGGGTGCACATTGACGTTGAAGCTGGCATGATCATCCTAAGACTCGGAAAAGAAGCAATTCAATTCCGAGTTCTCAACAACATGAAAGGTCCCAACATTCAAGAGGAGGTCTTTCTCTTAGATGCAATACATCAAATGTCCCAATTAGAAATATCTGAGCCATCTGATGAGTTAGAGAATGTTCTAACCAACCTAGAAGTCAAATTTTCTACAATGAATTAGTTCAACAATATTTGCAACATTTAGAAAAAGCTGAAGAAGAACCGACAGCCATCGTTGAGGAGCTCAAATCTGTCACCATTTTAGAAGCAACAGAAACACCCAAGGCTCCCGAAATGAAGACTCTACCCATGGGACTTAAACACGTCTTCTTGGATGAGGAAAAATTATGTCCAGTTATCATCAGTTCCACCGTGACAGAAAACCAGGAAGAAAGACTTCTTGTTGAGTTGAAGAAGCACAAGAAAGCCATTGGGTACAAAATAACTGACCTGACGGGTATAAATCCAGCCTTATGCATGCATAGACTACCAATGGTCGAAGAATTTAAGCCATCATGAGAACACCAGAGGAAGCTGAACCCCAATCTTAAAGAAGTGGTTCACCTTGAAGTTCTCAAATTGCTGAAAGGCGGGATAATCTACCCAATTTCAGACTCTCAGTGGGTCAGTCCCGTCCAAGTGGTTCCTAAAAAGGGAGGAACCACTGTCGTGCTAAATGACAAGAATGATTTAGTACCGACATGGACTGTGACGGGGTGGAGAATGTGTATCGACTACAGGAAACTAAACAAATCAATGCGGAAAGATCACTACCGTCTGCCCTTTCTCGACGAAGTCCTAGAACGTTTAGCCCATCAGAAATACTTCTGCTATCTAGATGGTTATTCCGGGTTCTACCAAATCCCTATACACTCGGAAGACCAAGAGAAAACTACCTTTACCTGCCCCTTTGGAACCTATGCTTTCAGAAGAATGCCATTCGGGCTGTGCAACACACCTGCTACATTCCAAAGGTGTATGTATGCCATTTTTGTAGGATTAACAGAATCTATAATGGAGGTATTCATGGACGATTTTTCAGTTTACAGAGATTCTTTCGATAACTGTCTACTCAACCTTGGACAAGTTTTACAACGTTGCGAGGAAACGAACCTCATCCTGAATTGGGAAAAATGCCATTTTATGGTAACCGAAGGTATCGTCCTCGGACATAGAGTGAGTGACTGAGGGATTGAGGTAGATAAGGCAAAGATAGATGTTATCTCGAAATTATCACCACCAAAATATATAAAAGGAGTTCGGGCATTCTTAGGTCATGCTGGGTTTTACAGAAGATTTATCAAAGATTTCTCAAAAATAGAAAAACCCATGACCCAACTTCTGACCAAAGATACAGAGTTCAATTTTAATCAAGAATGCTTACAAAGTTTCTCAACTCTAAAAAACACTTTAGTCTCTACACATATACTAAGAGCCCCAGATTGGTGACAACCTTTTGAAATCATGTGTGACGCTAGTGATTACGCCATAGGGGCCGTTTTAGGACAGAGAATCGACAAGAAACCTTATGTAATCTACTACACATCTAAAATGCTCGATGAAGCACAGAAGAACTACACTACTATAGAAAAAGAGTTCTTAGCTGTCATCTATGCGTTTGAGAAATTCTGCTCTTACTTGATTGGATCCAAGGTCATCGTCTACACTGACCACTCTGCCATACGATATCTAATCCAGAAGCAAGATGCAAAACCCAGACTTATCCGCTGGGTATTGATGCTTCAGGAATTCAATTTGGAAATCAAAGACAAAAGTGGAGTGGAAAATGTCGTAGCCGATCATCTCAGCCGCATTGAAGTCGAGGATGAAGATAAAGTACCGATCCGAGACTCCCTTCCAGATGACCAACTAATGAAAGTTACCAATGGATTCCCCTCGTATGCCGACATTGTTAATTATCTTGTTACTAGAATCATTCACCCTTCTGCCTCCCATCATGACAAAAGGAAATTCCTCCACGATGTCAAGCAATTCTACTGGGATGAACCCTACCTTTTTCGCCTGTGCGCAGATGGATTTTTCCGTCGCTGCTTGCCTGAAGAAGAGATCACCCCCGTCTTAGAGCATTGCCATTCCAGCCCCACTGGGGGACACATGAGTGCAAGGAAAACTGCCATTAAAGTTCTACAATCATGTTTCTTTTGGCCAACCATAGCAAAAGATTCCCATGATTTTGTTAAATCTTGCAACAAATGTCAATTTTCTGGTGGCATATCTAAAAGGAATGAAATGCCACTCACTATGTGGCAAGAGATCGAACTTTTCGACGTGTGGGGGATAGACTATGTGGGCCCCTTTCCTTCTTCATATGGTTTCTCCTACATCTTGTTTGCAGTAGACTATGTCTCGAAATGGGTTGAAACTATACCCACAGTGTCCAGCGATTCCAAACCTATTATTAAAATGTTTAAAGATATCATTTTTCCCAGATTTGGAGTCCCCCGAACTGTCATATCCGACGGAGGGACCCATTTTCTGGAACGAAGCTTTGAAACCCTCTTAAAAAAATATGGAGTTAACCATAAAATTGCCATGCCTTACCATCCGCAGACTAGTGGTCAGGTTGAAGTCTCAAATAGACAATTGAAGGCAATCCTAGAAAAAATTGTCAATAGATACTGCATTGACTGGTCTACCAAGCTTCCCGATGCCCTTTGGGCTTATCGAACAGCTTATAAAATACCAATCGGGATGACTCCATTCCGTTTGGTATATGGGAAGTCATGTCATCTTCCAGTGGAACTGGAACACAAGGCTTGGTGGGCCATTAAACAACTGAATTTTGATTTTAAAAGTGCCAGAGAAAATAGACAACTCTAACTACAAGAGCTAGAGGAGCTCCGAATGACCGCTTCTCAAAGTGCCACAATCTATAAAGAACAAACCAAAATGTGGCACGACGGCCATATTAAAAGGAAAGACATCGCCATGGGTGACAAAGTCCTCCTTTTCAATTCCAAGCTCAAATTGTTCCCCAGAAAACTCCGCACAAAGTGGTCCGGGCCTTTCACAATCACACATATATACCCGACTGGTGTTGTCATAATTTTTGATGACAATGGCGGAGAAAGGACAGTCAACGACCATCGATTGAAAAAATACTACACTCCAATAGATAAAATGCCAAGACAAACTATTGAGATCAGAGACGCCGCAACATCATCATAACAACATCAAAACCTCGTCGAGTCAGCGACGTAAAACCCAGGCGCTTCTTGGGAGGCAACCCAAGATCTGAGATTCTTCTTTTATTTTCTGTTCTTTTAAGTTACCTTAGGTTTATCTTCTTAAAATATAAAAATTTACATAACCAAAACAAACATAAAAATATAAAAATCAAAATAACCTTAACCCTCCCAAACGTTCTTGAAACTGTTTGGAGCCAACGGTCTTGAAACTGTTTGGAGTCCAAACAGTCGCTAAACCGTTTGACCTAAGGGTTTTGCAAGGTCAACCCCCCCGAATCCTATAAATATAACCCCCCCTTCTTCTTTCTTTCGACTCTCGAAGCCTTCTAAAACCCTCAGTTTACTGTTCCTTCTCTCCTTCCATTTCCCGAGCAACCTGCAGCACCAGTTCCATTCGCCGACCATCCTTCCCGGTTCCGTGTGTCCTCACGGCGTTCACACCCCCATTACTGATGTTCTCACCGTCATTTTCTCCACCCAAAACAACAAGGTAGGCGCATAACCATTACCAACACCGGAAACGCTGCCGCGAATCCCTGTTCTATCGCCAATGTCTGTGCACCGCCACCATTGCTATCACCGCCATTTATAGCACCTCCGTCGCTATCGTCATCCTTCTCGCCGCCATCTTTGCTTTCGCCACCGGTTCCACCTCTCTTCCGTCCGCCGCGCCCCCGACGTTTCAGCTTCCAAACGGCCTTGAAACCGTTTGGCCCTTCACAACCGCTTGATTTTTTTGGTTGGTTTAAACATAAAAACTCATAAACATAAATAAAATCAAATTTTCTTCCTTTTATAAAATCAATCTTTCTGCTAACACATGATTTTCCATTTTTAGAAATGGCATCACCAGCTAAGCAACCCACAGGAACTGTCGACGCTCCATTTTGGACAAAGGAGCAATTACTCGAAGACCGAGCCAAACTCCAACAGACTGTAGATAACTTCAATAAGATTGGAAAGGCCCCACCAAAGGTCAACATCATAACGATCTTGTGTGAAATTGACCGCCTCAATAGCTGCCTAGCTGAGGGGCCTGCAGAAGAAGTGGAAGAAATTTCTTCCAGTGATGATGAAGGCTCTGAATACGTGCCACGCTCCGAGGAAGAGTCCCCAGTCGAAAAATCCAAGGGGAAACGAAAGGTCTAAGAGGATGCCACCACAACTCAGCCACCAAAGAAGTGGGCAAGGAAGTAGGTTCATCCTCTCACTGCAAGGGAGCAAACCCTGGCGGGAAACATTCCACCAACCACCACCTCCGCTGCCGCTCCTGCCATCATCACTGTTCCTTCTTTCCCTCCCATCACCACTACAACACCACCACCAGAAAACCTCTACATACACACCCTTCCCTCCATTGATAAAACCCTAAAACCCACTAAGTACGTCTGCTCCAGCATACTACTCAAGATGGGTATCTACGACAGAATTCTCACCTTGCTAGACAACGCCAATCTTTCAAGGCTGTGTTTTGTACCTGAGATCTCCTAGACTGAACCTACAACTGAATTCTTCACTTATCTCAATAAAGAACCTGTCGACATTATGGATCGATCAAGGGACGGAGGTGACCGTAGGCTGGTCACCAAACTCTTCGGCAGCAAGGTTGTCATAACAGAAAATATGCTGAATGAAATCTTTATCGACAACCAGGAGCAGCTCAAGAAAGCCAAAGTTGTTGGAACAGAAAATACTCGTTTCAACAGACATAACTTTTGGAAATCCCTGACAGGGATCCCCACCTACGAGGCAAATACATGCAAGGCCTCAAACATTCAATCTGGACTAGTGCGTACTTTACATAAAATTCTTACAGACACACTCTTCTCCAGGATAGAAGAGGGAATGTCATAATTTTAGATCTTTTTGTCCTCTGGTCAATTCTGCATGGGATGCCAGTCAACATTGGCCGCCATATGATCCACAAGCTATCCGCTTATGCCCTGGGAAAGGAGATCTGCATGGGAGGTCATGTCACATCTATAATCAAATACCTCAAGATGGACAAACTCTACCAAGATGTACGCAGATAAAGGGAGACATCCTAACAAACGAACAAACTTTGAAAAACTCCTACATCATCAAAGACAAGGATGCAAAGTTGTTTTACATCTTCTGCCCTATAGTCAAATCCTCTAGAACCCTGCTACCGCTCCCAGAGCTTGCAGATTACGACAAGGAAAAGTTCCTCTTCACCAATGAGGAGCTTACAAAACTAATACCTACGGTCAAGGTACCAGCAAAAAAAGTAACGGCGGGGCAGACAGAACTTAGCATAACTGCCCCGATAGCTAGGGTAACAAAAATTCCTGTAAAATGACCCTCCACAAGACTTTCACAGAAACAACATCTGTCGGGAACACCAACATATAAACCACATCCAGAAATAGAAACCCCCCTCCCCGATGAACAAATCACCACCTCATCTCTAGACTCCTTCATTATGAGTCTAAACGCTGAGCTTACCACCACCACTTCACCACCCTCCACCGTTCCACAATCCACCACTCTTCCATCTTTCTCCACCCCTACGCCTGACTTCACCACCTTCGCCTCCATCCCCACAGTCTTTCCCCCACCACTATCAATCCCACCATTTTCACCAGCAGCATCACCCCCTTTCCCATCCACCACCACCCCAACACCGCTGGTGACACCATCTATCGTCACCACACAGTTTGCCGCTCCATCAACAGTGTCTCTTCCACAGGATACTACATCCTTCCCATCCAGACCCCAACCATCCCACCCTCCCATAACTGGGGTCCCCTTAACAAATGTCGGTGAGGAATTCAGACATCAATTTGACACGATCCGAAACCTCCTCACTGACCCCTCTAACATTTGGAATTCCATTTTTTCTTGTATGCATGGACTATCTAAATAGGTAGCCAAGATCGATGAGCAGAACCGTGCCTTGCCAAGCATACTCCAAGGTTTTCAGCAACGACAAGATATAGTGTCCAGGCAAGTTGATCACATCGACAGCCACTACAACAACTTGCCCGACCTGATCCTTTGAGTAATAGGCCAGCAAGAAGAGATGGCCAAGCAAGTCGATGAGATCTCTACGCAGACTCAGCCTCTGCCTGAGACTCTCCGTGAGCTCAAGAAACAACAAACAGATCTTAGCACGTGCTTGGATAACATCAGCAACACTCTCACACAATTCCACAATAGCCAAGAGGAGTCGACGAACAATGAAATCCAACAATTATGAGCTACAGTAATATATCTAACAACACGACTCCTCTCTACCGAAGATCGATACAAAGATCTCAAGGAAACACACAACGCACTGCTCGAAACACACGAGCATGTGCAAGTGGTGTTTGAAGAATTACAAACCATCCATCGGCAGTGCAAAAAGACAGCACATAAGAAGCTCACAGACAAAGCAATAGCTGACAAAGATGGCGATGATGAAGACAAAGATGACTCTGACTCCTCCACAGATTCTAACAATGATACAACCTCCTCAGATGACAAATTCGATGCCCCATACAATGTTGGGGAGGGCCCAAGCCAAGGAGCAGAACCTTCTCAGAAAGGATATGTCAAAGACCACCAAGAAGGTGGACATCATCCCAAGTCCCCCACCCACAATGAAAATGTAAACATATCATATGGGGACCAATTACTTGATTACTCTGCCTTGGGATCTATAGGGGAGTTTGCGAAAGATGCGGCTTTTGCTGAGTTCCACCAATGTATTTTAGGAACCAGCACAAGCCCACCAGCAACAACCACTCACCCTTTTTCCGCACCTGACCAATCAGTACCCTTTCCGCCATAATAGGAAGAATCAAAATGAGTCCGTTTAGATATAGACGAAGAACTCGGTTCTACTTTCGATTCAGATGAAGATCTGCAAGGCTATATAGATGATTTGGAACAAACTTCTTCATCCCCTCCACAGGAGCTTCCCCCGTCACCACCTCTACCGCATAAGATGCACGATTTAGATATGGCGGCCATCTCTACACTAGATGCTCAGGACATCTTTATCCTGAACACTACTGTCGATGATGCCAAAGAGGGGGAAGACATCATCTACCAAAATATAAAGACTAAGCGCAAGTTGACACGCGAAGATTTCCGCAACATCCTGCGACTACGGTCAACGATGTCAATGACAATCTTCCGCGTCCTACTTGCCAACTGCATAGAAGTTTACAAAAGCTCTAAGAGGCAGCAACCAGTCTTTAATGCCTCTCCTGCTCTGTCTATAGGCTTGTTATACAAGGACATACAAGCAAAGTCAATAGAGCGGTTGCATGCTGGTTTAGCACGGAAGGCACATTATCTTACCTTGCCATTTCAAGTTTCCGATCACTGGTTATTTATGATTGTGGACACCGAGTCTAGGGACACCAAGGTGTACAATTTTTGCGCCACTGAGCTACCAGCCTGAACAATAAACTTTTTTGGAGAAGAAGCAGGAGAGGCACGATGTATACCTTTTCGGCTTCTTAAGCTAATTTGGGTTGCACGCCCGTCCCTACGTCAGGACTGGAGCCAACCATGGTTCCAAATAATAAACCCGCAAGTCCAAACAACTGAGGGATCTGGGGATTGCACTTTTTGCACTATCCATCACATTCAAGCGCTAAACCAAGAAATCCCCTTTACAGAGTTGATCGTTGAAGATTTTTACTCCCTGCGAGGGCGTTACGCCATGGAGCTTATTTGTGATAGAATGTTCTTCAAGGACCCGACAATGGCACCAGATGACGTCCCCCACTACCTCTTTTCAGCAATCCAACATCCGCAACGGCGACCTTTTAGACAAACCTTAAAAGAATTGGAGAAAAACAAACATCCAACCATAGTTCCCGAGCAAAGAAAATGGGACCCTTCCCAATTTGATCTAGCGCAGGATAAAGGGGAAACAAATCTTTTGTCAGGGGCAACCATTAGGAGATCGCCATCACAAATGGTGCCCCTATCTGTCATAGAACCAGCTTTCCCGGATTTCATCCTCAGTGCTTGTAAAAGTCTCTCCGACAATGAACTACGTCTCATCATGTCACGGCTCTACACCGAGAAAGATGATCTCGTTTTCATGTCTGGTGACATTTTAGTAATGGCATACACATTACGAGAAACTATACAGTTCAAAGGGTCTCTATCCGTGAGCTTGATGGCTGCCTATCAATTTCTTATAGGACGGAATCACCCTACAACCTATATGGCATCCGCATACATGAAGGACGGATTCTTAAAGCTAAAGAACTTCAGAACAACTGAAGCACTAATCTCCTTCCTTCAACACACAACACCGAAGTTTATCATGCTACCATTCCTTCACCATGAGCACTGGCTGCTTCTGGAAACAAACCTACTCAAAGGAACAACTACTATCTACAACAGTTCTGACAGCCAGTTCAATCCACGATAGAAGAAATACGTAGTGACACCAAAGACGCCCATAGAGGAAGTGGTGAAGGAATGTGCAGACAGACTAATCGTTGTTCTAAGTCAGCACACAAGGGCATACGGTAAAGAACACTTTCATCGCCCATCTTTTAACCACAAATGCCCCCAACAAATTCGGGAATCAAATGACTGTGGCTTCCACGTCCTCTACTGGATGTACACAATCATGGCCCTTCAAAAACTAGTAGAGGATATGACAGACGTAGATTACCACGCCTTACGTGGAAAGTTTGCTGCTAATCTCCTTCACAAACATGGTGCAAATAAAGGACTAACGGATGCCTGATGCCCTTGTCCTTGTACCTCTCAGCCTATTCCCTTTGACACTCTGAGGACAGAGTGAGTGATAAGTTAAGGGGGGAGTACACTGGACAAGGGTGAGGTATCAATTCTAAATCCTTCCCTTTCTATCTTCTTCCTCAATTCTGTATAATTTTCTTTCTTAGTTTTCTTTGCACGTATTTAGTCTTTGCTGTTAATAAAACCTACTTGGAACAAAGTCATCCCCAACTAACTTTAGAATCCAGTAGCCCTCAAGAGAAATAACAAGAATAGCACATAGACATGTAATGGAGAATTAATAAATCATCTTCACTCAATTTCCATGCTTTTGTTCCATTTCTACATTTAACCCTCCACAGGACAGCATCAGGGCTGCTATAAGCCAAAACAATCCTAAGGACGAGAGGGACATCAGGCGACATCCAAATCATGAAGCCTTGAAAGTGGACCACTAGTAGAAACCAAATAAGTGCATGTCGAACAACTCTAAGAGCATTTTTCTTCTCTCCAAATAAAAGAGGCTTGGCCGCCCAAATCAATATCCCTAAATATCCAAATCCCAAGCCTGTGAGTTTATGAATAAAAGCCAGAGTGTTGAATAAAACCATGAGAGTTGTGCCATAAATAAGGATCTATACGAAGAACCAACAAAGGTCTCGCCCGGCCGGTACATTCAGCTGCCCTCAAGAAGGCAGATGTGTCGTGCCTGGTAGTGAAACCCTAAGGTATCTAAATATATGAAAGGCTGATAAAGGACTCGCCCAGCCGGTACATTCATCTTCCCTCAAGAAGGTAGATGTATCATGCCTGGTAGTGAGATCCTAAAAGCATAGACAACCCCTCCCCCATTTGAAGGGGGAGTACACACTAAGCCTTTAGCCAACCTGCATACCCACTCTAGTTTCCATTAGGATTCTCAGAGGAGTATAAAACTGATTAGAGTCAACGACATGCACCGAAAAAAAAGTGGTCCCAATACGGGCTAAGATATGGAAGAAACCTGAGATCCAATCAACTCTCAATGCCTGAAAGAGTTAAGGCAAAAAGCTCTGATACAACCTTGGGAGATCTCAGGTTTAGAATTGAAGCAAGAGTATGGAAATCTTAACTGAATAAAATCACCTCGCCATTACATGCCTCAACTCTATCTAACTTGAGGACAAGCTAGACTCTAAGTTAGGGGAGGTGATAACCTCCAATTTTGTGATGTTATCTTAGTAATATTATTCATTTTTCCACACTCTTTCTCAGATAAAGTAGACAAAATCTCTAACTATTCTCTTCTTATTGCAAACATACTGTTAGATTAACTTTTCTCCTTTAACTTACAGAAAAAGACACAAAAAAAAAAATCACAAAAGACTTAAACGGTCTCAAGACCGCATGGAGTCAAATGGTCTCAAGACCGCATGGAGTCAAACGGTCTCAAGACCGCACGAAGCCAACTGGTCTCAAGACCGCATGAAGCCAACCGGTCTCAAGACCGCATGAAGCCAACCGGTCTCAAGACCGCATGGAGTCATACGATCTCAAGACCGCATGGAGTCATACGATCTCAAGACCACATGGAGTCATACGATCTCAAGACCGCATGGAGTCATACGAGCTCAAGACCGCATGGAGTCCAAATGGTCTCGGGGTCCAAATGGTCTCAGGGTCCAAACAGTCTTAGAGTCCAAACGGTCTCGGGGTCCAAACGGTCTCTGAGTCCAAATGGTCTCGGGGTCCAAACGGTCTCAGAGTCGAAACGGTCTCAGAGTCCAAACGGTTTCCAAGACTGTTTGGACCCAAAATTACCAAACCGTTTGGACTTCACTTAAGGCCTATAAATAAGACCCAAGGGGTCCTCCTAAAAAGGGAGGTTTTCAGACACCCAGAGGCTGCCTCTATCACTCCAGAGCTAATCCAACTTCCGTCCTCCGCCCAAAGGCTACCGATCTGAGATCCACAATCCATCTTGAAGCTGCTTTCTCTCTCTTTGCCAAAGAAGGTGGGAATAGGGGACCTCATCATCAAGCAACCTGTGAAGTTTGAAGATCGTCTCTCTCTCTCTTTCCAAGGGGTTGAATTTCTTCTCTCCCTTATGGGGATGACGCTCTCTCTCTCTCTTCTTGCCTCCTTCTTTGTCTTAGCTATGAGCGACTAGTCTCTTTCACTAGGGTGCGGGGAGTAGCCCCGCTACCCATGTTTTCATTTCATGTAATGTAATCCATAGTCTACAATATAGAGATTCTTTCCTTGCAGTTCAACATCAATCGTTTAATGAACGCTTGTTGCTTCATCACCAACTTGTGTTATCTTTTATCTTTTAGTATGAATTGTCTATGTTTGTACTATTAGATTCGAAACTCGATTGAATGTTGGTTCTTGATGCATGTATCCACCATGCATCTGTTTCGGTATCTAGGAGTGTCTTTGAAGGAGTGGAGTAAACTCACTTCCACTGTTGTACTTTCATACTATGAAATGGAATCAGTTGACGTATGAAAGTGCAATCTTGATAAGTCGAGGAACACACTTTGGGAAGGGAATGATGCAAAATTTGACCATTCATTCGGGGATGGCTAACTTTGCAACATTCCCGTGCTTCTCGTAGATTGTTCTCTAAAAGGAAACTAAGTCTACAAAGATGCTAACTGTTTTGACTCTAGTTGCAGGTTATGTTTTATGTTGCATGTTTTGATCCATGTGTAGTGGCAGTGAAAACCGATCACACCCTAGTGGTTCCTTATCATTGATTAACATCCTTGCCTTAGTCTAAAAACAACTAAACCAACCTTTTGATTTAAGTACCAACTATTAAGAGTTTAAGTGAAGTTCTAACATTTTTCATCTTGTTGTTCCCAACAAGACCGTTGTCCCATGGATTCGACCCTTAACTATACTACGATAAGACTTCCACGTATCTTAGCATACGTGGGTGGAGTTCTTGATCTAGTATAAGCAAGGATAAACTTAAAGACTTACCATCTTTAGGATTTTTAGTGGTGCACGTAATTCCACGTAAGTGGGAGCTCCATCAGTCCGCTAAGTCAATCAAGTTAATATTTTGTGTCTATATCCCATCTATCATGTAAGATCTAGTTATGAAATTGAAATACACAATGTAGTACATACCTTCATTTAGAGTTGTCATTCAAGAAGCATGAGGTTGCTACATTCTTGCTTCAAGTGCCAGTTGACAATGACTCCATGTTGTATCTAGTAGTTATGACATACATGGTGGCATCTGATGTGTCAAACTCCGTTGATGAGTTCAGCAATGGCTAGAGCTAGCAAGATGATCAACTGGTTCATTTGGGATCAAGGGAGTAGAAGAGGAGGACGGTGGGGATGTAGGTCTTTTGTTGGCCACTTGAGGTGGCAGCCATGCCCAACGGCCCTGGTGGCAGGCGCAAGGTAGGAGAAAGTGCATTGAGGATGACCAGGGTTAGAGTGCATCTGTTCGGAGGTGAATTTGATCTGAAGCATCTTAGAAATAGTAGCATTGCGGCAGGATTTAAGCAGATGAAGAGAAAGGAGGTTTTGTGGTGTGCAGATGCCATCCTTGGCCGTTGGAATTACAGGAATATATGAGGTGGCTATCAGGAAGTCTGTGGCCACCAGAGTTGATGCATCAGGTCAGGACATCATGATGCTCTCTTGGTGGCCGGTGCAAGGAGGAAGGAAGCATGGTGAGGCGACGTTAGGTGTCGGAGAAGGAGAAGAGAAGGAGGAATAGGAGAGAAGATAGGGAGGGTACTAGCTCTCGATCCTCTCCAGCGCCTATGTTGCTCACAATAGCTGTAGGCGGTGGCATCTGCACCACTGCGGTGTTGATGGCAGTGCGATAAAGGGGAGGAGAAGAGGTTGGATGGTGCTGGAGGTTTGAGAAGGAGGCGGCAGTAGAGATAGGGGGTCCTATAGGTGTCAGTGATTGGAGGTGTTCACGGCTGGTTGCAGAAGAAGTATGTTGAAAAACCACTAATGGTGTCGATCAGGACTACGTTGGCCATAGAGTGTAGGAGACGTGACACCGATGGTGGCACCACCACCAACTCTGACCACTTGAGATCCATAGAGCTACATCACCGACCATTGGCCTGGTGGTCATGGTTTCCATATTCCATGCACAAGTGCAAGGAGGAGGACAAGAGGTCAAAGGGACAATGTGTTGGCACGACCAATCTTGGTGCCCACTTCCCATTGTCAGCGGGTTTGCTTCAACAGACGGATCACAGGAAAGAGGTGAAGGCCACAAAGAGGATGGAGAAGAAGAGAGAGAGAGAGACAGAGGAATGGGTGAGGGAAACAATAGGCTAATGTTTTAGAGTTTCAGAAGGTTAGAGGAGAACAAAAAGAAGGAGGCGTAAGAGAGGAAGAGGTGGGGGAAGTGGTTGCCAGTTCTGTTCGTTGCGGCGCTGTGTCCACACGAAGACGCGCTAGGGGAAGGGGAGACCGTGGACGTGGTTAGAAGTGAAAACGAATTAGAACTTAGGTCTAGATAAGTGCATTGATATCCATTAAAAGATTATAATCAATCAATTAAATGAAAGGGTAAACAATGTTCAATTCACCCCAACTTTGGTCTATAAGCCAAACAAGCTGCAAGGATTCTAGTTCTCATGTCAATTTCATATTTTAAAATTTTTTAATATTTTATCGCTCACTAGTAAGTTAAAACCTAAGTAATGAATTTGATGCATGTCTTAACCAATTTGATACATTAGTTTATATTTTTATATTTTCCTTCATCATTAAGACTTAGAATGGGTCTAGAATGCCAAAGTAAGATTTCATTAGTTGGTGAATTTTTTCAGTAAACCCTAGTATTGAGTTGATTTAATTATATTTCACCCTAAAACATTTTAATTTTAGGAGAATAAATATTAGATATTAACACATTTTAAAAGGGTCTAGGACAAGGTAGGTCTAGGATTATAGCCTAAATTTGAGTATGTTACAAAAAGTAGGAGAGAGAAAGTGTGTAGAACCTTCATTTTGGGAATTAATTAATTAAATGTCACAGACATGACCAAGTGATAGCAAAATCATATCCAATACATTAATTGGGACACATGGGTGCAATTTGATCATATTTGGATAATCATAGAGTCATAGATGAAGGAGGAAAGAGAAAATGAGTTTTGAATTATTTTACCTATTAAAAGTCCTTAAAAGGAAAAACTAATTCCATATTCGAATTCTACACCTCAAAATTAGTCAAGGTGTCAATTTTTATTAGATTTGGAAATCATTTGGCCCTCAAAAGAATAAAGAGAAAATCATTAAATAATGTATCTCTCACTTTATTCGAAATAAGAATTGGATAAGGAACTAAATGTCACATGCTTAAGACTTATTCTGTGAGATCGGACAGTGAGGGTTCCTCAGTGGAACCGATTCCATTGATCTGATGATAGGTAGTCGTCTCCTACCTTGGTTCGGGCAAGGAAAATAGAAAATAGAAAATTTGATTTTCGTTTTGCATTATCTCACTCGTTACTCGACCAAATCGTGAGTTCTTCGGCTCGTTGGATTCCTTATGTGATTCCGTACCTCTTTATCCCAACTTTATCATAATTTCAATGATTATTAGAAGTTTTTCCAAAGTTCCTAAAACATCTCTAACACCTCACCTATGCTAACCCTAAACCACACCCCCTTGCCTATAAATACACCTACCCCGAGCTTCCCCCTCTCCTTTGCAACTCAACGCACCTTCAATTTTGAGATTCATCATCATTTGACCCCCCCGACGAGCGGCCAAAGCCTTGGAGTTTGCGGCAACTCTCCTCCTCTCTTCTCTTCATCTTTGGCAAAATTACTGGTACCATCAACTTCAAAATCTTCTTCTCTTTCTTTTATGTACTTGAGAGTCGAGTTTCATTGAGTATTCCAGATTCACCCAAAACCCCAAGCAAGCTTCTGCTTTCTCTCACTTCCATGGAGTAAGGTGGGTTGAGGGAGATAACCCCATGTACTTTTACCATTCTACCCTCACTCACACTCTCTCTTCTCTCTCTGTGTTCACGTGAGGACAGTCTTGCCATTTTGTTTTGTTTGACTCGCTTTGACCGGCTCTGACCAGGCGCCACTCGGGGCTGCCACCTTGGCGCAGGCCACTTACTTTGCCAACACTCATTGGCCTAATTAACGGACCCAACCCCACCCTCTCGCTCTCTCGCTCTGTATGTTTGGTACGAGTTGCCTACGTGGCATCTTGTGATTGGTTGGAATTCGATAATTCGTATCTTTTAAACCACACATCCAAAAATAAAAATAAAATATGTTCTGAACTCAGAAAAGTCCCCTCTATCCAATAAAAATGATTTCAAATCCTAGTTTTGAGTTTGTCAAAAAAGTGTTAAAAAATGAAATAATTAGTTAAAAATCACCAAAAATACATCTAAAAGTCCATATCTTCAAATCATATAAAATTATATGTCATTCTGATAAAAAACCCTAACTAAGATAGTAGTGATGTTTTTAGGACCTAAATTGATGGTTTGTAGAAAAAGTTGGCAACTTCAGGGTTTTAAGTCCTTAATGAGTGTATATAATGCTAATGCATGAACATGGTTATGAGAATAGGACAAGTGGACTCTGATCTTGCTTAGGGTTTTGGAAAGTGGTTTTTAGGGCTCTAAGGAAGAGGTATGTGCATATAACACACTTTAGTTGAAAATTTTATGCCTTAACCCATTCTTTCCTAATGAGGCTTAATTTGACCTAATCATGTATTCTTGAAACCCTAATTTCTTGTGCCTCAAATTTGATCATAGATTCTTATTGTTTCAGTTTTAAACACCACTACCATGCTTTTGGTTCATATGATTATTCTTTCTATAACTACTTTTTATAGCATGTAAAATTATGTTCTATTTAATTTAAAGTAGTAATACTTATGTACAACCACCCACAAAGGGCATGTATTTATTTTCCCTAGGACCCCATATTGTTATAGGTGACTGGGAATGTCTTGCTCTCCCCTCACCTAAGGTTAGAGGTCCAGTAGGTGCCTCAACCCTACTTCATTAGGTAGACATAATTATCTTACATGCAAACCCCTTTTTAATATAATTGTTAATGGAAAGTTTCTTTTCATATGGCCTTATTATCTTTTTATCTTCATCTTATGATGAATCCTAGCCCATTTTTACATGTTTTGGTTATCTTGTTATCCTAGAATAATTTTTTGACACAAACTTTTCTTCCCTTTCCCTTTTTCTGGGTGCCTTACCAACCACCCAGGTGCTGAGCAAGGTGATGGATCAGACAAGAAGATCTTAGCTTTTGGCTTGGACTTGGTTGATAGAGATATTGCTTGGAGACAAAATTGTAATAGTCTAGACTTCCCTCTATCTAGATCCTATTTGTATATCTTGATGTAAACCCTAATGGGAGAATTTGATGTATTTTTGTAAACCATTTATGAAATTGAATATAGTCAGTAATTTTTATTTTGCTACTTTCCAATTATCTTTTGTATACCAATGTTAAATAAATTTGGAAAATTTATGCCCATTCCATCATACCTTTGAGCGTGTTTGGAATGGAGGTAAATTCTTCAAATTTTTAGTAAAGGGGTGATTTCACTCTTTTACAACATGGTATCAGAGCCCATGGTAGACGAAAATTTGACTATTTCAGTTTTGTCTCCCTAGTTAGAATCCTTGCCTTACATAGTTTCCCTTTAAGTTACGTGCTTACCCTAGATTTGATATATGTTGATGAAAGGTTTATTTAGAATCCTATAGTTCCACTTTAGAATCATGATGGATAAAACCCTAAAATACTCATAACTAAAACATCCATAACTTGATGTTGTTTAGGTTTGCCTTTAGGCAACTATTAGGGCATGAATTTGAAGCAAAGGTGTCTAGAAAGGATCATGATTTTGGGGGCTGGCAATATTTTCCTATGTGCCACTAGCTTCGTTTACGAGGACTCCCATTCCCATATTATACCGGCCTGGTCTGAGCTAATACAAATTACCCAAAATAGTTTGCTTTTAGGAAATAATAACCTTAGACGTCTATGTTGTATATCTTTGGGAACCCTAAGTTTTAGGTGTATGATAACTTGTTTGAGGATAGATACCAAGGTAGTTTCTTTATGTCCCGTAGGACCACATACTTTGATAGTTTATCCCTAGAACCTAGACTTTGGAGCTTGGGGTTTACTAAGCCATCAGAGTGCGCAGTGGAAGCGTGATGGATCTTGTACATGGTTAGTTAGTTTAACCCTTAACATATAGTTTAGTTTGGCTTTGTAGGTCAAACTCTTTTAGGGAAGGAGATTATTTAGTTTAATGATGTTTGGGTAGTTAGATTTTGAGGAAGAAATCCTCTTTAAGGGGATGGATCCCTATGACATCCTGATATCTAGCTACTCTATCTTTAGAAATCCTAACTCCTTGAATAGGAGGATAGTGTGCTTGGATCCCTTGTTTTGACCAAACAAGTTATAGTTATAATGTAACATGCTTATTTATATAATAATGAACGTATAATGGTTATATAATGAATAATTCATATGTTCGAACCCTAATGAATATCCAATGCACTTAATGTGGGTCACTCACATATTAATACTAATTATGAATACACATGCTGTTAATAATGTCACAAACTGATAAACCTTAATTATATGATGAGAAAGAAAAGTGTAACCTAAATTTGGCATTAATGCATGCTATAATGAAATATAATGATCAAGTTGATCCTAAACCCTAAGTTGTAATCATATAACCTTAACATATACATCCTTAATGATATCCATGTTAAATTAGTGGCATTAGGTGTCATAATCAGGTAGCATACCATGATGCACATAAATGATATATATTCCCCTAATCATAGATTAATTAATGTGAAATGCATTATCACCTTGTACATACCTAATTAATCACCTACTATAAACCAATACATTAATATGTAATATGTCTCGCCTTGATCATTAAAATACATGTAATGACTTCAATATGGATAAGAAGAAACTGGATTCATGTGAATGTGTATAATCAATAATAAGAAATGAATAAATATGAAAAAATGAATAATGATGACCTTAATGTGAATAAGAAAGGTAACGTGACAATATTTAATATACATACAAGTAATTAATGTGATATAATTTGGATTAATTGTAGACTTCATAACTAATTGGATAAAATGTCTTATTTCATGCAAAATAATATGTTATAATTTAATACGGTGATAATATGAGGATAATGGAATTCAAATCCGAATTATTAAGGATAATGATCAAGTATATTGAGATAATTAAGTAAATGCTAATGGTGCTAAAACTCTTCACGAGATAAATAAGAAATATATAAGGTTTCTTGCATAATAATGAAATATAATTCTTTTGGCAACAAAGCAAATATAATCGGATATAATTAAAATAATAATAATGATAATGTCATATCCTAACAAATATAATGCTAATAAGAAAAAAATGATAAGAGGAAATATTAATAGTAGAACCCTAGGAGATCCTTGAGAACCTGACCTATGAGGAGTTTTTAGTGATAGTTTTGGTGGAAGTTTCATGGTTGGTGGAACAACCTAAAGTTAGTGCTGAGATGTTTCACATTCACCCTTCCCTCCTTGCTTGTGATTTCGGGGACAAAATCCTCTTTAAGGGGTGGAGTGCTGTAACATATCAAATTCTGGACATTTTGTCTTTTGGCCCTCTTTCCCATCTTTTCCTTTCATTTCTATCCTCTTTGGCCTTTCTATTTAATTTGTGGAGAATATGATGTTTAGTAAACATTTGTTCACCTTTTATGTCGATAAAGGGATTTATGCACAAATACCTTAGTAGAAATCTAAGTAATGGGTCTGTAGTGCAAATGTCCGCTTAAGTAATAAAAATAATGATGGAGTTCATGATAGAACTTTCTAGGACTTTTTAAAATAGGGAAAAGAAAAGAAATTCCAAAATATACACAAAGGAGATGATAAATGCTATAAATAGGATAAAAGGAGATAATGTGGAATATATTTACAAAAATCTCAATTAAGTAAACCCACGAGATAATTTGATACACAAATTCATTTTCTTGGACTAAAAGTTACTTAAGGGCCAAGTATCACCCAATGTGGAAAATATAAAGATATATAAAATCCTTTATTAAAGGAAAATAGGAAATAAGTGAAGAAAGAGAAATAAAATATCTAATGTTCCCAAATTGGTAAACTAACTCTAAATTCGTAATCTAGGAATAAAAATAAGCCTTTGGACAAGTTTTCAACTAATTTGGATGATATTTGGATAGTGTGAAAAGTAGGAGAGAGAGTGTGTAGAACCTTCATTTTGGAAATTAATTAAATAAATGGCATAAACATGACCAAATAATAGCAAAATCATATCCAAGACATTAGTTGGGAACATGGGTGAAATTTGATCATATTTGGATAATCATAGAGTCATAGATGAAGGAGGAAAGAGAAAATGAGTTATAATTATTTAACCTATTAAAGTCCTCAAAAGGAAAAATTAATTCCATGTTCAAATTCTACACCTCAAAATCAGTCAAGGTGTCAATTTTTATTAGATTTGGAAATCATTTGATGCTTATAAAGAAGAAAGAGAAAATCATTAAATAATGTATCTCCCACTTTAGTCGAAATAAGAATTGGATAAGGAATTAAATGTCACGTGCTTTAGACTTATTCCGCATGATCAGATAGCCAGGGTTCCTCAGTGGACTCAGATCCATTGATCTGATGGTAGGTAGTTGTCTCCTACCTTGGTTCAGGCAAGGAAAATAGAAAATTGGGTTTTCGTTTTGCATTATCTCGCTCGTTACTCGACCAAATCGCGAGTTCTTCAGCTCGTTGGATTCCTTGTGTGATTATGTACCTCTTTATCCCAACTTTATCATGATTTCAATGATTATCCAAAGTTTCACCTAAGTTTCCATAATCTCTCTCTCGCCTCACTTATGCTAACCCTAAACCACACCCCTTTCCTATTGTTACACCTACCCTGAGCTTCCCCCTCTCCTTTACAACTCAACACACCCTTTGATTTTGAGACTCATCACCGTTTGACACCCCGAAGAGCGGCTGAAGCCTTTGAGTTTGTGGCGGATCTCCTCCTCTCTTCTCTCCATCTCTGACAAAATTACTGGTACCATGAAGTTCAAAATCTTCTTCTCTTTCTTTTAAGTACTTGAGCATCGAGTTTCATTGAGTATTCTGGATTCACCCAAAACCCCAAGCAAGCTGCTGCTCTCTCTCACTACTATGGTGTGGGGTGGTTTGGGGGGAGATAACCCCACACACTTTTACCATTCTACCCTCACTCACACTCTCTCTTCTCTCTCTGTGTTCGGGCGAGGGTAGTCCCACCTTTTCGTTTTGTTTGACTTGCTTTGACCGGATCTGACTGGGTGCCACTCGGGGCTGCCACCTTGGCATGAGCTCCTTAATTGGCCGACACTCATTGGGCCAAGTAACATAACTAGCCCCACCCTCTCTCTCTGTTTGGTACGAGTTGCCTATGTGGCATCTTGTGATTTGTTGGAATTCGATAATTTGTATCTTTTAAACTGTGCATCCAAAAATAAAAATAAAATATTTTTTGAACTCATAAAAATCCCCTCTATCCAATAAAAATGATTTCGAAGCCTATTTTTGAGTTTGTCAAAAGTATTTTTAGAAAATAAAATAATTAGTTAAAAATCACAAAAAATACATCTAAAAGTCCATATCTTCAAATCATATAAAATTATATGTCAATTTGATCAAAAAAACCCTAACTAAGATAGTGGTGATGTTTTTAGGACCTAAATCAATGATTTGTAGAAAAAGTTGGTAACTTTAGGGTTTTAATTCATTAATGACTGTATATAATGCTAATACATGAACATGGTTATGATATTAGGACAAATTGACTATGATCTTGCTTAGGGTTTTAGAAAGTGGTTTCTAGAGCTATAAGGAAGAGATATGTGCATCTAACATACTTTAGTTGGGAAATTGTATGCCTTAACCCATTCTTTCCTAATGAGGCTTAATTTGACCTAATCATCTATCTTGAAACCCTAATTTCTTGTGCCTCAAATTTTATCATAGTTTCTTATTGTTTGGGTTTTAAACCCCACTGCCATGCTTTTGGTTCATATGATTATTCTTGCCATAACTACTTTTTCTAGCATGTAGATTTATGGTCTATTTAATTTAAAGTAGAGGTACTTATGTACAACCACCCATAGAGGGCATGTATTTATTCACCCTGGGGAATGTTTTATTCTCCCCATATTATTATAGGTGATTGGGAATGTCTTATTCTCCCCTCACCTAAGGTTAGAGGTTTGGTAGGTGCCTCAACCCTACTTAATTAGGTAGACATAATTATCTTACATGCAAACCCCTTTTTATTATAATTGTTAATGGCGAGTTTCTTTTTGTATGGCCTCATTCTCTTGTTATCTTCATCTTATGATGAATCCTAGCCCATTTTTACATGTTTTGGTTATCTTCTTATCCTAGAATAGTTTTATGACACATACATTTCTTCCCTTTACCTTTTGTTGGGTGTCTTCCCAACCACCCAGGTGCTGAGCAAGGTGATGGATAAGACAAGAAGATCTTAGCTTTTGGCTTGGACTTGGTTGATGGAGATATTTCTTGGAGACAAGATTGTAGTAGTCTAGACTTCCCACTATCTAGATCCTATTTGTATATCTTGATTTAAACCCTAATGGGAGAATTTGATGTATTTTTGTAAACCATTTATGAAATTTAATATAGTCAGTAATTTTTATTCCGCTGCTTTCCAATGGTCTTTTGTATACCAATGTTAAATAAATTTGGAAACTTTATGCCCATTCCATCATACCTTTGAGTGTGTTTGTAATGGATTTCAATTCTTCAAATTTTTAGTAAAGGGGTAATTTTACTCTTTTATAGTGCACATATTTCGCCAAGGGTGTGCGTCTTCCACCAATATTTTTTGACTGAGATCCTATGGTGTCGCAACCCTACTTGAAATAACCTTAGTCTACATTGCTTACATGTACTACTTATGTATTGTGATTTTATTATTGTGATATTATTTTAAGGCAATAAATCTCTTATTATTTATCATCTCATTGGAATTCATTTTCTTTTGATATCCACTTAGATAGTAATTTTCTCTTCTACAGAAAGCCTTATTATAGATGTCTTTTTTCCTTATGTTGCTCAATCCCCAATTAATATGCTCATACCCACTTTTATGCTACAACTTTCATTTTGTCTTCTCTTATGGGGTATGTTTCAAACCCCTAGGTGATGGACATAGAGGACATGACATGCATACGTGAACCTGGATTAAGGATACGATACTCTAGAGATAGATATGAGATAGTTTAGATATCTCGCAACTTAGATCCTGAAATTGTACTTTCCTATAAGCCCCTTAATGGGAGATTATTTTGTAATCTTAATAAAATGAATATAGTCTTGATTTATTATTCATGTGCTATACTCTGGTCATCCTGTATACCACAATTTGAGAAAAAACACACCTATTCCAGCCTCCCTTTTTAGTGTGTTTGGATTAGATGAATTTATCCTTAAATTTAAGTAAGGAGTGGATCCCCTCTGGAGTCATACTCCTTACACTAAGGCTCTAGTATAGTTTTAGAAATGTTGACTGGACCAACAGACCACCACTAGCCTCAACAATATGCTTTGTCCTCACTCACACCCATCACGGGATCGACTTCCTGACCGGTCACCCATACTAGTAATAATCCAAGCCAAGGATGCTTAACTGTGGGGTTCTTAGTGATGAGATCCCTAAAAAGAAGGTGCACCTTGGTGATATGGGCAGTCCAATCATTCATTTTAATATCATTTCAAATGAGGCCTCAAGACCCAGGACTTTACAATTGCTCTAACTTAGGCTCTTGATGTCCCCCTTTAAGGCTCAACTATAAGTCCTAATAATAATTCCCCATTTTAGCATAGACCTAAAAGACCCATGTGCACCTAGATCCTAATTACAACTACCAATTCAAGTGTGGCTACATCACCATTGATAGCCCTTTTGAACATGTATGAACCGCATGGCTCAAGATTGGCATGTTACATGCCCATGTGGGCCTCACCTACTGGAGGGGTTTTAACTTTGATACCACTTGCAACATTTAAATTGTGAAGGCCCTACAGGTCACCATACTAGTACTACTTCAAGCCAAGAATGCTTAACTGTAGAGTTCTTAATGACAGGCCCTGAAAAGGATGTACACCTTAGTGATATGGATATTCCAATCATTCTTTTCAAGATTATTTTATCTGAGGTCTCAAGAATTGAGAAGTTACATTGACTCATTGACATGGATTTTACTGCACCAGAAAATTCACTAGGGGTGAAATCCCTAGAGTTTACCTAAATGAGTACAATAATCATGACCCACAAGCAGACAAATCTTATTATAGTATAGTTAGGATCGAACCCAATGGATTTTTTTTAACAATGAACATTGGTCAATTTACCAGTAGAAGAACTAGTATTTAACACAAGGATTGGATTTGGTTATTAAACTAAGGTACAAATAATAAAAGGCTAAATTAAAAGGGCTAAAAAATCAATGTATAGGAACACTAGGGTGGAATGAATTTGACCACTGCTACCTATCATTAACTCTTGATGCTACTTAAAATTAAAATGAATATGTATATGTTGAAGTAGGGAAAGTCCTCCTTTTGAAGTTAGGATAAAAGCTCAGACAAATTTCACTCTAAGCTCACTGTTGTGTTGCCTAGATATCATACATCTATCACCTCAGAAAACACCTATCCAAAATCCTCATCAAAGGTTTAACTAGAATCTAATAAATATCCTATATCTTGGGTTTGAGGTTCTCTACATATAAGGTCTTAAAAAACATGCAAACCTATCGATTAGACAAGCATACAAACATAAAATGATTGATTCTAAACATGCAATGGTCCATAAAAAATACATGCAGATACCAGAGAAAAATCGGATAGTGGGACTACTCTCCACACCTTGGTGAGAGGACTACTCACTCATGGCAGTAGTTGTAGAACCAATAAAGGAAGAGAAGAAGAACGCCATGATCGAAGATGAACAAGGAGTCACATTTGTGGTGTGAAGAAGCAACTCTTTAAACTCTAAAATGATGGAGTCGATGAACAGTGAGAACACCCTTGGATGTTTGTCAGGGATGGACTAGGGTCGTCTGTCATCTTCACTTGTGTGCTTGATATATTGTTGTATGAAGAAAGCAGTAGGATGACGATGCTGGAAGCCATCAATCGATGGATGAAGGTACCAAATAACATACCTCTATCGAGATCTGATCCTTAAAGGAGCAGAGTTGGGAGCACCTTAGGTTGAAGTTCGTCAACTGATGGAAGGAGGTCAAAGGCATCAAAGGTTGAAGGTACGAAGTGAAGGAAAAAGCCTTGTAGTTTAAAATCATATATGCTTTTTCTACATGTCTTAGTCTACTATTTATAGGCATAGTGTAGGGTTTAGAACCTTCCCAACAACCATGGAGCGAAGTATCGCTGCCACCATCAAGGTGAAGAGGAAGAAACGACATGGTAAAGATGACAGGTCTTTGATTTGTAGTAACTCTATCAGTAGATAAGGATCTCACCACGTTCAGTGTAGCCATTAGTAAGTGAATGAACACAAAATGACCATCGAAAGGTGATGCAGAGCAACCATCGGTTGGTGATAGAAGTACAATCTTTGAAATATAATGCAGCACAACCATAAGTTTTTGGGAGAAGATATGTCATCAGAAAGTGAATGTAGGACGTTCATCAAAAGGGGGAGCATATCAGCCATCAGAAGATGGTGTAGGTATTCCACAGAAGGCATACATTATGGAACCATCAGAAAGAACATGCAAAACTATCATTAGAAGGCTAGGCATGGGATCCCTTCAGTCCTCAGTCATATACCGACCATCTGAAGGTGGTCCATAGGCTTCCTTTAATTGACAACTGAAGGAAGGGTAGAATGGTGTGGCCTAAAGATTTTGGCAGAAGTACACCCACCCGGGGAGCGGGGGTGGGGCTAGTAGTATAAGCCTGATGGTCTGTGCTAAATGGAGCATCTTCTGATGGAAGGGCATGATGAAGAAGATCGATGGGTTGTCAGGTGTATTGCAATTCGATGGTTTCAACAACTGATGAACGGATAGATCATAAAAAATATGGTATATTTCTTTAAAAGTTTGTTACACCCCTATCATGCAATGAAGTCAAATCCTTCCATAAAAAATAGAGAAGTGGATCAAAATCTTATAGGTTACTATAAAACTTTAGAATATATAAATATTATCTAGTTATAAAAGTGAAATGATGGAAATAGATGCAAAACTAAGTAAAAAATGCAACTACAACTAGGATGATAATACATTCATCAGTCAAATGAGAATGACCATCGCTCACAGTATGCCCATGTGTTACAATGTACCCAATCACTACTTTTTGGAAGATCATATTCTAGAGAATATTGACATAGTGTCAAAGTACAAAATATGACACATGTTACTATAATGACTTTATGTTATGAACACAACTGGTCATAATTGGTAAACTCGAGTTTACCTGAATGATTACATGCTTAATTAGATTGAACATCATTTAAACCTGATTACGTATGGTAGCTCAATTGTGATTTTTCAAGCATAATAAAGAACTCTAATCATTATTTTAGGTTGAAGGATTAGGATTTGATAAGTATAAACCCTAATCTCCTAAATTAGGGGTTTGATAGTACATGAATATGAAATTTGATCAGGATAGTAGTATGGTAGATGATGTTTCATATTTTCTGTGTAACTTGGATTTACTTGAAATTTGTATATTATATGGATAACTCAATCATGTGTGTTAGTGAAAAATTTAAGAATATTTAGATTTTCTTTAAATGGGGTGCTCAGTTGAACTATACTTTGACCGACCATGCTGCAGACTTGTATTTAGTAGTGTCATATTTTTTAAAATTATATGTTGGTATCTCTACATGATCTAATTTTTTTACTGGAGCTCTTAAATTACGTGTCAATCACCATTTTAAATGTTCATAATTTTGGAGGAATTTTTACCTATATAATAGATGATTTAGAGTAACAATTTTATGATAGAAAATTTTGCTAAATTAAAAGAAAGTATAGTGAAGGGTCAATTTGTAATTGACCCAAGCACCTCAATTGCTCTATATGATCAACCTAACATAATAGGATCTCTCATAATTCATGATTCAATCCGAAACAAAATCCTATAGATAGAGAGCTAGGGTTTGGATGGAGAAAGTGCAGAAGATTGTGACATAGGGTTTTCTCTTGCTAGAGTGATGAAATCAAGTAAGTTTGTCATCTCAATATAGATTTTCTTGGTGATTCTTCTCTCACATGTCAAGATTTCTCCACTCCTTTGATTTGATTCAAAATGATATCAAATCTCTCTATTTTTTTTTCTCTTTCTTCATTAATCTTCACTCCTAGGGTTTCAAAGTTGAAAGGAAGAAGAAAGCGGCGATTTGCTAAGTTTTTTTTATGAGATCGAGAATTTCAAATATGGGCTATATTTTTAAGGTGTTTTCACACCTTAGGGTGATTGGGTACTTCTTTTAAATAGTAGATTGCAAGAAATTTTGTTAAATCATCAATAATCTTCAATTCCTTTGTATGCGACTACAAATCCTAAACTGCCTTTTAGATCTAGCTTTTGCAAGATGATATGAAATCAATTATTTATCTATTGTGATGAATTTCATATTATAAAACCATATTATAAGTGGATACAAATCCTATAAAAGAGGATTCCTAAAGTAATTGCATAGGTTATAAGAAAATACTAAAATCTATGGTTTTCGGCTATGCCTGAAAATGTGGTGTAATTGAGTGAAGAACATTTGTCTATTTGAATCTCTTTATTTATTAATGATTGTTTCATCTAATGTTCAGTATAGATATGACAAATATAATCTTAGAATTCATTTGATATCATTAGTGTTTGCTTGATATCTCAGTTAAGAGGGTGAAACCCTAATTGAGTGGAAAGTTGGAGTTTTCTAAATAAAAAATATGAAATACAACTAAAGTGATTCTTTTTAACATCATATATTTACTTATTCAAGGATATTCTTGATGCATGATAATACAATGAATGGTGTGGAAATCCTAGTTCAGTTCATACTAAGGCTTCATATATATATACATGTTTGGTTGCATGTGAGTTGCATGAAATAATATTTTCATCAATTAAAGTTTATGATGCATTAAGTTCTTATGTGAGTAATGTGATATGTGAAAGAGGCAAATGAAACCCTAACTTTAGGGTATTCAATGAATCAAGTATTCTCATTTCACTGTTTCTTAGTGTGAGATGTGGTGTTGCTGAATAGCCCAATTTGTGATACATGTCACATATAATCTGTGAAAAGAACTATTTACAAGGTCATGTTGATTTGATGATTGAACTATGAATCTAACGAGTGAATTAGACATTAGATGCCCTGAAAATTATAGAATACTCATAGGATGAGGCCTGCATAATGAGGAGGAAATGACTTCCTGACTGGAGGTAGTCCAGATTGAGGTAAGCTGGATCGTACCAATAGGGTGTGAGGGTCTTGATCGATAGGGTAGACTCATTATGAATTGTGAGGTATCCAACATCAACAGGGGATTCCAGTGGGACCTATTTTGTTGGTCAGTTGGTTGGCCCTTTTTTAACCACTGATTCAAAGATAATATGTGTTTGACTCTCTACATGAGTACCCAAGTTTAGAGGAGTCGTCGAGATATTTGGCTGCTCCCATTAGCCTATGAGAGCCGGACGTGGTGAGGCCCGCGACATATAGGGTCTTACTCTAGAGATAGGCTGAGGAAGCCAGGCATGCTTCTTAGCCTTGTACAGTGAGATCATATCCTGTTGCAATGCTTTCACATGTCGTGGTACACTTCATGTGGTTTCAGGGTATAATAAGATGAATGAGAGATTAATCAAGTGTGTGTGCAGTTATTCTATTATTCTCTATATATTTCTAAATTAATAGTTTACTTTATGATTATTTAAGAATACTAGTGATTGATTTACTAATTCTAGTCATCTATAGTAACCTGTCATACATATGTTTGTGATTTATTAGTTCCAGTATATATTGTTTCTGTTGTATTTGATATCAGTTCCTCAACAATATATATATATATATATATATATATATATATATATATATATATATATATATATATATATATATATATATATATATATATATATAATTATATAAGTGCCTTAAATTGTTTTTTTAAAGTACTCATTCACTGAGAGAGTAGGATCACCCCTCTACTCACAAAGTTTTAGGGAGATCACGTGGATACAAAGAATGTCAATGCTAGAGTAGATGTGTCATGAGAGTTAAGTATTATATTAGTTAAGTTCGGTTGGTCCCTATCACTCTAGGTCCTTGAATAGTAGTGAGAGAATGGTGAATGATGACGTGTATCTTTGTTTCCTTAAAAAGAGAGAATGTATGTGATTATCATGTGAGATGTATATGGAACTATGTGAAATAGAATGAATGTTTAGATATGTATCTTTATTATTGAGATCAGATTAGAGTAATCAAGTTTCAGTTTCCCTCATAAAGTTGCTTATGTGATTGAATGTGAGTAAACAAATAGTTTGAAATATTGGAAATTAAGAGAGAAATGTTAATGGTGATTTTGTATTATGTTTAATTCTCAACTTATGCCCTAATCTCATGATTAGTGGTAATCATGGGAAGTTTTGTAATATTTTACATCTATGGATCACAATCACCACTATCACATTGAGATATGACTCTGACATGTCATTACATGAATTCTATGTGTCAATCTCAAGGTTAGTCTATTCCGTACAACTTGTTCTTTAACAAGTACCCATACACCTGAGTTGATGTATAATATCATGACTACAAAGATATAGTCCTGACTTACCATAAATGCTAGTCTTGTATAATATTGTAGTCCTATACTATCCAAAATAATAACCGACTACATACATAACAAGAATTAATAATCTTATTATACACATGGTCTCAATTTTAGGTCCTTAACCTAAACCATGTGTCATAAAGTTAAACATTCTTAGGACATTATCAAGTTTATCCATTATCTCAATACTAAACAAACATAATAAGTTGAATTTCCATTTATTAATAATCAAAGTAAGTAAAAGATACCCTTTTTACAATCTTCATGTGGTGGCTCTCAGGGCATATAACCAACATTCTCCCACTTGCTCTAGATTCAATCACAAATGAACCTAAGTTCAATGGATCTAAAATGACCATCATGACTTTGATGTGACAATGCTTTGGTTAGAGGATCAACAACATTGCTTTCAATTGATACTCTGTAAAGCTTTATATCTCCTCATTGTACAATATCACATATGATATGGTAACACCTGAGTATGTGCTTGGATTTCTGATGTGGCATGGGTTCCTTAGATTGTGCAATATATCCATTATTGTTGCAATAAATATTTATTGCGTCTTCAATGGTTGGAACCACCCCAAATTCACTAATGAACTTCTTGATCTCTAAAGCTTCCTTTGTTTCTCTATAGGCAAAAATTTACTTGGCATCTATTATAGAATCAACCATAGTCTCTTGCTTGGAACTTTCCCAGCTTACAGCTCTACCATTTAGGTTAAACACGAATATGTATTACAATACATAGTTGTCCTTGTAGGTCTGGAAGCTTGCATGTTGTAACCTTTTACAACTATCTCCTCCTCACCAACATAAATTAGGAATTGATTTTTAGTTCTTCTCAAGTACTTAAGGATGTTCTTTACAACAACCAAATGACCATCACCTTGATCCCACTGGTACCTGCTCGTCATGCTCAAAGCATATGAAACCTCTGGGCATGTGCATATCATTACATACATGATAGATCCAATTTCCAAGGCATATGGAATATTTCTTATGCATGTCCTCTCTTACCAAGAGTTGGGTCATTGAATTATATAAAGAATTATTCCATGAGAGATGGATAAGTTTCCTCTCTTAAAATTATGTAGGCTAAACCTCTTTATCACTTTGTCAATGTATGTAATTTGGATTAGGCCAATAATCCTTCTATATCTATCTCTACAGATGTTGGTTCCAATAACATAGGATGCTTCGCCTAAGGCATTCATGTAAAAGCTATTGCCCAACCATGTTTTAACCAATAAAAAAGTAGGTATGTGATGGAGCTAGAACTTACACCAAAAGATTACTGTTCCAATGGAAGTCCTAATATGCACCAAAAACCCTAGAGTGTTGATGTCCTCTCTAGGTTTACCTACAACTGGTGCTAGATAAATGATCCAACCCCACAAGAGTGTGGAAGCCTTATCATAGTACAGATTTAGGAAAGAACCCAAAGGACAACGTTAAGAATCTGAGTGTCTTTTCCTTGTTTTGTATCAATCAAAGTTAATCATCTAAGACCAAAAGTTTGATTTGAGTTATTTAACCTAAACATGCAAAAGTAAAGGCAAGAATAAAAACTAGTATAATGATTAAAATCTAAGATTAGCAAATGATGATGGATCACTGGGGTGATGCGGGTATTCGCCACCAATACAAATGAATTGTACTTGTACCAAACATAGCGAGACTTGTAAGCAAGATACATGGATGTTGTACAAAACCGATGTCTTATAGGACAAGAGTAATGCACACATCCTTCACGGGTTGAGTAACTCTCATCCAGTACATATCTAAGTGTCAATGAAGATATGTAGTCTCTGAAGAGAAAATCTTACTCAACCTCGTGAAACGTGCATCAGAAAACTAACAAGCGAGCGATAATTACCAAATCGATTAGTATCCTTATAGACTATCCCTATTTCGAGGATATAGCTACGAGAAACGTGAGAGTGTTTTAGCGTCAGCCATTCCCGAACGAATGGTCAAGTAGTTTGCACCACTCTCTCCTCAGAGTGTGTTCCTCGACCTGTCAAGGTTGCACTTTTGTACGTCAACTGATTCCATTTCATAGTACAAAAGTACAACGATGGAGGTAAGTTTACTCCACTCCTTAGAAAGCGTTACTAGATACCGAAACGGATGCGTGGTGGATACACACCAGAAACCAAAACTAAATCGGTATTCGAGTCTTCAAGAGCGGTCGTAGACAAACAACAACGAAAGACAATAGATGCATACAAGAATGCGGCCAACATTCAAGCATGTATGAAACGATTTAGTATTGAATCGGAATGATAACATCTTTTTAGTAAAAGTTACAAAATACGGGCAGTGGGGCTAGTCCCCGCACCCCAGTGAATGGAACTACTCGCTCCTCATAGAGGGAGCAACAAAGAAAGAGAAGAGAGAGAAAGAAAGCATCGTCGAAGCAGAAGAGTAGATCTATGACAGCCTGGTGTAGATCATTGCAGTCTCCGACACTGCTCCGTTGTGGTTGATGACGCCTGTCACTCTGCCTCAATCGCCGTGTCTACCTCCGGGATTGCACGGGTAGAATGAGGTAGAACAATGGTAGAATGATGGTAGAGGTGAGATGGTGATGGAACAGCCTTCTAGATCTGTCCCCAGTCTGGTAGCTTTCCAGATCTGTGCTCAGATCGGGATCCTGGGGCTGTGGGTGAAATTTGGTCAGAAATTGTGTTCGGGTAGTCTGGCGGCGTCCTGACACTGGTTTTAGTCCGACAGCCTTGGGCCGTCGTCAGATAGATCTTTAAGACCATGCCTCTACCCTTCTATTTATAGGCTTGCCAAAATATCTTGGGCCAAGGAGTCACACCTTGTGTGTGCCCTTTTGTCCCATGCAGTTTGCTTTGTTTATTCAAAACCATTTGGTAGTGCACATCAATTCCATGCAGTCTCATAAGGCAATTAGCCATGCGGTCTTGCTGCACATTTGCTCATGCGGTCTTACGCTATGCATTTTACTATTTTGGAAACTGTAGGCCTCCTCACATTCTCGCGGTCGTGGCTCAATTTGATAATCCATTCGAACATGCCTTCTCAATAGTGTGCATGCATTCACGTGAGTAATAATAGCTGCTCACAAAAAGGTTTCAAATGTAATGCTCCAAGTCATGTGGGGCCATGCAGTTTCGCATCAAAACAGCAAACGATTTCAAAATACTCATGTGGTTTCATAGCTACATGATCATGTGATTTTGTGTGCATGCGATCTACTCCACAATTGCTCATGCAGTTTCGTGAGCATGCGGTCTTGCTCTGCAATTGCTCATACGGTTTTGTATGCATGTGGTCTGCACTTTTTTTTCTTTCTTGGTCTTGTGTTGTGCGTTCTCATGCCCATTGGGTCGTGAGTTCTTATGCTGCTTCCGTCTTAGCTTCTGCGGTCTTTGACAAAGTGCCAATCCATTCGATTGATCACATTGTGTGCATGGATGCACTCTTCACGTCGACCTACTCCAATCGGTGTGGTACTTAGATCAGCAACAAACAATCTTCTTTGCTGCTACCTCCACAAACGGTCTTCATGCATGTGCCTGATGCAAACGGTCTTGCATGCGTGGTTGGCGAGGGCGGCATGGTTGCTGCAATGGTGGAGACCGCGGTGGATGCTGCAGTGTGGATGTGCGGTGGCTACCGGTGTATGTTGCGTGCTTCAAACGGTTTGCATGCGTGGTTGGCGAGGGCGGCGTGGTTTTTGGAGTAGGTGATCGGGTGTCTTCGTTGCTGCTGACAGTGAGGTAGACGACACCGACGCTTGTGGCAAGCAGGCCATCGTGGGAAGCGATGGTGTCGGCGAGCGGGTCATGGGCACTACTTGCGTGAGCTGCTAGTCGTATAGGGTGTAAGAGGATGACAGTGGTGCTGCTGGTGAAGGCGGACAAAGGCGGCGTTGATCCATTCGTGTGCAACGAGTATGAGTAGGGAGATGACGGTGATCGGGTGGCATTGCAGGTGCTCGCACAACAGCAGCTCGTCACAGTTTGCAAGTGGAAGCATCTCCATGCATGTGCGATGGTGGTGGAGCAAGGTTGCTGCAGGTGGGTGATGAATTCGGACGGCGGCGCCGGAGATCATGTGTAGGTGGGCATCGACGTTGTTTGTGATGATGTGGAAGACGACGTCGACGCTTGTGGTGAGCCAGCCGTCGTGGGCACCGTTGTTTCTACTGACGGTGACGCCAGCGCTTATGGCAAGAAGGCCGTCGTGGGCAGCGGTGGTGTCAGCGAGCAATTCACAGCACCGATGGAGGTGCTAGTTGTTGCTGCGATGGTGGGGGTGACGGTGAGGTGGACGAGCGGGCGCCGTCAATGCTGTTGACGGTGAGGTAGATGACGCCGATGCTTGTGGCAAGTAAGATGTCGTGGGCACCGTCGTTGCGGCTGACGGTGACGTCGGCGCTTGGTTTTGAGATCAAGAGAGAAAACGGAATGGAGGTCAAGACCGCATGAGGTCAAGACCGCATGGAGGTCGAGACCGCATGAGATCGAGACTGCATGGAGGTCAAGACCGCATGGAGGTTGAGACCGCATGGAGGTCGAGACCGCATGGTTGGATGAAAAGGAACCGTTGGGTCTCAATCAGATGGTTGAGAGTGATCTATCGGGAAAAAAAGGAAAGTGAGTAAGGGGGGATAAGATCAAATAAACTGAAAACTAGAGTAATTAGAACTAGTAAAGCATTATTTACGTGAAACTGAAAAGATACTTAAAATAAACCCAAAGCGAGGATAGATCAGTCGATATGCACCACAAAATCCTTAGAATTGGCGACTTAGAGGGTGAATCTAGAGGATTCATCACCACACCGAACTTAAGTGTTGCTCATCCTGAGGAACGCAAAAGCCCAAGACAGTCGCCAAAACGCATGCAAGTTGATGTCGTAAATACCTCACCTTCGTGCAAGTGTCAGAATTTTACATAAAAAGAGAGAAAAGGAAAATGAGGCGAGACAAAATTAGGGCAAAAACATCAGAAATCCTTTGAATTGGTGACTAAGGATGGAGGATTCATCACCACACCGAACTTAAGCGTTGCTCATTCTGAGAAACGGAAAACTTAAAACAGTCACTAATGAAATTGTTCATCTCGTGATTGCCTCATCCTATTGTTATATCATAATTTTGTTCATGGCTCAGATTGATACAACATCAAAGCTTCCTTAGATCATGGAATACATCTTATGATATCCTCATTTCTGAGTTCATTTTGCTGAAGAATTTCCTTCTCATTCTCTGCCGTATCAGTCATGTTTAAAAGTTTTATGAGACTTTGAAACGACCCACAGAATCAAAAAAATGCATATGATATGTCACTGGTGTTGAAAAAGGAGAGTATGGGGGTATGGTCAAGAGATAAGAGTCTCTCCTCTAATTGACTCAAGACTCTATAATTGGTGATTCATCAAGTCACTTTGAATATTTGTGCACAATACTGGTTGACTTAGCCTTACTCCCGATGTTTTCCCTAAAGGTAACTGAGAAGTGTGTATAGGTTGGCTTAAGGCTTTTGGATGTTTTACCTCTTCGGGAGGAGGTAAGGGGTCATTTTTGGAACCTTAGGGTCTCACTACCGGTCAAGACACATCTGCCTTTGTGAGGGTAGCTAATGTACCGGCCAGGCAAGACCTTTATCAGTTATCCTTATTCAGGGCACAACTCTCATGTTTTTATTCACACTTTGGCTTTTATTCATTCTCACTTGGCTTGGGAGAAAGGGTATTTTTGGATTTTTGTATATTTGGGCTGCCAAGCCTCTTTTTGGAATTGAGGTAGATTTTTCACCAACCTCGGTATGTGCACAATCATCATTGTATACTCTTTGAATCAAGAAAACCAGATGATACACCCCTATTATGTATTTAGGGGTATGGAAGAAGCGGTAGTGGAAAGAGGGGTGTGGTGTACCACACCGAACTTAGAGTTCGGAAAAGTTCTAGTTTACACTAGAAAAAAGGTGTGGTTTACCACACCGAACTTAAACCTTTGGTTTGATTGGTGAGTGGAGGGATATGAAAAATGAAGGAAGAAGTGTAGAAGAGAGTTCAGATCATGATGCAGTTTGCTTAGCGATTCCATGCAACGGGTCTCTTTTCTCCATCACACTCTGCTAAAAAAGAGACATGATTAAACATCAAATGAAAAATGCATACAATAGATCCATTAATCAGTTAGAGGCGCGATGTAATTGATCTATCTCAGTCTTATTGAAGTGTATCATCTTTATGGAAGATATGACATTAGGGTTCATGGACTTATACGAGATGAAATCATTTATCGATTAATTTTAAGCATTTGTTCCTCATGGATTTGCAACGAAAAGAGGTGATGACAAAAGATTCGAAAAGCAAAAGCCGACTAGGTAAAGGCTTTATTTTAAGAAGAAAAATGATAAAGTAGAAAAAAATTGTGAAAAAAGAAAGCAGTAAAGGTAGAGGGTGGAATGGAAGTCATACCACCCGCCCTCCACTTCGAACTTATGAGTTTGCTCATTTATGAACAAATACTAGGTTCTAGATGGAGGGGAAGGGTTGCGCAGTGTTAACCAGGTGGTCCTCATAGTTGGAAGAAAGTCCGGAAAAGATGTCACATAATAGCCGACGCTGAGAGCAAGGGAGTGGCCTATATATCCTGTTGAGTGGGTGGTCGTGGCAACTCGAATAGGTTTTCTAGATGATTTGGATGCATATTTCCTTTGCCTCTTTGTCCGTCCAAAAGAATCCATAGTCCTTCCCCCATCAGTGGGGGAGGTAAAATATAAGAAATTGAGACTGGAGGGCTAGGTGACTAGTTGATGCATTGCTTATTTGTGTCTTCCAGTTGTGGCTCGCCCTCGAAATTTAAAGTAAATCTGCTTTCTCCAAAATGCAGAGTAGTCGATTGTGGGTTAGGCACTTGGACTTCCTCCTGTCCTAGATGAGGTGGTGGATCCGGTTCAGGCTTCATTTCATCACCTGGCTTTTCTTGCATAGGATATGGTAGCCAGGATGACATTTGTTTATCAGAGAAGTCGTTTTGAGAAGTATCATCATCTTTATCAATGTTGAAATTTATGAGAGTGTCGTTCTTCTTTTCAAAATTTTGTTTAGAATTTTCCTCATAGAACATCCTTAATTCGTCAAAGTAACTAGAAGAGGATTCGATTGGTAAAATAGACTCTTGCTCGGGTAAGGAAATCATGGGATCCTGAGATAGAGGTTCCAATGAGGTATCTTCATGGGAGGGATTAGTCCATGACATATCGTTTTGAGGGCTAAAATCCTCTGATGAACCCATTTCTTCGATATTGGGACTAATATGAACCATTTCTGAGTCATGATGTTGTTCCAGTTCTTCTTCATAACACTCCTCTGGTTCTATTGAGTGCTCGGGAAGAGTTTCTATGGGAGGAATGGAACCTAGCTCAGGTAATAGGCATATCTCAGTTTCTTGAATATCAGGAGGGGCTTCTTCATAGGGATGAGTGACTATAGAGGGATAGGTTTGTGACTTGATGTCTTCCCAAGGGTCCTTTTTGTCATTACAAGAGTTTATGGTAATATCGTAATCTGTTCCAAAGTCAAGAGATGGCTCATGTTTCTCTTCATAGTGCACTATCATCTCGTTCAACTGACTAAGAGTAGTTTCAATAGAAAGATCATGCTTTTATTCGAGGACTGGCTCCGTCTGGACTTCTTGTGGTGGTGGTAATTCAGGTAACATCATCTCATGAAAAGGACCTGTCATAGGATTGTCATCTTGAGACCTGTCATCCTCTGTTGATTCTGTTTCATTAGTGAGAGTGGTATGGTTCATTTCTGAATCAATATCTTGATCAATTCTATCCTCAAAGTCTGTCCCTAGATCAGCCGAATGATTAGAAATTTCTTCATAAGGATAGTTCAGATCTTGTTCCAGAAATGGAGACATTTGATTCTCATGCATGAAAGACATATCTTTGTCTGAATCGGTCACATATCCATCCGAGTCTGACTACGAAGGAGTGTAGAGTCATTGTGACATTAATCCTTCTTTTACGGATTTTATTGATGAGACAGCTGAAGTTGAAAAGATTTTGTCATTGAGGGAATCGATTATCGCCAATTGCTCTTCAATGGTTGGATTTGAGTCTATGTAGTCAGAAGGTGGGTATGTATTGAAGTTTATTTCTAGTTGATCTCCTGACCATAGAGAATCCCCATATTGGCTACTCATCCTTCCCTCAAAGAGCATAGTGCATGAGTCATTATCCAAGTCAGACCCCGACTCGAATAGTAATTCCTTTCCTCGTGACGTTATGAGTAAATCATCTTTGAGTTCAGTTGTTAGCCTTGAGGATAGTTCCTCACCTTTCACTAATGACTGAAGATCATTGGAATGCATATCCCACATGATTTTATACTCATCATCGTAATCGATTGCAAAATGTGAACTAGGGGAGTGCTTGGTTGAAATTGGTGGTTGTTCTACATGTTGTTTAGGAGCGTTGACAAGTTGCATAAATTGATCAAGATCGGCTATCAACTTCTTGATCACGGATGTTTGATTAGCTAGTTGTTGAGCCACCGATGTCTGTAGAGCACATAGTTCTTCCATCAATGTGTGTTGAACTTCATGCACTTCATCGTCTTCCAAGTTCCCTTCTACATTGTAGTCCACGCCTTGAAATCCACCATAGTTAGGTTTTTCGTAGTAGCCTCCAGAGTGATATGGATTATAACTTGCGTTATATCCATAGTTGTATGAAGAGGCCGCTTTGAGGTTCCCGACTATACAATTCACGATTACTTGATGCAGAGCAATCACGTAGAGAGGAGGGACATTGAAGCAGTAAATCGATGCATGAGAATAGTCACTACATAGTTGACATCTAATGGTTGGTGGTGTTGACTGCTTCATCTTGAAGAAAGTTGGTACCTGAAGTCAAAGAAAGAGTTTATCAGGCTTGACCAACCATTTCAAATCCAAGAAGATATGCAAGATTAATCCCTTCACTTTTTAGGTTTTTGAAAAGAAAAAAGAAAAACCCTAGAGAAACCTAAATCGACACAAAATTCGAAAAAGATAATTCTTATACCGTTGTCCTCGACAACGACACCATTTTTTGATGGAGCTACAACTTACACCAAAAGATTACTCTTCCAATGGAAGTCCTAATATGCACCAAAAACCCTAGAGAGTTGAGTAACTCTCATCTGGTACATATCTATGTGTCAATGAAGATATGTAGTCTTCGAAGAGAAAATCTTACTCAACCTCATGAAACGTGCATCGGAAAACGAACAAGCGAGCGATAATTACCAAATCGATTAGTATCCATATAGACTATCCCTCTTTCGAGGATATAACTACGAGAAACGTGAGAGTGTTGCAGCGTCAACCATTCCCGAATGAATGGTCAAGTACTTTGCACCACTCTCTCCTTAGAGTGTGTTCCTCGACCTGTCAAGGTTGCACTTTTGTACGTCAACTGATTCCATTTCATAGTACAAAAGTACAACAATGGAGGTGAGTTTACTCCACTCCTTAGAAAGCGTTCCTAGATACCGAAACGGACGCGTGGTGGATACACACACTAGAAACCAAAACTAAATCGGTATTCGAGTCTTCAAGAGCGGTCGTAGACAAACCACAACGAAAGATAATAGATGCATATAAGAATGCGGCCAACATTCAAGCATGTATGAAACGATTTAGTATTGAATCGGAATGATAACATCTTTTTAGTACAAGTTAGCCATGCGGTTTGTGTGTGCATGCGGTCTTGCTGCACATTTGCTCATGCGGTCTTGCGCTATGCGTTTTACTATTTTGGAAACCATAGCCCTCCTCACGTTCTCACAGTCGTGCCTCAATTTGATAATCCATTCAAACATGCCTTATCAATAGTGCACATGCATTCACGTGAGCAATAATAGCTGCTGGTAAAAAGGATCCAAATGCAACGCTCCAAGTCACGTGGGGCCATGCGATTTCACATCAAAGTAGCAAACGATCTCAAAATACTCATACGGTTTCATAGCTACATGCTCATGTGATTTTGTGTCCATGCGGTCTGCTCCGCAATTGCTCATGCGGTTTCGTGAGCATGCGGTCTTGCTCTGCAATTGCTCATGTGGTTTCGTATGCATGCGGTCTGCACTTTTTTTTCTTTCTTGGTCTTGCGTTGTGCGTTCTCATGCCCATTGGGCCATGCGTTCTTATGTTGCTGCTGTCTTAGCTTCTGTGGTCTTTGAAAAAGTTTCAATCCATTCGATCCTTCACGTCGTGTGCATGCATGCACTCTTCACGTCGGCCTACTCCAATCGGTGTGGTACTTAGATCAGTAGCAAATAGTCTTCTTCACTGCTACCTCCTCAAATGGTCTTCATGCATGTGCTTGATGCAAACGGTCTTGCATGCGTGGTTGGCGAGGGCGGCATGGCTACTGCAATGGTGGAGATGGTGGTTGGCGCTGCAGAGCGTGGATGTGCAGTGACCGCCGGTGTATGTTGCATGATTCAAACAGTTTGCATGTGTGGTTGGCGAGGGCGGCATGGTTGCTGGAGTAGGTGATCGGGTTTCATCGTTGTTGCTAACGGTGAGGTAGACGACGCTGGTGCTTGTGGCAAGAAGGCCATCATGGGCAGCGATGGTGTCGGCGAGCGGGTCATGGGCACTACTTCCGTGAGCTGTTGGTCGTGTAGGGTGTAAGAGGATGACGGTGGTGCTGCTGGTGAAGGTGGATAAAGGCGGCGCTGATCCATTCATGTGCAACGAGTATGAGTAGGGAGACGATGGTGATTGGGTGGTGTTGCAGGTGCTCGCACAGCAACAACTCATCATGGTTTGCAAGTGGAAGCATCTCCATGCACGTGCGATGGTGGTGGAGCAAGGTTACTGTAGGTGGGTGATGAATTCGGATGGCGGCGCTGGAGATCATGTGTAGGTGGGCGCCAACGTTGTTGGTGACGGTGAGGAAGATGATGTCGGCGCTTGTAGTCGTGGGCACTATCATTGCTGCTGACGGTGACGCCGGTGCTTTTGGCAAGAAGGTCGTCATGGGCAGCGGTGGTGTCAGAGAGCAAGTCACAACACCGGCAGAGGTGCTAGTTGCTGTTGCGATGGTGGGGGCGACGGTTAGGTGGACGGGCGGGCACCGTCAATGATGCTGACGGTGAGGTAGACGACGCCGACGCTTGTGGCAAGTAAGCCGTCTTGGGCACCGTCGTTGCTGCTGACGGTGACGCTGACGCTTGGTTTTGAGATCGAGAGAACAAACGGAATGGAGGTCAAGACCGCATGAGGTCAAGACCGCATGGAGGTCAAGACCGCATGAGATCGAGACTGCATGGAGGTCAAGACCGCATGAGGTCGAGACCGCATGGAGGTCAAGACCGAGTGGTTGGATGAAAAGGAACCGTTGGGTCTCGATCGGATGGTTGAGAGTGATCTACAGGGAAAAAAGGAAAGTGAGTAGGGGGGATAAGATCAAATAAACTGAAAACTAGAGTAATTAGAACTAGTAAAGCATTATTTACGTGAAACTGAAAAGATACTTAAAATAAACCCAAAGCAAGGGTAGATCAGTCGATATGCGCCACAAAATCCTTAGAATTGGTGACTGAGAGGGTGAATCTGGAGGATTCATCAGTATGTCCATTCCCATCAATAGTATGTCATCCATTTATAATATGAGAAATACAGTCATGCTCCAACTAACCTTTTTATAAACAAAAGGGTTATCTTCATTTTGAGTAATGCTAAACTATTTCAGTATTTCATGAAAATGAAGATTCCAACTCCTAGATACTTGCTTGAATCCATATATTGACCTTTGTAGCGTACAAACTTTTTTATCTTCATTTGGAGCAATAAAGCTTTTGGGTTGTGTCATGTACACATCCTTTAGAAGATTCCCACTAAGGAAAGTAGTTTTAGTGTCCATTTGCGAGATCTCATAGTCATGATAAGCTATAAATGGAAGCATGATCCTGATGATTTAACCATGAAAATTGGTGAAAAAGTTTCATCCTAGTCAACACCTTGAACTTGTTTGAAACCTTTTGCAACCAATATACCTTTTTAGGTTTGTACATGACCATAATGTTTGGTCTTCTTCTTGAAGACCCATTTTCACCCTATGGGTTTTACCCCTTTAGGTAGATCCACCAAAGTCCATACATTGTTGGTATACATAGAGTTCATCTTAGATCTCATGACCGTAAACCATTTCTCATAATCTAATTGCTCAATGCCATCATTGTAGGTAGTTGGTTCATTATCTTCAATGTCCAACACATCATATTTTTGAGTCATGAGAAATCTATATCTCTCTAGCTCAAGATGTCCTCCACTAGACCTTTGAGGTTCCTATGTTACAATACGGCCTTGAGGTTCCTTGATTGTTTGTGGTTCTTTTTGTTCCTTATCTACCTCCATAGCCTCAATGATGTCTTATTTATCTTGAATTTCTTTAAATTCTATTTTCCTCCCACTATTTCCTTTGGATATAAAATTATTTTTTAGGAATACAACAATTCTTGACAACAAACACTTTATTGTCAGATGCAATATAGAAGTAGTGACCCTTAGTTTCGTTAGGGTACCCAACAAAGATACATTCATCCAATTTGGGTCTAAGATTTCCCAAAACAACTTCTTAACATAAGATTTACATCTCCATATATTCATGAAAGACATATTGAGATGTTTTTTATTCCATATCGCATATGATGTCTTTTCAATAGATTTGTATGGTACTCGGTTAAGTGTAAATGTAAAATTTTCGAGATCATTTCCCCAAAAGGAAAGTTGAAGATCAGCTAAATCCATAATTGATCGTACCATGTTCGAGGTGTTTCATATGGAGTCCATTGTGATACAATACAACAATCCTTTAGAAGGGCCTCAAACTCTTGGATAAGATATTTACCACCTCAATCTAATCAAAGTGCTTTAATTCTTTTTCTAAGTTGATTGTGTACTTCATTCATGAACTCCTTAAACTTTTCAGAGGATTTTGTTTTGTGTTTCATAAGATATGTATATACAAAACTGTTCAATCCATCAATATACGTGATGAATTGCTAATATCCACCACTAGAACTCATGATGAAAGGTGTACGCATATCACTATGTATGAGTCCTACTAGGTCACTTACTCTCTCACTATTTCCTATGAAATGTGCTTTTACCATCTTTCCCAATAAACAAGATTCACATGTCTCTATTGATTCAAAATCAAAAGAGTCCATATTAGCATCTTTATGGAGTCTAGAAGTACACTTCTCATTTATGTTCACTAGACGACAATGTCAAAGGTAATTTTTGTTTGAGTTATTGCATTTTAACTTCTTGGTGTTTATGTTTATTCACTTTTCTCAAGATCTAATAAACAAAGACCATAAGACATATGAGCACCGCCATAAAATATCTCATCTTTAAAAATGGAAATATGATAATTCATTATTAGAAATTGAAAACCATTCTTTTTCAAATAAGATACATAAATAATGTTTCTATTTTTAGCATGAACATAATAGAAATTATCTAACTCTATTACAAGCCCACTAGGAAGAGATAAATAATAGTTGCCTACTGTAGTGGCAACAACTCTTAGTCCATTTTCTATGCATAGTTCCGCCTCCTATTTGTTCAGAGGTCTAATTATTTTCATATCCTACATATCTGAGCATATGTGAGATCCAAATCTGGTATCCAATACCCATGTTATGAAGTACATAAGTCTATTTTTACAACATATATACCTGAAATGGAGATCTCTATAGCATGCTTCTTGTTCTTCAGTTCCTCAAGGTAGCGATGGAAATTTCTATTCCAATGTTCCACCCGATGACAATGGTGAAAATTTCCTCCCTTAGCTTCCTTTATTCTTTGTTTGAGATATTCTAAGGTAGTTATGTGAAGTTATAGTATATAGAACATAGGGTGATGAGAGGGAAAGGTGAAGCAATATCATCGATCATCTCCACATGATGCAACTGTGCAATATATGTAGGTATATTCTATGTTACCACAATTCTACTTTTCTTATTCTTATCATATAACTAGGTATCACAAAAGATAGGTTTCTAAAATTTCTTGCCATCATGGCATTGAAGTGTTCTCCAACATGATATAAACGTGATGATCATTATTAACCAATACTATTATCATCAAAATTTATGATTCAAAGTCATATTAATTTCATTATATGACAAGCACAATAATAGTATATTATTAGATGATGGAACCTTAATCTATATCAAAGTATATTAAACATATAATTATTACTCTTTGTATGTGTTTATATACATACATATATAAAAATATGTCTATATATGTGTGTGTATGTATATATATATATATATATATATATATATATATATATATATATATATATATATATATATATATATATATATATATATGGACGTTCATTCATTACCCGCGCGGGTAGCCTGGATTTTCACTACCCGGCAACCAAAAAAGTAACTCTCCTGGCTAAGAAAGTAACGGTGCTGTCAAAAAAGTAACTATCGTGTCAAAAAAGTAACTCTGCTGGTCAAAAAAGTAACTGTACAAAATATACAGCAGATATATATAAGGACGGGTTTTTTTATTTTGTAGGGGCAAATGATATTATTTTTGGCTAAATTTTTTTTGGAGAGCTAGACAAAATAGTCCTCTAAAATTGCAAATTTTGTTTTTTGAAAAAAAAGTGGTTGGAAGGGTGGGGAGAAATCTACCAACCCTCACGTGGATATATAGCTTCATCCTTGATTTACCACCCTCGCAGGCGTTCGGCCTCCGCTATGGGCGTAGAAGAGGTGGGGAGAAATCTCTCTCCTAATCCCACATATATATATATATGTATATATATGTATCTTTGTGTGTGTATGTGACATGCAATACATGTTTCCTAAACATAAACACAATCAAATGAGGTTACTAGGTCATTTAAGTAAGCCAAGTTATGTTATGAAATTATAAGACCTGAGATCACTACTTTATATATACTTGAGCATGAATAAATGGGGTTAGAAGACTAAAGTAGGTTTCGATCTAAACCGTCAATGTTCATTATGTATACATCATCAAAATTTAAAGTTATAGTTAGGTTTCATAGTTCCAAACTTATCATAACTTCATGCTTTACTGAAAGAAAACATGCTTAGAGGTCAGAGGTAGAATTGAGTTAGGTATTATGATGAACTACTCATTTTATGTTCATTTAAAGTAAACTAAGGTATGTGAGGGATACAAGGGTAAATGTTGAAATTTGTTTTGTCTTTTCTAAAGAACTAAACAAACTAGCCTCCGATTTATGGAGTTAGAGTTTTTAGAGTTAGGATAGTATATTTCAATGCATTTTAAAGAGAGAATATATGAAATAAAATTAATCTAACGGGGAGAGGGGGTTCTAAGTATATTCCCTTTCCTTACAAAATATGATAACAAAAAATTAACTATCTTATTCATATTATTATGACTTTTAGAATCTAAATTTCTTCTACCTATATATAGATTGCCCCATATATTGTGGGCAAGGCAACATTATACAACACAAAATAAAGATGGGAAAGCCTCTTTTGTAAGTACTACATCTTGCCACATGGTCCAAACTAAGATAATCAAAGATGAATTTTGGGTAATATATAAAATGTAATTGAAGGATATGAATGAAATTTATGTGATGATAGGGAGATCAACATGTTGCAAAAGTTGAACATTTCTCTATTATGTCTATATTGAATATTCTTAACACATGATATATATGCATACATATATTTATAAATGCATGTATATCTAAATATATATATGTATATATGCTTACATCTGAGTTGGATAACTAAGTGTTAGAAAAGCATTATATTATTGTGAATGACAACTTTCAATCCTAGTCATGACGTTTGTTCCCATGATGAATTTTTAGATATCTAGATGACATCGAAAACCTTGCTCAGAAGTTTGGCTCGTACAAAGAAACATAATGATTTCAATATAATTTATCGACATTACGAGTAATTTCTTTACCACTAATGTGTCTACTACTCACACCCCAACCAAAAAATCTACTAGCTCATGATTGAAATTAGGAAGAATGAGTAGAAGGGAAAAGATGAGGAATACATGTTACAAAATTGATGTGAACACTTTCATGGTCCTCAACAATTGTCAACACTCTTGCAAAAAAAGCAGCTTGACAAACTCCACTGAAGACGTCGTTCTTTTCTCCTCCTTGTCTAAGTCTCCAAAATTTATCATAGAACATATAGGGTTTGAGACCTTGATCCTTCAAATAAAAATGTTTATTAAGGTTCTTTCAAGCTCAAAAAAGGTCAAAAGCTGGCATGGTGGTGCTTTATATCTATACACTAAAATCCAACTAGTCAGGCGACTAGTAAGCCAGCTGAAAAACTGGCCACTTGGGGCATGCCTTGCTTGGCTCTCCAACTAATCAAATGGATGGAGGAGTTGGATGATCAGATTGAGGTGGGATTTATTTATGCATGAGGAGCAACTTTGCATCAGCTGACTCGTCTATAGAGTCATCTGAGTCTCTCCATGATCAGAGAGCTTAATAATCATCCAATCGACTGACTAAAGGAGCGAGTCATATGACTTTTTGTTATCTTATGAATGCATGGACTAGTTAGTCGATTGACTAATTTATGAATTAATCGACTTGAAAGGAATTAGAGTTACTGATGGATTTTTTCATTTAGTGAACTGTCTGGTTAGAAATCCCAATTTGTTTTAGCCAATATATACGATTGACTGGTCTAGTCACCCAATTGAGTTTCACTACCAACATCGATCATCTAGAACTAATTCAGATCATCTCCCAATGCTTGGATATGGGAGAGATGGATCCAATTCATCATCTTGAATTCATCTGGATCATCTCCCAATGCTTGGATATGGGGGAGATGGATCCAATTCATCATAATAGGGGTATTAAACTGACAGTTATGTTATTTCCTAAAATTAAGAAAGAATTTATTATCAAAAACCTAAAAAAGAGAGGAATAAAGAAAGTTAAACTTCAAAGTGTATAAATAGAGAAATAAGCACACAAAAATGCTTGAAGTCCATTCTAAAATTTGCAACTAAATTAATTTAAAAAGTATATATAAAGGGGTATCAAGGTAAATGTTAAACCTTTTTTTGTCATTTATAAAGAGTTAAGATAATTACCTTCTATCTAAGGAGTTAAGGCTTTAAGTGTTAGGATAGCATATCTCAGTATGCGAAAAAGAGAGACTTAGGGGAAGATATCAATCTAAGGAGGGGAGGGTGCTAACTATCTATCTTTTGATTATAATTTATGATAATAAAAAATTAATTATCTTATTGATATTATTATAATTATGTATCATTAGAGTGATTAATCAAATAAAAACATCACTAAATTGAAAAGTAATTTATGATGCTGACTGCTACTTGTTATTTCTTAGATATACCACAGAACACAAGTATTAATAGAAGAATTCAATCATACGAAATCTATTTTTCTTCTACCTACATAAATATTGCCTCATAAGTTGTGGGAAAGATAATATCATACAACACAAAACAAAGATTGCAAAGACTCTCTTGTATTCTCGATTAACATGAAAAAAGATGAATTTTGGGTATAATTTAAAATATAATGGAACGACGTGATGACTTTTACGTGATGCGTGATTCCAAACATTCCAAAGGTAAATTTAAATCTACATTGTTTTCATAATAAAATATATTTAGCACATGATATATATATATATATATATATGTATAGTCAGGGTAGAATACACTCGAGGGTATCTGAAGCGAAACACACTCAAGTAGTTTTTCATGATGCAATTTTTTTTTTAAATCTAATCCATTGATCTTCTTAAACATCTTGTGAATAGATCATATATAAAATTTGAGCCCATTTGGATATGTATAGCTCATGTTATGAATACCACAAAAATTATACATTTCAAATTAGTTTTTTGCGTCGATTTTGTTGCCCTTGGATGAGTGACTTACACTAATCCAAATGGGCTCAAAATTTGTATGTAGCCTAGTTATAGTATGACAACAAAGATCAATTGTTTATATTTTGTAAAAAATAGTCTTGATATGCAAACACACTTGAGTGTATTCGTGTGATCTGTACACTTGAGTATATATATATATATATATATATATATATATATATATATATATATATATATATATATATATATATATATATATATATATAGGCCGTTCATTCATTGCCCGCACAGGTAGCCTGGATTTTCACTACCCTGCAGCCAAAAAAGTAACTCTTCTGGCTAAGAAAGTAACTTTGCTATAAAAAAAGTAACTATGGTGCCAAAAAAGTAACTCTGCTGGCCAAAAAAGTAACTCTGTACAAAATATACAGCAGATATATATAAGGAAGGGTTTTTTGATTTTGGAGGGGCAAATGATATTATTTTTGGCTAACATTTTTTGGAGAGCTAGACAAAATAGTCCTCTACAATTGCAAAAAATTTTTTTTTGCAAAAAAGTGATCGGAAGGGTGGGCGGGTAGCTACCTGCGCGGGCAATAAAGATGGGCCCATATATATATATATATATGCCCATCTTTATTGCCCGCGCGAGTAGCTACCTGCCCACCCTTCCGACCACTTTTTTTCACAATTGTAGAGGACCATTTTGTCTAGCTCTTCAAAAAATTTTAGCCAAATATAATATCATTTGCCCCTCCAAAATCAAAAAACCCGTCCTTATATATATCTGCTATATATTTTGTACATAGTTACTTTTTGGCCAGCAGAGTTACTTTTTTGACAACATAGTTACTTTTTTTATACAAGAGTTACTTTCTTAGCCAGGAGAGTTACTTTTTGGCTGCCGGGTAGCGAAAATCCAGGCTACCCGCGCGGGCAATGAATGAACGTCCTATATATATATATATATATATATATATATATATATATATATATATATATATATATATATGTATGTATGTATGTATGTATATATATATGTATGTATGTATTTATGTATGTATGTATATATTTATGTATGTATATATATATGTATGTATGTATATATATATATATATATTTATATATATATATATACATATAGAGTCAGGCTAGAATACACTCGAGTGTATCTAGAGCGGAATACACTCAAGTAGATTTTCATGATGCAATATTTTTTTTGAAAATCTAATCCATTGATCTTATTAAACATCTTGTGAACAACTCATATGCAAAATTTGAGCACATTTGGATATGTTTAGCTCATGTTATGAAGACCGCAAAAATTATGCATTTCAGATTAGTTTCGCGCATCTATTTTTTTGCCCTTGGATGAGTGACTTACACTCTTCCAAATGGGCTCAAAATTTTGCATAGCCTAGTTATAGTATGACGGTGAAGATCAACGGTTTACATTTTGCAAAAAATAGTCTTGATATGCAAACACACTTGAGTGTATTCGTGCGATCCGTACACTCGAGTGTATTCTAGCCTGACTCTCTCTCTCTATATATATATGTATATATATATATATATATATATATATATATATATATATATATATATATATATATATATATATATATATATATATATATATATATATGGGTGTTCATTCATTGCCCGCGCGGGTAGCATGGATTTTCGCTACCCTGCAGCCAAAAAAGTAACTCTCCTAGCTAAGAAAGTAACTCTGCTGTAAAAAAAGTAACTATGGTGTCAAAAAAGTAACTCTGCTGGCCAAAAAAGTAACTCTGTACAAAATATACAGCAGATATATATAAGGACGGGTTTTTTGATTTTGGAGGGGCAAATGATATTATTTTTGGCTCAAATTTTTTGGAGAGCTAGACAAAATAGTCCTCTACAATTTCGAAATTTTTTTTTGAAAAAAGTGATCGAAAGGGTGGGCTGGTAGCTACCCGTGCGGGCAATAAAGATGGGCCCTATATATATATATATATATATATATAGTCAGGCTAGAATACACTTGAGTGTATTCAGAGCAGATTACTCTCAAGTAGTTTTTCATGATGCAATATTTTTTTTCAGAAATCTAATCTGTTGATCTTCTTAATCATCTTGTGAATAACTCATATAAAAAACTTGAGCACATTTGAATATTTATAGGTCATGTTAGAAAGACCGCAAAAATTATGCATTTCAAATTAGTTTTGTGTGTCCATTTTGTTGCCCTCGGATGAGTGGCTTACACTCATCCAAATGGGTTCAAAATTTGAATGTAGCCTAACTATAGTATGACAATGAATATCAATGGTTTACATCTTACAAAAAATAGTCTTGATATGAAAACACACTTGAGTGTATCTGTGTGATCTGTACACTCTAGTATATTCTATCCTAACTCTCTCTCTATGTATATATGTGTATGTGTGTCCAAATGAGTTGAATGGTTGAGTTAGTGTGAGAAACATATTATTTTTGCATTGCATCTCTCAATCTTATTTATGACCTTATCTCCCATGATGGATTTTCTGATAGCTGAATAACAACAACGATCTTGCTCGGTAGTTTGGTGTGGACATATATAGAAACACAATGAATTCCATTTATTTTTTCAGCTTTACCAATAATGTTGTTACCGTTGTTGTGGGAATGATGAAGATCATATTGCATAACAAACACAAGAGGATGGTCAGTGAAATTATTAATCGTAGTCTGGTAGCATATGTGGAACAATATTTGTCTCAAAAGGCAGATATTGAAGTGGTTGAGATTTGCACGGAAGCCCTCCAAGCTCAAGAAAACACCACACGAGATATATCCCTCAACTTGCATGATAAAAGTGACAACAACCTCCTAGTCGATAGGCCAAATTGACAAACAAACAACCAATGAGAGAACTGAGTTGGCGAAGAAGATCACAAAATTCTATTAAGCAACTCCACAAAGATTACAAAGATTGTCTCTCTCCCATAATCTCGTGCCCACAATAGAATTCCATACCCCACTCTTGCTCTCTTCCTTCTTGATTGTCCATATACCTTCTCCTATATTGGCACACATAATGTTTGGCGCTATTTGGCACACTAATAAGCCATGGTGTCTACCTCTATTTATAGGTACAAGACATCCCCCTATAAGGAAGTAAGAGAGTTACATCTATTCCACAAGGACTAGGAGAACGACAATAGAATAGGAGAAGGAAATAATGCTTGGAATCCACGTTGGACATTACTTTTCCTTTCCTAATATTGCTAGACTTAATTCTAATCCAATTAGGATAAGAACCAAATCCTAACAATCTCCACCTTGGATCTTATCCACTAAAGTATCTTCTCCTTCAAGAATTTTTCTCCCATTCTTCTTCTATTTGCTTCCACCCTCAGAAGTTTCTTCCGCCCTCAGAAGCACTCTACCATTTAACACCTATGTGGAGTGCGTGTCTAGACATGGCTGCCCGAACCCTACATCTAAGAGCTCCTCAAGTTGTACAATTTGGAAAAATGCACTGCCTCCACCTATAGCTGGAATAACTATAGCCTTCATTCCTTTGGCCCTGCATGCCATAGGTTTGTATCTTCTCTAAGATCCACCTACTCGCTGGTAGTATGTGGTCGGTCTTGCCACATATTCCTTCTTACAATAGTTGACAACTTTACCTCTGCATCTGTTGAATTCTGTAGTCGGTCTTGCAGCCTTGCACGTGATTGCCCCTGAGAGTTAAAGACATGTAGCACATTTTGAGCTCACCTCATGTGCCAATGCTTCATCTATGCCTCTAGTGGTAGAACTCCCGTCAGCTACTCCTCTTTTAGTTAGAACCTCCCCAACCAATCGATATGCTCCTTTGGACCAGGTACCCTTCATGATCACTTGCCCCTTGCATGTGACTTGCATGACTCCACCTTGTTTTGAAATCTTGCAACTGATGGATTCAAGTTCCCTTTCAGATATTAATTTCCTCTTGAGACTGAGGACATATCGGACCCCTAACAATGTGTGATGTACTCCATCATGCATCCTAAACATAATTGTTCCAATTCCGACAATGTGGTAGAATTTTTCATCTGCCAGTTGAACAGTCCCACGTGCCTGATGGAGAGATCCTTCATCAAATACATCTCTCTCTGGACATATGATGTAGCGAGAGTGTGATGTCCCTAGATTTTCTAGAAATTAATCTAATGTGAGACGTCCAAATTGAAACATCTCTCAGTGAGAATCCCAATTTAAACATCCCACACTAGGCTAAGAAGAAGAAAATCAAAGGAAGTCAGAAGGAAACAATCATTAGCACATACACATGAAAAATAATAAAACCATACAATACATGTTCACCATTCAACATATAATTACAACATGAATTGTTACAATATTTGATATTACATATTGAACAACAAACTTGTACATATACATATACTACCACTAAACTACAAGATCTTAAGACAACAGGTCCACCTATACATCATCTCACTACACAACTCTCAACTATCCTGATTCTTCAAGGTCAAATGTCCAAAAACCTAAACAAAAGATTACATGTGGTACACGTCAGCACAATATTCAAGAATATTGTACTGAGTATGCCTACGTGTCTTTTATATACCTCTCATCATATCTTGGCAATAAGATAAAATTAATACTTGGTAGTTATATAGAAATATAACAAAATGCATATACTTGAGCAAAGATGTTTATTAGCAAAAGAGAACACATATCTTTTAGGCATATTTTCCATTATATCATCCATGCATTTTTCACCTGAGGGAATAATGCATCATCTCATCTACCAATGAGTTTGAGATGTAAGGCCTTATGATCTACTACTAAAGGGTTAGATCATTGTATAATGTGATCTGCCACCAAAGAGAATGATCACTTTCCAGCACTATGTTACCAAAGAGAATTAGTGCTTTCATATAATGGAACAGATTTATTATGTTTCATGTGTTCATAGCCATAAGTATGGAAAATCAAGTAAAATATAATGCAAGAACAATCATTTCATCCAATACAATATGCCAAGTATTTTACTACACATATAACACAAGCATATTGTATAATAAGCCAAGTAAGAGGTAATTGTGTACTTGGAAGAGACAAACCTAATCACCACATATTCCTCATGTCAACTCTAACCTTTGGTCAAACTTTATTAAGACAAGATCACATATACCATTAGGTTCTCATCCTATTACATCTCATCTTAACCCTAATTATGTCCATTCTAGGGTTTAGTTTGGTTCATTAGGATATTCCCATAATTACTTATATTCTTATCTTAGAATTATCTCTCTGACGTCATATTCTAGGTTATTATGCATCATTTGAACATTAGCTTCCATAGTATTTTGTACACATATTTACCCTAGGTTACATCATTAACCTAAATTAAGGTTTCATAACATGTATTAAGGGTCATTTTCATATAACATGGATTTTTTGTATAAAACTAATATCATATTTACATATTTGCTTCCAATTATAAATATGAGGGAGTTCCATAAATTGTGTCAATTATTGAGCATGTATCTATTTATTACATTTTATTTAGGGTTATTAGCCCTAATTAGCCATATGGAGCAAATCACATGATTTCGTGCATCAATACTACCATCTCTGATATCAAAAACATTATAAACATGAATATAGATTTATTGACATTTTATCATAATTTTATTCCACCATTTGATATTCATTATCCATGAAATAAGCATTTCACAACTTACATGATATCACTAATATTTGAGCTTCAAAAATTGATATCAAGGCCCCATGTTGTTCTACTTATTTTTCTGAGAATTTTGGTATAATATTTGTATTTTTCTAATAATCGAGCTAATTACTATGATTTATCTAAGAACTGAACATATACTGGTTTTTACCTTTTGTGACCAATCGTGTGATGCCATGTTGCCTCTAAAAGGTGATGCTCCTTCTCATGGGTCTGCCTGGTTCGACTTCAACCTGGTCGGTTTGCACCTAGTTCACTGCTACTGGACTGGGTCGGCCCTCTCCTTTCTTCCCTCTCCTCACGTAACACAGACTCCGTGTTAGTCTGTAACACGGCTGCCGCCCACAGCCTCTCGCTCAAGCACCGTCGTGGCTGCTCAAGGGGCACCGGTGACGCCTGGAGCTAGGGCTCTATAGGAAAAGTTGTTGACCACTCTGATGTGATCTATGATCAATGCCAGCTCCTCTCGCACCAGATCCATGCGCTCTCTGCCCATGGCTCTGTCTCCCGACTTCTGTCCTCTCTACACAAAATTGCCACCACATGTTATGGAAATCTATGAGTGCCACTATTAGATTGGACCCCAGAGAGGGATCAGGCAGGGTCCCCTCCTCCTGGATAAACCTTCCATAGCCAACAGATTTGTCTGTGTTGTGCCATACTGTCGGCCTTTAGAAACTTGCCACCGTCAGCTCTCCTTGTGATCGTGGAGCTTGGCGCCCACGTGCGCCGCCGCCATGGGAAGGTCTCTGGCGAGCAATAGGTTTTTCTCTCCTCCTTTGGCACTAGGTCTCTTCTCCAGCCACCACTGTGTTCCTTCTCCAATGACGTGGAGTCCATCAACCACCCTAGTTTGAGCATGACGACCTATGAGTGTCCCACTGCTAACCTGGCACCTCCTCCAGCAGTGCTCAGAGGTGAAGACGAGAGGGAAGACTGGTGTTCGTTCTCCCTATCCTCACACTCATTCTCTCCAAACGAGGGTTGTTAGATAGGACCTCACAACGTGAAGGCATGCTTGCCCTTTAAGATGTGCCTTAGACCCATGACCTCCATGCTCCCAAGTCGTGGATGTCATTGCTGTGGACCAGTTGCAACTTCTGCAAGGAAAGTGACTCACCAACCATCTGATTGCATCCTAGGGCCTATGAAAAAGCACAAAAGAGTCGATCCACAACTCCTCCCAATATACGTTCACACTATTGGCCACATGTTCCAATACTCAATAGGGTGCATGATGCATGGTTGTAGAAAACAACTAGTAAACTTTGTTCTAATGTCATCAATACACCACTTATTTAATCAACTTTAAACCTTTGTAAATCTTTCTAGGAACATGAAAATATGGTGAAACCTATAGCCAAAGATTTATCACTATCCATGCTACCTCCCATCCAATGTTTGGTACTAAGAATCGCTTGTTTGACTGGTCAATTAAATACCTCAAAAGTATGAATCTTAACCATGATATTGACATTACCAAATCACCTACAACTATCAAAGTAACTCAAACACATTGATCCAATTACCTCATTAGGTATTCAAATACTTCAAAAGTTCACTCCATCACATCCTACACACCTTAAAACAAATTTTGCCCTCGAAATTAAGCCAAAAATCTAGTCTTTCACAGGGAGCCTGAATCAAATATCCACCCATGATTGGTACCTAATTTCATGACAACGAGTGCTTCTAAATATCCTTCCTCTAACGAGAAAGATCCACTCTTCAACTGCTTCAACGTTGGACAATATTTTAATATGTGCCCCTCCTCGTCACATAAATAGCATATGTGTCTGCCTTTGCCCTTTTGATTCTTCTTGTCGTGACCCTTACTTTTGTAGGTGCTGTCTGTAACAGTCAAAACATTACCACCTAAGGAGAAAGATTTAGATGGCTTCTTCAAAGACTCTGCCTCTAATAAATATGCAATCGCCTCGTTGAAGTTGAGTGTAGTCTTCCTGACAAGGATATTCATCACCAGTTGTTTCCATGACTATGGTAGAGATGATGATAAGAGAATGACCTTATCTCTTGTGCTAATCTTCTCCTCCATGCTAACTAGTTGTGCGACAAGCTTGTTGAAGATGTTGAGATGGTCGACGAACCTTGTACCTTCTTCTATGTGCAATTTGTACAATTGTTGTTTCAACACCCACTTGTTCATCAACGACTTCACCATATATAACTCTTCTAAGACCTTCCATAATTTCTTCGGTGAATCTTCATTTATCATTGAATATTTTACCTCTTTGGAAAGACTCAGACAACTGACCGCCTTGCCCTCCATCATCCTCCAATCGGCTTCAGACATCTTGTCCGACTTTTCCCATTCAAGATCTTCGATTATCCCTTGTTGGACTAAGACGCCCTTCACCGTGCTTTGCCACACACTGAAGTTGCTTCTACCATCAAATTTGTCAATATGATGACTCCCCACATTGCTAGTCGATGCCGCCATGCTTCACGTGCCTTCGGTGCTCATTGATCATGTCATAGCAACCTTTGCTCTGATACCACTTGTTGGGATTCATGCGGAAGCCCTCCAAGCCCAAGAAAATACCACACGAGATACAACCCTTAACTTGCACGATAAAAGCAACAACAACCTCCCAGTTGACAAGCCAAACTGATAGACAAACAGCCAATGAGAGAACTGAGTTGGCAAAGAAGACCACAAAATTCTATTAATGATGCAGTGCGGAAGAACATGATTAAAGCAAGCGCTAAAATCCTAAAAGATAACCAAGTTTGCAAGTGCAGAACTTGGGGAAGACAACCCGGAATCCACCAGAGAGAGAGCAAGTCTCGAATTTTATTAAACGATAAGATATGCCTTGAAGGCTACAACTGATGGTGTATTTATACAAGTAGGGAAAATCTTGATCCTAATTGTAATGCAATTAATTTCCTCATAGAATTAAAAAAAAAAGAAAAAAAGAAATTGTTAAAATACAAAACTACTATTTCTGAGGCTGAAACAGACTCAAATCCCGTTTTGAGGGCATACCTCACAGCAAAGTTGTGATTTTTTATTGGCTCATTTCCCTTTCCGAAAAGGTATTACAAAGTTTTTTCTGACATCGGACGTTGGTTTTGGAAAATCTTGACAAATTGGGATTTGTCTTTAATACTTGCTATTTTATCTTCAATGGTGGCCGCAAGTCTTCCTACATTAGTCTCCTCCACCTCAGAAGAACTCGACCCCGAGTTCTCTTCTAGATATAGGGCCTCATCTGTATGGTACTCATGAATATCAGAAACATCAAAGGTGTTGGATATGTTCATGTCTTCCGGAAGTGCCACAACATAAGCATTGTCATTGATCTTTTCGCGTTATTTTGAATGGACCGTACTTGCGTGGTTGCAACTTATTGTAAGTACCAACTGGATACCTCTCTTTTCGCAAAAAAATCATCATAGAATCGCCTTCTTTGAAAACTTTGACTCTTCTTTTCTTGTCAGCCGCAGACTTGTTCTTCTTCCCAGTAGCTTCCAACCTAGCTTTGACATATTCCTTTATAGCAACAATCTTCTCTGCCACAGTTTTGGCTGATGCACTAGTATCATGTGTCTTGGGGAGTTTAACCAGATCGACCACATGCCTTGGAACTGTAGTGTAAACCACAGAGAATGGGGATCTTCCTGTAGCAGAGTGCTCGGCGCTATTGTATGCGAACTCAATCTGAGGCAAAGCTAAATCCCACTGCTTCAGCTTGTCTCCATAAACACTTCAGATCATGTTACCCAAAGTCCTATTTGTTACTTCAGTTTGTCCATCAGTCTACGGATGAGCAGTAGAACTTCTTTTCAGCATGGTCCCAAATAATCTCCAAACTGTAATCCAGAAGTGACTGATAAATTTTGTATCCCTATCTGACGTGATTGATTTAGGAACCACGTGGAGACGCACAATCTCCCTAAATAATAGGTTGGCAATGTTAGATACATCAGCTGTTTTCTTGCATGCTATGAAGTGTGTCATCTTGGAAAACCTGTCCACCACCACGAACACTGAATCCATGCCTCTTTGTGTACGGGGTAATCCCAACACAAAGTTCATCGTCAAGTCTTGCCAAATATCATCAGGAATAGGCAAAGGCATGTAAAGTCCAGTATTTTGAGATTGTCCTTTTGAAACCTGACAATTATAACATCTTCTGATTATGGCGCTGACGTCTCTCCTCAAGTGTGCCCAGTAGTATCTTTCCTCCAGGCTAGCAATAGTCTTGTCTCTGCCCAGATATCCGCTAAGTCCACCGCTATGAAGATCTCGAATCAACTTCTCTATCAAAGATGAGCAAGGAATGCACAACACATCTCCTTTGAAGAGGTACCCATCTTTGATATGAAAATCTGCACAAGGGTGTCTGTTGTTGCACTTGTCCCATATCTCTTTGTAATTAGCATCTTCATTGTACAAATCTCTTAGACACTTGAAGCCTATGATCTCTTGAGAGAGGGTGACCAGTAGAGAGGCTCTTCGAGTCAATGCATCTGCCACCTTGTTGAGCGTCCCAGACTTATGTTGTATGATAAAAGGAAACTTTTGTAGGTAACTCACCCACCTAGCATGCATCTTATTGATCACTTTCTGGCTATGTAGGAATTTCAAAGCTTGGTGGTCAGTGAATAAGATAAATTCCTGATGCACTAAATAATGTTCCCATTGACGGAGAGCCCTAAAGACAGCATAGAACTCCTGATCATAGGTACTCCACTTCTGGCGTGCCTCGCTTAACTTCTCACTGAAGAAAGCCACAGGTCTCTTCTCTTGATATAAGACAACTCCTATGCCAATTCCGCTGGCATCACATTCAACTTGAAAGACTTTGTCAAAATCAGGAACTGCCAATAATGGACCGTACAAAGCTTTTCTTTAATCAAAGCAAAACTCCGATCTTGTTCAAATCCCCACCTGAATTTTCCTTTCTTTAAGCACTCAGTAATAGGGGCAGTGATGGTGCTTAAATCTCGAATAAATCTCCTGTAGAAAGTGGCCAGACCATGAAAGCTTCAGACTTTGGTAACAGATTTAGGTGCAGGCCAATCCCTGATTGCTCTCACCTTTTCTTCATCCACTTGAATCCCATCCTCACCAACAACAAAACCCAAAAAGAGTAATTTGTTGGTACTGAATATGAACTTCTTGAGGTTGATGTACAATTGATTTTCTTGCAGGACTTGCATCACTTGTCTGACATGCCCCAGGTGATCGTTCTTGGTCTTGCTATATATCAGAATATCGTCAAAGTAGACCACCACAAATGAACCAATAAACGGTCGCAACACCTGGTTCATTAATCTCATGAAAGTGCTAGGAGTGTTGGATAACCTGAAAGGCATCACCGTCCACTCAAGCAGTCCATCCTTGCTCTTAAAAGCCGTCTTCCACTCATCTCCTGGTCTGATCCGGATCTGATGATAACCGCTTCACAAGTCTATCTTTGAGAATAATTTAGCACCAGATAACTCATCAATCATGTCTTCTAATCGAGGAATTGGGAAGCGATACTTGATGGTTATTTTGTTGATGGCCCTACTGTCAACGCACATCCTCCATTAGTTGTTCTTCTTTGGGACCAGGAGGACAGGGACTGCACAAGGACTCATACTCTCATGAATGAATCCTTTCTTCAACAAATCTTCAATCTACTCTCTTAGAATCTCATTCTCCTTAGGACTCATGCGGTAATGAGGGAGGTTTGGCAGACTTGAACCAGGAATCAGATCAATTTGATGTTGAATATCCCACATAGGAGGCAATTCGTTTGGCAATTCTTCAGCAATCAACTCTTTGAAATCTTTCAGAACTTCCATCACTTCTTTTGGAATCGTCTCTTATTCCTTCTCCGCACTTAGACACCCTTTGACTACTACTGGATAGAAACATTCTGAATCTTTCACATCTTCGTCAATTTCCTTGTCATCTTGAGTCATTACTAGGAAACGTGATTTCTTCTCTTCTGGCTTCCTAACAAAGTGTAATTTAGGAGCCATGGAAATTTTGTGTTTGTTCCACATGAACATCAGCACATTATCTCGTCCCCGATATGTGATATCATTATCATACTGCCATGGTCTACCAAGTAGGATATGGCAGACATCCATGTCTAGGACGTCACATAGAACTTCCTCCTTGTAGTGCTTCCCGATTGAGATAGGAACTCTGTAGGATAATGTAACTCGAAGTTGAGAACCACTACTTACCCATCCCAGAGTATAGGGTTTCTCATGGGGGACCGTTGGGAGTTGTAAGTAGTCGACTAGTTTCTTTGAAACTAGATTTTCAGTGCTTCCATTATCAACGATCACATTGCAGACTTTGTTTTTGACGGAACAATGAGTTTTAAATAGATTTTTGCGCTGCCCTTCCTCCTTGGATGCAAATAAGGTCCGCTGCAACACAAAATTCAGTTGTTCCTCAGATTCTTCTTCTGCAAACTCGAATTCTGCATACTCATCATGGTCTTCGTCATCTTCTTTGTCGTTCAGGATAGCAAAAACTCTCCTTGTTGGACATACATTAGTGTTAATATGTATGCCCTGAGAGCCAATCATGGGATAATTGGTGGGATACATTAAGATTGATTTGATAAACATCAAAGGCAAGCTTCCAATTCTTTCTGGTTCAGTCATATGAGATAGTGATAGAACAGATTGAATGTCTAGAGAATGACAGTACTCAATGACGTATGCTTTCAGGTTGAAGACCTGAACGATGAGATCGTACGGATGCTAAGAGTTTGTACATTCTTGTTATGTCCCTAGTCGGATGTCATTGTGGAAGGTAGATAGACAGCAATGACACACAAGACTAGATTGTGGTGTTGTTTGATGACAGAATCTCATTAGTCATGATATAGAGATATCAAACCAAACACATAGGTACTTGTTAGAGAACAAGGTACCGGACAGACCCACCGTGAGTTTGACACATGGAACCATGACATGGTAGTCACAGTCAGTACTCACACTGATGGTGGTGAGTGTGATTCTTAGACTTGAAATCACTACACTCAACACATGTCGTTGGGCACACTTTGACATCATCAAACGCAGTCCTGAAACATGGGTTGATATAAAGGTGATGATTGGGTGGCTTTGACACATGGGGCTTTTGAGGGGTGAGTGATAGATATGGGATTTGTCCCTCCTGAGGGAGTTTGATATCTAAGGCCACTTGATGAGTAGGATTGAGATAGGCGTGTGCACACATGTGTGAATCAGTATGTGATATTGATGTCATACATATCTCGTTCAATCTACTCTGAGATCAAGAAAATGAATGAACGTTGACAGGATGACTGTTCCATGCCTCGAGTTCATTCGGGATATCAGTGACAAAGGAATTATACATTCGCTGTAACACCATTCACGGTTTGTAGGATTGAAAGTTGTTCTCCAACTTTCTACTTTCACTTGGGTAGCACTGATGTGTGACTAGTCACCGCTCTTTGCTTGTGAATTCATAAGTGTTATGGACTTTCACTGCCAACGTGAAATGGACCTGCAGGGTCACACACATAGGATTTAACCTGGAAGAGGAGTTTTGTCCACAAACAATGTTTAGATTGATTACTAAAGGAGTTTAGTAGTTCAATTAAACACTCAATCAATTTATAGCTCAATATCATATTGTTCAAGGTGTTGGACATATTGATTGGAGTATCGGATTGATTGAAATCGTATTTGACTGATTCTGCACAACCTATACTCCCAACCGATCAGTTCAAGTGTTGAACTGGTCGGCTGAGGTTGCTGAACCGGTCGGCTCAAGTGTTGAGTCGATCGGCTCATGGTCAGAGTGAAACGATCGGTTCAAGTGTTGAAACGATCGATTCAACTGGTGCAACCGAGCAACTTGGGAAAATAGGATTGGTGAGAATTTTCCTTTCGTTCCAATTGCCCAATTTGATTGGGAATAGGATTGGTATTCGATACCAATTAGGAACAAAAGGAAGGAAAGTCATTCGGGAACCGACCAGGACCACCAACCGACCGGTTCACTTGTGAACCGACCGGTTGAGGTGTCCCAACAGACCAATTCACTTGTGAACCGATCGGTTCAGGTTGCGAGTTGGTTGTTTTTGGTGGAAAATCTCGAACCCTTCTACTCCTGCTTTAGTCCCATATTGTCGGGGACAGAGAACCCTGTCCCATGACCCACCTATATATATAGGGGTATTGGGGGCTTATCAAAGAACAACTCAGTGCAACCAGTTGCTCTGCAAAGTTGTCGTTCTCTCTGGTTTTGGTAACCGAGAGAGAGCCCGAGCAAGTGCTTCCCACAAAGGGAGGTGCAGTAAGGGAAGGACAACTACAGTTGCAACTGGAGATAGGAGAGTGTGTTGGCGACTAGTACGTCAACAGGAGGGTGTGACTCCTTCCACTTCCTTGTGGGACAAGGAGTGTGGAGTTCCGGGTGGTCCATGTGGACTACTTCAGAGGCGGGAGGTTTCTGCCACTCAGGAGGACAACTGTCAATCCTGATAGTCCAGAGAGAGGATGAGTTGTCAATCCCGGTGTGACCAGGAGTTGCATAGACACCGTCCAAGATTGGAGTTGAAGACCGCACAAGGCGTGAGGTATTGTCGCCGAGCAAGCCTCGGGACAAGGTATGATTCCACAAACCATCCTTTCATATTATATAGACGTTGACACATTTCCTCGTGCTGGGTTTGGGGGAGAAATTTTTTGTTTCCGCTGCCTTCTCAGCCTCCCGTAAAACCCAACAGTGGTATCAGAGCCACGTCAACTGCTCTATATTTTAGGAATATTGATATGATTGATTTTGGTTTGTCGCCTTTGTTTATTGCATACAATGCGAATAATATTGGCTTTATGCATGTCCAATCCTAAATCCACAAATCCCAATTACATATATGATATGTATTATTAATGCACTCGATACGCGTCGCCCTTAAACGAGTTTTGTGGTGGATGTATAGCGTGGTTATGGCCAATAAACCCTATCTGTGTATGGTTGTTTATGGTTGCTTGCATCTCGGTCTACGCATCGATCTTCCCTCTCCTATTCCTGATGTAACTCAAAACAATTCGAGATTCTTTCCTACCTTTGCTCACCCCGAATGTAACTCGCGGTTTCCCTTTTAAGCAATGTCACATTAGGATAGATTTTATTTCCTGTTATGTCAAAGAACGGCGGACATCTAGACGACAGCTGAGACGATCGGTTCAAGGCGTGAACCGATCAGTTGACGTTCCAGACGATCGGTTCAAGAAGTGAACCGATCGGTTGATGACCGGTTCGAGGAACGAGACGAGCGGGTGGCGGCCATGAAGAGATGCATGATGACCAGGCGAATCGATCGGTTGGAGGAGCCAACCGATCGGCTAGTGGCACCAGACGACCGGCCAGAGAGAGCAGATCGTTCATATGATGAGTTGATCAACTCGGAAGGCAAAGGCACAAAAGTTCATCTTGTAAAGGTTGCATGTGATGTATACCTAGATGACCGTGATTCCTCTTGGCTCGAGGAATCACATTAGGATGGCCATAATCATCGCTTTTATCGTTTTGCATGTTTTCTATGGGATATAGCATGTATATGATATGTACTATGTATTGTGGTGATTGGATATGTATATGTATATAAAAACCAAATCCCTCATTAAAATATTAAGTCTTATATGCCTTCCATTAGCAGCACACATGAAAAGCTCGATCGACCAAGCATAGGTTATGCCAAAGCGTGGTGCGCCGTCTATCTTGTGGAAGTGTGAAGGGTAGACATGTAGGTTCTGCCAAAGCAGGGTGCATGTTTACCATGTCGGCTTTTGGGTTAGACTTAACTGGTGATTCTTAGAGCGTCTAAGCCCAGAGGTAAGGAATGTTCATGGCAAGGTGTTGTGCATGTTCATTCAATAAGAGTTGTATATGATGCAATTGGCAAGAGTTGCCTACCTGAGAGATCTAAGTTGTGGGTGATCATCCAAAGCTGACTCATGACTTATTGGATTTCAGGATCTTGCCCACTAGAAGGTTGTATGATGGAATCTTCCAAATTGATGGTGAAGGCTATCAATTTGAAGTAAAATAGTGGGAGTGATAATTAATTAAGGGCCTAATTTTATCGTCAACTTTTCAAATCAATCAAACAAGTCAAAAGAGTTTTGGACTAAAATTGCATATATTTCCTTTTGTTAAAATAAATGGTTAATCAACAATAATCACTTTATTTGTGATTGGTCTTTGAGACCAACAAATTAAATGGGAATAATTCCACGACTGGTTAGGATGATGAGAAGTGTTCTCAAAGAGCGAAAGCTCTAAGCCCTAGTTATACCAAGACCAGATAAACTCAATCCCACCACATCAATGGCTGAAAGTATATATGCTTATGGAAGCATACCGAGGAAGACATTGATGAGGAGTGCTTGATGTTGTGTTCTCTGAACTATGAGTTACAGAGACAACATGAGACATATGATGTCTCCAAGACACTATCCTAGTATGTCATGACAGAAGGAGATCCAGTAAGGTATTCACACATTCAATATGATTGGGTATGTGAAAACCTGACTAAGAAGGATTCCCTCTGAGCCAAGAGTTGGTTATTGGTATGATATTGCAAATGTTGCTGAATCATACAATTCATGATAAGATACAATATGAACAACTTTGACAAGCTTTGACAGAGTTGTTGGACATGTTGAGGATAGTAGAGGCAAAGATGAATAAGGAAAAACCATAATCTTTGATGTGATCAAAGAAAAGGTAATTCTTAAGGGCAAGGACTAGGGCAAAGCAAAGAAGTGTTCTGATGCTAGCTAGCAATCCAAGCCGTCTTCAGCCTCAAGGCACATGGGGAAAGGGTGTATGAGGGATTGACCCCTATATCTGGAAGAACAAAAGAAGATGAAGGAGGGGATGGAGATCTCCACCTAAGGTATCATGAAATGAACCGCTTCTTTATCTAAGGTATATCATACCAAGATATGGATCTATCATATATGATATGCAAGATCCGCAAAGAAGTGATGGCCTTTGTGAAAGGACCAAGAAAGAACTACCCATCATTGGAGCAAGTGTTGTTGCCATAGATAGGAGTACCTTTCAGTTTATTTCATCCTAAAGGGCACGAAATAGAGTTGAGAACTGCTATTTCAATTTGCCAATAGATAGAAACACTTTATTTTTGCATATTGTATGACAATTATGGTAATTAATAAAGTTGATGTTTCAATCTTAAAGATATGATCTTTGTGGAAATGCCTTGTTTATCTTGTGATACATGGTATGCATAAGATAAAATGATACCTAAAGTTATTGATAACTCAAACAATCTAATTAGCATCAACCATGAGGGATTCATTTCTAGTTTCCATATGATGGATAAATCTAGACTCTTTTGGTTAGAGAACCAGTAAGAAACATGAATATCTTGGACATGATTAATCAATCTTCACTAAAGGTAGTGGGAGAATGATTATCCTATTAGGTATAATACATGTGATGTATTTACATACCTATTGGGACAAATGCTAATACTTCAAATGGTGTTTAGAGAAATACCAATATGAATATATTGAAGTGTTCAAGATTATCATAGATGAAGTGCAAATTTGGTAAAGTATTAATTCTTGAGGAGATCAATGAATGAAATACGTGGACCAAATGTTTGAGATCCTTATGAGTGATTATGATAGTGTATCATAGTGAACTCGTGATTAAGGCATGTGATGTCTAAATCAAGAAAGGAATCATACTCTAAGGAGTTAGAGAATGATTATCAAATAACTGAATTCTTCTTAATAAAAGAATACCCCACACTAATAAAGGACATTAAGAATCACAAGGAGTTGTGAGTTCTTATATCCTTAACAGATACACCTCAACTATCTATGGATGAGTTGTTCATGTGATGAGTCAACTATCTAGATGAATATGAGGAACCGAATTTTGAGTTATGGTTTATGACCATTACATCCTAAATGACATCCATGTGAACCATAAGGTATGACCTTGATGGTAGCACTCATTGGATGAAATCCATAAGTGCAAATGAGTCCTAAGTGTTAAGACACATGGATAACATTTTGAGAAGGATGATGCTTGTTGATTGCAACTTAATGACTAAGACATTTGGCATATGGATACTAAAACCACATTCCCATGAGGAATAAAACAAGGATGTGTACGTGACACAACATATAAGGTTTATGAATCCACTAATGCAAATGAAGTCTATAAGTTTCAATGGACTAATCAATGTGATTGATTGAGTACAAGCAACTCAGAATTGTATCTTTACTTTGATGATATAGTCAAAGGGTTTGACTGATATGTCAAAGATAAAGAAGGGATCTGTGATTTAGTGGGAGCGTGTTCACATTGCACATATTGACGTGAAATGGAAATGTTCTTGAATGGAAACCCAAAAGTGGAACTTATCTTTAAGGAAGATAGAGATGTTTCCTATGTGATAGGAATAGAGATCTATAGAGATAGTTCTCGAAAACCTCTTAACCTGAAAAGAGAGAGCATACATTGGCAATCTGTACTGAAGTGTTTAGTATGCACAGATTCAGTGGGAGAAAACTTGTCCATGTTACATGGAGTTAGTATCCCAAGGTCAAGTTTCCAATTCTTATGAAGAATGGGAACACTAAGAATAGATAAGGATCTATCATGTATGTAATCATCCCATTATCTTGAATGTATAGACATTGCTAGAATAAAATGCATTCATCATTTTGTATGTATGACATGACAATATGATGTGCTCATCATGGTAACTCGTATGTGGGACATGACGAGTGGATGCCTGTCTTCTTCCAGTAAGGGTTACTGGAATACCATGAGAACTTGATAAGTACTAGTGAAGTACTAGTTCTATGGAGATAAGGAAGAGTTCAATGTAAAGAGTTACATTGATGCGAACTTCCGAAAGGACAGAAAAATTAATCACAATATATATATATATATATATATATATATATATGATATGTAAAAGTGAAAGTTTGTTGATAATTGGAAGTGTTCCAATAAAACCATTTAAAAGGAAATGCCGAGTATCTATGCGTTAGAGAACAACAGTAGATACTATATGGATCTGGAAGTTCATGAGATGAACTTAGAGATATTCCTCTCACAGATGAAAAGTATGGAATCCTTGATCATGCAATGTGGCTAAAGGTTAGCAAAGGAATACTAGATCGCAAATTACGGCAACTCCATCTCATACATGTGACGTACAGCGAAGAGATGTGAGACATGCAATTTATACCGACTTTGGAAATGTGTTGCCATTACTCACTATGTTGGCACTAGAGCACAGTAACATGTGGGACATGTTTGAAGATCACTATGAATATGATTCAAGGGTGATTGGCTCACAGTGCAAGTGGGAGTCTGTTGGTATGTATGCCCTGAGAGCCAATCATGGGATAATTGGTGGGATACATTAAGATTGATTTGATAAACATCAAAGGCAAGCTTCCAATTCTTTCTGGTTCAGTCATATGAGATAGTGATAGAACAGATTGAATGTCTAGAGAATGACAGTACTCAATGACGTATGCTTTCAGGTTAAGGACCTGAACGATGAGATCATACGGATGCTAAGAGTTTGTACATTCTTGTTATGTCCCTAGTCGGATGTCATTGTGGAAGGTAGATAGACAACAATGACACACAACACTAGATTGTGGTGTTGGTTGATGACAGAATCTCATTAGTCATGATATAGAGATATCAAACCAAACACATAGGTACTTGTTAGAGAACAAGTGTACCGGACAGACCCACCGTGAGTTTGACACATGGAACCATAAGATGGTAGTCACAGTCAGTACTCACAGTGATGGTGGTGAGTGTGATTCTTAGACCTGAAATCACTACACTCAACACATGTCATTGGGCACACTTTGACATCATCAAACGCAGTCCTGGAACATGGGTTGTTATAAAGGTGATGATTGGGTGGCTTTGACACATGGGGCTTTTGAGGGGTGAGTGATAGATATGGGATTTGTCCCTCCTGAGGGAGTTTGATATCTAAGGCCACTTGATGAGTAGGATTGAGATAGGCGTGCGCACACATGTGTGAATCAGTATGTGATATTGATGTCATACATATCTCGTTCAATCTACTCTGAGATCAAGAAAATGAATGAACGTTGACAGGATGACTGTTCCATGCCTCGAGTTCATTCGGGATATCAGTGACAAAGGAATTATACATTCGCTGTAACACCATTCATGGATTGTAGGATTGAAACTTGTTCTCCAACTTTCTACTTTCACTTGGGTAGCACTTATGTGTGACTAGGCACCGCTCTTTGGTTGTGAATTCATAAGTGTTATGGACTTTCACTGCCAACGTGAAATGGACCTGTAGGGTCACACACATAGGATTTAACCTGGAAGAGGAGTTTTGTCCACAAACAATGTTTAGATTGATTACTAGAGGAGTTTAGTAGTTCAATTAAACACTCAATCAATTGATAGCTCAATATCATATTGTTCAAGGTGTTGGACATATTTATTGGAGTATCGGATTTATTGAAATCACATTTGATTGATTCTGCACAACCTGTACTCCCAACCGATCGGTTCAAGTATTGAACTGGTCAGCTGAGGTTGCTAAACCGGTCGGCTCAAGTGTTGAGTCGATCGGCTCATGGTAAGAGTGAAACGATCGGTTCAAGTGTTGAAACGATCGATTCAACTGGTGCAACCGAGAAACTTGGGAAAATAGGATTGGTGAGAATTTTCCTTTCGTTCCAATTGCCCAATTTGATTGGGAATAGGATTGGTATTCGATACCAATTAGGAACAAAAGGAAGGAAAGTCAATCGGGAACCGACCAGGACCACCAACTGACCGGTTCACTTGTGAACCGACCAGTTGACGTGTCCCAACTGACCGGTTCACTTGTGAACCGATCGGTTCAGGTCCCCAATCGACCGGTTCACTTGTGAACCAATCGATTCAGGTTGCGAGTTGGTTGTTTTTGGTGGAAAATCTCGAACCCTTCTACTCCTGCTTTAGTCCCATATTGCCGGGGACAGAGAACCCTGTCCCATGACCTGCCTATATATATAGGGGTTTTGGGGGCTTCTCAAAGAACAACTCAGTGCAACCAGTTGCTCTGCAAAGTTGTCGTTCTCTCTGGTTTTGGTAACCAAGAGAGAGCCCGAGCAAGTGCTTCCCGCAAAGGGAGGTGCAGCAAGGGAAGGACAATTGCAATTGCAACTGGAGGCAGGAGAGTGTGTTGGAGACTAGTACGTCAATAGGAGGGTGTGACTCCTTCCACTTCCTTGTGGGACAAGGAGTGTAGAGTTCCGGGAGGTCCGTGTGGACTACTTCAGAGGCGGGAGGTTTCTGCCGCTCAGGAGGACAACTGTCAATCCTGACAGTCCGGTGAGAGGAGGAGTTGTCAGTCCCGGTGTGACCAGGAGTTGCACAGACACCATCCAAGACCGGAGTTGAAGACCGCGCAAGGCGCGAGGTATTGTCGCCGAGCAAGCCTCGGGACAAGCTATGATTCCACAAACCATCCTTTCATATTATATAGACGTTGACGCGTTTCCTCGTGATGGGTTTAGGGGAGAAACTTTTTTGTTTCCGCTGCCTTCTCTACCTCCCCTAAAACCCAATAATTAGATCTATGTCCCTTTCTGCCACATCGATAACATGTGTCGTCTGAGGGTTTGGCATATGGATTTTCTGGTTTATGGGCAGGTGCTGAAAACTACTAGAGGGGGGGGGGGTGAATAGAGTTTTCTAGATAATTTAACAATTATTGAACTCAAACAACCACAATGAAAATGTTGGACAAAGAGACACAAGGTTTAGAGTGGTTCCAACTATAGAAAATACTATAGCCGTCAATCCACTACCCGGTTGCTTACCCAACCGGGATTTGAAAAGAAATTTATTTTATTACCTCTTCCAGGAATTTACATAAAATACAATTTCTTTTCCTAAACCCTTCAAGCAGCCTTCACCTAGAAGTAATCGCCAACCTTGAAGCAGCCTTCCCTTGAAGTAGATGCACCAACTCCCGTTGCACCAGCCTTCTGAAGTAGCTTCCCTTGCGATAGCCTTCTTGAAGTAGCTTGAAGTCCCCTTCTCCACCTGAGAAGTCAACCCTCTCCAATCCGCAACCTCCAACCCTAGGAGTAGCAAGGAGAGTACAAAAGATAAAAAGGAACAAGAAAGAAAAAGGAAATTACAACTTATCCTTTAAGCCCGAGGCTTGATATGCCTAGATCAAGCGTAAGATCTCCTAGCCAAGTATGTGAACTTGTGATTGCTGTGGGTAGGAGAATCTAGCCTATAGGACACGAGATTGAGCTAAGAAGAAAGTAGGCCAATGATCACAGTGCTTAAATTGCTTGCAAAAGATAGCTCAAGTATGCTCAAGTGTATTCTCAAGTGTAACAAGTGAATTCTAGTGTCCTATGGCTTGTCCTATTTATAGGAATGGCCTAAGTATGCTTAAGGATGTTCTAGACAACTTCTAGGGGTTTCTAAGTGCTTAACTAGCCGTTAGGTACAAAGTTGTTGCTTTAACAACGGCTAATTAATTTATTCTGCAGTTGCTGTCAGAGACCATCTCGGTCGACAAATGGTCGACCGAGACACCTACTCAGTCGAAGTTTTGTCGACCGACAGGCTCTCTGGAACAAGTGATTTGCAACGTCTTTCTTCAACTACCAACTAACTTGTTTGTTGTGTCTAACGGCTACTTTGGATCTTTCTCGGTCGAGAAGATTGTCGACCGAGAGTGTCTCGGTCGAGGAGTTCGTCGACCGAGAATGATCCTATTTCAAGGTTTCAATTTAAGCACTAATTATATGTGTGAGTGTGCAAAGGTGATTCTATTCAAATGGGATGACATGTCTAACTATGGTGTTTGGCTAGGGAAAATCTAACGCTTGATTTACATGCAAATCTAAGTACTTGTACATTATATATTTGTACAAGTTTTACAACATTGATTACATTGCATGAAAATATAACTAAGTAAGCTCTTGGATTTTCCCTTGCTACTTTGTCATCCTGCACACTCAAGTAGCTCGTTAGATTAATAAGAATGAAATGTTTGTCATCATCGAAACAAAGGGATTTATCATAATATCCAATTTATCCAACAATCTCCCCCTTTTTGAAGATGACAAACATTTCCAAAATATGAAATAAGGAAATATAACTCATGTGAGTTTCATACCTGAAAATTACCTTTTGTAGCCATTTATGTTTTGCAAGTGAGTGCTGGCCAAGATGTGATGAAAACTCATTTATATTTTTGATTTTTATATTCTTTCTCCCCCTTTGTCATTTCAAAAAGATATTCAAGTTGAATATTTTATTTTTCTTCTCCCCCTTAATATTATGCTCCCCCTTAAATAGATATCCTATTAGAAACATGGATTTTTGTCTAATTTATCCACAATTTGTTTCTCAATCATTTGCAAAGGATGTTAAGCCTTGAAATGATATGAGATTCCCTTAAGCGTATGATGAATATATATTGATTTCTCATTTATCAAAGGATGTTAAGCCCTAAATTAAATGAGAATCCTCTAAGCTTAGAGTACATAAAAACGTCTCCATCCAAATGCAAGGGATGTTAAGCCCTGTTTTGGGTAGAGAGTTCCTTCAAGTACAAGATACTATTTTGAATAAATTCATAAATCGCTTTATAATCAAGGAAAATGTCCAGCTCCACATGGTGGTTACAATGTTTTTGTAAGCTTCTTCAATCAAATGGTCAAAGTTGTTTTTAAGATCTCCCCCGAAGTCTTATGCTTTGCTCCCCCTTAGATAGATATCTCAAATGAAAGTTTGAGTACTAAGTAAATATATAAAATGTTGTAGATGATCTCCATGATTTAACAATGATGTATGCAATTTATGTCAGTCTGGAAAACAGAAACCCGGTCGGTCGACAATTGTTCAACCGACAGTGTTCTCGGTCGACTAGTTGCTCGACCGAGGATGTTTCTGGAGAACTGTTTTGTCATTTGTCAATTTAGCCACAATTTTAATAGTTGCCTGTTTTAATTATTACTCCCCTTATTTGTTATGCTCTACAATAATGAACTTATAATCCATATTTGTTGAAGATGTCTCATATGCTTAAAAAAATAACCATTTGAATCAAGCAAAGATGGCAAACTTCATTCAATAGCTTGGAAAATATTACAATCATATAGAAATGACCAATTAATTACAATCATTGTCATTACAACTAGTACAAATTCAACACTTCACTGGAAAGATTTAAGAATTACATCGATGTCCGGATCTTTCCCAAGGAATGGCTCGGCTCCATAATATTTGACCAGAGTTTGCCAATCCAAAGCACCTGTCGTAGTTAACGCATATGCTTCCAGAAATGTGGGAACTCGGTCAAATCGGAAGTGAGCAGCTATATCTTGCAATTGTATGGAGGAAAATTGAGTATGTGCAAGATCCATTGATGGTGGAGGTGGAGTTTGATAGTAGTTGTATGAAGGGTTAAATGGGTTGAGCATGCCAGGATTTAAGGAATGCGGATATTCATCGGTTTGGCTTGGAGAAAGATTTTGCATTCTTTGATTTAAGTATGTCATGGCATGGTGGGTATAGTTGAGTTGGTTACTAAGATGATATTGGGAGCCGACAAGATAAGTGAGAGTATTTTGGATGGGATCAACAGAAAGATTAGTAGGAGGAGGGGGTGGTGGTATATCTTGATGTGATGATTCTCCTTCTACTCTTGCCCTTTTATGACCAAAGTCAATCCCCATCTTCTCTATGGTATTCTTACTTATCTTTGGTGGTCTACGCTCCCATGTATACCCCATATCTTCAATTTGTAACTTAAGACAATGTTGAGTGATCTGGCATACAAAATCGGCATACGGTGGATTGCCAGAAAACTCAAGCATGTTTTTAAGTATTATGCGAATGAAGTTTATAGGAATTTCTTTTATGATAGCATAAATTAGACACATGCGGAATATAGGGACCTCAGATTTATTGGCTCTAGGATGTATGTTTGTGGAAACAATGAGGTTTACTATCCTACATGCAGGTTTCAGGTTTATTACATAATAGGTTCCCCTATCTTCATGACAAGTGGTATTGGTTTGAAATATGGATCTTTTTATATCACTAAGGCTAGTGGAGTGGTCATCATGGGATAATAAATTTAGTGGATTGCCGGTGGTAAGGTCAAGGAAATCTTGGTATTCATCTATATCAATTTCTAGCATATCAAGAATATCCCCTTCGGTAAATTTAAAACTACGCCCATTGACCATGGTGTAGAAGAATGTGGTTTCATTTTCGGTGTGGGATAAGAGATTGGCATAGAATTCGTTGACTACCTTAGTGGAATAGAAAGGAAAAGAAGGATTGATGAAGTCCTTCAGCTTTTGCACTCCAAAGAGATTCTCCAGATCGACTATGTTGATGAAGTCCATAGCTTCGACCGGGCGTCGGGGAAGAGGAGCTTTAGAGGAAAGCCGTAGATATCGATCTCCAGCATCTCCGTCGACGAAGGCGATGTCGTTGATGATCGTCAGTGGCGGAGTGGCTTCCCGATCTTCTCTTCTTTTTCTTCCGGCGACTTTCTTCTTCCCACGGACAGCTGAGGATGAGGCCATTTGTGTTTCTTGAGTGTGGAGAAGAAGCAAGGAAGATTGGAGGATAAGAATGCTGAAGGGTTGCACGAAAATACACTAGAGATGGACTATGGAGGCAAGGAAATGCAAGTGTGAGTAAGTGACTCATTTTTGCTCCTATTTATAGCATTCCAGTGACCTGGTCGGTCGACGATTCGTCGACCGAGCGTCCGCAACGGTCGAGTTGCAGACGCGCCACTTGGTTCCCCAACGGTAAAAAAACGGTCATAACGGTCGGTTTACAACGGTCGTATCCAACGGCTATTTCTCGGTCGAGCACTTGTCGACCGACATTGTCTCGGTCGAGCATTTATCGACCGAAAGTTCGTCCGATATTGAGTCTGTTTAGTATTTGTCGGTCGAGAGAGATGGGCCGACCGAGAGGTTCTCGGTCGACGAATTCGTCGACCGACAGACTTACTGAGTACAATTTTTTAAGCTGATTTTTAAATGCAAATAGTAGATCATTTTTGTAGAGCATATATATAGATATTCTAAGGGAGTAATATTGGGATAATTTAAGGCTTTAAATGATAACAAGTGATTTAATTTTCAAGAAAAATTTATATTAAGATTTGGTCCAAAGAGAGAATTTCCAAAATAAGCAATTTTTGTCGAAGCTTATTTTAGGTCGCCCTTGACTACGACCATAGCGCCCCTTAGTCAAGTTTTATTTTGACCAAGAGGCAAATTTTGCAGATTTTTCAGATTGAATATATTGAGTCTAATATCTGCATAAAATTTAAATATCAAGTTGAAGCATACTACTTAATTTGAGACACAATTTAATTATTTCAAAGATACTGAGTTAGAGATTTTGTTGTAAGCAATAACATATGACTAATAAGTTATTTTGCTTGTTTGCATACAATTTTCTATGCGCACCCAATGATGAAAGCATGGTATAAAGCATACAATGATAATTCCATTATAATTAGTATATGAATAGACCAGAAAATATTTTTACGAAAGATTATATGAAAATTGGAATTTTCTTTTTGACTTAGACTTTAAATCATCTAGGGAACAAACTAACATTAATTTCATTTATATTTGTAATTATGTAGAGTTGAGATAGACATCAAAATATGCAACTAATGTCATTGGTCATATCTCAACTTTTGATTTTGTTCATTTAGTTTGGAGGCTTTGGAACCCAAACTAATTCTACATCTTTTCTCTTATAAGGACATGAAAATGAATAGTGACCAAGGCGCAAACAGTAATGACAACATATTGAGTCAACTTCATATCTTTTTCTATGGTTGTGTCCTATGTTGTCATTGGGTGAGGATGTCCTTTTAGGTACATATATAGAATGGGTTTGTGACTTTCTCTGACTAGGTTGTTGATGAGATTTTCCTTTAGGCTTGTAACCTGGTCCCCTTCTCCCAATTTGTTGATAGGGATTATCTAGAATTTGATCAAGAATGCCATGGTTATTCAAACTACGAACTTGTTGTTGTAGCTTGGCAATCTCATCTATTCTTTTCTTAATGTCTATTTTTGCTTGGTCTAGATTGGATGACAATACATTTCTTTCTTTAACAATAGTGTCATAATCTATATGGGTGCATAATAATGGTTGTTTTTGAAGATCGTTTACTTGAGTCTGTAAGTTTGAATTTTCAACAGAAAGGAGCTTGCAATCGGCTTCCATAGATTTTAACTTAAGATTAGAAAATTTATTTCCCTCTTTAAGATCCTCATTTTCAGATGCAAGAGCAAGAAGTTTAACATTTAGATCATCATTTTCCTTATTTGATTTCTTTAACTTCTTTTTGCACTCAACATATTTATTATGTGTTTCTTCAATAATAGCAACTAGTTCTTCTTTAGATAAATCAAAAAGACTTACCTCTTCTTCTTCTTCTTCACTAGTTGTAGCAATAAAGCATTCTTTGTGCTTATCCTCTTCCTTTGATCTCCATGGGCATCCGGTTGTTTTGTGGTTTGTTCCTAAACACCAATTGCAGCATGTAGTGGTTTCGTCCAAGCACTTTTCACCATTTCCCTCCATTCTTCAAGACCTGGTTAGGGTTCCTTGAAGCCTGCTCTGATACCAATTGAAAACTACTAGAGGGGGGGTGAATAGAGTTTTCTAGATAATTTAACAATTATTGAACTCAAACAACCACAATGAAAATGTTGGACAAAGAGACACAAGGTTTAGAGTGGTTCCAACTATAGCAAATACTATAGCCGTCAATCCACTACCCGGTTGCTTACCCAACCGGGATTTGAAAAGAAATTTATTTTATTACCTCTTCCAGGAATTTACATAAAATACAATTTCTTTTCCTAAACCCTTCAAGCAGCCTTCACCTAGAAGTAATCGCCAACCTTGAAGCAGCCTTCCCTTGAAGTAGATGCACCAACTCCCGTTGCACCAGCCTTCTGAAGTAGCTTCCCTTGCGATAGCCTTCTTGAAGTAGCTTGAAGTCCCCTTCTCCACCTGAGAAGTCAACCCTCTCCAATCCGCAACCTCCAACCCTAGGAGTAGCAAGGAGAGTACAAAAGATAAAAAGGAACAAGAAAGAAAAAGGAAATTACAACTTATCCTTTAAGCCCGAGGCTTGATATGCCTAGATCAAGCGTAAGATCTCCTATCCAAGTATGTGAACTTGTGATTGCTGTGGGTAGGAGAATCTAGCCTATAGGACACGAGATTGAGCTAAGAAGAAAGTAGGCCAATGATCACAGTGCTTAAATTGCTTGCAAAAGATAGCTCAAGTATGCTCAAGTGTATTCTCAAGTGTAACAAGTGAATTCTAGTGTCCTATGGCTTGTCCTATTTATAGGAATGGCCTAAGTATGCTTAAGGACGTTCTAGACAACTTCTAGGGGTTTCTAAGTGCTTAACTAGCCGTTAGGTACAAAGTTGTTGCTTTAACAACGACTAATTAATTTATTCTGCAGTTGCTGTCAGAGGCCATCTCGGTCGACAAATGGTCGATCGAGACACCTACTCGGTCGAAGTTTTGTCGACCGACAGGCTCTCTGGAACAAGTGATTTGCAACGTCTTTCTTCAACTACCAACTAACTTGTTTGTTGTGTCTAACGGCTACTTTGGATCTTTCTCGGTCGAGAAGATTGTCGACCGAGAGTGTCTCGGTCGAGGAGTTCGTCGACCGAGAATGATCCTGTTTCAAGGTTTCAATTTAAGCACTAATTATATGTGTGAGTGTGCAAAGGTGATTCTATTCAAATGGGATGACATGTCTAACTATGGTGTTTGGCTAGGGAAAATCTAACGCTTGATTTACATGCAAATCTAAGTACTTGTACATTATATATTTGTACAAGTTTTACAACATTGATTACATTGCATGAAAATATAACTAAGTAAGCTCTTGGATTTTCCCTTGCTACTTTGTCATCCTGCACACTCAAGTAGCTCGTTAGATTAATAAGAATGAAATGTTTGTCATCATCGAAACAAAGGGATTTATCATAATATCCAATTTATCCAACAGGTGCTTTACCCTTCTGTGCTCCACTAGAACTGCCGCCCTCCTTGGATCCAAGAATCGGATCTCGGGTCGTACTCTTCTCCTTGCTGCTATTGGAATCAGAGTTGAATTGGGGAGCAGTTTTCCTAAAAGATGAGAAACCACATGGACTTTTCTCCATCAATTCGGCCTTCAATGCAAGACTGGATGCTTCAGTCACATTCCATACAGTTTGTAACCCCATCTTCTCTTGTATAGAGCTTTTTAGTCTGCTAATTTATCGATCCACCTTTTGATTCTACGATCCTCCTAGTTCGTTACGTTATGAATAACGGAGGAATTCAGTTGTGTACTCCGTCACCATTCGTCTGCCTTGAACGCACTCGATGTACATCTTGTAGAGGATTTGTTCATAATCTTCAGGTAGAAATCATTCAAGCATGAGCGGCTTCATCCTCTACTAGGTACGAACTGGTCATTTCCGTTGTCGCTGCCTTTGAAGGATAAGTCGGTCCCACCATACGGCGGTCGTGCTCTTCAACCGGATCGCCACCATCTTAACTTGCTTATGTTCAAGAACCTCCATGATGTCAAAGAAACGATCAACGTCAATTTTCCAATCTAGAAATTCCTCTACTCCCATAATCCCGTAGAACAAGGGAATATCAGCCTTTACACGATAGTCTTGATTGTTTCGTTGGTTGCCTTGGCCTGCCGATTCTTCCTCCTCGACTTCTTCTTCTTCAGAACTCGAGTTTCCAGTGTTGTTGCCACCTCACGCGAACCGGTATGGTTCTGCTCTCCTATCTTTTCGTACATGACCATGGTTATTGTTATTGTTGTTGTTGGCGTTGTTGTTGTTGTTCTTGTTGTTGTTCGTGACTGCTGTCGTAAACACCACCATCTGCTCGGTCAGATTAGTGAGAGCCGTGGTAAAAGCCGCGGTCATACTCTCAATATCCGCTTTGGTTGCTGGTTTGTCTGCCATGGCCGAGATGAAAAAGAACAGGAGAAGGCCTGCTCTGATACCACCTGACGTAGTGCGGAAGAACAATATTAAAGCAAGCGCTAAAATCCTAAAAGATAACCAAGTTTGCAAGCGCAGAACTTGGGGAAGACAACCCGGAATCCACCAGGGAACTGGAATCCACCAGAGAGAGAGCAAGTCTCAAATTTTATTAAACGATAAGAGATGCCTTGAAGGCTACAACTGAGGGTGTATTTATACAAGTAGGGAAAATATTGATCCTAATCCTAATGCAATTACTTTCCTCATAGAATTAAAACAAAAAGAAAAAAAGAAATTGTTAAAATACAAAACTACTATTTCTGAGGCTGAAACGGACTCGAATCCCATTTTGAGGGCGTACGTCACAGCAAAGCTGTGTTTTGCCTTTATTGGCCCGTTTCCCTTTCCGAAAAGGTATTACATAGTTTTTTCTGACATCGGACGTTGGTTTTGGAAAATGTTGACAAACTGGGATTTGTCTTTAATACTTGCTATTTTATCTTCAATGTTGACCGCAAGTCTTCCTACATCAATTAAGGAACACCACAAAGATTATAAGGATTTTCTGTTACAACCCCAATTTTGGGTTCTTTTGCTGAGAAATGTAATTTCTCATTTTAAAGATATTGGAACCAATTATGATATAATTTGTGTTGAATAAATGAGTTCTTTGAAAATAGCCTTGTTGATTGATTTGTGGGCTTTATTGGCTATTGGGCCCAATAACAAGGATATTCAATTAATTAATGAATAACTGAGAATTTGAGATAAGAAAGGTGTGGAAACCTCTAGAAGGCAAATCCAAAGAGGATTTCGTGCCTCTTAGATTCCTTGGGTTCCAAGGAGTCCAAAGTTGCAAAGGAAAGGCAATAAGAAATGAAAATAACAATTAGGTATTTCCTTGTTAATAAAGGAATTGAAAACATTGGTGAAATGTGGAAAATATGTGAAAAGAGGAATAAATGGATAATCCTTAGAGGAATTTCGTGTCCCAAGGATTCCTAATAATAAAAGGAACACTAATGAGGAAAATAAGAGAGAAATAAAGAGAAATCCACAAAAGGAAATATTTTAATAAGAAATAAAACAAGATAATGAGAATAATGCATATTGATGCATTTAAAGATAATGAGTATTCCTTTAATAAGGAATTTCAAATTCTTAAAGTTTCTTGGGTGCCAAGGAGCCCCAATAAGGGAGAAGAAAGAGAAAATACATAATTACAAAATAAGGAGATAATGGGAATACACGGTCCATCAATTATGTAATTTTGATAAAAGAAAGTATTTCCTTGATTAAGGTTGGAATATGCTATTTTGAGCATTAAAGTCAATAATTTGTGGAAAGATAACCTTAATATAGAAATTAGGGTTTTCGATTGAATCAAGGTAGAGTTAATACTAAATAGAGTTCATATGGGAATTAGACCATCATGAATTATGAGTTGTTAATCCGAAAGAAACTAAAGGTTATAATTGAGTTTAATGACCTTGAAATAAATTAAAAGGGTAAAGAAGGTAGTTTTGGCATAAAAGAGAAATAATCATCTTTAATTGGGCTTTTGATGTCGAAATTAGGGTTTATGAATTAAGAGAGCATTTAATATGATAAAAGCATTATGGAGGCAAAAACCCTAATAAAACCCTAATGTGGTTTAGAAAACCTAAGGTGGAATCCAAGTCTAGCTTTAGAATGTTCTAGATAAATTATAACACTTGGATGTCATGTATTAATTTCAGGATACTTGTTGATTGCTTGTTGCTTGTTCTTTATCATTATTGCTTGGACAGCAAGTTGCTCTGGATCAGGTATGTGGTTACGCTTATGAATAACCGCATTAGTTTCCCGCGTGTTTGCCGGATGGTTAATCGCATTGAATGCAATCTAAACAGTTTGGATGTTCATACTTGCAAATCATAAAGTCACTATGATTATCACATTAATAGTAGAAGTATGTATTCTCGCACCTACATGCCACCCTGATGGATGATGCCAAGAGAGTCAGGCCCAGATGGGTAGACCAATGGGCACCATGAGTGGTGACCCCCAGGCACCAAGAAGGTGGCCTATGATATTGCATGACTAGAGGGCACCATGAGTGGTGACCCCCAGGCACCAAGCTCGGGATTGAGAAGGTGGCCTTATGTCATGGGCAAAAGAAACCCTAAGGTGGATATGCCAGGGTTAGGGTAAAAGCGGTGGAGAATGTCATACTGAAAAGTGTAAATTGGCTTGCTAATTAACTTGATTGTGATAATTACATTGTTAGCCATATGTGCAAACTTTTGGTTGTCCCCACATACCAGTATATTTCGATATACTGACCGACGTTTTGTTTGTCGGTGTTTTAGGTACAAATGAAAAGAACAAACAGTATAGTGGCATATGTGGAATTAAATGAGAAGTAACATACACAGGAGGATCAGTTAGAGTAACATCTTCATGGATAGAACTTTAGAAATCCCAGTTTTTCCAAGGTAAGAAAAGTTTTATTTTATACCAGTTTTCAGTTTAGTTGGTAAAGTTTATTAATTATTACTGATTATTTGTCGAACCTTTGATCCTGTTAATTAGATAACGGCTCTGACCTTCGGGTCTCCCTTAATTGGGGGTTACTGGGAGGTGGGGTCGTTACATTTTCTTTCTCCCACAATCTCATGCCCACAATAGAATTTCATACCCCACTCTTATTCTCTTCCTTCTTGGCTGTCCGTATGCCTTCCTCTGTATTGGCACACACAGACACACCGATAACCCATGGTGTCTACCTCTATTTATAGGTAAAGAACATCCCCTGTAAGGAAAGAAGAGAGTTACGTCTATTCTATAAGGACTAGGAGAACGACAATAGAATAAGAGAAGGAAATAATGCTTGGACTTCACGTTGGACATTAATTTCTCTTTCCTAATATTGGACTTAATTCTAATCTAATTAGGATAAGAACCAAATCCTAATAGAAGTTACTATGTAATATAGAAGTCTGTGAGATTTCTTTGAGATTTTCTTTGATTTTTTAAGCTAAGTAATTAATTAGGTGTGCAGTTCACCTATATTCAGAAATCATTTTGTATTCAAATAGTAATACTGATTGTATAGTGACTTACATATTTCATAAGCCGATAAATATCTTTTGTTCTTAGCTCATTTTGGATCCACCACTGCTCGCATCGATTGATTAGTCTAAGATATAATAAATGAGTCACCAACACATCCTTTTCATGGTACAGTGGTAAGAGAGAAGGAGATGAGAAGGAAAAGAAAAACATCGCCCTATCACATGTCAATGTGATTGGTTTCTTTAAGCACTTAGTAATAGGGTGGTGATGGTGCTGAAATCCCGAATAAATATCCTGTAGAAAGTGGCCAGACCATGAAAGCTTCGGAATTGGGTAATAGATTTAGGTGCAGGCCAATCCCTGATTGCTCTCACCTTTTCTTCATCCACTTGAATCCCATCCTCACCAACAACAAAACCCAAAAAGTGTAATTTGTTGGTACTGAATATGCACTTCTTGAGGTTGATGTACAATTGATTTTCTTGCAGGACTTGCATCACTTGTCTGACATGCCCCAGGTGATCATTCTTGGTCTTGCTATATATCAGAATATCGTAGAAGTAGACCACCACAAACGAACCAATAAACGGCCGCAACACCTGGTTCATTAATCTCATGAAAGTGCTAGGAGCGTTGGATAACCCGAAAGGCATCACCGTCCACTCAAGCAGTCCATCCTTGCTCTTAAAAGTCGTCTTCCACTCGTCTCCTGGTCTGATCCGGATCTGATGATAACCGCTTCGCAAGTCTATCTTTGAGAATAATTTAGCACCGGATAACTCGTCAATCATGTCTTCTAATCGAGGAATTGGGAAGTGATACTTGATGGTTATTTTGTTGATTGCCCTACTGTCAATGCACATCCTCCATTGGTTGTTCTTCTTTGGGACCAGGAGGACAGGGACTGCACAAGGACTCATACTCTCACGAATGAATACCTTCTTCAACAAATCTTCAATCTGCTCTCTTAGAATCTCATTCTCCTTAGGACTCATGCGGTAATGAGGGAGGTTTGGCAGACTTGAACCAGGAATCAGATCAATTTGATGTTGAATATCCCGCATAGGAGGCAATTCATTTGGCAATTCTTCAGCAATCAACTCTTTCAAATCTTTCAGAACTTCCATCACTTCTTTTGGAATCGTCTCTTATTCCTTCTCCTCACTTAGAAGCCCTTTGACTACTACTGGATAGAAGCATTCTGAATGTTTCACATCTTCATCAATTTCCTTGTCATCTTGAGTCATTACTAGGAAACTTGATTTCTTCTCTTCTGGCTTCCTAAGAAAGTGTAATATAGGAGCCATGGCAGTTTTGTGTTTGTTCCACATGAACATCAGCACATTATCCTGTCCCCGATATGTGATATCATTATCATACTGCCATGGTCTACCAAGTAGGATATGGTAGACATCCATGTCTAGGACGTCACATAGAACTTCCTCCTTGTAGTGCTTCCCGATTGAGATAGGAACTCTGTAGGATAATGTAACTCGAAGTTGAGAACCACTACTTATGCATCCCAGAGTATAGGGTTTCACATGGGGGACCGTCGACTAGTTTCTGTGAAACTAGATTTTCAGTGCTTCCATTATCAACGATCACATTGCAGACTTTGTTTTTGACATAACAATGAGTTTTGAATAGATTTTTGCGCTGCCCTTCCTCCTTGGATGCAAATAAGGTCCGCTGCAACACAAAATTCAGTTGTTCCTCAGATTCTTCTTCTGCAAACTCGACATCTGCATACTCGTCATGGTCTTCGTCATCTTCTTTGTCGTTCAGGATAGCAGAAACTCTCCTTGTTGGACAGACATTAGATCTATATTCCTTTCTACCACGTCGATAACATGTGTCGCCTGAGGGTTTGGCATATGGATTTTCTGGTTTATGGGCAGGTGCTTTACCCTTCTGTGCTCTGCTAGACCTGCCGCCCTCCTTGGATCCAAGAATTGGATCTCGAGTCGTACTCTTCTCCTTGCTGCTATTGGAATCGAAGTTGAATTGGGGAGTAGTTTTCCTAAAAGATGAGAAACCACGTGGACTTTTCTCCATCAATTCGGCCTTCAATGCAAGACTGGATGCTTCAGTCACATTCCATACATTTTGTAACCCCATCTTCTCTTGTATAGAGCTTTTTAGTCCGCTAATGTATCGAGCCACCTTTTGATTCTACGATTCTCCCAGTTTGTTACGTTCTGAATAACGGAGAAATTCAGTTGTGTACTCCGTCACCGTTCGTCTTCCTTGAACGCACTCGATGTACATCTTGTAGAGGATTTGTTCATAATCTTTAGGTAGAAATCGGTCAAGCATGAGTGGCTTCATCCTCCGCCAGGTACGAACTGGTCCTTTCCGTTGTCGCTGCCTTTGAAGGATAAGTCGGTCCCACCATACGGCGGCCGTGCTCTTCAATCGGATCGCCACCGTCTTAACTTGCTTATGTTCAGGAACCTCCATGACGTCAAAGAAACGATCAACGTCGATTTGCCAATCTAGAAATTCCTCTACTCCCATAGTCCCGTAGAACAAGGGAATATCAGCCTTTACACGATAGTCTTGATTTCTTCGTTGGTTGCCTTGGCCTGTCGGTTCTTCCTCCTCGACTTCTTCTTCTTCAGAACTCGAGTTTCCAGCGTTGTTGCCACCTCGCGCGAACCGGTATGGTTCCGCTCTCCTGTTTTTTTGTACATGACCATGGTTATTGTTGTTGTTGGCGTTGTTGACGTTGTTGTTGTTGTTGTTGTTCGTGACTGCTGCCGTAAACGCCGCCATCTGCTCGGTCAGATTAGTGAGAGCCGTGGTAAAAGTCGCGGTCATACTCTCAATATCCGCTTTGGTTGCTGGTTTGTCTGCCATGGACGAGATGAAAAAGAACAGGAGAAGGCCTGCTGTGATACCACTTGACGCAGTGCGGAAGAACAAGATTAAAGCAAGCGCTAAAATCCTAAAAGATAACCAAGTTTGCAAGCACAGAACTTGGGGAAGACAACTCGGAATCCACCAGGGAACTGGAATCCACCAGAGTGAGAGCAAGTCTCAAATTTTATTAAATGATAAGAGATGCCTTGAAGGCTACAACTGAGGGTGTATTTATACAAGTAGGAAAAATCCTGATCCTAATCCTAATGCAATTACTTTCCTCATAGAATTAAAACAAAAAGAAAAAAAAATTGTTAAAATACAAAACTACTATTTCTGAGGCTGAAACGGACTCGAATCCTGTTTTGAGGGCATACCTCACAGCAAAGCTGTGATTTGCCTTTATTGGCCCGTTTCCATTTCTGAAAAGGTATTACAGAGTTTTTTCTGACATCGGACGTTGGTTTTGGAAAATCTTGACAAACTGGGATTTGTCTTTAATACTTGCTATTTTATCTTCAATGTTGACCGCAAGTCTTCCTACATCAATTAAGGAACACCACAAAGATTACAAGGATTTTCTTTCTCCCACAATCTCGTGCCCACAATAGAATTTCATACCCCACAATCGTTCTCTTCCTTCTTGGTTGTCTGTATGCCTTCCTCTGTATTGGCACACACAGACACACCGATAACTCATGGTGTCTACCTCTATTTATAGGTAAAGACCATCCCCTGTAAGGAAAGAAGAGAGTTACGTCTATTCTATAAGGACTAGGAGAACGACAATAGAATAAGAGAAGGAAATAATGCTTGGACTTCATGTTGGACATTACTTTCTCTTTCTTAATATTGGACTTAATTCTAATCTAATTAGGATAAGAACCAAATCCTAATAGAAGTTACTATGTAATATAGAAGTCTGTGAGATTTCTTTGAGATTTTCTTTGATTTTTTTTAAGCTAAGTAATTAATTAGGTGTGCAGTTCACCTTTATTCAGAAATCATTTTGTATTCAAATAGTAATACTGATTGTATAATGACTTACATATTTCATAAGCCGATAAATATCTTTTGTTCTTAGCTCATTTCGGATCCACCACTGCTCGCCTTGATTGATTAGTCTAAGATATAATGAATGAGTCGCCAACACATCCTTTTCGTGGTACGGTGGTAAGAGAGAAGGAGATGAGAAGGAAAAGAAAAACATCGCCCTATCACATGTCAATGTGATTGGTTGGTTGCTTCGTGCATAGGGTACAAGAGAAGCCACCTTGCCAGGAAAATAATTGACGAAGAAGACACTCATTAAATCAGAAGAAGATGGTGATTTGTCTTTTTCCTTTCTCCTTGCGTTTTTTTTATTCTTATTAACCTATTCAAAGAATCTACGATAGTGTGATGTCGAGGAGAAGGTGCGGAAGGAAAAATGAGGAGAAAGGGCCTGCATTCTTTTCAGTAGAGAAAGCAATCGTTGATAGATGACGAAGAACGGCACAAAGAGTCTAAATCCGGTTGCTTTCTATTAATTAACTTCATTGATTACCTATGTTGACTGGTAAGTACTTCAGTCTTGATTCCCAAGTTTTGTCTTTTCTTAACTACTTGGTTGTTGAACCTGTTGGTGCTGGATGCTTCATGAATTGTTGGTGTAAACGACAGAAAAAAGCTATACATCCCTAGCCACCGCCCAGTCGTACGTGGCAGCAGACTTGTCAAATGATCTAATATTTATAAGGCCTTGTTTAGCATTAAGTTTGACCATTCCGGGTAAGCTACTCCGGGAGTATGAGTAAGGTAGAGTCTAATTAGCGTAGGAGACATAATTTTACTACACCGAAACGGAAAATTACGATCGGGGTAAAGGCCTCCGTTACCGTATTTGATCAAAAACACCTAGCCCCTGTTTGATTCCAAGATTATAAAATCTGGATTGGATTAATCAATATATCTAAATTAGTTTATCCAGATGCAATTCTGTTTCTGTTTGGCATACACTCATTAGATTAGACTGACCTCACAACTTGTGTTATTCTAGTATATGAAACAAAATAACACAAAAAATAGAGTCAAATCCAAACTAGGATCAAATCCTAACAAGACTGACTTGGCCTGGATCAAATGATTACAAAACCCTAAACGAATCCTTTCAGCCAAATAAAACAAGACTGGAACTGGATTGGGTTAGTCAGAAGTAGCGCATATGTGGCACAAAAAGACCCGAACCAAACAACACCCTAAGTAATACCAGTTTGCTACCGAGGATAGAATGTGCTGGATTAGCATGAAAAGTAAGCCAAAATTCCAAGTTGAATTGGCCTCAAAGAAGACTATTTTTCGTTATTGGAAAGAGATACCAACAAGTCTATGGATGATTAATCAACTGACACTGTATCACGCGCATGGAATTGTATCTAATCACACCTCGTAACCGTTAAGATCCGCGCACCGGAGTCAAGTAGAGATGCAGTCAGTCTTACAAACACACCATTCATCCACGTACTATTTAGCATCGCCTGATTACTTATGACGCGATATAATCGCATTCGGCATGTGGCCGTGATGTGCGTGGTTGGCTACATAAACCGTGTCTTCCAGCCAGATATTTCCAGGCGGCCGTGTGTGTGGTTGGCTACATGCGCGGACGGATCGGTTGCCAGTTACACGCAACGAGGTCGCACACTCGCACTTCCTCAAAAGGTGGCAGCGTGGGTCGTTTGGCACGACGATTATGAAGAGCTACCTTCAAAATTATTAAAACATCCATAAGTATAATATAATATCAAATCAAATACAATATTTGTAATATTATTCTGTTTCCGTGGTCTGAACTCCCTTATCTCGTCTGTCCTATTCCTTCACCGCAAGCCCTCAGTCGCAAACCAGAGTTCAAACATACCAACCATCAGCGTATTGTCGAGAGGGCTCTGGTAATGCAGACAACTTTATTCTTCTAGTTCCTCACAATTGCTAGCTGTCAAGTACCCTCGTCCTCACCTATCACCAGACACAACACAACTGTGTTAGTGTTAGTGTAACCGTCTGGCTTTAATCTAGTATACTTGGTCTTATTCGGATAGCAAGAAATACAGGGTTGGCCCTGAAACTGACTATATCTCGATTCTGTTAGGTTATAAAAGGAGTGTAATTGGACCAGAGTAAGGTTTTATCTTACAAAATAGATTAATTCATGTTTGAGAGAAATAGTTATTACTCGACTACATCAATTTGTTAATATTCTTATTTGTATAATAGTAAAGAAACATATATTTTATGTAATAACTAATATATTTCTTATTTGAATAAACTGTCATTTTAATCATCCTGCAGAAATCTGAAATTGGCTATCGCTGCATTAAATAAGTAGATGTATCGTTACACATACATATGTAAATACAAAAACATGTCTATATGTTGCTACAGGGAAATATTATAACAACTATGGATATTATTAGAATTCCGTGTTACTAATTAAATGAATTGTACTATTAATAATTGCAACTATCCCCCAACTTGATATCTACTTTTGGGTCCTTTTTTCATCACGCGGTTTATTAGAAACGTGCATTAGGATCATCTTGAATTTCAGATACTACACTTTTTTCGAGCTACAGTTCATTATTTTCATCTTTTAGAAACTCCAATTGTAGTTCCCTAATTTATATATGAATTTCTTTTGACGTTTCTTTCCTTTCTATTCAGGTCCACTCTGTGTAGATCAAGATCTAGATTTGTGTTTCTAGACTCAATTGTAAACAATTGGCTCTAGAATCATAGTAAGACTAGGATTTGTTCAGTTTTGAGGTATTAATGGGGACAAAATAGTCGATTGATATAAACTCTAATTTTAGAGTGTAATGGAATCCAGACACATGCTTAAAATTTCATGAAAATTGGAGTTATTTAGTAGAAGTTGTAGAAATTGGAAATAATTATCAAATACGACTTTTAATTGGTTATAGGGCATAAAAAAGAAAAGAAAGAACTTGTCTTCATCTCTGTAACACTAGTGAGTGATCAGTAGCTACACATAAGAGAAATGACGTTGCTCCTCTCTGTCTCACGATCTCAGAACGTTGGGAAGAGTCTCATCTGATTTTCCTTCCTACCCTCTACCTCAATGAAAACTCTGAACTTAGTTATAAACTCAAGATGGATGTTGACACATCCATCTCCTTGCCAAATTGGAAAATGGCAATCAAGTCCTATTAAGCCAAGGAATAGCCTCATGATAGTTAAGATCCTTCCATTATCTGACTTCCCTTTTACCTTCACTTTCCAATTCTCTACAACAAAATGGAATCTATCCATAAAACTTCCTAGGCCCTTTGCCCTCTAGCTATACAACCTCATAGACTGGGACTCCATCACCATGAAAGTTGACCTGCAACATATGGAGCTCTACCACTATAGTGCACTCTCGTCGTGCTTTCCTTCACCCTAGTGTAGCCTACATTGACTCCTCTTGACCTACAGAAGACCAAAGAAGCAAGGACCTCCTCATACATTGACTCTATCACACACCTACAACTCAATCTCAAAACCAATGCATCGACAACAGGTGTAATGACCCCTACTTTTTAGTGACCTCCAAAAAAGGTAGATCATAAAGTCGAGAGATATTACCTAAAATTTCCAGTAGTTAAATCTAACAAATACTAATAGTAATCAACAATTTCCTTCAACTAATCCTAAATTGGAAACAAATGTTTAAACATGCTCCTCTAAGGAGTTGCATGATTTTTGAAAGGAAACTATCTTATACATGAGAAAAAGTTCTAAAGTAACTAAGTAACCCTCCTTGGTATTAACTCTAATATCTTCAATTGATTTCATTTGCATATCCGTGTCTTCATATCTATATATATATATGGTAGTTACCTAAAATGTAGATAAACAAAAGCACATACCATAATATTACTTTATTGTGTACTCGGGTGCATACAATTGTGTGCATGTACGATAAAAATATGTTTCTTACAATCAATTATTTGCACATACAAACTGATATACTAATTTAGCTAACCTAACCCATGTTTTCCAAACCATTGCTTGTCTTCAATTATTTTCCACCTTTCTTGATACATAATTGGACTTAGATGAACTACCCCTTAATAAATCTAACCTAGGATCCATACTATCATGGGTTCTTTATATGATACACATATTGGCATTATACTTGAACATAAAGTAAATTAACATACAATGGTTTATTTCAATAAAGTTTGAGAAATCCTCGACAATCTTTGAAATTTGATATATGTGATTATTTATAAACAACCACTTACATTGTTCCTACAGATCACATGCAATCATACTTCAATTGATTCAAGCATAAGTAATCGAAGAAATCAATAAATCATTCAATTTGTGTGTATGTATAACACTAGGGTGTCACTACATATTCATGTAATACCAATTAGGTCTGGATTAGATTCTAGCTAGGGTATAGAGTCATCCTGAGTTTGGATTAGGAATAAGGGTATTAAACCCTAATTTCATCATATTATTATTTGTAAGGGTTAGGAACCCTAATTAAATGATAGGCGTAACCCTAGTTGTCTGGTTGATGTTATTATAAAAATATAGACTTGATTGTGTGGATTAATATGATAGCATGTTATAACCATCAATTTCAAAACCCCAATTCCACATGTGTATGATTATTGCCATATAAACCCTAATTATTCATCATCATTGTTATTATCTTGGGATATCATTATATTAAAAAGTATCAGGTATTATCCCAAACAAAATAGATATATTGAATGGAGCATTATATTAATCATATCTAGGGTTTGCTTGTATTAATCACCTTATAACCATGCTTTATCTATACTTTAGAAGTAGGACCAGAATTAGGTATACAAACCATTTTATTCATAATCTATAATGTTTCTGATAAAAAATGACTAGTATCTGATCTACCAATTAATTACTGTATTTTTTTCCATATCAACCAATCAGGACGTACCACTTCAGTAACAAAAACCCTTTTCTTTTCCACTTGGGACCATAATTCAACAAGGGAGAAAGAAAATAGTGCCCATGAACTAGACATGAATGTCACATAGATTAAGGGCACCAATGTCAATCCCTAAGGGAGATCCTTATCCCTACCATGGCGTCCCAAGAAGCAACACCCATTGTCAACTGGAAGGTTGAGTTTGGGCTCTTTGCATTTAACCTCATGATTGACTATCAGGGCAACTTTGATCGAATTTTGCAAAGTCATGGCACCTCTTAGTCAGCCCGAGGTGATCGGAAAGGGTGGAGGAAAGGTCAAGATATAAAGAAGACAAATCAAATAGAAGGGAAGGGTAATTACTTTCATTGACAGAGAACCAATGGTTGCTAAAGAATCCTAGACATCTTCAGAGTCTCCTCCCATCCTCATGGCATTTCATGATCCCCTAGGAGTTCCCCTCAAGCTTCTTGTAACATCCCTGACCTGGGTTATAAGTTAACCCTAGGTGTTTTGCTTAATCATGTAATTAAATACTTGTGATTATCTTTTGGCATGTAATTAAGTTCCTGAGGAACATACATTTTCATTCTGTCCTTTTTAAACAATGTTGTAGTATTGTTTTGTGATACAGGGACCTATGTGCAAATTACCCGATTAGAGGGGTTAACTTGCAAAATTACACATGTTAAGATGTTCCTCTGATGATGAGACATCGTATGAATGGATATGATGAAGTATGATGGATTTCCCAAGCTTGGGCATCAAGATACAGCTTGTGGAGCAATCTTTGTGCTTAAAAACCCTAATTTTGGAGTAAAGTGCAATTTACCCAAAATGTGGGGTGCAACTTGTAAAATACACCTTTTAGAGTATCTTTTATGACTCTTGACATCATTTAGAGAAGAAATGATGAAAGGGGTGCTTCAATTAGATAATCAGATAAGAAGAATGACTTTTGTAGTAGAATCACCTAGTATGAGTAAAGAGACCTTTTATATATGTACCTTAGTTTGCATGTAGGCTTTCTTTACCCTTAGCTCTTGAGTTTTGATGGGCTTTGCTTAAAGTTATGATATATTGAAAGTGCCTTAGAAGTTAAGGAGGGACCTAGATGAGAAACCCATAAACTAGAGGTCCTTATGTTGAAAACTAACCCAAGCTATATAAGCTTCTTTCTTTGCAAACCAAGTAAATGTATTCCCTTCTCTTCTTCACTTATCATCTTGCTCAACCGACTAAGGTAGAGCTCTGAAGCTCAAGAAGATGACAAACCTGTTCTAAGGTGAGAAGAGACCATCTTCTAGCTCGGATTCATGGATGAATTCCTTGTATAAGGTTGGTTTTATGGTTATCTCACTTAGGTTTCTTGTTCTAGCCGACCTTCCCCAACCTTTTCTTGGAGAAACTTCTTTGTCCGACCTGTGGAGCTCAAGACACCATTAAAGGCTTGAAGCTTGGAAGCTTGGAGCTCTAGGAACAACGTTTAAGGTGGGTTTTATAACTCTAAACCTTTGCTTTATTATGCATATCTATGTTCTTGCAAGTTAGTACCTAGTTTTTTTCTTCTTCCCCACTCTTTCTTGCACTTTTGCAAGCAATCCGTGAAGTAACCGACCTGCACAGAGGTTGAAGATGATGGGCATGAATTCCTAGGTAACTTTACCAAATGACCTTGGACCATTTGGTCTAAATGGTTTGCAAACCGTTTGAAATCAAACGGTCTCAAGACCGTTTGATTTCATGCGTTCTTGCAAGACCGTTTAGATTCAAATGGTCTCCAAGACTGTTTGGTAGGTTTGACCAAGTGAAGACCGTTTAGAGGTCTGTTTTACACATGTTGAATTAATCAATTATAAAGAATCATGATCTAATTGCAAACCAATCACAACTTGAAGGCACTTCAACCTTCTAAACCCTAATCGGGTTGAATTGCTAATTTCATGGATAGAGTTTGGTGAACTTTGGGTTGAAGGGCCCAAACGGTCTCAACACCATTTGGGGGTTCACTCAAACGGTCTCAAGACCGTTTGGAGGTCTAGGGTTAAGGTAATTTGATGAATTGAGGGTCCAATCACAATAGGTTGATGAATTGAATAAAAGTACTGATTCTAGACCTAATTAGGGTTCAACCCTTATCAAATCGACTTAGATTTTGATAAAACTTTGGGCAAACGGTCTCAAGACCGTTTGGAGGGTGTCCAAATGATCTCAAGACCGTTTGGGCCAATTTTGAGCCCAATTGAGAATCAATTGATAGGTTCAACTTCAATTTGTTTCACATTGTTGAACATTGAGGGTTAACCGATTGCAAACACTAATTGAGTTGGATTTGACCCTAATTGGCTTTCAATTGAGGGTCAATTTGGTGTCCAATTGATTAAGGTTAACCCTAATTGGCTCAATTTATAAGTGGTTAACAAGGTTATGGCCAATTGAAGGCTTCAACATAGATAACCATAATCGATTATAACCTTTGATACACCTTTGAAGTCCATGTGGTTTTGAGCCCATTTGGACCAAATGGTCTCAAGACCGTTTGGGGACAAATGGTCTCAAGACCGTTTGGGCTCAAACGATCTCAAGGTCATTTGGTCCAATCGATCTCAAGATCGTTTCAACTCATGCGGTTTCAAGATCGTTTCATCCAAACGGTTTGGAAGTCAACACTCTCAAACGATCAACGCACTCAAACGGTCTTGAGTGTCATGCGGTCTTGAAGTCAACTATAGCAAATGGTCAACACATCCAAACGGTCTCAAGACTGTTTGGAGGTTGAAAGTGTGTAATCGTTTGGAGACTTTAGGGTTGTGTTTGCTTAGTACTTTGAAGGTTTAAATTGGTTCTATGGTGGTCTAATCCAAACCCTAATGATACTTAAAGACATTAAGGGGTTAAGTGATTAATAGATTGACCCATGATTGTGATCAATGGTGTACTTTACCAATATGCCCTTGAAGGGTTCAAGTAGATGATACCTTGTTTTAATCAAACCCTAATGACATGATAGTGGTGACTTAGCTTATGTTAATCAATGAGGACTTGACCTAACCTATTCTAGAGTGATGTAATCACCATCTATTAGTAAGAGGAGAGAGAAGGTACCATTTATGGTTGAAACTCAAGTAAAATACCTTCAATGTATATGAATGTGCATGATTAGGGTATGATCCACCTATGTGAGATCATGAAAACCCTAATTATGATAATTGATGAATCTTAACCTAATTTTAAGGCATCAATGATGATGTTTCTCATACATGATGATGCTATGAGCTCAATTCACTATAAAATGAATAGTAAACCCTAATTCTAGGGTAATATGATGAAATGTACAATAAACCCTAATTCCAGGTTATGCTTTTAAGTATGAATCTTCATGATTTAAGTATGAAAGGAGGAACCACTATTTCTAATCATAATGGAAGGGATTGGATAACCCTAATTAATGTAAATCAGGGAACCTAGCTATTGTAAGAGTATGAAGGTACAACTCTTGAAATGAATTGTTTATTATTATTAGTTGAATTAACCACGTAGGTTCTTAGATGAGGATGATCATATCCAGGTAAGGATTATGATACCATATTCATTGAAAGCATGTTGTTATCTTAATGAATAGTGAATATGCTATGATGCCTAAGTTTAAGTAGAATCATATGAGATGATAGGCTGTAAGAGCCATGAGTAACATCAAGGTCATGCCGATTAAATGACTTATGATGAGTTGATCCTTTGGTAACTGATATGAGTTAAACTTGATACATTTAGTATTCTTCTTGTATAGCAGTGTTTTAATATTTAAATGCTTGGAAACATGTATGATGTTAAAAGAATACTAAAATGTACCTAACTAATCAAGTATAATCATACCATGTAGAGCCATGATCATATATCCATCATTGTCAGAAGTTAAATGATGGTGAAATAGGTTTTCCTAAGGGAACTCCTGGATCACATACTTTTGAGTATGTGGGGGAATATGGATGTGTATATCCTTACATCCTAGTGTAGGAATTGATGTAGATGTATCTTAATCTATCAATCCTTCACTATATGTTTATGTTGGGGTGATGTAGCACTAATCTCCCGAGGAAATCTTTTATACCACATCGATGAGAGATAAACAAGAGATCTTTCGACGACGAAGAGAGTACAGAATGCCACTGTGACTCTAATAGCGAAGTACCAGAATACCCTGGTAAGCTATAGTAGTAGAGACACTAGATGTCCTTCATGTTTATCCTCACTTTGACTGAGGAAGATGAGGTCATAAGAATCTGGCTCTTTTGATGACCTAGGTATGATACCGATGCGACTTAACAGTGATCGGTTGGAGTATGAGCGGTATTCCTCATCTCCGCAGGGCATAATAATGTTTGTAAAACATAATCAACCGCGTAGCATATCTGCTTAGGTTAAAACTACGAGATACAATGATTGAAATTACACTGCCTAGTATATATGTTTTTCATATTTCTTAAATGTTGTTGTCCTACTTAATGTCAATATGCTGTTGATTACCTTAAAAACTTTTATTGCTTATGTTGTTCTTTGATTTCTATAATAAAGCTTCTGGCGGAGAGTTATAACTCTCGCTGGGACAATTATTTAAAATTGTCTCACTCCGTAGACTTCAACTTTTTAGGTGGTCGTCGGGGACGAATGAACCAGTTTGCAGGTGATCAGTATCAGCAGCAGTAGCACCAGGAGCAGCAATGAATCTCAGGTGGAGATACTGACTCCTAAGCCATGTAGTTAGTTAGTCCTATGTCGTCTCTATATTCTCAGGTCCTTGGAGTTAGTTGGTTTGAGATTTTTGGTTTTGAATCTTGAGATTTTGTATCTGGTTGTGTATAATCACTCAAGAAGTGATTTAACAGAGATGTAAACTGTTTATCTTGTTTCTATAAAAGAAGTTTTATGATTTCAAGATCCTGTCTCAAAAAGTTTTAATTTCCAGTGATTTTTGTATTCCGCTGCTAATCGAATGCTTCCACTGAGTTTATGTCATGGTTTATGGATCAGATCGTCTCACTTCTCTAGGATGCTGAGCCGACTCTTTCAAGATCCACCTTGAACCTCCCCAAACAAAGTCATAGATCATGTATCCTTTATGGTAGTCTCTTAATTCTCCATGGCCAATCAATTGGTTGTCGGTGCCTCCAATTGGCAATGCAAGTCCTATGACCTTCAGAGATAACAGTCTCCTCGTTGTGATGACTCTCTCATGAGATTGAGTGTGTTTATAGGATTTGGAAGCCTCAACAGATCTTCTTGTCTCCCTATATGGAAGTGCAGATGAGGAAGAGCCAACTGTATTCCGCCCTGGCATTTAGGATATCTCAAGATCATGGGAACTATTTCAACTTGTATGGATAATGGTAGTTTCAAGGATAGTTGGGTTTGCCACAACATCTCGAAACCAATGCTGGATTTATCATGGGCAAAGTGTCACGGAGAGGGAGGGAAAAATTAAGGGGAAACTGGGGTACTATTCCATGGGGAAGAGAACATGTATCACATGAGAGAGATGACTCTCCACTCGTGGCTTCACCTGGATTTGTGTCCATGTCTGACTGGGCTTTAATGCCAGATGTTATATCAACTGATTGTTGGCTGAAATCAAAGACCCACCATTTCAATATCCTAAAGTTTTGGCCTCCCTTGTGATACTAGATAATCCAATTTAAATGAAATGAATTATATGCTTTATTTGAAATGTCACGATTTCATAAAAAATTGTATCTATCTCTAGGATCATTCAATTTTCCCCAAACTTTGGGATTAATTTCCCATCAGAGTTTTCTTGGTCTAAGGTTAAATTGGAATAGAAAGGCAAATGATGACTATCATTTACTTGATCCACAAGTATTCCACTAATTTAACCACCTAGGTCATTAATAATCATATAATTATCTCAAAACATTGAATTACCTTCGATTAACCATTATCTCATGTGATGCCATGTATTAGGTCATAATATGATTATCTGATACTTGAATACTTAGAATAAAAGTAGAGACTAGATAATTACTCCCTTAATTATCTAGATCATTTGCCTTCTAGGAATCTTATAGAAACTTGCTATTTATCTCACCATGAGTTTATAAATCAAGTCACAATATTATTGTTTTCATAGTTACAACTGAAAACCTAATTTATTTAGCACATTTCCCAATGGACCTATTTGTCACTAAAAGAGTCCAATTGGGCTTAAGTGTGATCCTGAGGCCATGGCTCACACCTAGGCCTCCCCAAGGGTCCACAAACCTTATTATATTCTTCGCTACACGAGTAGAGGTTGATCTGATCATGATACCTCGTTTGAAGCCTCATATTCATATGTTTCCTCAATATTACATTATTTACTTAAATCGAGGACTTACTCAAAATCTAGAGCTTAAAATTGTCATCTTAGTTTAATCCAAGATATACCATTGATATCATTATTCTAATATTTATCATATTGTCCCAATGTGAATGTCAACACATTATTGGTGAATTCATAATCATAGAATCTAAATTTAGAAAATTTGAGGATCTTACATTCAACCCTCCTTGAAAAGGAATTTTCCCAAAATTGAATCCTAATCAGGTTAAGGTGAATGATAACTCATACTAACCTCACACATTAGCACTATAAACCTCTCTTAGATAGGTTTTGGCTAGATATTCATTAATAAATTTTATTGATACAAAAATTTTATGAAATTTCCGAGGTTGGAACCTAGAATTAATCTAAGCGTATTTCAACATCCTCCTTTATCACAAGATATTATAATTTGGTGATTACATTTTTTGTGTTAAAATTTCCACTCAGTGATTACACTTTCACTAGGTCTCAAACCTACTAATCAGTATTCAACTATATATTATATTAGAGTGAGGTAACACCTCCATACCCAATATAATGTCATTAATTTCAAATTAAGGGTATTCATCTTCCCATGTCAATTTCATGTAATACATGTGACTACCCAATCTCTCAAACTCATAATAAGATGAAATATATTTGGTTGCATTCAAAATACAAAGTTCAACCTATTCTATGTGTAGAGATTGCATACCCACACATTATCTTTTAATTCAAAATTTTGATTGAATCATACTTAACAATGACTCCACACACACACACACACACACACACACACACACACACACAGATATATATATATATATATATATATATATATATATATATATATATATATAAACTCCAGAAATTTTCTTACATTTCATGAATACAACGGGAAAGTGCTATTCTCATAATTGTTGAGTTTATGCTCGACCCCCTTTAAGATTCCATTTCAACTATTATTGCATAACTTCATGTATTCTTTGTGTCCACATCTTTTGTATCATTAACCTTAGTCATCTTACGTCTCTACGGGTATAGGTACCTTTGAAGTGATTTCCTATTTAACCCAAGGGTCTTATGTACTTATGGAATGTTTGAGAAGTGAGACAACTGATAAGGCAGCAGAAAAAAAAATTAATGCCTAATTCCCAAACCAATAGATTGTGTCAACAATTATGTATCTAGGAAAGAAGGTATTAAGAGATTTACATTGTCCCAGAGCAAGTCCAATGATAACTCTTCCAGTGTTTTGCTTGTTTCACAAGTTACACACAAACAACTATCAATGTGTCACCACCACAGATGACAGTGGTTGTTGTCCTCCTAGTGGGTGACAGCAGCCTTGTCACCTCTATCATAGTCCACATGGACCACCAAGAACTCCATGTTGTTCTACCAGAGACAACGAGAAGGAGTTGCCCCTTCGAACATCAATATTCTAGGGTTGATTCGCTCTCTCGGGTTGTATCTCCCTTTTTGTAGATCCCATTTACTAGTAGGAATTGCTCGGGCTCTCCTGGTTAGCATAACTAGATAAGACAAGAAATGTCAGAGCTTATTGTTTGGTATCTAATAGACTAAACTTCCCCTCTTTATATAGGATAGATAGGGTCAGGGTTTCCAGTTCATCTGGGAGTCAAAGAGGAAGAATTTTATGAATTTTCTGCAAGATATGAACGATGAACCGATGGGTTCACTGTTGAACTGGTTGGTTCTTTGGTGAACCAGTTAGTTCAACCCTTGAACCAGTTTTTTCAGTTGTTTTTTCTTTTCAAATCACATTTCCATTCAATATATGATTAATGCACAACATGACGTCAACATCAATCCTTGATCCAATTGCATTGATCATTGAATTGGGTGGTTCAACACTTGAAGCGATTGTTTTAGACTTTGAGCCGGTCGGTTCATTAAGTGAATTGGAAAATGTTTGCCCTGGTTCAAGTATTGTTCAACCAATGTTGTCTCCAATTGACATGATACTTGAATCGATCGATTCAACACTTGAACCACTCGATTCACAATCCAACCAGTCAATTTTCAACCTTTGTTGTTCAAATTGAATACCTAAACACTTTAGTAATCAAGTTAAACCTTATTCATGAGTAAACTCCATTTCCGCGTGCATTCTATGTCTGTGACCCTTTAGGTCCCAAACTACATTGGAAGTACATGTCCATAACTAACTTATGACATCACAATCAATGAGTGGTATCTAGCAACACATCATTGCTACCTAAGTAATTAGAAATTTAGAGAACAAGTTCAACCTATAATATGTGATCAATGTTACAGTGATCGTATAGTACCTTTGTCTCTGATATCTGGATTGAACTTGAGGCATGGAATTATCATCCTCTCAATGTTCGATCCATGTTCCTTGAACTAGAAGAGACTATCTGAGGTGAATGTGAGTTCACATATCACATATTAAGTTGCATGAGTATGACCATACATTTCTCAGTTTTTCTTATCAAGTGGCATGTGTTGATTTTAGGGTTATACATTGTCCAAATTTTGATAATTACTTAACCATTCCATTCATATGTATCTAATATGTTTATTTAAGATTGATTTTAGGCTTTAGGTACATGAAAAGGACCAAATTACACAAACACTAGCTTGTCCAAGTTCAAGTCAAAAGTAATGCAAGTGTGCAATTTGGGAAATAACTCCAAATCACCTTAGATTAATTTTATAATCACTTGTATTGATGATATGACTTAATTAAGATGAGAAAAACCCAGGAACACTTAATTCCAACGTTTGGTCACTCCAAAATCATTTTGGAAAATTTGTCATAGAAAATTTGTCGATCCGGTGATGGATTTTCTAAAATGATCAATCGGTTGAGTTGTACACTCACAGAACTTGACCGATCAACTCACTGACCAAAATTGATTTTGACTCATCAGTCGAGTTTCCCAGAACAAACTCGACCAATAGTTTGAAAATTAGCTTTTTTGGTTAGTGGATCGATCAAGTTATCTTTATTGAAACTCGACTAAATGTGTTATACAAAAAAATGCAGAAAAAATGATCACAACCATTGAAGAGTTGTTAGAAATGAAAAAAAGATATGTTGCAAGTTTTAAAATGGATATTTTTCATTCCTAAGTGATTCCACACTCAAAGGAACACCCCGGCTATAAATATGACCCTTTAGAGTTCATTCCAAGTTTTCTCATTCATGCTATCCTTGGTCCTTCAGATAGTTGAGTGTGTTACAACCCTTTGAACCCTTTCTCTCTCTCACTTACAAAGCATTTTTTGAATATGAGTGAGTTATGCATGTTGTAAGAGAGCTACCTCCATGTGCTTGTAAAGCTTTCATTCCTTCCATCTTCCCAATCCTCTTTCTCAAAGATTTGAAGTGAGCTTCTTTGAGTGAAGGTGAAGCTGCTAGTCTTCTTCGAGGTTGAAGAAGGAGTGAAGATCTTGTCCAGGTGAAGGAGAAGGGCAAGGCGAAGATTCAAGAAAAGTGGATAATTCCTTTAAGGACAAAGACTTGATGCAAGTGTGGGTAAGTATTTGTCGAAGGCTGAAGAAATCTTGATCAAGTGGGAAAGTCCTTATGTAGGTGAAAGACTCTTGTCTTGAGTAGGTAAGTCCTTGGATGTATGGTGGTCTCCTTATTTCTCTTATGATGGAATATAAGTATACATGGGTTGCAAAGTCCTAGAGGTTGACCTCTCTAGGTAGTGTATTGACTATCTCCTAGTTTGTAGATTGGAACCACTCTAACCACCTTGTCGAAGTATATGTTTCAATATCTCTCATCCTTGATATGCTTGCTTAGATAATACTTCAAATTTTTCTTAAGCTTGTGTTTTCAATTGATATAATTTGAAGGTCTAACTATTCTTGTGAGAATTTCGAAGCTCTATTCACTTCCCATCTAGAGCCCTAGATCCAACAAGTGGTATCAGAGCTAAGGATCTTCTCCGACAATCTCCCACAAGATAAGAATATGGGAGAGATCCTACTTGGTTCACTCAACCTAAAAGGTGGCTTCTGCATGCTCCCCCTAGTCTTCGATGACACCAACTTCCTCTATTGGAAGAGGTGTATGCATTTCTACATTTACGGGATGAACTTTGATATGTGGAAGGTGATGATGACACCATACAAGGAGCCAACCGAAGCTATGTAAACATGGAATGAAGCTTCTCTTAAAGATGCCCAACTCAATGCCAAAGAAATTAGCATCCTCTATGGAGGCCTCACCCCAATAGAGTTCAACCATATGTCCTCATGGGATACAACCTATGAGATATGGGATAAGTTGTGTATCACCTATGAAGGCACAAAGCAAGTGAAGGAGTCAAAGATCTACATGTTGAACAACCTCGTAGAGAACTTCAAGATGGGGAAGAAATAAGGAGTTTTCGAGATGTACTCTAGGATCAATATCATCATCAATGGCCTAGCTGCTTTGGGACACACTTTGGATAGAGGAGAAATCAACTCAAAGATATTGAGGTCTCTACCAAAGAGATGGGAGTCAAAGGTGACCTCCATTGAAGAAGTGAGAAGTCTTGGTGACATTCCAACTGAGGAGATCATTGGAAATCTACAAGCTCATGAGCCAAGGCTTGACAAGTAAGAATAGGAAGACAAGCAAGAAGAGAAGGAAGTAAGAAAGATCAAAGATAGTGCCTTCAAAGCTCAAGTGGAGGATGTCATCCTTCAACAACAACTTGCTTTCTGGACATTTCCCTCCTCCTCTAGTGAAGATGATGGCCCTAGTGAGAAATAAGCCAACTTCTCCACGGGAAAGCAATCCTCTTCTTATACCCCAAGACAATACAAGTGTGGTTAAAAGGGACACTATAAGCGTGAATGTAAAAATCTAGAAAGTCACACCACCATAGCAGCTCCAAGAAGGAGAAAGAGTACAAGAAAGAGAGAAAGTACAAGAGGAAGGAAAAGAAGGAGAGGAGACATAAAAATGTAGCTAATGTAGCTTGGGAAGCATCATCCTTTAGTGTCTCAAGTTATGATGAAGATGGAGAATGCCACCTTATACTCATGGCCTCTACAAGTGAAAACATTGATGAGGTAAGTGAGGTAAGATTGCATGAGTTAGATAAAGAAACTATTATTGATAAGCTTGTTTCTACCCATTCTTCTTTTTATAAATGTAAATCTAAAAGGAAGAGGTTAGGAAAAACCATTGATGAATTATATGCTACACTTTAGATTCTTGAGCAAAATGAGAAAATTCATCTTGAGAGCATTGATAACTTGCAAGGCCAATTTCTTGATCTTGAGCTCCAATACAATGGAGTTGAGGTAGAGAGTGGTGTTTACCTTAAGAACATTGAATCCATTAAGGAAGATAACCAAAGTGCCTAAATGATCTTGAGACACTTAAAATTGAAAATGCTGAATTCAAGCTTATTGTTGATGCTTGTAGAGATGAAATGGATGTCTATCTCAAATAAATTTAATTGCTTAAATTTGAAAATGATAGGTTGCTTGGTCAAGTAAATGATTTATCTTCTAGACCTATTTTGCCTAGTAATGATGTTGCTTCTATCTCTCTTAAAAAGATTCTTATTTTATGAAAGCCCAGTGTTTAGAGGACGACCTTGTTCATGCTAGAGATTATCTTGCTAGTTTGTTTTCTACTGTTATATCTTTCACTGATGACAATCATAGACTTAGAACCTCTCTACAGAAATTCCCCAAAGGAAAAAACTCCCTAAATGAAATCATTGACCATTCTACCAAACAAAGTGGTAGTAGTGGTTTGGGATTTATAGGGGGAGCACCTAAGGGTAAGAACAAAGTCAAAGGTAAGAAAAAAAGTAAGGAAACCTCCTTTTTCATTGGAGAGTCTTCTAGCACTCAGAACCCTATGATTTGTTCTCATTGTAAATATGATGCTCATTATTCTACTTATTGTCCTTATAAGCCTAAGGAGACCAACCCAAAGATGAAATGTGTCCCCATGCTAACTCCAGATCCCAAAGTTTGAGTTGGGAATCGACACTCTCCTTTCTTGCAGGGAAAAAGAAGATGGATTCTTGATAGTGGCTGCACTAAACACATGTCAGGTGATATAAGTCATTTCAACAACTTCACTAGGAAGAAAGGAGGTTCAGTTACCTTCAGGGACAACAATAAAGGTAAGGTGAGGGTGATGTCGGTGAATCCTTGTGTACCAATAATGTCCTTTTTGTGGATGTCCTACATCACAATCTAATTAGTGTAAGTCAATTATGTGATAATGGTTACATTGTGCTATTTACATATTTTGAATGTTGATTCTAGATTCCCTCACTTATCATGTAATATATAAGAGAACTAGAAGTAGTAATCTTTATGTAATTGTGCTTGACTCTATTAAGCCTATTGTTGGTAGATGCCTAGAAGTCAATTCGAATGATATTTCTCTTTGGCATTGTTGGCTTGGTCATGTAAATATGCATCAATTGAAGAAATTGAAAAAAAGGACTTGGTCAAGGGACTTCCCAAATTAGATTTTGAAAAGCATGAGGAATGCCAACCTTGTACCCAAGGAAAGCAAACCAAGTCCTCCTTCAAATCCAAAGGAGTCCTTAGTACCAAGAGAGCTTTTGACCTTCTTCATATTGATCTATTTGGACTAATGAGAACTCAATCGCTTCGTGGTTCCAAGTATTATCTTATTATTGTTGATGATTTCTCTCGATATACTTGGACCTTCTTTCTTGTTTCAAAGAGTGATACACTTGATGTTTTCTCTAGTTATTACAATGAGTTGAGAACATAGCTTCTTGCCGAATTATTTCCATCTGTAGTGATAATTGGGGAGAATTTGAAAATGATCTTTTTGAACATTTTTGTGAGGAATCTGGCTATGCACATAAATTCTCTTCACCTCAAACACCTCAAAAAATGGGTTGTAGAGAGGAAGAATAGGTCACTACATGAATTGTCTAGGGCCATGCTTTTAGAGTATGGCACTCCAAATAAGTTTTGGGCCGAAGTCGTTAGTACCTCATGTTTTGTGCAAAATTAGGTTTTCACACATCCTTCTTTGAAGAAAACCCCCTATGAGCTATGGCGTAGTAGGAAGCCTTCTATCGATTACTTTCATGTTTTCATATGTTCTTGTTTTGTTTTGAACAAAAAAGATTCTCTCACCAAGTTTGATCCCAAATCATAAAAGGCCTTCTTTCTTGGCTATAACACTACTAGCAAGGCTTATAGAGTGTTTAGTGTTGATCTTGCTAATGTAGAAGAATCAATTAATGTTAAGTTTATTGAGACTAACCCCTTTATTCCCAAAGATATTGTTCCCATTGATGATGTTGCATGTGAGGTGATCCCTATCTTAAAAGAATTCAACATCACCTAAAAGGGAAAAGAGGTGGCCACTCAAGAAGAAGAGAAAGATGAAGAAAAGAAGGATCCAACTCCTCGCTTTGCAAAGAATAATCCAAAAGAGTCAATTTTAGGTTACCCTTTCAAAAGAGTAAAGACACAGACTGCCTTCAACAAAGAACAAGCCAACAATGCGTTCATCCCACAACTTGAGCCAAAGAACATCAAAGAAGCTCTTGGGGTGATGAATGGATCCTAGCCAATCAAGAAGAATTGGAGCAATTTGAGAAGAAAAAAGTTTGGACCCTAGTGCCAAGACTATGTGATAGAAATATCATTGGCACCAAGTGGGTTTACCACAACAAGCTAGATGAAAGCGGCATGGTGGTGAGGAACAAAGCAAGGTTAGTGGCTCAAGGCTACAATCAGAAGGAAGGTATAGATTTTGATGAAACATATGAACTTTTAGCTAGAATTGAGTCCATGCGTATGTTTCTTGCTTTTGCTAGTTATAAGAACTTTATTCTTTATCAAATGGATGTTAAAAGTGCATTTTTGAATGGTACAATTGAGGAGGTAGTTTATGTTGCACAACCCTCGGTCTTTAAACATGATATTTTACCTAACCATGTTTATTTGTTGCAAAAAGCTCTCTATGGACTGAAACAAGTACCTCGATCTTGATATGAGAAATTAAAGAACTTTTTGTCATGGGCAAAGTAGATTCTACCTTGTTTCTCAAGCACACTAATAACAATTTTCTTATCATTCAAATTTATGTTAATGATATCATTTTTGGCTGATCTTTGCAAGGAGTTTAGTGATCTTATGCAAAATGAGTTCGAGTTGAGCATGATGGGTGAGCTTACATTCTTTTTCGACTTTGAAATCAAGCAAAATAAAGATGGGAACTTCATCAACTAAGACAAGTACACAAGTGAGCTACTAAAGTGTTTTGGTATGGAGAACACCAAGCCAATGGACACGCCCATGTCAAACACCACCAAACTTGACAAGGATGAAGTAGGTGATACAGTAGATGACAAGCTCTATAGAGGTATGATTGAAAGTTTACTTTAATTAAGTTTCTAGACCAGATATAATGTTTAGTGTTGGCCTGTGTGCTCATTTGCAATCAAATCCCAAAAAATCACATCTTATAATAGTTAAGAGGATTTTAAGGTACTTAGCCAAAACTCCAAATTTCATACTACAATATCCCAAGTCAAGGGACTTTAATGTTATGACTTATAGTGATGCAGATTACGTAGGATGCTTGATTGATAAAAAGTTCACAAGTGTCACTTACTTTCTACTAGAACCATACTTGGTGTCTTGGTTATCCAAGAAGAGCACAGTGGCATTATCAACTACCGAGGCTGAATACATTACAACCGGGAGTTGTTGTGCCCAGGTCCTATGGATGAAGCAAATGATCCAAGACTTTCTCATTTAATTTGATGCTTCTCCTATCTATTGTGATAATACTAGTACAATAAATTTATCTTACAATCCTATATTGCATAGGAGAGCCAAGCATATAGAGGTTCGTCATCATTTTCTTCGTGATCACATTGCCAAAAAGGATATCTATATCATGCATGTGGACACAGATAATCAGTTTGCAAACATTTTTAATAAACCTCCAACTGAGAGCAATTTAATTTTATTAGATCTAAACTACTCATAAATTCTTTGGATGCATCTGATATGCCTTCTAGCTAGTTTTTATCTATCCTATATGCTTTGATTATATCTTATCGTCTTTTCTTGCAAAGTGATAAAAATCCATGTTCATATGCCTTGTTTTTCGCTTGTTTTGGGTATTTCTCACAAATGCTTGTTTTATCACAAAATAGTACCCAATGATGAGTGATATGTGCCTAAGTATGTTTAAAATGCAAAATGGACTACAAAAATAAATTTCATTATCACTCAAAAGGCTAGAAATAAAGATTTCTAATGATGGTTTAGGTTGATCATCGGTCGAGTTGCCAACTTTACCGATCCATGGCTGATAGCTTTTGTAAAATGCCATTTGGTCGAGTTTCCCAGTCAAAAAACTCGGTCTATGGATGAGATGGAGCAAACTTAAGTGTGGTTTGGCCAACTTTTCTCCCTCTCAACTAGACAAAAATTGACCAATTCACTCTCTAGCTCCCTCAAGCTCTTAACCCTAGCCATGACCATACTCTCCCTAGCCCTAGTTTGACCTTCCTAGACATCTTGCTCATCAACCCTAGGTGTTTGTTCGGTTTGTGGTGGTGTTTCCTATGTTTTTGACCTCTCAATCTTCTTATCCCGCCTCTATGGCTTCTAATAGGAGAAAGAGAGCCGCCCCCTCCGAAGCACCATCCTCCTTCTCCAACTCACACCTTATGCCCTTTGATGATACCTTCGTTGTCTCCAATGATTCTCTAAATAGGTACAAGGAGCTCCTTCCTAGGAGCCCCTTTCCTTTTGTGCCTTATTTGAGCCTCACCCACATAGACAAGAGGTCATTGATCAGGTTGTCGAGGTGTTGTATGACTACTACCTCTCTGCCCTAAGTGTTGAACGTGCATGCTATCACAATTCCATCACAAGCACCAAAGCCATTAACGAATTATATGCAAATTTACAATGGAATTATAACACTCTTGTACCCCCGCCAAATGCTCAAGTAGTTCTTACTCCCATAATTGTTGGGAAGAAATTCCAAGTCTCTGAGGATACCTTGAATATCTTTTTCTCTGGTACTGAGGTGACTGATTCATGGAGGAAGGATTTCCCTAAGTATTTTAACCTCCTAGACCCTGAAACCTTCTACAAGCAATATGATATCACTCTCCCTAACATACATGAATTCTTGAAGAAGCCTCAGTTTCTCTATAGGAATATGTCTACCCTTCCCTCCTCCACCTTAAACCTAAAGCACCGTATACTCAACCTGGTAGTCAACTACAATATTCATCCAAAGAAAAACCAAACTGAAATTGTAGAGAATACCACAGTGATTATGTTCTGTATTATGAAGAACATCGGAGTCAAGTGGTTTAGATATGTACTCCATCATATGACCTGCTTTGACTCTAGTAAGAACACCCGAGGAACCCACCCACCCTACCCAACTCTAATTTGTGGTCTTTTCTAGTCTGCCACTAGAAAATCTCTTTTTCATGACTTCAATTACAAACCTGCTAGAAAAGGAGTTTGCATTAGTGAGATCACAATTCAGAAGAGTGTGCCTACCCCTTCCTCTACTTCACCTAGAGCCTCCACCTCCACCCAGGCACATCCACCTCCTTAGCCATCCCGACCTGCCCATGCCTCATTTCATCTATCAAATGAAACCCTCATGGGTTACATAATGCATCAATAGGCATATAACTCAGGTTCAGGAGCATATGCATCATGATCTCTGTGCTATTATGTCTACCATGAACCTATCTTGTGCCCATCCTTACCCTACCTACCATCCCTACCTTGAAGGTGATTAGGCAACCTTTACATACAATCACTTTTACCCAGCCCCACCACCTACTGCTTCTGCTGCTACACCCTCTACTATTGGTGGATCTACCCCTTTTATGCTACTTCTCCCTGCTGGTCCTATATCTACCTTGCTTGCAAGACTTGGCACTTCTGATCCTACTTTTCCTCAAGCCCAAGAGTTGCATGACCTTGGTATGTCTTGGGCTGAGTAGAATGTTATGTGGCTCAGTTGTGGCTTTGGTCCTTCTGTCGATGAGGAGATGCCAGATCAGGATGATGAGGAAGCTACAACTGTTGATGAGGAGGCATCTGAGGATGATGGCAAGGATGGTTCAGATGGTTTTGATGATGTCTTTGTTGGTGGATCTGGTGATGATGGTGATGTTCTGCCTATGTTGCACCTTCAGATGATGATGAGAACTATGAGCCCGATGTCTCTGATGATGATCCTGATGCAGATGATGATGCCTTGGACATAGGTAGCCTAGACGTTTAGATGTTTTAGTTTTTAGACTATAGATATTGATCATATATATCTTTCTATACTATTTTGTACTAAAAACATCTGGGCACATTATCTGAGATGTACTATTTCTATCATCATGTTGGTTTTCATTTTTTTGGTTTGTAGTTGTTTTGAGGACCGACTTTCAGTGTTGTAATCTTAATCATATGTACACTTACTCTTTGATTGACTATATCTCATGAGTTGGTGCCATGTTTCCCATATTTTGGTTATGACTTAGATTTCTTATTTCTCTCTACACTACTACAGAACACTCCTTTGGCGTCGGTTGTTTAACCCCTTTTAGCGACGGTTCTCAAGTGACGCCTATGTGGGCACTGCTAAAGGTCGAACTCTTCGGCGTCAGTTTTATAACCGACGCCAAAAGGCTTCACGTCACTGAAAATGCGCCAGCAGGGCACCTATAGGCTTCGGTTATGTATAGTACGCCGACGCCAAAATGGTTCGCGCCACAAAAAGGGCACCATCTAGGACACTTTCTGCGTCAGTTTGCAACTAAAAAACTGTCGTGTTTAGTACTATAGCGTCAGTTTTATACTAATCACCGACGCTTTTACCCCCATAGTCGTGCATTCCTGCACGGTCGGGTTTTGTCACATTAGGCGGCGGTTTTATCCAATAACCGACGCTGTAAGCCTTTGATGATAGTTTTCTATAAATAACCGACGCCTATGTTTTAATTTTTTTTTCTTATCAGTTTTTAGGCCTACTGTGGCTGGTCAGTAGGATGAGAACCTACAGTTCAATTTTGAACTGCAGGTTTACGACATCCATTGATATCATCCAACAAACATGCCACAAACCTGCAAAATCAACAAATATACATATCACACGAGTAGATACATTCAGACATCAATTCAATTCTCACATTCACACATGTAGAAACATTCAAATACATGTATAACATTCATACATGTATACACATTCAAAAATATTCATTTACAAAATATCATTCAACATCTGCTTGTTCCCTGAGGGATGAATGTGCCTTGTTTTCTCTGCTCGTGCAGATACAATACATAAAGTGCAGCATGCACAAGTGCTTCAGATTCATATAATAACATGACAGACTAACACATATATAGTGCATAACAATAGCAGCGCTGAATTTACATACAACACTAGCTTAGTACATATATAGTGGGACGAAGGTGATGAGTTAATAGGAGGACAAACATATTTCACCACGAGTTAACATTGAAGAAGGTCTACTAACCTACACTGAGCTAAACAAGTTTATCAGTACTATCCTAAGACACAAGTACCGTTCATCCGGACAATGACAGTCATGGAAGCTTAGTGGCCACTGGCCAGTTGAACATGTAGTGGCCACTAAGCTGGTGGCCACTAAGCTTCCATGACCTTCATTGTCCCGACGAACGGTACTTGTGCCTTAGGCTAGTACTGATAAACTTGTTTAGCTCAGTGTAGGTTAGTAGACCTTCTTCAATGTTAACTCGTGGTGAAATCTGTTTGTCCTCCTGTTAACTCGTCACCTTAGTCCCACTATATATGTACTAAGATAGTGTTGTATGTAAATTCGGCACTGCAGTTGTTATGCACTATATATGTGTTAGTATGTCATGTTGTTATATGAATCTAAAACACTTGTGCGTGCTGTACTTTATGTATTGTATCTGTATCCTGCTTCTCTTCATTGTGGCTTCTTTTGCTGTTTCATGGCTTGCTGCCTATATATCTATATAACCTTAGTGTGGGATGCTTGCTCATTGAGCATTGCTGATAGCTTAGTTAGTTAACACATTGATTTGGTTAGTAACACTAAAGGTTAATCTTGAATAGGTGAATACATAAAAATGTATATTAATTAAATTGGGAGTGGCGCTTAATACCTTGAATTCATCTATTTTTCTTTGGGTAACAAACTCCTCCCAGTCTTTGGGGTCCAAGTAGTTCCATTGTTGTGTGGCTTCCTTCTTCCTATATTTATTTTTCAAAGAGAATACAAACAAAAATTATTAGTGTAGATTTAGTGAAATACTGGTCAATGTCTAGAATTGGAACATTTAGCTTCAATAAAAAATATAAACATGCATGCCTCTAAAATTGTGATCTTTTATCAATTAACAATCCTTCATTATGATCTCCGCGCACATATAAGTCATCATTAGCTTCAATATTTTGTGGAGTTGGAAACCCAACTGAGAATGGACTAGAGTCATCATACTTATCATAGTACTCTTCTTCATCTATAGGATCTTTAATGAACTGTCTTTTACCATGAAGAACAGCCGACCATTTATCATTTGCATGATCATCGATATAGAATATTTGTTTCGCCTGTGATGCCAATATGAATGGTTCACCCTTCTCGCCAATTTTTTCAAAGTTCACTAAAGTGAAACCCAATTCATCCACTATAACTCCTTTGGTGTTATCAACCCAATTACATTTAAAGAGAAGAATTCTAAAATCTATGTAGTCAAACTCCCATATGTCTTCAATGACACCGTAATATGACATTTTAGCTTCACGTGGACTCTTATCCTTTACACTTGCAAAATACATAGTCGACGCTTGAAGAGTGACCTCATTGTTTTGTAAAAAACTCTTATCATCTTGGCGCTTTTTGTAATATGTGAACCCATTAATGTCAAACCCTTCATAAGACATAACATTCAGTTTTGGTTTAAAGGTGAGGCATTTGATAGTTTCCGTAATATCATTTGGTGTTTGAGATAGTTGATGTAAGACTTTATCTTCAAACCACTTAGTAAAAGTCTTGTTATGCTCTCTAGCAAGTCACATTGAACTTGCTCGAGGATGTTGTCTCTTGTTGAAATTGGTATGTTCCTCGATATAAAGACTCACTTTGTCCATGCTGTGTAAAATATACAAGTGACCTTGTTCCAACTACTCATGGCTGATTACTTTCACTCGTGATCCCAAAATTCCTTTGCCCTCCTCAATATTCTTGTCATTAACAGGAGCGTTATTACCACTCAGAAAGTCATTGCAAAAATCCATAACCTCTCTTGCCACATAACCTTCAATAATACTCCCTTCAGGCCGATAATAGTTTCGAACATCACCTTTGAAAATGCTCATGTATCGTTCAAATGGATACATCCAATGCAAGAAAACTGGTCCCAACATTTTCACTTCCCTAGTCAAGTAGACAACAAGATGTACCATGACATCAAAGAACGAAGGAGGGAAATACATCTCAAGCTGACATAGGGTAAAAACCACTTCTCTTTGCAAATTATTGAGAGTATCAGGGTCAATAACTTTGCTGCATAGACTGTTAAAAAAGAAATGAAGTCTGGTGATTGCAAACCTTACATGCTTCGACATTATAGATCGAATTGCCATGGGCAATATTGGTTGCATTAGAGTGTGATAATCATGAGATTTAAGACCTATCAACTTCAGATCTTTCATTGATACCAATCTACGGATGTTGGATGAGTAACCCTGTGGTACCTTAACATTTACCAAGCATTCACAAAAAGTTTTCTTTTCCTTTCTAGACAACGTGTAACAAGCGGGAGGTAAGTATGTTCTATTATTACCCATTTCACGTAATTATGTTAATTATGACCTTATTCCCATTTCACGTAGGTCCAATCTGGATTTTATCCCATCTTTAGTCTTGCCTGGTATATTTAACAGAGTACCAATGACGCTATCACATACATTTTTCTCAACGTGCATTACATCGATACAATGCCTGACTGTCAAAGAACTCCAATAAGGAAGATCCCAAAATATTGACTTCTTATTGAATGAAGAATTGTCACTTCGTGTGGCCATACTACATTGTGATTTCTTACCAAATTCATTGACAATGTCTTTTACTCTTTTATAAACAACATCCCCTGGTATAGGTTTAGGTGCACTCCGTTCATCATTCCATCCCTTGAATGCTTTGAGCTTCCTACGATACAGATGGAATTTTGAAAGAAACCTTCGATGACCAAGATATACAGTCTTGCCACCATGTTTTAGTCTTATTGAATCAGTGTTTTCTTCACATATAGGACACGCTTTAGCTCCTTTGACACTATATCCAGACAAATTCCCATATGCTGGAAAGTCATTAATAGTGCAAAACAACATAGCATTCAAACGAAATGTCTCTCTTCCTAAAGCATCATAGGTCATCACACCTTCAGCCCAAAGTTTCTTTAAGTCATCAATCAGAGGTTCAAGATAAACATTGATATCATTTCCGAGTTGTTTAGGGCCCGATATCAACAACGACATGATAACATACTTATTTTTCATACACAACCAGGGAGGAAGATTGTATATAACAAGCATGACTGGCCAAGTGCTATATTGGCTGCTCAATGTCCTGTTCAGATTCATCCCATCTGTACAAAGCCCAAGTCTTAGATTCCTATCTTCTTCATCAAATTTGGGGTGCAATAGATCAATCTTCTTCCACTGTGGGGAATCAGATGCATGTCGTAGGATCCCATCATTATTTTTCTTAACATCTGCATGCCACCTCAAATTCTCCGCATCTTTCAGATTTGCAAACAAGCGTTGAAACTGTGATATTATAGGTAGATACCACATCACCTTGGCAGGAGAACCAGTTTTGGACTCCCCCGAAGTTGTCAATTTATACTGTGACGCACCACATTTTAGATAATCTTTCAAATCCACATAGTCCTTTTGAAATAATACACAATCATTTGGGCATGCGTGTATCTTCTTGGCCTCCATTCCCATTGGGCACAACAATTTCTTTACTCGATATGTTGAGATTGGCAGCTCGTTTCCTTCAGGAAGCATTTCTTTCAACAAAGTCAACAATGAAGTGAAGCTTTTGTCGCTCCATCTATTGTTAGATTTCAACTTATACAATCTCAACACAACGCTAAGCTTCGTAAACTTAGCACAGCCTGTGTATAACGGTATCTCAACATCATGCACAATGTTTCTAAAGATAGGAGGTGAATCGGTGTGCTCTACCCTACAACTATCCTGCATCACATCGACGATGTCTACTGGAACTGGTTCGTTGACATCTGCATCATCGGAGGCAATTTATTCTTCCACCCAAGCACTGCTATCGACATCCACTGGTTTCGAGTTTGAAATCTCTCCATGCCAGTGCCATTCTGTATAGCCTTGTACAATCCCGTTGCACATGACATGACTTTTAATTTCGTCACTAGTGCTGACTTTCAAGTTGTTACCGCAATGCCTACATGGACAGTAGAACCTATCTCCAGGTTCTTTCCTATGTTTCTCGGCAAATCTAATAAACTGATTAAGACCAGATATAAACTCTGGGGTGCAACGATTACGAATGGACATCCATGATCTATCCATTCTATGATCAAAGAGAAAACAAGTACATATTAGGACAATATTAGGGTCTACGATTAACAAATACATGTGATGTCATTCTTATATACAATAAATGTGTACCACCTATCCCATCCTTGAACACCTAATCTCTCTAGTAAGTGTATAATGTGTATTGGGTTTTCAAAAAAAATTCGGCAGCATTTCCCCGCTGTTCTCTAAGTACATATGTACTTAAAGAACAAATGGGGAAATACTACCAAAATTTTCTCAAAAACCCAATACACATTATAAACTTACATCCTAAGTGAGATTAGGTGTTCAAGAATAGTCCCAAACCGGGGACTATCCAAGATTTACTCCTAATGAGTAAATCTTGGGCGGGTTTCTAGGACAACAAACATAATAATAGATATGCACATGTTAGGGTTTCATCACAATTAATGTTAGGGTTTCATAACAATTGATGTTAGGGTTTCATCAATGTTAGGTTTAATCTAATAAAATCAAGTTTAAATCTTAAGTACATATGTACTAACATCAAAATTTATTGAATTAGGTCAAACATTAGGATTAGAAGCACAAATATATGCAAGCAAAAGATTTGTTCGTGTCCTAGGATTTACATAAAGCATTACATAAAGATTTGTTCATATCCTTACCAACAGCAAGCACGGTCGTGGCTGTGTTGGCCTATCATGGCTGTGTTGTCCAGCACGGCCGTGGTACGCCAACACAGCCACGACCGTGCTTCTTGTTGGTAACACTACTACAGAAATGCCTTTTAGCATCGGTTGTTTAACCCGCTTTGGCGTCGGTTTCTGAGCGACGCCTATGTGGGCGCCGCTAAAGGTCTAACACTTCGGCGTCGGTTTTTGAACCGACGCCTATTTAACTTAGAGGCGTCGGTTGTTTATAGAAAACCGATGCCAAAAGGGTTCGTGCCACAGAAAACACCGTCATCTAGGACACATTCTGCGTCGGTGTTTAATTGGTAACCGACGCAAAAAGTGTCCTAGATGACGCTGTTTTCTGTGGCCCGAACCCGTTTGGCGTCAGTGATCAACTAAACAACCGACGCCATACTTCAAGACGACACGGCCGTGCTTTCCTGCACGGCCGTGTTTAGTACTATAGGCCTCGGTTTTATATGAATAAGTGACGCCTTTTCCACCACGGCCGTGCTTTCCTGCACGGTCGAGTTGTTTGTAATATTAGGCATCGGTTTTTATCCAATAATCGACGTTGTAGGTCTTTGCTGACGGTTTTCTGTAAATAAATGACGCCTATATCTTTTTTTTTTCATATCAGTTTGTCGGCCTGCTGTGGCTGGTCAGCAGGATGAGAACCTGCAGTTCAGTTTTCTGAACTGCAGGTTTACGACATCCATTGATATCAGCCTACAAACAGGCCACAAACCTACAAAAGTCCCAAGGAAAATTTCACACAAGTAGATACATTCAGACATCAATTCAATTCTCACATTCACACATATAGAAACATTCAAATACATGTATTAACATTCAAAAATATTCATTTACAAAGTATCATTCATTATCGCTATCAACATCCCAATTATATCTTACAGTTGCCACTGCTTGTATGGCTTTTGCCCATTCTTCTCTTATTTCATTTAATGCTTCCATCGTATATGGAGCATGTATATTTTTTAAGCGTTTACCTATAGTGTTGTCAGTTTTAAACACCTGCAAAGAGAATGATGTATATATATAAGTAATAATATAAAAATAAGATTGATATATTTCATACTAACTAATGAGACTATATATAATACCTCATGTATGGTATCGATGTCCAATGCGGCATGTTTGATAATCATCTACATAAATCGCATCACATAGTATGCGCATGCCCAGCCATTGTCTTGTGTAGCGCACTATAAATTGAAACATACAAAATAATACAACTAAGCACAATTCACATCAATAATATATACATTGGAGTCGGGAACTTACTTGTACGTTCTGCCAATTTATTGGCTGGTTCTTTTTCCTTGGGACTGTTCCTCCAACCTTTTTGAATGCATCTAAACCCCTATATGTTAATATAACACAGTAAATTACATAAGTAAATAGTAATGTAATAACATATGTTAACATATACAAAAATGAAATATTTCTCACCAGAATAATGGCATTCTCATTACGTGTCCAATTTTAGTGTTTAATGTACTTCTCACGGGATCTAGATAATAAATAGTGAACGTCTCGAGGACAATAACTAGTAACTCCCAATGTCTACCGCTAGAGGTAAAAAGTTAACAATTAATAACTCAAAATGCACAATAAAAATGGAATTTTCTTATGTCCAAATTATAAATAAAGTAAACTTACTTGACATTGAATGGAGCTATTATTATCTTCTTGTTTTGCTGACCGAAAATTTTAAAAGCATCTATACAGTATTGTTGAACACTATCAGGGTCTTTAGCTACCATACTAATCAATGATGGAATCAAAAATCCCACATGATCAAATGCAAATTGTTTGCAGTGATCCTCGAATAAGTAGCTTCAAAACATGTATTACGTATGCATTAATATATAAGAAACCATATCACCGGATCTTACACAAGGTATATGGATGTATAAACAAGATCTCACCTTATCCATGTCTCTATCATTGATGTATTCAGCCAATCATACATAAACAACTCAATAATATCTTGTATAAATAAAGAGCTATCGTATGATTGACCTGCATAATCTACATCTAAAGAAAAAATTATCGGGCAATGTATATTATGTGCCCGTAGCCAACATGCCATTCCCCTACAAGCAGGACCTAACGGGTATGTTAGGTCAGTTGGAACCCAAGTTGGTAATGCGGGAAGTGGAGGTGGAGGCCTAGGTGCTCCTGGTGTCTTCTTTTTAACATGTATATATAATTTCAGATCAGTTGACATCATATATACACATTAACAGTCTAAATCAATGTAAATTTATCTTACAATTTCAGTAGTATAGACGACATCTGCTTTGGGCCACAATATGACCCCACCTTCTACCTCAGCAAGTGTATCAATATCCGGGTGGGGATATGGCAATGTAGCTTCCCTCCAATCGGGTAACACACGTAATGGGCCCACACGAACATAGTCCTATGGCATTGGAGTCCCGTGAAACCTTTCCCCAGGAAGGGAGGGGTAAGCATGTACCTCTGCAACAACATAGTCTTGTATTCTTAAGCGGCATGGCTTCAATGCCTACAAATTTACGTAAAGAATGTTATACATATATACATATCATCTTGAAAACATATCATCTTGAAAAGACTAGCTACAATGTCATAAACAATACTTACAATAGACGTGTTAGGCGATGGGTCTCCAGGATTACTCACAGTCTGTGCATCAGGAGAAGAGTGGGTCGCCATAGGCTGATTGGAAGCCTGAGATGCCTGGCACCGCAACAATTCTTCCTTGACCTTCTCAGCAACTACGTCGTTGACCTTCTTAGCAACTATATCCTCGACTCTCTTATTCTCCTATACATGGATAAAAGAAACATTAGCTTCTTATTATTGAACTTCCTTTTGCAGGAACATTCTAAAAAAGAATAGGTTACCTCTTCTTGAGAAAGTCCCGCTCTGGGTTTGCGGTGGGATGACCCAAAGAATGCTTTGATGCCCACATCAGCGCCTGCACCCCTAACACGTCCAGGATGCTCTGGGTTACCCAGAGCAACTGTCAATTCATCCCTTGTGCCCTGAGGGATGAACGTGCCTTGTTTCCTCTGCTCGTACAACTCCCGCTAATCACCATCAACAGAAATTGGTAAGTTAACACCACAAATAATCAATATTCAAACGATTTCTCTAAGAGTTGTATTTTACCATTTTCGCAGCCGCCTCAGCAGTTACGGGCTTCTTTATTTCACCCTTCTTATTTTGCCTCCCAGCTATCCAGATATCGTGGCGAGGCATGGGTGTGGCAGACTCCTGAGTAGGAGCAGACTCTTGAGTAGCCGCAGACTCTGTCTGTAGTCTTTGGTGAATGCTTGCATAGCCTTTTGGACCCATAGTGTGGTCATGCACATTCAGTGCACGCCTTGCTTTTTGTGCGTCACTGAGGGCCTATTTAGTATGCACATTAATGATTTGGTTAGTAGCACTAAATGTTAATCTTGAATAGGTGAATATAATGTATATTAATTAAATTGGGAGTGACGCCTAATACCTTGAATTCTTCAGATTTTCTTGAAGCAACAAAATTGTCCCAATCTTCTTTGTCCAAGAAGTTCCATTGTTCAAGGGCTGACTTCTTCTTCTTATCACCCTCAATTATGTATTCTCTGTTCAGATTTGTCCTATAATTCCTAATCATCTTTCCAGCGCGTTGCATCACACTTTTACGATGCAACTTCTCATCCAATGCAAACAGATTCTGTGAAATAGAAATGTTATTAACTAGTATCCAAAATATAATTGCAAATAATAGAATTTGTAATCTACAAAATAGAATTGCAAATAATAATAACTAACGCATAAATCCTTCCATATCAAGTCTTTTTTCCCCTGAGGAACTTTATGCCAATTATCATACTTAACACCATAATGGCTCCGAGTGGTACACCCAAGATAGTTTACAAAATTATTGCGGTTCACTCCAATTGCATTTCCTCCATTATCAAACTCCACAACCAATTTGGATCCACTGCCCCTTAGCGCTATTAACTTCTTGAACAGAGTGATGCCCCTTTTCTTGTTAAGTGTTTGGTGCTACGCATCAAGTTGCTCCAGTGCTTCAGTGAGTACATGTGCATCATCAACCTAAAATTTGACAAAAATAAACACACTGAATTAGCCCAATATAGAAATTTAGGATATATGACATAACTAGAAGATAATGAATTTTATAGAAATATAGGATATGTTTTTAGAACTTACATTGGTATCCTCACCATGCTCGTCATGGACAGCATGCTCATCATGGACTTCATGCTCATCATGGACATCATGCTCATCATGGTCAGCCATCTGAAAATGTCATTAGCATTTGTATTAACTAGAAAAAGGCAAACATTTAGCATTTGTATAAACATACATGTCTCTAAAATTGTGATCTTTTATCAATTAACAATCCTTCATTGTGATCTCCACGCACATATAAGTCATCATTAGCTTCAATATTTTGTGGAGTTGGCAACCCAACTGAGAATGGACTGGAGTCATCATACTTATCATAGTACTCTTCTTCATCTATAGGATCTTCAATGAACTGTCTTTTACCATGAAGAGCAACCGACCATTTATCATTTGCAGGATCATCGATATAGAATATTTGTTTCGCCTGTGATGCCAATATGAATGGTTCACCCTTCTCGCCAATCTTTTCAAAGTTCACCAAAGTGAAACCCAATTCATCCACTATAACTCCTTCGGTGTTATCAACCCAATTACATTTAAAGAGCGGAATTTTGAAATCTATGTAGTCAAACTCCCAAATGTCTTCAATGACACCGTAATATGACATTTTAGCTTCACGTGGACTCTTATCCTTTGCACTTGCAAAGTACATAGTCGACGCTTGAAGAGTGACCCCACTATTTTGGACGACACTCTTATCATCTTGGCGCTTTGTGTAATATGTGAATCCATTAATGTCAAACCCTTCATAAGACATAACATTCAGTTTTGGTTTAAAGGCGAGGCATTTGATAGTTTCTGTAATATCATTTGGTGTTTGAGATAGTTAATGTAAGACTTTATCTTCAAACCACTTAGTAAAAGTCTTATTATGCTCTCTAGCAAGCCACATTGAACTTGCTCGAGGATGTTGTCTCTTTATGAAATTGGTATGTTCCTCGATATAAACACTCACTTCGTCCATATTGTGTAAAATATACAAGTGAGCTTGTTCCAACTGCTCACGGCTGATTACTTTCACCCATGATCCCAAAATTCCTTTGCCCTCCTCAATATTCTTGTCATTATCAGGAGTGTCATTACCACTGAGAAAGTCATTGCAAAAATCCATAACCTCTCTCGCCACATAACCTTCAATAATACTCCCTTCAAGCCGATAACGGTTTCGAACATCACCTTTAAAAATGCTCATATATCGTTCAAAGGGATACATCCAATGCAAGAAAACTGGTCCTAACATTTTCACTTCCCTAGTCAAGTGGACAACAAGATGTACCATGATATCAAAGAACGAAGGAGGGAAATACATCTCAAGCTGACATAGGGTAACAACCACTTCTCTTTGCAAATTATCGAGAGTATCAGGGTCAATAACTTTGCTGCATAGACTGTTGAAAAAGAAACAAAGTCTGGTAATTGCAAACCTTACATGCTTCGGCAATATAGATCAAATTGCCACAGGCAATATTTGTTGCATTAGAGTGTGACAATCATGAGATTTAAGACCTATCAACTTCAGATCTTTCATTGATACCAATCTACGGATGTTGGATGAGTAACCATGTGGCACCTTAACATTTACCAAGCATTCACAAAAAGTTTTCTTCTCCTTTCTAGACAACGTGTAACAAGCGGGAGGTAAGTATGTTCTTTTATTACCCATTTCACGTAATTCTGTTACTTCTGACCTTATTCCCATTTCACGTAGGTCCAGTCTGGATTTTATCCCATCATTAGTCTTACCTGGTATATTTAACAGAGTACCAATGATGCTATCACATACATTTTTCTCAACGTGCATTACATCGATACAATGCCTGACTGTCAAAGAACTCCAATAAGGAAGATCCCAAAATATTGACTTCTTCTTGAATGAAGAATTGTCACTCCGTGTGGCCATACTACATTGTGAACCAATGTTGTCATAGGATCCCATCATTATTTTTCTTAACATCTGCATGCCACCTCAAATTCTTCGCATCTTTCGGATTTGCAAACAAGCGTTGAAACCGTGATATTATAGGTAGATACCACAACACCTTGGCAGGAGAACCAGTTTTGGACTCCCCCGAAGTCATCAATTTATACCGTGACGCACCACATTTTGGACAATCTTTCAAATCTACGTAGTCCTTTTGAAATAATACACAATCATTCGGGCATGCGTGTATCTTCTTGGCCTCCATTCCCATTGGGCACAACATTTTCTTTACCTGGTATGTTGAGATTGGCAGCTCGTTTCCTTCAGGAAGCATTTCTTTCAACAAAGTCAACAATGAAGTGAAGCGTTTGTCGCTCCATCTATTGTTAGCTTTCAACTTATACAATCTCAACACAGTGCTAAGCTTTGTAAACTTAGCACAACCTGTGTATAACGGTATCTCAGCATCATGCACAATGTTTCTAAAGATAGGAGGTGGATCGGTGTGCTCTACCCTACAACTATCCAGCATCGCATCAACGATGTCTGCTGGAACTGGTTCGTTCACATTTACGTCATCGGAGGCAATTTCTTCTTCCACCCAAGCACTGCTATCGACATCTACTAGTTTTGATTTTGAAATCTCTCCATGCCAGTGGCATTCTGTATAGCCTTGTACAATCCCGTTGCACATGACATGACTTTTGATTTCCTCACCAGTGTTGACTTTCAAGTTGTTACCGCAATGCCTACATGGACAGTAGAACCTATCTGTAGGTTTTTTCCTATGTTCCTCGGCAAATCTAATAAACTGATCAAGACCAGATATAAACTCTGGGGTGCAACGATTACGAATGGACATCCATGATCTATCCATTCTATGATCAGAGAAAATAAGTATATATTAGGAAACGATTAGGGTATACACTTACATCCTAAGTGTATAATGTGATGTCATTATTATATATAATAAATGTGTACCACCTATCCCATCCTTGAACACCTAATCTCACTAGTAAGTGTATAATGTGTATTGGGTTTTCAAGAAAAATTTGGCAGCATTTCCCCGCTGTTCTCTAAGTACATATGTACTTAGAGAACAAACGGGGAAATGCTACTGAAATTTTCTCGAAAACTCAATACACATTATACACTTACATCCTAAGTGAGATTAGGTGTTCAAGAATAGTCCCAAACCGGGGACTATCCAAGATTTACTCCTAATGAGTCAATCTTGGACGGGTTTCTAGGCCAACAAACACATTTGATGTCATTCTTATATATAATAAATGTGTACCACCTATCCCATCCTTGAACACCTAATCTCACTAGTAAGTGTATAATGTGTATTGGGTTTTCAAGAAAATTTCGGCAGCATTTCCCCTCTGTTCTCTAAGTACATATGTACTTAGAGAACAAACAGGGAAATGCTACCGAAAGTTTCTGGAAAACCCAATACACATTATAAACTTACATCCTAAGTGAGATTAGGTGTTCAAGAACAGTCCCAAACTGGGGACTATCCCAGATTTACTCCTAATGAGTAAATCTTGGATGGGTTTCTAGGCCAACAAACACATTTGATGTCATTCTTATATATAATAAATGTATACCACCTATCCCATCCTTGAACACCTAATCTCACTAGTAAGTGTATAATGTTTATTGGGTTTTCAAGAAAATTTCGGCAACATTTCCCCGCTATTCTCTAAGTACATATGTACTTAGAGAACAAACGGGGAAATGCTACCGAAATTTTCTCAAAAACCCAATACACATTATACACTTACATCCTAAGTGAGATTAGGTGTTCAAGAACAGTCCCAAACCGGGGACTATCCAAGATTTACTCCTAATGAGTCAATCTTGGATGGGTTTCTAGGCCAACAAACACAATAATAGATATGTACATGTTAGAGTTTCATCACAATTAATGTTAGGGTTTCATCACAATTGATGTTAGGGTTTCATCAATGTTAGGTTTAATCAAATCAAATTAGGATGCTAGAATATACAAGTTTAAATCTTATTTCAACATGCATCAAAATTTACTGAATTAAGTCAAACATTAGGATTAGAAGCACAAATATATGCAAGCAAAAAATTTGTTCATATCCTAGGATTTACATAAAACATTACATGAAAATTTGTTCATATCCTTACCAACAGCAAGCACGGCCGTGGCTGTGTTGGCCTACCACGGCCGTGTTGTCCAGCACGGCCATGGTAGGCCAACACAGCCATGGTCGTGCTTGCTGCATGTTGGTAAATAACTAGGGAGAAGGAGAGGTAGCGCTACCTGGAGCTAGTGTGGAGAGGACCACCGGCGGCAACAGCGTGTGGAGGAGCTAGAGTAGCAGTGGCAGTGACAACAACAAACGACCGGGGGAGGGCGGCGGGCAGAAGCAACTGACGGTCGGAGAAGCAGCAGGCGCCGGCCGGAGAAGCTCCAGGAGAAGAAGCAATAGCGGCGGGCGGCGGGCAGCGGCGCCGGTGAGCAGAAGTGAACCAGAGCAGCGGCGGCGAGCAGCAGCAACCGACGATGGGTGATTTTGGGAGAACGGCGGCGAGCAGCAGCACAGAAGAGAAGTCGTGATGAAACAGGAAGAAAGGGGGGAAGAGTCGGGTATCGAGTCTATTAAGTTGATCAACGGCGTCGGTTATCTACACAACCGACGCCTATTATGCTTTAGCGTCGATTAATAGTAAAACACCGACACCCAAATAGAAAACTTTTACCCTAAATTATTTGGCGGGAACCATTATCAGCGTCAGTTATCCAAGGATAACCGACACCTAAAGTGGAACTTTTCGCGCAAAATTTCATTTTAAATAGGCGTCGGTTAATAGTTAAAACACCGACGCTGTATGTGGCCCAAAATTTTTTCGTCCGAAAATTGGATTTCGCGGGTGCTTTTAGGCGTCAGTCGGTTATAGTCAGCCGACGCTGAATACAAAGCGGTACCAGTGTCTGGCTGGTATTCGAATATAGACATCAGTTTGCCTACATAACCGACGCCTGATATTATAGGCGTCAGTTTTCCTTAATAACCGACGCCCAGAAAAGCGACACTGAACGCTATTTCTGTAGTAGTGTAAGGAGCTAGGGAGAAGGAAGCAAAGCAGCTAGGGCTACCTGGAGCTAGCGTGGAGAAGAGCAGCGGCGAGCGGCGGAAGCAGTAGTGGTGAGCAGGCGAAGAGAAGAGCAGAGTGGCACTCGTAGTGGAACCAGGAGACGAGCAGAGCAGCAGTGGCGGTGAGCGGCGGAAGCAGCAGAAAGGGGACGCGGTGGCGAGCAGAGGCGCACCAGCAGCAGCGGCGACGAGCAGCAGCGGGGGTCGTCGGCGGTTTTAGGTGAGAGCGGCGAGCATAGGAAAATTATCGCGATGAAAGGGGGAAGAGCCGGGTGATCGGGTCTATTAAGTTGGTCAACAACGTCGGTTGATAGTAAAAAATCGACGTCCAATTAGACAATCTTTGCCCTAAATTATTTGGCGGGAACCATTATCAGCGTCGGTTATCCGAGGATAACCGACACCGAAAGTGGAACTTTTCACGCAAATTTTCATCTTAAATAGGCGTCGGTGAATAGTTAAAAAACTGACGCTGATATGTGACACAAATGTTTTTGCTCAAAAATTGGATTTTGCAGGTGATTTTAGGCGTCGATGTTTTATACCCAGCCGATGCTGAATACAAAGTGGTACCCGTGTCTGGCTGGGCTTCGAATATAGACATCGGTTTTCCTAAATAACTATCGTCGAATAGTATAAGCGTCAGATTACCTAAATAACCGATGCCCAGAAAATTGACACTGAATGTTGTTTCTGTAGTAGTGATCGTTTCTATTTGATGTATGCTATGAGGTTGCATGTTTTATCTTGTGGATGTATGTTTTGGTTGTGCTTGGAGAAGACCTATTTTTCTGCTCTTCTACCCCCTTCTTTTTTTATAATGCCAAAATGGGGAGATAAATTCAATCCTTTGAAACTCAACTATATTACTTTTATTGCCTATGTGATCATTTTCTTATTCAATATATGCTTTATCTGTGACTTGTTAAAGGACCATATAGTATATATTGGTTTGTGTAGAAAGACTAACTATGTAGCTAAGATTAAGCATCAATTGAGGGGGATCAATTCACATTGTTAAAATCATGAATCCCCCTGAAATTCACAAGGCTAAACTATAAATTTACATATCCTTTTCAATATGATTGAGGAATGGTTTGTCATTGTCAAAAAGTGGGAGAATGCTAACTTGAGAGTTATACATTGTCCATATTTTGATAATGACTTAATCATTCCATTCATATGCATCTAATATGTTTGTTTAAGATTGATTTCAGGCTTTAGGTACATGAAAAGGATCAAATTACACAATCCCTAGCTTGTCCAAGTTCAAGTCAAAAGCAATGCAAGTGTGCAATTTGGGAAATCACTCCAAATCACCTTAGATTAATTTTTTAATCACTTGTATTGATGATATGACTTGTAATTAAGATGAGATAAAACAAGGACACTTAATTCCAATGTTTGGTCACTCAAAAGTCATTTTGGAAAATTTGTCACAACAACTTTATCAGTCGAGTTTGAAACTCAATCGATCCAATGATGGATTTTCTAAAATCATCAATCGGTCGAGTTATACACTCACATAACTCGACCGACCGACTCACTGACCAAAATTGATTTTGACTCATCGGTCAAGTTTCTCATAACAATCTTGACCTATAGTTTGAAAATTAGCTTTTTCAGTTAGTGGATCGGTCGAGTTATCTTTATTGAAACTCGACTAAATGTACTATATGAAAAATGCTGAAAAAGTGATTCCAACTATTGGAGAGTTGTTAGAAATGAAAATAGATCTGTTTCAAGTTGTAAAACAACTATTTGTTATTCTTAAGTGACCCCACACTCAAAGGAACACCCCCATCTATAAATAGGACCCCTTAGAGTTCATTCCAAGTTTGCTCGTTCATGCTATCCTTGTTCCTTGCTATAGTTGAGTGTGTTAGAACCCTTTGAGACCCTTTCTATCTCTCATTTACAAAGCATTTTGTGATTATGAGTGAGTTAGGCCTGTTGTAAGAGAGCTACCTCCATGTGCTTGTAAATCTCTCATTCCTTCCATCTTCCCAATCCTATTTCTCAAAGATGAAAGGTTGAAGTGAGCTTCTCTGAGTGAAGGTGAAGCTACTGGTCTTGTTATGACCCATTTCAAAGTTAATCAATAAGTACCATGATTAGTCCATAATTAAGTTAATTGAGATAAGTTAAGTGCTCATGTGATGGTTAGTGCATCATCAAGTTGATTAAGTTGAATTAAATACACAAGACACAATTAGTGCATAATTAAGGTGATTTAGGTTCAGTTAAATGTCGAGATGCAATTAGTTCTTTGATCAAGTGAGACAGTCTATTTGGCATGAGTATTCGCTTTGAGTTTGTAGTGGATTCCGTGCTTGACATTTTGCAAGAAAAATTAGTTGAATCGGACCTCTGAGGCGATACTTATACCATTTTTAGTTTCCTTGGACTATTTCTGCAATTTTTCCATTATTAGGTAATAAACCTTTTTCTTTTCCTTTTCTTCTTTCTCGCTTATCCCTTCCCCTTTTTCACCCGATGGAATGGAGAAAGGCGGCGCCCAGACCAAGCTGAGCGGCCGCAGCAGAGGGGGAGCCAGAGGGCGGATTTTGGGCTCCTGCTTCGATCCAGCGGCCGACTTGTTTATTTCTTCTCTTTCTTTCTTCCTTGCTCCAGTCCGCAGCCCCAACCAGCTCTTGCGGCGCCGTCCAGTAGAGCAGCATCGGCGGCCTGAAGTAGCACAGCAGAAGGAGGTGAACGACACGCCGATTTTCTCGAGCCCTAGCTTGATTCAGCGACGCCATCTCTTCCCCTTCCTTCCTACCTCCTCCTCCACGCCCTAGTTCCACTCATCCAACAGGGGCGGCCAACATACAGAGCTGCGGCTAGTAGCTGCGACCAATGGCTGGGAGCCCTCCTAGGCGTAACCAACACTCTGGAGTCGACCACCTCAAGCTCGGCCATCGCCGCCGACCGATGCAACCCTCGTTTCCAACTTGGTACCTTCGGGTGTAGGTGAAACCACCATTTCTCAACACGACACCTCTACAGATCTGCTGAAGAGTCGATTCCTCTCATCAGCTGCTCCAAATGCACAGATCCGACACCGCGGTCTGGTGCCCTCGCTCTTTGGCGCTGGCCGCCTTGATGCGGTGAAGGAGAGATGGCCAGTGTCCCCTCGCCTCACCACTATGGCAACCTTGAGATGTTGCACGTGGTGCGCCTCTTCTTACTATGACGGACTTTAAGTTGTTCAATAGGACGACCATGGTGAAATCTGATAGTAAAGACTAAAGACCCATCTATGGCCAACAGGCTTGCGGTCAGTAGGAGGGATCCTAGGTGTGACTTTCTTGAAGTGTAGAAATTTCGTCATCGACGGCAGTTTCCATCCAAGATGTGGCAGGGCCTCATCAACAGATTTTGTTTGCAGCTGCAAAGAGCCACCCTCTTCTCTCTGATAAGAGTGATTGCCTAATGGTATCCTGTGATGCTGTGCTGCTCACTTTATCCTCTACTACTACTCCATTCCGAATGCTCATTCGTATGCACTGGCATCTCTACTGCGCTGCTCCTGCTTCTATCTGGTTGGTGATAGGTTCTTCAGTGTGCAAACATGCTGCCCGACAACTGAGATTGGCCCTGAAAACTGGTCCTTAGACGCAATTCCGAACGAACCCGGACAGTTCGAAACACAGTGAGTAGGGTTTCATTTATTTATCATTAATAAACTCAGGCATTTGAATATTTTCTGTTTTGTGCGCGAACTACGCTGATAACAGGCATTATCAGGCGTCGGGCAGCGTTTGGCGTCGCCCGACCTTTTTAGTTCATAAAATGCTTCTAGACACTGTTATATGATTAAATTTAGCATTTGAACATTATGGATTGAATCAGTAGATTTATATGGTTCATTGGAACCTAAATTGCTCATTTGAATGTTGAAATTAGAAATTCATGTCTGAAAATGGTATGATTTGGGTATGAACCCAGACAATGAAGATTTCTGATAAATTATCAGATGTACGATTTCAAAGTTGATATGAATAAATAGAATATGCATTAAAACCCTAATTGCATATATCTTTTGACGTTAATATGTGTAAATTGATATTTACATGAAATGGCACATTTCTCTGAAATATTACCAGAAATTCTCAAGTATTGTTATTAAATTGTATTGTGATATGTAATTAACTCTTAATTGAGTTAAGTGATGCACAAACCAGGATTTGGGTTAATGTGCACGTTTTTTCGAGAATTTTAGAGAATTGATAATAGTTGAGTATGATTCTCATATGTGAAGTAAATTTCTTTAATTTGTGCAATAAGATGTTCAATTGTGTAAATTTGCCATGTATGTGCCAAATTGAAATAAGTTGGGTTATTTATGCATTTCTAATTTGTCTGAATGCATGGTATGAGAATTTCTCAGAAATTACAATGATTTGAAATATATTGCTCTGTCAGTTTAGAATGACAGTGTATTGTGATCTGATATGAAATCAGTAAATGTGATATTACTGTTTAAGTGTTTATATGTTAACCAGTTAATAGACTTAGATGCCCTGACACCGTAGAACCCCTTTTGGAGGTATGTGCCTTAGGGGTGAAACGACCTACCTAGCGTGAGTCTAGATGGTCGGTGGCTCGTGTTCAACAATAATCCGTGCGTGTGTCACGGTGGCACGAGGACAGAGAGGCAGTGTTCAACAATAATCCATGCGTGTGTCACGGTGGCACTGGAGTAAATAGGGGTTATTCAACAATAATCCGTGCGTGTGTCACGGTGGTAACCCAGACTCTCCGCCTGTGTGCTTAGGTTAGAGGAGGAGTCTAGAGTACACTCTTTGAGAGTGCAGTGAGGCCCTTGAGCGCCTGAGAGTCCTGACACAGACCAAGACAGCAGTCAGACTTAGCATTTCCCGGGTGTGTCGCTAAGTCTTGTACGGTGGGTTCGTAGTTCGCTATGAGACTTTATATGCAGAGTACACTGCATATGATCAGGGCATAAGTTAAAAGATGATTACTTAGAATTAAGGTAGATTAATATGAAACTTGTGTATGTTCAGATTTAGAATTTATAATACTTGTTCTTTAAATGTTCATTATACTTTTCTGTGATAATTGCACTGTTTAATTAGAACTTCTCAGTTTGTTATTTTATTCACATATTCCTGTTAAAGGTAAAATACGGAGTTGTTTAGTGATAGCTAAATGAAATGCTATTCACTGAGCGAGTAGGCTCATACCTCTACTCAAAACATTTTCAGGTCATCATCAGCAGCAGGAAATCTGAAGGATCCTTTCATCCTAACGCTTAGTCTGTAGAAGGTATACGTAGTTAGTAGTTAGAGGTCTCTTAGTCCTTTCCCCTCGGTCCTTGGGACATGGTGTGGGTGAGAGAGAGTGTGTATGTGGAATGTGTATAAAGATGTAAATTAACTGTTATGTTTACTTTCTGTTAAACAATGTTACATGTTGTAAACTCTGTTTATGTTCTCTAGCCAGTTTAATTGAAATGCTTCCGCAATAGTTTATTATGTTTAGTTTACAGCTATAATCCGGATATCATTACGAGGTTTTAAAAAGAAAAGGTTCTCAGTGCTTTGTTATGTGATAATCCCTCCGTCGCGCCCTAATCTCGTGATTAGTGGTTAGTGTGAGATCGGGGTGTGACAACTTGGTATCAGAGCATAGGTTGAGTACATAGTTACTCTAAGTCAATGTCAGGGGACGATAAGAGACCAATAGTATTAGGATTTATGTGTCTTCCTTCTAACTGCAATTTTATAACAGGAAGTGTTCTGTTATAGTATTGCAGATGGCAGGAAGAGGACGTGGTCACGAGAATCAAGTTGAGAGTTTAAGCTGAGTCATCAGGGATCATTAGGATCAAAAGATAGAGTTATAATTAAGATGGATAAGAAATGATGTGTCTTTAGCTCTGGGAGATCTGAGTGTTTGGATACCCTGGCCAGGTGTTTGAATATTTAGATTGACTAGTATCAAGCTACTCTGTCTATTCTTCTCTGGATGCCCTGGCCAGGTATGCAGAGGAAGGATAGGCTAGAGAGAAACCCTAGAAATTTTATGGTTAAGAAACTAAAAATTTATATAAGAATAAGAGATTAAATATAAGATGTGATACAATTCTTGTTTTATATTGCTTATTTGATTGAAAATTCACTAGAAATGCTCTTATATGCATGAATTTAGATTTTCAGTTTATAGAATAAATATGATTCTTTTATGTTGTTGTGTGTCATGAAATGATTTATTTATTGTTTATATTCTTTGTATTAAGTAGACCAAAAGTTATGTTTAAATGAGTTTTCCCTAAGTGGGTATTATTTCCACATGTTTGAGATTAATAGGGGTTGATTAATCCTAAGGTAGCTCTTGGCTTCAGGACTATAGGTTCAGCCTGGTCCGGCTGGTAGGATGCGTTACTGGGATCTAATGACTCCTATTAAAATATTATAAGAATAAAATCTGGATAAATTAGACACACATTATGGTGAGAATGTATTTTTATGTACTTCAAGGCAAAGGGAAAATAGAAGAAAAGAGTTGAATATACAATAAGTATATAAGAATAAAGAGTCTTATGTAAATCATAAGAACAGGACGAGAAACCTAGTTGAATCAAAAAAAATGTTAGAAATGATGACTTTGATTAAGGAACGAGAATTACATGACATAATTGAGAGTATGGAATGTATATCTTTACTATGAAGTTTAATACATTCATACATACTGCCTTTGAATTCTGAGTCTCGATAGACTAACTAACTTGTTTCTAAAATAAGGAACAAACGCGTAATTTAGAAATTGAATGCATCATATATGTTGCATAACTACCAAGGTAGAGATGTTTAAATGAATGAAATAATGGCACACAATACGATGATAAAACCCTAGCGGGGAAAATTCAGAATGTAATTTATCTGAATGTCCAAGTTAGAGAAAGAAAATTCCAGTGATAAGATAAGGAAGACTTAAAAAAAAATTATGAGATCCAAGTTTGGATTTCAAACTAAGGAAGCAAAGTCACATCACAATAACGCTATGCTATTGATAATGATTAAACCATAGAATGTTTAGAGTTGTAATAGTTCAAGGGATATCACTAGTAATTTGACCTTGAATACTGTATCTCTATAAAACAAAATCATGAGATTTGCTTAATGAAAGGTAAGCTAGCACTGATAGTGATCCAGGGTTTAAAGGTCGTTAATCTGAAAGGTAGATAAACAATATGAAATGATTCGGAGAAAAGAGTAAGATATAAATTTGAAATGTAATAAGTAAGTAGTATAGAATGAGGAGTATTACCCGATACATGATCTGAAGTTAGCTGCTGTAGTTCATGCTCTTAAAATATGGCGTCACTATCTTTATGATGTGATGATAGATTATCACCCTACAAAGGTGAATGTGGTAGCTGATACTCTGAGCAGGAAGTTAAGTTCAACATCAGATGTATTCTCTATGGCATGTTTCAAGAGAGACCTGCTAATAGAGATGCAGAATTTGAACTTAGATTTAGGGGTGACAGAGTAGAGTGGTTGATTTGCACAGATGCAACTCAAACCTATTTTTTTTTATCAGATCAAGGAACTACAGTAGGGTGACAGTGAGTTGCAGTAGATCATGCATGACATGACAAGGGAAAAAGACCAGAGTTCAGGTTTTCAGATGATGGTTTGTTGTATCCACATGATAGGTTGTGTACCTCGAGACAGTGATTTGAAAGAAAAGATTCTTGAGGAAGCACATGCATCAATGTACGCTATGCATCTTGGCAACACTAAGATGTATATGAATCTCAAGGAGTTGTATTGGTGGCCTAGTATGAAAAGGATGTAGATGAGTACATGGCTAGGTGCAGGGTGTGTCAGTAGGTTAAGACTGAGCACCAGAAACCTGTAGGTACATTGTAATCTCTTCCTATACCAGAATGGAAGTGGGAACATATCACAATGGATTTTGTGATAGGGTTGCCCAGGACACCTAGAGGTTGTAACTCGATATGAATGATTGTGGATAGATTAATTTAGTCTGCTCACTTTCTTCATATTAAGTTAACCTTTGATGTCCCAATGTTGGCTAAGATATTCGTGGATGAGATAGTCAGGTTGCATGGTATTCCAGTTTCAACTATATCGGATAGAGATCCTAAATTCACAATCAGGTTTTCAGAATCAGTTGCATTGTGATTTGGGCACAAAGTTGAGATTCAACACAACTTTTCACCCGTAGACGGATGGTCAGTCATAAGGGACCATTCAAACTCTTGAGGACATGTTGAGAGCAGTTGATAGTTGCATATGATAGACAGAAGAGCTATGTTGAGAAGAGGTGTTGACCTCTTGAGTTTGCGGTTGGTGGTGAAGTGTATCTAAAAGTTTCACCATGGAAAGGAGTGTTGAGGTTTGGCAAGAGAGGCACACTGACTCGTAGATTTATGGTTCCATATCCTATCATTGAGAGGATTGGACCTATAGCCTATAAGTTAGATTTGCCATCCGAGTTGGCTAATCTACATGATGTATTTCATGTATTGATGTTGAAGAAATGTTATCCTGGTATAGAGAGGATAGTGGATCCAGAACCTACACAGCTGAGAACAGATGTGTCCTACGTTGAAGGACCAATACAGATAGTTGATCAGAGGATCAAGAAACTCAAGAATCACGAGATACCATTAGTGGAAGTTTTGTGAGGAATCAAAAATTTAGAGGAAACCACTTGGGAGCTTGAGTCAGAGATGTGTAACAAGTTTCCTTTTCTCTTTTAGGAATTTCGGGACGAAATTCTTATAAGGGAGGGAGATTGTTATGACCCGTTTCAAAGTTAACCAATAAGTACCATGATTAGTCCATAATTAAGTTAATTGAGATAAGTTAAGTGCTCATGTGATGGTTAGTGCATCATCAAGTTGATTAAGTTGAATTAAATACACAAGACACAATTAGTGCATAATTAAGGTGTTTTAGGTTCAGTTAAATGTCGAGATGCAATTAGTTCTTTGATCAAGTGAGACAGTCTATTTGGCATGAGTATTCACTTTGAGTTTGTAGTGGATTCCGTGCTTGGCATTTTGCAAGAAAAATTAGTTGAATCGGACCTCTGAGGCGATACTTATACCATTTTTAGTTTCCTTGGACTATTTCTGCAATTTTTCCATTATTCGGTTATAAACCTTTTTCTTTTCCTTTTCTGCTTTCTCGCTTATCCCTTCCCCTTTTTCACCCGATGGAATGGAGAAAGGCGGCGCCCAGACCAAGCTGAGCGGCCGCAGCAGAGGGGGAGCCAGAGGGCGGATTTTGGGCTCCTGCTTCGATCCAGCGGCCGACTTGTTTATTTCTTCTCTTTCTTTCTTCCTTGCTCCAGTCCGCAGCCCCAACCTGCTCTTGTGGCGCCGTCCAGTAGAGCAGCATCGGCGGCCTGAAGTAGCACAGCAGAAGGAGGTGAACGGCAGGCCGATTTTCTCGAGCCCTAGCTTGATTCAGCGACGCCATCTCTTCCCCTTCCTTCCTACCTCCTCCTCCACGCCCTAGTTCCACTCATCCAACAGGGGCGGCCGACATACAGAGCTGCGGCTAGCAGCTGCGACCAGTGGCTGGGAGCCCTCCTAGGCATAACCAACACTCTGGAGTCGACTACCTCGAGCTCGGCCATCGCCGCCGACCGATGCAGCCCTCGTTTCCAACTTGGTACCTTCGGGTGTAGGTGACACCACCATTTCTCAACACGACACCTCTGCAGATCTGCTGAAGAGTCGATTCCTCTCATCAGCTGCTCCAAATGCACAGATCCGACACCACGGTCTGGTGCCCTAGCTCTTTGGCGCTGGCCGCCTTGATGCGGTGAAGGAGAGCTGGCCAGTGTCCCCTCGCCTCGCCACTATGGCAACCTTGAGATGTTGCACGTGGTGCGCCTCTTCTTACTATGACGGACTTTAAGTTGTTCAATAGGACGACCATGGTGAAATCTGATAGTAAAGACTAAAGACCCATCTATGGCCAACAGGCTTGTGGTCAGTAGGAGGGATCCTAGGTGTGACTTTCTTGAAGTGTAGAAATTTCGTCATCGACGGCAGTTTCCATCCAAGATGTGGCAGGGCCTCATCAACAGATTTTGTCTGCAGCTGCAAAGAGCCACTCTCTTCTCTCTGATAAGAGTGATTGCCTAATGGTATCCTGTGATGCTGTGCTGCTCACTTTATCCTCTACTACTACTCCATTCTGAATGCTCATTCGTATGCACTGGCATCTCTACTGCGCTGCTCCTGCTTCTATCTGGTTGGTGATAGGTTCTTCGGTGTGCAAACATGCTGCCCGACAACTGAGATTGGCCCTGAAAACTGGTCCTTAGACGCAATTCCGAACGAACCCGGACAGTTCGAAACACTGTGAGTAGGGTTTCATTTATTTATCATTAATAAACTCAGGCGTTTGAATATTTTCTGTTTTGTGCGCGAACTATGCTGATAACATGCGTTATCAGGCGTCGGGCAGCGTTTGGCGTCGCCCGACCTTTTTAGTTCATAAAATGCTTCTAGACACTGTTATATGATTAAATTTAGCATTTGAACATTATGGATTGAATCAGTAGATTTATATGGTTCATTGGAACCTAAATTGCTCATTTGAATGTTGAAATTAGAAATTCATGTCTGAAAATGGTATGATTTGGGTATGAACCCATACAATGAAGATTTCTGATAAATTATCAGATGTACGATTTCAAAGTTGATATGAATAAATAGAATATGCATTAAAACCCTAATTGCATATATCTTTTGACGTTAATATGTGTAAATTGATATTTACATGAAATGGCACATTTCTCTGAAATATTACCAGAAATTCTCAAGTATTGTTATTAAATTGTATTGTGATATGTAATTAACTCTTAATTGAGTTAAGTGATGCACAAACCAGGATTTGGGTTAATGTGCACGTTTTTCGAGAATTTTAGAGAATTGATAATAGTTGAGTATGATTCTCATATGTGAAGTAAATTTCTTTAATTTGTGCAATAAGATGTTCAATTGCGTAAATTTGCCATGTATGTGCCAAATTGAAATAAGTTGGGTTATTTATGCATTTCTAATTTGTCTGAATGCATGGTATGAGAATTCCTCAGAAAATACAATGATTTGAAATATATTGCTCTGTCAGTTTAGAATGACAGTGTATTGTGATCTGATATGAAATCAGTAAATGTGATATTCCTGTTTAAGTGTTTATATGTTAACCAGTTAATAGACTTAGATGCCCTGACACCGTAGAACCCCTTTTGGAGGTCTGTGCCTTCGGGGTGAAACGACCTACCTAGCGTGAGTCTAGATGGTCGGTGTCTCGTGTTCAACAATAATCTGTGTGTGTGTCACGGTGGCACGAGGACAGAGAGGCAGTGTTCAACAATAATCCGTGCGTGTGTCACGGTGGCACTGGAGTAAATAGGGGTTATTCAACAATAATCCGTGCGTGTGTCACGGTGGTAACCCAGACTCTCCGCCTGTGTGCTCAGGTTAGAGGAGGAGTCTAGAGTACACTCTTTGAGAGTGCAGTGAGGCCCTTAAGCGCCTGAGAGTCCTGAAGCAGACCAGGACAGCAGTCAGACTTAGCATTTCCCGGGTGTGTCGCTAAGTCTTGTACGGTGGGTTCGTAGTTCGCTACGAGACTTTATATGCAGAGTACACTGCATATGATCATGGCATAAGTTAAAAGATGATTACTTAGAATTAAGGTAGATTAATATGAAACTTGTGTATGTTCAGATTTAGAATTTATAATACTTGTTCTTTAAATGTTCATTATACTTTTCTGCGATAATTGCACTGTTTAATTAGAACTGCTCAGTTTGTTATTTTATTCACATATTCCTGTTAAAGGTAAAATACGGAGTTGTTTAGTGATAGCTAAATGAAATGCTATTCACTGAGCGAGTAGGCTCATACCTCTACTCAAAACATTTTCAGGTCATCATCAGCAGCAGGAAATCTGAAGGATCCTTTCATCCTAACGCTTAGTCTGTAGAAGGTATACGTAGTTAGTAGTTAGAGGTCTCTTAGTCCTTTCCCCTCGGTCCTTGGGACATGGTGTGGGTGAGAGAGAGTGTGTATGTGGAATGTGTATAAAGATGTAAATTAACTGTTATGTTTACTTTCTGTTAAACAATGTTACATGTTGTAAACTCTGTTTATGTTCTCTAGCCAGTTTAATTGAAATGCTTCCGCAATAGTTTATTATGTTTAGTTTACAACTATAATCCGGATATCATTACGAGGTTTTAAAAAGAAAAGGTTCTCAGTGATTTGTTATGTGATAATCCTTCTGTCGCGCCCTAATCTCGTGATTAGTGGTTAGTGTGAGATCGGGGTGTGACAGGTCTTCTTCAAGGTTGAAGAAGCAGTAAAGATCTTCTCTAGGTGAAGGAGAAGGGAAAGGTGAAGATTCAAGAAGAGTGGGTAATTCCTTCAAGGCCAAAGACTTGATGCAAGTGCGGGTAAGTTCTTGTTGAAGGTTGAAGACATCTTGATCAAGTGGGTAAGTCCTTATGTAGGTGAAAGACTCTTGTCTTGAGTAGGTAAGTCCTTGGATGTATGGTGGTTTTCTTGTATCTCTTATGATGGAATATGAGTATACATGGGTTGCAAAGTCCTAGAGGTTGACCACTCTAGGTGGTGGATTGACTATCTCCTAGTTCGGACATTGGAACCACTCTCACCACCTTGTCTAAGTGTATGTTTCAATATCTCTCATCCTTACTATGCTTGCTTAGATAGGACTTAAAATTTTTCTTAAGATTGTGTTTTCAATTGATATAATTTGAAGCTCTAACTAGTCTTGTAATAATTTTTAGCTCTATTCACCCCCCCACTAGAGTCATAGATCTAACAATATGGATATCAATCTCCTTTTAGAAGGAAAAATCCCATCTACATCACTCACACTCAATCACCATATGTCCACAATGCATTGGAGCATCACCTTTATGGAAACCCTCATTCAAGATCATGTTGGATGACATTAAAATAGATCAAACGAAATCTAATGAGTGTAGTGACTTTAGGTCTAAGAACCACAATCACCACTACCACTATGAGATCTAATTCTAACTACCATTCCATTGTCTCCATGTATCACTCTTATAGTGGATCTGTCTGGTACAATATTCTCAAACATGTACCTTTGTGTTTGGTTTGATATCATATATCATGAATAATGAGATTATGTCATCAATCAACACTCACTTTGGTCTTATATATTATTGTTTTCTATTTAACTTCCATAGTATTATCGACTAGGGACATAAAAACAATGTATTTACTCTTATTATACATATAATCTCATTGTTTAGGTCCTCAAACTAAAGACATATGTCATTGAGAAACATCATTCTTTAGACATCTACTATGTCTGTGTCATCATCTCATGATTTAGACAAACTTGATAGCCAAAATTACCTTTATCATTATCAAATCAGGTATCTAATGCCTCATTGCAATCATCGTATGATTGGCTCTTTGGGCATACATACCAATAGACTCCCACTTTCACTTAAATCCAGTCACCCACGAATCTTATTCCAAGTAATTTTTAACATGTCCATCATGTTTCTGCTGTACAAGTGCTTGTGTAGTGGGTTAGCAACATTTGCTTCTAATCAATACTTTTGCAAGTTTCACATCTCCTCACTATAAACTTCTCGTATGAGAAGGAATTTCCACAGTACGCTATATGAGATTCCCAGCCTATCCGAAATCCCATTAATGTCACAATATCTCTACCGTGACATCAATGGTTTGGAAACTCCTGCAAGTTCATCTATATGAACTTCTTGATCCATACAATATCCTCTACTATTCACATAACACCAAGATACCCAACTTCTATTGTAGAATTAGCAACTATCTCTTGCTCGGAACTCTTCCATCTTACATTTCTATATTAAGGTCAAACAAAAATTTAGATTGCAATCATTAATTTTCTTTATCATTTTGGAATCTTACATCGATGTAACCCTTTACACCCAACTCTTCCTTATTACCATAACCAACAAACCAATCCTTTCAGTATGTATCAAGTACTTAAGGATGTTCTTTGTGATAGTCTATTGACCTTCAGTAGAATCTGGCATATATCCTCTCATCATGTCTAATACATACAACATAATGGGTTGAGTACATAACGGGTGGTAGTCTATTGACCTTCACCCAACTCTTCCTTATTACAAAAGGATGAGTGCATAACATTGCATACATGATAGTTTTAGTTGCAAATGCATATGGTATCTTACTCATGTTATTCCCATTCTTCACAAGAACTGGGATATTGGACTCTAGAGAGACTAATTTCTCAAATTTTCTATCATTGAGTCTTGCATGTTGAACACCTTCAGCATCTTGCCAATGTATGTGCTTTTTCTTAGGTCAAGAATATTTCCAGATCTATCTCTATAGATCTCAATTTCTATCACATAGGATGTTTTGCCTAAACTCTTCATAAAGAAGGTGCTTCCTTGCCAAGTTTTAAATTTGCATGATAGTGACATCATTTCCGATCATTATGTAGAATATGCTCCCAAAAAATTCTTGTAATCACATATTTCATCTTCATTCTGACTAAAGTCAAACTATTTTACTATCTTGTCAAATCAAAGATTGCTTGCTTCAATCCTTAGATTGGCCTTTATATCTTATATACTTTATTTGCCATAATTGGATTTAAAAAACCTTTTACATTGTGTCACATACATCATCTACAATACTCTTATTAAGGAATGTGGTCTTAACATCCATTTGCCAAATCTCATAGTCATACTAAGTTGCAATGGAAAGCATGATCCTAACGGATTTTACCATGGCAACTGGTGAAAATTCATCATGTTCAACATCTTGAACTTGTTTCAAACTCTTTGCAACCAATATGCTCTTATAGGTTTGTACACTACCATCCATGTAGGTCTTCTTTTTGAAGACCCAATTTCACCTTATGGGCTTTACCCCTTCAGGTGGATCCACTGAGGTCATACCTTTTTGGTGTACATGGAGTCCATCTTTGATCTGATGGCCTCAATCCATTTCCCAGACTCTGGTCCCTCAATAGCTTTCTAGGTCAGTTGTTGGCTCATAATCTATGACCAAAATATCGCCTTCTTGAGTTGTAAGATATCATAATATCTGAAATTCAAGGTGTATCCTACTAGATCTATGAGGTTTTGTGTTACATAAGGAACTTGAGATTCCACAATTTTTTTTGATTCTCGTTGTTCCCATTGTACTTCTTTAGGATCAATGTTTTATTATTAGTCTCAAACTTTTTGAGTTCTAGTTTTCTCCCACTGATTCCTTTGGAATTAAATTCCTCTTAAGGAATTCAACCATCCTGGAAACAAACACTATTGTTGTCAAATTGTAATATATAATTAGTATTCAACAAAACAACATGTGTGTGATTTATGGACAAAGCTTTTCAAGAAACTATTTTTCTTAAGATTTTAATCCTAATACTCATAAAATACATATTAGGACACCTCCCATGTTGTATCTTATTTGGTGTCTTTTCAACCATTTTAGACGACACATTATTTAGTGTAAAACATGTACCCAAAAGGATATTGGAAGATTAGCAAGATTTATTGATAATCGCACCATGACTAGCAAGGCCTGATTCCTTCTTTCTGATACATCATTATGTTTCTGGTGGAGTTCATTGTGATATGTTATCACAGTCTCCTAAAGGTCCTCAAACCCTTGGTTCAAAGTAATTTCTATATCGATCATATCAAAGTATTGTAATACTTTTACCAAGATAGTTATGTACTTCATGCATGATTTCCTTGAATACTGTAAGAGATCAGAATTGTATTTCATTAAATACAAACTACCATACTAAGATCATCAGTAGATATAATGAGGTACTAATAAACACCTCTATAATTTATTCTAAAAGATCTACATGCATCAATATGCATGATCCCTAATAGAATAGTCACTCTCCCACTACATCTAGTGAAGATACTTTTATCATTTTGGCCAATAAATATGACTTGCATGTTTCTATTGGTTCATTAACCAAGACAGTGCACGGAACCATAATTATGAATTCTAGAAATGCATTTTTTATTTATGTTCTCTAGATGACAATGCTATATGTATTCATAGTTTGAGTCATTGAGTCATTTAATATTTATATAACTTCCCTAGAACTATCAAATATAAACTATGAGACATTGGGACCACTGCCATAAAAGATCTTATCTTTAAAAGTAAAAAAATATATATATTCTTAATATTCTTGTCCATACAAGATACATGATGCTTTTATTAATGGAAGGTACTTAATAGCAGTTCACTAATTCCATTACACGCCCATTACATGAATGGAAGATTCCAACTACAGTGGTAGAAACTCTTTCTCTGCACAGTTCTAGCTTACTTATTCTCAGGCGGCGAAGTAGAAATCTCTATCTCCTTCTTCTTCCTAAGATCCTCTATATAAAGATGATAGTTCCTTTTCCAATGTCTAGGAGGTGACAATGGTGGCACTTTCCTTCATTATTCACTCCTCCCTTAGCTCTCAGTGCAGAAGACTTAGGCTTCTGGCTAGATTTAGAACTCTTCTTAGATTTGCATTTGCCTTTGGACTTCTCTCTATTGATCATCATCACAGATTTGGATTTGTCCTTCTTCATCTATGCTTCATCTATCCTCAACATGCCAAGTAATTATGACAATGGCTTGTCAAAATAATTTATGTTGTAGTTCATGACAAACTGGTTGTATGACTCTAGCAGTGATTGAAAAATCACATATGTGGCCAACTCTTGACCTAAGGGAAATCCCACTCTAGCAAGGTTCTCCACATACCCAATCAACTTGAATACAAGAGGATCTACTAGATCTCCTTCAGCCATATTGCAATTGAACAACGCCTTTGAGACATCATATCTCTCTTGTCTTGCCTGATCTTGGTGCATGTTCTTAAGATGTGTTACCATCTCAATAACATCCATGTTCTCATGTTGTCTCTGCAACTCATAATTCATTGAGAACAATATCAGACACTTGACGTACACAACATCTTCAGAGTGCTTCTTGTAAGCATCCCTATCAGCCTTAGGTGTAGTGAAAGGAGGTTCATCTGGCTCTAGTGTCTTGAGGACATAGAACTTGCACTCTTGAGTGAGAATGATTCTCAATGTCCTGAACTACTGATGGAAGTTATTCCCCTTTAACTTGTCATTCTCAAGGACTGATGATAATGAGAATGTGTTTGTGTTTGTCGTTAGGTTCTACAATAAAAAAATTTACAATTTTTGTCAAAACATTTTGATGTGATTTGATCAGTTTGACGATATTAGTAAGGCTTTCAATTAATTATAGATCTCACAATTGTGTTCAAATTGATATCCCTCACTACCAATTTGGAAGATTTCACTATACAACTTTCTAGTGAACCAGGATCCATATTTCATCAAATCATGAGTCATCTTTGGTTGATCACCAACAACTTGACTATTAGGTAGACAACTTTTGTCAATTGCATTTTAATGCATCTCTGGGATAGATGTTGTGCACAACTCCTTATCACTAACCATCTCTTTGCTTCTAGGTACTTAATCTTATTAAGACCACCTAGTTAAGCATGACCCAAAAGCCAACATGATAGAATTACACCCTGCTTTGGTAGATTATACATATCTACTATCATACTTTCACGAGATGGATGTGACACCATGCTTTAGAGTAACCTACACTTGGTTGATCAAGTTTTTTATGTGTGTCACTTATGGAAACTATCTTAGACTTAATATTTATTGAGGTATTTATAAATACATATGCATATCCAATCACCACATACTTATAGTTCTATTCATATACATGTTATAACCATAAATGAAAAATACAATTGTGAAACACAAGCGATGGTTATGGCCATACTACTGTAATCCCTTAGAGCCACAAGGAATTACTACTACTTAAGCTCCACATCATATGAAACAATGTGTTGTTGATGAAGATCTATGTTGGAACTAGTCTGGGTCTATGGGTTCAACTCTTGAACCGATTAGTCCCACCTCCTGGTCGGTCCTTTGGTCTCTCGATTGATCATATGGTCTCCGGTCCAAACAACGTCTAGAAACCTCTAGTTGATCGTTTGGGCCCCCAACCAACCAATTTGACTTCTCCTATTGTAACATACTAAATCTTAGATGTAATCTCCATGTAACCCTTTTGTTCAAGTTTCCCTTTCATTTATGTCCTTTATGTCGTTCATGTTCAATTAGTGAAATTTATAGTGGTTTGGTGAACATTTATTCACTATTTGTACCAATAAAAGAGTTTATGCACAAATACCTCAGTTAAAGTCTATTTAAGGACCTTATTAGGTGTTCTAAACCTTATTCTAACTTTTTTTGGGTTTTGAAATCATAAAATGAGCCTGAGTTTCAAATTTGGTTCAATTTGAATGTTATTTACGCAAGTTATGCAATTTTAGGAACATTCTAGACCTTTATGCAATTTACCCAATTGATAGGTTTTCTTTGCAAATTATCATGCGCATTATAATCCTTAGATATTCCCTTACCATTCTCGAGCTTTTGAACCATGGGGAACCTAGTTGCACCTTGGTTTGAAGGTGTTTCTCTCTAAGGGAATTATAGGGATTACCCTCTTTATAAATGAGCTTATCTTTAAAAGCTATCAACCAATGGGGTTATTTCTTTGCTTGAAGGACGGTGGGGATGGCCTAGAAGTTTGCAAGGGATTTTAGGACCTAATTTTGATATACAAGAAGTCTCTATGAGCTATCCTCTTGCATGGCCATGAATCCCTAGGCTAGTGACACATGGAAAGTCCGATAGAACCTCATGCTTGTCCCCTTCTTTATAAAGTCATGTCTACCCCTTCCCACCTCCCAATCCATGAAGCAATCCTCTCCTTCACTTTCCCCCATCTTAGAGTATTGTTCCTACTCTATTTTTCCATGAAGGTGTTGTCCCAAGGTAAAAGAGAGTGCTTACTTTGGTGAAGAAGGCTCCTAGGGTTCCAAATATGCTCTGTTTAGGGTTTCTAAAGCTCCTTCTTGGTGATTTCAACCAAAAATAGTAAGTTTCCTCCTTTACTTCCCTATTTTTATGCCGTTAGTATTCCTCCCACCTTCTTCCAGGTCAGAACCATGACCTTCCGTGGTAAAACTCCACCTAGAGCCCTAAAACATCTCATCTCCATGCTGTTTTGCTAGGGTTTGCACCTCTAAAGGGGAGAAAGTGATCTTTGCTCAAGAAAGGAGCTTGTCTTGGAGAAACCAGACCTTCTAATCTTAGGATCCTTTCTGTTTGGACCTTATTACCTTCCCATAGGTGAGATTTGTTAACTCACTTCTCATATGTTTCTTACTACATGCTTAAAACTCATGCTTCTATGTTTAAAACCGACAATCTCCATCTCATTTTACCATGTTCTTCTAGGGTCTTGGTTTCTTGCTATTTTACCTTCTCTAGAAGCTCCAGTTTGGTTGATGATTAGTGATGGTGGTTCTCATTTCACCAATAGAAAGTTTGGGGCACTTTTGAGCAAATATGGAGTGAAAAATAGAGTAGGTACTCCATATCACCCGCAAACTCAAGGGCAAGTTGAATTGTCTGATAGGGAGATCAAGAAGATTTTGAAAAAGATAGTTTCAACCAACATGACTAATTGGATCATGTTTCTCAATGATGCTCTTTGGGCATATAAGACCGCCTATAAAAAACCTATAGGTACTACTCCTTTTAGTTTGGTTTATGGGAGGGCTTGTCATATACCTATAGAGCTAGAGCATAAGGCCAAGTGGGCTCTGAGGAAATTAAACTAAAATATGGACAATGTAGGAAGGAAGGGATTGTTAGAGTTGAATGTATTTGATGAGATTAAGTTTGATGCATATGAGAGCTCAAGAATTTATAAGGAGAGTACTAAGAAAATTCATGATCGCCATATTTTGCATAGGGTGTTCACTCCAGGATAGAAGATCCTTCTATTTAATTCTAGGTTGAAATTACATCTTGGTACGTCGACGTCTAGATGGAGTGGACCCTTTGAGGTGATTAAAGCATTCCCCTATGGAGCTATGGAGATTAGCAATGGGGCTGAGCCATTTCTTATCAATGGCCAAGGACTTAAGCACTATTTTAGTGGAGATGTGATAAGGAAGGAGGATGAGTTGAATCTCATTGAGATTCACTAATCTCATGGGTTTAGGATCATCGAGCCTATGATATAAAATACGACACTTGTTGGGAGGCAAACCAACAATCTTTTATGTTCTTTACATTCCAATTTGTAGTTTTGTAGTTGTAATTTCCATTTTTTGTTTACGTTGGTATAAAAAAGGTACGTTGATCCATTTTTGTGTGATGTGTAGGCTAAGTACCTATCAGTTTTACCGAAATTATGTCGGTACTACTGAAAAGGTTATAGGGAAGAAGATTGAGTCGATTGCCATCTCGGTAGTACCAATGACATCATAGGGAATTTGTGCAAATTGAACAAAATAACTCAGTACTACCAACCCCTATGTCGGTAGTACTAACTTTCTATAGAGAAGAGGGCCGAGTTACTGATAAGGACTTTGTACTACTGACAAATCGTTGATAGTACTGACAAAAAGTGCACACTAGGTTTGAGACACCAAGTTCCCACTTGGAAGAACTGACTAAATTTGAACGAAATGGTACTACCGACAACCTATTGGTACTATCGACACCTCACGTCAGCTATCCATGGGAGTTCCATCAATCGATCGAGATCTTCCACATGTAGCGATCGCTAATACCGATCCATGGGCATGTCAGTACTACCGACAATAGGTTGGTACTACTGACACCAGACGATCCATCTAGACAAAATCAGCAATTCGAGACCATTGGTACCACCAGTCACGCAGATTCACGATGAAAAGTTGGTAATACCGACACATCATCGGTAGTACCGACGCAACAGAGAGGCAGTCACATCTATAATAGGAAGGAGTTGTGAATCATTTCTCTTCACACCTTCTCTACTCCTCGTCCAAGAAAGTGTGTGTAAGAATCTTTGGGCGTTCAAACTCTACACTAAGCTCTCTTTTATTAACCTCTTTCTTGTTCCAGATATGGCACCAAGGCATGAGGTTTCTTTATTGGCATGGGTTCCAAACTTGGTTCCCAAACCAGGATAGATATCCCATCCTAACACCGACATCAAGAAGATCTATGAGGAGCTACAGAGGAGGGAAATCCATGCAACATGGCACGTCAACTGTGAGTTCATCACCTACATTGGCTTCACCGATAGCATGCACATGGTCTGCGAGTGTTAAGGGCTGGTAGGTGACCATCCTTTCTTTAGTGACTGGCTTACATACCTGGATCTCATATGTGAGTTCCTAGCATCACTGGAGGTCTACATCATCCTCGAGCATGAGGATGAATGGAGGGGTGGCCACATCATATTCAGTCTCTACAAAACTGACTACACACTGACACTGCAACAATTCAACACCACCTACTACCCCGATAACTTCAACTTCAAGGTGGCATATGAGTTATTCTCAGAGATGCCAAAGGGTCAACACATCAGTTGGCATACCAACTCCGTCAACGACATCGATCATCCTTTTTCTCATATACTCCATCACCTCATCACCAACACCCTTCTTTCCAGGTCCAATCAAGGGTAGGGAAAAACTCAGCGGGTTGACCTCTACTTTCTTTACAAGCTGGTGGAGCTAGGGAGCAGGATTTTGAACTTTGATGTCTTCTTCCTTCAACACATGATGGGAGTAAAGCTCCAAGTGTAGAGGAAGCCTCCAATTCACTTTGGAGGGTTGATTACGCCAATAGTTCTCCATATCAACCTTGACCTCTTTGCCACCAAACTGGTGAAGGCCGCCCCAAAGCTTGGTCTCAAGCACTTCAAGAAGTCCAACCTTATCAACACACACCTGAATACTGTATATGCATGTTGTACAATAGGCACATAGTATAAGGAGAGGGCACTGCCAGAAGCCATCTTCAACATAAAGGGAATCCACCTCATGCGATAGTCTATGGATAGTTCCTCAGACAAGGAGGAAGAAGAATCAGCTACAATAAAAGACCAATAATAGGAGCAAATTGTAGAAGAAGAGGAAAAGGAGGTAGAACCAACCATCACAGTCATGAGGAGGCCAGTTCCACACAAGAATCCATGACACTATGTAGCATGTATCTCTTCTTCCCCACCGCCATCACATGAGGAGGATCCATACTCTATGGCGGGGATGTATGTGATGGTACACGAAATACAACAGGGCCAACAGTAGCAATAAAAAACATTGACATGCATCCATGATATGCAAGAAAGACTGTACCAAATCCAGTAGGAAATATTAGAGAATGAGAAACTTCTCTTGGCCAACCAAGAGAACATGCATCTACGCCTGCAAAGGATGGAGGGGTACCAAAAGTCATTCTTTGATCACTATTGGAATCAAGGATACTTTGGTGGATATCCACAACCTCCGCCACCACCACAACAACCGCCAACTTTTCAGGGGACATTCTACCCCTTTGATTCCACTATGCCACATTGTCCACCACCACCCATGTGATCCGGTACCACTATTCCACATCTTAGTTTGAATTTTGACTTTGTGGACATAGTCAAGTTCAAGCTTAGGGGGGTTGCTGGAACAATTTCTATCCTTCGTTTTATTTTCAATAGTTTTTATTTACTTTTTAGTTTTGGTTTAAAAGTTATAGAATCCACATCTATCTAGTGAAAAAGTGGAATTTGAATTCATGATTCATGTCAATATCACTTGCTCTCGTTGTGTGCAATGAAAAAAAATGTTGGCCAAGTTGCAAATTTCTTCTTGAGTTGCACCACTTAGAGGGAGTGTATGGGAAAGTCAGCTTAAGGATATTTAATATGAATGGATATCTTAATTATTCATGAAATGTGGATGAAGATGGGGTTTGAGCTTAAATTGATCAAATAGTTAACATAACCTTAATTTGAAGTTTAAGAAAGAAACCCAAAGGTTACCCTATTCACATGTCATTAGAGAGGGACATATCATAATTGCATGAAAGGCATTGTATCTTAATTATGTGATTCCACCCATCCTCCACTCATTATTGACTCACCACCTTAATATGATCAAGTAAGTCCGAATCATTTCCTCTTCTTTGCATTGCATGGCATGATAGGTTACATAATAGTTAGTTTTTTTGATGGCATTAGTAGAAAATAATGAAAAAAATGTGTTAGTTTGCATCAACAATTTCTATGCATATCATTTTAGTTGCATAAGAAATTTCATTAGATTTCCTGCATTCCATTTCATTCATTTCTATATCATGTTGATATCATTATACTTTAAAATTTGAAATGTAGGGATACATAACCATACCCTAAAAAATGAATGATATGTAGGAAAGCCCAAGCAAAATGACCGTCATCCTAAGAATAATGGGCCAATGAAAAAAAGAAAAAGAAAAAACAAGTTTGTTTATGTTTCAAAGATAAGAGGGAGAAAGGATGCCCTCAATTCTTCACAAAAAGATGGAAACAACCACATGATGCATTCTATTTCTTTCTTACTACATTCTCATTCAGTTGATGAGATCTTTGTACATGCATCATTTCACCAACAAAAAGTAGGCATTATGACTCATGCATTTCTCATTATCTTCACCATGTAGGTTCATGATGTTTTATTTTACATAAATGATTCAGATGTACTTGTGATTCTTCAATTACTACCCATTTCATACCGTCCATTGCTCTTCTTGGTAGGCCACCTATATGATTTTTCTCCTCATTAATTTTATATGGAGAACTGCTTCCAAGTAGATTGGTAGTTAGGAAAGAGCAATGTGGAATAGGGAAACACAAAATGCACCAAGCAAATGCCTAATTGATTATGATGTTAACTGCTCTCTTGATAATGTTCATTGATCTAAGGGTGGATGTCTTTTATGAATGTTTTTGGTCGCAATAGAGAAGTTAATGGTTCAATGATTAATGAACGCTGGTTTGGGACTGCCAAGTGGGGATAGTTGAGAAATGATATTGATGTTATTATGTCCTTTTGCTGACTTGTCTCAAACATATCTAAGATGTGTTGCTCGAGGACGAGCAACATATAAGCTTAGGGGTGTTTGATGCCCTATTTATTTGTCATTTTCACATTTTGTAATAACATTTGTGCACTTTTTCGTGAAATCTCATATTAATTGTGCATGATTTACTTTTATTAACCTGTGATACTTATTTACACCAAATAAGTATAATTTCAATGTTCCCATATGATTTAGTATATTTCCAGAGCTTATGTTCAGATTTCATGCATTTCAAGTGAATGTACAAGAATCTAGACAGCTCAATACTATTGACTTTGGAGTCAGTGGTACTGACACATGCTCAGTTTGGATATGAAGGATTGAAATGACTCAGTAGTAATGACATGCAAGTTGATACTACTGACAATTTTACAATGTTTTATGTAGGAATTATCAAAGCAACTCGATACTATCGACAAACATGTCAGTAGTACCGACAACTTAACAGGTGGTCGTGCAATCAGAGGAGTCAGTAGTACTGACACCCTGTTGGTAGTACTGACCTATCTGGGATTAAGAAGATCTGAAGGCTTTGCTTAATCTGATGGTTGAGGTTTTAACTCGCCCTAAGTCATGCCTATGAATAAGGGGAAGTATGACCAGACCTAATCATCTAGTCTTTTTCCATTGTACAAAAGGTAGGAGCAAGAGGAGGAGATAGAGAAGAAGGCCATGTCCCATACGGTTTGAGCACTTCCAGTGGATAGATTTGCAGCCAGAAGGTAGAAAATCGGAACAGGCACAAGAAGGGATTGTTTGATCTGTCTACTTCAGGGGTTTTTCACGTTCTCAATGTTTTTCCTTTCTCTTCAATGTTTTTGTCTATAGAAACCATGAGGGGCTAATCCCCACATTCCTTAGGATCTAAGAGTAGCCCGGTTATGCATTGTAATTGACTATGATGTATTAATTCATCAGTTTCTCTTAATTTCTAGATTTATTTCTATGATAATGAATGAACTCTCCATGCTTGATCACCATAGGTAGTAACTGGACCTTTAATTTCTTGAAAAAGGAAAATTAACGATTGAAACTTCATAGAAATATACATTTTATAAAGCCCTTCATGGAAGGTGGCTTACAAATGTGAGGAGATTACCAAGAGCAATCGATAAAGCACCTATCTAATAACATAATCAATACGAGAGTGGGGTTGGTATTAGAATAGGTAGTGAATTACACTGTGAGAGTGGGTAATTAATAGAGATTTTTATTAATTTTTTGACAGTAAATTGCAATGCTCATCGTGGTGAAACTGGGTTGGTATTAGAAAATATATGTTGTGAATTACACTGTGAGAGTGGGTAATTAATAGAGATTTTTATTAATGTATTGACAGTAAATTGCAATGCTCATCGTGGTGAAACGACTATCCTAAGGGATTCACTAAGACTGAGAACAACAACCAATAATTTAAATTTATTTTTTGATTTAAATAATTAAACCAATCAATCAAGTTTCTTGGGCCTAAGCTAATCACATTGCAGTTAGTAATAGTATCTAAAGTTACATTTCCCTGAGTTTGACATCTGGGTCTCATTGTCCTATATTATGTTGATAGTGTACACTTGTGTTTGAATCATATAGAAAATACATGTCAGCAGGAACTGAGTGACTCCATCTAGAGTATGTCAATGAGAACCATCTGTGCATGCGTGGAGCGAAGCACACCACTACACGAGGAGTATGCGACTGGAATTGCTCTGTGATAAGATATACCTTACACACCCTCTTTCTGAATATTTTGTTGTCCACAAGATCTTCTTATAGGATACATGGAGATTTTTTTTAAGTTTCCACTACACTTGTCACCTCCATGAATCCTAAAATCACTAACTCATACCTTAGTGAGGAAAAGGTGGATGTGAAAGAGTAGATAAGACTGGTGATATGTCAAAATTAGTTATGACCAAGAATCTAAGATAGTGGAAAATTGTGGCAACTACTTAATTGCACACACATCTTTTAGAAAGATTTATCATCTCTTTTCATCCTACACATCTTTGGTTTTCATTATTTTAAGATTAGGTTGGTTCAGGATAAGAACCAAAACCCTTTTCACATCCTCAATTTTATAGATATGTATTTTTTTATTTTAAATAACTACACCCTTTATCAGATTAGAGTGCTTAATGTGTTGTTGATTCCTTTTGGGGATATATTATGTGGTCAAATGAATTTAAAGTTAAAAACAATGATGAAATAAGCATCATAGCCAATTTTGACAAGATGATGATATTCCTATAATTTATTAGAAATCATGGAATTTAAATCTAAATATATTAATTAGGGATTTTGGGTTGAGATTTTTGGGAATTAATCCAATGATAGTGTCTTACATGATAAAGGAGATCTATGGTTAAACGTATAAGTCATTTTAACCATGTTTAACCCCTAAAATGATTTTTTTGGAAAATTTCTACATTTTTAGGATTTAACTAGCCCTCCTATTAGAATTAATGACAACAATTTGATATAATTCAGTTTTAATGGATGTCATGTGCAAATGATTCTCAAAATCTCACCTAAAGTTCAGGTTATTTTTGGCTGATCATGCATTTTACCACATCTTGCCCTATTTACTGAGTTTCTCTTAGTCTCTGGATGGAAATTTGAGGGTTGAGCCCTCATCATCTACCTCCCACAACAATTGGGACTCAAAAGGAATAAAAGCCTGGATCTTTCAGACACTCGATCACCAATTTCTTACAATCTCAAACATGACTCTAGAATCAGATTTCACCTTTAGGATCAAGAGAGGACTGTGACCCTTTCAAGCCACACCTTAATCTCTAATGAGAGCTCTCACCAAAACACCCAACCTTGCCTCCTCCCTCCTCTGCTCCACAAGGTGAAAAGAGCCCCAGAATCATCCTCGTTGCCCTGAAAGCATTGAGAAGGCTTGAGAGGAGAGTATGAAACACCCCTCTCACCTGAAATCAATCGTACACCACCAATCCATCCCGAACTACTCCATCTTCAATCTCTGGGTGCCTGTGACAGTTCACCCTGTTCTCTTCACCTCAACCCAATTTCCTGCAAAGGGACCATCCTTGCAACCTCTATGACCTTTCTATAAGCCCAGAAGTCATCCATGAGTTGTGTTTGTCTCAGTCGACAAAGCCATGGCTGAGGTGTAGAGCCAGAGTTTGGGGGATCAACCTCAGTGATCTACAAGCTTAAGAGGAGCCCCAAAAATCTCTGAATAGCTCCCAAGGAGCTACCTACACCCTTGATTCAACCAGAGGGGAGGTCTAGATCAGATCCCCAACTCTCAAGTTCCTTTATAGCATCCCTTTTTAGTTAAAAATCCTATTTTTAGTTGAAAATCCTAATAATTGGATCGATACGCTTAATGAGGATAGGAATTTAGATAGTAAAATAATTATTGATCGAATAACTATTCATCTATTGTATTTTTAAGGGGTAGTCAGAATTTATGGAAAAATGGTGTTTCAATTCAATTTCTTCTAACAAGGACTTAGAAAGCATATGCGAGTTAGATAAATCAATGTATAGTCTTGATCATATTGGACATACTAGTGAAAACAAGAAATCCATTATAAATGATACAAATAAAACATGTCTAGTTGGAATTTTAGTGGGAGTTTCCATTATAGTAATGTTGAACGTTTATTTCATATTGAGGATATTTGGAGTTTGATCTCTGATGACACTTTTTTTAGTTAGAGACAGTAATGGTGATAATTATTCTATTTATTTTGATATTGACAATCAGATGTTGGAGACTGATAATAGTTGTTCTTTTCTAAATGAACTAGAAAGCTTTTTTATTCAAATTATATGACTTTCGATTATTTTAATAGTGGATCTAAAAGTAAGGATCACTACTCTTATCATTATATATATGATAATCTAATTGTTGGTTTATGCTTCTTCTCAAGCTCTACAATACAACTGGAAAGATCTTCTCCATGCAATGAAATTGTTGTTACATTGGTTTTCCTAGCCAAGCCAATCATCATAAGTTTTGCTCTCTAAGTTTTGAGCACTGTTTTTTCATCCAATCATTCTTGCTACTTTGACAGCCTTCGGCCGCGAGACAGGGCACGTTGGACTCACCTCTCACTGTTGAGGTCGACGTCAAAAATTTGGGGGGCAATGGTATGCCCCAAAACAAATTGGGAGCACTGACATCCCCTCTAGAAGTGGGCATGAAATGGATGTGCGCGGGATGCCTGAAGGAGGAAGACTCATGGTGTCCTTTTTATCATTTAGCCCCTAAATCAAAACCCCATGTGTCACGCCTACCTAGGAAATTTTGGGGTTTTTGTGTTTTATCAAATCAATATGACGCATAAAGTTTTAAGATGTTGTTTTGACGAAATCTCCCATGTCATGCGTATGATAAAAAACGGAGTAATGGTAATATCGACCTTTGAATTTTCAAATTTATCTAATTTCCAAGAAAATTTGATTGCCCTTATGTTGCTCCCGATTGGTCACATATCTTTGGATTGGTATGTCCAGTGAAAGCAAGCTATATATGATTTTTGATCAATTTTTTTGAGATGTATCCATAGGGATAGGTTAGGAGTCATGATTATGACTCTAGTTTCTTAGATGTTAAGACTTAACCTAATTTGGGTTTATCAGACAGGAATTAGGGTTTTGAGTTATTATGACATAAAATTCAAGTCTTGAAATTAGGATCTTAGGAGCATTTGTTCCTAATGAAATTAGGTAAGTGGTTCATGCCTATGGTTTTGTCATACTACATCATTTAGTTTTGTTCATGTTATCATTTTTAAAGTTCATATTATATACATTATCATGTGATCACTTTAATGTTTTAAGAGATTATTTATTATATGCACATCTTATTAAGATTTATTGGAAACATGTTATATGTTAAGATCAACCAGTTAAAAGAATATACATCTTCATGTCTAAGATTAGTAATGCAATTATGGGTGAAAGACTTAAGTAATATAAGATTAGACTAATAACCGCTAATTAGTCCCTATTCATGAAAATTGTATTGAAGGTTGGTGTTGCATGATCCCCCTTCACTTTAGGGGTTCAAGCCCTAGCCTGTTTGCTTTCAGTGTGTTTAATGATGTTTATGCTTATTGGGTTCAAGACAAATCCTTCTGAATTTCAATGTGTTTAGAAGCATGCACAACCTTCTGTGTGTTGTGAGATCATATCATATAAGGTTCATTGAGTAGGTTCCCTAATACAAATGCTTAATCAAGTTATGAATGCATCGTTAATCCATAATTAATGTTTATGCAAGTTCATACCAGTTCTAAGATTTATTTTAGATTATGTTCATATACTTATTGAAACCCAACCACTTACAAACATATTTTTCAAATGCATGTCTATCTGTGGATGCACATATGACTGTCTACAACATGGAATTGCTCTGAACAGGTGGGTGTATGTACAAGTTCAAGACCTGGTGGGGTACCATTTATATGATCCAAGAGGAATCTGACTAGTTTTAAATCTTATTATGCATCAATCTCTTGTAGTAAGTCTTGTGAAAAGAATACATATGAGAATCAATGTATCTATATCAATTGCAAAGTTGTTTTTAATATTGCAGTGAATGATATATGATATTTATAATGTTCCCTAAATGTGATTTTTTGGGTCCATGCTTCCATGTTATATATATATATATATATATATATATATATATATATCATCTTAGCCTCAGTCCCAACTATGTTGGGGTCGGCTACATGGATACTTCATTTCCATTTAGCTCTATCATGGGCCATATTCTAGTTGAGATGTGGAGATTCAAAATCTCTCTTTATAAGCTGATCCCATGTTGATTTAGGCCTTCGTCTTCTTCTATTTATAGTGTTTGGCTCAATAGAATTGCTTTGTATAGGTGCACTAGTTGGTATGTGTTGCACATGTCCGTATCGTCTGAGTCGGCCCTCGTGCAACTTGTCCTCAATGCTCGCCACCCCCACTTTATTCCTGATATAGTCTTTTCTCAAGCGATATTTTTTTATCTTCCCACATATCCATCTCAACATACACATTTCAATCATGTTCATCTTATTGAGACCTTGTTTCTTCACCGCCCAACATTCACTCCCATAGAGAATGGCTGGTCGTATATCTGTTCTATAAAACTTACTTTTTAACCTAAGAGGGATCTTACGATCACATAATACTCCAGTTGCACTCCTCCATTTCAACCATCTAGTAGTGATCCGATGACAAACATCATTTTGGACATCCCCGTCTATTTGAATAATAGAACCCAAGTTACGAAATTTATCAAATTTTGGTATGTCTACTCCGTCCAACTTAGCTCCATCATTCACACTATGAGATTGGCTGAAATTGCAATGCATATACTCAGTTTTGCTTTTGCGAATCATCAATGCATTTGATTCTAATGCCTTTCTCCAACATTCAACTTTATCATTCAATCCATCTTTAGTTTCATCAATCAAAACAATATCATCAACAAATAACATACACCAAGGATAATCATCATGAACATTCTTTGTCAACTCATCCATAACAAGAACGAATAGATATGGGCTGAGTGTGGATCCTTGGTGTACCCCAACTGTGATAGGATATATATATATATGGATCACACTTGGGGAATGATATAACCCTTAAAAAGACAAAATGTGGTAAGTTTTCCTATCCAATATAGGGCATTGATTGTTCTAGATTGGTAGCTGAGTGTTAGGTAAGTTTTTCAATATCATGTAGCCTTCAAAACAATACATTTATTAGTCAACTGTCTACCCTCTTAGAGTATTACCGATTGTTCAAAACAAGCTGAGATTGGGATTTAGGTGACTATCCAGTAAAAGGTTGGCCTCCACGATGTGTTCATCCACTGGCTTATTATCTATCCCTTAGAGTGTTGATGAGCAATTATCCCTGCCTCTCTAGTTCTCACCTTCATTTTATGATGATTACTGATATCAGAGATTGAGCCATGATTCAAGATTATAAAAAGATTCTGATGATTGGTTCATTTTAAAGACATGATCTGATATTGTTGAAAGATATGAAATTTGTAGTGTGAGTTTGGTTCAATTTTGGGTCATAAGCCAAGACCATTAGAGATGTTAACATGAAAGCAAGGTAGTGGCCCTATTTTAGGTCATAGTCTGAGAATGCCAAAAGATTTTGAGTTGGATGGCAATTTTGGTTCAGTTTAAAGTCATGATCCTAGACTGTCAATAGATTTGAAGATTTGAGGTGTGAGATTGGTTCAGTTTTGAGTTGTAAGCCAGGACCATTAATGTGAAAGCACAACAGTGGCCCAACTTTAGATCACCATTTGGGACAATTAAAAGATTTTGAGTTTGATGGTGATTTTGGTTCAGTTTAAGGTCATGATCTTGTATTCTCAAAAGATTTGAATTGAAGTCAAGGTTAGTTCACTTCTAGGACCACAGTGATTATAGTTTGATCAAAGAATTATTTATTTTGTGAAATAGGAAAATTTTAGCTTTTAAGCCAATATTTGGAGTCTTCATATTTTTACAAAATTTGGTATTTATTTGTATTTTTATATATTTGTGATTTTATGATCCTTAGAAGGTCATGGAATTATTCTAAAAATCTTGGGACACATTTGCAACTTTTGTGGAAGTTTTTATTTTTAAAATGAAGGGAAATGGTAGGGGTTGAACACCCATCTCATTTCTACCTTACTCGAGTTCTGGCAGTGCATAGAGGTCCAGCTCGAGCAAGGGACAACGACGATCATGATGAGGAGATAGAAAACCAGATTGGTAGATTGTGATGATCTTCCATACTTGACCCAATGAATCACATCAATCTTCTCACCAATTTTGGTAGTGTGGCCAACATTTTCTTTGACAGAGACGAGGCTTTAGATACTCCATTTTGGTGGTGTTTCTGTGTGGATTTTAGCTACATTCTTCTCTGGGAAGGTATAGCTTTCAATTTTTCACTTTATATGGGCAATTTTCACCCTCGATGGTAAAATCCAAAACTTGATCTCATGATGTTCTTTGTGGTCTTGAGGTTGAAGATGACTTGAACTCACCTTCTGATTTGCAAATCAGCTGATTTCATTCTTTTGGTGTTTTCTTGCTCATGTAATGTTTGATTGAGATGATTCTAGTAGCTATGGAAAGCACATATCATTGTCATCATGGTTTTGTAAATGGAGACTCGTGATTGGTGCAAGGAGGACCCCGTCATGGATGAGAAATATGCTGGTGATGGCAGAGGGATTGAGGCATACCCATGATATGCATTGCATCTTTGTCTATTGAGTTCATATCATGATTTGAAAATTTTGAATAGTATTTTCTCTAGGAAGGCATCATGGAGGTGTAGCAGGATCACAGGGGTTGCTCCTAGTTGAGAGGTTTGTGGTCCATATTCACATCATGTGGATGAACCTACATCACCGAGGTCAGCAAGCGGGGGATGAGGTATAACTTGGAAACATTGCTCTATTTTATTTTCTTTGTGCTTCTTAGATTTGTCCAGGTTTTTCACCTATGATGATAGGTTTTTTATTTGCATTTTTCTTTGTATCCTTAGGGTCTTGGATTTTCAAACTTGTATCTATAGACCCACTGGACTAATCTGGGGACATTGTATGGAAGTTTAGTTGCTGAAGAATTAGATCTTCCTGAGGGAAGCGATTTTGGTTGCATCTGCTAGTGCATTATGCACGACCTCTTTCCTCTGATTGAGCACTTCTGCCGAGAGACTAGCATTTTTCATTTTTCTTTTGGTGATCTAGCCATAACCCTAAGTGAGGTTTTTGGGATCACCAATTTAGGATCTGGTGATCCTCATTTTTCCTTTGCTTGACCAGCAGGAGTGGGGGGTTATTATCTAGCTGGGATTCTAGGGATGAATTGTGATGAAAATGGGATGTCCTCCAAATACAAGATCAAGTTTACTTGGATGAGAGCCACTTTCTTTTATGAAGGTGAGAGGTGGGGTGTCAGTGATTCCTTCTATGCTTCCGTGAGGGTTAGGGTATTCTTATTTGAGTTCATCACTGGTTGCTTATTTAGCAACTATTCATGCAATAGGGGAGAAATTGGATGGTTATCTTTCCTTCTTGATATGTATGTGGTCCCTTCCTTTGACTAGGGTGGAGGTGTGTATGCCCACCTACATACAAAATTTAGGAGGTGTCTTCTGGGTGACCTCCATAGGGGATATGGTTGGGCCAAGAAGTGTTGTAGAAGATTCATTGGCTTAATTGTGGTTAGTCTTTACCTATCATTTGGCATTATTACTTTGAAATATCTACAATATTTGATTATTCTTATCTTTCCTTTACATATATGGGGATATGAGAACTTCAAGATTCATAGACCTATCAATTTGAGAGATCCAGAGGGTTATATGCATGCTTCCTTCCCTACATGTTGCCACTTGGCCAGGTGTAGTAGCACAACATAATAGTAGTAGCGAAGAGGTGAATCAGAGATGATGACCATAGATGAGGTATGTAGAGTACTTTAACACTGTATTATCTTGTATGTGTTCTTTGATTGACTCCAATTCATTGTTGTTTCCCAAGTCTGATTCAAACTTTTCTCCACGTCCCAGTGTGGCAATGCTACTGCATCGTGTGGCCTACTTTGAGGCATTGCTTATAGAATTTGAGTCACCCTATAGGAGAATCTTGTACATCAGTGAGTGTGCTTCTTGTTAGTGGGTTGGTGGCTAGCACACCCCCTATGAATTTATGTGAGGGCTAGTTCCTCATCGCCTAAGGATTTGTTAGACTGCTCGAGAGTTGATGTGGGGTCAGTGATACATGATGAGTACTCAAGTGGTACTATGCATAAGGTCAGTTGATATACCTTTCTAGAGAGGCATGTAATCGTCTTTAACGTCCTCCAAAGGTAAGTGTTCAAATTCTTGTTTATCTTCATCTATTTGAATTATCTTGACATGCATCTTCTTTAGGTGATTGACTGTGAATATACTGAGGAGCATGATGATTTTGGGTGGACAAGGATGATTTTGGGTATGAGTTCCATCCTCCTCCTCCTATAAGGAGGCTCCTCCTCTCGAAGCTCCTACTTATCTGCAAGTTGCTCCTCCGATCTTTGATGATTTTCCTAGGTTGAGGTCATAGATAGACTTTGTTGTTGAAGGTACATATCACTTTCCAAGAGATTTTGGATGGACTTCCTCTTTTCAAGAAGATGCGACAAGTGCTCTTTGAATCAAGAATCCCATCAAGATATGGGCATAACCAACATTTTGAGGGATCCACTTGTGTGGGTGACTTTCCTTTAGAGACCCTAGTTCAGATTGTAGGTCTATCATGAGGGGGTGTTGGAGCAGGTTCCTCCCATTGTAGGGATGGTGATTTAGTTGTGGAGGTGCCATACAACAACTCCTATTTAGGTCATAGGTTGTCCACCTACGGTATTCATTCTGGTGCGAGTGTGGATCAACAATCCTTTGGGTCTTCTTCCACTCATAGAACTTTAGCCAAGCATTTGTCTGGGTAGCTGAAAAAGAAATTAAAGAAGTAGTAGATGTATTAGCACTTGTATCTCATTTTCCTCTGTGTTTTAGTCTTCATTTTTTGTAAGAAAATTTATGTATCAGTTGTGTTTGTATTTGTAAAACTCTTAGTTTTGAAATGAAAGTCCGAGTTCGAGTCAGATCAGATTATGAGGTCTTTTTATCTTTGATTAAAAATCAGATTTAGGAGTTTGATCTTCCATATCACCTTTAGGTGGATTGCATTGATCTATGTGCCAATTTGAGGTGGTAGATTGCTACAACTTGTGAGTTAGTGGGAGGTAGAGTTCTATTTTCTTGGGAAGCATGTTTGCATTGATGAAACTGACATTCGTGGCAGATTGTGTTATTCTGTCGGGAATAGGATAAGGAGTCTTTTTGTCTTTGGGAGGCAACTCTATCCTATTCAAGTGTATAAATAAGGCTATGCGGTTCCACCTTTTTCAGACATAATGGCATTTATGATCTTGATCCAAGGGAGAGAGGGTGATAAGTGAGATCCTACTTCTGAGATGTTCTCCCATAAATCTAATTTTGGTGCGTTGTTGTATTAATAATCTCTTTATTTTGATAACTGGGAATCCCTCCTCAGAGTTGGCCATTTTGTGACTCACCCTATCAAGGTACTACTGGGGGGCCCACACCCATCCGCAAGACCTGGGACCCATTCGAACCACATCGTGGGCTGGCCAATGCGACATGACTAATTCATTTCTAAGGGGGATTTTCCAAGAGTCGAACTCGGGTCCCTTCGCAGGGAGTTATCGAGTCATCCCACTTGAGCTATATCTTGCCAGTTATCTTTGAGAATGAGGAAGTAGAATTGACAAGCTTTAGCATGGCTCATCATCTTCATCATTTAGCTTACATCCTAGTAGCGATAGAGATGATGTCGCCAATGATTCCTTTCTGGGATACTCTTAGTAACTCATTCCACTTTGGGGATGTCGTTATTACTACCACCCTAGAATATGTGGCAAAGATCACCCGACTTCCTCTTCATGACTGCTGGCCGCTTGTGCCAAGGAAATCAAGTTCAGTTGTTGAACTAATGAATCTCCTAAACATGAAATGGTCTCGAGCTACTTGATGGTTGATTGAATATGGTTGCCTTATTCAGATGCCACCCTTGTAGGGATTTATTAAGAGCCAAGCATGATGTGGCGTTGGTTCACCGGATATGTCCCATTTGTGAGTATATACCTTGATCATGCTGGCCAATCTGTTCTTTGATGAAATTATTGGTTAGGTGACACTGCTACTTGTAGGGTTGTTATTTCCATCTAGAGGAAGGAAAACATTGTTCCTTTAATACTGGACAAGATGTATGAGTGCTTGGATGAAGCACAACTAACTAAAAAGATGAGGGGACCTTTCAAGATCCTACATATTTATCTAGGAATGTGCAGCCTCACTCTACTGGTGGAGTCTTTATATCCTCACTACATCATTGTGAAGGAGTTCTTGTCGAAGCGCATTCAGGTCAGTGAGACAACTATGTGATGATATGGCTCACTGGCTTGCTAGTCTAACATCAGTGCACATGTGTTGCGGCTAGATGGATTTTTGTCTTGAAAACTCAGATTGTGAGTGGCCATTCCCGGCTTGTAGTGGTATCATCTTACTAGGTTTGGAGAGTTCTGTCACATACTTCACATTGTCGGTGTTGAGGTGCCTTTTTAGGGTCCTATAATCTCAAGAAGTGGTGTTTGTATATACCCCAAGAAGGTGGAGTCAGTGTTGGAGCAGGAGTAGCACAATACATCTACTGAGTTTTGAAGCTTCCTAGACTTAGTTGGTTAACACACGAGGTTTATCAAGAACTTTAGTTCATTAGCTTTACCTTTGACTAGGCTAACTAGTAAGGGTGTTCCTTTTGTTTGGGATGAGAAGTGCCATCGTTCCTTTCAATTGTTGAAGGTTAAGTTAAATAATGGGTGGAAAAGCACACCTTGGGCAGAAAAGCACGCCCCTATGAAAATGGTTGTACAAATGTACCACTATAAGAAATAAGGATAGTCTAAGCATGCACCTAGATAGGGAAAGGCAAGTATAATTTTAGTCCATGTAAAATAATAGGATGAGAACATCCAAAATAAATCATGTGGGGTCAGAGGACCCATAAGCATTATTCAAGTAATAAGAATTTCATAATGATGAAAAGTGAATAACTACTCATGCCTCATATGGGAAAGAATGTTTGGTCATTATAGTAGTGCTTAGATAATAGAAAAGATGCACATACCTTAACTCGAGTTTATAAATTAGAGATTGAATCCTAACCCTCCAAGTCTATGGTGACCGGACTAAATCGCGCGTCCAAAAAGGGGAACCGGATTTGAAGTAGTCAGACTTTTAAATTTATAACCCAAAACCTTCTAGGCCCCCGCAACTTTGTATACGGGGTCGAAGTAGATATATGGGGTCGAACACAGGGACAAGGGTGGTAGTGTTGAGAACGCAGAATCGACATGATACACTCCGACGAGGGTAAAGAGATGGTAAAGTTCCCCAAGGGAACAACATGATAAGGCCGATAAAACAAAAGAAACCTATCTCCAACTGGAGCTACGAGGTAAAATTAAGGTTTTAAGCATTTATCAGTTTTTACGATTTTCGTGCAACGGAAGAAGAGAGATAAAACTAATGCTAAAGTAAGGTACGAAGGAGAAAACTTCGGTAAAACAGGCAGCAACAGAAACATCCTGTACCCCTCCTCTCGAAGCGGGCACCTCTAACCAAGCATCAACACCCCTCTCGAGGTTGCTGGACTTAAGTTAGAGTGGAAAGGTTACTAAAGCAACCCTGATTCCGGGCACTCTCATACTCCAGAATCGGACCAAACACTAGAGCCACAACACCTCTCTCGAGGCTGTTGCAATGGGAAAACACGATTCGGTAGCTAATCGAAACGCGATCCAAGCGTACAAGCTATAGTTCAGATGTCAAACATAGTAATCATACAACCAAAGCACCAAGCATAAAGCAGCAGATAATTAAAACTCTTCTATTTCCATAAACATATAAGGGCCTGATTACATTGCATAAGTAAAAGAAGTAAATGACTGAAACAATAAAGATAGATGTGGCCTTCTTGATTTAGAAGGACGACAAACAACAGTAGACTCTCCAGCCCGATACCAGGCAGGGGCCTTGCCCGATATGACCGTGTCGGACGACACACCCTCTCAGGAAACACACTCATGATGGGTGGATTGTATCGTGCGAGACGCCCTTGCCCGATACGATCATGTCAGGTGGTACCCTCTCGGGCGACACGCCATGATTGGTGATGCGTATCGGGGTTCGGTATCGTGTTGGGCTCGAGTGGTGCTTCTAGTATCAGTCACTTGTATCGGGTATCCTTGTTGGCTGATATCATCCTGTAGTGGTGCCTGGTACGTCCCTAAGTGAACCATTCCCTCCCTCTCGGGATGGGGAAATGCTCACCTAGAATCGCCCGGCACAACCTCTGAGGCACAACACACTAGCTCTTGAAGCTTTCCTGAGTTGGCTTGCGTAGGGTTCCGACCCGTCCCATCGGAGTCCTGTAGCTGCTATTTATAGGCAGTGGTTGGGGAAGTTATGGTGCTCCGGATGCCACGTGTTCTTCCTTCAGCTCCATTATTGAGGCTTCAGGGATGCCTGATATGCATGTCGTCTAGCACAAGGATGTCGGGCTGTCGGTCATCGTGATGAGTGGCGCCTGTCGGTGGGTGGCCCGTATCGCCCGACACACTTCGGCAGTCGTGGCAGGTTCGACTCCCTATCGGGTAAAAGGCGTATCGCTCACCCGCCTCCTCTTGAGTGGCACCCTTGTGTCGCGCGTCACTGTATCGCGCTCCCCTATCGGTTAGTGAGCGTATTGGTCGACTTCCTGGGAAAATGGCCGATGTAGTAGGACACGTTTATGGGCTGGGACGGGCCTTTTCGATGATAAATGAGTCAAAAATGGAGGAAAACTCTGCAAAAAATGGAAATATTGAGTTAAGAGCGTAGTGTGGCATGTTATTGCATAAACATATATAAAAAGAGAGGAAAACAGTTTAAAAGGGCAGTTTTGATAACGAAATAAGGGCCAAAAACATCACAAAATTTGGTGTTATCAACTCCCCCAAACTTAGCATTTTGATTGTCCTCAATCAATCTTTATACTTTGTTTTGTGATGCTTTTTCTTGACCGGTATAGTTTTTAGACCAAGGGTTTTGAGCGAGCATTGAGATGTCTTACTGATAATACAGCCCGACCACGAACAACAAACTTTATTTCTCCTATCTTATATAAGCAAAAATTTTCTCTACAGCTTCAGGGAGACTTTGGAGCATGATTTCGAAGTTAGCATTCACACCAAACAGCTTTTGGGGGCAGAAAGTTGTGTGCTTGGGTAGGCTTAGGGCTTTTTGGGTTTTTCTTGTTTCCCATCAGTCCATCCAGGTAAGAGTCTATTAGCGGGCAAGTGGTCCCTGCAGTCCAAGCCAGTTGGCTTTAGAGAAGTGATTTCACATCCTAGGTACCACTGCCCCGGATCTACCATGCCTAAAGATGGGTACTTTTGGAAAACAAGTGTGTATGTATTTTTTTCTTTATTTTCATTTGGCACAACTCTCATGCTTTTATTCACTCTCATAAGGCTACTCTCTCTTTTTGGGATTTTTGTCGGGTAAGGGAAAACAAGAGGAATTTTTGTTGCTGTTTGGGCAACTTTTTCCTTTTGCATACACGTCTCTTAGTTGTTGTGAGATTGTTTTTTTCGAAATTTTTGGCGTGGAAAGTAGTAGTCTTTTGTCGTTTGAGGCTACGTTATCAGAGAGACATAACAAGACTTGCATTTCCTTAGGCACATAGAAAATAAACTGGTAAGAAGTCGTATCTGATTTTTACTATATAGTGTCTTTGTACATATGCATGGAGACAAAATAAGAAAAAAATTTCAAAATTTTTGTATGGGCATGTATATGTACATATGCTATAGAAGAAGAACGAAAGAATAAAAGGGTGAGGTCTGAAAATTTTTCGAAATTTTTATACCTCCCTCACTGATGTATGGTACCCCCCAAACTTACTCCACACTCTGTCCCAGAGTTGTGAAGTAGGTAAGGTAGGGTAATGTTAATTCCGTGAGGGTTAAAGGCTAGTGAGCGCGCCTATGCCAGATAGAAGCTCCCACACATATTCTCCTCATTTGCTATGGTAATCGATGTGGTGGAGCTGGTCAGGCATCACTTCATTCGATATCCATTTTAACACAAAGATGCCGCAATCATTGGACAAGGGAATCTATTGTGGACTATGGTGGCAGAACTGAAGCTCGTGCCATTTGCTTGCTGCTGTGTCTAGGAATGGTTGTATCATCACCGCCACATCCTCGTAGTATTTTCGTACTAAGCGCTCGATGGAGGTCAATGCTACCAATGTACACTGCACTGGATGATCTTTGTTGCGGTCCGAGCTGTTGTAAAAGATTCCTTCTCGTTGGTGAGTGTACATCGTCAGGAGCGTCTAGTGGTTGTAATGTAGGATGGGAAGGAAGATGGTGCGTGGAACCCTGTGCTCCAACTCTGCCAAAAATGATTGCTTTGCTCCTATTTCATCGACGAGGCAGATGTCGTTGAACAACATTGGATGAGCTATGTATGCGTGTTCGAACTTTGGCTGTAGTGTTTGGATGTAGGCGGCCGCCATAGATACTGCCAAGCATCCTCCATCTTTGACCATGTCCCTTAAGTCATCTACTGGGACTATGACATTGCCTGCCTCGTAGATGACATCCGCCGGGGTAGAATCAGCTAATTTCAGAAGAATTTTGTTGACCTGCTCCTGCGTGACTGTAGCGCACGAGAAGCGGTCGAAATTGCTGATGAGTCCTTCTGCAGTTTCAGGCGAAGCAGGGTCGTCAAATCTGTGCACTTTCCGCAGGATTTCTAACTGCTTGCCTGCCCCGTAGGTGTCAGTTTCCATCTCACCTTCTTTCTCTAGAGTGGTGTTGGGTTGTGAAGATTCATCTTCTAGGTCACTGTCCAGCAGTCTCTTTGGTATGCCCACGTCTAGGAAATAATGCTTGTCCTTGATCAACAACAATGTATATATGCTTCTGAGCTGGTAGAAGTTTTGGCTCTGGAGTTGTATTAAGAATCTGAAGACATGTATCATCTCCATGGCTCGTAGGACTATGAAGGCACTGTTTCCACTTCCCTCTTCTTCTTGGACGGGGAAGTCCCTCAGTGTGAAGAAATTCCAGACACCACTGTTGCGTTGGATTCCACTCTTGATAACACGGTGAAGGCACAACGGGAGTAGCCTCAGAAGTTTATCTTCGGGGTGTACAAAAGTTTTGCCTGTGTACGAGACCTCTCTGTTGTAGTAGCTGAGTAGTTGAACATCATGATTGCGGAGGTCGGAGACACACATGAACCAATTCTTTCGATGTTTGTAGGGGGCCAACACTAGGTTTGCGTTGTGCTCTTCAATGTGCTTCAACATACTGGCCACCTGTGTAGATTCATACAAACCCCTCATCAGTCTTCTCTCCAAAGTCGGGGTGGCGTTGTAGATCGTTTGTCGGCCTGTCCTAACGCCTACGTTCTCTATCACGGCGCCTTGTAGGACCCTGAACAGTTTCTTTCCAACGACGGCTGGGGAGCAGAATATGCTTCTTAGCGCTCCTCGTTGCACTGAGAAATAGACGTCACTCCTGATGACTTCTTCTTTGTCAGCCTACGATCTCAAGACCATATTCAGTAGCTTCTGGTCCATGATCGTCAGGTATCCAATGGCTCTTCTGTCGAAGTCTTCCATCTCGAAGGAAGGTATCTCCGACGACGCAGAGAATGCATCTGCCGTCGAGCTTCTTCCTCTGGGGGGTGTCTTTGGTTGGAAGCGCAGATGTCCCCCCCTTCTCCCTCTGACTCATTAGAAGAATCCTCCCCGATGCTGACAGATTCGTCGTTGTCTTCGACTTCATTTAGGGAGGTGGAGGCAGTGAAGTCTTCAATGCCTCGGGAGCTCTCCTCTCCTGCTGGAGATTCTATGGCAGGCTTATGCGTTGTCTCTTTTTCGGGCATTGTAGAAGGCCCGCTTGAGGAGAAAGACGAAGATGATCCCGACGAGGCTGCCGATGAGGGGGTGGAGAGCCTGATCGAGGAGGTGACGGAGACCTTCTTGGCTGCCTTGGGTGTGGATGGTCATCCCCCCTGTTTAGCCTTTCCTTGATCACATCAAGGCGCTAGAGGGCCTGCTGAAGCGTTGCATTGAATACCTCTAGTTGGTCAGGAAGTCCAACTAGAGTCAGCAGCGCCTGTTCCTGGTCATTCAACCTCTGTTGGAAAAAAGAAAACTTGTGGGTTAGAGAAGTAAATGTAGCCGAGTGGCTTTCTATTACCTCCCGCAAGTAGTCGAATTCGTGCCCCAATATTTTTCCGAGTGAAGGAAGGGCTCCTGCAGATCTCCCTCTCGTCCCCTCGATACCTCCCTCACGTGAGGGTCTACCTGACGAGGTAGAACCTATCTCGATCGTCTGTGAGGTAGATATTGGTGGGCGAGGCGTCGACATTTTTGCTGTTTCTTTTGCCTCACCTTCTTGTCGTGGAGGAGAAGGCCGTGGTGTGGGAGGATGTTGCTCCACCTCTACATCATCGACAATCTCATCAGCAGTTGCTATAGGAGATACCGACGTCGGTGTCAGTGTTAGCAGTGCATCTCCGAGCTCCATCTCGAGGATCTCGACGAACACCTTATTATCGGTGTCCGGTTGTGCTTCTTCTTCTGCCTCTAAAGGAACCACAGGAGCTTCGGGAGTTGTGGCTGTCTCTCTCACGACAGCTCCTGTCGTTGTCTCGTCAACCTCAACGATCACCAGTTCTTCTTCAGCCACGACAGGTGTTGTCGTTATTGTGGCTGGTATAGTATGCCCTGGGGTAGTGGGCTGCTCGGCAGGGGCTATTGAAGATTTGTCCTGCCAAGCGCCAAGAGGGATAGGTCCTCCTCTTGCAGCTGCCCTTTCTTGTATTTTGGTGGTGGCGACATAAGCTGCATCTACCGCCACAGCTTCTATTTCTGTTGTGGTGAAGACAAACTTTTCTACGTCGTAGGCGGCGCATTGAGGGAGTGGAAGGAGGGTGTTTGTCCTTACGAACTTGTAGAAGTAGCTTTGCCCCTCCTTTATGATGTTGGCCCTCATGAGGTACTTCAGGTCGATAAACTCGTCGCCCCTCGTCCTCGAAAGACTATGTGGCTCCCGTGGGTATCCTAACCCAGCCGTGATCAGGTTGACGATGCCACCCATGCAGTATTCTTTGGTGGCATCCTTTATCGGGTGTAGCCTGTTTAGTAGAAAATGCCCCAGGTTGATCACTCTGCCCTCCATCATGTGCCACATGATGTGTAGTTCTTCGGTGTAGATATTGTTGGATTCGTTCTGGCTCAAGAGAAGGCACGCCACAAGCTTGTGCACTATCCTCCAGAAACAGGAGTGCACCGCCGCCACCTTGCTTCCCGGCTTGAACGATGTTTTGTAGGTCATCCTTTTCCAGAGATCAACGGGGTTGAACCCGTCTCCTTCGGTGATCCTTTCACCGTTATTTAGCAGCTTCTCCTCCTCCCCACTGGAAGAGAAGATCTTGTTGAGCAGCTTTTCAGAGATGACGTGCTCCGAGTTGTACAACCACGCTTGCAGTCTGTCTGCTCTGTCATATTCTTCTTTTTCCTCAGCAATATTCTTCACTCGGCGGAGAGACGACATGAACTCTCTCGTGAGTTTGGTGTAGGAGGCAGAACGGCTGAGGCAGATCTTCCTCAGTCCTGCCGCGGAGAGGACGCTCTCCAGTCTTTCAAAGATACCCATCTAAATGAAAGAAGACTGGTGGCAAAATCTGCTTGGCCTGTAGAGCTTGGTCGCCAGTTCTGCATAACGACGTCCATGCTCGTCATCTCTCGGCACAAACCTTCCTGGTGTGTGATCCAGGGGTTCTGCCGCTGCTGTTGGAGTTGTGGTTGGAGCCACCACTTCTCCCGTCCTTATTCTCTTTTCTGTTGTTGATGGCCCAGCCGCCTCGGGATTCAGGCGTTTCCGCCCGACCGTTGTCACTTCAGCTGCGGCTTCGGTGTTGATTCTTCTACCGTGTTCGTCAACTTGAACGACGGTCTACTTTGTACGGGCCATTTCTGTTAGCATTAAACAAATTCATTGATCAATTCAATGTACCGATTTTAAGGTAGGCAGAGCTAAAATTTGATACTAGCGTTTAAAGGGAAAACTAGCTACACTATAAAATCAACCTGATACAAAAATCACTCGACAGCACTGTATCAGGCGATACGAAGCTTTCAAAGATGTAGCCTCGTGCTAGATACGATCAGGGTATCGTCCGTCGAACAACATCATAGGTGATATAGAACAAGATGATACGGAGGAAACTGCGTGTCATAGCTGAGCCCTACACAAGTGTGTCGGGCGATATGGTCGCGTGAAAGAAAGTGCCCGATACGGTCTTCTCGGAGGAAAAACGTGTCGCCCGATATGGTATGGCGTATCGGGCGAGCGCGTTACAAAGGCGTGTCACGTGATGCATGTGTCGGGCGATACAAGAAGAGGTAATCCTGATACGATGCCCGCGATATGAAACTGTGTCGGGCAAACATGGACGACAGGGCTGTTGGGCTATACCTTTGCTTTCTTAAGTGTCCTGCGCGACACGAGTGTAAAAGAGGGTTGCGCGACACGGGAGAAAAAGAAAGCAATTACTGCACAATACGGGTAGCTAGAATAGTAAAATGTAGTACCCGACACGGTAAAACCTTCGTACTATATATAGCGATCCAAGCCAGGATAAAACAAGCCATTCCCGATCCGGGCGCGTTCGGCGCGCTGGTTGAGATGTCGCCCGATATGGACCACTCAGATCAACAAAATCTAGAGGAGAAACTTTAAAACAAAGTGAGGGAAGAAGTTGTTGATGGGTAAAACATCATTGGCCTAAGGCTAAGTCCCCGGCCTCAGATAGTATTACCCATCCAGATCTATAAAACAGCACGGTGGCCCATAAAATAGAAGAGTCAGCGCATGTGGCGCATGCACTGACTCGGGCCTTATTACAGTCCAAATGTTCATAATGTTTGTTTTGTAGGAAAGTAAATTGCATCCTATTCTAGGAAAGAAAAGAAAACTCGGGCTGCCTCCTGAGGAGCACTGTAGTTTTCATCACCAGCTCGACGGCTCCAGCTTCTTTACTTTTTAGCCTCTAGCATCATCCTTCTCTTGCAACTCGATCCCTATCTCTCTCAATCACAGCCCTACCTTCTTTGCGGTTTCGGTGTTGGATGGTATTTTGCCCGATGGATTCTTTATTAATTCGGACATCTGAGCTAATTGTTGATCAATTTGGCATTGATGCGTCTGCATATCCGCCATCTGGACCTGCAATGAGTTCAAAACACCTGAATTTGATAGCGCACTCTGCGCTAGCTGGTTATGAATTGTGTCTTGCCTTTTTACAAAATCAAACAATTGTCCAACCACATCTGACTGGCTTGAAATCTTATCCTGTCCCTTCTCTTTGGCTGATCCTTGATACTTAACTTGCCCTTGGAAGTTTCCTTTTTTCGACTGGAAGGAGGTGTTTTCGGTGTATTGATTTGGTCCTCCCCACTTCTCGAAAGCTTGAGGTTGCTTGGAGGAGTTATGCAACTGATGCCAATTTTCAGCCGCATCTTTGTTGTCATAACTGAAACCAGGGTGGTCTGACCTTTTGAAATTAACAAAAGAGACATTCTTAGTCTCCTCGTCCTCATATTCAGTATCGCTTGATGTGTCTGGTCAGGTGTAGATGCAATTATCTACCCCGTGTCCCCCCTCTCCACATGTTACACACTTCATTACCTTTTCAACCTGCTTCTTCCCCTTTCCGCCAGATTCCTTCAGCTGCTTTACATCTGTATCTATCCTCTGGATCTGAGAAGTAATCATCTCTAGAGCCTTGGATTCAAAAGAAGGTCCTTCACTAACCTTTTTAGCTTGACCCCTGTCAGATCTATCATAGTCAATGCCGGCTTACAACTCGGCCATGTTCTTGATGATCTTCTTGGACCTGCTCGGCTTCTTCCCTAGGAAGTCACTTCCTGCTGCTGCGTTCAGTGAAACCCTTTCATCAGGAGTTAGACTGTTATAGAAGGTAGTGATTAAGAAACCTTTCTTGTAGTTGTGGTGAGGGAAGTCCCTCTGGTATTCCTGGTATCGCTCCCAGGCGTCGTGGAGGTTCTCGTTGGGATTTTGCATGAAGGAAGTTATCCTTTGTCTGTTTCTCACGGTCTTCTCAGTTGGATAGAACTTGTTTATGAAGGCATCCGCCAGTGCTCCCCATCCATTCAGATCTTGGTGGGGGCAGTCCCAGATACCATGATAGGGCCTTATCTTCCAAGGAGAAGATGAAGCCCTTACAGTAGATTACCTCCTGGGGAACTCCCCGCATCTTAATGGTATCACAGATATTTTTGAAAGCATCGAAGTGGTGATAGGGGTTGTCATTCTTAGAACTCCCTCGAAAGCTTTTGTTTTGAATCATAGAGATTACTGATGGCTTGAGCTCATAATTGGTGGTGTTGATTCGCGGGATGATGATAGGGCATCAGGAATTGTTAGCCTTTGTGGAAGCTAGCTCCCTCAGAGTCTTTTCTTCTTCTTCTGAATCATCACTGTCGCTGGCTTCCTGATGTTGTTCTTGATGATTGTGATTTCTCCTGTGCCTTTGGTGGTGGCGACGTCTATCACGGCGGTGGTCTTCCTCGAACTGCTCCATTTCTGGATCTTTGGGTTGATCATGGCCGTCGTAGCGGTCGTTATCTTCAGGTGGAGGCAAATGAGGTCTAGCTCTCCCTTGGCGTTCACCTTCCGAATGGGGTGGTTCGACGCGAGGTGGCATGTTGGATGGTGTTGGTGCTCAGTTGAACATAATGCCTTTCTTCTAAGTACCTGAGCATCGTGTAATAATCAAGTTAGAAAATCTATTGTCAATAATATGAATTATTCATTTCAGGCAAAGAATAATAATAATAATGATAATGAAAGGAAAAAGAGAGTACTGTCAAGATTATTTCTAAGCTTGAGGCTCTGGAGTGTAGTTAGTGGATTCGGGTTCATCAACAGTACAATTTTGCCTTGTCCCCGGCAACGGCGCCAAAAAGTTGACCGGCCTAAATCACGCGTCCAAAAAGGGGAAGCGGATTTGAAGTAGTCAGACTTTTAAATTTATAACCCGAAACCTTCTAGGCCCCCGCAACTTTGTTTACAGGGTCAAAGTAGATATACGGGGTCGAACCCAGGGACAAGGGTGGTAGTGTTGAGAACACGGAATTGACATGTTACACTATGACGAGGGTAAAGAGATGGTAAAGTTCCCCAAGGGAACAACAGGATAAGGCTGATAAAACAAAAGAAACCTATCTCCAACTGGAGCTACAAGGTAAAATTAAGGTTTTAAGCATTTATCAGTTTTTAGGGTTTTCGTGCAACAGAAGCAGAGAGATAAAACTAATGCTAAAGTAAGGTATGAAGGAGAAAACTTCGGTAAAACAGGCGGCAGCAGAAACATCCTGTACCCCTCCTCTTGAAGCGGGCACCTCTAATCAAGCATCAATACCCCTCTCGAGGTTGCTGGACTTAAGTTAGAGTGGAAAGGTTACTAAAGCAACCCCGATTCTGGGCACTCTCGTACTCCAGAATCGGACCAAACACTAGAGCCACAACACCTCTCTAGAGGCTGTTGCAATAGGAAAACACAATTCGTTAGCTAATCGAAACGCGATCCAAGCGTACAAGTTAGAGTTCAGATGTCAAACATAGTAATCATCCAACCAAAGCACCAAGAATAAAGCAACAGATAATTAAAGCTCTTCTATTTCCATAAACATATAAGGGTCTGATTACATTGCATAAGTAAAAGAAGTAAATGACTAAAACAATAAAGATAGATGTGGCCGTCTTGATTTAGAAGGACGACAGACAACATCAGACTCTCTAGTCCGATACTGGGCAGGCGCCTTGCCCTATACGACCGTGTCTGGAGGCACACCCTCTCAGGCGACACACTCATGACGGGTGGATTGTATCGTGGGAGGCACCCTTGCCCGATACGGTCATGTCGGGCGGTACCCTCTCGGGCGACATGCCACGACTGGTGATGCGTATCGTGGTTCAGTATCGTGCCGGGCTCGAGTGGTGCTTCTAGTATCGATCACTTGTATCGGGTATCCTTGTTGGCTGATATCGTCCTGCAGTGGTGCCCGGTACGTCCCTAAGTGAACCATTCCCTCCCTCTCGAGATGGGGAAATGCTCACCTAGAATCGCCCGACACAACCTCTGAGGCACGACACACTAGCTCTTGAAGCTTTCCTGAGTTGGCTTGCACAGTGTTCCAACCCGTCCCATCGGAGTCAGGTAGCTGCTATTTATAGGCAGCGGTTGGGGAAGTTATGGTGCTCTGGACGCCACGTGTTCTTCCTTCAGTTCCATTATTGCAGCTTCAGGGATGCCTGATATGCATGTCGTCCGGCACAAGGATGTCGGGTTGTCGGTCATCGTGACGAGTGGCGCCTGTCGGTGGGTTGCCCGTATCGCCCGACCGCTTCGGCAGTCATGGCGGGTTCGGCTCCCTATTGGGTAAAATGTGTATCGCTCGCCCGCTTCCTCTTGTGAGGCACCCTTGTGTCGCATGTCGGTGTATCGCACTCCCCTATCGGGCAGTGAGCGTATCAGTCGACTTCTTGGGAAAGAGGTCGATGTAGTAGGACATGTTTATGGGCCGGGATGGGCCTTTTCGATGATAAATGAGTCAAAATTGGAGGAAAACTCTGCAAAAAATGGAAATATTGAGTTAAGAGCGTAGCGTGGTCTGTTATTGCAGAAACATATATAAAAAGAGAGGAAAACAGTTTAAAAGGGCAGTTTTGATAACGAAATAAGGGCCAAAAACATTACAAAATTTGGTGTTATCATATGGTCAACTCAACCTACATATAGGTTTGGATCTAATAGTTAGGGTTTATGTTCTTATATATGTAAGTATTGTGAAAACCCTAGAAATCCAAATCGATCGATAAAATCATAAGTCAATTCTTGAGACTGACCCAACAGTGACTTTAAGGTTTCTTGATGATAAATATTGACTCAAAATTGCAATTTTATTAATTATGACATTTTCTTTCTTGATCACAAGTGAAAACACAACCCTAAAACCCAGATCTTTGGAAAAACCCTAGATTTGACACTTGATTAAATCTCAAAGAGTAAGTTCAGGGTTATTGATCATGGAAGTGACTTCAAGATCTCATCTTCATGTTTTAAAGCATATATTTAAGTATTAGTGTGATATTATATAGATTGAAATTCATAAAAAAATAATACCTTTAGAACTCATGAATTAAGCAATGAAAACTGGACCAAAAGATACAGACATTTTCAAGGATTTCAAAACATATTTTTAGTAATTTTTGGATAAGCATGGTGAAAGTTATGATTTTTTGAAAATTCGACCAATCACAAATCACCAATAATCCATGTTAGTGATCCAGTAGATCAACCCACTTACTTGGCCCAATCATGGGTGGACAAGAAACCTGGGTCCACTATCAATGCTTGCCAACTCGTCAAAGCTTGAAACAAAAGTGGGGTAGCAAATTGAGCATATTGCCCTTCATGAGAAAAAGCAAAGAAAATAGAAACGAGGAGGGTAGAATGGAGAAAACACCATGGACTTTCATCCCTCATCTTGCACTCACCATGTCTGTAGCCAAGAAGTAGTTGGCCGAGCTCGATTTGGGCAAATCTACAAGCGGTAATGATTTCACAATTCGAAGATATGAAAATGAAGAGAGGGCTAACACGAACTCACCACAAGAGGAAACTGAGGACCGATGCAGTAGGTTGCTGACACAGGACGTCGTAAGACAGAGGAGAAGAAATGGACCAACAACTATTCAAAATGCGATCAACAGAGAAATTAAGAGGGGGAAAAGGTAGCTCGGATGGTGGTGAATCTAGGGAAAGGTTCAACTATTTATAAGGTTAGGGTTTAAAGCATTGGTGGCTAGAGGGTTCGAGAGAGGTGAGGTGAGATTTAGGCATTTGTAGAATACATTATAGGTCTAAAATTAAGTATAGATAGGTGTGTAATCGCTCAAGGCCATGGAAATAGAAATGTCATGAAATGATTAAGAATCGTGGGAGAAATCCCTATTTTATCAAATCAAGAATTAGTGCCTTGTTTTCTTACTTGGTACGAGGTAGATGACAAGGCCCAGACCTCTAGATCATAATCGATGACCTGCATCTTGCATGAATTGACCATGTTGCCATATAAGCGTGATAACCACATTAAATTTCAAATAAAGTTCTACCAAATTAATTCCTTTCCTCTCTCTTTCAATTTGGATGAGTAAACAACTTCCAAATAAGGTGAAATTGGTGGTTAAGGTAATAGGGACCCAAAGAATCTGATTTTGGAGTTAAATTTTCCTTTTGGAAAACTTTAGTGTGTGAAACTTCTAATTTTATGAAAAATGTATTTTCTTTGTTTAAATATGTTCTTTTATTAATTATTAACCAAATTTCCTGTGTAACTCTTTCTTAACCCAACCTATCCACAGGAGAAATCTAGAAGACTAATTTTAATCTTACTTGCCTTATTTTGATAATTTGCAAAAACAAACCCAAAACTAATACAAAATCCTGATTTCTTGTTTTAAGGCTTCAAATATTGGTATTTTTGTATTAAGCTCCCACATTTAAAGGTTACTAACATCCTAGTACCTATCAATATAATAAGAGAGTTCAAGATAAAATATTAAAATATAAAAGAGTAAAAAAGTGATAATTACCTAAGTTTGGGGATGTTACAAGAATAAATAGGTGTTTCGTTCTTCAGTCAACCCAACTGTGTACCGATCAAGTAGCATGATTCTTTACAAGTACATAGGGACAAAGAGTGATCCTTGCTTCAAACTGTAAAATTTAGATTCTATATTTTTCAAGGTGGCAGTGTAGATGTAGTTTCCACGAAACAACACCAGGAAATGCTCCCATGTAACAATTGTGTTGTCACACGTCCTCAAGTTCCCATTCCAACATACACATGTTGGTCCATCTAGCATGTACAAAGTGAACCTAACCTTCTGATTAAGAGGGAACACTGTATTGTCAAAAGTCCACTTGATCACCAAGACCTAGTCATCGACCTTGTTGACCATCTCTTGCTCCCCCTCACCCTTAAAGGAGGGGGTTGCATCTTCATGAAGTCAGTTAGAGTGTACTCCTTAGGTTTATTCAAAACTAGAGGGGTGTTCAACTTTCCCACCATAGTTGTGGTGACAAACTACTGTAGGTAGGCTAACTCCTACTCAGTGGTGATGCCAGTCAAATTAGAGGTGGTGGTGTCAACGACCCCATGAGCATTGTTGGAGTTGTTCCTAGGAGGGGGATCCCTACAAAAAACAAGGGTTCTCTAATGTAGAGAATCCATTCGTAGTGCCGGACTGAGGGGTAGTACCGACATCATCAAATAGGTTGTTTCTACTGAAATATAGGGCTAAAGGGTAAGGCATACATACTAGGTAAGGACTTCTAAAATAGTTAGATTACCGAGCACAAAAACACTCTGATACCATTCTTGTAAGGAGTGGGGCCCAAGAGGGACCACTCCTTACTTTTATTTAAGGAAATATTTGTAAAATACCCTAATAGATTAAATCCCACAAAATAAAAGCCACTCAAGTAATTGGGGTTCACAATATTTCTTTAATACAGAATGATAACATGAACATCGTTTTGTTGTAGTAGAAATTAAATCTAATGATGACATGATAACCTCAACAATGTTCAACTAAAGAGCCATAGATAGCTTCTACTGAAATTGAAGACTAAACTACTTCGATTATTTTGTGGTGAGTAACCTTTCCATCTTAGAAATCCTCAAAAGCTAGTTCGAGGTGTCCCCACCTATCTCCTGGTCCTCAGGATGTGCAAGCTCTGAGAGGGTTGAAAGAACACCCAGTAGGAGAAAACAAAGATAAAAGTATGTCAATGAACACTGAGTATGTGCAATAATTAGAGCTAGGCATGGCTTTAGAAATTTCAAAAGAAGAGCATCAATTTAAGGGATGATTAAGAGAATAAGGGCCAAGAGAATTATATCAGACCAAAAGATGAGGAATGTCTACTAAAGAATGTCAAGTAGAGAAATCTTGCCTTAAAACTTTCCATAAACAAAAACAACAATAAATTATGCATGTAATAAACAAAGACTAAAATTATTTCAATCAGGGTTGAGATACCATTGGATCTCAAGGTAAAAATATGGATGGAAAAGCACACCCTAAGAGGAAAATCACACCCCTATAAATAATGGCCAGAAAAGCACACCCTGGGTGGAAAAGCAAACCCCTATAAAAATGGTTGTACATATGTACCACTATAAGAAATAAGGATAGTCTAAGCATGCACGTAAATAGGGAAAGGCAAGTATAAGTTTAGTCTATGTAAAATAATAGGATGAGAACATCCAAAATAATCATGTTGAGTTAAAGGACCAATAAGCATTATTCAAGAGATAAGGATTTCATAATGATGAAAAAGAGAATAACAACTCATGCCTCACATGGGAAAGAATGTTTGGTCATTATAGTAGTGACTAGATAATAGAAAAGATGCACATACCTTAACTCAAGTTTCTAAATCAGAGATTGAATCCTAACCCTCCAAGTCTATGGTTAACTCAACCCACATATGGGTCTGGATCCATTAGTTACGGTTTATGTTCTTATATATGTAAGTATTGTGAAAACCCTACAAATCCAAATCAACCAGTAAAATCCTAAATCGACTCTTAAGGTTGACCCAACACTGACTTTAGGGCTTCTTGAAGATAAATCTTGACTTAAAATTACAATGTCATTAATTGTCACTTTTTTTTCTTTATCACAACTGAAAACAAAACCCTAAAACTCAGATATTTGGCAAAATCGTAGATTTGACACTATTAAATCTCAAAGAGTAAGATTAGGGTTACTGATCATGGAGGTGACTCTAAGATCTCATCTTCATCTTTTAAAGCATATCTTTAAGTATTGATGCGATATTATAAAGATTTAAATCCATAAAAAAGCATACCTTTAGAACTCGTAAATTAAGCGATCAAAGCTGGACCAAAAGATAGAGAAAATTACAAGGATTCCAAAACATAGTTTTTGTAATTTTTGGATAAGTAGAGTGAAGGTTATGATTTTTCAAAAATTTGACCAATCACAAATCACCAATAATCAATGTCAGTGATCCAGTGGATCAACCCACTTACTTGGCCCAATCATGGGTCACCAAGCAAGATCAGGGTTGTTGTCAATGATTGTCAACTGGTCAATGCTTGAAATAAAAGAGGGGAGGCAAAATGACCATATTACCCTTTGTGAGATAAAGAAAATAAAGAGAAATGAGGAGGATAGAACAGAGAAAACACCAGGGATTTTCATCCCTTACCTCATGCTCATCATGACTGCAGCCGAGAAGTAGCATATTGAGCTCAGTTTGGGCAAATCTACAAGCAGTGCCAATTTAACAATTCGAAGATACAAAAATGAAGAGAGAGCTAACATGAATGCATCACAAGAGGGAATAGAGGACCGATGTAGCAATTTGCTCATATGAGATGCCACAAACTAGAGGAGAAGAAATGGATCAAAAGTTGTTAAAAACATGACCAACTAAGAAATTGCAAGGGGGAAAAGTGAGCTCATATGGTGGCGGATCTAGGGCAAGGTTCAACTGTTTATAAGGTTAGGGTTTAGAGAATCAGTGGCCAGAGGGTTCGAGAGAGGTGCGGTGAGATTTAGGCGTGTGTAGAGTACACAATTATAGGTCTCGAATTAGGTATAGATAGGTGCATAATCGCTCAAGGAATCCAAAGATCGAAAAATCTCACAAAATGATTAAGAATTATGGGAGAAATCCCTATTTTATCAAATAAAGAATCGGTTCCCTATTTCCTTACTTGGAACAAGGTAGATGACAAGTCTTGGACTGATAGATCATGATCCGATGACCTGTATCTCGTACAAATTGACCAGGTTGCCATATAAGTGTGACACTCACATTAAATTTTGAATAAAGTGCTACCAAATTAATTCCTTTTCTCTATCTTTCAATTTGGATTAGTAATCAACTTCCAAATAAGGTGAAAATTGGTTGATAAGGTAATAAGGACCCAAATAATCCGATTTTGGAGTTAAATTTGCATTTTGGGAAACTTTAATGTGTGAAACTAATAATTTATGAAAAGTTTATTTTCTTTATTTAAATATATTCCTTTATTAATTATTAACCAAATTTTATGTAACTCTCTCTTAACCGAACCTATCCATAGGAAAAATCTATAAGACTAATTTTAATCTTAATTGCCTTATTTTGACATTTTACACAAACAAACTCAAAACTAATACAAGATCCTAAGTTCTTGTTTTAAGGCTTCAAATCTTGGTATTTTGGTATTAAGCTCCCATACTCAAAGATTGCTAACATCCTAGTACCTATCAATTTAATAAGAGGGTTCAAGATAAAATATTAAAATAGAAGGAGTAAAAAAGTGATAATTACCTAAGTTTGGGGATGTTACAACCACTCAATCTCGAGCCCCAGGTAACATCGATCATTCCCTTGATCTACCAATTTCTATTCAAAAAGGAAAACTATCATGAGCTCTTCATCCCATTTCTAACTTTATTTCATATGACTATTTATCTCCCTCATATAAAGCCTTCTTAGCATCAAAAAATGATATTTCAATTCCTAGTTTTGTATCTGTTGCAATGAATCACCCAAGATGGCGTCATGCTATGGAAGATGAGATGAATGTTCTTTGTCAGAATCACACTTGGAGTCTGGTTCCTACTCCAAAAGACAAGGTTGTTGTTGGGAGCTTATGGGTTTACTCAATCAAAGTCAGACCTAATGGTGTTGTTGATTGTTTGAAGGCTCATTTGGTAGCCAAGGGATACACTCAAGTATATGATGAAGACTATCTTGAGACTATTTCTTCTGTTGCTAAAATGTCTTCTATTCATCTTTTTCTTTCTCCAGGAGCCCATTTTTCTTAGCCCTTGCACCAACGTGATATCAAGAATGCTTTTCTTCATGGTGACATGTCTGAAGAAATCTATATGGAGAAACCTCATGTATTCGTTGCTCAGGGGGAGTCACATCTAGTTTGTCATCTTCATAGATCTCTATACAAGCTCAAGCAGTCTCCAAGAGCTAGGTTTAGAAAATTTAGTCAAGCTCTACTTGAATTCAGTCTTCTACAGTCAGGTCTTGATCATTCAGTCTTCCATCAAAATCGATCTTCAGGCCGTATTCTCCTTATTGTCTATGTTGATGATATTTTCATAACTGGAGACAATCAACATGGTATCTCGCAACTTAAATAGTTTCTTCAAAATAAATTTCAAACTAAAGATTTAAGCCTCCTAAAAGATTTTTTGGGTATTGAGGTTGTTAGATCTAATGATGGAATAGTCATCTCACAAAGGAAATACACTCTTGATCTCCTGGAAGAGACATGTATGCTTGGATCAAAGCCTGAAATACTCCAATGGATCCTAAAGGCAAGCTACACAAGGAGGAGGGGGCGCCACTTGAAGATAGTGGAGATACAAAAGACTAGTTGGAAAATTAAATTATCTTACTATCATTCATCCAGATTTATCCTTTTCTACTAGTTTGGTTAGTCAATTCATGGACGAACCTTGTAGTAGTCATATGGAGGTTGTCTACAAGATTCTTCATTATCTAAGGAAGAGGCCAGTCAAAGGTATATGGTACACCAATCATGGACATATCAAAGTGCATGGCTTCTTAGATTGTGATTGGGAAGGATGTGTCATAGACTATAGATCAAATTATGGATATTGTGTCTTTGTGAGGGGCAATCTCATATCCTGGAAAAGTAAAAACCAAACATTGGTAGCTTGATCTAGCACTAAATATGAATACAGAGCATTGTCACATGCAATTAGTGATATCCTATGGACTAAGAATATTCTAGAAGAACTGGAACTCATTCAGTTTGAAGCAATGGAACTCATGTGTGATAATCAAGTTGTTGTCCACATTGCCTCTAACTTGGTTTTTCACAAACATACCAAACATATTAAAGTTTATTGTCATTTCATTTGAGAAAAGGTACAAGATCACCAAATTATACTTATTCCAGTCTGTTCAGAAGATCAAGTTGATGATGTTTTCATAAAATCCCTAAATGGGTGTCGAGTAAAATTTCTATATAACAAGCTTGGCGCCTATGACATCTATGCACCATCTTGAGGGGGAGTGTTAGAACAATAAGCATTTATTGTTCCCTTTATTCATTATTATTTATATCCATATATATACCATGTGTATATGGGATTAGTCCCACATTGTGTAAACAGGTGTTGGCCACCACCTGTGTCCATATATATAGGTGTGCCCTGTCAACACTAAAAGTATCTCATTCTACACTTTACTTTTATTGTTTACAATACCTTTTGTTTACTTATTTGTATGCCTCATGATAAATGTATTATCTTCTATTTACAATCTATATACATAACATTACATTTAATCGGTAATATACACTTATTTTGTAGAAAATAATTTAGTTTAAATATACATTTTTTACAATCAAATGTTACCTTCTATGTTCCAATAGTTACTTGTTGTAAGTAAATGTTACTTTATTCATCAAGTATTTACTTTTTATACCACATAGCTACATCTATTATACTATTATTACATTTAATGAACCAAAGAGGCCTTAAATCTAACAAACATAAAATTTTGTAAAAATTGTATCATGCATATAAACTTCTTGACATACAACATGTGTGCATTTACTGCATACTTCAATAAGATTCTTTCCTTTTTTTCTTGTAGCATGCCTCGACTTCTAAAATATATTTAGATCCATAATTTAATTATGTAAATACATTGAGTAGTGAATTAGAAAGTTGATCACCAATTCTGAAACGGAAACGTCAACGATCAGAAGTATAACTTTGTCGTCTAATCAATTGAGGGGGGGGGGGGGGGGGTTGGAGAAATTATCCATTTTCTTGAATGAATTGTAATGCCTTCCGCATGTTAGTGTACCATCTGTACATAGTCACTACTTCGTCTATTGCTAACAATTTATCAGTGAGTTGTGGAATACGCCAGTACAATTGGCCTTTTTGGTATCCAAGTCAGTAAAAGTGTGAGTTAACTTAGCATTTTCCAAAAACTGCATAGCATGAGAAAAACACCTATATATGTGGCGTGTTCTCCTCAAACTGTGTTAGATTGAGAAATAAGTTGGCGGAAGTGCTATTTTGGTAAATTTTTCTGCAAAAGTGTGTTATTTTGGTTTTTTTTCCTAATTTATTCCATTCAGCACTGCTTTTCCTACACCATAACAAATATATTATAGTCAGAGAGAGGAAAAGGGAAAAGCAAGCTGAATTGTACCATAGCACGCCAATGCAGCTGTAGTGGTGACTTACGACGAGTCGACGAGGATGGCACTTTGGCTGCATGCAGTTGACGTGAAAAAGGCGTAGAGTGAGCAAGCAAGGAAGAAGAAGATGCAGCAATCGAGGATTTTACCGCCGTATAAATGTTGTTGTGGCTCAGCCAAGCAAGCAACATCTTCGGAAAAGGCAACCGAGATGTGGCTTGAGGCCTATGTAACTTCACCATTCACCACCCACGACAGCCTAACATTTTGATGCCTTGACCTGGTCACAACTAGGCAGCATGTTGTATGTTTTCTGATTAGTATGCAGTTTTATTCTAAAATTTTCATCATTATCTATGCTATAAAATTTTCATCAAAAAATTCCGTCGCTGCTATGTTGTGCCTATAGGATCCAACATGTCAGACAGCGAGGGCGCCATCGGATACGATTGATGATAAAGTGGATCGAGCTTACCTGGTATGATGCCACGCCACAAAGCCTGGCTCTTTTTTTTACTTTCTTGGCATTATTATTATGGTCCATCAATCTTCATAAAGAAGCCGTGATACTTTTATTTGATACTTTTCCCTGAACAAAAAGTACACACAGAAATCATGAAGTTGTATGTTCAGTAACATAAAGGAAAAGGGAATCAATGTTGGACGTAGGGAATAAAGACGTGGAATAAAGATCACTTTGGAAACACCAACTAACAATTGGGGTCCAGCCACCCTTTCCCCTCGTCTTCCAGCTGGAGTTGGAACTTTCCCAACTCCCACGAGATGTGTAGGTTATGCATACGTATCCGTCTGGTTATAGTCAAGCGTGTAGAGATTCAGGAAAACATGGCAATTGACAGCAAAAAGTGCACCGTTGGCCAACCAATTGACTATGGTTTGCCAGTATCCCAAATGAAAATGTACGTCCCAGCCTATCACCAGCTAGCACGACCCCTCCTCCACAACCTGGTTGGAATTATCTCAACTCCCACGATATATAGGCCGAGGTGACGAGGTTCCGATCTAAAAAAAAAATACTGTCATCGTCATCATCATTATTATAGCTCCTCCCCACTGAATGATCTGGCATCTCGCGCATGTTTTTCTTCAACGTCCCTCGAGTTTTCATATAATAAATTCAGCCACTAACTCCACGTCGCAACCTAGAAACCAATCTTAATACTCACACAAAGAAATATCCATCTAAATCTGATCACCTTATGGATTACATTACCCAGTCGTGCAAAGATATAGAGTTATGTTTTACGTCGCCGTATTCAATCTGCTTTTTCTCCACCGTAATCCGAAAAAACTAGAATCACAAAAACCATATTCAAGAATGAACTACGCGCCTAACCACAATCACCAAGATCTTGGCAAAAGGCATCAAAGGTCATCATATAGTTGAGAGGGAAAGAGAGAGAGAGCAATGCCAACATCTTTGGTCGTTGAGTAACGTCCCGAGGGATGTTAGGAGGCATAAAGATGATTAAGTGTCATATTCTATTAATCCAACTGATCATGAGAATTAACTGTGATCAAATATCAAAATAAAATTCAAAAATTCATATGATTAGTCACTGGATGAATTAATCACAAATATTCTACATCTCTCATGATTGGAGGTCATATGTGTATATTGTAGACACTAAATCCACATAATAGAAAGGTTGCGACAATGGAAAGGTTGCCGACCAGAACATACACACAATTCATGGATGTTCTTTTACTGATTACCTAACTTGGACGTTGTAACGAAGGCTCTGACCCAAGACATTTCCAAAACCCGACCCACATCCCATTGAACGGGCTATCTAGCTCAACTGTAGTCACCAAAAATCTGGTCAAAAAGCACTAAATGTCAACTTTGAGTGAGAAAAAGAGAACCAAACATCTTAGGTCTGTGAGTAATGCCCCAAGGGATTCCACGACATGTATAGATGATTAAATCCACACTGAGACATCATTTTTGTGGATGGTATTGTGGCAGTCCTTATTATGAAGTATAGTGGATCGCTCCGTCATACTCCACACATTCAATGGTGTAAGGGTCGTAGATGTTTTAGTTAGGGTTGTTGATATCATCATTGTCGTAACTTCTGTAGGTCTTCTTCGTCCTCATCATCTCATGCATTCACACATCCTTTATGTTAATCTTCTTAATTTTCTTCTTCTTCATCCATGCCCTTGTCCTCATCCTCCTCCTCATCTTTATCCTATTCTTCATTCTAATTGCCATCAGCTTCGTAATCTTCTTGCAAACTCATATGTTCTTTTTCGCTCACTTCTTCTATGAATTTGGCCTCTTGTTGATTATACGACACATGAGTAACTAATGTTATCTATAACAAACAATTCATTGTGAATAATTATTTAAATTGGTTCATCGACTGTGAAAATAAATGGAACAAGAGAACTAAAAGGAAAATTACAACACGAGCATATGATTTACACATGCCTACTCAATGATCAAGAAACACTAAAGGTCATCTTGAAGTGAGAGAAAGAAATAAACACATCCTCAGTTCATGAGTAACATCCCAAGGGACATCATGATGCGTAAAGATGACTTTGATGCAATATATATATATATATATATATATATATATATATATATATATATATATATGTATATATGTATATATGTATGTATATATATGTATGTATGTATGTATATATATATATATATATATATATATATATATATATATATATATATATATATATATATATATATATATATATGTATATATATGTATACCGTATCATGTTTCTTGGTTCTGCTTCCTCTCCCTATTTTTGACAATACCGAGTTGAGCTCTTCTCCTACCAGTATCAAATAGAACATGCTGAACAAAATCTTCTTCATGGAAAACTTGCTCGATTTAGATCAAAAAAATCATACGGATTTTATGAATGTGCTATGGCTCGAATCCGTAGTCAATCCTTTTTTTTGTATAAGGTAAAATATTACTAGCCATCAAAAGAGCTTACAAAAGAGCATATAGGAGTATAACCCACTCCGTATACTATACAATGTCAAACCAAACCCCACATCAACCTGACCTCAGGTTTGACCCTAACCAAGGTACCCGGGTTCGCTTTACAAAACCAAGCCAAGTTATTTACAATATCATCAAAAAGATGAAACTTGTCCTTGTCCCTTTTGTCGTGGATCATGTTATTTCTCTCCTGCCAAATAAGAAAAATCAGATTGGGCCTGCAAACTTTTTCATATGTCTATCACCTTTAGTCTTTTGTAAAATCCATGACATGGAAGACCGAAGGCTAGGGGTTGGGACACCATTCCACATGAGCTTGAGGGAGCAACGAGTCCATAGATATTTGGTATACGCACACTCAAAGAAGATATGCACATGTATTTCATTTTCCTTCCGGCAAACAACACAAACGGGTTCCAAAACAACACCCCATCTACTCAGCCTATCCTTAGTAGGGAGCCTACCAAAAATAGCTCTATAAGTGCAGAAACTCCACTTTGGGCAATGGATCTTGCTCCATATCAGCTGATCCCAAGGAACTTGAGGCTGGTTACAATTAATCCACCAAGGTTTACCCCCCACAACCAGCTTCCAGTTCCCCTCATTCTCATCATAGTTTTGTTTACAACTATCCCAAATCCCGCACATGTTGCGCCAGATCCTAGAGCAGCCAACCACACCATCATCCCCACTATCTAGGCAAGAACCATACCGAGTTCTCATCCAAGTGCTCCAAAAACTATCTGGTTCCATCAAAAAATTATAGATTCTTTTTGCAGTGGCTTCGCACATAATATCAGAAGGATACATCAAACCAAGCCCCCCACCATGCCTCGGATGAGTGACATCAGCCCAAGCAATAGCATGATGCCCACCACTCCATAGAAAACTTGCCATAGTAGATCTAAATCTTCCCAAAATAAATTCTGGGATATCAACCAATCTACACCAAAAGCCAATCATATTCTGCAGCACTATTTTAATAAGCACATCTCTTCCAGCCATGGAAATTTTAAGACCAGCCCACTTTTCCACCTTAAGCCGAAGATTGTCCAAACACATGTTGAAATTTGAGCCTCTCCCAGCCCCTCCCGAGATGGGAATACCTAAGTACCTGGTAGGAAAGGACCCAATATCCAGCAGAATAGCAACCTTCAGACGCTCTCTCCTTGCATCACAAGATTTGGATAAAAACACATGTGACTTGATATCACTGATATATAAGCAAGACATGTTCGCAAATCTTTCCAACATAGCTCTGACGCCTCTGAAGATTTTTGCATGAGCAGCGACGAAGAACATCAGATTGTCAACAAAGATCATATGGTTCAATACCTTGATACCATGCACCTTATAAGGTTTAATAGCCCCCTTCTCTTCAGCTTTGTGGGCTAAATAAGAGAGGTTCTCTATAATGATCATGAACATCAAGGGTGAAAGCAGATCCCCCTGCCTGAGGCCATTAGAGGCTCTAAACAAGCCTTTAGGGATGCCATTGATAAGCATAGAGAAAGAAGTAGTCTGTACGCACTGCATGAGGATATTAATGAATCTGTTAGAGAAACCCAAAGCCTCCATAGTACACCACAACCCCTTCCAAGACACGTGGTCATACGCCTTCGAGATATCTAATTTAATACACACTTTCTTGGTACAACATTTAACATGGAACTCACGTAGGAATTCAGTAGCAAGGAGGGAATTATCATGTAAAGCTCTGTCCTTCACAAAGGCAGCCTGATTAGGGGATATGATGACTGGCAGGATACTCTTCATACGTCTTGCCAACAGCTTGGATATGATTTTATAAATCACTGAACAACAAGCTATTGGCCGGAAATCATTCATAGAAGCCGCATCTGACTTCTTAGGAATCAACCTGATGAAAGAGTGATTGACTTGGCGTACCATTCTCCCACCGACCAAGAACCACCTCACAGCATTACAAACATCCCTGCAAATAATATGCCAACAACTTTGAAAAAAATTAGCATTGAACCCATCAGGTCCCGGGGATTTTGAAGCGCCAATGGAGAAAGTAGCATTTTTAATTTCCTCATCAGATGCCAACTTGAGTAGGTCTCTATTCATCTCATCGGTAACCTTCTTGTACAGCAAAGACACCCTATTGAGATTATCACTCCCACGTCTATTATACAGCTTGGTGAAGAACTCGATAGCCAACTCCTCCACTTTAGCCACTTCATCCACAAGCTTACCATTATCATCAATTAGATTATGAATATGGTCCTTCATGTTATTTCGTTTGACTGCAGCATGGTAGATCTTTGAGTTGCAATCACCATCTTTAAGCCACTTCAGCCTACTCCTCTTCCAACCAGATATTTCATGAGCTTTTTCGAGTTGGGTAACTCTTTTTCCTGATTTGTTCTCCGCTTCCATACATCCTGGGTCTATAGGATGCTTCCTTAACTCGGCTGCGTCTCTGTCATACTCTTCTCTAGCATGTTTGATCAGATTTGGTAAATCAACCAGATTATTAGACCAGGCCTTCAGGGCTATTTTAACTCTTTTCAGTTTATTTGCCACCACGAAGAGAGGATTACCATCCACCTTTTCATTCCAGCAGTTTTTGACCACCACCTCAAACGAGGGCCACAATAACCAATGATTTAGGAATCTAAATGGCCGATTAGCTTGATGATGCTTTGTAAGTTAGACCTCCAACCACGAGTGGTCACTATTAGGATGACCCCCAAGCTTGAGAGCAGCCTCTGGAAAGATGTCTAACCAAGCCTCGTTCACTAAACCTCGGTCCAGATTACTGGATATATGTCTGATCGGGTTCCCTTTATTATGCCAAGTGATCAAACCACCACTCATGTTAGTTCAAATAGATTAGCAGCATCGACTGCATCATTGAATCTGTTCAGGACAGATTCTGGTACCGGTAGACCGCCCCATTTCTCTCTCGACTTCCTTACTTGATTGAAGTCACCCACAACCAATTAAGGAAGAGCTTGTTGAGTAGACTGAACTAAGGTGTCCCATAACCTTCTCCTGTCCACCTCTGAATTAGACCCATACACTGGTGAAAGAACACAATGAAAACCACCACTGTTAATGTAGCTAACGGTTACCAGCTGGTCACTCTCAAAGATCGGCTACACATCCCAGATTAAAGGATTCCACCCAACCACAATCTTACCTCCTTCAATGCTATTTAAGTTCGATCAACAGCCCCAACCACCAGGGAACAAGCCCATAACTCTCTCTCCCACTTCTCTTCAAATCCTCATTTCCAAACAGATCACCAGTGACACCTTTTTTTCCTGGATGATATGTCTGAGGGTTGATTGCTTCCCAGGACGCGAAGCTCCCCTCACATTACATACCAGTAGGGTCATTGGACATCAGTAACCACCTCCCCTCTCACAAGGAAGCAACCATATCCTCCGACTGTACCTCTGCCCCTACCTCTCCCTCTTTGAGTCTTCTCAGCACCACTATGATTCCTTATGCTCACTCTTTTGGCATTCTGTAGAGCTACCTCCTCTGATTCTTGGTCTTCCAACACCTGAAATGGATTCCCAGAGTCTTCGAAGACCTCCCCTTCCTCATGCGGTTGTCCAGTTTCTAGGCTGACCTCTTCCTCTGGTCTGACGACCTCAGTAGCAACGACCGCTCGAGTATCATCACCTTCTTGAATCGTCTCCATCCCCTACCCATTGCCCTCGATCACCATCACTTGAGGTAGGACGGTCTCCAGCAACGACACCTCTACAGCAGATTGGGAACCAATGTGCTCGATCACTTCAGAGGAGGGTCTAACAACCTCCGTCTCCATGGTCGTTGTAGTCTTTCCCGTCAAATCATTGGCATTGTTCACCTTACCCCTTTGTAACGGTCTTCTAGATCTCCCTCGCTTGGAAATATCAGGTCTTCTACTCTTATCACTCCCCCGAGCAAACGGGGGTGTAGGGAATACTGCTCTTTCACCAGGGCAATCACTGGTAAAATGGCCGAACACCTTGCATTCGCTACGATGCTGTGGTAGAGCATCGAAAACCACCCTGAATTCGAACTCTTTACCATCAGGCATTTCAACCATCACATCCTCGGACGGCTTCCGATCAGCCACGAACACAACACAGACATGAGCAGTGCCTTCATATCGCCCTTCAGTAAGGAAGTCGAAGTCAATCCTATTTCCGATAGGAGAAGTTGACAATTGAATCTCAATTTTTCCATTATTTTCTATTTTACTATCCATTATATATATATATATATATATATATATACATATATAAATATGTATATATATGTATATATATGTATATATATATATATATATATATATATATATTGAAATTATGCATTGCCATTAAATTAAAAAGGCCATATGGCATCTACATGTATAAGAAACCCAAATAATCTCGACAACATAATAGAAAGAAGTACATCATACAAGTTTGAACGGATGTGATATTGGCGCTTTTGCTTGAATTCCTCCCCATCATGTTGGTCAAAGTAGCTTTAATCCAAAATTCTTCTATGATCATGGGTAGAACTTGTATAGACACATCTCTTGTTGCTAGATACAACACGATTTGGGCACTTGTAGAGATACATAGAAAACCTTTTCCACACACATTATACCTAAGAGAGCACGACTTAAAGGATGGAGATAACTTTCAACCATAACAAACCAAAGAAAGATGACCATAACCACTAAACATCACACACATGACAAAAGACAACTAAGGAATTTAAACAAACACCTACAGCACAAAAGACATAGACGGGTACAACTCGGCAAGCACAAAATAGCGCAACTTCACCTATGTAAAAAATGATTGGTGATAGGAAGAAATGATGGGAAGCATTTGAGGAAACCCCACAACCGTGACCAAAACCACCCATATCTCCCCCTTTTCAAGCCGATGCTCAAGAAGAAAAAAAGGACAAAGCTCAGGACGGGGTCAACGTCCACCACCCAACCAGAGACCCCTAATGATCCCTTGCACCATTAAGCAGTGCAATTTGCTGAGTCAGGGCCAGAAACGCTATAGGTCAAATGAAGTTGTGGCCTAAGAGAAGAAGGGGGAGAGGCCTGACCCAGCTAGAAGATGTCTCCTTGTCGCTCGCAAGGGATCCCACTGTTCGAACGAGCAGGAAAGAAGCCACATACGAAGACGAAGCCGCCACACATACTGAAATCATAGTCAAAACAAGCCCCGACCACACGTTAGCCACAACCACTAGGCATCACCATCAAAGACACCCAAGGAGGAAGAGGTTGGCCGACTAGAGGATGGGAGCTGGTGGAGGTAGAAATGGACAACCTACAAGGAAAAATGGGGTGGAAGGTGCCCAGTAGAAGCAGAGGCCATGGCTAAGCCTCAAGCACCGACATTCTCTCCCCCGAGCAAGAAGATCACTCTCACCTAGTAAACACCCGCAATGTCATGCCCATATATCGTATATATATATACATACATATATATATATATACATACATATATATATATATACATATACATATATACATATATATATATACACATGTATACATATATATGTATATATATACATATATACATGTATATAATATATATATATCTGTATGTGTGTTTGTATACATACATACATATATCTATATATATGTATATATGGGATTAAGAGAGAAAGATTTCTCTCCCCCTCTCCCATAACCCGTGGCGGTGGCCAGATGCCTGGGAGGGTGATAAATCAAGAGATTCTTCTCCGTGTGGTTTCGAACCCGGGTCCCTTCATTGGGGACCAGCGAAATTCGCCAACCGGGATATTCCCTTGCCGACATATATATGTATATATACATACATATATATATGTATATATATACATATGTATCTATATATATACATACATACATACATATGTATATACATATACATATATATATGTATATATACATACATATATATATATACATATATATACATATATATACATATATATAACATATATATATACATACATATATATATGTATATATATGTTGAAAGTAAGAAACTTGAAAAAAAGTAACCAAAATCATAACCATATCTCATATAGATCATGATATATAGCAATAAATCATTCGATGGTTTATGTAATTCTTGCAACTTACCGTTGATCAGAAAATAATCATTTTCTTTCTTTTGATGATGTATGAATATCAAATTGTGTTGATTTTTTGTATACATCTTATCTAAGGGGTATACTTTACATCCATAAGGTTGGATTATTCATTATAATTTTACAATCACCATAAATGAAAGTGGGTACATGTATGCTACATGTACTCAGGTACACAATTCTTTTAGCCATATATATATATGTATATATGTGTATATACATATATATACATTCATATATATATATATATATATATATATATATATATATATATGTATATATATATATATTTATATACATATGTATATATACATATGTATATATATATATATGTATATATATACATACATATATATATACATATATATATGTATATATACATACATATGTATATATATATATATATATATATATATATATACTTATGTATATATACATAAATTTGTGAATACATATATATATATGTATGTATGTATGTATGTATATATACATACATACATATAAATATATATATATATATATATATATATATATATATATATATATATATATATATATATAACATATATATACATGCATATATATGTATATATATGTATATATATGTTGAAAGTAAGAAACTTGAAAAAAAGTAACCAAAATCATAACCATATCTCATATAGATCATGAGATATAGCAATAAATCATTCAATGGTTTATGTAATTCTTGCAACTTACTGTTGATCATAAAATAATCATTTTCTTTCTTTTGATGATGTATGAATAATAGATTGTGTTGATTTTTTGTATACATCTTATCTAAGGGGTATACTTTACATCCATAAGGTTGGATTATTCATTATAATTTTACAATCACCATAAATGAAAGTGGGTACATGTAAGCTACATCTACTCAGGTAAACAATTCTTTTAGCCATATATATATATATATATGTATATATATGTATGTATATATGTGTATATACATATATATATATATACATTCATATATATATATATATATATATATATATTTATATACATATGTATATATATATTTACATATGTATATATATACATATGTATATATATATATATACATATGTATTTACATATATATATGTATATATATACATACATATATATACATATATATATGTATATATATACATACATATAAAATATTCAAAAATACAAATAAGCACAATTCACATAAATAATATATACATTGGAGTCAGGAAATTACTTTCACATTCTCCCAAATGAGTGTCAGATTTTTTTCCTGGGGACCTTTCCTCCAGCTTTTTTGTACTCTTGTAAAGCCCTAAATATGTTAATGTAACACATTAAATTGCATAATTAAATAGTAATGCAGTAACATATGTTAACAAATATAAAAACATAAAATATTTCTCACGAGAATAATGGCCTTTTAATTGCATGTCCATATAATACATCCAACTCACTCCCCGCAGGATCTAGATAATAGACGGTGAATGTCTTGGGGACAATAACTAATAACTCCCAATGCTTAGCACTACAGGTAAGAAAGTAGAAAATTAATAACTCAATATCCACGATAAAAATGTCATTTGCTTAAGTCCAAATTACAAGCAAAGTAAACTTACTCGACATTGAATGGAGCTATTATCACCGTCTTATTATTTTTACCAAAATATTCAAAAGCATCACAACAGTATGAAGTAGCTGAATACGGGCATGTATCTACAAGACTAATCAAAGATGGAACCAAAAATCCCACATGGGAAAACCCAAAATATGTACATGTCTTGTGTAAGTAGTTGCAAAACATGTATTACGTATGCATTAATATATAAGAAACCAGATTGCCATATATAAAACAAGGTATATGGATGTATAAACCAGATTGTCGTATGCATTAATCTCACCATATCCACAACTCTATCATAGATGTGTTCAGCCATTCATAACTAAACAACTCCAAAATATCTTGTATAAATATGTTGTTTCTCAATGTTTGACGTGCATTAATACGTATCCAGAACTTCTATTACGTCTGCATTAATACGTATGCTAAACTTGTATAAATAGATTGTTATCGTATGATTTACCTGCAACATTCTCCAGAATAGTAACATTTATAGGGCAATGACACACGTAAACTGTGCGTGCAAATGCAAGTATATGTATCAATGTAATATAGGCCTTGTGAGGTCCGAGTCGAACTCCGGGAAATGTGAATTTTAGTAGACTACTACTAACTAGTTGCGGTAAGCTAAACCGATTAAAAGAGTTTGAGAGTTGATTGAAAAATAAAATAAAATAATAGAAAACAAAGTAATTGATTAAATGTTTAGTTTAATCAATTTAAATGGGAATTTTTAGGATTGTGGTTGCACCGCAGGTTCTCACTGTACTAATTTCTACATAATTATCCTAATTCATCTCCTATTCCGGATAGTGGCCTGTAGTCAGAATTGCTCGCTTTCACGATACAATTCACTACCTAAATCTACGTCGGTTCCACGGTAGTAGTAACCCATACCCTAAATTAGGTGCATGAGAAACAAACTCTAGGTTTCCACCATTAACCGTACATCACCTTGTTCAAGGAATTTATTAGTTAATGTGATATTCGTCTCTTTTCAACTGTTAATTCTTCTTTCAAAGTAATTAAAGGCATTAGATTATTATTAAAGTGATCAATCATAATGATATAATGGAGAAAAAAAAATCATACCACGAAATTGAGAGACAAATTATGATAAACTATGTAAAAAGTATCATACAACGATTACCCGGGCTACTCCCGATCCTAAATACATAGGGGATTAGCCCCACGTGGTTGACAATGGAAAATACATAGGAGTAGAGAAGAAAAACATGGGAAACATGGATCAAACTCATGTAACCCCTAATACAAAGGTGTTCCTGGAGATCCTCCTCGAGAAACGTGTGTTTTGTAGTCTTCCGGCAGCAAAATCGCCCGTCGGAGGTGCCTGGATCGCTCGGTTAACGACCTTCATCTCCTCTCTCTCTCTCTCCTTCTTGGATGTTGTGCAACACAATATGAGATCTCCCCTAGGGTCGGTCGTGCTCTTCTTAGGTCATAGGACCACTTTACGGCTCCAAAAAAGCTCAACGGTCGGATTAAAACGCTCCATTTTAGTGCTGAAAATTGTCAGATCCCGACGCTGTCGATAGTATCGACACCCAGGTCGATGGTATCGACCATGATACAGGTATTTCCTTCCAAAATCGTGTTTTGGGGTTTCTTTCTGATGAAATTTCGATACTATCGACACCAGGGTCGATAGTATCGACTCTGGACAATGCCTGAAAAAGTGCTAAAACATGTTTATAAGTCTGGGGATTATATAAAATCATATAAATATGATAAAAGAAGTATAATTTGATGCAAAAAGAGTTTAAAGTTCAACTATAGTGAATTATGCAAATATAATCAAGAAAATGACAAATACATGCATAAAACAGATATAAAATAAGCCTTTAAAAGTGACTCAAAACCCATACATCAAACTCCCCTAAGCTTAAACCTTGCTCGTCCTCGAGCAAAAAAACTTTGGATCTGGTTGAGATAAGTCAGCTACAGGACATAAATACATGAAATGAATCTACATCATCCCCACTTTCTTTCCACAAACCGGCCCTCATTGACCACTGAACACTAACTACCATCCACGCGACCAAAGACCTATGTAAAAGATGTTCGTCCCCCAATCAATGAAACACTATCCATTAAAGTAGTTAATATGATAAACTCATCTGGTCAATACTTGATGCATCTAGTGATATCCTATCTACATTGCTCATTTCCTAACTACCATCTAAATGGAAGCAGATCTCCTGATATTAATGAATGAGGATAATATCATGGGTGGCCTATCGATTAGAACAATGGGTGGATGGGATAGGTGATTGTGGAAGAGATGGAAGCACATAACAGTCAATCATGCAATACAAAAATTAATGACCTATCATGATGCAAAATGCAAGTGAAAATGTCCTAATGCTACATTTTTGGTGGAATGATGCATGCACTATCATTCCGTCTCAAGGTGAGATGGAATATCTAAGAAAGCTACACCATGTGCTTATTCTTCTTAGTAAGTAAGTGAGAACAGGTTCCTTTCTCCCTCTCATTCCTACTTACTTCTCAATTCTTTTTTTTTTTCTTCTTTTTTTTTCAATTTTTTTCAAAAAAAATTTCAAGCCCTTATTTTCATAGATGACAATGAATTATTTATCGGGCTCACTTCTTGTAACATAATTTATACATTTGAAGCATTCAGAAGATATGGAACAAGTTCACCACCTTTAATGTTTCAGAAGACATAAGATGCATGACGTACTATATGCACAAAAGATGTGAATGCAGCTACAATATGATAGTTATGCAATTAAATGACACACACCTAAGGATAATGTGCATGTATAACTACTCTATCCTTTTTTTTTAATTTTCATGCAAAAAATATGTGAAAATAGCTATAATGCAAGACCTATCTACATGAGATGCAATCAAAAAGTGAAAGACAGTAATGTGCTCCCATTTCTTATGGTGGAGTGTGAATGAAATTACGGTGGATCAGATCACAAGACTAATTGACAGTATCTTCCGAAAATATCATATGTCCCTCTCTAAAGACCTGTGTACAGGGTAACTGAAGGATTTCTCTCTTAAACTTTAGTCTAAGGTCACGTTAACATTTGGTCAGTTTGGGCTCAAACATCCTTGTCAATCACTTTTCCTTGGACAATAAAGATGGTCATTCATGTCCCCATGTCCTAAAGCTGACTCACCCAAGCACTTCCTCAATTATGCAACTCAATTACTCACAAGAATAAGCTCAAAAATTTTTCAATATGCTCATATTTTCATGTGCCCACAACCCAAGAGTAAAACTCCCAATTGAAACCATGCATTTATTACTCCATAGATTACACTAGATAGATGTGGATCCTATAAAAGCGGTAAATCTAGAAATAAATACAACTAATATTTCAATAATAAAAACAACATGAATAAGTAAGTAAAAACTAAGATAGAGGGTTGTTCCAACACCCCCCCAAGCTTGAATATGACTATGGCCTCATAGTCAACATTCTCACTTAAGAGGTGGAACAACAGTACCATTCGCTTTGAAGTGTGGTGAAGAAAGATGGTTAGATGCTCAAGTGGACCAAGTGATGCTTTCTATATACCTCCTTTTTGTGGCCCACTTTTGTGTCTTAGTGGTTCTAATATGTGACTTGATTCATCCTTCTTCGCTCTGCAAAAAACAGAGCGAAAAAATCTCATTTTGATACCTTTTTCGGCCTGTTTTATGTAGCTGTCCTGCAGGTATCGATACCATCGACCCCAGGGTCGATGGTATGGACCCAGACTCAACATTTTTGCTGAATTGACGCATCTAAAAGCCTGCGAACTCAAAAGTGTCGATACTATCGACCCTAGGGTTGATGGTATCGACTTTACTGTCACTAATTTTTCTGAAAATCTTCAGGGGTCTCGATACTATCGACCCTAGGGTGGATGGTATCGACTTTTCTTTAGCATTTACTAATCCAAACTTGATACTATCGATATGGGTGTCGATAGTATCGACCTTAACATTCTGCACACTTCAAAACACGAGTTAGGGTACCATTTTTACAAAAATTACCAAAACCTAAGCAAAAACTAAGTACATAAACATAAAAGAACATAACCCAACATAAAATAAACCTAAAGTTGGGTTGCCTCCCAACAAGCACCCTTGTTTAATGTCCTAGGCTTGACATAAGGATACCTTTAACATGGGTTGTCAAGGGATGTCTCTAATGATTCATTTGGCAGTTTTAATTTAACTCTATCATCACCAATCCCTAGTGTCAAGTAACCTTGCCCAATGGCAGCGATTACATCAGCCATAGCTTGGAATGACCTTCCCAATAGCATCTCACCTCCTTCAAACTCATGCATGTCCATGACCAAAAAGTCAACAGGGAAGATGAATTTGTCGACCTTGACTAGCACGTCCTCGCATATACCTTGCAGCTTCACAATGGATCAATCTGCCAACTCGATTGTCATGGAAGTTTGTGTAGGCTTCTTCAATCCCAACTTTTGAAAAGTGGCATAAGATTAACGCTTGCCTCTGAGTCACACTATGCTTGTGGAAAATGTTGGCCACCTATGGAACATGGGATGTAGAAACATCCTGGATCTTTCCTCTTCCTTGGTAGCCGTCCTTGGATTATAGAACTCACTTTTTCTTCAACACACACAACATATGTATCTTTGATCCGTCGTTTCTTGTTGATGATGTCTTTCATGAATCTTCCATATGAAGGAATTTTCTCTATCGCCTCCACTAGTGGAATATTAATGTGGAGCTTCTGAAACATCTCTAAGAACTTCTTGTAGTTCCTATGCTCTTTCTTCGACCTCAGACTATCTGGGAAAGGCACGTTTGGGTCCTTCGCTCGCTTGTGTGGTGGCACATATGGAACTTTAGGGGTCTCCTCCCCTAAGCTTTCTTCAACGCCACCTTCTAGGATAGGATTTGACACATCATTTGCAGTTGGTGTGACTTGTGGCTACTCATCTTTCTCAGTGGTTGTAGCTTCACCATGAAGTATGGCCTTCACCTGCTCTTCTTGCCTAGGTGTGGGAACGGCCGTGATGGGTTCTTGGCAAGATTTTCTGAATGGGAAGTATCTTCCAGGTAGTCCATATAAGCTATGGGGATATGGTATATGGGGTTTAGCATCCGTGTCAAAAATCATTTTGCCTTTTTCATGGACCTCCACCACCGGGGGCTCTGCCTCCTTAATCACAGATATATACTTCACGTGATGATGTGTTTGAACAAACTCTACATTACCAGCCGGTCTTTGTTGATTTTCTTGCTTCATGGCCACCACTTCATTGACGATTTGAGTCACTGTTGTCTCTAGTGCCCTCATTTGTGCTCCATGACTTTACAGTGTCTACCCAAATTTATTCAACATCTCGCCCTGTGAGTGTAACTGCTTGGCGAACATACTCATCATCTCTTGATTTTGTTTCACCACCTGGCTAAGCAATTCATTGTTCTTTTCCTCTAGGCTAGGCTGCAACTTCTGAAAATTTTGTTCCTTCCTCCAATCATAATTGTTATTTCTATATCCATGTTGATGCATATACTTTGCATGTGCTTCATCATCAGACCCATTGTCCTCTTTCACTAGGAGATTCTTGGCTATAAGATCCATCTTGTCATTAAGCACTTTGATGGCCTTTGCTTCATGTGTCACGCCAACCTACTCCGGTGCATCTCTTTCACCGCAAAACGGCTTCTTTGCCATATTCTTCAAAATTTCCCAACACCTCGTACCTTTGTTGTTCAAGAAGAACCCCGAGCCTGCTGAATCCAGATTGCTTCTGTCATGCTCATAGAGAGCAAAATAGAAAATTTTAACTTGTTTTTCCTTATCCAGCCCGTGATGTGGGCACTTTCTCAACATGATCTGGAAGTGCTCCCATGTCTCAGAATAGGTCTCACCGGCCTTCTGGCTGAAGTTGTGGGTCTTTCGCATAAGATCATTTGTCTTCTCAGGCGGAAAGAACCTCTCGAAATACCTCAACTATGTGATCCCACAATTCCACATACTCATCATCAAGATTATGTAGCCATTCTCATGCATTTCCCGCCAGAGTACTTGGAAATAACTTCAAGTAAAGTGTCTCTTGCGGGAACTTGTCAATCTTTATCATATCACAATTTTCCAAGAACGTGCTGATGTGGGTCACCGGATCTTCATTCTTCATCCCATGGAATGCATTAGATTTGACTAAATTAATTATCCCTGGATCAATTTTGTAGTTAGGAATGTTGATGGCCTGCCTCTTGATTGGCCCCTTAGATGCAGAGGAGGAAGAAGCCTTGATCTTCTCCCAGATCGTCTGCTCCTCATTTGCTGCTCCGTCACCCATTATTACTTTACTAGTACCTGAAACTTCAAATGGTAGTGTATGAGATAGTACTAATAATTAAAACAATGAATAAGATTTGGAATTCAGTTCAAAAGATTAAAATAAAAAATATAGGAATTAAAAGTGGCCTAGTGTGGCCGCTCGCAGCACTCGTAGTGCTAAAATTCACCGTTTCCCCGGAAATGGCACCAAAAACTTGACACGCGTAAACCGTGTGTGCAAACACAAGCATACATATCAATGTAATATAGGCCTTGTAAGGTCCGAGTCGAACTCAGAGAAATGTGAATTTTAGTAGACTACTACTAATTGGTTGCGATCAGCTAAACCGATTAAAAGAGTTTGAGACTTGATTGAAAAAGAAAATAAAATAAAATAAAACACAACAATCGATTAAATGTTTAGTTTAATCAATTCAAATGGGAATTTTTAGGATTGTGGTTTCACCGCAGGTTCTCGTTGTACTAATTTCTACACAATTATCCTAATTCGTCTCCTATTCCGGACAGTGGCCTATAGTCAGAATTTCTCACTTTCGCGATACAATTCACTACCTAAATCTAGGTCGGTTCTACGGTAGTAGTAACCTATACCCTAAATTAGGTGCATGAGAAACAAACTCTGGGTTTCCACCATTAATCGTACATCGCCTTGTTCAAGGAATTTATTAGTTAATGTGATATTCGTCTCTTTTCAACCGTTAATTCTTCTTTCAAAGTAATTAAAGGCATTAGATTATCATTAAGGTGATCAATCATAATGATATAATGGATAAAATGAAATCATACCAAGAAATTGAGAGACAAATTATGATAAACTATGTAAAAAGTATCATACAGCGATTACCCGGGCTACTCCCGGTCCTAAAGACAAAGGGGATTAGCCACGCATGGTTGACAATGGAAAATACATAGGAGTAGATAAGAAAAACATGGTAAACATGGAGCAAACTCGTGTAACCCCTAATACAAAGGTGTTCCTGAAGATCCTCCTCGAGAAACGTGCGTTTTGCGATCTTCCCGCAGCAAAATCGCCCGTCGGAGGTGCCTGGATCGCTCGGTTAACAACCTTCATCTCCCATCTCCTCTCTCTCTCTATCCTTCTTGGATGTTGTGCAACACAATATGAGATCTCCCCTAGGGCCGGCCGTGCTCTTCTTAGGTCATAGGACCACTTTACGGCTCCAAAAAAGCTCAACCGTCGGATTAAAATGCTCCGTTTTAGTCCTGAAAATTGCCAGATCCCGACGCTGTCGATAGTATCGACACCCAGGTCGATGGTATCGACCATGATACAGGTATTTCCTTCCAAAATCACGTTTTGGGGTTGCTTTCTAATGAAATGTCGATACTATCGACACCAGGGTCGGTAGTATCGACTTTGGACAATGCAAATGTGCCTAAAAAAGTGCCGAAACATGTGTTTAAGTCCGGGGATTATATAAAATCATATAAATATGATCAAAGAAGTATAATTTGATGCAGAAAGAGTTTAAATTCCAACTATAGTGAATTATACAAATATAATCAAGAAAATGACAAATACATGCATAAAACAGATATAAAATAAGTCTGTAAAAGTGACTCAAAACCCATGCATCAGGCATTTGGATTATGTTCGCCGATCCATACTTCCACACTCCTACAATTAGGACCTATCGAGGCGTGTAGGTCCCCTGGAAGCCAACTTGGTAGTTGAGGAGGTGGAGGCCGAGATGTAGCGAGTCTCATATTTTTGACCTGTATATATAATTTCATATCAATTGACTCATATATATATATATATATATATATATATTAACAAATTAAAGTAATGAAAATTTATCATACAATATTAGTATAGAGGACATCTACTTCGGGCCACAGTATCACTTCGCCTACTGCCTCACCAAGTGTTTCAGCATCTGGGTGTGCATGAGGCAGTGCAAGATTCATCCAACCAGCGAGTATATGTATCGGGCTCACACGTACCATGCCATCTGGTACTGGACTCCCATGAAACATGAACCCTTTAAGGGGTGGGTAAGCCGATGCCTCTGCAATGATATATCCTTCACTTTTTAGTCGACATGGCTTCAACCCCTACAAATTTACGTAAAGAATGTTATATGCATATATACACAAACATATCATCTTGAACAGACTAGCTATTATATATGCCATAAAAATACTTACAGAGGACGTGCTAGGTTGTGGGTCTATAGGATTACTCCCAACCTCTGCAGTACGAGAAGTAGGAGAAGAGAGGTCCACCACAGGTACTGTCTGAGTGGCAGTCTGAGACGCCTGCCACTTGTTAATTGCTTCGTGGAGTCTTTTATCAACTACTTCCTCGACTCTCCTATCAATTAAGGAAACTACCTATACATGGATAAAAGAAATACTAGTTTCTGATTATTGAATTCCCTTTTGTAATAATGTTCTAAAATAAGAATAAGTTACCTCAGCTTATGAAAGTCCTGCTTTTGGGACAGGTTTGCGCTGGGATGGCCCAAAGAACGCTTTGATGCCCACACCAATGCCTGCACCCCTTACACGTCCAGGATGCTCTAGTTACCCAGAGCAACTGTCAGTTCATCCCTTGGGCCCTGAGGGATGAACTTGCCTTCCTTCCTCTGCTCGTGCAGCTCCCACAAATCACCATCAACAAAAAATCATAAGTAAACATAGCAATAATCAATATCGATAGATTGCTCTAAGAGTTGATTTTTACCATTTTTGCAGTTGTCTCAGCGGTTGTGGGCTTCAGTATCTCTCCCTTCTTGTTTTGCCTCCCAGCTATCCGCATAGCATGGTGAGGGAGAGGTGCGGGAGCAACAATAGAGGACTCTGCAGTCTCCTGAGTAGCAGTAGGCTGAGTAGACTCAGCCTGTAGTCTTTGGCGAATGCCTGCATATCCTCTTGGACCCATTGTGTGGTCATGCACATTCAGTGCACGCCTTTCTCGTTGAGCATCGCTGATAGCCTAGTTAGTTAGCACATTGATTTGGTTAGTAACACTAAAGGTTAATCTTGAATAGGTGAATACATAAAAATGTATATTAATTAAATTGGTTGTGGCGCTTAATACCTTGAATTAATCTATTTCTCTTTGGGTAACAAACTCCTCCCAGTCTTTGGGGTCCAAGTAGTTCCATTGCTATGTGGCTTCCTTCTTCCTATATTTATTTTTCAAAAAGAATACAAACAAAAATTATTAGTGTAGAGTTAGTGAAATACTGATCAATGTCTAAAATTGGAATCAATCAAGAACCTATTCTTAACATCGCGTATGTAATCTCGAGTGAGATTGGTCTATAGTTCCTTAGGACCCTCCCACAACATTGCATCACACATTTACAATGCAGCTTTTCATCCAGATCAAATATGCTCTGCAGATTAAATAGAATTGCTATTAAATAGTATCCTAAAAATTAGTAATCTACACAAATAGAATTACAAATAATAATAACTCACGCATAGTTCCTTCCATATGTGGTCTTTCTTCCCCTTAGGAACTTTATGCCATGATTCTAGGATAGGATTGCAATGGCTGCGAGTAAGAACCCCAAGATATGAAACAAATGAGTTGCGGTTCACTCCATATTGATTTCCTTCCTGATCGAAATCCACAACCAATTTGGGTCCATTGCCCCTTTGATGTATTAACTTAGTCATCATTGTAATGCCCCTCACTTTCTCAATTTTCTTTTGCTGCTCATCAAGTGCTGTAATTTCTTCAGGGGGTACATCACCAACCTAAAATTTGATAAAAAAACACACTTACATAATATAATTATAAATGAACATATAGATAGAAACCTCAGGGATATGTTCTTAAAACTTACATCGTCAGGCGGTGCAAGCACGTCCTCACCCTCACAATGATCATCAGCACGGTCATCATGGGAATGCTCAACCATCTGAAAGTTCACATTCAAATTATAAATTTCACATTGTAAAGTAACACTAATTGTAAAGTTCACATTGTAAAGTACACATTCACATTGTAAAGTAATTCACATTGTAAAGTTCACATTCACATTGTAAAGTAATTCACATTGTAAAGTCCACATTCACATTGTAAAGTTCATATTTAGAAAAATAAAACATAATAAAAATATAAACATACATGCCTCTAATATTGTGATCTTTTATCAATTAACAATCCTTAATTATGATCCCCGCAAACATACAAGTCATTGTGATCCCCAACTTCAATGTTTGGTGGTGTTGGCAACCCAACTGAGAATGGACTGGAGTCATCATACTTATCATAGTACTCTTCTTCATCTATAGGTTCTTTAATGAACTGTCTTTTACCATGAAGAACAACCGACCATTTATCATTTGCAGGATCATCGATATAAAATACTTGTTTCGCCTGTGATGCCAATATGAATGGTTCACCCTTCTCGCCAATCTTTTCAAAGTTCACTAACGTGAAACCCAATTCATCAACTATAACTCCTTTGTTGTTGTCAACCCAATTACATTTAAAGAGCGGAATTCTGAAATCTACATAGTCAAACTCCCATATGTCTTCAATGACACCGTAATATGACATTTTAGCTTCACGTGGACTTTTATCCTTTGCACTTGAAAAAACAATGAAGACGCTTGAAGGGTGACCCCGCTATTTTGGATGACACTCTTATCATCTTGACGCTTTGTGTAATATGAGAAACCATTTATGTCAAACCCTTCATAAGACATAACATTCAATTTTGGTTTAAGGGCGAGGCATTTGATGGTTTCAGTAAGATTATCTGGTGTTTGAGATAGTTGATGTAAGACTTTATCTTCAAACCTCTTAATAAATGTCTTGTTATGCTCTCTAGCAAGCCACATTGTATTGGCTCGAGGATATTGTCTCTTGATGAAATTGGTATGTTCCTCGATATAAACACTCACTTCGTCCATGTTGTGTAAAATATACAAGTGACCTTGCTCCAATTGCTCACGGCTGATTACTTTCACCCGTGATCCCAAAACGCCTTTGCCAAAATGCTCCTCAATATTCTTGTCATTCATGGGAAAGTCATTACCACTCAAAAAGTCATTGCAAAAATCCATAACCACTCTCGCCACATAACCCTCAATAATACTCCCTTCAGGCCGATAACAGTTTCGAACATCACCTTTAAAAATGCTCATGTATCGTTCAAAGGGATACATCCAATGCAAGAAAACTGGTCCCAACATTTTCACTTCCCTAGTCAAGTGGACAACAAGATGTACCATGATATCAAAGAACGAAAGAGGAAAATACATCTCAAGATGACATAGGGTAACAACCATTTCTCTTTGCAAATTATCGAGAGTATCAGGGTCAACAACTTTGCTGCAAAGACTATTGAAAAAGAAACAAAGTCTGGTTATTGCAAACCTTACATGCTTCGACAATTTATATCTAATTTCCACATGCAATATTTGTTGCATTAGAGTGTTACAATCATGAGATTTAAGATCTATCAACTTTAGATCTTTCATTGATACCAATGTACGAATGTGGGATGAGTAACCATGTGGCACCTTAACATTTACCAAGCATTCACAAAACGCTTTCTTCTCCTTTCTAGACAACGTGTAACAAGCGGGAGGTAAGTATGTTCTCCGATCGCTACTAACTACTTCTTTTAATTCTATCCTTATTCCCATTTCACGTAGGTTCATTCTGGATTGTATCCCATCTTTAGTCTTACCTGGTATATTCAATAGAGTACCAATGACGCTATCACATACATTTTTCTCAACGTGCATGACATCGATACAATGTCTGACTGTCAAAGAACTCCAATAAGGAGGATCCCAAAATATCGACTTCTTCTAGAATAAAGACTTGTCATTCCTTGTGACCATCGTACATTGTGATCTCTTACCAAATTCATTGGCGACGTCTTTCACTCTTTCATAAACATCCTCCCCTGATATAGGTTTAGGTGCACTACGTTCCTCATTCCATCCATTGAATGCTTTGCGCAATCTTCTTCCACTGTGAGGAATCAGACGCATGTCGTAGGATCCCATCATTATTTTTCTTAACTTTTACATGCCACCTCAAATTCTTCGCATCTATAGGATTGGAAAACAAGCGTTGAAACCGTGGTATTATAGGTAGATACCACATCACCTTGGCGAGAGAACCAGTTTTGGACTCCTCTGAAGTTGTCAATTTATACCTTGACGCACCACATTTCGGACAATCTTTCAAATCCACATAGTCCGTTTGAAATAATACACAACCATTCTTGCATGCGTGTATCTTCTTGGCCTCCATTCCCATTGAGCACAACAATTTCTTTAACCGGTATGTTGAGATCGGCAGCTCGTTTTCTTCAGGAAGAATTTCTTTCAACAAATACAACAATGACGTGAAGCTTTTGTCGCTCCATCGATTGTTAGCTTTTAGTTTATACAATCTCAACACAGCGCTACGCTTCGTAAACTTACAACCCATGTATAACGGTATCTCAACATCATGCACATTGTTTCTAAACATGGGAGGTGGATCAGTTTTGGTGTGCTCTACCCCACAACTATCCAGTATCGCATCAACGATGTCTACTGGAATTGATTCGTTCACATGTACGTCATCGAAGGCAATTTCTTCTTCCACACAAGCACTGCTATTGACATCCACTGGTTTCGGGTTTGAAATCTCTCCATGCCAGTGCCATTCTATATAGCCTTGTACAATCCCGTTGCACATGACATGACTTCTAATTTTGTCAGTAGTGTTGACTTTCAAGTTGTTACCGCAATGCCTACATGGACAGTAGAACCTATCTCCAGGTTGTTTCCTATGTTCCTCGACAAATCTAATAAACTGGTTAAGACCAGATATAAACTTTGGGGTGCAGCGATTGCGAATGGACATCCATGATCTATCCATTCTATGATCAAAGAGAAAACAAGCTATATATTACAACAAGATTAGGGTATAGGGTTAACAGATTAGAGTTTATTCATGGTTAAAACTTTAGGCCAACAAATACAAGTGTTGTCATTCTTATATATAATAAATGTGTACCACCTATCCCATTCTTGAACACCTAATCTAACTAGTAAGTGTATAATGTGTATTGGGTTTTCAAGAAAATTTCGGCAACATTTCCTCATTGTTCTCTAAGTACATATGTACTTAGAGAACAAACGGGGAAATACTACCAAAATTTTCTTGAAAACCCAATACACATTATACACTTACATCCTAAGTGAGATTAGGTGTTCAAGAACAGTCCCAAACCGGGGTCTATCCAAGATTTACTCCTAATGAGTAAATCTTGGACGGGTTTCTAGGCCAAAAAATACATGTCCTGTCATTCTATAACATTGATTTCAACATTTCGAGTGTCCATGCATGTTCATCATCAAGATAAAGATTACACATAAATTACTATGACCTAGGTATGGATAGATTCATAATTGATTTCAAAATTTCAAACTAGCTCATGCATTATCATCAATCTACATCATACAATAGGGATTCATGTAGATGTTAGGGTGACACATCACTAAAAAATAAGAGATTTAACATTAGGGTTTTAATATCTTACATAGATTGATCACAAGATTTCAACAATATAGTTAATTCAAGATTATGGTGAAATGTGTATTAGGGTTTTAATATCTTAATTCAACATGTATCAAAATTTACAGAATTAGGTCAAGCATTAGTATTCAATTGCAAATGTATCTTCTTCTTCCTCCTGCTCCCTCTCAGATGGCTATTGGATTAAAGCAAGGCCACGACCGTGTGGGTTGGCCACGACCGTGTGGGTTGGCCACAGTCGTGGCCTTGCTTTAATCTACATTTGGTAAGGAGAGGGAGCAGGCCGGGAAGAAGAAGAGGTGGAGGAAGAAGAAGGGCAGCGGCATATACCTGGGCAGGAGAGCAGCGACTTGGAGAAGGAGAGATAAACTCATGAGTAGGAGAAGGAGCAGGCGCCGGAGCTAGCAGGAAGCTGGGTGGATGAGGCGCCAGAGCTAGCAGGAAGCTCTGGGTGGCGGTCGGAGATCTAGCAGGCAGAGAAGGCATGCATGCACCGGCGCACAGAGGAGAAGGGACCGCGGCACCCAGAGCAACGAACGGCGGTGGAGCAAGGAACTGAAGGCGGCGATCAGAGGAAGGAACAACAACAGAGCGAGGAACCAGAGGTGATCGCCAGACCAAAGCGCGCGCAGAATCGATGTAACAGAGAAGGGGGAAGATCCTGGCTCGCGCGGGTGCTATTAAGTTAACAACAGGCGTCAGTTATTCAAACAATCTGACACCTAAAACTAAAGGTGTCAGTTCTCCAAACAAACCGACACCTATTCTCAATGATAATCGTTGGTTTTAACTAGAAAAAAGTCGACGTCTATCTACATATGCCGATTAAAAAAGTATTCTCGATTAATAACCATAGTCGTCGGTTTATTTCCAAAATCAACGCTTAAAGGGTGTGAAAAATTTCCCGCGAATAGCGCGGGAAAACCCATAAGCGTCGGTCATTGTAGTGAAACTGATGACCAAAATGTGCCCAATTTCTATCTCATGAATAATCTTTAATCGTCAGTTTGTTAGTTAATAACTGACGCGATATGTTAAATTTTGGAGGTAATTTTTTTTTCTAGAAATTTTGGATTTGGCGGTTAATTTTAGGTGTCGGTTTTTTAATAAGGAACCGACACTGAATAAAAGCGATACCCGTATCTGGTCACCCTTCACAGATATATGTCAGTTTGTTTTATGAATCGACGCTTTATTGTTTAGATGTCGGTGTATTTATACAACCAACGCCTTTAAAAGTGATGTTATAAGCCATTTCTATAGTAGTGGTTTTCACATATTATTGAACCTTATTATGATATATAAAGTAGGAAATTTATATATCTAGTACTACCCACTCTTGTAGTTTACTACACCACTTATCGTAATTACTAACCCACTCTAATAATGCTAATGTAGAAAGATTAATTATATGAAATATCTCTAGACAGTCTATTTCATGGTGGTTATCCCTCTCTGGAAGTGCATTATTGACTGTGTTAATAAATTTTTTTCTAAATATTAGTCCCTCTCTTGCAGTAAATAACAATCTATGACATATTCATGATGACTAAGCATAAATTAGGCAATGACATACTTCTTTACCAAAATCTAAAGCAAAGACAATCTTTTGAATCAAACATAAACATTCACATAGTCAATATCGAGCTACTCGCAAGTCCTAATGAATGAGAGTTGAGCCCCTCATGTTCAACATGAGAACAAAATCAGTGACGAAGGAGAATAAATCCATAGAAAACTAATGTGACAAAATAAAAGATTGATGCCCTCTAAGATTGCTATAAATGGGCGATATTTAGACTATAGAATACTCCTTAGAGGTGTCAGAATGTGTAGTGAAATATGGCATCAGAATAGGAAGAGGAATCAAAATTTTTACTACCATATTCCCCATAAACCAGCGTATTGCATCAGCGTATATGATGAGGATGATGATTTTAAGGATATACCTGGTCCTGGGGCAAATCCAGATACATCTGCTCATCATTGTAGTGGTGAAACTATCTTCTAGTTGCATTGTGACTCGTCTTGTACGCCTCTTGGTCTTCTCCAAGAATAATAGGTTAATGTTGTCCTCCTAAAGGTAGACAATGGATTTTACACCTCTATGGAATTCCAAAAGGAATGCCCAGAACTCTGGTCATCCTACTAGAACAAACAGGAAGGATTTGTACCTTTCATTGGTGTATTAGTCACCAACTTGCTCTATCATAATTGTTCTCCCTTGCTATCCCTCCCTTTATTAGGTAGGACTTGCATGAGTTCTCTCAATTGTTAGAGGAAATTGATGTGTCTGAGAAGCCCCCAATACCCCTCTATTTATAGAAGAGGTTAGGGCCAGGGCTCCCAATCTGTGTGGGAGTGGAATGGACCATAATCAAAAAATTTCACAACCCACAAACAGTAAAACGGTCAGTTCACTGAGCGAACCAATCGTTTGGCATGCAATTCAATCAATTCACCCTGTGAACTGGTCATTTTTCCATGTTTCCCACTCACATATGACATGACAATTCTAATCCAATTAATGCATGACATGATGTCAACACTAACCCTTAATGCAATTGAATTTCATCATGAATCAGGTGTCTCACAAACACGAACATATCAACTCGAACCGATCAGTTCACATAGTCAACTGGTCGGCTCGTCGCTCGACACATGCAAAACTCAGTCAAATTAGTAATCAATGAACCTGACATTCTAAGTGGTCATTTCATCACAAAAGTCAATCGATTGAGAGTCCATTTAGTTGATTTGTTGCTTGAATCGAATATCCAAGCACTTTAGTGATCAATCAAATTATCATTCGTGATCAAAACTCCTCTTCTAGGTCAATTCATATGTGTGTGAACCCATAGGTCCCATATTACATTGGCAGTGAATGTCCATAATTAGTTACGACAACACAAGCAAAGATCAAAGCCTAGTGACACATCATTGCTATCTAAGTAAAATGGAAAGTTGGAGAACAACTTCAACCCTATTATTTGTGCATGGTTGTTGGTTAATGTTGTTTTATCTCAGTTTTCATACAGAGCATCTACCTTATCTTCCAATTGTAAATGTATTATTCTCTCCTACCTTTGCTCTCCTTGAATGTAACTCGAGGTTTCTCAATAATCATATAATAGGAAGGTAGTTTATTTTCTTGTTACGACTAATAAGAAAGACACTCAGATTAGGCCAACCAACCATCTTGAAGGAAATCCAACCAACTGGAGGGCCAAGGAGGATGAGTCAAACCGATCAAAAGGTGAACCTGATCGATCGAATGGAGGAGCCAAAAGATTGTGGACCGCTTACCATACGATCAGTGTAACGACCAACTGACTGTCCAAGAGGCGAGCTGATTAGTTCAAGGGTTGAATCAATCAACCCAGATTGCCAAGGATGGATCTTCATCAACAATAGCTTTCTGCATGTGATGTAGACCCTAGGTTGTCATAATTCCTTGTGGCTCCAAGGAATTACATTAGAATGACCATAACCATCACTTTTTTGTTTCAATGTTTTTGTTGTGGGATATAGCATGTATATGATACATACTATATATATGGTGATTTGATAAAGTATAAGTATTTCTAAATACAAACTCTCTTAGTTAAAAATTAAGTCTTAGATGCTTTCTATTAGTAGAACACATGTAAAGCTTGATCGACTAAGCATGGGCACCCAAAGGGTGGTGCATCGTCTATCTCATGGAAGTGTGATGGTAATAATGTGGACCCACCAAGCGGGGTGCATTATTATCATGTTGGCTTTTGGTTCAAGCCTAACTGTGACCTTAATGAGATTAAGAACCAGAAGTGTGTAGATGATAATGGCAAGGAGTTATGCATATCATCTATCCAAGAATTGCATAATATGCAATTGACAAATGTTGCCTACCTTAATAAATAACTATGGACGCTGGTGTTTGCCAAGTAATAGTTGAGTTGTTTTGGATCTTGGCTCACTAGAAGGTTGCACATGCAATCTTCTGAATTAATTGTGTGGGGTGTCAATTTGAATAAAATAGTGGGAGCGATAATTAATTTAGGACCTAATTGAATATCGTCAATTTTTCAAATCAAATGAAATCAAATCAAAAGTTTTTTGACAAAATGTAATATTCTCTTGTAGAATCAAATGATGAACAAATCAGTATTGCAATCAGTCCTTAGGAAGGACAAACTTGATGGGACAAATTTCCATGAATGGTTTTGGACTTTGAGAAGGGTTCTCAATGAAGAGTGCAAGCTTTATGTCTTAGATAAACTAGTTCCAAAAATACCTACTCCTGATACACCTAGGGTTAAAGTGGATGCTTACTGGAAGCATGCCAATGATGCCTTGGACATAAAGTACCTTATGCTAGGATACATGAACTATGAGTTGCATGAGCAATGCGAGGATATGGGGATTCTTGAAATGGTAACACATCTTAGGAAAGTGAAGCATGATCTCACAGTGCAAGAAAGGAACAATGTCATAAAGGCTCTCTTTGAGTGTAAAATGATAGAGGGAGACTCAGTAGAAAATCATGTGCTCAATATGTTTGGATATGTGTATCATCTTGATGAAATAGCCACAAATTTGAATCTGAAATCATAGCCATAATCATATAGCCACTTTATTGAGTGTTACCGCTTGAATAATGGCTAGACCAATGTCAAATTTGCTTGTTATGTTGATTCATGTAGAAGCAATAATGAAAAAGGAATATTTGTGATAGTGATCAACAGAGTTGAATCCAAGGATGAAAGCAAGTCCATGAAGTGTTCTGAGGCCAATTCCAAATCCATATATTCAACAATCAAATGAGGAGAAAGAAAAGTACAAGATGAACTTATCATTTGTTCTTGAAGGCATTTAGGAAGAAGAAGATGGGGATATAGATTTACACTTTAGGTATAGATGTTATTGAGATAAACTTATCTACTTATTCATCATGGGTACTAGATATCGGATTCGATCTCACATATGCTCGAATATACATGATATGAAAAGAAGTAGGCCTTTAGGAAAGGGCGAGGTTAAACTGTGAGCCACAAATGGAGAAAGAGTTGCTTCTACTGTAGTTAGAACCTATAGTTTATCTCTACCCACATGGCATGTAATAAAGTTAATGAACTGTTGTAATGTACCTGCCATAAATAGAAACATCATTTCTGTATTTTGTATGGACAAGGATGCATATGAATTTCATACTAAGAATGAATGATGTTTTATTTCTAAAGGTGTGGTCTTTTATGGCAGTGTCCCAATGACTTATGGACTTTACTTGCTAGATCTAAAGAAATATGTTTATAATGTGAATACCAAAAGAGTAAAACTCAACAAATCAAACAAAATGTACCTTTGGTATTGTAGTCTAGGGCACACAAATGAGAATCACATATCTAGACTCCATTAAGATTGTTATGTGGACTCTTTTTATTTTGAATCAATAGAGAAAGGTGAATCTTGTTTGTTGGGCAAGATGGCTAAGACCACTTTCATTGGAAACTATCAGAGGGCTAGTGATCTATTAGGACTCATACATACTAATGTATGTGGGCCTTTTATAACAACCGCTAGAGGTGGGTATCAATACTTCATTACCATTACTGATGATTTTAGTAGGTACGATTATGTTTACTTGATGAAACATAAGTCAAAAACTCTTGACAGGTTCAAGGAGTTTATGAATGAAGTACATATTCAACTTGGCAAAAGTATTAAGCCACTTCATTCTGATTGAGGTGGAGAATACTTGAGCCAAGAGTTCGAGGACCTTCTGTGAGCCCATGGGATCATATCCCAGTGGACTCCACCTGGAACATCTCAACATAATGGTGTATCAGAAAGAAGAAATCACACATTATTGGATATTGTGATCTATTAGGATTCATACATACTCATTTGTGTGACCCTTTTAGAACAAATGCTAGAGGTGGGTATCGGTACTTCATTACCTTCACTGATGACTTCAATAGGTATGGTTATGTTTACTAGATGAAACATAAGTCAAAAAATCTTGATAGGTTTAGAGATTTTATGAATGAAGTACATAACTCACTTGGAAAAAGTACTAAGGCACTTTTTTCCGATCGAGGTGGAGAATACTTAAGCCAAGATTTTGAGAACCTTATGAGAAACCATGGGATCGTATCTCAATGGACTCCACCTGGAACACCTCAACATAATGGTGTATCAAAAAAAGGAATCATGCATTGCTAGATATGGTATAGTCAATGATAAGTTTTGATAACCTTCCAACTTCCTTCTGGGGTCATTCTCTAGAAACTGCAATATTTACACTAAACTGTGTACCATCTAAATCGGTTCAAAAGACACCATATCAAATATGGATTGGGAAGCGTCTCAAAATGTCTTTTATGAGGATTTGGGAATGTGAAGCTTATGTCAAGAAAATGTTTTCTAAAAATCTTGGACCTAGATCAGATAAATGTAATTTTATTGGATATCCTAAGGAAACCAAGGGATACTACATGTATAACCTGCCTAACAACAAAGTGTTTATTGCTAGAGATGTTGTATTCCTAGAAAAGGAATTTATTTCCAAAGAAAATAGTGGGAGGAAAGTAGAGCTCAAAGAGGTTCGAGACCAAGAAGAAAAATTGAATCACTAGATGTACAAGAGGAACAAGGAGAATCACAAGTCATTGTAGAATCTAAAATTCCTCAAGTAACACAGGAACATAATAGATCTAGTAGGACACGTCTTGAGCCAGAAACATTTGGTTACCTTGTCACTCAAGAATGTGGTGAGTTGGTCATAAATGATGAGCCAACAACCTATGTAGAATCTACTAAGGGACCAGAGTTTGAGAAATGGCTTGAGGCCATGAGAGCTAAGATGGAATCCATGTCTAGAAACAAGGTATAGACCTTGGTGGATCCACCTAAAAGGGTAAAACCCATAGGGTGCAAGTGGGTATTCAAGAAGAAGACCGACATGGATGGTATCATACAAACTTATTATGGCAGATTGGTTGCAAAGGGTTTCAGACAAGTTCAAGGTGTTGACTATGACGAAACCTTTTCTGTAGTTGCCATGGTTAAGTCCATCAGGATCATGATTGCTATTGTAGCTTATCATGACTATGAGATTTGGAAGATGGATGTTGAAACCACATTCCTTATGGGAATCTTCTGGAGGATGTGTACATCCGGGTTTTATAACTCCAAAGAATGCAAAAAAAGTCTATAAGCTATGGAGGTCAATCTATGGATTGAAGGAAGCATGTCAAAGCTAGAATCTTTGTTTTGATGAGACAATCAAAGAGTTTGTCTTTATTCAAAATGAAGATGAACTTTTTGTGCACAAGAAGGTTGGTGGGAGGATAGTGACATTCCTCATATTGTATGTAGATGACATACAATTGATGGGGAATGACATCCCTACTTTATAAAAGGTATAGACATGGCTGGGAAATACATTTTCTTTGAAAGACTTAGGAGTAGCATCCTACATCTTGGGGATCAATATCTATAGAGATATATCTATAAGGCTTCTTAGACTAAGTCAGAGCACATACATTGACAAAGTGTTGAAGCAGTTCAACATGGAGATCTCAAAGAGAGGAAACCTACCCATGCTTCATGTATTTACCATATCTAAAACTCAATGTCCTAGTTCTTGTGAAGAAAGTAACACATGAGTTTGATTTCGTATGCATCAGCAATTGGATCAATCATGTATACAAAGTTGTGTACCCCTCCTGATATCTCATATGCCTTAAGCATGATGAGCATATATCAATCAGATCTAGGTGATGATCACTGGACATTTGTAAAGAACATCCTTAAGTACTTTAGAAGAACTATGTATTAGTTTCTTGTCTACGGCCGAGAAGAAGAGTTGGTGGTAAAAAGTTATATAGATGCAAGCTTCCAAACTGACAAAGATGATTACAGATTGCAATTAGGATCCCTACTTTGCCTAAACAACAGAGATATAAGTTGGAAGAGTTCCAAGCAAGAGATATTTGTCGATTCTATAATAAAGGTCAAGTATATTGCTTCATCGAATGCACCAAAGGATGTTATATGGATCAAGATGTTCATCTCTGAACTTGGGTTTATTCCAAGGATCAGCGTCAAAATTGAGCTATATTGTGACAACAAGGGAGATATTGCACACGCTAACAAACCCAGACCCCATCAGTGTTCCAAGCATATAAAAAGGTGGTTCCATCTCATATGAGATATTGTATAGTAAGAAGATGTGAAGGTTTGAAGAGTACCAACTGAGAACAATGTTGTTGATCCCTTGACAAAGGAACTTTCGCAGCATAAGCATGATGGACATGTTAGATCACTTGGAATAATATTTGTGGGAGATTGTCTCTAAGTGCAAGTAGGATTATGTTGGAATGTATGCCTAGAGAGACAATCATATGATGATTGTAATATCATGATTTGTAAATGAATTGATTAATAATAAAGGTAAACTTGTGATTTATTCTGTTCAGTTCAGTTATGAGATAATGATCTAACATAATAAATGTCTAAAGGATTATATTACTATATGAGGAATGTCTTTGGGTTGACTAGTATCCTAAAAACATTATTAATCTGGTCTTCTATCCACTTTACTTCTTTGCAATTTCATTTTAGTCATTTGTATGATAAAATCAACTAACACTTTTGTTAGGCCTAGCTGATTTGTTTTAGTTAGTTGTAGTATCTAATAGTCCCAATTCCCTAAGATCAACATTCAGGCCTCTTGGAGTGTCTTTACTTCTCTAACGCGTACGCTTGTGTTTAGTACACACACTTTAACTTGGGTCATGTTTTTGACACCGTTGCACTGACTTTTTATTGATGTGGCACTTCTCCTCCTATATAAGGAGGATGATTCATTTGGATTTCTTAAAACTTAATCTTTCCTTCCTCAAGAACCTTCTGTAGGATTCCTCGAGAAATTCTTAGATGAGAAACCTCTACATCAAGCTCTCATCTTCCTCTCTCTCTTTCTCCTGATGGTGGGAAAGCAACCTCATCTAGAAGGATCCTCCTCTACAATAGCTTCTTCCCAACTCATTTCTAAGAAAAACATGGTATTGGGAAATTATGAGAAGAAGAAATGGTATGTTGAGCTAGCTAAGCACAACTTTGAGGCCAGTCATTATTACTATGTGACCTTCATCAAGCAGCTTGGATTCACCAACAACCTATATAGGGAGTGCAGAGGTCATGGGATGCCTTACACTCACCCCTTTTTGGGGGGATGACCAACATATATGGATATTATGTTGAATTCTTGGAAACTTCATAGGTCTACTTCCTAACACACCACACAAGGAGCAGCAAGTGGGAGGATGGATGGGTGAAGTTTAGGCTCTACAATGCCACCCATAATCTTACACTGGAGGCCTTCACCACCATATTTGGGTGGGTGAACTATGAAGTGAGGTGATGCCCCAACAATTTTCACCCCTCAGTGGCATGGAGCAATCTTACGTGAATATCAGCCTTTGAAAAGATCACCTGACACCATTCCACTGTCACCAACATCGAGAATCCCTTTTATTCCCTTCTTCATTGATTCTTGAAAAACACTTTGTTTTCTAGGTCCACTTAGAAGCAAGGGAAGGCAAATGTGATAGACATATACATGCTCTGTGTATTCCTCTCTCTTAGAAGAGAGAAGGTCAACTAGGTGCATTGTTCCTTATACATGCATACACATTGGATAAAAAGTGAGAAGAGGAAGTTTTCCATCCACTTTAATGGCCTCATCATGAGAATTGCCATCCACTTCAAGCTTGACCACTTTTATCTTCATCCAATTGAGAAGAAGGGGGATTTGGATCTCAGACATTTTTACAATGACAAGCTCTTTTCTAGTGTGGAAGTATCATTCATGTCATCTCCAATATGGGCATGTGAGCCCTTCCAAATTCCATCTTTCACATCGTGGAACTTGATCACCTTTGATGGTTGGAGATGACATGATAATCAATGAGTAGAAGAAGGAGGATTGTGGAGAGCGAGCTGGTGAGGATGATGATGACCAGGTCATGGAGGTCATGCATACACCAGTTGGAACTCATAGGAGGACACACCACACACCACATGCATACATAGATTCATGTTCCACCCTAAGTCAGTAATAGGAGGTCCCATACTCCTTTGATGGAATGTACAACATGCTAAACTCCTCACATAGATGGGCCAACATCAGTAGAAGGAGAAAATTACTTAGATTTCCTCCCATCAAGAGAGGATATTCCACAACAAGGAGTAGGTCTTCATGCATCAGTGGGTGATGTTTTCCAATGAGACCTTCTCTTGAGCAATCTCGAGAACTTCCACCAGTGCCTACAATGTGTGGACTACATAGATCAACCTCTCCATAAAAACTATTGGTGTTAGGAACATTTCCCCAAATACTTACCTCCACCATCCATACCATCTAACCCACCTCAATTTACTGGCACCTTATATCCACATGATCCATATATATTGTCGGGAACATTCTATCCACCTAGTAGCTTGTTTATTCCATCTCTAAGTTTGTTTTTGATAAGGAGAACATTGTTGAGAGAAATCTTAGGGGGTATGGAATGTGATTTATCTTGCATCTATCTATCTTACTTTTCTATTTTTCTGTTGTTTGCATCTTAGTTTTCTTTTTGCATCATAGTTAGTTCATGTTTGCTTTCATTCAATTCTCATTTTTCATGTATGTAATCTACATATCAAGTGTAAAAGTGGATATAGAAGTAGAATGCTTGAATTTTTCAATTGAAGTAATGATTTTTATGTTCCCTTATCCTTAGAACTAAATATTCTTGTTTAAGAGTACATTACATGAGGAATTAAGTGGTTTCATCAATTTAGAAACATATGTGGAGAATTTAACACCTAATTCTACCTTGTTTTTTAAACAAAGATGGTGTTTGAGTGTAACCTAACCAAGAAATAATGTGACCTTTTATGCTAATTCATGCATATATTTTGGATCACCCTAACACATGAACTAATAGAAGAGAGGCATATCATTGTTAGAAAGAGTGTTTCTCTTAGTCACTTGATCTCATCCACTTTCATATCATTCCATCACCACCATAGACTTCATTCACATTTCAAGTCATTTATCCTCTTTTATTGCGTCCCATTATGATTGGTAACATGTACTTTAGAACTACATTAGAATATGAAAATAAAGCTACATGAATATTTAATTCACATAAGTTAACTAATGGAACCGACATTCCATATAGTTTCATTTTTCATTTCATGTTTCATAAAGGTGTAATGTATGTTTTCCACATCTCATCTAAATACATAGAGCAAGAAAGTTGTCTATATAATTACTTCTTCTCAAAATTTATAAAAATACTTCTCTTACATATCATTTATTTATGGTTAATTAAGGGTTTCAAAAAATATTTTTGAAAAAGCCAAAAGTAGAAAGGTGGAAATGGAAGAAGAAGAAGAAAAGAAAAGAATCACTTCTCTCTTGAATGATGAACATGATTGTGGAATCCTATGTTAAACCACCTTCCAACTACACTCATCATTAAAATGAGGAACTGAACATCCATCATTCTACCAGATACAATAGGCATTAGGACACATTTAAATTCATTGCATCCATCATTTGGGTCCATCATTCTACTTCTTGCATAAATGACTTGGATTATGTGTGATTTTTTTTCTCCTACCACCCATTTCATCCACCAAATGCTCTACATTATAGGCCACCCCAAATATATATTCCCTTATTTCAATAATATTTACGAAACTTCATCCATTTCAACAGATGCATTTTTTTAAAACCAGTGTAGATAGTGAGATCTTGTTATACACTCAACATAGTTCAAACTTTCCATTATCTCTCTTTTGTGACTTACTAGTGAGTTAGGCGTTATAATTTTGATGATTTGCTTTTCATAATTGGCTGCTTGAATAGTAATTGTTTGCTTAGTCGTTGGAGAGGATCAGTTTGGGTCCATTGAGTCAATGATGATTTGAAAGATCTAGTTCACGTATGTTCTCTCTTTTGACTTTTTCAACCAAATACACATTACTTAAGGACGTGCACATTCAAAATTAGGGGATTTTGATTCACATGATTTCTATACCAAAATTTGGGCTTATTTAGCCATGTTTTCAAGAGGAATTATCTCATGTCCACATTTTAATGTATCTTTTCCTAAATCTAAAAAATAGTTCATGTGCATCCATTTATCTATTTTCATGAATTTTTATCAAAATATTGTATTTTTACTATTTCCTAATTCATTATGTGATTTATTTTAGATAAATCAAGCAAAAAATAGAGAAAGTCTGTACCACTGACTCAACTCGGTGGTACGTACATTAAAGAAAAGATGACTTCCTCATAGAGAAATCTTAGTACCTAATTGGAGACCACCAAGATGTAAATTTGTACCACCAACAACCATATTGGTGGTATCTATAAAATAATTAGAGAAGCATATCAGTACTACTAACAACCATCTTGGTGGCATTGAGATCGCCAGCCCTAACTAAATTTAATAGGCAAGTGAGTGGCACCAACAAGTGTCTGACAGATGTGATTAAAGAAGATATCATCCAATGGTTAGTTGGATAAGTGATGCCTTTCCTCTTGACTTGTAAGCCAAATCAGGTGGCTACAAGAAGGCATCTAGTTGTTCCATGAGGGACCAATGTCCAAGAAGAAGGAGAGGATAAGGCATGGAGCAAGGTCCATCCTAACACCTTTGAGGAGTAATCAGACGGCTGAATTATCATCCTTTTACAACAATCTTTGGAGAGGATCAAGCTTGTCTTATATCATAAGAGTTTTCTACAACATTCTTCTGCTTCTTTTGTTATGTTGATCTCATTTTGAGGATGAGGGGCTAAACCCACATTCTTTAGGACCCGAGAGTAGCATTTTGTTGGCTATGTACATGTTTTTGTTTATTTCAATATAGATTATCTTTGATTTGGATTTTGGTAATGGAAGTACTTTATTTACTGGTTGATCACCATGAATATGTTAGTATATTATTAATTATTGAGAGAGTGATATTAGTAGTTAGTTAAGTCATTGTAAACATAGTCAATAATGCACTACGAGAGCAGGATAACCACTATGAAGCAAATTTTCCATAGAGAATCATATTATTTAGCTTTTTATATTAATACTGTCAGAGCAGATAATACAAAATGTAGATGCTTAATTCAAATAAGCAAGAGAATTTGTATTAATAACATAGAATTCATGCATAGATCACACTATGGTGAAACTGGTATCCCAGAGACTTCACTAACATGACCTTCAATCCAATTTACTACTTTAAAATTTAATTTCAATTCTTAGTTTAATCAATTAACCAACACTTTTCTTAGGCCTAGCTTGTCTATTTTAGTTAGTAGTAGTAATAGCAGTTCCAATTTCCCTATATCGACATTTGGTCCACTTTGAGTCCCTTTACTACTCTGACATGTACTATGGCAACCCACCATGCTTATCAAGATTACTCATATTATCAAAAAGATATAAAATTATAATTGAATTAAAACTTCAACATTCCATAAGAAATATTTACACAAAAGTTCAACTACACATGTATATCCACACTAGTTAATAGTGCATGAGTTCAGTGGTTTCAATGACAACATGTATACAAAACAAGTTTCCCGATGCTTATAACATTTACATTGCTCAAGTCATAAAGCCAAAATCTCAAGTCAATATACACCATATAGAAAAATTGCCTTCCCACAACTTAGAGTACATGGATGACTATAGGACTCCATACTAACCGCACCAACCTCTCTCACTCTACTAATCTCCAAACAAAACCTCCTCATAACCATGGATTAGACCATGGTGTTGATCACCTAAAAAGGGTGTGAAAGATCATGAGGTCAAACCCATGTCCCAGACATATGATATATTCTCTAATAACATTAATTTCAAATTAAAAAAGAAAGCATAACAGAGTTGAAAGACTATGTCGTTCATATAAAATGATCAAGCATATTTAGAGTTACTGGTGCAATTAATCACATGGCCATGATATGAATCACACATAATGCTTGCAAGAAAAGTGAAATTATAATTATCATCCAAAGTGATTATCCAAATAATCCATATAAAAAATATACTACGCGGATGGATTACCCCTTTTTTTATACTCTGGATAGTTTGAGGCATACCACTCAAAATACTACCTAACCATTGTGAAGTTGTAATTAGCCTTGTATAAGATCTAGGATTATCAGAATTCTAAAGATCTCTTCCCCTCAGTCAGTACAAGTGAAAAAATATAGTGACAGATCGGCCCAACTACTAAAACAACCTAGTATGTAGTGGGTACAAAGGTTGTGACACCATAAACCAGGGTATAAACTCTCAAATCCAAGTTACGACTGCAACCTCTTGTAATCACAGATAAATCCCAAACATATCCTCAACCACTCTCTAAATCCCCATAATTAGGATGACAAGGATACACCCTCATTGCACTTGCATATAGTCAATAGTATACAACTTTGAGATCCTTTCTGATTACTTGTTTCACTATCCAGTAAGTTTTGACATGGATACTGTTCTACAGTCTCAAGGCACTACATGATTAAGGTTACACTTGAATAATGAAGTTATTCAAATATTTTTAACCACATAAATCAAGTTACATACAAACACCTAAAAGATTCTTACAAAATAATTTTGGGATTGCAACTTTAGGAGATATAAAATATATAAAACAATCTCATGTCGATCCATCAAGCATATGAATCCCTCCAAGGTCATAGAGGAAACTCAGACACAAACTAGGGCATACCACAACCCAACATAACATTGTAACCAAAATAGTAGTAACTTCATGCAGGAGTATCACAAACATTTGAAACTTCATAGAGAACTTCATTGGTCATAAGAAGGATAATACCCAAAATTTCATCATAAAAGTCCAATGGATGTAAAAGTTACAACATTTCTAAGAAATAGGCAAACATATGCTAGCAACCTATTATGGATGAGTTATCCTCAGTATTAGGGTTTTGTTTAACCATCATTACATCATCACAACAATGATTACAGATCCTAAAATTTTCAAAAGATAGAAAAATACAGTAAGAAATGGTCCATGGGTTAGAATTTTGTTCTTTGGACATTTTAACATCACACATATAACACTTTTAGGAGTAATTACACTCATATTTCGAATTTTAGATCTTACATATTCAAAGGAATCTTCTCTTTACAAGAAAACATGTTCAAATACTCTAAATAAATCTTAAGAACTCATATTGTCTTCTTTTTCTATAAAATAGTACTTAAAAAGATCATCTTTTTCTATAAAATAGTACTTAAAAAGATCATCTTTTAGCATTTCAATGATTTCTAGAGAAAGATTAAAGTCAGACATTTAGCAAGTAGGAAAAAAATTCTTTTGAAGCTATATCAATTTCCTTGGTAGAGAAGAAATTAAAGTTTAAGAGGGAAAATTGAAGTCATAAACAAAGTGTCGAGCTTGATCCACCAAAACACCAAGAACGAAGTGTATCTAAGGAAAGAAAAGAATGTGCGCCTAGGGTTTCCCCAATGACCAAGAGCGGTGATCCAGGAGGCAATCCACGTTCCTTGGAGGGGAGGTCTGCCTCCCCTCTAGCATCCCTGCAAATGATCTGATGACTACAATGGCTCCCTAGGAGACGCAAGAGGGCAGAACTATACCCATGAAGGATTGGAACCAGGTCATCGACGACGCCAACATTTTCAAGCAACATGACTTTTGTGCCGCCTGAAAAAAATTGATGGGAAATGATTTGTAACAATTGATGAAGGAACATATGACACCATGGAAAAAGCATGGGAGCACACAATGATTCTCTATGTTATGGGAAAGCACCCCTATTACTACCATCTACTTGCATGGATCAAGAGAGTTTGGAAACCTAAGGGAGGGTTCAACCTGTTTTCCAAACTGAACAAGTTCTTCCTTCTCATATTCAACTCGACTGAAGATAAAAAGAACATCATTGAAGGCGGCCCTCGCTGGTTGGATAGTAGGTTAGTCATGGTTAAAGATTATAAGAATATAGACGATCTACAGAAGGATTTCTTTAGCACCATCCCCATCTGGATTACCATCCCTAGTATGGGCAGGAACTAGTTCCAAGGGTCGTTGGCATAGTGGTGAGCAGAGTAGGGAAGCTCCTGAGGATAGACTACAAATTTGTAGGTGTTGAATCCCTAGGAGAAGCCAGAGTGCTGGTCGAAATCAACACTGAGGAGGAATCTCCGGCGGAGATATGGGTGAATCTCCCAAGGAAAGAGCCACTTGCAGTCGCAATCCACTATGAACACCTTCCTAACATATGCAAATACTGCCTCATCTTTGGTCATGATGAGTTTGACTATCCCATGAAGCCTAAAGAAGATCACATGATCCATGAGAAGATAGTATCTAGGAACACCGATTTGGTGTGGAAAGAGGTCTCACGGAGGAAGAAAATAATCCAGAATGAGGAGCAACCCTCTTCCAATGTTCAAGAGAAGGAAAATCCCATCGCAGTGTGTAATAGTTTTGACAAGCTAGTCAATGAAGAAGTTATTGTCAATACCAACGTTGAGAATATCTCTGATAACACTATTGTAGAACAAGACACAGTAATCAATGGATGAAGATATTGTCAGTGCTGCTGTAGAACAAGATAGCGTAAGTGCTTCTATAGATCAAAGTTATGAAATCACAGTGGTTGAAGATACACCAGATGGAAATCCTACACCCAACAAGTGAAATACAAAGAAGAATAGGAACTCAACTAAAAGCAGTCCAAACTGAGAGGCTAGAGTGAGCGGGTCACGAGTAACCCAGTCTAGCCAAGGCCATTAATGTCTTTCCTTATGACTAATGTACGTGGTCCTGGGAAACCACGTAAAAAGAGGGATGTTAAGAGAACTATTCTAGAAGCTAAAGTTTCTATTGCTATCCTTATCGAAATGAAAATCAAAACCAACCTTAAGCAAACTACTAAGAAGATGCTGCCCAATGGGTGGAAATGGACAACTAATCATTCATCTGGCAAAAATGGACATATCTGTATAGGATGGAACCCCAAATCATGGGACCTCAACATTGAGGCATTGGATGATCAAAAGATCACTATTAAAGCTATCAATAAAGGTGGTCTAGTCATTAGTGTTACTACCATCTATGCATGCAACTGCTTTACAGAAAGAATGTCACTCTGGAGGAAGCTAGAGTCCCTATCTAATTCTGTCAATGACCCATGGCTCGTCATCGGGGATTTTAACAACATACGGAAAAGGGTGGAGAAAGCAGGTGGTAGAGAGGTCCCAACCTTCATTCTGAGCTCATTCAATACTACAATTGATGCAGGTGGTCTTACTGAACTACCATCCATTGGGAAAGAAATTTTCTCCTGGCATAATAAACAAGGTACAAAGAAGTGGATTGCTTGCAAACTAGATAGGGCCCTTGTTAATGACGAATGGATTAGTTGTTTCCCTGACACTAAATCTAAATTCATCACATGCAAATATTCTGATCATTCTGCTATTAAAGTAAGTTTGAAAGAAATTCCTACCAAAATGAAACCTTTCCAGTTCCTTAATTTCTCGATGCAATGGCCTGAATGTGTGGACATTATCAATAAAGCATGGAAGGCAACCCCTTGTACATCTTCTGTCAAAAACTTAAAGAAGTCAAGATGGAACTCAAACGCTGGTCTAAAGAATATGTTAATTTAAAGAATCTCATGGTCAAGGAAAGAATGGAGCTTCAAGATATTACAAAAGCCATCATAATTACACCACTCGATCCAGAACTTATTGAAGCCAAGAAAATCACTCTTGATAGACTAGAATCCCTAGGCAAAGCTGAGGAGCTCTACTACTAGCAGAGAAGTCATATGGATTGGATAGACAATGGTGATCGTAACCCCAACCTCTATCACACTGCTATTAAAAGAAGGATTGCTATCAACTCTATCATTGAATTATTCTATGAATAAGGTATGTGCATTGAGGATGAAGATAAAATCTCTAATGACACCCTTGAATATTTTGAAAACTTGTATAACCCGGTTCCTAGTGACGAGAGTATCCCAGACTATGACTGGATTTCCCATGTCACCCATGCTTGAAATGAACTACATACTAGTATTCCTATTGAGGAAAATATCAAAAATGCTTTATGGAGCATTGGCCCCAACAAGAGTCTTGGACCAGATGACTTCAATGGCTTCTTCTATCGTGAAAACTGGAACCTAATAAAAGTTGATCTATGTAAGATTGTTCAATGGATCTTCAAAGTGGTAGAATGCTTCGTCAAGTTAATCATGCATTTGTTGTTCTTATTCCAAAAAAGGATATTATCTCATCCCCTATGGAATTTCATCCAATTTCCTGTTGCTCCATGCTTTATAAGATCATCACCAAAATCATCACCTTAAGGCTTGCAGAGTTCCTTCCGAGGCTCATATCTCCCAATCAAGGTGCTTTCGTGAAAGGACGGAATATTGAAGATTGTTCTATGCTGGCTGCTGAATTCACATTAAATTTCAACCTCCAAAGAAGCTCTCCAACTGCGTGTATCAAACTTGACGTCACAAAGGCCTTTGACTTAGTTCGCTGGTCTTACCTCTAGAGCTGCATGAAGGGTTTGGTATTTTTAGATTCTTCCATCCAACTAATTCAACAATGTATCACGATGACATACTTCTCCCTTCTCCTTAACGACATCCTTGTTGGATTCTTCAGAAGCACGAACGGATTACGTCAGGGGGATTCACTAACCCCATTTCTATTTATCATCACAATGGAAGGCTTCAGCATGCGTATCGAACATGCATATGAAAGTAAACTCATCTGTGAATACACCATCAGAAAAACAAGTAGTGAGCCATCTACTGTTTGCTGACAATGTCCTAATATTTTCTTAAGGATGTGAACGCAGCCTCCATGCCTTGAGGAACCTGATATTGGAATTTGGTAAATACTTGGGGATGAAATGCAATGATAATAAAACCCATGTCTATCTATCTAAGTCTTGTAAGAATAAGAATAGACTTGTGGACTCAATGGGGATCCAGAGAGGAGAATGGCCACAAAATACCTTGGGTTTTCAATGGCTGGGGGTAACCTCCACAAGAAGCACTATCATGAATGCCTTGATCACCTCAAAGATATGATCAACAGGTGGTTGGGTAATCACATATCTATGGCAGGGAGACTAATCCTTATTAAGAACTGTACAATTGGTCTTATTGGATACTGGCTAAACCATGGTGAAATTCTGAGATATGTACTGAGTTGTATGGAGATTCTTATGTCAAACTTTCTTTGGGGTAGTGCTACCCACCCTGCTAGCTGGAGCTACCTTGCTTTTCTCTTGGTTGAAGTTGGGTTAGGCCTTAAATCTCTATCCGACCTTGCTGACTATCACACCTTGAAGAGGATTAAATGCCTGCTAGAAGGCAACTCCATTTGGCCTATCTTGATGCTGTGTAGATATGGGTCAGACATATCTCTGTCCCCCTCCCATGTTTGGGGCTACTCGACCATATGGAGAAGGATGATCACTATGTGGCCGAGCTACACTGCTAATTCCCATGCGTGGGATGGCTGTAGGCAAAAACTTCCACGACATAAGTGCTTCCAACAGCTATGGCGCCCGATGCATTATCCAAGATGGACTCTCACCTACTTCCGTGCCTTGAATGATTATCTCTCGCTTAAATGCAAAGCTGCTAAATGGTGCCCCAACATCGACCAATCATGCATCATGTGCCACCGCCATCTAGAAACAGTTGCACACCTCTTTGGAGAATGCAAGACCTGGAGGTATCTCTGGAGCCGTACTCAAATTAAACTGAAAATAAGAAGGCCTTTCTCCTTGCATGATTGTTTGGAAGCTACTGTGAGCAACCACATGGGTAGAAAAACCCTTGAGATATGGGATATCACTGGAGCTGTCCATATCATCTGGTATGAAAGAAATAATCGTGTTCATGGTGTCATTGGAAGGGACGACCTAATCTTATTGAAAAGATTAGAGGAGGAAATTCAGTTTAGATTCAAGATTTACAAAGATAAACTCAAAGATATTTCTGACCTTGTTCTCATGAACTGGGATCTCCTGTAAAATAGTTGGTCTTAATCATCTATTACTCCTCTTCTCTCTTAGTTGCATGTAAGGGTGTAACTTGTACTTTGCCCCTTTTAAAGGGTTTGGAAATATATTTACCAAAATTTCCAAAAACAATGTAAAGAAAAGAAGAAAAGAAGGTTCTTCATCCACATGCACAAGTTTCCACCAAGGAACACCATGAATCTTAGCCACGGTAGGAGAGGGAGTGAAGATAAGCAAGGATCCTACAAGTATGGAGAAAGAAATGAGATAGGAAGCCTCTAATCAGTCCAAGGAAAGCTCAATCTCAAGAATTCATCTACCAACTGCCCAATCATCGACCACTATGGGTTCTCATTGGTATATGGTCTACAAAAAATGATAAGAGGAGAGAGAAAATAGGGGGTAATGATATAGGTATGGTAGTCAGTGGGTCTAAAAGTGTGCTTACATTAGTTAGAAAGTTCTTTGGTCAAGGGTCAAAAAATCTATGGGTCTCCTATTCCAACAAATCCCATTGACCTAGGGTTTCATTAGCCTCAAGGGTAGGCTGCGTACTCATCAACCAGAACTTTGTTGGTCAACCAAAATAGCTAATTTGTAACTTCATCGATTAGTCCCCACTTGACTAGCCATCTCCAAGATCATCAATCCCCAAACTAACACTAGTAGGGAATAACTCCTTTGGTCTTGTACAATGTGTGACAAAATTTTGCCTCATACAATAACCAAAGACCCCTTGGTTATCTTGCATTTCCCACCACCAAAATCCAGATGACAACCTTTTCTATCAAAGAATGAACCATATATCAAACTTAGTGATAAATCTAGAACAAGATGAACATCCTTCAATGTGAGCGTGCAACAAACACTTCTTTAAATACAAATGTCTCCAATCCCGATAATTGTGGAGAAGCTAGAATTTCCCATGTTCACCCTCTCAAAATCTCCCCTCCTATATGAAGTGAAGAATTCCTTACTCGGTGAAGCATGATAAGAAGCTACAATATCTACCACCCACTCAGAATCATTATCCTTAGCATGCAAACACTACTCTTGGACTTTTAAGACCACATCGTCGTTATCATCCCTATCATATGAGATTGTCGCTGCAATATTGTTTTCGTCATCTTCCTTGTATTTGGCTTCAAACCCCCTTTTTTCCCCAAACCTTGCAATCCCTTTTTGAAATGACCTGGCTTGCCACAATGGAAGTACCCTCTACTACTCTTCGACTTGGATCTACCATGAGACTTCTTGTGGTTCTAGGACTCACTGTGGCTCTTTGATCTACCAAGGCCTCTTGCTCTATCAACGTCTCAGCTCTCTATGAAATTGACCAGCCTAAATCACACGTCCAAAAGGAGTGGATTAAAGTAGTCAGACTTTTAAAAAGATAACCCGAATCTTAGGCCCCCGCAATGATGAACGAGGTATGATGTAGCGATCGAGGTCAAACACAGGGACAAGGTTGGTCATGTTAAGAATGCGGAAATCAAAACACTCTTATACTCCAGCCAAAAAGGGTGTAAAGAGACGTTCCCTAAGGAACGGTAGCACAAGAACAAGAACGATAAAATAAAGGGAACAAAAAGGTAACAAACTCTAAACAAGTATATGATGGAGAACTCAGGTTGGGGTTCACCAAATAAAGCACCTCACCAACATGTAAAACTATCTCTCTCTCTTGCATACTCATAACAAGATTATAAGAAACCAAGAAAATGTCTATTCCACTCTCTCTCGAAATGAGGATTGATCTAGCCTAAGAGAAGTCTCTCTCTCGAGATTACAACTCAAAAACTTCCATAGCAAAACATATGGTTTAAAGATTTAGCATTCCAACACTCTCGTGCATTCATACCAATTCATGACACGGGATAAAAGGGATATTACTCTCTCGAGATATCAACAATCAAACATCACAAGATGGTAGCTAAGCATACGACTGAAGCATTAAAATAGGTGCATGGAGATAATTTTGATTAGAGTATGTATATTCAAAAGAAAGAGATAATATACATGTTGGGAGAGCCTTAGCAGCTACTCCCAACCCAAGTTAAGGTGTTTAGCCACTCATTCTTGAGGATAACATGATGGTGTTACATACAAATAGATCCATAAGATACCATGACGAGAGATGGGAAGTACAGTGGGAGGAAGTGATAAATCTAGAAGAGAAGAAATGTGATACTACACACTACTTCTTTGGATCTAGATCTACTGTGTGGACATCCTTATTCTCTCAAAGAAGGGGTGGCGTCATCTTCTCTCTCCTTGGATTTCGCACTTGGAGATCCAAAATTGATGGATGGATGGTTGGGGACGAGTCTGGAATGCAGCAACACTTTGTGTCCTCGAGATCTGAACCTGAATCTCCCCGTCTGACAAGATAGGTGGGGGCACTATTTATAGGTGCCTTCCACCGACTTAGAATCGTGATCGCGATCTGGGTTAAGTGGAGGTGAGACCACAATCATGATTTGTTCCTTGTTCATTCACAACCGCAGTTGAGTTTGGTCACAGCTTCAGGGTGATCACGATCGAGGTTTGCTTGCATCCGGTTGTTCAAGGTCGAGGTCGAGGTCTCCCAACGGGTCATGGTTTACAAAGACTTATATGTGACCACGGTTCCTCAGTTAATCGCGGTCTGCTTGACTGAAGTCCTTCTTGGTCGTAGCCACCATCAAAGCCACGATAGAGAAGAAACCGCGGTCTATGAATCCAGTCGCGATCTCCTTGTCATCTGACGATCATGGCTTCTCTTAGAATCACGATCACAGTTGGGAAAGAAGTGGACCGCAGTTGCGATCTTAATCCATGATCTATGTTGTGAATATCCCTGCAATCATGTGTGTGAAGATTTAGTCACAAAGATAGAAAAATTATGTGAAAAGATAAAAAAGACATGCTAAAAGCGGTCTAAAATATATACACATAGTATGTAAAATGAAGTGTTATCAACTCCCCCAAACTTAGAATCAAGCCTATCCTCAGGCTAAGTTGTAGGTTTGAGAGCTTAGAGAGAATATGAGCAATTTATAGCAGACAAAATTATAACATGACTGAAATATCTCATTCTTGCGTCAAGACTATTGTTGCATGTTTTTGAACCCTTAGGTCTCATTCCTTCCTCTTGACTGGAGTTGCACAACTTCAGTTCCCCATCATTACCTTCAATTTGGAAAAGGTTCCTCCCTCTCAACATATCACCCTTTCCCTTAGGTGATGATTGTACTAATGCAATATCTTTTTCGAGGGGTAGCTTTCGCACCAATTCTTTATTTTTCAGATGGCCCTAGGCTAATGTGTTTGGGTAGGCTTAAGGCTTAAGGTGATTTCCTCTTCCCCCTGAACTCCTCAACCAAAACTATCATAAGAACAGTGTTGCCCCTTTTTGGGCTTCTGACTTTAAGTTAGGTGGTTTGTGAGTTTCATTCAGGATTGGAGGTGTGTAAGCTTTGGCTTCGAGATTCCACTTACGGGCATGAAATATCTGCATTCATGAGTGTAGTAATATACCAGCCATGCGGAGAATTTTAGCATCTTTTCAGGCACAACTCTCATATATATATTTTTCTTTTTGGCTTTTTATCTCTCCTTTTAGGCTTGGGTTTGGGGAATTTTTCTTTATCTTCTGGGTGTCCAAACCTCTTTTAGACATGCCTTGAAGAGGGCAACTATTTCCCTTTCTATGGAGATAAGGGTTTCCAGGTCAAGAACGTCAGGTTAGGGTGGTTGGTCAGGAGCATGACTAGGTGAAGTTCTCTAGTCTCTGCGGGTTTCATGAGTTAAGGTTCCCAAATCAACAACGTCTTATTGCAAGAATGAGGTATAGAAGTATTGCTATTGACTGTTGTTCTACTTATATATACATGTATATGTTTCTCATATTCTCTCTCTCCGAGGACTGGAACACTACCTTTAGAAAAATTTAGCAAGAGAAAGCGAGTTTCTAAGAGGTTCGTTGTAACAAACATTCAACATTTCAAAATTTTTGACAGTGTAAAAAGGAGTAAAAGGGAAAGTGAAGTAAAAAGGAAGTAAAATGAAAAAGGAATGTACAAGTACCTCTGTGGCCCGTTTATGACTCCTCCCCCAAACTTATCCTACACCTTGTCTTGGGGTGTCAAAATTTGAGTAAGTTGTATAAACGGGCCTTCTTTATTATTTATTTGGCAGGGAAATTCCACTTGGACTCTAGGAGCATGCTGGCATAGATACCCCTAAGTGCATGGTATTGCTCATACCGCATATTTTCCACATTGAGGCCGGTAGTTGTGATAGCTACCATCCATTACAGGCAGAAGAACCCGCAGTCATTTAATAGGGGTACCTACTGAGGGCTTATATGGCAATACTGAGTTTTCTTGAAGTCCTTGCCTTTTTTCATTATGTACCCCCTACAGTGCTGCTTTATCATTTCAACGATATCTTCGGCGTAGGTATTTTCCTTTTGTTCTGTAGGAGACTTTGTTGTCATCGTGTTGGTCATTTTCTTGAGTGAGAAGGCTGCGTTGGAGCTGTTGTACAGAACAACAGTCATTTTTAGAAGCTTGATGTGCTGCAAAGTCCAGTGGTTGTCATGAAGAATCGGCAAGAAAATGTGCTCAGGCATGGCCTCTTGAATGTGTCATTGTAGCCACTCCATTTCTCCCGTCTTCTTATCTTTGAGGATGTCATCTACCAGTAGGAAATATGCCATGTGAGTGTTTGGCACTGAGTCCCCTAATAGCGCCTGGTAGGCCGACATCGTGCTTACTGAAAGATATCCTCCTATTTTCAATGTTTCGCGGAGGTCATCTTTCAGTACACAAATACCCTCTCTTTCAAAGATGACATCTCCCGGAGGATCGTCTTCTTTCAAGGAACTCTTGATTATTGTCAGTTCTTCTAGTGACAGACTGAGGCAGCTCCATCTGTCGAAGTTCTTGAATGAAGGCATGATTTCTCCTGTCGCTCCCTCCAACTCTACATCAAGTGGTTCTTCTTCATCCACTTCTCCTTCCTCAAGTTTTTCTTTTGTATGCAACTCTTTAGGTGAATTTGTAACTGAATACTGCTTTGGCTCTTCGTCTGACGTCTGTCGAGAGATTTTGTGCCATCCTTCTTTTGATGTTGAGGCTCTGGCTGGTTTAGTTGGGTCTATCCACATGGTCTTTAGTTGTTCCCTCCTGGAAATATTTTTAGGGAAAAGGATGTCTATGTGAAGCCTTCGGGGTACGACTTCTGCAGGCATCGTCGGGTCATTGAAAAATCGACGATCGTAGATGACTTCCATAGCATATGTACCTCGCAGCCCATGTAGGTCTTCATTATCCAAGTCTTCTAGGGGAATGCTCTTATTGATGGCCTCCATCATGCAAAGTATGATGAAGGCACAGTCCCCCGAGCCAGCCTGTTCTTGCAGAACTTTCTTATTAATGGAAAAAAGTTTCCAGGACCCTTGGAATTTGTTGTTTGCCTCCTTGATTGCTCATTGTAAATGTAGTGGTATTTTCAAGGTGTCTCTGGCTTCTTTTCTTTTGTAGACCAGTGAGGTGCTATCTATTTCATCTGCACAACAATTGAGCATCATTGTTTTCTGCTCGTAAAGAGCAATGACTATTAGTGCCCAATGCTTGATATTTCTAATGGGCAACACCACAGACCTTGTCTCCCTTCCTCGGACTACCGCCTTCAGTTCTGTTACATCTTTTGCCTCGTAATATTCTTTGTAGAGGAGGCTGGCGAGATGCGTAATCCTATTGAAAACTAGTTGCGGCTTGTCCGTGTGCAAGAATTCCTCCTGGAGGGTGGCACAGATTACCTTGAATAGCCTCTTATGTACTCGCGCCTTTTTTAGGAACATCCCTCAGAAGTGGTGTCTGGAGAGACGCCTACCCTTATTGTTGTAGAGTATGTCTGAGCCTGGTAGATCGTCGTTGAGGACATCTGCCAAAATGCAGACATCTCTACATGAGATTCGTGATATCGCAGTCATGTCCATATCCTTCATTTTACAAGGTAGAGGGGGAGGTGCTCCAAGTACTTCCTCCTTAGCTTGTGCACTCTGTTCCCTGGCGGGTTCGTTAGTGAAGAAAGTTGCCAACCCACCATCCTCATCATCTGATGTTGTCCCTGAGTCAGTGGTGTTGTAGTTTCGTCTATGGTTGGCATGGGCTTGGCCACTTGTTCAACCATTTTCTGTATAGGTAGTGTAGTGGTTGCAGGTTCAGCTGCTTCTGAGGAGACTTCGGCAGCTATGTTGTCTTTTATGTTGCTCTCCTCAGAAGTTTGCCCTAGCTTGGCTTCTCCTAGCATTTTTAGGGTCGCCTCTATCTTTCCATCATAAAGATAGTTAATATGTTCCTGGTTAGGTTGGAATAGGAGGAACTCATTGGTTTCCTCAAGTCCTACTCCCAGTTCAACTATTATCCTGTCAATCTTCGCCACCCACGCTGAGCTGAGTTTGGTCATTATCTCTTCGCGGTGAGCAACAAAAATATGCACTTGGACTATCAATTCATGTGTAGGCGGGGAGAGGTGTAGCCCTGCCAGATTCCCTTCTTCTTCAGCAACTTCTTCAGGGTTGTAGTTGAGGTCGAGGACTCTTGACGATGTCAAATTTTTCTTCGTTTGGTTGTCATTGATGTCTCCTGACTACTGTGGTGACTGGTCTTTCCTTGGCTCCACTGTAGGTGCCTCCTTTGTGTTGGCACTCCCTGCCTTAGGTGTGCCCATTCCCGTGCCTACTCCTCCTATGTTATCATTGTCGTTGTCGTCGTGGCTAGAGGGGCTGGCTGAGTGCGCCGGGCTTGCTGAGCGCTTGGTCTTCTTTTTCTTCTACCGTTTCTTGAGTTCTTCGCGTTCCTTCTCGATCTTCCGGCGGTCTTCTCCCAGTCGTTGACGCTCCTCTTTGAGGATGGCCATGACTACGTCATAGCCTTGACACATGTGCTCATTGTCGGCCCTGATGGCGTGCCTCTCTTTCTGCAAGTCTTCCATGTTGTCCTTTATTTTTTTTTAGCATTCCTATCATCATGGATTGGTTGTTCAAAACCTCTTAAATAATGTTGGGAAATGCTCTTATCCTTTCTTCAAGGACATGAACCTGCACCGTTAGTGCTGAGAGGGAAGAATAAATAGTGGAATTTATTGTATTGGTTTGATGCATGTGTTCCCACATCCTATAAAACCTTGTACCTAAAGTATCTCCGAAAGAAGGTGCATGCTCATGTTGCTGGTGTAGTTGCTTCTCCATGGGCGTCTTTGACGAGCTCGACACCGTAGGTTGTGGAGGTGGTGGTGGCAGTCCTCGCTCCTTCTCATGTGGTTCCTCTAGCGGGTCCACATCCGCATCTCCAGTTTCTGTGTCCGGTATGGCCTGGGAGCCTTTTCCTTCTGGCTCTGCCTCTGGATCCTTGTCTGGTTGTGGGATAGTTTCTACATCTTGGTATTTTTCAATTCCTTGCTCCACAGTAGTTGTTTCCTTTCCCAGCTCGAGAGGTGTGGGTTCATGGATATTTACCGATGCTTCTAGAGTTGGAACCACGGGTGTTGGATGCATTGTACTTGTTGGTGTTTTTGTTGGTTGTACAGTTGCTTCTACTGCCTTATTTTTCTCCACTGCTAACTTCTTTCGTGGTTTCGTGCTCTTCTTCTTTTCCTATTCATACGGGGCATTGCTTTCTCTAGCCGTGATAGTTGGGTCAGTATGTCTGCTGGCTTGTAGTGCCCCGGAGCACATCTTTTCAATATCATCGTTGCTTGGCCAAAACTCATGGCGTCATAGAATGCCATTTCAGGAAGGGGGAGTAGTCTTTTTTATCCTTTCTACTTGAAGGATAACTTCTTCCCCTAATGTGCCACAATTCCAGTGCTGATGAGAAATTTTTTGTCTATTCACTGTTGTCCCTCCATTTCTTTATACTTCATAACTTCTCTTTCCTCCATAAAGTATTTGACGATCTTCATTATTAGGTCCGCCCATGCAGTACGTGGAATTTCTTTTTGCGTCCCCGCCCACTGCTGCTGACAAACGGTCAATTAATATCCTTTCGATATTGACTGGTTTCCTATTGATCATTGACCTGATGAGGAACATATCTCCCTTGCTAACTGTCCCTATCTCCGACCTTGCGTGAATAGTGTGGGCGGTGATCTTTTGTATTGTGCGTATGAAGCACAATGTAATTTGGGAGGCTTTAGAATTCTTTGAGTTATGATTTTCCTCTCTAGTCAGTTCCTCCCACAGTTCATCACTGTCATAGGTGGAGATCTCTTTCTCACTTGGGGAGGAGGAGCAGGCATGGGCTTCTTCCTTTGTCCTTGTGAATATTCTATTCAGATTTGCCTAGTTAATTACGTGGGTCTCGCCCCCTAGCCTCACTTGGAGTTGGTAGTCCCCACCTCCCGCCTTTCATGTTTCGCTACTAGTAGTGAACTTCTTCAATGAAGACAGGAACTCTGTGGTCAGTTTCTTATAAGATTTTTCCTCTGGTGTGCATAAGGAGCATAGATTTGCGCCTTCCAGGAAATTCATTATCATGTCATATATCCCCATCTTCTTGAAATCATTCACGTCTAGGTAGCGTGTTGGACAAAACTCCTTATGCCGGTACATCTAGTCATAGGTATACTGGAGCACGACATCCCAGGGCATGAGTGGGGGTTCTCCAGGTAGTGACGATGTCTCTCCCACTGCTTCCTTGTCCTTAGTAGCCTTCTCCATGTTTGGTTTGTCCGCAGTTACCGACTTCTCCCTCTTGCTGCCCCTAGTTTATTTTAGCACAATTTTTCTTTTCTTGCTCTGTACCCAGCTCTTTGACTCCTCTGGTTGGTTCTCAGAGGTCTCAGTATGTTTTTTATGTTCTGTGTCTTGTTTGGCCTCCTCCTGCGGTGATCCTACCAATATCCTCTGATATTGTTCCAGCCTTAGCTGTATCTCCAAGCGGTTTGGCACCGGTAGATTACTCCTCTTTAGTTTTTCTGTCAGGTCTTTTACTATCCTTTCTACTTCCTTCAGGGAAGCAACCTTCTTTTACATAGAGTCGTTGGTTGACGGGGAAGACATTCTACAGATTTTGAATGAATCACTCATCCTGTTGGATCAAAATTTATCATTATTTCAATTAGTTTTGTAATATATATCACACAAAGGATGAGTGTTAGTAAATTATTAGTTAGTTAAAAAAAAAGATGATCACAGTCACGATCCTTGAATCCATGGAGTATACCATGATCGCGGTCTCGGTTGTAACTCAGAAGGCACCATGGTCACGGTTTCTGAAAGAGATCATGGTCGCAGTGAGGTGAGATCGCGGTCGTGGTCCTTAAAACTCACACCGCGGTTGTGGTCTCTTTGATAAATCGTATGACACTATGATCGTGGTCTCTGAAAGGGACCGCGGTCGTAGTATTACCATGGTCTCAAAGAACACCATGACTAAAGAGGATTTTTACTAGTGAACCACAGTCGTGGTTGTTGAGGGGGTAACTGCGATCCGGAATGCTCTTCTTCCCTACCGTTGTGATACCCCCCCATTCCCTTCACTGATGATCTGTTCTTCGTCCATTTATTAATAAATCTTTTTAGGGTTTTGTTAAAAGCGACCGCCGCCATAAGGCAGTAAGGAAAATAGGAAAAACTCGACGATCGCCGGTGGCACCATTCACAATCGTCGAGAGATTGGGCAGAAGAGATAATCGGTCTAGGAGAAGGTTACATCAAAGTGACAAAATAGTGCGGCGACATACTGGAGCGGAAAGGGGTAAGTCTGTTACCTTGACAATGTTCGCAAAGGTGGAGATGGGCACAACAATCGCGGTGATCAGCTTCGGACGGCGGAAGGTCGACAGTCGCAGTTGAGCGGAGAGAATCATTTATCTCATACTCGGGGAAAATAGGAAGTGGAAAGAGTCTGAGAGTCTAGGGTATAGGGTATATATAAGGCACAACCGCGACCAGATAGACTAAAGATGCGGCCGCAGTGATCACAAGAATGAACCGCGATCACGGCGTATAGAGTAGAACAACTATGGTCGCGGTCCTTGTCGTGGGTACCACGGGTCGCAGTCTTGCAGAAAGAAGAGCTATACCACGACTGCGGTCCATACCGCGACCAAGTCAAAACAAAGAATGAAAAAATTGTTTTCTTGGGTATATCTCGAAATATTTAAAAGAAAGAAGGATTTGTACATCACTTAAAGCAAAAGAAAACTTAACAAAGCTAAAAGTTAAGAGAAAAAAAAAGCCTTAAAGAGAAGTAAAAACTTTGGTTGCCTCCTAAGAAGTGCTTTCTTTAAAGTGTCTTAGCTAGACTACATAAATTTTTCACTCCTTGGGTCCTACAGTTGGATGTGGAAACTCTTGATTCTTCTCCTCGTTGGGCTGGGCTGGTTCATCTAGACTGATCTCTGACCTTCTTACAAAGGCTTTATCCTCGTAGAATCTTTTCACCATGTGGCCATTGACCTTGAAGATCCCAGTCTTCTCTCCTTAAATCTCCAGCATTCCTGATGGATAAATTTTTACCACAGAGATTGGGCCTGACCATCTTGTTCAGAGCTTCCCAAGGAAAAGTCTGATGCTAGAATTGAAGAGAAGTACTTTGTCTCCTTCACGAATGTCCTGGTTCCTTAGGTGGGCATCATGCCACACCTTCGTTCTTTGTTTGAATATCTTTGTGTTTTCATAAGCATGTAATCTCAGCTCCTCGAGTTCTTTTAGCTGCAGATATCTTTTCTATCCCACCTTTTCCAGGTCCATATTCAGAAACTTAATCGCCCAAAGGGCCTTATGCTCGAGCTCTAAGGGTAAGTGGCAAGACTTGCCATAGATTAGCCTATAAGGAATTGTGCCTATAGGTGTCTTATAAGCTGTTTTACAAGCCCAGAGAGCATCATCGAGTTTCATGGACCAGTCCTTTCGAGTGTGGCTAACAATCTTTCCAAAAATTTGCTTAATCTGCCTATTAGATAGCTCTATCTATCTAGAGGTTTGAGGGTGATAGGGTATAGCAACCTTGTTCTTTACTCTGTACTTCTTCATTATCACCTCAAACTATTTCTCTTTAAAGTGTGATCCGCCATCGCTTATCACAGTGTGAGGTACCCCGAAGCATGGAAAAATGGTTTTCTCAAATAGATTAATCACAAACTTTGAGTCACAGGTTTGGGTAGCAACAACCTCTACCCATTTCAACACATAATCCACAACCACTAATACGTACTGATAACCTTTTTATGAGGGGAAAGGACCCATGTAGTCTATCCCCCAAACATCAAAGATTTCAACTTCTACCCAGTCGGCCATAGGCATTTCATTCCTTCTACTGATATTTTCAGTTAATTGGCACTCCTTACAAGCCTTCACATAGGCAGCAACATCCTTGAATAGTGAAGGCTAGTAAAATCCTGACTGAAGCACCTTTGTGGTTATTCTTTCCCCACTATGATGCCCTCCATAAGGTGAAGAGTGGCATTCTCTTAGGATGTCTGGCACCTCTTCCTCAGGAATACATCTTCTATACAAATTATCTGAGAATCTCTTAAAGAGCATAGGATCATCCCAATAATAATTCTTTACGTTTGAAAAGAGCTTCTTCTCCTGATGGTAAGTTATCTCTGGGGGTAACTCTCCAGAAGCAAGGTAATTACAGATATCCGCGAACCATGAAAATTTTTGTTCTTTGACTTCTATCATGAGCAAAGCCTCATCTACATAGTTATCATTGACAGGTGGCTCATTCCTTTCTTTGAATATAATCCTTGACAAGTGGTTGACGACTACATTCTCCACCCCTTTCTTATCAATGATCTCATGATCGAACTCTTGGAGTAATAAAACCTACCTTAGCAACCTAGGCTTAGTGTCCTTTTTCTACATCAGGTATCGCATTGCTCCGTGTTCGGTGTAGACCTTTACTTTTGTCCCAATCCGATAAGATCTGAACTTGTCGAAGGCGAAAATGATAGCAAGCATGTCTTTTTTAGTAGTTGTGTAATTTACCTGTGCTTCATCAAGAGTACGACTGGCATAGCATATGACGTGGTGTTTCTTGTCCTTCTTCTACCCCAAGACTTCCCCTACGGCATAGTCACTAGCATCACACATTAACTCAAAAGGTAGCTCCCAATCTGGGGCTTGAAGAATAGGTGGGGTTACGAGTGCTTCCTTCAAAATCTGAAAAGCCTTCAAACAGTCATTTGTAAAATCAAATTCTGCATCTTTGATCAGCATATTTGATAAGGGTTTTGAAATCTTCGAAAAGTCCTTTATGAATCTTCGATAATAACTAGCGTAACCAAGAAAGCTTCACACTCCAATCACGGATTTAGGTGGGGGTAGTCTAGAGATAGCTTCCACCTTGCTGACATCTACTTCAATTCCTTTTTTTGAGTCCTTATGGCCCAAGACTATGCCCTCTTGTACCATGAAATGGCATTTCTCTGAGTTGAGAACCAAGTTCTTCTCTTCACAGTGTTGCAGGACCAACGATAGGTTTTTCAAACAACCATCAAAATCTTTTTCATAGATAGAAAAATCATCCATAAAGACCTCCACAATATCTTCCAGAAAGTCTAAGAACATCGAGATCATGCAACGTTGGAAAGTTGCTGGAGCATTGCATAATCTCAATGACATTATTCAGAAGGTATAGGTACCATATAGATAGGTGAAGGTATTTTTCTCCTGATTGTCAGGTAGAATGGGAACTTGGTAAAATCCAAAATAACCGTCTAAGAAGCAAAAATATTCGTGATGCGAAAGTCTTTCAAGCACTTGGTCGATAAAGGGAGGAGGGTAGTGATCCTTCTTCGTTTCTTGATTTAGCTTTCGATAGTCGATACACATTCTCCACCCAGTGACAGTCCGGAAGGCTACTTCATCTCCTTTATCACCTTTCACAACTGTCATCCCCCTTTCTTTGGTACAACATGGATCAGTCTCACCCAATTGTTGTCTCTAATTGGGTATATAATGTCTGCGTCTCTTAGCTTGATGACTTTCTTCTTTACAACCTCTTTTAGCATTTGATTTAGCTTCCTCTGGGGTTGAACTAGGGGTTTTGTGGACTCTTCCATATTTATGTAGTGCATACATAGAGCAGGATTAAGTCCCTTGATATCATCTACAAAATAGCCTATAGCTTGCCTATGGAGCCTTATCTCCTTAAGAAGTCTTTCCAATTACTCTTCAGTCAGACTAGCATTAACTATAACAAGGTTTCTCCCCTCATTATCAAGAAATTCATACTTCAAACCTTCCGACAACTATTTTAGTTCCGGTTTGGGTTTAGGTGCCTTCTCTTCTCCTGGTGTCGTTTCTAGAGAAGCATACTTGACTGTCTCGACAACTTCCCCTTCGTCGCTCAAATCTCCTTCATCTTGATTTAGGTATTTGAGGATCTCAGCAACCTCGGGGTCATCGATTTCTGAATCTTCCTTATGTAACGCCCTCATAAGAGGGTCTACCACTGTTGTGTTTTCTTCTACTTCTTTACAATATTGGTTGTAGCTATCCATGAAGTAAGTAGATTCCAGCAGGGATGGTCCTTTCATTGCGTCCTTCACCTTGAAATCGATGTGGTCGCTTCTGACCCTCAGAGTTATGATGCCTTCAGCGACATTAATCAATGCCCTCCTGGTCACCAAGAAAGGACGTCCAAATATGATAGGGCACTCAGGGTCTTCAATAGTGTCAATGACAACAATATCACAAGGGATGAAGAATCTTCCCACACGAATCAAAACATCTTCAACTACTCCCACAGGCCTTTTAAAGGTGTGGTCCGCCAACTTGATTCTCACATTGGTCCTGACCATATCAGTCAGTCCCAATCGTTGTGCAAGGCTTAAGGGCGTAAGACTGATGATTGCCCCTAAGTCAGTGAGACCCTTCCTTTCGATGTTATCTCCTACAACAAAAGGTATAGTAAAGGCTCTAGGGTTCTTCTTCTTGGTAGGTAATTCCACCCTTACGAAGGCGGTAGACATACTAGCAAGATGCACTGTTTCAACCTGTCCTCTTCTTCTTTTCTTTGTGATTAGGTCCTTGAAAAACTTGGCATATGTTGGCATTTCTTCCAAAGCATCCAGAAATGGAACCTCCAGGTGGAGATTTTTCACCGAGTCCATAAACTTTTCATAATTATTTTTTAGATGTACCTTTATGAGTTTGTACAGAAATATTAATATCGGGGAGTATTGACTTCTTTTGGTGAATAAGTCTTCCACAGGTTCTGGTTCCCTCACTTGAGCTTGTTGGTTTTTTTCTTCGGCTGATTTCTCCGTAATAATTTCTGGTTCTGGTTCTTCAGGTCTAGTCACCTCAGGGCACTCTACTATCCTTCCCGATCTAAGGACCGCCATCTTGGCAGACTCTGTGTTAGATGGTATCAACCCTGAAGGGTTCTTCATCAGCTCGACCAACTGGGTGAGCTGTTGGTCTATCTGGCGTTGGTGTGTTTGCATATCTGCCATTTGGACCTGCATCGTATTCAAGACGCCAGAGTTGGACAATTCACTTTGTGCTAGTTGATTGTTTATCATGTCTTGTATCTTGACAAAATCAAATAATTTCCCTACTACGTCAAGTTGACCAGTGTTCCTTGCCTAACTCTGATCTTGAGCTTGTCCTTGTCCTTGACTTGTTTTGGCAGCTTGGCGGTTTTGATACTTCCCTTGACCTTGATAATTGGTTTTGTTTGTCTAGAAAGTGCTTGTCTTGGTGTACTGTCCTTGTCTGCTCCTCTTCTCAAAACCTGGTAGTTTCTTAGGTGGATTATTCAATTGATGCGAATTTTCTACAACTTCTTTGTTGCCATAACTGAAACTGGGATGATCTGGCCTCTTGAAGTTGGCATAAGAGACCTTCTCAGCTTCCTCCTCTTCAGACTCACTTTCAATTGATTCTCTGGGTCGGGTGTATATGCAGTTATCTATTCCATGTACACCTTCACCATAAGTGACACATTTCATCACCTTCTCAATATGCTTCTTTCCTTTCCCTCCTGATTCCTTTAGCTGTTTGACATCCATTGCTATCTTCTGTATTTGAGATGTGATTGCTTTGAGATCCTTTGATTCAATCAAGGACCCTTAATTAGTGGCTTTCTTAGCATACCCTATGTCGGTCCTGTCATAGTCAGTCCTAGCTTGTAACTCATCTATGTTTTCTGTGATCTTTTTAGATCTACTGGGATTTTTGCCAAGAAAGTCACTTCCTGCTGCTGCATTTAGTGAGACTCTCTTTTTTGAAGTTATACCATTGTAGAATGTTGTTATCAGGAAGCCCTTCTTGTAATTGTGGTGAGGGAAGTCTCTCTGATATTCTTGATACCTCTCCCATGCTTCGTGCATATTCTCACCTAGTTTCTGTACGAAAGACGTGATCTTCTGCCTGTTACAAACAATTTTCTCTGTAGGGTAGAACTTGTTCACAAAAAAATCTGCCAATGCATTCCATCCATTCAAAGACCGATGTGGTAGTCCAAGGTACCAGTATAGTGCCTTGTCCTCCAAGGAGAAAATGAAACCCTTGTAGTAAATGACTTCTTGCGGAACTCCGCGCATCTTAATTGTATCGCAGATATTTTTAAAAGCGTCGAGGTGATGATAAGGGTTATCATTCTTTGAATTCCCTTGAAAGCCTTTGTTTTAGATCATAGAGATTACTGTTGGCTTCAATTTTAAGTTCACTGCATTGAACCTTAGGATGATCACAGGACACCTCGAGTTGTTGGCTTTTGTAGATGCAACTCTCGAAGAGTCTTTTCTTCCTCAACGTCATCTTCATTAGCATTGCACCTGTGATTTCGTTCTTGGTTGTGGTGGTTTCTTCTGTGCCTATGATGATGGCGACGTTCTTCGTGGTTATGATCATCTTCGGGTTGTTCACGTTTAGGTTCTTATTCTTCATAGAGATGATCGTCATTATAACAGTCATTACTATCTTCATCGGTTCCTGGCGGAGGTTGGTGTTGTCTAATCCTCGCATTCCGCTCGTTTGCTGAAAGGGGACCTTCTACGTGAGGCGGCATGATGAATAGGAGTTAAGTCTAACAAATCACTTCTTCCTAGGTACCTGAATAGGTCGTACAACCAAGTTAGGAAACTAGACTGGTAAAACGAACTATTCTGCATGAACTCAGGTTAGAATGCTTAAAGCAACTGCGATGTCAAGCTTATTGCTAAGCTTGAGGCGTGGGAGTATAGTAAGTGGACTCGGGTTCTTAATAGTACTATTTTACCTTGTCCCCGGCAATGATGCCAAAAAGTTGACTGACCTAAATCACACGTCCAAAAGGATTGGATTAAAGTAATCAGACTTTTAAAGAGATAACCTAACTCTCAGGCCCCCGTAATGATAAATGGGGTCTGATGTAGCGATCGAGGTCAAACACAGGGACAAGGTTGGTCATGTGAAGAATGTGGAAATCAAAACACTCTTATACTCCCACCAAAAAGGGTGTAAAGATACATTCCCTAAGGAATGGTAACACACAAACAAGAACGGTAAACAAAAGGGCACAAAAAGGTAACAAACTATAAACAAGTATATGATGGAGAACTTGGGTTGGGGTTCACCAAATAAAGCACCTCACCAACATATAAAACTATCTCTCTCTCTTGCATACTCATATCAAGATTACAAGCAACCAAGAAAACATCTATTCCACTCGCTCTTGAGATGAGGATAGATCTAGCCTAAGAGAAGCCTCTCTCTCGAGATGACAACTCAAAAGCTTCCATAGCAAAACATCTGGTTTAAAGCTTTAGCATTCCAACACTCTTGTGCATTCATGCCACTCCATGATACGGGATAAAAGTGATATTACTCTCCCAAGATATCAACAACCAAATATCATAAGATGGTAGCTAAGCATACGAGTGAAGCATTAAAATAAGTGCATGGAGATAATCTTGATAAGAGTATGTATATTCAAAAGAAAGAGACAATATACATATTGGGAGAGACTTAGCGGCTACTCCCAACCCAAGTTAAGGTTTTTAGCCGCTCATACTTGTGGATAACATGACGGCGTTACATACAAATAGATCCATAAGATACCATGAGGAGAGGTGGGAAGTACAATGAGAGGAAGTGATAAATCTAGAAGAGAAGAAATGTGATATATACTACACACTACTTCTTCGGATCAAGATCTACCATGTAGACGACCATCTCCTCTCGAAGAAGGGGTGGCGTCATCTTCTCTCTCCTTGGATTTCACCCTTGGAGATCCAAAATTGATGGATGGATGGCCGAGGATGAGTCTAGAACGTAGCGGCACTTCATGGCCTCGAGATCTGAACATGAATCTCCCCATCTGACAAGACATGTGGGAGCGCTATTTATAGGCTCCTTCCACTGACTTAGAACCACGGTCGCAGTCTGGGTTAAGTGGAGGCAAGACCGCAGTCGTGATCTGTGCCTTTTTCATTCACGACCATGGTTGACTTTGGTCGCGGCTTCAGGGTGATCAATGTAAGGCCCCGAAACTTGTTTAATGAGTTGAACAAGCTTAATTACCATAATTTTATGCTTAGTGCATCATTAAGTTGATTAAGTTGAATTAAGAACTCACTGATGCAATTATTTCTTTGATCAGGTGTTATAGTCTAATTAGCATGATTTCCTGCTTTGAGATTGTAGTAGATCTCATGCTTGAAATTTTGCAAAACGAATCGTTTGATTTGGACCTACAAGGCGAAAGTTAGGACCTTTTCAATTTCTAGGGTCGAAGTTGTAATTTTCCAAGTTTTTGCTTTATAATCTTTTTCCTTTTTCTATTTCCCTTATCTCCTTTCTTCCCCAAAAAGGGAAACAATGCCCGATTGAAAGAGCACCGCTTGAAAGCGGTGCTCAGCTGCTAACTCGATCGACCAGTCCAGGAGGAAAAGGGGTGACGCGGCCTAGAGCTTGAGAGAGAGAGAGAGAGAGCTCCGACCAGCAACCCTTCTCCTTCCTACTTCCTCACCCAACCACTTGCGCCCCCATCCTCCTGCTAGGGCGCCGACCAGCAAGAACAACAACTGTTGTGGCGGCTGGCTAAAGGGCTCTCTTGGGTGCGGCCAACACCTCGAATCGAGGACCCCGACTCTAACCTTGCGGTCCCAACCAGAATTTTGCAGCTCCTAGCTGCGTTTAGGCACCCAGCTAAGATTCCCTTTTCACCTGTACGTGAAGGAGTTGCTGCTTGCAGAAGCAGGTCCGAACCAGGACCATTTGGGCGCGAAGGACAACACCAAATTGCTGTCTTGAGCTAGGCCAAGAGCCTAGAATCAGAATATGCAACCATAACTACGTCTAGCACCGAGCACAATCGTCTCCTTCAACCTGTTTGTGAGGTAGAAGTTGTTGCAAGCAACTGGTCCGACCTAGGGCCGTTCGGCACATGATAGAGCAAGATAAGACCAGCACGGAGCTCGGCCTTGAAGGTAGAATGAGAATTCATAGCTAATAGCTTGATTTGGCATTTTATCAAGCTTCCTCCTCAATTGGTGCATAAAACAGGTTGCAACTAGGGCTGTCCGGAGGTAGAAGACAACCCAGTGGATGCCCGGAAATAGGTGTCTGGATGCGTTTCTAGTTGTATTCGGACGTTTTGAACCGCGGTGAGTAGAATCTCACTCCCATTCGCACGATTTAACTCGAATAATCAGACGTTTTGATTAAAAGCAGGGTTATTCACAGATGTCAGTGTTTACCCAGGTGCCGGGCAGTGTCGGCACCACTCGACTTCTAAGTTGCACGTTGTAATTATTAACGCCTGATCGACACTAATTTGTTGACTGATTTTTTCGATGGGATTTAGTGAAATTACATGATCGATCGAACCTAGTTTACTAGATTAAATGTCAAAATCAGTAGTGCACAACTAGAAAAATGTTCCATAGTAGAATTTGCTCTAAAGCTCTAAAACTCTACCTTTCTTACTCCTTATGTTTAGGATTTGCTCATTTGATGAAGAAAGGTGCTAGATGGATGAATTCACAGCTTATTCTTGGATTTCTTCTTTGTGTGGTTCCATCTTCACATTAAAGGCAAGTTTTATAACTTGCTCTACGTTTATTGCTTACCATAAACTTTCTAGGTCATGTTCTTGATTGAAAATGATGATTCATGCACTAAAAAGCTATGCTTGACTTAGATTTCGATTTTTATAATGTTCCCTATTCTGATTTCAGTTACATATGAATATGTGATCATGTGTGTGTTAGCACTAAGGTATAATGTGACTTGGTTCAGTTTGTTTTGACAACCTATGTTCACCCCCTTAGGTCAGGTTTTGGACCAATTAGAAGTTTAATGATCAACCATTAAATACCCTACTGATGTTATCAATCAAAGTTGACATTAGCTTGATATTTGATGTTGATTAAGGAATATAGTGTTGATCTAACAACCTATAGTGATTTAATGATCACTAATGATGGTGGATCAGGTCTCTACAATTTATGGTGAGTTAATCATATAGTTTTAGCATCAATTAATCCTTAGACCAATGGTTTCTTAGGTCTTGATGCAATGGTCGAACATATATTGTAATTGATAGTTTTAATATATGAACTTGACCCAATGGTCAAGATATAATGGTTATTCCTCTATTAAGGTGGAATGATGGCTAATGTAATATGTTAATCCTAATAATGGGATTTAGATGATTTTCTTTGTATGATCAACTTAAGGATTTTACTTGTTGGCAGTGGATGGCTTGTTCGAAATGAACAATTGATTCTGGGTTTTACCCTACTTTCAATAGAACCTTTTGTGTTGTTAATCAAGGGATGTCTAGGGTTAGATGGTGACTCTTTCTAGAGTACAAATCAAGGACTTTGTAGGTGGTTTATCCAGATGTTTACTTATGTAAACAACCAATAGTCTTGCCTTTTAATCATCCAATGGTTCTGGATGGCATTGTGGTATAGTGATATGGGTTGAATGATGATGGAACAAATGGAGGGTTACCTTAATAAGTTAGTCTTACCTATTCAGTCATATGAATAGAAGGGATGATAACCATATTGTGCTGATATGTAACCCTAATTAGGTATAGCTTGTTATACCTAGATTTAATATAACTAAATGATGGTAATTGGGTATTAATAGTCCTTGAATGACTAATACAATCATGGAGACTTTGTTATTATTGTTGAAACCCTAGTATGCTATAACATGATGGTCACACCTTTATTTATGTGTGGGTTCATACTTGAGAATAGCATGGAATGTGAAGGTGATGCTTCACCTTATGCATCCATGATCCAATGGGGATGTCGTGAGTTAGGGTTTGGGTATGAGTGCCAGTTAGTAATATTGATATAATTTATCATGTTGAACCTAACTCTAATGCAATTAGATAAAGATGAGTATTCATGTTCAACATTCTTATATGATGGAATGATGGTAGAATAACCTCTTTACTATGATTATAACCTTGATATGTTAATTGGTGGTTATTATAGTCACATGGTTGATACTTTCTTATGCTAAACATGTGTATAATGAATATGATGAGAGTTAATCATATCTAGATTCCTTGCATGTTGATGTAATAAAGGAATGTTCTTAATGTTAATATAACCCTACTATGATTGTTTATGAATACCACCTAGTTCATAAATGCAATATTGTACTGATTTGGTGTATTATATATAATTGATGTTGTTGAGCCTTGTTATAAGGCATGCAAAGATAATGATGATCTTGCAGAGAATAATATGATGGTCTTAATGACCTTTGGGCGTGGTTGAGCCCTGAATGAGGTGAAATCCTCTTATGTTGATAAGGGTTGATACCCTGTGATATTGTGAAAAAGATTATTATCTTGCGATAGCATGATGACTGGTGTAGTCTCATGAGTGGCAAATGAATAGTACCATGTGATGATGAGATGGGAATTTATGTTTCACAAATTTTATACCTTTTCAAGTTTTGATATTTATATGCTTGCTAGAAGTGAATTAGGGTTTATATGTCCACTTGTTTGTTGCAGCCTTAATTCACCCAATTGGTATAACTAATCAAGTGCAACTCTAATCATGTAGTGCCCTGTGCCGTAGAGCCATCTTCAGCGTCAGAACTTGTTGGATGGTGAAATGAGTATTCCTAAGGGAAACTCAGAGCGCATATTGTTGAATATGCGGGGGTGGCAGGTTGAGGATATATCCTTGTCATCCACAATGCAAATTGTGGAGGTTGGCTATGGTCATGCCTCAAACATCCGATGTGATTGAGAACGGCTGTGTTCGTGTCTCTGTGGTTATAACATGATGTGATTATAGGACAACTGCGGTTGTACCTCAGTGTTTGGGTTTGAATACCTTGGTTTCTAGTGTCGTGACCTGTACCAAGGTCGGACTAGTGGTTTTCAGCTTGACTATATGTCGTTGTGGTGGCAGCTTTGACTGATATGTCACTACCTTTTTACTCATACTGACCCAGGGGAAGAGATCTTAGGATGCCGGTACTCCTAGATCTTGTACGGAACTGAATATCCGTTCGCATGGGTCAGTTGGAATTTGAATGGTACGATTCAAATTCCCCAGGGCATAATAAAAGATGTAATACAGTCGTATAGAATATCTGATTAGGGTTATACATGACGCTTCACATTGAATGATAACCCTTGTTTGTTCTCTTTACATAAAGATGATGCTTAGTGCAATTAAGAGATAGTAATTATACTTATGTTGTGGATATGCATAAGATGGTAAATGTGTACATACAGTAGTCATGCTTATGTTGATATCTATACTGCTACTATTGATTATAATCATGATGCTAGCTATCTCAGGTTGTTAGTTATGTTTAGCATGCTAGCCATGCCTCTATAATTAGAAATGCATATACTGCTAATCATGCTTATGCAAATACTCATGCTTATGTGATAGCTTTGCTTATGATATTGATCTGTTCAAACTGTTAGACATGCTAATGTTGTTAGATATGCTTATGATGCTAGACTTATTCATGTTAATAGAGATAACATGCTACTAGACTTTCTTATTCTAGTTATGCATATGCTATTGAATCTCTTATACGATTAATAAGGAAAATGATGATAGTCAGCTTGATGATGATAATTGTTATCTGGTCCTTTATGTATTTTGTTAATCATCAGTACTGTTGATCTTATTTGTTATATCTGATTAAACTGTTAACTACTTAATTACTTTAAAATGTTGTAATCAATAAACGTTGTTGATGGTTATATCACTTGCTGGGACTGTGTCTCACCCTTGTGGTTTGCCACATTTTTTTATGAAATCAGAAGTGACAAAAACAAACATGTGGCAGCCAAGAGGAGCTATGGTAATGAATTTTGGGGAAAGTTGATTAGATTTCTAGTGTGTCCTAGAGTCGTCCCTGTACTCTCAGGTCCAGGCGAGATAAAGTTTGTATATAATGTTTCAAATGAATCGAACTTTTGTTAGCATATTAATGCTTGTTTGTGTGGCATAGCATAGATTCAAGAAAGATGTGGGATCCTTCAAACGTTTCTGAGCGGGTGTTGATGTTGAAATTGGTTTTAATTTACCCATATTTTTGGGTATGTGATTAATTAGCGATTGATTGTGTTTTACATTTTGAGTAATCTCGTTTCGCGTGATGGGTCCCGACAAGTTTGGTATCAGAGCTTTAGGTTCACTGAGTCTACAGGGACACTAGGACATAAGACTAGGATGATGTCTAAGTCAGGAACATGACAAAAAAATATGGTGCATACTGCCTAATCTCAGTATTTGGGTGCCCTGGCCAGGTATTCAATTATTGAAGAAAGGTCGGTATGGAACTCTTAGATTGTTATTTTTCTGATTACTCTGAACAAGTAGTCATTTTGAGACAATCTAAAGAGCATAACGAATAAGAAATCATGGTGTGAATATCACAATCCTACCTTAATGAAGATGAGAATTGCATCATTATCTATCAAAACTTGAATGTTTGGTGAATATAAGAGAATGATACAACACCATGAAATCTAAATCTGAATAAAATAAGGAAAAGATAAGTTCTTGAAGATGTGATTCAAGAAGATAATAAAATAAAAGACATATAAGTATATACCTATAAAGTGAATCAAGGTATGAAATCCACATAAGATAGAGAGAACTCCTATAACAAGTACAAAATGAGAAGATGAATGGGAACAATGGAAAAGAAATAAGGTGGAACCTGAGTTAATCTCAGACCAACCTATGTGTGTAAGAAAGTATTAATGTAAAATCAGCATGACATGTGAAAGAAATTAAGGGAGATGATCCCGATTTAATGAAGAAAATGTGGAATATGAGGATTTACCTGTTGATAAGTGGTTGAAAAATATAATAAAATAAGTGAACATACCCAAGTGTGATAAATAGTCATCAAGGAAGGAGTAATGAGATATGTTAATCGTGATAATTACTATGCTAATGGCAAGGAACCTGAAATGAAAAAGGTAAAATGATGCGTAAGAAGTTGTAACTTGCATAATGAAAATAGAACTGGTTACCTTTTTGTTAGTGACCTTGAACAATGTTACTATGATGTGGGAAGTACGATTCCCTTTGTGTCTTTTCTTTCCAGGGCACATATTTTAAGTGGATCATTGCCACTTGGTATGTGTGGATTCATTCTAAACATGAGGATGGATATCTTATTATAGAATAAGTTGTTTGGACTATGGTTCCACGATCAAAAAGTTTGTGATGATTTTTCTTTTGAGCCTTCCAATAATTAGGAAGACTCCTTTATATGTTTTGAAATTTTTTATGTTGGTAAAAGTAGATGATATAAGGATGTGAGTTCCTTATAACACATGAGGTGGATACCAAGGTAATGAATCCTAGTATCCAAGCTATATCAATAATATGAGAAATATGTGAAGATTGAAGATGTTTATTAAATGAACATTATAAGTATTCCTCTCTTATACATAGAGAGAGAGTTGATAATGATCCTATAAATGTTGTTTGTAAGTAAAAATAAAAGTGATTCTATAATGTTGTGTATGGTTCAGTGATAGCTGGGAAAGACCACTATCTAGGATAGATAGTTTGTTGGTTAATAAATATGTGATACCATGTTCCTTTAAGATAAACCTATGATAAAATATCAATGCATAAGAGTTAGATTGGATGATATAATTCACATGACCATGATGAGTTTAGAGTTATGTCCTATAGACTAACCAATGTACAAATAGAATTTATGAATAGGAGGAACAGAGTGTTCCAGTCATGTCATACAAGTTATATCCTGCTTTGAATGATGACATGTCAAAGTATTTCAAATATGGTCAAAAATATGATCAATATTTATTAAAAAACCTTAGGGTTGTCGAAACGGTAATTGCTATGAGAACAAGTTGAATAAGAGTGAGATGGGATTGATTAAGTGTCTTTGTGGGATCATGATATGTCTTCTTATGTGGAATTTTTGTACTGACCCAAGATGAGATATGTATGAATGATGTGACATGACCATGATATGCAAGTAACCATGTGAAGGTAATAGGATGAGGTGCAGAGGAAGTACCCATCTTTTTTTTTGGTAAAGCCAGGGGTCGCTTTTATTCATCCTACACCCCTCATGTGGGCACAATCATCCAGAAATTACAGCTCCTGCTTATAACAGTGCAGGTAAAAAGCAATAAAATCTAGAAACATCATAACAACCTAACCAACAGCACTCCGCAAAACAATGTAAGGGACTCTTCGTTTCTCTAAAGCCGCCATACCTCTTACTCTACGTGGTATATTTAGTGTATATGAAGCAATGAATGGCTCATTCAACCTGTTGCCCCATTTCCCTAGTTCACGAGGTATCGAGTTGATGACCTTGTGAACCAAGGACCCATATATCATAGCAGAATCAAGCTCCTCTCGTAGCTCCCTAACGAACGGTGACGTATTCCATGGTTCCATCCCGTTGTTCCATAAGATGTCATGCATGTACGCCTCATCAATCTCAATACACGAAATGACCAATGCATGGTCTCTCGCTATCTTCAACCTGATAGCACATGCTTGCATATATGCAAGTATGTAATCCGTACTCCTGAGCCAAGCTCTGAATACAAGGCAGATATTAGCCCTGTGATTTCTTATAACTCCCGCCGCCCACCTTCGAGATACTCCTTGGTTATCTCTATCTCTCCCGATCGTGAGGTTGAGCTTAAGGTTATGCAGGTCAGGAGTATGCCATCTCTCCAACTCTATCTGTCTCATCAAGACTCGCGGCTCAGTCAAGCTCGCCTCCCTCATCTGTGCATAAATGTTGTTATCTGTATCAAACACAAAATATCTCCTCTTCAGCTGAACGTTCAGCGCCGCAATAACCCAACTCCATTCATGAGAGAAAGGTCTATGTTGCTCCTCGAATCTAGCTTGGCATCTCAACCGCCTTATGCTATACGGGATCAGAACCGCCAGGTTTCCAGCTAGCCACTCTTTTAGTTTCTTCCTCTTCCCCAAAACACAGGTATCTATTAGGGATCTGACGTCATTAGGTGGATGCATATCTGTCAGCTTGGCAAACTTACCCCAAAATAAACCCGCCATTTGTCCATGGAAAATCAGGTGTCCAATGCTCTCCTCGTGCAGCTCCTCGCAGAAGTTGCATCGAGATGCAAAGGGAATGCAACATCTAGCTTTAATATTATCATCTGTTGATGTGGCCCCTCTAATAGACTTCCAAATGAAAGCCGCCACCTTAGGGAAGCTACTCTTACAAATCCACTCTAACCCAGCAGGACCTTCCCTTCCATCTACCATCAGTAGCTTTTTGAATGATCTCATAGAGAATACACCTCTCAAACCCGGACTCCATATCATTCTATCATCCACAACAGTGATCCATGTGTTAGATTCACGGATGATATCCAACCCATCATCGTCAACTATCGTCCTCAGTAAATACCAATCCCATCCCTGGCCTTCAATCCAGAAGTCTTTAATAAGAAAAGGGTGTCTTCTATCACTCGCGAATCTAGCATGATTTGCCAAACGCTGCTCACACCACCTCGAGTCCCAGAAAGGAATTTCACCTCTCCATACCACCCATCTACACATAGGGAACACCCGCGGCATCATATCCCATATACGTTTCCAGTACTGAGAAGGAGAAGGTCCCAACTTCAAGGAACCGGGAAAGACATTATCACGGCCTGCTACCACATTGGCATACTTCCACCTGCAGAAACTGGCCCATATTGAATTCACCGTCAACACCTCCCAACAAGCCTTCCCAACGAAAGCATCATTTATCAGACGGAGCGATGGAAACCCCAGCCCACCTTGAGATAGAGGTCTTGCAACTCTGTGCCAACTGAGCCAAGCTTTTCTGTGTTGTTCATCCATGCCCGCCCAAAAGAAATGAGAAATCTTCCTCTCAATGCGGTCTGCAATCCCCACCGGAACGCCAATCGCAGCCGCCGTATATACAGGAATGGATGATAGCACGTGAGCGATTAGTAGTCTTCTTCCCGTGAAGGATAGGAGTTTGGATCTCCAAGTTGTGAATTTATTAACAATCTTCTTCATCAAGAACTCGAAGTCGTTGAGTCTCATCCTTCCTTTTGTTATAGGGATACCCAGGTAAGTGATAGATTCCTTCGCTGCCCCCATATCCATACAAACTGCCACACTATTTATCATCTCCAAATCTTTCCCACCTACTACACATATGGATTTATCTTTATTGATTCTTTGCCCCGTGGCCCTTTCATACGCCTCAAAAGTATCCCTAACCTTCTCCATCGATCTCTGATCAACATTGAAGAATAAAGCAATGTCATCCGCATATAATAGAATGCTTGGCGGAATCGCCTCCTCCCTGATCTTGAATCTCGAAATGTGTCCCACCTCTTCTAACTTCAGAAATTTTCTACATAGAATCTCCTTGAAAAGAATGAACAAGAAAGGGGATAGCGCACAACCTTGCTTGAGTCCTCTACTCATCGGAAAAAATCCTGCAGTTTCGTCTCCAACCGTGACGGTAGCCCATGTATTAGAAAAGAAACTTAAGCACAGCTTCACCACATCTGTACTAAACCCAAATTGTTGCATCACTCTCCACAGAACATTCCAGTCAATCCTATCGTAAGCTTTCGACATATCATACTTCAGAATCACATTGGGTGTCCCTTGGCCTCTATTGATGTCGTGCATCAGCTCCTTCGCAAGCCTGACATGATGAGTGATGTCGGATCCTTTAACAAAAGCACCTTGTACCTTGGAAATCAATCTCAGCATCATGGGAGCCATCCTATCACTGAGAATACATGCAAGAATACGGAGGGCAATGTTTTCAATAGAGATTGGCCTAAAGTCCTCTGGTAGTCTCTTCGGGCAATCCACCTTCGGAATAAGCAGAATTCGGCAGCGGAAAAGGCCCCTAAAGCAAGGTTGTCCTCTAAAGAAAGCCTCTGTCATCTTCATAAAATCCACACCAATGATTGACCAAGCAGCCCGGAAGAACATCCCAGTGAACCCATCCGGACCTAGAGCTACTGAGGAGTCCATCTTTAGTAGGGCCTTCACAACCTCCTCTTCACGGGGGACATCGAGAAGGGAAAGATTTTCATCCATAGATACCAACTCTGGGATATTATGCAAGAAATCCTCCAAGTCAGGTACATTTGTTTCCATCACCTCATTGAAGAAATGTTTATAGAGGTCCGCCGCCACCTCCGCCATCATCTTAGGATCCGATATACATGTGCCATCCGGCAAGACCACGCTGTTAAGCCTCCTGCGCTTCCTTCGTGCTTTGATGGTAGCATGATAAAATTTCGTATTACGCTCCCCGTCTTGAAGCCAGCTTATCCTTGCTTTCTCTTTCCACATCGCCTCTTCTTCATCCAACAATTGTTGCATTTCTTTCTCAGTCGTCCTCAGGTTAGCTTCATTCACCATAGTTGGGTTCCCATCGAACGCCACCTGTGTAGTAAACACCACATCCTCCAAGTCTTTCATGCACTGCTTGATTTCTCCATAGGACTCTTTGCTCCATCTTTGCAAAGTTGATCTAACTCTTTTAAGCTTGTGACAGAAAACAAAGGACGGGTGTCCAGTCACATGTTCACTCCAAGCCTATTCAATCACCTTTAAACAGTCTTCGTGCTCGAGCCACGCCTTCATGAAAACAAAATGTGCCGTCTTTCGCTCTATTGCTTGATCGCCTGGAATTGTCACTATAGGACTGTGATCAGAAACTCTATCTCTGGTTAAGTGTATCGATCTGGTTGCGGGACTTGCCACCATCCAAGCCTCATTCACTAACACCCTATCTATTCTCTGCCACATAGTAGGTGTAAGAATCTGCTTGTTCACCCAAGTGAATTGACTGCCTTCAAACGGAATTTCATCCAAAGTAACATCCGCAATCAAGGTGTTGAAATCCAGCATGTCCTGATAACCTGGTGTGTTCCCACCTCGTCTCTCCCTCATATTACGTACCACATTGAAGTCACCTACAATCATCCATGGCTCATCACCTATATGTTCCGCCATTGTCATTATCTCTTCCCACAAAGACCTCCTCTCTAGGTGATCACAGCTGGCATATATGGTTGTAACAAAGAACTTTGCCCCATCGCTGGCCTCCAATCTCACCGTGATGTGTTGCCTATGTCTCTTGAAAACAGAAGGATTTGTATCTATGTCTGCGTAGAACCAAATCTTTCCTTCCTCCTCTTGATTATCCACCGTACAATCAAGCCTCACAATGTCCATGAGTTCCGCAGCCTGTTCAGCATGTAGAAACGGCTCAAACAAACAAACCACACCTGGTTTATATCTACCACAAATTCTGCTCAGAACTCTCCTTGTAGGATTATTAGATGCCCCTCTGATGTTCCAAAAAATAGAAGTAAAGTCCATATTAACTTTGTGCCACCGTCACCACCAAAGATGAAAATGATCAGGGGCTATATCCCCCCTCCAACTCCGACCAGTATCCATCAAAGAATTCTCCGTCGTAGTCTGAGTGTCTCCTCCTGGAATGATATCGTATGTGGTATCGACTATCATCCCCATCTCTTCTATGTCTGCTATGACTCGTTCCAGATGTCCTCCTATGATCAGCATAGCCACCCTCAAGGAAAATGAAATCCTCCAATCATCTGTTCGACAAAAATCTGTTGTTGCCCTCTCTATCCACGACCACTCGTCTTGGTGATCTATGGTGCTGCCTGATCGGGGACGGGCTCTGTGCCTGAGGTATTGCTCTAGAATCCGAGGTTTTGTCTAACACAACCACCATGGCATTAGATAAAATCGTCTTCCCCTGCATAGATAAGGCCTCCCTAGGTATCCCTGACTCTCTCCCAAACTCAGTAAGCTACGTGCTATTAGACCCCACCGACCCTCTTCCCAACATGAAGAACTGCAAAGATGTCTGACGCTGCCCGTAAGTACGAGATACAAATTGAGGGAAATCTTCACTGAATGCCTCAACCAGGATAATCAAGCCAGATAAGTCATCTTTTTCCTTCTACCAGTCTGAAATGAACCTCAGTTTACCAAAAGGTGATATCATGTTCTCCATCATGTCATCATCTCTGTAGGTAATAGGGATGTCTGCTACCCAAAATCAGAAAGCCTCCTTTCGTTGGTACTGTTCTCCATTGCTCATGAGTTGCAAATCAATCTTTTTCCCATGCATATCCGGTACGCCCTTCTCCTTTACTTCCTTCGCCTCCTTATCGCATGAGAAGAAAGAAACAACCTTACGTTCCGCAAATCTGTATAGGTCCGCCGCATTGGGCCAGCACTGCCGTAAGAACGGGCAAAGCTCCTTCCATTGAACACCATATGGCCATGATATCTCCACTGCCCTCTCAAGCGACGTCATCTTCACTTTGTGCATCTCGTCGTCAGGCCCGACATCAACAGCGATGCGCTTAGGGATGTGTTGCGGACCGCCCCTGGCCGGGATGCCCGATGGCAAAGGTGGAAACGTCACCCTAGAGTGTATGTCTGGTGGCCTCGGTCTCGGCATATACTGTGTGCATCTAGCAGCCACATGACCCGGCCTACGACACTTATAGCAAACCTTGCTTCCTCTACACTGCGTCTGCCAATGGCCTCTCCCCATACATCTCAAGCATGTGTCGTGAGGGATCCCATATAGCGGTGACTTCCTCTGTGGCCGCTACGAGATGACCAGCTGTGTAATGGGTGTCGGAACAAGCTCCTGCCTAGGGTTTGGGACAGCAAGAACCTCCGTCATTCTGATCTCAGATGACCGCGTCGCTTGATTCACCGAACCAGTATGGTCGATCGGCGGGCAGTCCGACTCAATCACCATAGGAGCAGTTACATCTCCTTCCTCCCTCGGTGGCGGCGGTGGTGCCCCCTCATCATCAGGACCCAGGGTATCATCCTGCGGCTGTGATGTCAATGGGCTACTAGACGCTAGAACCTCCGTCCGCTCTAGCCCAGCACGATCGGGACGATCATCCCTCCGTTCTTCCACCACCGAAACCCTAGACGACGAGTCATGCAGCGTGTCTTCACTGGTCATCACAACCCTAATGTCGGGAAGCACCTCCTCCGGTGAGACTACAGTCGATATCATCTTGTTTCTCCTCTCCGCAACGACCTGTTGCGTCCTGCGATCTCGCGTGGTCTGTCTTGTCACCTTACGCAAAAGGGGGGAGGGAAACATACTTACCCCCTCATGCACGATATGAGAGCTCAGCTCACGCACGATACGGTATTCTTTGCTCTCGATTCCTCTGTAACGGTTTGCCAACGTGTATCAGCTAGGTTTCTTGCATATCGGTTTCCTATAATGTATCGGCTACCAAGCTTGTATCTGCTCACTGGAGCTGCACGACACTAATCAAGCCGATATGGGAGCTTTGAATAAGCCGATACGAGAGCACTTAATTCGGCCGACCTGTGTTAACCCTTCGGCAACTTCTTCAAAAATGACCACGCGCCTGTGTTAATCGCCCGATACGCTCCTGTGTTGTCACGGCCGAGAGCTAATCTCCCGATATGGGAGCTCTCCCCGGTACGGGAGCTCCTCTCCGCCCGATACGGGAGCACCTCGAGCAACCGACCCCCTGCTGCGCCAAAGAATCTACCGCCTGATACTCCCAACCTTACTGCCTGATACCCTGCTGGGACATACCGCCCAATACAGACAGGTCTCTCTCTCTAGAAGAGTGGTTGACTGCTCTCTCCGGAATCCTGCTCCCGCTCCCCTACGCCCCTTGCAATAAGTTCTATCCGCGCTAACGCTTGATACTCCAAGCAAACTCCTGACGCCCGATACTAGCACACGACACGAGAGCTGCTGCTACTCCATGCAAACTCCTGACGCCCGATACTAGCGCACGACAGGAGAGCTGCTGCTCCCCGACACGAGAGCTCAAAAACCATTGGGCACCCGAGCTTGGGTTGGTCCTAGAGGAAGTACCCATCTTAGATTATCTTGGATTTTGGGGGCAAAATCCCTATTAGGGGTTTATAGTTGTAACGCCCTGAAACTTGTTTAATGAGTTGAACAAGCTTAATTACCATAATTTAATGCTTAGTGCATCATTAAGTTGATTAAGTTGAATTAAGAACTCACTGATGCAATTAGTGCTTTGATCTGGAGTTACAGTCTAATTAGCATGATTTCTTGCTTTGAGATTGTAGTAGATCTCGCGCTTGAAATTTTGCAAAAAGAATCATTTGATTTGGACCTACGAGGCGAAAGTTGTGACCTTTTCAGTTTCTAGGGTCGAAGTTGTAATTTTCCAAGTTTTTGCTTTATAATATTTTTCCTTTTTCCGTTTCCCTTATCTCCTTTCTTCCCCAAAGGGAAACGACACCCTATTGACAGAGCACCGCTTGAAAGCGGCGCTCAGCTGCTAACTCGATCGTCCAGCCCAGGAGGAAAAGGGGTGACGTGACCTAGGGCTTGAGAGAGAGAGAGAGCTCCGACCAGCAACCCTTCTCCTTCCTACTTCCTCGCCCAACCACTTGCGCCCCCATCCTCCTGCTAGGGCGCCGACCATCAAGAACAGCAGTTGTTGTGGTGGCCGGCTAAAGGGCTCTCTTGGGCGCGGCCAACACCTCGAATCAACGACCCCGACTCTGACCTTGCGGTCCCAACCGGAATTTTGCAGCTCCTAGCTGTGTTTAGGCACCCAGCTAAGATTCCCTTTTCACCTGTACGTGAAGGAGTTGCTGCTTGTAGCAGCAGGTCCAAACCAGGACCATTTGGGCATGAAGGACAACACCAAATTGCCGTCTTGAGCTAGGCCAAGAGCCTAGAATCGGAATATGCAACCATAACTGCGTCTAGCACCGAGCACAATCGTCTCCTTCAACCAGTTTGTGAGGTAGAAGCTACTGCAAGCAACAGGTCTGACCTAGGGCCGTTTGGCGCATGATAGAGCAAGATAAGACCAGCACGGAGCTCGGCCTTGAAGGTAGAATGAGAATTCATAGCTAATAGCTTGATTTGGCATTTTATCGAGCTTCCTCCTCAATTGGTGCATAAAACAGGTTGCAACTAGGGCTGTCCGGAGGTAGAAGACAACCCAGTGGATGCCCGGAAATAGGTGTCTGGACGCGTTTCCAGTTGTATTCGGACGTTTTGAACTGCGGTGAGAAGAATCTCACTTCCATTTGCACGATTTAACTCGAATAATTAGACGTTTCGATTAAAAGTAGTGTTATTCACAGATGTCAGTGTTTACCCGGGTGTCGGGCAGTGTCGGCACCGCTCGACTCCTAAGTTGCACGTTGTAATTATTAACGCCTGCTCGACACTAATTAGTTGACTGATATGTGCGATGAGATTTAGTGAAATTACGCGATCGATCAAACCTAGTTTACTAGATTAAATGTCGAAATCAGTAGTGCACAACCAGAAAAATGTTCCATAGTAGAATTTGCTCTAAAGCTCTGAAACTCTACCTTTCTTACTCCTTATGTTTAGGATTTTCTCATTTGATGAAGAAAGGTGCTAGATGGACGAATTCATAGCTTATTCTTGGATTTCTTCTTTGTGTGGTTCCATCTTCACATTAAAGGCAAGTTTTATAACTTGCTCCACATTTATTGCTTCCATAAACTTTTTAGGTCATGTTCTTGCTTGAAAATGATGATTCATTCACTAAAAAGCTATGCTTGACTTAGATTTCGATTTTTATAATGTTCCCTGTTCTGATTTCAGTTATATATGAATCTGTGATCATGTGTGTGTTAGCACTAAGGTATAATGTGACTTGGATCAGGTTGTTTTGACAACCTATGTTCACCCTGTTAGGTCAGGTTTTGGACCAATTAGAAGTTTAATGATCAACCATTAAATAACCTATTGATGTTATCAATCAATGTTGACATTAGCTTGATATTTGATGCTGATTAAGGAATATAGTGTTGATCTAACAACCTATAGTGATTTAATGATCACTAATGATGGTGGATCAAGTCTCTACAATTTATGGTGAGTTAATCATAAAGTTTTAACATCAATTAATCCTTATACCAATGGTTTCTTAGGTCTTGATGCAATGGTCGAACATATATTGTAATTGATAGTTTTAATATATGAACTTGACCCAATGGTCAACATATAATGGTTATTCCTCTATTAAGGTGGAATGATGGCTAATGTAATATGTTAATCCTAATAATGGGATTTAGATGATTTTCTTTGTATGATCAACTTAAGGATTTTACTTGTTGGAAATGGATGGCTGTTCGAAATGAACAATTGATTCTGGGTTTTACCCTACTTTCAATAGAACCTTTTGTGTTGTTAATCAAGGGATGTCTAGGGTTAGATGGTGACTCTTTCTTGAGCACAAATCAAGGACTTCTTAGGTGGTTTATCCAAATGTTTACTTATGTAAACAACCAATAGTCTTGCCTTTTAATCATCCAATGGTTCTGTATGACATTGTGGTATAGTGATATGGGTTGAATGATGATGGAACAAATGGAGGGTTACCTTAATAAGTTAGTCATACCTATTCATTCATATGAATAGAAGGGATGATAACCATGTTGTGTTGATATGTAACCCTAATTAGGTATAGCTTGTTATACCTAGCTTTAATATAACTAAATGATGGTAATTGTGTATTAATAGTCCTTGAATGACTAATACAATCATGGAGACTTTGTTATTATTGTTGAAACCCTAGTATGTTATAACCTGATGGTCAAACCTTGATTTATGTGTGGGTTCATACTTGAGAATAGTATGGAATGTGAAGGTGATGCTTCACCTTATGCATTCATGATCCAATGGGGATGCCGTGAGTTAGGATTTGGGTATGAGTGCCGGTTAGTAACATAGATATAATTTATCATGTTGAACCTAAATCTAACGCAATTAGATAAAGATGAGTATTCATGTTTAACATTCTTATATGATGGAATGATGGTAGAATAACCTCCTTACTATGATCATAACCTTGATATGTTAATTGGTGGTTATTATAGTCACATGGTTGATATGTTCTTATGCTAAACATGTGTATAATGAATATGATGAGAGTTAATCATATCTAGATTCCTTGCATGTTGATGTAATAAAGGAATGTTCTTAATGTTAATATAACCCTTCTATGATTGTTTATGAATACCACCACCTAGTTCATAAATGCAATATTGTACTGATCTGGTGTATTATATATAATTGATGTTGTTGAGCCTTTTTATAAGCCATGCAAAGATAATGATGATCTTGCAGGGAATAATATAATGGTATTAATGACCTTTGGGCATGGTTGAGCCCTGAATGAGGTGAAATCCTCTTATGTTAATAAGGGTTGATACCCTATGATATTGTGAAAAAGATTATTATCTTGCAATAGCATGATGACTGGTGTAGTCTCATGAGTGGCAAATGAATAGTACCATGTGATGATGAGATGGGAATTTATGTTTCACACATTTTATATCTTTTCAAGTTTTGATATTTATATGCTTGCTAGAAGTGAATTAGGATTTGTATATCCACTTGTTTGATGTAGCCTTAGTTCACCCAATTGGTATAACTAATCAAGTGCAACTCTAATCATGTAGTGCCCTGTGCCGTAGAACCATCTTCAGTGTCAGAACTTGCTGGATGGTGAAACGAGTATTCCTAAGGGAAACTCGGAGTGCATATTGTTGAATATGCGGGGGTGGCAGGTTGAGGATATACCCTTGTCATCCACAATACAGATTGTGGAGGTTGGATATGGTCATGCCTCATACATATGATGTGATTGAGAACGGCTGCGTTCGTGTCTCGATGGTTATAACATGATGTTATTAGAGGACAACTGCGGTTGTACCTCAGTGTTTGGGTTTGAATACCCTAGTTTCTAGTGTCGTGACCTGTACCAAGGTCGGACTAGTGGTTTTCAGCTTGACTATATGTCGATGTGGTGGCAGCTTTGACTGATATGTCACTGCCTTTTTACTCGTACTGATTGGGGGGAAGAGATCTTAGGATGCCGGTACTCTTAGATCTTGTACGGAACCGAATAGCTCTTCGCAGGGGTCGGTTGGACTTTGAATGGTGCGATTCAAATTCCCCAGGGCATAATAAAAGATGTAATACATCCGTATAGCATATCTGATTAGAGTTGTACATGATGCTTCACATTGGATGATAACCCTTGTTTGTTCTCTTTACATAAAGATGATGCTTAGTACAATTAAGAGATAGCAATTATACTTATGTTGTGGATATGCATAAGACGGTAAATGTGTACATACAGTAGTCATGCTTATGTTGATATCTATACTGCTACTGTGGATTATAATCATGATGCTAGTTATCTCATGTTGTTAGTTATGTTTAGCATGCTAGCCATGCCTCTATAATTAGAAATGCATATACTGCTAATCATGCTTATGCAAATACTCATGCTTATGTGATAGCTTTGCTTATGATATTGATCTGTTCAAACTGTTAGACATGCTAATGTTGTTAGATGTGCTTATGATGCTAGACTTATTCATGTTAATAGAGATAACATGCTACTAGACCTCTAGTTATGCATATGCTATTGAATCTCTTATACGGTTAATAAGGAAAATGATGATAGTCAGCTTGATGATGATAATTTTTATCTGCTCCTTTATGTATTTTGTTAATCATCAATATTGTTGATCTTATTTATTATATCTGATTAAACTGTTAACTACTTAATTACTTAAAAATTTTGTAATCAATAAACGTTGTTGATGGTTATATCACTTGCTGGGACTGTGTCTCACCCTTGTGGTTCGCCATAGTTTTTTAGGAAATCGGAAGTGACAAAAACAAACGTGTGGCAGCCAAGAGGAGCTATGGTAATGAATCTTGGGGAAAGTTGATTAGATGTCTAGTGTGTCCTAGAGTCGTCCATGTACTCTTAGGTCTGGGCGAGATAAAGTTTGTATATAATGTTTCAAATGAATCGGACTTTTGTTAGCATATTAATGCTTATTTGTGTGGCATATCAGGGATTCAAGAAAGATGTCGGGATCCTTCAAACGTTTCTGAGCGGGTGTTGATGTTGAAATCAGTTTTAATTTACCCATATTTTGGGTATGTGATTAATTAGCGATTGATTGTGTTTTACATTTTGAGTAATCTCATTTCTCGTGATGGGTCCCGACAATCGCAGTCGAGGTCTGCTTGCATTCGGTCGGTCGAGGTCGAGGTTGAGGTCTCCCAATGGGTCGCAGTTTACAAAGAGTTATCAGTGACCGCGGTTCCTCAGCTAATCGTGGTCTGCTTGACTGAAGTCCTTCTTGGTTACGACCACCATCAAAGCCGCAGTTGAGAAGAAACCACGGTCTACGAATCTAGTCGCGATCTCCTTGTCTTCTGACGATCACGACTTCTATTGGAATCATGATCGCGGTTGGGAAAGAAGTGGACCACGGTCGCGATCTTGATCCACGATCTATGTTGTGAATATCCCTGCAATCATGTGTATGAAGCTTTAGTCACAAAGATAGAAAAATTATGTGAAAAGCTAACAAAAGACATGCTAAAAGCGGTGTAAAATATATACACAAAGTACATAAAATGGAGTGTTATCAGAAATGCACCTATGATCTACTATCGTTTGATGCTCATCATTGAGTCTCTTCATTTAGTAGACTGCTCTTTACCTGGTCAAGTGCAACTTGTCTTCCTATGTAGAACTGCTGGCCGTCACGACGACGATCTCCCAACTACCAGGTAATGATCCCAGAAGAAGTAGAGCCTGGAGTTCATCATCAAGAATCATCTTCATGGACCCCAATTGATTTACAAGGCTTTAGAATTCATTCATATGCTCAGTGATGCTTGTATCATCCCAATACTTGAGGTTCACCAACTTTTTAATCAAGAAAGCTTTATTTGTGGCAAACTTCAGCTCATATAACTTCTTGATCTTCTCCCACAAATATTTGTCATTGGTCTCTTATGAAATGTGATGGAATAAAGAAATGTCGAACCACTTTTGAAGTGTTCCAATGGTCTTTCTATTTATTTTCTTCCAGTCTGTATCAGACGTACTCTTTGGCTTTGATTCCGATATCAAATCGTACAGATAGAATATTTTCCATCTTGGGTTTTCAAATCTGTCAATTTGTACTTGTCAACTTTATCATCGTCGCATCTTCATCCTTCCTCATCGGACCAGTATCTGCATCATGTGCTCTGATAGCACTTGTTGGAGATGTTGTATCAATACAGTCCCAAATGTGATGAAAACTTATTGCAAAAGCATTAACGACAAGCGTATAAACCCAAAGAAGAAATATCAGATTTAACGTGGAAAACTCCCCCCAAGACAAGGAGAGAAAAATCACAAGGCAATAACATCCAACAAGCACACTGTAATTAAGATTACAACTCACACTGTCTGGATTTAATTATTCCTAAATTTAAGTAGCCCTCCCTACACGTGAATAAATATGAAGAAGAAGAGAATCACACACAATGTGTACAAAGCCTCCCTCTTTACTTGATCTCCTAACGAGGCCGTTGTCGTTGCTGGGAACAGCTTGATATTGTTGTACCGCTGACTGGGTTGGACCATTGTCTCTATGGCAACACTGTGTGTGTAACTGCCAACCGCTACTTTGCTTCTAGACAAAGTCACTGGCCCTCTCTTATCAGCCAAGAGAGCTGCTTTGTCAGTGCACCTAATGTGTCACCAACTGTCAGCCACTACTTCGCTTCAAGACAAAGTCATTGACCCTCTCTTATTCAACTAAGAGAGTTCCTCTAATTGTTCTTTTTATCCAGCTCTTCTACCACAGAAGACACCAACAAGCAATTGGAGGGATCACACCTCAACCGGTGGGATGATCAAAATGGCCTCTCCCAGAGCCTCTATTTATACTCCTCCATGACATGTGGTTGCAACTAGGAATCCTTATCCAACTCTGAGTCCAACTCCATGTTGTACATAGGGAACCATCTTCCTTCCCTTTTAGATTTGACTCCTATTAGGATTGGTAGCACAAGCCAACTCCTACTCAAGTCCAAATCCAATTAGACATAGGATGGATCCTTTTCCTATTCTCAACAGTTTCACCATTCCTTGCTTTCTTGTATTCAATTCTTCCAGGATTTTTCCATCTGATAGATTAAATAATGTATTCGTAACTACTCCCTACACCAAACACTTCATATGAATAACAACTTACATTGGTCAACCGACTATAACTATTTGAAGGGAGAAAATAAAAAGGAACAATCAAAATGAAAAAGATAAGAACACAACACTGATGTATGATTATCATGCCTATCCAATGACCAAGAAGCGAAGGGAATCATGGAGTGAGAAGCATACCAAGTTTGTGAGTAACTTCTCAAGGGCCATGAGGATGTGTAAAAATGACTGAATGCAACTCATACACACACAAATACAAGCACAAGCACACACACCCACACACTCACGAGTATATACATACATACATACATACATACATACATGCCGACAAGGAGTGACTCAAGTGGTCAAATGCGGTGTCCCCGAACAAAGGGACCCGAGTTCAAATCTCAGCTTCCGTCTTGATTAACCACCCTCCCAGACGTTCATCCTCTGCCATAAGCATGGAAAAGGGGGAGAGAATGTCTTTCTTAATCCCCTCCCCCCCCCACACACATATATATATATATATATATATATATATATATATATGGGATTAAGAGAGAAAGATTTCTCCCCCCTCTCCCACTCCCGTAGCGGTATGTGTGTGTGTGTGTATTTCCTCAAGTTTATATTACTATTTTATTCCAAACATTATATTTTATTTATAAATAATGTATATTACATAATTTTTTTATATAATATAAACACATACATAATAGTTGGTATAGTGTGACAAAACACTATGATCTATATTGGTAAGATCCATTAGATAAACCAATCTGGCAACATCAATGAATACATAGCAAAGTCAACTATGTTCGCAACATCGATGATGCTTGCAATAAGCCGAGTTGGCATTAAACTGAAAGCATGTATGTGATTGGTTTGATGGTGAGGGTGAGAGTATCTGTTACTTCCGATTTCACATGGTACATCCATTTTCGACAATTTACGTAGCGGGACATAGGAGAAGGAGAGTGTAAGGGACCGGTGGGGTGATACTACACTCCTCCCTCTCGCCACGAGAGTCTACTATATAAATAACATGGTACTTCCTCCTGCAACTCACTTATTCCCAATCTGAACTCGCTGCTTTTTTATCGACAGTGTCTACTTCTTCCTTCACTTCTCATCACTCCACCTTTCTTTTGACATCAACTCACGCACCATGGCTTATCAGCACTTCCCACTAGGGAGGAGAGTCATCATACCCTAGATAGAGAATTAGCAACACGGTTTGAGGATTAGTCCGTACAAGTAGCTGGCCTCCCACAGTTTTTTTTTTTAACCGAGGGGGATGTATTATTCACCTTGCCCCCCTCAAGCAAGCTAAGAAAACTATGCCGTTCTTACATGTATGGTGTAAACCCCACTGTTAACATCAAAAAAGTAAAAAAGCCTAACAGGCGGAGGCATCTCTCTCAAGCTGTGAAAGATGTAAGCATCTTGAAGGTCCCCTCAGTAAGAAGCCAAGGCTCTAGCCACCTGATTAATAGGCCTAGCAAGAAACTCCACCGAGCCCTTTGTTTCTCAGTTGGCCTTTTTTCTCGGTTGGTTCTTTGTCGTGATTTTACTTCACCGCCACTTCTCATTCCGTGTGCTTCTGAACCATCCTTCATTGCAGGTTAGTCATTTAAGTCCGATGGACCGGTGGTCCTACCTGCACCTCCGCTAGACGCCATAACAGTTGACGAGATGCAAAGAACTATCTTTGTGGACCTCCTACCGTATTTATACCACAATAGTGACTTGAGAAACCTAGTCAAGCAAGTGGCCGCTGGTCTCCAGAGGGTCTTCTTAATATAGAAGCCCAAAAGGAACACAAATGAAGTATCAAGTAGGGCACAAAAGGGAATTGCAGCTTAAAGAAATTGATTTTTTCTTTGGTAGGGGTAGCCCATATTGAGCCGTGGGTTGAGAACAAGTCTAATTTTGTAGAATGCAGAATGTTCTCCGTATAACATCATTCAAAACTTTACTAGGCTCTGATTGGTTCGGTGGAAGTCATAAGTTTTGTGGAACTTATTTTTTAGAAACTCTAGTTCCGCTTCTGGAACTTAAGTTCTATTCACTTCCATGTGATTGGTTTGTCATTAGTGTAAATATAGAAATCTATTAAAAAAGTATTAGTTTTAGTGTGTGATTTATAAAAATAAGGATGACAAAGAAATAAAAAAGAATCATATCTATGACTACTAATTAATATATTTATAACATAATAATCTCAGCAAGCGGTCATAATGTGGATGTTGCTCCCTTAAAAATAGAGGACGAAAAAAAATTAGAATCATATTTGTGACTACTAATTAATATATTATTAACATAATAATCTCAACAAGCGGTCATGATGCGGATGTTGCTCCTTTAAAATATTTTAATATGGTATATTGTGGTTCAAATTACATTATAATATTTTTATTTCACTTTGTATGTATAAATTATTGTAATGATATGTACAATTTATACGCATGTAAATATAAGTTTTAGTTTAACATTATTTAAAAATATGTACAACATTAATTTTTACTATATTCTTCATGTAGATTATAGTTTATTATCATTTTCACATCATATTATTTCAATATGAATATAAAAAAATGCAAGATAACATTTTTTGTCACATGGTGCGGTTTGATTATTCATAGTGTTTTTATTTATTTTATTTTGTAGACACAGTGATAATGGTAGATGTAGTGTAAAATATTTGATATGGTGTCGCTTATAGTGTATAATGTTTTGTCATATTATTTTATCATTTTGACAATAAATCATATCCACACACTAACATTCCTAGACATAAATATTTTACATGAGTCATTTATGAAGAATAAAAAATATAATTATATAGGAAATGTTGTCAATTGTTCCGGAACTCATTTTCCGCTCTTTTTAAGAGGGAACTCAGGAACTCTGTTTTGTATATAACTCTATAACTCACTGGAAGTCACGGAACTCAACTTCCGGCACTTACTTTAAACCAATCATGAAAAACTACTTTAGGAACTCTAGTTCATAAATTTTCCGAACAGTTACAACAAACCAATCGAAGCCTAACCGGAAAACATGATGAACAAAATTCCCTCACAATTAAAAAAAAACTCAAAAAAAAAAATTCTTTGTATAGCTAGGATGTATGTCTTTTTTTGTCTCTGGCTTTTCCCGCTACCCAAGATTATAGTGGTACGAACGAGAGTGGAGTGGCACATGGTTTCTTTATTTATAATAATACTAGAAAAAGACACGTATTAAGCACGCATAACACATTTGAATTAACTCGTTAAAAAATAATAATCGATTAATATTAGGAGATGTCTTCTAATTTGTAGTGTGTCGTTAATAACATTTTATGTATTTTTTTTTCATATGTTTCTATTGACGATTACTATCAGATGTATCCTTTTAATTTGCAACATGTGATCACAAAAATTACTTGTGCTTTGATTTTTTTTTGTAAATAGTACTCACAATAATTTAAGTACAATAAGCTAAAAAAATTAACTCAATCAATTTGACTTCCTCTGACATGTATGTGTGACTACCTAAATTATTTCTATTTCAAAAAATTACATAATCAATGCCCACAATAATTTATACTAATAAACAATAGTTTAACTAATTACCAACTGACTCCCTCCAACCATTAGTTTGTCATTACTTAAAGTTACACATGTCTTCCTTCTTAGGTATATCTATTGACGACTAATGCATAATAAATCATTTGTACAATTTATAAATGAGAATAAAAGATTATAAGTAAGTAAGCACACAAACATTTTTGACTACTAAAGTCACAGACATACTACTGAAGTATGTAGATAAATCGATGACCACACATAGATGCTACTAAAATGTGCACACACAGTACACATATATGTTAATAAAGTATACTGACATACTGATAAGGACATATATCCTAGAACATGATGAAATCAAATAAAAGATATGAAAAAAAAAGAAAATAAAAAAAGTAATCAGCATGGTCCGATGAGCAAACACACAGACTGGTTGATTCAACTTCATTATAGGGTAATAGATTATATGATTAGTGTGTCAAACAAGGAATAAATAATCACTTTATTAGCTAAAAAAAGATTAAAATGCCCATCAACCAATTTTAACTGGTAATGGGTTAATTAGACAATTAGCAAAATAGTAGTATATTGTTGTATGAGATATTAATCTCAAGATTCGTGTGTACAGTAATAAAAAGTGATATAGTATGAGCACTACATTTCTTTATTAACTTATTAAGTACTGATATACAACACACTTCTTCAGCTAAACATTGTACCCATACTTTGATTAACACCAAAGAAAAATATGAACGACTTTCTAGTATTGTATATAGAAACATTTTAAAACGGTGCCAAATGCTGAAAGCTTTTCAGACGGGAGAAAATAAAATAATATACAAATATATATTATTAGTAATAAACTTTATAAAGAACATTAAAAAAATTAAATGAAAACTATACCAACATAAATGTTAAATAATATTCTATATATTACATAATATTTTCATTCATAAGTTATATATATTTATAAAATATTATTATATATTCTACATTTATATATCACGTAGTGATTATTTTTATATAAATAGTGCTTATAAATAAGTACCACAAATACCGTACATGCTTTTTAAATAAACAATGCTAACTGATAAGTACTAAAATAGTTGACTTGAATGACGATATAAGAAACTTAGATGATTTATCATGTCACACTCTTTATCTATTCATAACATCTTACTTTGAAATTTAGTACACTTTTTTTCCATCTATCATCTCTTTAATTTTATTTATTATGTTGTATTTTTTCTTTATTATACCATCTCTTTCTATTCACTGTTTTTTTTAATTGATTGCTAGCTCTCTTTCTGGTTCACTGCCTCTCTCATTTTCTCATTACAACTTTCCCACCCATTAATATTTATTAGTCTATCCTTTTTTCAATCACCATTTATTGGCGGATAATTAAAAAAATAAGAAATACTATGCAAATGTACTTATAGTGTTTTCTGTTATTGAATAAATAATTTTCTAGTTTGTATCATAAAAATGAGAAGCAGATGACCATACGGCGGGAGACATTGTTTGGTACGCTGCTCTGAAGAGTCCAAATTGAAAATTAGTCCCCACGTCTCATCATTAACTGTGCCCATCACTTGATGTGTTAGTGGTGTGTTACTTTTGTAACGTGAGAGAGAGAAACGTGTGAGAGAGTAAAATAGGGGGAGTGGATAGAGGGAAGAGAGGAGTGGGTAGAGAGATAGGTTGTAGGAGAGAGATAAAAAGAATAAAGCTATTTTTGTTGATAACTTTTGAGCCGTAAGGAATTTTTGGATAAAATAAATACTACTGCATTCTTTAAAAAAATACTTTGTAACAAGATCAAGCTCAACATATTTTGTAAAAATATAATATTAAATATACAAAAAAAATAATATCAGGATGACTGATCGGACGAGAAAAAGGACAACCACTTCGTCCGGTAATGCACTCCATTTTGTTTTGGCATGCACTCTGCCCGAGGCACCCTCCACATGTTGACTGTCTAAGAACGTGCTATGCCACAAGTATTATTCAATGTTGTTTATGTTATCTATATTGGTTTTTTGTTAGTATTTTTCAAACCGAAATAAATTTAAAAAAATATTTTTTTACATTCCTTACAAATAATAATTTAAAATAAGGCTAATATTAATATATTGATAAAAGAATAAATCACATGACTTCTCTCCTATTCTAGGAGAGAGAGAAAAAACAATTATTTTTTCTAATATCATTTGAACCATAATCAATTTTTTGATAAAATAAAAACTACTAATTTCTTACAAAAAATACTTTAAAACAAAACCAATGTTAGAGGGAATGATTGTAAGAGAGAGAAAATAGAACAACGTATTATGGTTAATATCTTTCATACCAAAATTAATTTTTTGATGAAATAAAAATTGATGTGTTCACTAGAAAAATACTTTAAAACATAGTTTTTATATTATCTCATGACAAATTTTGTATTAATCATGTTATCCATGCTATAAAAATAAATTTTACATTACAAATGTTATTCAATGTTATTTATATTATCCATAATGTTGTATTTTTGTTAATATCTCTCAAACTATAATATTTTTTTGAGAAATAAAAATAGTTGTGTTTCTTACAAACAATACTTTAAAATAATAGAAATATTAACATACTTTTGATTAAAAATAAATCACACTACTTCTCTCCTATTCTAGGAGAGAGAAACAAAGCAAATTATATTTGCTAATATCATTCAAACCGTAATCAATTTTTCAACGAAACAAAACTATACATTCCTTACAAAAAATATTTTAAAACAAGACCAATGTTAGAGGGTGTGGTTCTAAGAGAGAGAAAAGAGAACAACTTATTATTGTTTAATTTTTTTCATACCAAAATCAATTTTTTGACAAAATAAAAATCATTGTGTTCGCTATAAAGATACTTTAAAACATATTTTTATCGTTATCCCATCTTACATTTTGTGTTAATCATATCATCCACATTATAAAAATAATTTTTACATTACAAATGTTGTTCGATGTTATTTATGTTATCTATGTTATCCACGTTATCCATGTTGTCCATGTTATTTCATATTCATGTTATTTTATATTATACTATGTTACCCATGTTATACATGTTATTCATGTTATTCACGTTATTTTCATGGTATTCATGTTATCCATGTTGTACATGTTATTCATATATACATGTTATTTATGTTATTCATTGTTATCCATGTTATTCATGTTACTCAATGTTATTCCATGCTATCCATGTTATTAATGTTATCCAATATGTAATAGTTATTTTATAAAAAAAATCATTACTAAAGTATGTCGACATTAGTATTATTCAAAAATTTATTTTGTTAATAACTTATTAGTTTTATTTTGTCAAAAAAATCATTACCGTTTGAGAGTAATAAGTGAAATAATTTTCTCTCTCATCTTTTGAACTTCTTAAAATCAAATTATCTCTCATCTTTTATATAGGATATTTATATTTTTAATATTTGTCAAACTTGATATTATTATAACATATATTTTGTAAGGAGTGCAACAATGTTTATTTCGTAGAAAAATTCCTTACGATTCAAAAGGTATTAACAAAAATAACTTATCAAATTTTCTCTCTCCTACAACCTCTACCACTCCCTTCTCCCTCGGCCCTCTCTTCCACTCTCTCTCTCTCTCTCTCTCTCTCTCTCTCTCTCTCTCTCTCTCTCACCTTGCAAAAAAACAACAGCCTAACAACAACTATGCCAGCATTTGATATCATTGAGCTATATTGTTGCAAGCCCCTACCACCCTGACGGAATGAAATAGCTGACATCTTTTGTCCTGAAGTAGGTGGTGGTTCCGTTTGGGGTCTATATAGTAAATCTCTTTGTATTAATTGTTTTTGGGTGAGCAAGCGCGAATCCTGACGTGTTAAGTTCCATGAACATGGTGATCGGCAATGTTTCCTGTTTCGGCCCGATCCGGAACAAGATATTAACATAGAGTGTGACAGTCGAGACATAAGATTAAAGGGGCATCATTACTGAAAATAAAAACCAAAAATCTGTTGCAGGCACAGCATATCACACATTCACACCCCCATTGGAAATTTGGAGAACTACACGGATATATACGTGGCCGGACCAAAGTAAGCGACTCAGTCCCTGTGCGTCTGCGGTTAGCTCGCGAAACGACGGGCGTCTGGATGCATGAACCAACCGCGTAGATGCTGGGCTGGCGGAATCGGCCGTTTTGTTCGTTTTTCGGCTGGTCAGTTTTCTTTTCTACCAAACTATTTCCCCACCGTCGTCGGCCACTAGCAGTGAGAGAGTTCTTCGGCACCAAGTAAAAGCCTTGTTAACATCGCAGCTAAACCCACGGACCACCGTATACCCACAGCCACAGACGGATTTCCTCCCCATTTCCATGCAACAACTATGAAAAGCACTGCAGCTAGCTGGCTCTGGCTGGTTATCCAACGGATTCCTCATCTGAACAGCAAGGCGCTAATAGTCATCATCACAAGCTACCGCCTCGTCTTTCCAATAGGAGTGAACAGGAACCTCACACTACTACAACTAAATCAACTGCTTAGTTGCTTAATGGGCAGGGCAGAACAAATCGATGGCTATATCTTCATTAATATATTACCGTCCCAAAGCTGCCATGATACCATCCTAATAGCTTCCGGAGGCAGTAACCTCGAAGGAGTGCCGGGCAAACAATAATCCACCCATTCATCCCATTTGATCTTTTCACTTTCTTATAGTCGCCGTTTAGTTTAAGTAACTCGGAAACACACACTTGTTCCAATCACGTCATTTATTGCCAACAAGACTAATGTTGACATTTATAAAAGTAATACAGATATAAAAAGGGCATTGCACATTGGAGTTAATTTTCTGAGTAGCGCACTAATTTGAAAATGAGTATTGCATGTCATTCTATTTGATATATATAATACTCATTTTTATGTCATTGTATTTTAACATAAGTATTAAAAGTAGTACTATTGTATTTTTTGAAATAATATTCATTTTATAAATAAAATACTAATCGAAGATGAATATTGCATGTCGTTCTATTGGTACAATATCCATTTTTTTGTTTACTTGAAAATAAGTACTATCTCATAAGAACAACAAGAAATACTCATTTTATAAGTTAGTGTATTACTCAAAAAATGACTACTATTCCTATCAATATAATGCAATACTCATTTTGACACTTATTTTAAAATACAATTACATCAAAAAATATGTAGTATACCAAAAGAATAGCATGCAATACTCAATTTTGAGTTAGTATGCTACTCAGAAAATTGTAACGAGTATTAATATTGACAATTGAATAATATTTATATTTACACATGCCAACAAAGAATGAAGAATATATACTTAAAAAATCATAGACTATCCATTGGAGCTCCAAGTTTTGATCTACACAATTCAATTGTCCAATGAGTAAAACTGTGACAAGCATCAATCAAAATGGTCGATGAATCAAATATATATATACAAACAAACTTTATATAAAGTAAAACAATTCAATATTGAACTATGGAAGAAACCATGGTAACCATGTTTTAAATCAAAATCATTTAATAAACCGTGGTCGAGAGGCACTAAAGGTCATCGTGGAGTGAGAGAAAACAATATATACATCTTATTTGTGATCCCACTACCACAAGGTCAAGATTACTCAAAACAAAACTTGACTAAAAGTCAATGATTGTAATCAACACATAATAAAATGTACACAATATGGGTCCACAAATTTTAAAACACCATCAAAGATGGAAAACAACAAGCGTCAAGTTCATATATTAGCCTTCCAAAATCATATTTACAATTTACAATATGGTGACCTCCATCACATTCATCGTAAAAGGAACTATTACAAAACATAAACATGTAGCTTGCAACTCATAGAACTAGTTACATAAAAGTCAGTCATGTATGTCAAAATCTCAAGTTGGTTTATAACTAACTAGAAAACTTTCCCACTCGGACCTTAGTGTACATAGATGACTCAACCACTATCTCTATACATAAAATTCACTTAGTCACAGGAGGAAGGTCACAAAAATATCACATATATTTGGACCCCTTCACAAAAACATCGCCTACCTCCAAACTAGGAGCGACCTCCACCGATATGATCCTCTCTACTATTTCTTGAAAAACTTGATTGGTCACATAAAGGGAGAAACCCTAAATCCTAACTATATGATATAACAACTGAAACATTTATTGAATACAAATGATGGTAACCAATTTAAAAAAAGCAATGAACATTGAGATTATGTGAAAATATAGTGAAGAGTACACTCTTACCATAACTATACATGCTCCACCATGGTTACTAGAACAAGATTTAAAATGTATGTATATATATATATGTGTGTGTGTGTGTGTGTGTGTTTCAATAAAGAAATCACACACCAAGTGCATATCCATGTTCTTCACCAATTAACTTAAATATTTATACTAGATGATTGTATCATACTTTTTAGTAAGTCCTTTGTAGTTTAAGTTGTACCGCTCAAAGAACTATCTAGATGCTACTAAGATATACTAGCAATCCATATAAGATATAAGGCTATCTAAATTGTGTTAGATCTCTCCACATAACCTTAGGTCAAAGTAAGTTATAAAAAGGTAGAGTGTTATCAGGCCAATTCTACAATGAAAGAAGTACTCAAGGGAGAATCCACACATCACAAGTCCATCTTGAGTACACAAACCACCACACTAAATTTAGAGTATTGACCCATCACCAATCGAGACATGACCATAGATGTTCTCCATCAAGTATCTCATGTCATATAACATTGAACCATTGATTATAGTCATGTCCCACAAAAATTATGGATGTTAGGGTATATCAACCCCTAGAAACCCTCATATATTCAACAATATACACTCTGCACATCTTCTCAAAATTCTTAGATTACTACAATATTAACTTAATTCTAGATTTCTCCCAAAAACCCAAGAAAATAGTTCAATGGACTTAGGGCACTATAGATTAAGGTAATACTTTATCGATTGGGTTCATTACTCTTTTATAACTGCATCAATAAAGTTACATATAAACAACTAGGAAAAATTATAGAGTATATTAGTGTGTTATAACATAAAAAGATAATGTATGAGTGCAATTATCCTAACTTCTAAAGGCAAGGTATACAACAACACCTCTATCCATATCAAGGATTATAATAATGAGAATTGAGCACCAAATTAGTGTGTGTGATTGAGACTCGATTGTCACTCTATAAGAAGATGGATATATAGAGTGCTAGTATAACGGCTCACACTTTTGAGTATCTAAAAGACCTTAAAGTCGCAGATCGTTAATCATAAATTCTAGGATCAGATTCAAGAAATAATACAAAATAGTATACAATTTTCATTAATGATCAAGTATTTACATGTTTACATAAAAAGGCTCCTCTAAGGAGTTACATAACTTTTAAATAGAATTAACTTTTACATGTGTGAAAATAAATCATTAAGACTAAACCTTCATGATTAAACTGTAGTGTCTTCAACATCTTTATATGTACCCTCATGTCCATGAATCAAGTATATATGATACCTAAAATGTCGACAAACAAATATGCAGTCAGTATATTGCTATACTAGTACATGGGTTCAATCAATAATCACAAGTAAATATATAAGTAAACATATTTAGCTTGCATATAAAAACATAAACTTATTTCATATTCTAACCCATATCTGGTCAACTACCTCAGGTGTAATCACTATCCTTTGGGGCTCATGTGCATTACCCTTAAGATCAGTCTAACACAGGGTTCAAAAAATTGTTATTTACTTTACGTGATTGTAACACACGTGCCAACTGTCCTAGGCTCTAGCAGAGTTTCAGGAATGACGAATGGCCCCACAAACCACCACTAGCCTTAACTGCGCACTTTGTCCTTTTTTTTTAATTAAGCCAGGGGACCATCTATTCACCCCACTCCCCTCGTGTGGGCACAATCAAAAGCAAACATACATCTCCTGCAGAAACGCAGGTAAAACCCCACATATCACAACAACACACATCACACAACATATTAGACCGCACAACCGGACCCAAAACCCCTCTTATCTCTCTCTCCGCAACACAATATAAGGCGTCTTGTGTTTCTCAAGAAGCACCATGCCCCTAATCCTGCTAGGAACAACCCTCATATCAGAAACAACAAGCGGCTCAGTCAAATGCATACCCCATCTCCCTATCTTCTTCGGGATCGAATTGATAACTTTATGCACTAACGATCCAGTGATGTCCCTCTCTGCAATGATCTCCTTCACCTCTTTAACCAAATTTACGATCTTCCACGGTGCAACATCATCACCCCACAACATATCATAGACCGAACGATCAACAATCTCCACACTAGAAACGTGTGAAAACTGATCTACTGCAAGCTTAACACCAACAGCGCACGCCTGAACAAGCGCCATCTGGTAACAATCAGCCGTCAACCAAGCTCTAGAAATCTGACAAACAGTAGCATGATGGTTCCTAACAATCCCAGCCATCCACCATCTATTACGTCCATAGATATCACGGTTCTGCCCAACCGCAATGTTCAGCTTCAGATTATAAATGTCAGGATTCATCCACCTCACCAGACTAATCTCCTTCAACCTGTACATAGGATCCTCCACCCCATAGGCCTTAATCCTGTTATGAAAAGAAGAATCAGCTATGTGGTTGAATCTTTTCTGCTTCAGCAAGGCGTTAATCTGGTAAATCAACCAATCCACCTCCCTGTTCCAGATAATCTTCCTATTATCATATCTAGCCGCACACCTCATCCGCCAAATACAATAAGGAATAATGGTGGCCATGCACGCCACAAGCCACAGCTGCAGATCGCCATAACTACCAAAAGAACAAGCATCAATCAAAGACATCCGATCCGTGGGAGCAGGATAATCCGTAATCTCAGTGAACCTGGTCCAGAAAGACGCGGCAATCTGACTATGAAACATAAGATGATCAACGTCTTCCACACTTGGCTCATCACAACAATCACACCGTGACGCAAGAGCAATACAACAACTGGCCACGTTCTCATCAGTAGGAACAACATTCTTCATCATCTTCCAGATGAAAGCACATGCCTTAGGTGAATTTACGTGCCAAATCTTGTGCAGCCCATGCGGTCCATCATAACTTGAACTCCCCAAAATCGTCTTAACAGAGCGAACGGAGAACTGTCCTCTCAAATCCAGTATCCAAATGGGATAATCATCCGTGTCTGATACATGTTGACCCGCCTTCCTAATAAGCTCCACTCCATGCTCGTCGAGGACCTGCTGTAAGGATGGCCAATCCCAACCACTACCATTAATCCAGAAATCACGCACCAAAAAATGTTGGTTGCGGTCACTGTTAAACCTTGCGTGACCAAACAACCTCTCATCACACCACAAGAAGTCCCAAAATGGAAAATCACCCTTTCCAACAATCCAGCGGCAGTGAGGATATATGTTCGGGAACATGTTCCAAACTTTCTTCCAATAAGGAGACGCAGTCGACCTATACTTCAGATGATGGGGATATAAAGATGAATGACCAGGCGCTCTATTTGCATATTTGGCGCTGTAGAACTTGGCCCAAACAGTGTCTCCAACAATCATCTCCCAACATGCCTTGGCCACAAAGGCGTTGTTGATGCTGCGAGTAGTAGACAACCCAAGACCACCTTGTTTCATAGAAACCGCCACTCTGTCCCAGCTGACCCAAGCCTTCCTGTGGACGTTTTCACGGTCCGCCCAAAGGAATTTAGAGAACATGGCATCAAGACGAGAAGCAATACCATCATGAATACCAATAGAAGTCGCCGTATACACCATAGTAGAAGATAACACATGTGCAATCAAAAGCTTCCTGCCTGCAAAAGATAAAAGCCTGGACTTCCATGAAGCAATCTTATGAGATACCTTCTGAATAAGATAATCAAAGTCAGAAATCAGATTCCTTCCAGCTCTAATCAGCACTCCCAAGTATACAAAATGATCAACCACATTATCCATCTGAATAGCTGTGCCAATACCCATCTTAGTAACCAGGTCTTTGCTGCCCACCACACAAGAAGACTTCAACCTGTTAATCCTCTGAGCCGACGCATTCTCATACATAGAAAGAAGCACCTGAATCTCATCCATCGTGTTAAGAGTAGCATTCACACAGATCATAATATCATCAGCATAACTCAGAAAAAGAGGAGGGATCCCATTTCCCCTAGTACGAAACCTCACCACTCTCCTTAAGTCCCCCATAAGCGCAATCCTTCTGCATAAGATTTCTTCAAACAAAATGAACAGAAAGGGAGAGATGGCATTACCTTGTTTCAGCCCCCTAAGCAAAGGAAAAAAACCGGAGGACTCTTCCCCAATTGTAACCGTTGCCCAGGAATTAGAGAAGAAACTGAGTCATAACTCGATGAACTCCTTGACAAAACCGAACCTCGCCATAATCCGCTCCAGGACATCCCATTTAATCTGATCATACGCCTTGGACATATCAAGCTTTATCATGATGTTCGGCCTCTCACCCCCATAGTAAATGTCATGCATCAGCTCCTTCACCAAACAGACATGGTGAGTGATCTCCCTCCCTCTAATGAACGCCGCCTGCTCCTCATAAATCAAAGCCGGCATCAAAGAAACCATCCTGTTACTAATAACACGTGCAAGAATTCTCAACGCCACATTCTCTACAGAAATCGGGCGGAAATCCTTCTCCAAGATCGTCGGATCGTCCTTCTTTGGAATAAGCACAATACGACAACAAAACAAACTACGGTGGCAATTCTGTCTAAGGAAGAAAGCTTCAGTGAGTCTCATAAAATCATCTTTAATATACTCCCATGCAGCCATATAAAAAGGAATAGTAAAACCATCAGGACCAGGAGCAGAAAACTTATCCATTTGGCTCATAGTATCAAACACCTCGGTCTCACTAGGAACAGCAGTAAGAGACATATTATCATCCATAGACACAGCCTCCGGAATACAAGCTAGAAAATCCTCCAGAACATCATCATCATGAGGTACCATCTCGCTGTAAGCATTCCTATAGAAATCAGCAGCACACGACGCAATCTCCTGCGGGTCAGTCACCCTGTCCCCCGATGGTAGAATGATGCATCTAACTCTCTTATTCTTTCTACGGGACTTCACAACAGCATGGTAAAATCTAGAATTGCGCTCACCGTCATTCAACCATTGGATCCGGGACTTCTCTTTCCATACATTCTCCTGCACATCTAAAACCTCTTGAAGCTCAAACTCCGCAATCCTCAAAGCAGTCTCATTGGCCGTGCAAGGGTACTCATCAAAGGCAGATTGGGTAACGTGGACCACATCCTCTAGATCTAGGATCTTTTGGATTACGTCCCCAAAAGTCTTCCTGCTCCAAGACTTTAGAGCCACTCACATTCTCTTAAGCTTATAATAAAAAACATTTGAAGGGTGCCCCTCTCTGGAATCATCCCAAGTATCCGCAATGATCTTCATACACTCCTCATGCTGCAGCCACGTCTTCATGAAAGCAAAAAAACTCTTCTTTCTGACAGAAGCCAAATTTCCAGACTTGTACAAAATCGGGCAATGATCCGACACTCTATAACGAGTAAGATGACTCGTATAGGAATCCGGTCGCAGAGCTGCCCAAGTATCATTCAGCAAAATTCTATCAAGTCTTTCCCAGATAGTAGGCGTATTGTACTGCTTATTGACCCACGTGAACCTACTGCCCTCAAACTACGTCTCCTTAAAATAACCGCTCTGGATAAAAGCGTTGAAATCAACAATTTCCTGAAAGCTCCTGTTGTTGCCCCCTCTCTTCTCCTGATCACTTATAATGATATTAAAATCACCTACAAGAAGCCAACTACTATCACCAATGATACCCGACATCTCAAGAACATCATCCCAAAGAAGCCGCCTGCACACGTAGCTACAACTTGCGTAGACCGCAGTAACAAAAAAGGTATTACTCCTCTCATCAGTACATCTCATCGTCACATGCTGCCTATGACATTTCACAACCTCCGGCTTGAGAGTGCTATCCGCATAGCACCAAATTTTACCCCCTTCAGCTTCGTTATCAGTCGTCCAATCCAGATTAACAATGTCTAGAAGTTCCTCCGCCACCCGAGCATGTAAGAAAGGCTCAAAAATACACACAATCCTGGGTTTATGCCTCCTACATAACCTACCCAAGACTCTTCTCGTCTTATTATTCGCCGCTCCCCTAATATTCCAGAAAAGGTAGTTTGAGTCCATGGACTAAACAACCGACAACAAACACTGCCTCCTTCAGAAATTCCTATCTCTGTCCTCTCGATCCTCATAAGCAAACGGAAGCTCACCCTCAGATAACCTTCTTCTATGAACAACTCTGTGTGAATTACCCATACGTCCTCGCTGTCCCATACGCTCCTCACGGCCGAAATCTTCACGATAACTACCATCTTCCTCATTGCCTATGTGTATGTAATCACGTAGGCTTCTATCATGCAGCATCTTCCTCGCACCATCTTCATCAAATACAATCCTACGTGGGCCAACCTGCTGTATAGAACACTCAGCTTCCTCACCGCATGGATCAGATTGTGGCGGCATCTGCAGTTCCTTCTCATGTTGCAGATTCTCATCATCTCCCCTTTCATGCACTATCATCATCTGTCCCTCATCAGAAGCACATCCCGCTACGCCTCCATTCTGATTAACAGCCAACGCATGTAAAGGAATGTCAAGGTCATGACCAACTTCTGTCAGCGAGAAAAGGCTTGAACCAGGTTCCCCCCGAGCTACCATCTGCAAGTGCACACTAGACCTTCTGTTCCCATATGTCAAAGTGACATATTGAGGTACATCTTCATTGAAAGCTTCAACTAACACCAGTATACCAGCAATGTCATCACGTCCTCTCATCCATCCAGAAGCCACTACCAACCTCCCAAAGCTGTTCACAATGTCATCTATCGCCTTGTCATCCCGACATACAATAGGTAAATCTTCAATCCAGAACCATATTGCCTCCTTTCTAGCACATCTCTCACCTTCCTCCATGCTATGCAAGCTAATATCAAAACCTTTGAACCCCAACATCTTTGAATTGGCAGCATCCTGTGCTTCCTTCACACTGCCGAAAAAAATGACTGCCTTACGCTTAGAAAATCTGTAAAGATCAATGGCATGCTTCCACACATTCTTCAGAAAAGGAAAGAGCTCCGTCCAAGACACCTGGGGTGGCCAACGTATCTCCACTGCCTTGCGCAAAGCTTGATCCTTTCTTTTATGTTCATCATCATCCGGCCCTAGATCAACAACTATTCTCTTCGGGACATGCTGAGGTGCACCATAAGCCGGTATACCCACGTGCAAGGGTGGGAACACAGTCCTTGATGTGATATCCGGGGGGGAAGGATGACGAAAACTTGAATCAGTAGTACATCTCTGAGCAAGGTGACCCAGCCTGCGGCACTTGTAGCATACTTTCTCGCGATTGCATTGTGACTGCCAGTGACCTTTCTCCAAACATCTGTAGCACGTGTCCCAAGGGACACCACTCATCTGCGTGCGCCTATCATCAAATAATTCCTTTCTCATTGTCGGTCGATCATCTTCAACCCTCCGATTAGGGTTTAACGTGAGGCTTCTGTTGTCCATAGCATTGCTTCCCCTTCCGTAATATTGTCACTCCTCGTCCACGCGTGGGACGCGGACAATAGATGCCAGTCTATGTTGTTGCGTCGTGTGATTCTCCATCTGCACTCGTACCGATGGATTAGGAGGGTACACATCTGCCTTGGCGTGCTCGCATCCCTCCGTAGTTGCACCTGTGCCTCTCCACGAGAATCCGAACGCTCTCCACGCTCCACCATGTTGATCGCCGATGGCCTCGAATCAGCTTGCATCAGCACCCTGACGTCCGGAAGGATGTCTTCGACTTGAACTGCCTGCGCCGCCAACACAACTCTTCTCCCAGCGACGGCCTCCCGAGCTCTGCTACTTCCCCGAGACTCTTGGCTCCCGCACCCAGGACGGGCGCCGCTCATCTCCCTCGCGTCACAGACAACGTGGACCACCGGGGGCGGAGTGCCGCACCGGTGATTGGGCGCGACGACGCCGACGCCTGATCGCCTCCCGATCACCTACCCTATCGCCCGCCCACCAGTCCAAACCAGCATAAACAAAGTTCAACAAACTTCTCGCGCACTTTGTCCTCATGCACGTGCATGCCATGATCAACTTCCCGACATGTCACCCATCCCATTACTACTCCAAGCTGAGCACGCTTAACTATGGAGTTCTTAGAGATGGGCACCCAGAAAAGGAGGTGCACCTTGGTGATATGGGTAGTCTAATCATTCCTTTTAAGAGTGTTTTATCTGAAGCCTCAAATCCGATGATGTTACAATCTCCCCCACTTAGACTCTTGACGTCCTCGTCAAGGCTCAACTATAAGGCCTCATAATCTCTTTCCCATTTTAGTGCAGACCCACAATGGCCCATGGACACCCAACTCCCAATCACAGAATACCAGCGCAAGGGTGGCTACGTCAACCATGGACAACCATTTCCTACATGCCTGGACCGCACGGCTCAAGACTGGCATGCCATGTCCATGTGGGCCCACATACTGGAGGGGAATTGGCTCTGATACCATTTGTAACACACATGCCAACTGTCCTAGGCTCTAGCAGAGTTTCAGGAATGACGACTGGCCCCACAAACCACCACTAGCCTTAACTGCGCACTTTATCCTCACGCACGCACATGCCATGATCAACTTCCTGACAGGTCACCCATCCCAGTACTACTCCAAGCTGAGCACGCTTAACTATGGAGTTCTTAGAGATGGGCACCCGGAAAAGGAGGTGCACCTTGGTGATATGGGTAGTCTAATCATTCCTTTGAAGAGTGTTTTATCTGAAGTCTCAAATCCTATGATGTTACAGTGACACTCATATGAACTTTACAATTTGCAAGAACTAAATAGACAAGCAAGCATTTTATCTGTCATTCAATTTCATTGAGAAACATCAGCAAACTCAGAATTTGATACATGTATTCATAAGTGTAACCACATACCTTATGTCATCATAGAAATCATGCAGAACATCATATACTTTACGAGTGTATCCAAACATCCAAGCAACCAAGAATATAATCAACAGTATCTGAAACATGCATACTACATGTGTGTCACCATTTAATCACATTACATTAATCAGATCTAGATGTTCTCCTAAACTAGGGTTTAGGGTTATCCTGTGTTTGGACTAGGGATTTGGGTTACAAACCCTAATTCCATCATATCATGGTTTCTAAGATTACAAATCCCATTATGCAAATTAGAATAAAACACTAATTATCATCTTAAGCATATTAGACTATTCATGGTATCTATATCACATTAGCAACCTTAGATCTTACCAAGATGTCGACATTGGCTTTAAAACCCTAAATCATCATATATATAAGATTACTATTCTGAAATCATCCATTATTCACCATTATCAAGGTTTTACTCATTATATATGTCTAGATCAGGTATGAACATAGTATAACCAATTCTAATAAATTAAGCATCATATTAAGGCTAATCTAGATCTTCCTTTACATTAGGACATGTATTGTACATACTTTTAGAACAGGAAGCTTAACAAGGATCTGATTATATTTTCTTTGGATTCCTCTCATTTTTTTTATCAATTTGATAAATAGTTTTGATATATTCTGAGTTACCTGTCATTTACTATGATTTTTGCAAGATAGGTATAAACTGACCAATCGGGAAGTGGCAAGTTAGCATAAATACCTTAGTTGTTGATAGCCACGTGGGCCGCCTCATCCAATGGTGTAATTACATGCTATCATAGGTTCCATGTGAGCTAAGTTGCATTAGGGCCGAAAGGACTTCTATACCCTTCCTCCTGTTGTGTTGAACTCGGGGCAAACCGGTCCAAGGCTCGTCTCCCGACCTTGCCTCCGTGAGCGATCCCCACAGTCTGCAGGAGCACGGTTGCATATGATGATGCGACTCTCGATGCATCCTTTTCTGCTCATCCCATGGTCGATGAGGTGCCGACTTAGCAAATCCCATTGCCTTCTTCTGCCCAGCTACCTCATGTAGTTCTCAGAGATAGTGGAGGATCACCCACGGTCCTGGTTCCATCTCACCCTCGCAACGCCTGTGGACGACGCTTCTATGTGTGTCAGGCGCCTGTCAGCGCTACAGTAGGGATGAGACCACCACACACTACCATACGCTGCCTCACCCCATCTAACCCTCACTACAGGCTAGAGGACACCACCCTGGCCTCGCAACTCTCTCTCCCTCTCCAAATTCGTCGTACAACAAGCTGTTGCAGATGCTGCTGTGAGTGGCTCCTCCATCTTGTAATGTTCCACCCACTGGGTTGTGTTCATCATCTAGGGCACCGGCCCTATTCAAGATTTCCATGGTGGGCAGACTAGAAACCATACCAACCACAGGAAAAATGGCAGCTCTTGGTACAACTACGCAACCCTAACAGCCTAGGAGGGGGAAGATGAAGGAGAGAATAAGGAACCGCCATCATGACACCCTGCCACGAGAAGGAATCCTAGTTTATCAAGAAAGAACACAGCTGTATTGTGGATGGCAGCAAGTTTGGGGTTGAGGGCCATGGTATTCCATGTTGTCGATCTGTATTTATACATCACCAGGTGTATGGGTCGGTGGGTTGGTTACCAAGTTGTACATGATCTCTAGAAAGTGCTTAATACTTTCCTTATTTTTTTATTATTTTCCCTTCGCCATATTCACATTGTTAATTTGTTGATCTAGTATAGAGAGAGACATCACAAGGCATTTATCTCTCTCTCTCCTTTCTTTTCTCATGTTTCCTATTTCTCTTAGGAATCTTGCATCTAGTTCCATTATTTGGCTTCCAAGAAAAGGTGGACACTCCTTTAATTAATTATCTAAACCACATATTATCTTGGATTATCCTAGAAATCCTCTCATTATCTTATACTCTGATTATCCATCAATCATAAATATCTTGGATATGTATCAAAATTATGAATCTCCTCAATATCCAAAACACAACTCAGGGACCCATATGTAAACTTTGATTATCTGATTTGGGGGAAAAGTGACCCTAAGGCCCATGAACCACATCTTGGGCCTTCCAAAGGCTCGATGAGCCCAATTACAGTACAAATTACCAAATTAATACTTTGATAATCATTGCTTCTTATATTAGCCTCATATAAATGCATATGCTCAAGAGCACATTATTAACTTAAATTGAACTATTATTATGGTCTACGGTTTGGATTCAACAACCAAGACCCCTCAAAACTATTCATTGTTATAGGTTCCCTAATTTCATTAAGGCTTGAAATCTATGAATTTCAAGGATGTAACAGCTAGTCGCAAGACATAGGATTGAAGGGAAATCATTACTCAAAATGAAAATAAGAAATATGTTGCTTTTGCAACAATACACCTTCATTTTCCTTGAGCTGAGTTGTGTGTGTTGATGATATGCAATGAGAGCTAATCATACGATGATTGTAATGACACAATTTGTAAGTGAGGTGATTATTAATAAAGACAATTCCAATTATTGTGTTTGTTTCAGTATGGGATAATGAATAAATATAACATTGTTCTAAAAATGTATGACTCGATGCCATCTAATTTTAGATTTTGGACCTGAATATGAGATTATTTGTATATTAAGAGTATTCATTCTTGTCTAAGTCCCATTTCAAATATTATTTTGGAAATTAGGACAATAATAATACATTACAATCGATATGTGTGTTTATTGATGACTACATCTCATTAGTCATGATATTGGATATCAAATCAAACACATATGTACATGTTACAAACAAGTGTATTGGACAACCCACTTTGAGTGTGATGCATGGAAGCCAATAATGGCGATCAGAATCACATCTCAATGTGACCCTGGTAATTGTGGTCCTTATACCTGAAGTCCCTACAATTATTGCATGTTGTTCAATGTATAAGACTACTTAACATGACCTTGAAAAGGGTTGCGATACAAATAGTGCTTAGGTAAATTGTGACACATGTGGATTAGTAGGAGTGACGTTGATGGAATATGTCCCTCCCATTGGAGTGATATCTTGGCCACTTGATGAGTAAGACTATAAAATGCATGCCCATGCTTATGTGAGTCTATATACATATGGAGCTTATGTGTATCTAAATAGTCTACTCTAGATCAAGGAACAAAGATTCAACATTAAGAGGATGATGTTTCCATGCCTTGGATTCAACCTGGATATCAGAGACAAAGGGATTATGCAAGCACTATAATACTAGTCAGAATACTAGGTTAAAGTTGTTCTCCAACTTATCCAATTACTGGGATGGCAATGAAGTATTTCCTGATACCAATCATTGTTTGTGAAGTCATAATTTTATTATGAACATCAGTATCAATATATTTGGAGGCTATAGGGTCACACACTAGGATGCATTGGAATAGGAGTATAATTGTGGACATGATTGAAATTTTTTTGTGTCTAGTTGATTACTAAAATGTTTAGGTAATAAACAAAAAAAATATTGGAATATAATTAAAGTTAATTGGTTAAAAGGTTTAAGACAATTGATTGGATTTAAATTATTGACTTATATGATAAGTATATCGACTAATACAAGCATTCAGTTAGAGTTTACGACCAATTGATGGAAAATTAATAAGTCTATTAATGTGACTAATTAATTAATTAATTAATTAACAATAAAATTTTAGAATATTCTAATTCCCAATTTAGAAGTACATGAGTGCTCTAATTGAAATACATTCATAGTCTTTTGTTTCCCCGGGTTTTTGGGAAAACATGTTTTCTTTGTTTTCCTATTTAAAGGGGCATGATAGCCATATGATAAGACACACTCCTGTATATAAAACATAGCCATAATCATTCCTCTAGAGAGAGAGAGAAGGGGACCAACTACGATGCTAGCACGTTACAAAGCGAGATGTTGCTCCTTTCTTTCGGCTGAGGGAGCGTGACAAGGATTTGCAATCTATTCGTGTTGAATATACGTAGAGACACAAGAAATGAGTGGCTGCATTCGGAGGATGTCAATGAGGACTGTATGTGAATGCAAGGAATGCCGACACCATTATGTGAGGGGGACATTGTTGGATCTGATCTGTGATAAGGTATACCTCGTGCACCTTCTTTTTTGAATATATCATTTTCAGTGAGATCTTCTTGTAGGATTTGTGAAAATATGTTCTATTATTTCTATTCTATGTATTCCCTCCACAATTCCTAACAATATGTATCCCAATATTGACCATAATATGATTATTTTGTCTCCTAATGTATCATATATAATTGGTGGAAAAGGTCATAGGTGTATGGCTCTATGCATGGTGCTACCCATTCCACCTACGTGTGTACGTATCCGACCCAAGTTTGACATACCAAAACCATTTCTGTATATATATTTGCATCAACACCCACAAGCATATATATCTATAGGAAGAAAGCTCTCGTGATTCTAGACAATAAACCCTTCTAGTATGCAGTGCTATCTCAACTAACCTACTAGAGGAGTATCAATCAACTAAACCAGTTGCAGATTTAACTAAACTATAAGTAATTCTATCACACTCTCTATAGAAAAAGGGAAACACCAATTTTTCTATTATGCTAGGTTCCTTAGTCTCTGTAATCACCCCGTTTTTTCTTAAAGGCGTAAATTCCTTTCCATCAATGATATTAAACAATCCTTGGGCATCAAATTTGAATCATGATGTTGTCAATGTATTATTTTGAGAAATGATCTATCCACACCTCTAGGACCTAATGAATACTCCACAACCTACTCTTACTCTTGCTAGGTCATGAGAACCCAACATTAGTGACTATGTGAAAATTTGTGAGGATTTCACATATACCCGAACTCTGATCTCCTTCCTCCCTAAATTCCATGGAAATCATATGATGTTTGATTTTTGCCAAACCTGAGAGGGTGCCAACCATTTAAAAGTTCTAAAATTGATTTTTCCAACCCTAAGATGTCATTAGAAGCCTTTTCTGCTCCAACCCTTAAGTATGATGGCGGCTAACCTTGGCTCTTTGGTTTTGTCCCATCACATCCTATCATATGGTTATTGCATTCCCTAAGCCGTATCGTCTTACCATACATCATTACACTTTCAAATCTACTAGAATATTTGTATGCCCAAATACACCAGAGGAAAACAAGTGGGAGCATCCCTATGGAGAAACCTAGAGAGGTGTGCCAATCTTCTTAGACCCAATGGTAGCTAAAAGTAAGTGGCATAGTATGCTTCATGCAGAAGGACTTTAAGTACACTATGGTCTATATTTTACATAGAAGCTCATTGTTTGCATCCTTTCTTTGGCAGTAACCCCACTACTGTGATGTTTAGCAACGTTAAAAGGATCATGAACCTGCCAGGGTGTGCCTTCCATAGAACAAGGTTGACCTTGAATTAAGAGATACCTGGTGACTAGAAAATCATTCTTGTTGTAAGGATATATATATATATATATATATATATATATATATATATATATATATAGCATTGTCTTCCTCTTGTCATGGATTCCTCTTACTGGTATCTTGTGGTATCAACCTTAGAATTAGTTCTTGTTTCCATTTCACCACCATCACCTACAAGATCAACAGGGGGACAAGCTATCTCAACTACTCGAGGGGAGCCTACAAAGTTCAAATGATCTATGAAATAAAAATGATTTGTATTACTAAATGTGATATCTACATTAACTTTTACATAAAGTGTACATTCATTATTATAGGATGGGAGGACTTAGGTATTGATATTACTATGAGAACTGATAAATTTAAAGTCTAGTGTGTACATATTATTTTGTAGAACCACTAGAAGAGTACAGATGAATCAATTAACTATAATGTAACAAATAAGAGTTGTTCAACCGTCATCAAGCTCAGCTTAGAGATTAAACCAAACAAGCATTCAATGTGTTGGAGAGGTTATATGCTTATTTGCAGAAGACTTTTGTCATGCTTTTAGTTTTATGCCAGCCACACAAGATACTTTTTACATATATAACACTATGATATACTCATTTAATACAAAAACAATCAATTATTTATAATCTAGACACTAAAGTGTGGTGGAAATAATAGTCCCTAAAAACACATGAATGTTAGTTTTTTGTGTGGAGGGGGAGGGGATCTTTACAATGATCTTGCAATATGACTATATGCTATTGTGATTACTTTTTTATTTTCATACTCTTCCAACAATTTTTAATTTGGTCAGAACAACTACTTAAATATACATATAATTAATACACAACTTATCTTAACATAGTATGTATAATTGTTGATAATTGATGCGTCCCTATTTTAGGGCTTCATATTGTGTCTTATTATACTTTAATCACATCTATACCTATTAGATTACATGTTATTTTCCCTAATATGCATATTTATGTAAAGTGCACTTATGGACATTATTTGCATGTTTTTTCAGGTATTTGGGCTACACTTGGATGGAAGAGAGAGAACTGATCCTAGGGTTTCTCTACCCTAAGAGATGCCCAAAGTGAAGTCTAATGCTCCCTCAACCTACCCCTAGAGGACAAAGATCAATTGAAGCAAAGATGTCCATGAATGAACCAAGTATAAGCTCAAAGTGCTGATACAAAGAGCAACACAACCGTAGCACCACAGAACGGTCATTCTAGCTCACTCAAAACCAATAGAGTCAAGGTTGAAGTATTGCAAAGAACACCACGGTCATACCACATAGAATGGTCATACCACAAGGAACCAGAACAACCTTGCCACCTTGCACAGTCGTGTTTCAGCTGAGACAAAATGTGTGTGGTGTCAAGAACGGGTAGCCAACTCGAAGCCAACATGGCCGTGGTGACCACCATGACCGTACCACCCTTACCTCACCAGGGTCGTGGTGACCATCAGGGTCGTGCCACTTTTAGCTCAAAATCGCCACTTTTACTGTGATTTTTGCCATTTTCTCACCTCAGCCGTTCCCATCTACCTTGCCCATGGTGACCCCTACCCACCACGGTCGTGCTTCCCAGCATGGCCATTCTACTCACAAAAACCTAACTATTTTTCCACTACATTTCCCACTTTACCCCTACTTGACCTATTGCTTTCTCCCAACATATATATAGGTGGTGGCTGGAGACCGAGGTTAGTTACCTTTTACCCCCTCTTAGCTCCCCATTTTTGTCTCTTGGACATTCACTCGATATCCACTTCCATTTCACCATTTCTACCACAAAAACCCTAGTTTCATAGTGTTTTGGCCACTTTCTACTTTCATTCCATGCCCTTGCATCTTGGAGGAAGGAGGAGGTCTTTGCAGCAGGTGGAGAGGAGGATCACTCCATCTTCACTAATCTCCATGGATACCTCTCCCTCTTTCTCCTTTCTTTTTGTATTTTGCATGTCCATGAGTAGCTAGGCCCCTTAGCTGGCTATTTGGGGCCACAAATGTTACTTTGATACTTGATTGGGGGAAAATGATATGTAAATAATGTAATTTCATTTATGAATGATTATGTTCTATTTCTATCTCATTCTCCATGAATTGCTTGTTGGTTTGTGCTTGAAATCATCTAGGAATCTAGGGAAATCGTTTATACGTGTGAATTTTGGGATTTTCTCCTTGGTCCAATTCATGGATCCCTAGCTAGCTATCCATCCTCCTACATGCTAATCAATTCCCCTAACCCTAGTTGAGAGATCTAAGTAGCTAGTTTATAAGAATTTAGTGTGCTTAGCATAGAGTTCTCTCAAGCCTAGAATGTGGGTGATGTGAGGCCTAATATCTCACTTCCACTCCCATTACTACCCTCAACCCCTAATCTCCCTAAGGTTCTCTAACCTAGAAATCTAGGCTTGTTTAGGTTCTAATTGAATTACACCTAAATGTTAACCCAATTGAGCCTCATAAGGGTAGTAGGAGGTGTTAGGGACTAGTTCCCCTATACAAAACCTATCCTATCCGTGGCCAGTTAGTAGTTTAGGGGTATTCATTAGCCTCTAGCTAGTTGTTTGGTTTGGATAATATAAATGAAAGCATAATGTTCACATGTCACCCCTAACCTAATTGATAAGTGCATCCCCCAAACAACCCACATCTCCATTTATTGCATCAAAACCTTAATTGCCTTCTTGGTTAGTTAGTGCTAGCTTTGTTAGTTCTCTACTTTCTTAGAAAGATTCTTGCCTTGTTCTTTCTTTGCTCTTTCTAATTTAGGTCTTTAATTACTCTTTTTCCATGTTTTCTAGCTTAGTGTAGTGTAGACTTCTTCTTGCTTGACTTAGCATAGCTTGTCCTTTTATTTCTTGCCTTGTCTTTTCCTACTCATTAGAATTAATTGTCTAGGGTTAACTTAGGTTTTGATTCTATTTTCTTTCCTTCATTTTCTTGCTTGTTCATAATTAGTGTAATAAACAAACCAACCATTAAACCCTTCAACACTAGACTCTGTAGTAGGAACCTAGCCCGAAAATTGACCTAGCTCTAGTACCCCCTTTTCTCCCTGTGGATCGACCCTATACTTTCCACCCTCCTATACTACAACATGACCCCGTGCACTTTTTGGTGTAGTGTTTTAGTTTGAGTGAGCATGTTGGTGTAGGTACTTTGTAAATTTTGAAAGTTATCCCCCATGTGTTCTAAGCTCATGGGGAATCTTCAAATCTAATTGATTAGTGTGTGCACCTTTAGTAGGACACACCAATATTTCTGGCACCATTTCTAGGGAGAAAGGCGCTCGACCTAGATAGTTAGTTTTTTTAATCTTTTCCTACTATCCTCATCATTACTATTATTTATTATTTATTCTTTGTATTCTTTGTGCATATTGGTTTTCAAACTTGTTCTCTTTTGTTTGGGTATTTGTTATGCTTGTGATAAGACACTCGGGGAAGACAAGACTACCTAGCTACATTGGGGGACATCACATAGAAAAATCCCTACTTGATTTGGGATCTAGTATAAATTTCATGCCACATAGTGTCTGTGTTGAGATGGACTTAGGCAAGTTGAAACCGGAACATTGCACTCTCCAATTGACAGACTGTTCCATCAAAGTGCCAAGAGGAAGAGTGGATGATGTTTTGGTGATGATAGACAAGGAAAGAGGAACAATGTCCCTGATAGATTTCATTGTAATTGACATGGAACTGGATGATAGGAAAATTCCCATCATCTTGGAAAGATAGTCTTATCTACAAATTATTCTGAAATACACATTGGAAGTGGTGTAATGACAGTCTCTTTCATGGACATGATGATAAAGATCAACATATACAAGTCCTCAACCCGGCATGTTTGAGATGAGGATATTGGACATGGTCACTTCAAGAGCCCGACTTGTCATTTGAGAGAATCAGATCTAGATGAAGGACTTGATGATAGTTTTAGTGATCAAAGGTATGAGGAACACAGGTTGAGTGCAAATGAGAGATCCATTTATTGCAAGAATGGAGACATGAGAATTCCAAATGGATGAATGATGCAAGAATCTCCAACAAGCCCAACTGAAGGCATCAAACTCAGTGCTTATGGGCGGAAACCCACATAGGTTTGGGAAATTTTCACCCAACCTTCCATTTTTGATAATTTTGATTATTTTTATAAATTTCCAAGAAAACACACACACAAACTTGTGTTTATTTGTTTTTTTTATTTTTAAGATATGAAGGTGAAAACATGCTGAAATGAGGAATATTAGATGAAATTTAGACATAAAATTCATGAAAAATCACTTTGCATCAAATATTTGGTGTTTGGATAAAGTTCAAGATGAAATGACCTTCTATAGTACTCACCACATCTGTGGTACCATGGAATGGCTGTGGTGGTATACTCCAATCAATAGGGAAGTCAAAGAAGTTCAAGAAGTACATAATAGAGTCAGCATGGTAGTACAAGGCAACATGACCATGGAGCAAGTGAGCCACCATGACCGTGCCATGCAAAACTGCCATGCTACATCTGATTCCAGGAGTTAACCAACCCGATCCAAAAATTCCATGTCACTTGATCATTCCATTTTGTGAATAGAACGGTCATGTTCTCTGCATCTAGGCAGTCGTGTGATGACTCCATCACCTTCCAACCTCTGATTTATCTACCAAATCACCTCTAATCAGCCCTGCCTTAGTTTCCCTAACATTCTTTCTACTTTTTCCCATCATTTCCACCCATTTACCACCATCAATTCCTCCACTTTCTCTCCATTCCTCCCTACATAAGAAATACTGCAAAAATCCCTAAAACCCCACATTTCTCCACCAAAATACATTCACAATGAAGAAACTCACCAAGTAAGTGGTGTCTAAGACCAAGGATATGATTTCCTATGGACGTTGACACAGAACAACTCTTCTTTAGTCCCAACATCATCTCAAGCCTTTCTTCCGCCACCATAAGGCTTTGATTCACATGGAGAATCACCTCATATGGCAGCGTCGATGGATCCCATGATGGAGGAAACCTCTAAATTACCTAGCAGATATGGGATAGCAGCCCAACAGTTTGTCTCCTCTAGAGCACTGGCACCACCCTCATGAGCTCGACCTTTAGTTTCCTTAGCTCAACCATCAGTTTCATAGACACATCCTTCGACATCCATGACACCACAGCCACAGCTGTAGCCAAAACCTCAGCCTTGAGTACAGAGACAAATACTTTTAGATGAGGAAGATGAGGTTATGTAGGATTTACCACAAGAGAATGCATCTGACGAGCAACAAGAAGAAATGGCTAAAGTGAGACGCAAAGAAGGTGAAGAGGCCAAATCACCCGAGTGTCTGACACGCCAAGTGATTTCCACTCACTACGCCTTCTAGGAGACAATGGAGACTTTGGGCATATTTGATTTTTTTCTTAGGATATCTTGGAACCCGTTGGGTTATTTGAGGTGTTCACCATAGTCCAGGAGACTTATGTTGAGCATACACAAGAGTTATTTGCAACCTTAGATAAAGTCTCACAGGACACCATCAATGTCACATTAGGAAACAGAACTTACCTCGTCACTGCATCCTTTCTCAATAGCATTTTTCTCCCACCACTAAGGTAGCAGACCTATTTGATTAAGGGAGCACATGAAGAGAAACCATTGTAAACTATGCAGCCATGTGGAAGAGGATTGCAGGGCAAAGAAACTTTGTGGTAGGAAAATCAAAGACAAGTCTATTTCATAATCTCATCTTGAGATACATTCAGAAGGTTTTGGAGAACACCATATTCAGTCGGTATGAGAATCAAGGCAACTGTACAAAGAAAGAATTCTTTGTGTTGGGATGGATGGTTCATGGCAAGCATGTAAATTTGGGATCGCTCATCATTGATCACATGAAGATAGTCCCGTCTAAGAGAAAGAACCCTTTTATTATGGGAGGGATTGTGACTTCAATTGTTGTGGCCTTGGATCATGATGCATTTGGTTACACCAAGGTAGAAGGAGGGAAGCTCGTGGACCTCCACTACTTGATTCACTCATCCACCACCACAATGATCATCTACCCTATCACTCCTAGATTTTTAGTGTCATGCTGAGGACAACATGATTCAAATGTTTGGAGTGATAAGGCGGTATGCCGTATTTCTCATTTCACTCTTTTTGCATTTCACCTGTCCTTTCGTTTTGTTTTCTTGCTCTTTCTATCTAGATTAGATTCTACCTGCTTTGCATGCTTACATGTCATGTAGTTTGCTTTCTTACAATTTTTGCGTAAATTTCAATTTTTTGCTCTTTTTTTCATGCACTGCATATCATGTAGATTTTTATAATTTTTGCATGTTTTAACTAGGACTTGCTTGTTTCCTATTTTATTTTACATAATGAAGGCTTAGATATGATTTAAGGTGATTTGGTACCATTTTGGCCAATTTTGCCCAAGTTTAGAACTTCTTGCCTAAAAGTTTGTTTTGACCCAATCTCTACTTTTGGATTGAAAATGATGACATTTAACAAATGCAAGTGAATTATCAAGGCTTGTTTCTAAATGGCCTCAATCTAGACTTTTTTACATGTGAACCACCTCTCTCATGCTTGTGAACTATTTGGTTGAATTGTGATTGAAGAAAGCCACAAACGCTTAGATTTTTGTAGAATCTCATGATAGAAATGTGGATTTAGTATTGCTCATTCATATGGTATGTCATTGCTTGATGAAATTATTGGATTAATTTTCATGTAGGATATCTCAAGTTGATGTCCACACTAGTAACACCTCTTTGATTCACTTTTCTTCTACCATTTTCGTACCTCTCCTCCTCATGAAAGAATGGCAAAGTGAATACATTCAGCCTTGGCCACCTCCATTTGGGGTGGCCATATCCATACCCCCACTTCACTCTCCTCATCATGTTCCCTATCCACATCAAGTTCAAAGAAAAAGAAAAAATGCAAAAAATAAAATAAAATATGCTCTTATTTAAGAGCATGTAAAGAAAGAAAAGATGAGTGCGTAAAATAACTCCAAACTCTTACTGCAATGCTTTCTTCCTTTTGCATGCCCATGGAATTAGGAAACATCAAACCTAACTCATTTTGCTCTTTTTCACAGCCATGTGGGTTACTTAGTGTGGATGTACATATAAGATTGAATATATAAATGTAAAACAACAAAAATAGTCATTTTTTATCTTTGATATAATGAAATGATTTACCCAGAGTGATATGATGACCATATTGATTGATTATGTTTTCTAGCTCTATATTTGAAGTTTACAGGATCAATGCTCTAATCATGATTGGTTTGTGAAAGAGGAGAGGAGAGAGGTGGAATGCATGTACCTAGTCATCTTTGATCCCATCTAGTCAATATTCATCTTTTGCATTGCATTTTTCATTTTTTTTATTGTAGAAAAATTATAGAGAGATTGAGTTGGAGCCTACTTGAGGACAAGTATCTTTTAAGTTTTGGGTGGTGATGCAACCCTATTTTTGGAAGTCATCTTGTGTCTTATTGTACTTTAATCTTATCTATACATGTTATTTCCCCTAATAAGCATACTTCTATAAAGTGCACTTATGGTCATTATTTACATGTTTTTCAGGTATTTGGACAACTCTTGGATGGAAGAGAGAGGAGTGATCCCAGGGTTTCTCTATCATTAGATAGGCCCAAATTGAAGTCTAATTCTCCCTCAACCTACCCCTAGTGTCAAAAGATCAATTGAAGAAAGGATGTCCAAGAATGAATTGTACAAGTTCAAAGTGTTGATACAGAGACCAAAACGGCCGTGGTGCCATAAAACGATCGTGCTAGCTCACTAAAAATTGAAAGAGTCAAGCTTCAAGTATTACAGAGAACACCATAGTCGTTCCACTTAGAACGATCATGCCACAAGGAGCCAGAATGGCCATGCTACCTTGCACGACCGTGTTGTAACTAAGACAGAACATATGTGGTGTCAAGAATGGGCAGCCAACTCCAAGCCAACATGACCGTGGTAACCACCATGGCCATTCCACCCTTTCCTCACCACAGTCATAGTGACCACCAAAATCCCCACCGTCACTGTGAGTTTTAACATTTTCTCACCTCAGCCGTTCCCATCTACTTCGTCCATGGTGACCCCTACCCACCTGTGAAAACCTATACTTTTTCTTATCTTTACATATGTATGTGCACTTCCACCTTGCACTAAATCCTCACCCTATCCCTCAACTTCACTATTAATGATGTTTTGATGTTCTATTGGTGTGTATTATGTACATGTATTATGTGGTGACACATAATTTTCTTCTAGACCAAGTTTCAAATAGTTAACATGTCATCATATTGCAAATTAGTGTGAATCTGATCAATGTAACCAACATAATCTCTAAGGTATCTCAAGTTGTAGATCTTTTCATTATCTTTCTAATAGTGCAAAAATTTCTTCTTTTGTACCATTGTAGCCCAAGTTATAGTCTCTTGAAGTTTGCTACCTAATACTTGTTTTAATTCTATTATAGATTTTTTTACCCTAATTGGGCCAAAGAGGGTGTGCAGCCCAATTGGGGAGGACACCCCTTTTCCTTTTCCACTTACAGTAGTGATCCGAGGAGCTTATTTTGGACCAAACATGAGGCCTGAATACTAGAGCAAGGGATCTCAGCCCTCAGATCTCTCATGCCTCCAATCTAAGTTGCAACTAACGGTGGGGTTTATGTCCCTTTCCTCTATACACAGACACCAACAAAAGTGGCACTACCACCACCTAATCGAGCTTTGTGATGCTCAATCACCTTGTTTTCCCCTTCATTTTGCAAAATTGGTGCCCCCTTCCACTTCCCCTTGCTTCTCCTTTTATTTCCCCCATATTTTTAGGCTCATTCGCACACACTATCTCTTTCCTAATTCTTTTCTTCTCCAACCACCCATGGTGGCACCACCGTTTCTTTCCCTGGTGGGAATTTCTTTATCTGGCCATCTAAACCTACACTCTGACCACGGTCGGCCTCGTGGTGCTAAGACGAAGATGACAGACTACCTCATCGGCTCCTGCGCGCACATCTGTTGGATGTTCTTGGTGCACCGACGACCTGTATCCATGGTGGCTCCAACCTCCTACGTGAGAAATATGCCACGAAAGTGAAGTACCACAGACCCTACGATCTAGGGTGGGCTAGAATCTGATGTTCTCAGTGCACTCATCCCTCCCCCTCTCCTTTCAGTGGGTTGCCGGTTGACGTTAACTGTGAGTCAAGGCATGTCTGGAGCTACGTCTGGTTCATGGTGGGTTAGGGTGCTCTACACCAACTATGGATCATTGATCCAATGGCTCCCATTTTATCTTGTACAAGGATCTCTATGATGACTTAATTGCCAAGATCTAGTCATTCTTGCTTTATATGGTTTTCTTAATCAAAATGGTTAATCTTGTACCCTACTCACGATGTACATTTTCTCTTGATCCTACTATGATATTGTATTGTTTGTATGTATGCCCGTATGAATGATTGGCTACTTACTTGGTTGAGCTATTGTTCCTATGATTATTACTTGCATGTTTGAATATTCTATGTCAACATACCTTGAATATAATATACATGAATCCATTATGCAACCTAATTTTGACATAATGGATAAAGGAACCTAAAACATGCTTTGTATAAAATGATATTGTTAAGTGTTCTTGCTTTGTTTCTTCTTCTAGACTACGATCATGTTTCTAACCAAGCAAGACTTGTATTATTTTTAAATTGTTTGCATGCCTTTCATAGTGTACTTAATGATTTAGCATTGATATGTTTATTTACAAAATGTTTTGTTGCCAATTGAAGATCCACTGCACTCAAGGCTATACACCATGAATGAAACACTAATGGGATGATGAAAATGAAATGGGTACATGTCTTTATATATGTTTAGTATCTTGTTATATCTTATTGTTATTACTTTTACATATATATATTGCTTGTGTGAAATATTTATTCCATTCTACGAACGGACGCCCAGGTCCACTCACCTTTTTCTATGTATCTATTAAGAGTGTGTACTAGGGTAACAAATCATTCCATGACATATGGTATCAAAGCCAAACACACATTCCTCTATACGTGTAAGGCATAATACATCTTACCCTAAAGATTAAAGAGTCTTCTAGTATCTCACCTCTTCTTTAAGGACTACCCAAGCCAACCAGGTGAATGATTAATAGTTAGTCTTCTCATCTCCTCATGCGGTTCTTCTCTCATGACTATTAATCGCATGATTTCTCAATTATGGGTAGTTTATTCATGGGAAAACTAAAATTTATTTGAACTCATGAATGTTGATCTATATGATAATGCTATGATTTGACCTTGAATGAAAGACCCTATTTGATAAATGAAAGTACTCATGAAAGTAATGTACATGTGTATACTTCATGCAAACTCAATGTTACCAATTGGATATAAGTGTTTTCTCTGTTTGAGGTAAATCCTTGATGTTGGTGATATAAGATGGAGCTTATGTTATATACCCCATGCTTGATAGAGTCCCTATCGACTGACCTATGGTTTCCCTATGTTGATCAATTCTCAAACATATCTAAGTAAAATTCACCCTATTGATATGTATCACATCACATACTTTGATACGACTATACATGAGGCATTTCCCTATTGATTCCCATGCCTCTTTTGCAAACTCAATTTTGAATAAATATGATGGACATGTCTATCACTTTAGCCCTATTATGTTCAAACTCTTGAGTCCTCAATTTAAATTCTTGATTACCTAAATCTACCCTTACCTTGATCTAGAAAGGAAGGGAATGCAACTATGACCTTGATCTTGCAAAATCTTGAAGTATGGTTGCCCTATTATGGTCTTTACGTTTGACTCATGACCTTGTGAAATACAATTTGATAGTTGACACTCACCCTATTTAGATATGCTTGATAACTCATGACCAATGTAGACTATTGTGATAGGTTAGGGTGGTATTTTCCTTGTGACTCCCATAACCTAGGTCACACCCCCATCATGACTACCTCTAAATTGTCATCTTGTTTATTATTTTGAGCTTAGAAAGGAGTCCCCTTGCACACAACTTTGATTTCTTGACCTAAGTCTCTAATGGGTTATGTCTATTATGATGTCGATACTCGATCTCAAAATCATGATTTAATGATGATCTTGGAATATTATAATGTTAAATATAGCTAGTGATCAATTTCCTAGGAATATCTAGGTCTATATCACCCATCAATCATGAATACCATGAAAATAAACTTTATTTTAATGCCACAAAATGTTGAATAATGCTTGAAATGTTTCTCGATCATTGTATATGGATGAATGATCACCCTAGAAGGGTGAGTTAACCAATCAATTTGAGAATTGAAATAACCTTGAATATCACTAAATGTCTAGACGGTTAATTATAAAAAGCATGAAAGAATATATATTGAGTATAATTCTCTAAAACCCAACTATGCCATCTATAAGGGATGTAAGGAAAAGTCATTGAGGAAGTGGCTGATAGTAGGTGCCCAAGCCCAGGAGGTAAGGCCAACATGAAGACCAATCCCATTAGGGAAGGTCACCAAGAGGCCAAGCCCAAGAGGGAAGGCCAACATGAAGACCAATCCTAAGAGGGAAGGTCACCAAGAGGCCAAGACTAGGAGCGAAGGCCAACATAAACACCAAGCCTAAGAGTGATGGTCACTAAGAGGCCAAGCCCAGGAGGAAAGGCCAACATGAAGACCAAGCCTAGGAGGGAAGGTCACCAAGAGGTCAAGCCCAGGAGGGAAGGCCAACCTAAAGACCAAGCCCAGGAGGGAAGGTCACCATGAGCCCAATGTTGGGACGTAAAGTAAAGGAGATGCACCCAAAGATATGGAGAAAATTTGGGTTACAGAATTCCCTAGAAAATAATACACTCGAATGTTGTTGGAGAAACCTCAAGAAAAATTGGAATGACACCTCAATAAAAACCTAGTAAGGATAGAGCCCTAAGTCACACATGAGGTATAAAATAAGAATCTAAACCCTAGATTTGAAAATTTTAGACTGTGACTTTGAAGTCCAAATTTTGACTCTCAATATTGAATGATGAAATCTTGACTCTTGATCGTTGATCTTGGTTTTGACTTGGCTCCTATGATCACCCTATTTGGATCTTGAGATCACCCTCAATATATGACTAATGACTTTCATGTTCTCAAACATTGAAATTTTGAAATTATGACTATGTTGATCTGCTCAATTTATGACGTAGGGTTGATCCCCATGTGAACTAGTGTGGGCCCTTCCATCAATTTATAGCACGAAATCATGATGTTGCAATATGATGTTTGTCTAAAACTGTTGAAATGTGAACTCTCGATCATGGATATATAACCCCACCTAGGCCAATGTAGAAGGTATGACCCTAAATGATTTGGAAATAAAGTCAATCTTTAATCTTGAATCAAAGAGCTCTATTCATTTGACCTAAAAACATGATCTATCCAAATTGGTGATCTATATGATAAACACTCTAAATATGTGATTCATGTGATGATCTTTCCCAATTTGATGACCTATGTGACTATGTGTCGACTTTGATGCTTGATTTCTCAATTTTGTAATGGCATTAGTTTGGTAAGTGGTGATGATACTTTATGTATAGTGTGATGATTTTGACATTGAAAATGAAATCTCAATTCTTGATTGGTGGATTGATTTAATTTTGGGGAAAAAAATTCTTTTAAGGTAGGGAGGATGTGATAACCTACACTTTTCCTTATCCTTATATATGTATGTGCACTTCATCCTTGCAATACATCCTCACACTATCCCTCAATTTCATGATTAATGATGTTTCGATGCTCGATTGGTGTGTATTATGTGGTGACACATAATTATCTTCTAGACCAAGTTTTACATAGTTCACATATTATTTATCTTACAAATTAGTTTGAATCTGATCAATGTAACCAACATAATCTCTAAGGTATCTCAAGTTGTATATCTTTTCATTATCTTTCCAATAGCACAAAAATCACTTCTTTTGGACCATCGTAGCCCAAGTTATAGTCTCTTGAAGTTTGCTACCTAATACTTGTTTTAATTCTATTTTAGCTTTTTTTAACCCTAATTGGGCCTGAGAGGGATCACTGCCTAATTGGGGAGGACACCCCTTTTCCTTTTCCACTTAGAGAAGTGATCCACGGAGCTTAATTTGGACCAATCATGAGGCCCAAATCCTAGAGCATGGGATCTCGGCCCTTGAATCTCTCATGCCTCCAATCTAAGTTGCAACCAACGACCGAGATTATGTCCTTTTCCTCTGTACACATACACTTGAGACGAAGACGACTAGCTACCTCACTGAATCTCTCATGCCTCCAATCTAACCATGGTCGGCCTAATGGTGTTGAGACGAAGACGACTAGCTACCTCACTGAATCCTGCGCACACATTTGTTGTATGTTCTTGGAGAGTCGGCGACCTGTATCCATGGCGGCTCCATCCTCCTATGTGCAAAATATGCCACCAAAGTGAAGAAGCACAGGCCCTACAATCTAGGGTGGGCCATAATATGACACTCTCAATGCACTCATACCTCCCCCTCTCCTTTTGATGGGCCGCTCGAGTCCCTGGGCTGTCGGTCGGCGTGGACTGTGGGTAAAGGAACGCCTAGAGCTATGTCTGGTCCAGGGTGGGTGGGGTGCTCCACCACAAGCATTGATGATTGATCCAATGACTCCCATATTCTCTCATACAAGGATCTCTATGACGAATTAATTGCCAAGATCTAGTCAAGCTTGCTTTATATGGTTTTCTTAATCAAAATGGCTAATCTTGTACTCTACTCACAATGTACATTTTCTCTTGACCCTACTATGATATTGGATTGTTTGTATGTATGCTCGTATGAATGCTTGGATACTTACTTGGTTGAGCTATTGTTCCTATGATTATGACTTGCATGTTTGAGTATTCTACGTTGACATACCTTGAATATAATATACATGAATCCATTATGCATCCTAATGTTGATATAATGGATAAAGGAACCTAAAACATGCTTTGTATAAAATCATATCGTTAAGTTTTTTGCTTTGTTTCTTATTCTAGACTATGATCATGTTTCTATCCAAGCAAGTCTTGTATTATTTTTAAACTATTTGCATCCCTTTTCGTAGTGTACTTAATTCTTTAGCATTAATATGTTTTGTTTATTGAATTTTTAGTTGCCAATTGAAGATATGCTACACTCAAGGCTCTACAGTATGAATGAAACACTAATGGGATGATGGAAATGAAATAGGTACACATCTTTATCTCTATTTAGTATCATGTTATATCTTATTGTTACCTCTTTTACATATGTATTGCCTGTGTGAAATACTTTTGCCATTCTATGGACGGACGCCTAGGTCCAGTCACCTGTGGCTATGTATCCATTATGAGTGTGGACTAGGGTAACAAATCATTTCATGACACCACCACTACCGTGCTTCCCAGCATAGACATGCTACTCACAAAAACGTAACTACTTTTCTACTACATTTCCCACTTTACCCCTAGTTGACCTATTGCTTCCTCCCCACCTATATATATGTGGGTGGTGGCTGGAGGCCACGGTTAGATACCTTCTACCCCCTCTTAGCTCCCCATTTTCTCCCCTTAGATATTCCACTCCATCTCCACCTCCATTCCACTCCATTTCACCATTTCCACCACCAACACCTTAGTTTCTTAGTGTTTTGGTCACTTTCCACCTTCATTCTATGCCCTTGCACCTTGGAGGAAGGAGGAGGATGTCTTTGTAGTAGCTGGAGAGGAGGATCACTCTATCTACACCGAGATCTATGTGTACTTCTCCCTCTTTCTACTTTATTTTTGTATTTTGCATTTCCATGAGTATCTACGCCCCTTAGGTGGGATGATACCATGTTGGGGGACAATGATATGTAAACATTGTAATTTCATTTGCTACTGATTATGTTATATTCCTATCTCATTCTCCATGAATTTCTTGTTGGTTTGTTCTTAAAATCACCTAGGAATCTAGGGAAATTTATTATATGTGAGAATTTTGGGATTTTCTCCTATGTCCAATTCATGGATCCCTAGATAGATACCCATCCTCCTACATGCTAATCAATTCCCCTAACCCTAGTTGACATATCTAAGAGGTACATTTTACCCCACCATCGGCTGAGAGCCTTTACCAACCTTAACCATTGGTTTCACAACTTCTAGGGTGAACTTTTGACCTCCCTATATCCAAGGGGACCATCTATTGGCACCCCGATCAGGAAAAACCTTCAGCCTCCTTGGTTGCACACTTAACAACTCCTTCATCCATGAAGGGTAAAATACTAATTCACCATAGAAAGGAATCACCACCAAACCAAGGTTCAAGAAAGTTCCCCGTGGATCAAAAAGATAAATAATGATAAGATAAATCTATGGAACATAATTCATGTGACACATTGCAAAGAAAACATCAGATTTGGGTAAATTACAGAAAAGTCCAAAATGTACATAAAATTGCATAACTTGCTCAAAAAATATCTAAATTGGGCCAAACTTGAAACTTAATCTTGTCACATGACTCCAAATCATATAAAAAGGTTAGAAAAAGGTTTTGATTACTCAATTATGATAATTTAGTATGTTCAACATATTAAGCAAGGTCAGGGGCCTTGCATTGCATAGGAAAGAAATACATGACATCCATGATTGGTAAAAACAAGTAAGTATATATTTCGAATGGTGTACTAATGCAACAAGCTATAGGGAAGGACATGGTGATTTAACATTAGATGGTAATAGTTTGGGATAGGTAATTAGAGTTCCAGTTAGAGTTATCACCAAAGTGGCACAGTTTACACAATTGTTTTTATGTTCCATGATTGAGTAAGTGTCCCCTTGGTGCAGGACACATGATATAGATAATGGAGGTGGAGTTGGATGACGATGTTTTCTTAGATGGAGGTTTCCATGTTCACCCTAGATGACATACATGAGTTTAGGGTGAAGATTGTGATCCCTATGAGAGTGTTGTGACATCACCATGCGATGGAAGTGACGATGTGGAGGTTAGTGGAGGTGGTGCATAGGAGGTACCCATTTTTGTTTGCCTTGGATTTCAAGAATGAATTCCTTGTTCGGGGTTTATGGTTGTAAGACCCCTGACCTTGGTTTTTGGTTGAACATTCGTGTTACCTTAAGTAATTAAAACCTTAATATAAACTAGTGGTGTTCTTTGATATCATGCAACAAACTTAATTTTCAAGTTTGGTCCAATTTGGACATTGTTTGAGCAAGTTATGCAATTTTATGCATGATTTGGACTTTTATGCGATTTACCCATTTTTGAGGTTTTTCTTGAAAATTTTAACATTATTTATGTTACTTACATGTTTTCATACCATTCTTGAGTTGTTTGTGCAATGGGGCTCCTAGATGCACCTTGTTTTGATGGTGACATCTCTATAGGATAAGTTAGGGTTTTCACCCTTGTGACCAACGGGTCATGATCAGGTGGTTAGCCTATTGTTGTAGGTAGAAGGTTGGCCTAGAAGTCAACAATAGATGGCCTAGAAGACTCCCAAAACCAATGAATCTGCTTCTTTGCATGTATGATATGCTTAAGACCATTAACACTTGGTAAACATTGTAGGACACATAAATATTCTCTTCTCAATCATCCATAGCCCTATATACCTCCCTCCTTGCTCCCAAACGAGGTCTTTAGTCACCTAGATCTTTGTTTCTCATCCTTGTTGTTTAGAGCTTCGTCCTCCTTGGCTTGGTGGAGGAGAAGGTTCTCAAGGTAGGAGAAGGTGGTCGATCTCCTAGCATGAGCAACTAGGGTTTAGATCTACCCTCGTTTAGAGCTGGTAGAGCTTCCTTTGCTTGTTCTTGAACTAACTAGTAAGCTACCTCTCCTTCCCCTCATTTTCCTTGATTCCTTACCTCCTTATTCCTTCTTATTGGTCATGGCCATGGTTTTCCATGGTGGATCATGCTCTAGAGCTTAAGGATCACCTCTTTCTTTCTCCTTTGACCTAGGGTTTAGAGAAAAAGCTTGGTTGGAAGTGTAGAGTGCAAATCTAGATTTTCCTTCTTCTTGTTCACAAGATACCTTACTATTAGGATCTTTTTATTATTCCTATAGGTGAGTTATATAACTTTCTCCATATTACTTCTTACTTATAGCTTGCATGTACATGATCTTACTCTAAAACGAAGTTCTAAGTATAAAGATGCAACCCTTGCTTAGGGTTTAAGCTTAAGTGGTAATTCTTGAGTACTGATCTCCTTGGATGAACCATAAACCCTTGGTGCATGAACCTTCCTTGGTAGGGGAGGCTTTATATCTTGTTTACATGTATCAAACTATGGTTCTTCCCTCTCAAACGATGGTCTTCTTTTAGGGTTTTAGTGCTGATCTTACTCCCAGTTTTATAACTCAATTGTTAGGTATGTGGTGCCCTTTTGGTTGCTTTTCTTGTAAAACCCATGGGGATAACTTGGCTTCTGTTTAGGCCCTTTAATCCTCAATAAATGATGGTTTTTGTGTTTCTTCTAGTAGAGAACTTAATGGTTTTACTTTCCGTAACATCTTGTGGGTTTTACTGGGGGTTTTGAGTTACTACCTTGTATATAACTCGATGATTTGCCTTTGGATAGAACCATTGTACTATTTTAGGTTCTATTTTGGATTGATTGGTGCTCAAGAATAAATAGTTTTGGTTCCCTAGTGTGGCTTCAAACTTCCTTTTCCTTCACAACTGATGGTTTATCCTTGGTCTTTGGATCAGGCTTTCCCACATGTGGATAACAATCGATGGTGGTTATCATATCTTCAACTGATGGCTTTCTTCGAGTGAGAAAACAATGGATTGACTAGGTCTAGTAGGTGAATATTCTAGGTCACAACTTGATGGTTCTCTATTTTGTTTGTTCATGATGTTTTCTTGTGTTACAACCAATGGTTTTACCTTCTCACATCCGATGGTTTTGGGGATGATTATTATGGTATGGTGGTTTGGTTTTGATGGTTTAGTATCGATGGTGATTCACCTTAATCATGTAGTCTTACCTTTATCTTCATATGAATGTATACTTATAATCACCATAATGAGATAATGTCATGATGAGCTAGCTTAACCATGATATACCAAACCCTAATACATCTAAGTGGTGATTGTCATTCATACTTAATCTAGTTGTTGAACCTAACCTTGATATGTTTCAATTATGGTGATTGATTATACTTAGCTCCCTTGTGTAACTTATGTGGTGATGGAATATCCTCTCAATGTGGTTGTACCATGATGTGTTGTTATGTGAACTTCTTATGCAAGGTTATGCTAAACATGTGTATCCCAAGTATGGTGATAGTTTTTTGAGCGTTTGGTAAGGTATGGAAAGATAATAATGATCTCATAGGTGATTAAGATGTGATGGTCTTAATGATCCTTAGAAATAGTTGAATCCTAATGGAGGTATAATCCTCTTGCTTATGTGAAAATGGATTGGTATCCCATGATGATGTGATAATGAGTGTGGACTCAATGTTGGCAGTGGAACAGTACCATGTGGTGATGTGACGAGATTTATACTTTATACATTTTATATATTCTGGAGTTGTTATTTATCAATTCTTGCTAGAAATGAATTATGATTTGTATGTCCACTTGTTTGATTTGGCCTTAATTCACCCAATTGGAAATAAATAATCAAGTGAAACCCTAATCATGTAGTTTCCCTATCCATAGATCCATTCTAGCATCAGGACATGCTGGATGGTGAGATGAGCCTTCATAAGGGAAACTTAGAGCACATATTGTTGACTATACGGGGTGCTAGTGACTATGAATCCTTGTCATCCTGACACCAGATTGTTTTGAGGGTGGCTACAGTCATACCTCGGTGTTAGAACGACTGTGGTCGTGTCTTGGTCTTTATATATGTGATGAGATTTTAAGGAAAATTGTGGTTGTACCTCGGTGGTAAGGTTTACCCTAGTGTCTAGCGTCATGACATGCACCAAGGCAGGCTAGGTGTTTTCAGCTGACTATATGTCGTTGGTGGCAATTTGACTTATATGTCACTGTGGTGTTCGCTCGTACTGATCAAGTGGTGTGGAGAATATATTAGGATTCTAGCTCTTCCTAGATCTTGTATGGCACTAATTTTGACTTAGCAGTGGTCAGTTGGATTTGGGTTGTACGACTCAAATCCTCAAGATATTAGTAAAAGACATAATATAGTCAAGTATCACATCTGTTAGGATTATATACAAGGCTTCACATTAGATGATAACCCCTATTTTCTCTTTTCATATAATAGATGATGTACAATGGTCTAAGAGAAAGTAGATATGTTTATGCTAATAGACTTTCTTACCATATTAGTTGTGCTTATGTTGTTATATGTACTCATGTTGGTAGTCATGCATACACTGTTAGACATGCTTATACTTCTAGTCATACTAATTGTTGATAGTTGTGCTTATGTTGTTAGATCTACTTATGATGTAGATATGCTTATCATGTTAGACAAGCTTACACTGCTAGACATGCTTATACTTCTTGTCATGATTATGATGATAGTTATGCCCATGATGCTAGCTATACTTAATCTCTAAGAATAATGTTAATCTTGCAATGCTACTATAAGACTCTAATTAGAATTGTCCTCTAGAAGTTTTATATCTTGTATTGATGTTTTGTTATATAATCTGCTTAACATATTTAATACATTATCTGTTGTAATCAATGAGTGTTGTTGAGAGTTATATCTCTCGCTAGGACATGGGTCTCACTTCACGGATCAACACATATTGATACTATATTTTGATCTAACTAAACTGATACTTGCCTCTCTATTTATAATGCTTGTTTGATTTGTATAACTTGTATAATGTACACACTAGGTAGCACATGCCTATTGTGTGTATTACAAATAGAGGGTGTAGATGGTGATTCCTACCCCTAGGTAATAGTGTTGTGATACAATTACTCCCTCAAAAATATGGTGGTGATCCCATAATATGTGGATATGGTCGTCTTGCTAAATACCTTGAATTTTAGTATACATGTTATTGTCATGATAACATACATGCTTATTTGTTGTTCTCTACTTTGAAATTTAAATGTAAGAATCATTGATTATAATCTTTGTTGTTGTTATTCATATAATCATTGTCTTACTATATGAAGAATTCGTTTGATATACATTTGTATGGCCACTTTATATCTTTTGTTTGTGATTTGTTGTCCTTTTTCCCTAATATTTTCCAATCATTATTATATGCACATCAACTTTTATACTGAAAACATCCACTTTGTCTTCTCTTGTAGGGTATGCTTCCAACCCCTAGGTGGACAACAAGGAGGTGTGGAGCAAAGTTGACCAAGTCTTATCTAGATGTAGTTGATCTTTCTCAAAAGGTAGATTGAAGTGGTTGGTTTACCCTCTACAACTTATTTTCTCTAGTTTCTTTTACGTAAATCATGTGTGGTGAAGAATACTGTTAGACACAAAGATTGTAATAGTTGAATCTTTTTATCTTCCACTGCTATAGATTTGGTATTTGATACAATACATACTTGAATTTTAGTTTGTCATGCTTTACAAAACTATGTTATCAATTTGGCATTGGATGATTTCATATTCCTCCAAGTAAGTGAGTGGCTCCCCTATTGCGTCCCACTCTTTACAATGTGACAAACAACAATCAACCGATCGTTCCATTTAATTTTTCATCTTCCTATTATAAAGGAGTCATGTTACACAGACTAAAAAACACACCCATTTTCTCACCCACTACTTGTCGGGACTCCCACTTTCTATGCAAAACATCCCATTAACCACGATCCACTAGAAAATTTATAAGGAGAGAAAAATAAAGCAAAAAAGGAGGATATAAGGAGTGATTTAGAAAGAGAAATTGATAGGGAGATAAATTTGGGATATGAGATAAATAAAGAGAGAGAGAAAAGATGAGAGAGAAAATTATTTTGCTCATAACATACAATCTATAATGACTTTGATGAAATAAAAAACATTAGATTCCTTATAAAAATACTTTTTGATGAAGCTAATGTTGACATACCTTAGAGAAATAATAAAACGAGAGAAATTTAATAGTACAGGGTACAATACTTGTGTTTTTGGAACAATACATTAGTAAGTAAACATTAGTTTTGTACTCCAAAACATTGGTACTAAACCCAAGTACATAAACAAGGGGGGTATAATACCCTTATATTGGGATACATCACTCCCATTTAGAGGTAGGATATTGGGTGTTAGTTGTTGATGTACTGAACCCAAAAAGTTGGGTATTGTATCTCAAAACATGGGTCATGTATCCCAAATAATGGAATATTGTACACCAAAACATGATTATTATATTTATCTAATATTACTCTTTCTCTTAAGTACATCAAAATTTGTTTTGTCAAAAATTATTTTTTACAAGAAATCTAATGTTTCTTAAATCATCAAAATATTCATCACAATTATAAGTTATGAGGAAGCCAATTTTCTCTCTCTTCCTTTTCCTATTTTTCTCCTTCTTTGGATAGAAGTATTGTCTCTCGCACCGGGCTTTGCGGTCAGGTGGGTGAGCAGGTGGCCCAGTAGGACTATCAAGAATTTTTCTAAAAGTACAAATAAGAGATAGCAATACTAGAGTTTTGATAGATGATAATAATATGATACAATTGTATTATTTTATCTACAAACTATTTTTTAGTTATTTTCTATATTACCCCTTCTGTTTTGGAAAATTTCATATAATGCCTAAATTATTGGAAAAGCCACATAGAACACCCTCAGTTGTTTAACCATAGTTATAAAATAGGAAAGAATTCTTTAGTGTTTGGCTTTCTTCTTTTTATGCTAAACAAGGCACAAACTAAATCACAATATATATAATACAATACTTACTACCTAATATATATATATATCATTTGGAATATTTAATCTAGAAAGTATTGCATTTTTGGAATTTACATATGGTTTGGCTGTCTGAATTCTGGTTCAGATTGGTTACATCTTGAAAAGGCTAACCCAAAAATTCAAAAATAGCACCCGTAAGCACTCAAACTCATGTTACATGAGTTGTTAAATTTATAGTTTCGAACAGACCATGATCTATATCTCAATTGATTCATTAGTGATATAGATTGGTTGTATAATATTTAAACTATATATCTTGGAACATAATAATTATATATTAATTTATAATTAGTTCTAACTCAAATTAGTAAACTATATAGGTTCACTAGAAATATAATTTTGACACAATAATTTGTAGACTCTAATTTGAGGTATTTGAGTTAGTTTTGGGTTAGTTGAAATCAAGGTCAGAATTAGTTCATATTCAAAAATTAACAATCAATGTTAGTTGTGGGCCTGCTCTTAATAAGAAAAACTTGAGTGTGGTTGAATTCCAGGATCATGTTTTTTTTACCCAAACTCAACATTTGACATCCTTCACTAACCCATATTCTAAAATAAAAAGATACTTGAAATAAAATTAATTATATATAGTTGTGGGAGTGATCATAAGGAAACCTCTTATGGCGGCTCCGTGGTGGTGATATGTGACTAGTGTCATGACGATAGAAAAGGATCTCGGAGTGGCGGCGGTGGCAATGTCCATCCATGTTCGGCTACAAAGGGAGATGGGAAACATCCTCTCACACCTAAGGATCTCTCTATATCTAGAGGTAGTACAGAAGATAGATCTAAGAGAGGAACAATGATGTCCTGGATGAAGTTTTTGAAGAAAAATCAAACAAACTCATCCTACTATCTAGGGGAAGAAGCTAAGAAGAATGAAGAGATATGAAATAATTGTTTGGCGAGATATGTTACTGCATTTAAGTCATTCCTACTATCTCTTGAAATATATCTTCCCCAGACCTGGATTCTGATGGGATCCAATGAAGTGAGAATCATGGCCAAGGCTTCTTTCTAATAAAATTATCTGATCAATCCGATCTTGAGAATGTACTTGATAACAACATTTATTTTGTCAGTGGGAAAGAATACTTGTGCTGAAAAAGTGGAAGATAAGAGACAATCTTAAGATATTTTGTCTAGAGGATATGCCCATCTAGGTTCTTGTTCCGAGATCCCTTTGGAGCTCTGGGACATGAAAATGTTTGCTAGAGTGGGATCTTACTTGGGGAATCCTTTGAGAACTGATAGACCTACATTTGAACTTAGGAATCTGGAGTATGACAGATAGTAAGCTCTAATGATGATGAGCTTGTAGTTTCCCAAGAAAATAGAAGTTGCAAGCGACAAAGGCTCAAATATTTTGAATATGAATGGGCTCCAAAAAGCTATTCAGTATGTAAACTCTTTGTTCATAATGATTGCAGTGTCAGTCAAAAACTGTCAATGGGGAAGAAGGTCTGGGTGGAAAATAAATTCATTGAAGATAGAAGCGAGAAGATTTCAGTTCCAATTCAATAGGAGAAGCTAGACTCTAATGAAAAAGTGTAAAATAATGAAGAAGAGGAATTATATATGCCTAAAGAAAGGTTTGATGCTGATAGTTCTAATGTATCTGATCCCTTAGAGGATGAAGTTATAACCAATGTGGTTCATCTTATGACCCCACCTGATTTAGTTGACCAAGAAGGAGATGATGAATTTGAAGTTTAAAAAGGCAATAGAAGGAAGAAAGAAAAAGTGAAGGGAGGGAAAGGACAATCTAACACTATATCTGATAATGATAAGAATGTTCAAGCTTATCTCACAAACAAGTTTCACAAGCTGAAACTGACTGAGGGAACATTTCTTCTTGTTAATTACAATGCCCACAAAACCAACAAAGTACTAGATTCAACTAGTGCTGAATATCACGACCTTCAACATCTTATCTTGGAATGTCAAAGTCTTGATCATCAAGTTCCCTACAGTTTGATAATAAATGATGGGGCATGAGACCCAAGATTATTTTGCTCAATGAAACAAAAGTCAGAGGGAAGATAATCAAAAATTTGATTGAAAGATTCTTACCAGGCTACTGTTGGCTCTCTAATTATGACTCTCATGTTTTAGGGAGAGTCCTATTGGTGTGGAAGGAAGAAGATTGTATAGGTACCAAGCTATATGAAACTTACCAGTCACTCCATATTGAAGTCCTTAGTGATAGCAAAAAATTATGTCTAACTGTGGTGTATGATCACAACTATTTCTATGAGAGAGTTGGGTTGTGGAAAGAGTGTTGGGTTTTATGGCCTCAGAGTAGGCAGCAGAAATAAAATTTTTACTGGTCATTAACCCATAATAGGAGATCGCATCAATGGCTATGTAATGGGAAAGATGGTTTTAGAAAGATATACCTAGTCCTAGGGCTTTCCCAGTGACAATAGCTCATAGCCATGTGTGATCTTTAACACCATGTCTTGGATGGTGACTGTGTAGCTCCTGGTCTTTTCCATGGACTTTGACATCCACCACGGACTGTGACTGATGTATCCTCCTGAGTGGCAGACATCTCTCACCTCTGTAGATAGTCCACACAGACCACCTGTAACTCCTTCCATTCTAGAAGAATTGGCAGGAAGGAGATGACCCTCCTGTTGGTTTACTAGCACCAACCTGCTCTCTCGAACTCAGACTGTTTTTCTACAGTTGTCTTTCCCTCGTTGTGTCTCCCTAGTCAGGTAGCACTTGCTCGGGCTCTCTTGATTATCGGAACCAGAGAGGACACCAACTTTGTAGAGCAACTGATGTTCTGAGTTGCATGTTCTGAGAAGCCCCCAGTACCCGTCTATTTATAGTAGATGATAGGGTTAGGGTTCCTAGTCTGTTCGGGAGTAGAAGGATCCAAAAATTCCATGAAAAGTTTGTATTGCGATAGGCGAGCCGATCATTTTATAACTAAAATGGTTGTTTGGCAAGGTTAGTCCATCGGTTCACTAAAGAACTGATTGGTTGGAGTCTGAGCCAATCGGTTGACCCAGTGAACTGATTGTTTCACTTCCCAGACTTGCCTGCAATTGACTTTCCTGAATCGTTTCCAATTAATGCAAAAATTAATCCTTATTCTAATCAAATTGAACAAGTGGAACATGAAAGTTTTCCTCCAACTGGGAAAATATTTATTCTTTAGTTGGAAGGATTATGAGACGCCCAGTTCACCAAGTGAATCGGTTGATTAGCTCACACTAGTCGATCGACTCACAAGGGTGAACCAATCGGTTGGCAAACCTGACATTGTCAATGCAGTCTCCAATTGACCTGACACTCAAACTAGCTAGTTCAACACTTGAACTTGATAGTTCTGAGTCTAGTCAGTCAATTGTATGTTTAATTGAGTACCTAAACACCTTTAGTCTCAATCTAAACATCATTCATGGACAATCTCCTCTTCCAGGGGTATCCTATGTGTGTGACCCTGTAGGTTCCAATTTACGTTGGCAGTGAATGTTCATAACAACTTATGACATCACAAGCAATGAGCGGAATTTTGTAACTCATCATTGCTACCCAAGTAACTTAGAAAGTTGGAGAACAAATTCAACCTACAATCTATGATTAGTGTTACAATTATCAAATAGTTCCTTTGTCACTGGCATCTGGATTGAACTCGAGGCATGGAATGTCATCTTTTTCAACATTCAATCCATGTTTCTTGGCCTAGAGCAGAATGTCTGAGATACATGTGAGTTCACATATCATATATTGAATCACATGAGTATGGCCATAAAATTCTCAATCTTACTTATCAAGGGCCCTAGATATCATACTCCTTATAGGAGGGACAAATCCCATATCTATCACTCACAGTCAAGTCCCCATGTGTCAAAGTCACCTAATCATCACTGTTATAACAACTAATGCTTCAAGACTACGTTTGATGATGTCAAAGTGTACCCAATAACATGTGATGAGTGCAGTGATTTCAGGTCTAAGAACCACAATCACCACCATCACTATGAGAGACAATTGTGACTACCATTCCATGGTATCCATGTATCACTCTCACGGTGGGTCTGTGCGATATACTGTTCTCTAACATATATCTGTGTTCTTGACTTGATATCACATATCATGACTAATGAGACTCTATCATCAATCAACACACACTCTAGTCTTATGTATTACTATTTTCTATTTTTCTTCCATAGTAATATCTGACTATGGACATTACAAGAATGTATGAACTCTTATCATACACATGGTCTCATTGTTCAGGTCCTCAACCTGAAGACATATGTCATCAAGTCACATCATTCTTTAGACATCTATCATGTATGTGTCACCATCTCATGAATGAGACAAACATAATACACAGAATTACCTTTATCATTATCAAATCAAGTATCATATGCCTCATTGCAATCATCATATGAATGGCTCTCTGGTCATACTATACCAACAGACTCCCACTTGCACTTAGAGCCAATCACCCACGAATCATATTCCAAGCGATCTTAACATGTCCATCATGTTTCTGCTATACAAGTGCTTTTATTGTGAGTAAGCAACATTTTCTTCAAGTCAGTATATTGCATGTTTCACATCCCTTCGTTGTACGACAACTCATATGGGATGGAAGTGTTGTAGTATGCTATCTGAAATTCCTTTGCCTAACCAGTAGATCCATTGTTGTCACAAAATTATTACCGAGTCACCAATGGTTAGAACCTTCCATAAGTTCATCCATATGAACTTCTAGATGCATATAGTATCCTTTACAGTGTTCGTAACACTAAGGTACTTGACTTCTTATTGTAGAATTAATAAATTGTCTTATGTTGAAACATTTCCAACTAATAATTGTTATTCCAAGGTCAAACACAATTTTTTCATTTCAAAATCTTGCATTGGTGTAACTCTTTACACCCAACTCTTCCTTATTACCATAACTAAAGAACTAATCCTTTTAGTACTTCACAAGTACACAAAGATGTCATTCATGGTATTCCATTAACTCTTACTAGAGTTCGATAGATATCCATTCATCATGTCCAATACATATGAGATAACTGACTATTTATATCATTTTTTCATATAATATGATTATTTCATATCTACTTGTCATGTCTAATACATACAAGATGATGAGTTTGTGTATTCTTGTCATGTCCATTACATAAAAGTTAATTAGTTCATATTTTCTTGTCATGTCCAATACATACAAGATAATGAGATGAGTTCATATATGATAGATCCAATTGCAAATGCATATGACATCTATCCATGTGTTCCTTATTCTTCATAAGAATTGAGAAACTTGGATCTTGAGAGACTAACTCCATGGAACATGGGCAAGTTCTCTCTCACCATGCTGAACTCATCCAACATCTAGCCAAAGTATGTTCTATTTCCTAGGAGAAGAAGCCCTCTTGATCTATCTCTATAGATTTTTATTCCTATCACATAGGATGCTTCTCTAAAAACCTTTTAGAATGCACTTCGTTGTCAGATTTTGTAGTATAAGGATGATACTGCCCATCAATATGTGGAATATATATATGCTCCCACTAAATTTTTGTGATCACACATTACATCTTCATTTTGACTCAAGTCAAACTCTTTGACTATCTTGTCAAATTGAAGATCTAGTTATGTGGTGCTTGCTTCAATCCAAAGATTGATCTATGCAACTTTATAGACTTTATTTGGATTATTGGATTTATAAAACCTTTAGGTTGTGTTACATACACACCCTGCACAATATTCCTATTATGGAATGCAGTTTTAACATCCATATGCCAAATCTCATAGTCATATTAAGCTATAATGAAAAGAATTATCCAGATGGATTATCCATGGTAATTGCTGAAAAGATTTCATCATGCCCAACACTATGAACTTGTTAGAAACTCTTTCCAACCAACTTACCCTCCATGTGAGTCTTCTTCTGGAAGACCCAAAAGTACCCTATGGGTTTTACCCCTTTAGGTGGATCAACCAATGTCATACTTTGTTGATGTACATGGAGTCCATCTTGGATTTCATGGCTTCAAGCCATTTCTTAGTTTCTAGCTCTCATTAGCTTCTAGGTATTCTGTTGACTCATCCTATGATCTGTTGACTCAAGGTCAATTAGGTCAATGTTGACTCACGTCTTAATTGACTAAACCTATGTTTTGATGATGACTAACCATTCCACATATTGGTGTCTAATGCCTCTACTTGAGTGTTTTCAGATTAGGTATAGACACACTCCAATTGCCCTAACCTGCGCATCTCAAATTGGAGAAAAGACAAGTCAAAGTCATACAAGTGGACGTTTTTGTAATATGATGTATATCCATTAGAATCATGTTGTAAATCACTTGTAATGATTGTATGACTTGTAATTAAGCTTAGAAAAAAATCAGGAACACTTAGATCGAATATTAGAGCACTTTTAATGCAACTTTGAAAATCAATTACAGACACTTGTTCGGTCGAGTTTCCCACCCTGAAACTCGACCGATCAACCTTGGTCGATTTTCTGAAGATTGCATCGGTCGAGTTGTGCACCCAGAGAAATCGACCGATCGGGTAGCAGGCCATTTCCAGTTGAAATGGTCGGTTGAGTTTCCTCAGGACAAACTCGACCAATCCTTTGAATATCGGTTTGCCTGTTACTTGATCGGTCGAGTTACATCCATTAGAACTCGACCGATTGCACTGTACGGAAAAGTGCAGAAAAGTGTTTCTAGCCATTGTGGAGTTGCAACAAGTGAAAATAGATCTGTTGCAAGCCACAAAATGGCTAGTTTTTCATTCACAAGTGTTCCCAAAGGCTAAGAGGCATCCCCATCTATAAATAGGACCCCTTGGGCTTCATTCCAAGGTTGAGCATTCATTGCAAACTCTTTGTGAGGTTCCTATTCTGTAGTTGAGTGCTTCCTACAGCCTCCTCTCTCTCTCTAAGCTTAATCACTTGCTACATCCATTAGAGTGAGTAGGAGATTTGTAAGAGAGCTAGTTTCTACTTGTATATCTTGTGAGGCTCTCACTTCCACCACCTCCACTTCTCTCATTTGCAATCATGAAGATGAAGGTTCTCTCTCTTGTCCAAGAGAGGTGAAGAAGAACAAGGGAAGGTGTCCCTTGGTGAAGATCAAGGCTAAAGACTTGGAGCTAGAGTGGGTAAGCCCTTGGAGAAGGCAGAAGACTCAAGCTCAAGTGGGTAAGTCCTTGGTGGAAAGCTTCTCCGAGTGAAGGTGAAGTCAAAGGCGGAAGATCCAAGAAGAGTGGGTAATTCCTACAAGGCTGAAGACTTGTGCTAGAGTGGGTAAGTCCTTGGAGAAGGCCGAAGTGTAACATCCCTGACCTGGGTTATAAAATAACCCTAGGTGTTTTGCCTAAATATGTAATTAAACCCTGGTGATTATCTTTTGACATGTAATTAAGTTCCTCAGGAACATATACTTTCAATTTTGTCCTTTTTAATCAAAGTTGTAGTATTATTTTGGTAATGCAGGGGCTTATGTGCAAATTAATAAATTAAGGGGTTAACATGCAATTGCACATGTTAAGATGTTCTTTTGATCATGAGACATCATATGAGTGAATATGATGAGACATGATGGATTTCCCAAGCTTGGGCATCTAGATGCAACTTGTGGAATAATCTTTATGCTTAAAAACCCTAATTTGGAGTAAAATGCAGTTTACCCAATTTGAGGGGTGCAACTTGTAAAATACACCATCTAGAAAATCTTTTATGACTCTTGTCATCATTTAGAGTAGAAATGGTGAAAGGGACACATCAATGAATAAGCAGATAAGAAAAATGACCTTTGTACATAAAATTCACTAAGTTTGAGTAAGGAAACCTTTCATGTATGTACCCTAGTTGAAAGTTGGCTTTCTTTACCCCTAGATCTTGAGATTTCATAAGCTTTTCATAAGTTTAGATGAGTTTGGACGATCCCTTAAATAATAAAGGACTTGGATGAGAATTTCAAAGTTTTAGAGGTCCTTATGTTGAAAATCAGCCTAATCTATATAAGCACCTTTCTTTCCAAACCAAGCAAACGTATTCCCTTCACATCCTCACTTCTCATCTTTATCAACCGACCAAGGCAAAGCTCTGGAGCTCAAGGGGATGACCAACCTGTTCTAGGTAAGAGAACACCACCTTCTAGCTTGGATTCATGGAGGAAATCGTATTACAAGGTTGAATTGCTAGTTTTCTTACTTAGGTTCCTTGTTCTAGCCGACCATCCCCATCTTTTTTTTGAAAGATTGACCTTGGCCGACCTGTGGAGCTCAAGACACCATTAAAGACTTGAATCTTGGAAGCTTGGAGCTCAAGGAACGACCTTAAGGCGGGTTTTATAGTTCTAAACCTTTTGCTTTGTTATGCATACTTTTATTCGTGTAATTAATAGTTAGTTCTTCTTCTTCCCCATCCTTCTTTGCACCCTTGCAAACTTTTTCGTGAATAACAGACCTTGGTTTCAAGGTTGAAGACAAAGGGCATTAATACCTATGTTGGTCCTTATCCAACATTACTAAACGATCTTGGACCAATGGGTCAAACGATCTCACACTCGTTTCAATCCAAACGGGTTCAATAGGTCGGTTTGGCCAAATGGGTTCCAACCCATTTGAGGGCGTTGACCAAGTGTTGAACGTTTGGGATTTCTGTTCACAATTATGTAGTATAATGACCCACCAAATTTGAGGGGTTAACTCCAAAGGAATCATAGGTTGAAGGCCAATCATTTAGGCAATCGAATTGAATTAAGTACTGTTTTCTAAACTGATTAACTTGAATCTTTGGGAAAATGGGTTCCAACCCGTTTGAAGGAGTTGACCAAGCATTGACCGTTTGGGATTCCTGTTCATAATATATTGAATTTCATTTATACCAAGAATCATGATCTAATTCCTAACCAATTAAGAGTTGAAGGCATTTCAACACCCTAACCCTAATCGGGTTAAATTTGCTGTTTTTCATATAGATTTTGATGAGTGTTGGGTTGAAGGACCCAAATGAGTTCAAACCCATTTGGGGGTTCATCCAAACGATGTCACACTCGTTTAATGACACCCCAAGACCGTTTTAAGGTCTAGGGTTAAAGAAATTTGATGGTTTGAGGGTCCAATCACAAGATATTGATAAATTGATGAAAAGTGCTGATTTGTAATTTAATTAGGACTCAACCCTTATCAAATCAACTTAATTTTGGTCAAACTTTGGGCAAACGGTCTCAAGACCATTTGGAGATCATCCAAACGATCTCAAGACCGTTTGGGCCAAGTTTGGGCCCAATTGGAGTTCAATTGATAGGTTCAACCTTATTTTGATTCACATTTTTGAAAATTGATGAGTAGCCGATTGGAAACCTTAATTGAGTTAGACCTAAACATAATTGGCTTTCAATTGAGGGTCAATTTGGTGTCCAGTTGGTTGAGGCTCATCCTAATTGACTCAATTTGTATATGGTTAACATGGCTTGGGCCAATTGAAAGCTTCAACATAAGAAATCCTTTTCAAACATAACCTATGTGTCACCTTTTATGTTCATGCGGTTTGGACCCAAGTAAGTTGACACCCATTTCATATCAATTGGGTTGACACCCGTTTCATCTCAATTGGGTTGACACCCATTTCATCTCAATTGGGTTGACACCCGTTTCATCTCAATTGGGTTGACACCCGTTTCATCTCAAATGGGGTTGACACCCGTTTCATCTCAATTGGGTTCACACCCGTTTCATCTCAAACGGGTTCACACCCGTTTCATCTCAAACGGGTTCACACTCATTTCATCTCAAATGGGTTCACACTCATTTCATCTCAAACAGGTTCACACTCATTTGATCTCAAATGGGTCCACAACCGTTTAAGGTCAAGTGGGTCCACACCCGTTTAAGGTTCAAACGGGTTGAAGGTTGAAGGTTAAACCCTAACCCAATTGAAGACTTTCAAGGATGATTATACGTAACCACTTGAAGGTATAAATGGTTCAATAATGATCCAATCTAAACTATAATGGTAACTTAAGACATTAAGGAACTTAGTGATTAATGAAGTGACCCATGATGATGATCAAAGGGTAATTTACCAAAATGCCCTTGAAAGGTTCAATTGAGTGATACCTTGTTTTAATCAAACCCTAATCACATGATGGTGATGTGTTGACTTGTGTTAGTCAATGAGGACTTAACCCTAATCACATGATGATCAAAGGGTAATTTACCAAAATGCCCACACGAAGAGTCTTGCAAAGTGGGTAAGTCCTTGGTAAGGTTGAAGACTCTTTGTATTGGATAGGTAAGTCCTTTGTGGGTCATGTGTTGTATGTCTTATTAATGAATATAAGAGTGCAATTGTTTGAAGTCCTAGAGGTTGACCTCTCTAGGCAAGTGGACTGACACACTTCTAGTTTGAAGTCTGGAACCACTCTAAATAGCTTGTCTAATTGGTGCATGTTCAATCTCTCTTATCTTAGCTATGCATGATTTAGTTGCACTCAAATTACCTATTTAGCAACCTTATCTTGTCATATATTTTGAAGGTTTAATGAATTTTGTTTAAGTGATTTCAACTCTATTCACCCCCCCTCTAGAGCATCTAATCACCCATCTAGGATCCAACAAGTGGTATCAGAGCGGGTCTTCTCCAAGCATACTTCAACAAGTAGGAGAAGATGGGTGACTACCAAGGAGGGAGAATCAGCCTACCAATCTTTGATGGGAGCAACTTCCTATATTGGAGAAGAAGGCTTCAATTATACATCCAAGGATCAAGTCTTGAGATGTGGCAAATGGTGAATAGCCCATACACGCAACCAAAGACAAAGATTGAAGAATGGGATGAAGCCGCCTTGATGAAAGAAACCTTGAATGCTAGAGCCATGCATATCCTATATTCCTCCATGACCCCCACCGAGTTTAACCGGATTTCTTCTTGTGAGACGGCTTGTGAGGTATGGAGAAAGCTTTGCATCACTTATGAAGGGACAGATCAAGTGAAGGAAAGCAAAGTCTACATGCTCAAAGGGTTGCTTGAGAACTTCAAGATGGGAAAGGAGGAGAGCATAGCCAACATGTACTCAAGGCTCAACACCATCTTGAATGGTCTTTCTGTTCTAGGACATCCTATGTCTAGTGGAGAAATCAACTCAAAGATCCTTAGAACTCTCCCCCAGAGGTGGGAATCCAAGGTGACTTCTATTGAAGAAGCAAGGTCTCTTAGGGATATTCCTATTGAAGAGCTCATTGGAAATCTACAAGCACATGAAGCTACACTTGACAAGAGGGAGGAAGTAGAAAGATAAGAGAAGAAAGAGCTAAAGAGAATGAAGAAGGCTGAAATGAAGGCTCAAATTGAAGCTATCATGGAACAAGTCTCTCCATCCTCTCAAGCTAAAGAAGATGCCATGTACTCCAAGGGTAAACCCTACAAAGGCAAGTCCTCCTCCATCCGGTGCTTCACATGTGGAAAGAAGGGTCACTACAAGGAAGATTGCCCACAAGGAAAAAAGACCCATCTTCACAAGAAGAAATGGCAATCAAGCTCAAGTGGCTCCTCCAACTCAAGCTCAAGTGAAGATTCATGTGAAGGATCAAGCTCAAGCTCTAGTGATGAAGGAGAATGCCATTTTGCCCTTATAGCATCAAAAAGTGAAGACTCAAGTGAGGTAAATCTAGACTCTTTAGATAAAGAATCTTTAATTTCTATTATTCATGACATTTGTGCCTCTTATAAGTCTTCTAAAAAGAAAAAGAAAAAGCTTGCTAAAATTGTTGATAATTTGCATATAGAACTAGATGATCTTGAATATGCTAATTCTTGCTTGCTTATTGATAAAAATGATTTTCTTAGCCAAGCAGACTCTCTTAAACTTGAAAATGCTAGTTTACTTGATAAGATTAAATTTCTAGAAGCTCAACCTCTCATGCCTAGTTCTAATGAAGAGCATACTTTAATTATTGATTCTCTCATGCATGACATTGATGTTCTTAAATCTGAAAACAAGGACAAAGATTTTGTTTTGCATGAATTAGAAATAGAAAATGCCTCCTTGCTTGCTAAAATCAATGGGCATGAATCTTGTTCTAGTTCTACAAATAGAGAGAATGATTTTGCTTCTCTTCATATTGATAGAGATTCTCTTTCAACTAAATCTCACTGCTTAGAAAATGATCTTTTGCATGCTAGAGATAATATTAATCAATTGTCTTCGACTATTGCTTCTCTTAAGCATGATAATGACAGTTTGAGATTTTATTTGCAAAGATTCTTAGTTGGTAAAAAGAGTCTTAATGACATCCTACACCATACTACTAAACAAATTGGTAGACATGGTTTAGGGTATGATAGTAGTCAAAGGAACAACAAAGATAAAGGACCTCCAATATTCCATGGAAAATCCTCTAGTTCCAAGACTATGGGCACATGCAACTATTGCAATGAATTTGGTCATTATTCTACTTGTTGTCCTTTTAGGAAAGCACCCAAGAGCAATAGGACTTGGGTTGCTAAACTAACCCTTCCGGACCCAAAAATATGATTGGGGACCATTTCATCTTTCTTCTTGTAGGTAATTGCAAATGGATTGACTTGAGCTATTGAATTGCAAATTGACTTCTCAATCCACATGTAAGAAGAAAGGTGAGATGTGTAGAGGGTGACAACAAGTGGAAAAGGAGTGGTAAGCATAAAGGTAATGTTTTTCTTGCTTATAACCATTTCTAACTTGTTTTTGTCAAGTTAGTGTGCACTATACATATGATTTTTGAGTCAAGAGTGACATTTTGTGATTCTCTTCACACTCTTGCTCAAAAATTATTTCTAATGCTTCTATGGTGCATTACTAACTTGCTTAGACATGTTTGGATATGGTTTGTAGTTTTAGCATGCCTTTTAAATATGTTTTTATGAAATATATATGCTCTTTGACAGTTGGTCTGTCGGTCGAGTTTTCCCTATTGAAACTCGACCGATTGGCACCAATGGGTGTTGCCAACAGCTGTCATCGGTCGAGTTGTCAATGCACAGAACTCGACCGATAACACTGTGCACAGGATACATAGTTGGCTTATTGAGTGAGAATTTCCCTCTCAACTAGATTTTCTCAACCAATAGCCTTATTCTTTGGCACTCTCATTTGGTACCTTTATATATGCATATTGCCATGTTCTAAATTGCCTATCTTGCTTACAACTCTGTCTCTCTAATTGCTCTAAATTGGTATATCTATATCTTGCAATCACTTGCTTTGAGTTGTTTTGCAGGTTTTGATGATGATCTCTTTGGATCTCCTGGTTGTGTCTAAAAATTGCTTCCGTTGTGCTCTAACTTGTTACATCTATCTTGGTGTATATCTTGTTTTGATACAACCTTGAGGTTCTTAGTGGTAATCATCTTATGGTAAGGATGCATATCTAGTGAGTTATATCCTTTCATGCTTCTAAAATTGCATATCTCTTTGTTTGGATATATCTCTTCATCTAATCATAGCTTGCTTTATCTTGTGTATCATTTGGTATCTCTTGCTATGATCTAGATCCTACTAGTAGTCCTAACTTGTGATATCATCTACTAGTAGTTCATATACATGTAGTTCTAACCCTGTTTATAATTGGCATCTTTGCTCATCTATATGCTATGCTTATACAAGATCAAGCTTGTTCCTTGACTTGCATATCTACTATCTTGAGTTGCTTGCATAACATTGTGATGCAGGGTACATAGATCTACATTATATGTAGAAATTGGAGTAGTTTTGGTTTTTATGCAGATTTTGCTCCAGTTTCAAATTTTGGTGCAAGACTAGTGTTTTTCATGCAGAAACGACCTTCTGAGCAAGACTCATGGCTTTTCCATGAGCTCCGATGGTTTTTGGTCAAATTCCATCATCTTGAGGGTCAAAATTGTGATTTATTGTTTTTCTTCAGTACTTTATCTTGCATTTTGGGTTGTTCAAGTATATGTTTTAACTTGCTTTTCTTTCTATGCTTGGACAAGCCCCTATCTGTGCTCTTCTACTCTCCTTATATATATTTTGTGTTATCTTTTTTCTCTTTAACAAGTGATGTTTCTTATTTCTTCATACCCCCACCTTTTTGAAATGACAAAGGGGGAGAAAGGTATGTCTTCTTTTAAAAGAGGAAGAAGGCATGTCTTACATGAAGAAGAGAAGTATGTTCATGTAAAGGGAGAATGTAAAGGGGAGAATACATATATGTGTAGAACATATATGAGTAGAAGACATAGTATTCTATAAATGTTATGAAAGCTAACCATGCAGGAGAAATAGAATCAATTGAGGGGGAGTATGAGAACTCCACTAGCATCAATTGAGGGGGAGCATATGAACTCAATTCCATTGAAAACCCTAGGTTTCTCCAAATGTATGAATTTACTTAAATGCTTTCAATACATTTATGGAATGGTTTGTCATCTTCAAAAAGGGGGAGAATGTTGACTCAAGGTCAATTAGGTCAATGTTGACTCACGTCTAAATTGACTAAACCCATGTTTTGATGATGACTAACCATTCCACATATTGGTGTCTAATGCCTCTACTTGAGTGTTTTCAGATTAGGTATAGACACACTCCAATTGCCCTAACTTGCGCATCTCAAATTGGAGAAAAGACAAGTCAGAGTCATACAAGTGGACGTTTTTGTAATATGATGTATATCCATTAGAATCATGTTGTAAATCACTTGTAATGATTGTATGACTTGTAATTAAGATTAGAAAAAAATCAGGAACACTTAGATAGAATATTAGAGCACTTTTAATGCAACTTTGAAAATCAATTATAGGCACTTGTTCGGTCGAGTTTCCCACCCTGAAACTCGACCGATCAACCTTGGTCGATTTTTTGAAGATTGCATCGGTCGAGTTGTGCACCCACAGAACTCGACCGATCGGGTAGCAGGCCATTTCCAGTTGAAATGGTCGGTCGAGTTTCCTCAGGACAAACTCGACTGATCCTTTGAATATCGGTTTGCATGTTACTTGATCGGTCGAGTTACATCCATTAGAACTCGACCGATTGCACTGTACGAAAAAGTGCAAAAAAGTGTTTCTAGCCGTTGTGGAGTTGCAACAAGTGAAAATAGATCCGTTACAAGCCACAAAATGGCTAGTTTTTCATTCACAAGTGTTCCCAAAGGCTAAGAGGCATCCCCAGCTATAAATAGGACCCCTTGGGCTTCATTCCAAGGTTGAGCATTCATTGCAAACTCTTTGTGAGGTTCCTATTCTATAGTTGAGTGCTTCCTACAGCCTCCTCTCTCTCTAAGCTTAATCACTTGCTACATCCATTAGAGTGAGTAGGAGATTTGTAAGAGAGCTAGTTTCTACTTGTATATCTTGTGAGGCTCTCACTTCCACCACCTCCACTTCTCTCATTTGCAATCATGAAGATGAAGGTTCTCTCTCTTGTCCAAGAGAGGTGAAGAAGAACAAGGGAATGTGTCCCTTGGTGAAGATCAAGGCTAAAGACTTGGAGCTAGAGTGGGTAAGCCCTTGGAGAAGGCAGAAGACTCAAGCTCAAGTGGGTAAGTCCTTGGTGGAAAGCTTCTCCGAGTGAAGGTGAAGTCAAAGGAGGAAGATCCAAGAAGAGTGGGTAATTCCTACAAGGCTAAAGACTTGTGCTAGAGTGGGTAAGCCCTTGGAGAAGGCCGAAGACTCTTGCAAAGTGGGTAAGTCCTTGGTAAGGTTGAAGACTCTTTGTATTGGATAGGTAAGTCCTTTGTGGGTCATGTGTTGTATGTCTTATTAATGAATATAAGAGTGCAATTGTTTGAAGTCCTAGAGGTTGACCTCTCTAGGCAAGTGGACTGACACACTTCTAGTTTGAAGTGTGGAACCACTCTAAATAGCTTGTCTAATTGGTGCATGTTCAATCTCTCTTATCCTTTCTATGCATGATTTAGTTGCACTCAAATTACCTATTTAGCAACCTTATCTTGTCATATATTTTGAAGGTTTAATGAATTTTGTTTAAGTGCTTTCAGCTCTATTCACCCCCCCTCTAGAGCATCTAATCACCCATCTAGGATCCAACATGATCAACTCACCACCTTCTTGTCCATAAGATGTCATATATCATTCATGCTCTAGGCGTGTTCTACCAGAACCATGAGTTCTGTGTGTTACTTAAGGAACTTTGAGATTCCACAGCATGTTGTGATTCTCTTTATTCCTAGTGTAAAGCATGTGCCCAAAAGGAAATTTGAAGTTTTAGCTAGTATCACACTCTGACTTATCAAGGTGTGATTCCTTCATTCTGATACACTTCTCATGATACACTATCATTGTATTTCATATGGAGTCCATCACGATACATTATCATGATCTTCCAGAAGGTTCTCAAACTCTTGGTTCATAGTATATCCATATCGATCATGTTAAAATTTAATACTTATACCAAGTTTGTTATGTACTTCATTCTTATCTTCTTGAACACTTCAAGAGATTCATGTTTGCATTTCACTAAATACAAACTACCATATCTACCGAGGTCATCAGTAAATATATTGAAGTACTATTGATTACCTTTAGCATTTATTCTAAAAGGTCTATATACATCAATATGTATAATCCTCAATAAAATAATCGTCCTCCCACTACATCTAGTGAATAACCTTTTTCATATTGCACAATGAATGATATTATCATGTCTCTATTAGTTCAATAACCAAAATGAGTCTAGATAACCATCATATGGATTTCTAGAAATGCAATTTTCATTTATGCAGTACAGATGACTATGCTATAGGCATTCAAGTTTGAGTTATCATGTCATTCATTACATGTGTCACACACATTTGTCTCTTCAACTATCAAGTATAGTTGATGAGAGATAGGCATTTCCATCAAAGATCATTTCTTTGAAATGAAACATCAGTCCATTACACTCTTGTCCACACAAGATGTATGACAATTTCATTAATGGCAGATGTATAATAGCAATTCACTAATTCTATTATATGCCCATGAATGTCATATTGTAACTGTAATAGTAGCAACTCTTTCTCTGTACAGTTTCTAGCTTACTTCCTCTTAGGTCCTGAAGTAGAGATCTCTATCTCTTTCTTCTACCTGAGATCCTCTATAAAGATGTCAGTTCCCTTTCCAATGTCAAACATGTGACAATGGTGGCACTTTCTTTCCTTATCTTCATAAGTGAAAAAGGACATATTCCCTTTTACACTTACCCCTTCTCCATATCTTGAGTGATGAAGATTTGGACCTTATCTTGGCTTCAGAACACTTCTTGACCTTGCTTTAGTCAATCGAATTTACTCTACTGATCATTATCACAGATTTGTTCTTTTTTCATTCATGCTTTGGCATCATCATGCCATGCATTTCAGACAGTGGTTTGGCCAAGTTATTCAACGTTTGATAAACTGGCTATATGATTCACACAACAATTTGTAGAACCATATGTTTGGTCAACTCTTGACCTTTAAGGAATCACATTTAATCTATATGCACAATCATATTGAGAATATGAGATTATACCTGATATCCATTTGTCTGATTATACTCAAACATCGCTTGGAAGACATTATACCTTTCATTCTTTACATGATTCTTAAGATGTATAACCATCTCAAGAATATCTATGCTTCAAGTTATTTATGCAAATCATATTTAATATAGCTCAGCATAAGGTTCTTGATGTCTTAGGCATCATTGGCATACATCAAGTAAGCATCCAATTTTAGCCTTAGGCGCATTCAGAGTGGTTTCACTGGCTCGGGTCTTTCAAGGACTCTAGAGTTACCTCACCATTGAGAACACTTCTCAATAGTCCCAAACCAGATTTGAAGTTTATCCCATTTATGAATTGATCACAACGATAATGTATTTGTGATTGTCATTTGGATTCTATAAAAGAATTTTGCAACTTTTCAAAACATTTTTTATTTATTTGATTTGATAAATTTGATGATATTAATTAGGCCTTTAATTAATTATTGATCCCACTATTTTTTTCAAATTGATAACCCTTATGTATCAATTCGGAAGATTGCAGCGTACAACCTTCTAGTTGCTAAGATCCATATTTCATCAAATTATCAGTCAGCTTTGGCTGATCGCCCACAACTTGACTATTTAGGTACGTCATCATGCCAATTGCATCATATGTAACTCTTGGATAGATGATATGTGCAACTTTTTCCATGATCATATGCATGCCTCTGGAGCTTAGACTCTCTAAGAATCACCTCTTAAGTCTGACCCAAAAGCTGACACGATAGATATGCACCATGCTTTATGCAAATCTACATATCTACCATCACACTTCTATGAGATGGACAGCGTACCATGTTTTATATAAATCTACGCTTGGTCGATCAAGCTTTTCATGTGTGCTACTTATGGAAGGCATCTAAGACTTTAATATTGTATATGAGGGATTTTATATAAGTACATATACATATCCAATCACCACATTATTATAGCACGTATCATATAGATGCTATAACCACAAAAAGAAACATGCAATATTGATAAAAGTGATGGTTACTTCCATCCTATTGTAATTCCTTGGAGCCACAAGGAATTACAGTCATCTAAGGTCTACATCATATGCAACCTGTTGTTTATGCAGATCTTTGTGCTTGAACCACTCTGGGTTGATTGGCCCATCCTATGACACGACTGGCTCACCTCCTGGCTGGTCGGGTGGTCGGTCTGGCCTCCGACGTCTGGACACCTCCAACATGTGGTTGGGCCATCAGCCAGTCGATCTGGCTCCATCTTTGCAATCCTCCTTAGTCCTCCAGGTGGTCGGCTAGTCTGGTGCTGAGAAACTTCTTCTTCAATGTAACAAAAAATAAACTATCCTACTTTTACATAATCTTTGGGAAATATCGAGTTATATTCGAGGGGAGAAAAGGTAGAAGAGAAAGAATCTCAAGTTACATATGGAATAGAAGGTAGAGGCTCAGTATGAAGATTGAGATGCAAACAACCATAACAAACCAAGAACACATAGGATTTATAGGCCATAACCATGCTACACATCCACCATCAAAACCATTTTAGGGCGACACATATCAATTGTATATATACCATATCATATATGTATATTAGTTTGTGGTCGCATGTGGTATTTATTCATATATGCACATTCGTCATTTTAAATATTCACATTGTATGCAATAAATAAATGGTGATAAAACTAAAATCCAATCATATCAATTTATCCCAAAACATAGTATGTTGACATGGCTCTGATACCAGTGTTGGGTTTTATGGCCTCAGAGTAGGTAGCGGAAACAAAAATTTTACTAGACATTAACCCATATCAGGAGATTGCATCAATGACTATATAATGGGAATTATGGTTATAGCGAGATATACCTGGTCCTGGGGCTTGCCCAGTAATAATACCTCATAGCCGTGTGTCGTCCTCAACGCCATGTTTTGGATAGCGTCTGTGCAGCTCATGGTCTTCGCCATGGACTCTAGCATCCACCACAGACTACGACTGATGTGTCCTCCTAAGCGGAAGACATCTCCCGCCCCTATAAATAGTCCTCATGGACCACTTAGAACTCCTTCCATGCTAAAAGAACTGGTAGGAAGGAGATGACCCTCCTATTGGTGTAGTAGCACCAAACTGCTCGCTCAAACTCATACTACTTTTCTACAGTTGTCTTTTTCTCGTTGTGCCTCCCTAGTCAAGTAGCACTTGCTCGGGCTCTCTCGATTACTAGAACCACAGAGGACAATAACTTTGCAGAGCAACTGATGTTCTATATTGTGTGTTCTAAGAAGCCCGTATTACCCCTCTATTTATAGTAGAGGGTAGGGTTAGGGTTCCCAGTCTGTTCAGGAGTAGAAGGATCCAAAATTTTCATGAATAGTTTGTACTACAATAGGCGAATTGATCATTTTATAACTGAAATGGTCATTTGGCAAGTTTTTTCAATCAGTTAGCTAGTGAACTGATTAGTTGGGAGTGTGATCCGATCGGTTCACCCAACGAACCGGTCATTTCACTTCCCAGACTTGCCTGCAATTGACTTTCCTGAATCATTTCTAATTAATGCAAAGATCAATCCTTATTCCAATCAAATTAAACAAGTGAAATGTGAAAGTTTTCCTCCAACTAGAAAAATCTTTATTTCCTTAGTTGAAAGGATTATGAGCCACCCAGTTCACCAAGTGAACCGGTCAGATGGCTCACACCAGATGATCAACTCACAAGGGTGAACCGATTGGTTGGCAATCCTGACATTACCAATGCAGTCTCCAATCGACATGACATTCTAACCAGCTAGTTCAACGCTTGAACTTGATAGTTCTGAGTCCAATCAGTCAATTGTATGTTTGATTGAGTACCTAAACACCTTTAGTCTCAATCTAAACATCATTCATGGACAATCTCCTCTTCCAGGGGTATCCTATGTGTGTGACCCTGCAGGTTCCAATTTACGTTGGCATTGAATGTTCATAACAACTTATGACATCACAAGCAATGAGCGGAATTGAGCAACTCATTATTTCTACACAAGTAACTCAGAACGTTGGAGAACAACTTCAACCTACAATCTATGATTAGTGTTACAGTGATTGTATAGCTCCTTTGTCACTGACATTCAGATTGAACTTGAGGCATGGAACTTCACCTCTTCAACATTCAATCCATGTTCCATGACCTAGAGTAGATTGTTTGAGATGCATGTGAGTTCACATAAAATATATTGAATCACATGAGTATGGCCATACAATTATCAGCCTCACTTATCAAGGGGCCCTGGATATCACACTCCTTGTAGGAGGGGCAAATCCCATATCTATCACTCATAGTCAAGTCCCCATGTGTCAAAGTCACCTAATCATCACCATTATAACAATCAATGTTTCAAGACTACATTTGATGATGTCAAAGTGTACCCAATCACATGTGATGAGTGCATTGATTTTAGGTCTAAGAACCACAATCACCACCATCACTATGAGAGACGATTGTGATAACCCTTCCATGGTATCCATGTATCACTCTCACGGTGGGTCTGTCCGATATATTATTCTGTAACATATATATGTGTGCTTGACTTGATATCGCATATCATGACTAATGAGACTCTATCATCAGTCAACACACACTCTAGTCTTATGTATTACTATTTTCTATTTTGCTTCCACAATAATATCCGACTAGGGACATAACAAGAATGTATGTACTGTTATCAAACATATGTCTCATTGTTCAGGTCCTCAACCTGAAGACATATGTCATCAAGTCACATCATTCTTTAGACATCTATCATGTATGTGTGATCATCTCATGAGTGAGATAAACATAATAGACAAAATTGTTTTTATCATTATCAAATCAAGTATCATATGCCTCATTGCAATAACCATATGATTGGCTCTCTGAGCATACTATACCAACAAAGAGATCTAAGACTTTAATGGCCTAATACAAAATCCTTGGGTTATACTAGGGGACTTCAATTCTATTAGAAAGGAAGAAGAGAGAATCAACAATGACACTCCTCCAAAAATGTCTATTAAAGATTTCAATACTTGTTTGCTCCATTGTGCCCTGTTTGAAGTTAACCTTGAGGGATTCACTTGGGATAATCATTAAAGTGGTGATAGGTTCAACACCTCTCTCATTGATAGGATCTTAGACAATTGTGAGTTTATGAATGCCTATTTTGAACACAAAGGCCTTTTAATACCCATCATTATCAGTGATCACAAGATAATGATCCTAGAGATTGGAAAAAATAAGAAGATCAATGCACCTTTCAGGTTTATCAATGTCTAGACCGAAAAGGAGGATTCTAATGAGATTGTGAAAAATGAATGGAAAGTTCATATGGATGGTACCCCAATGTTTAGAGTCTATTCTAAATTTAGAATTCTACAAACTAGTCTCTCCAACTCGAATAAACTTAAGGTTATAAATTCTCTAACTCACCTAGGACTCTGGAGAAGTTAGCCATTGATACTCAATGCAAGATGGATGATGATCCCACCAACATTAGCTTGCAGAAGAAGTCATATGTCAAAGGAAGGATGTTATTAAAGTTATGAATTTTGAAGAGTCTCTCCTTTGACAAAAATACAAGATCACATGGTTTAAGAAAGGTGATTGCAACTCTAAATTTTTTCTATTCTTCCATTAAGGTTTAGAGAAGTATTAATCACATTAAAGATATTAACATCAATTAGGTTATCTACTCGGTATTAATATCATTAGAAGTCATATCATCTCTTATTATTCTTGTATTTTTAACAATGGCCATCAAGCTGCCATGGAATTGTTGAATACTTTCAAATTTCCTAAACTGAATGATGTGAAGAATTTGATGTTAGATATATGTTTCTTGATCTATGATATTCTTGATATGGTCAAGAGTCTTGATTCTGATAAATTCCCAGGTCCAGATCGCTTAAATGGCAAGTTCTACAAAAACTATTGGGGTATTATAAATAAACATATCATGGATGCTATTATTAGTTTCTTTAAGATTGGAAGACTTATCGAAGAATCTAATCAGTCTTTCATTACTCTCATACCAAAGTCTAATGATTCCTATGAAATGAGAAACTGGTGACCCATTTTTCTTGGCAATGTCTTTCTCAAGATTATTACTAAAAGTATAGAAAATAGGATGCAAAAGTTATTACCTTCTCTTGTCAACATTAATCAATGTGCCTTCATTAAAAGAAAAGGTGTACGAGATGTGATCTTGCTATCCAATGAGTTGATTCATGTATTCAACAATAAATATGCAAGTCCCAAAATGTCTCTCCAAAAAGACTTGTCTAAAACATATGATTCCATTTTGTGGGATCCTATGTTGCATATTTTATCTATCATGCATTTCCCAAGGTTTTGGTTGATATGATGAGAGAAATCTGTAATACTTCCAATTATGTGATTTAGATAAATGGTGATCCTTTAAAATCTTTCAGTCCCAATAATGGGGTGTGTCTGGGTGACCCCCTGGCTCCTTATATATATTTTTATCATTATGAAAATCATGACAAAACTTCTTCATAAAGTAGTTTATGAAGGGAGTTTAAAACCTCTCAAAGATTCTTCTATTTTGTAGTATCCCATTTTATTTTTGTGGGTGGCCTAATGTTATTCTCTGAAGATGATGAGCATAGTGCATGTGCCATTACAAAAATCATGGATGACTTGTTCCTCTACACTAGTCTGAACATTAATGCAGATAAAAGTATTGTCTTCTTTAGTCATGGAACAAAGAAATACAATATTATAGGCATTCTTGGCATCTTCCTCAACAATACTTGGGTATCCCTATAGTAGTTGGAAATATATTCATAGCTCACTACAGTCCCCTTATTGATAGAATCCAAAGAAAACTTGATGGTTGGAAAGATAAACACATCTCCATGGCTGGAAGAGTGGAACTGATTCAAACCACTCAATCTACTATTCATGCCTACTGGTCTAGTGCTCTCCCCCTCCCAATATCCATTTGTGATGATATTGAGAGAAATAGTAGAAAATTCATTTGAGGAGGATCAGAGAATAAGACTAAGGTACATCTTGTCAAGTGGGGCAAGATTATTAAACCTAAAAAGGAAGGGGCATGGGGATCAAGTGTGTTCGAGAAGTGAGCAGATCGGCCACACTTGTCCACTGCTGGAATATTTCTAATAAAAAAGATAATATATTGATCAAGTGGATCCACAAAAAATATTTATCTAAAACCTCTTTCTGGTCCATTCAAGATAGTAACTCTAATTCATCGTATTTAAACAAGATTCTAAATGAAAGACACTTCCTAAGAGAAAATATTGAATTTTTGATTGGTGATGGGTCAGTCATTTCAATGTGGAATGACCCATGGCTTCCTGGTTGCAATTTTATAACATATGTTCTAGGGAGAAAAGAGACATTCATCAAGGATATGCTTCCAATGCTTCTCTCAATCTTTTAGTGAATGCCAATAACTATAAGGTTGAACGATCGAGACTGCATGATTCTTTAAGTTTATACTGACTGATGTTCCTAAACCAAATGAAGATAAGGACAAAATCCTCTTTCTTGGTAAAATGGATCTGAAAGAAAGGGATGCATGGGAAAAATTAGAGAGAAAAAAGTGGAGGAACCTTCTTTTTGGTGGTTATGGGAGTTCAAATGTCAAAGGAGGTATCAATTACACGACTGGGAAGTCTATCATGGAAGACTTCTCACAACACTACATCAAAAAAGCCCATTAGTGGCCTTTTAGAAATGCCACTGAAAAAAAATAAATGCCACTAAACATGTTCAGTGGCATTTGTTGATACTTAAAAAAATGCCTCTAGTACCAATACTACTAGAAAGATAGTGGCATAAGTTGTAAACGCCAGTAAATGTTTGGCTTTAGTGTCTTCCAATAAATGTCAAATAAAGGCCACTAAAACATCATTTGGCATTTATAAAAAAGCCATTATCCATCAATTGGCTTTTATATAAAGGCCATTATTTTGTATAATGTTGTTGTATGAAACAGTTTCGATTGAGTGTGATGGCGTATACAAAAAGCCACTAATGACATACTACTTCTGTATTACTACATTTTCATGGTTTTTCGTCATTAAATTTTCAGTTCATTATCATGTTTTCTAATTGAATGCCAATTGCAGCCGAACTCAGATTTCCAAAAGTATGAATATTTTTTATTTATAATGAAATTACAATTACATGGGGAGGACATAATACCTTGCCCCTTAGATTGAATACTACACCAATGATATACTTGCATATATATAACATTTTTCTATTCAATACAATAACTTCTACATCATTGGATCTGTCTCTTCCCTGATATGACTATCTACTTTTAAGCATGTCGACTTCAGAGATACTTTAAGAAATAGCTTCAACAACCCATTCAGCAAGCACCTTCTCAGATGGCGCTTCTTGACTTGATTTCTTGACTTGATTGTCTGCCACAACTATTAAGAATCTTGGATTTTTGGCATTCAAAGATGAAGACATCTGAATCATTTTATGCAGCTCATCTGGCCTCAACAACAAACAATCTTTGAAATTCAATGCAACTCAATCTTCACAAATATGTACATGTATACATGTTCCTTTCCAACATCAAGATAGAACTATAACACAAAGGGGTAAAGATCAACCTCCAATTCCAATAAGAATATAAACAATCAGTACTCAAGGCCTCAAATAGGAAGATGAACTTACCCAAGAAACTCATACATCTAAAAAGAAGATTCAAACTATATGGAATAACAATATTTCTTTACATAGTAACTGTCATTATGGATTATGGATCTAGGATTCTAGTAAAAACAGAATGAGAGGTAAAAGTATAGAGTTGATTTCTTTTAACCCTCTCAGGCTAGACCTAAGTCCACTACAAATTTCCCAAGTTGACAAGACATTTAGCTCTAACATATCCATAACAACCAGTGATAGAAGCAAAACTTCTTAATTCTAATAGAATTGCCTCCACACAAAATGTGGGTAGCCATCCATCACCTCATTTGTGTGCTTGTCATCCACATCATCATCCTACTAAGTACCTACACCAGGTTTACATCAGCAATGCAACAAAAAAAAAACTCGGAGGTGCCTTCTTCTCAGTAGCCTATCATTAGAAAAAAAATTAGATGCAACCTGAAATAGATATTTTACTTGTATTCAGGGTATTGTGCATTGATCAACTACTTCTACTAAGTTGGGTTATTTTCCAACTTTTTTAGTGTGTCTATATTGAAGAGAGAGAGAGAGAAATGTTGGGAAGAAAATCACCTCATGATCTTTGACCACTCCACAACCAGCTTGAAATAAAGATGTCTCATTTAGAATTTTTCATTATTGTGGTGGCAAACACATTGGCACAATAGTAGCTGACCGGTGCAAACAACAAATTCGTCACCAAGCCCCTTGTTGAATTTAGTGGTTCTTGCATTCAACATGGTTAAGAATGTGTTTAGAAACTTAGACAACCAAGTACCTCTATTTTCATCTTGTAAAGATTGTAACAAGATTCCACCATGAGTGTTGCATGGATATATTGAAATCTAGCCTAGATACCATGGCTTTCTGCTTGAAATGGAGAAGACATACTACATTGGGAGCTCTGGACAAATGCGAATATACACTCATTTCACTATTATCAAAATATAGTTCCCCATTGTTGCTATTTATTATATGATTAGTATATGGAATGGAATAACTAGGCCTTATGATGTGTCCATAGTTGTGATATGATGGATCCATGTAGGAAAACAATGTCATCACACACCTATAAGATAATTGTATAAATAAGCATATTGTTATTTTCCACAAGAAAAAAAAGCAGACATGCAAGAAAGTCTTTTGTGTATGTAACATAATCGTTTACAATGCAACAAAAAGTGGAATTAAGAATAGTTTATAATACTTTTATACACAACACAAATGATAGTAAGCATAGTCAATATAAAAATTCATTCGACCAGTTTGAAAGGGTCATATTTTGCGGACAAAGTGGAAAATGTGACAAAAATGGATTGTATATGATAAAAAAGTAATATCTTGTCAGAGAAAAAAGTGAAAAAGATATAAATGGTGCTACTATTGAATAACAATGATGAAATATGGTTCTTTAAAACAAAGTAGCAATATGTAAGCATATTCCAATACTTTAATTGTTCACTAGAATAGTATATTCATGTCGCAAGTGATCCCCCCAAAACATGATTTTGAAGCAGGATATGAATACTAATTGAAGTTAAACAACGTTGGTGATCCAACTCAAACCAAAGAATCATACTTCAACCAAGTAGGATGATCTGATTTTGTATTAGCTTAGCCTTTAGATCACACAGATAAGACTAGAAGAGGAAACAATTTCTATTCATGTAGGTTCTTTTAAGGATACAACTTGGTTCTACATTCAATGTTTGGGTTCAATGAATTCATGATGAAATTGAACTAAACACAAATTGCAATTTCAGTTTATAGAAAGTGTTTTTTTACAACTAAATTGAATACTATATGATCTATTGTGCTATTCAACTTATAGTAAGATGTAGATAACGAATAAGATTAAAACCCAACTATACTGGAACAATATAGATTTATTGATTTTGATTTCTCCTTATGAACTCTTCACAAATTCATTTCTTTGTTTCTTTCAATAACTTTACTTCAAGCTTATGCACTTTCCAATCAACATTGCACATACCATTGATTAGATTTATATAATTTTTACCAGTTGTGCATATTGCCCTCATGCACCATTCATCATGTACCAAGCACCTTAAAGGGACTAGGTATTTATCTATAAATATGATTTAGGTAGGATAACGGTGTATGTGTACATTTATCCACCTAATAGCACTGCATAACATGTAAGGTAATAGTCTTATAGATTATTATAATAGTCACTCAATAGTGCTCAATTAATTATAGTAGTCACTACATAGTGCAATATAGGATGGTGGTGAGGGAAGCTCGAGTTTGTAGTTTTCATTGGATGACCATATAGACACATGTGTCAAATTTTTGAATTATTTATTGATTTCTACAATCAAGATCTACAACATCAGTAAGCATATCTAGAATTTCTTAAACGAACTCTAGATATAATATGACAAGCGAAGCACTGAATGTTATCAAGATATAGCCAAGAGACTATAATATCATACTAAGACTATGATATGCAACTTTAGGGAGTCTACAAAAGATCTATAAACTGAGATAAATCTTAAGCAATTAACCAATTCTAGCTTCAAACTAACCTACATACATTAGGTAGTCAAGTTGGACCAAGAAGATCAGGAGCAATAGAATTCTAAAGCCATTTCAAGCAATATAATTTCAATATGTACACACCTTCAGAATAGGGGGCATGAGAGGCAACAGATCATTAGCAACTCCTACTGAATCAGCTGGAGGTGCAACAGTAATGTCCCCTCTAAATTTCTCAGCAATCTAAAATATCAAACACAAAGAATCAAACAATAAAGAATCATGAGAGTTATTTGACATTGTTGAACCAATAGGGAATAGTTAGCTGAAAACTTGAAAACTTACTCATGTTATCTCTTCAAATGCTTCAACCTCTGTTGATGTAATGATCCCTTCATTGTTGAATCAAGAGGATCAACAATAGGGTAAATACCAAACTCGGATACCAAGCTCAGAAATCTAACAAGGATAGAGCACACGGGTCAAATAAATATATAATTAATGTACATTTAAAGTTACACACAAATCTAATGTGACAACAGAGTTGTGGCAGCATCCAAGTGATCAAATGTTGTGGCAGGAGCAGGATCTGTCAGATCATCAGCAAGCACATATTTAGCTTGAAGCACATAAAATATGAATTTACAATCAAATTGAACATTTATGTCAAAATCCAATATGTATATTCTGGTTGGTTCTTAGGAGTTTAATATCAGTTGGATCTGCAATAAAAAACTCTCAAGAAGCAAGAGTTTTTTCACTAGAATAACAAGTGATTTGGATATCTAAGACATATTAAACTCAAATTTGAGACTAATCACATACTATCAACATATTCATAGAACGATGTAACCTACCATTTTCAAATCAAAGCCTGCACACATGTATATTAGTTTTTAGGATATCAATATGGTTTTTAGGAACTAAAATCATGAATTCTAGTTATCATGAATATACTTTCTCATGAAATTAAATTTACGATACAAAGTTTGACTGCTCTCCATGCTCTGAAGGATGACATTCCATTTGTCTTTGTGTAGAAGGATTCCTATTTATACAATGAGACATACATATGTTAGCACATGTGAGAGAGAAAATGGAGATTTTTTTATGAAGTTGGTGCAAGGAAATATTCAATATGCACATATGAGAGACAAAATTGAGATAGATAATGGAGGTGGTACTAAGGAATATGCAATATATATCTAGAATAGAGAAGACTGATAGGCACATAGATACAAGAGAAGTTTATGCAATTGACCCTTGTACAGAAGTTGCAACACACCATTAAACCTCATGTATAATATGATAGCCCATTATGTATATCATAACAACAAATAGCTAGGATATACCTGAACATGAAGAAGTCGAACCATGGCTCTTAATGCATCCACATCAAAAATGCTTCTACTAATTTATTTTCTAAAGATCTTTTGGGAGCTATTCCTGTTATATCCAACTGAGAACCTGTAACATCACCCCTCCTGGATGATTCACCATGTTTTCTCCTTGAATACATCAAATAGGGTATCATGGTTATAACAGTGAGAAAACCTTTCACACAACATATTAGCCTTTGAAACAAGTGCAGGAGTCCGGATGGAAATATAAACCTCACTTGTAACACATACAAGACCTCATCCATAGAGAAGAACCTGCTTATCATGTTTGAACATGACTTAAATATAAAGATAGCTATTATAGAAATAGTATCTACCTCAATTGGATGGGCCAAACCGATCATGGGAAATAGATACACAAGATCTATTGCAAGTCTTATTCACCAAGTGTGATAACCAAAATGAACAGTCAGTGTAGAGGAATAATCCTTGCCATTAATAAGGAGATCGATGTCTTGAATTCACTATTCTTCAATATTTTGTTCTAGCATGTCAAAAGGGAAGGTAATAAATTTGTCCATGATCTAGATGTTGCTGCTAATTTGAAAAATGTAACCCAATCTCTCAATGTTGATCCATTTATTTTATTTTAGTCAACTATATGTGACCCGATATTTACTGTTGTTTTATGAAAATCATTTATTCGTGGCTTTTGATTTGACAATATACATTTGTCAAAAGCATACTAAAATCCAGAATATTTTGTCTGTGATAGTATGATTATATTAATATCAATGACAAAGGCTCTTCATTATCAGAAACCTATCATATGGTCCCGAGATTTAGAGAGACCCTGGAATTACCAAATTAGAACTAGATGAATATAATATGTTTCCTTTTTCAAAAAAAATAACAGAAATAAAAAATGTTGGTCTCATGCATCAATTCAACTATATAATATACAAATGCATACTCCAGGCATCCTAGAAACTTTATTGTCAGGAGATGTTAGACATATAATATTTCAATATACAATCAATGATGAAACACTTTATCAAGATTATAGGTGTCCTCATGTCAGACTTGATATATGGTATTTAATGACAGATAAGGACATAGAATAGGTGGAGGGACTATAAAAAATGAAAGTAACTATGCACAGTAGTTAGTACATGAGCTAGCCAACAATAGATAAGTCAATATGAGAACAGCCAGGAAAAAAGATAGAATCAACAACAACATAAAGATAGAATTAGAGAATTGATTTTCTTGACATAGATATCATGTAACAATATCAAAATAATTGAGGTCTCAAAATACTAAATGAGTTAAATCGAAAGATTAAGGTATGTGCATAATCATCTACCATGGTCATGAACGAGTCATTTACCAGTGCCGCCTGATTAAGGATCACAAGTATGCATGGATATGTTGTGTATAATAGGAAGCAAAAAAAGACATTCACATTCAGTAGTCTAAATGTATTGAAGCAGACTCCATGTACATGTCCCTCAAGGCATGCCTCTTGTAACTCTATTTAAAAAAAACCACAAATGCATAGATGATCCATCATAAATGCAAACACTTCTTAGATGTAAATCTCACAAACAAGATGCTCAAACATTGCTCATATCTAAAAACTACAAACCATTCATAGTGAATGTATTGTCCATAATACTTAGATTCTCCATAACAAAATCAAAAGCAGGTCAAAACAAAATAGGATTGTCATTTGTCAACATTGTCTACAACAATGGATATGAAACAACATTATTTGGATCGTCGTGTACTAATAAAAAATTGGATTAAAGAAAAACAACTATATATGTCATCTCTCTAGACAGTATCCAAGAATGCAGTTCTGTTTAAACTTCATGTCATGCAGAAAATGGAAACGAATTTAGATACTACTTTTGTTTTCAATTATGTAATATTATAAGCAATACTTTATGCTCACCTTGGCAATATATGTGTTTTCGGCCATGCTATGATGTTGCCAACAACATCATCAATAGATTGATATTGATTATAAGGTCTCACTAGAGGATCGTTGCCCAACAAAGAAACCTCTACAAAAACACCAACAAATGATGTGCCTAATATTGCACCTCCCACACTTTTCATGGGGTCAACCTCAGATACTCGACCGAATGCAATTCTAGCATCTAGATCTGTGAAACTCAACAGATACACATCCTAGAAACAAAATATAATTTACATAAAAAATTTATATAAACGTAAAATGAAGAGAAATTTACACAAATACAAACATACTTGTCCCTTCTTAAATGATGACTATCTTATTTGGAGTGGAGTTTGCCTTGAAAAGTTTGTCTAAATAATTATTTTATTTTTGACATAAGACCAAAATAGTCAGTATTGAAAATAACTGATATTACACATCATGTAAAAAATGTATTCATACTTGGATAGTGCCAACATGTTGTACTTGACTATTTCTTGCTCTAGTTAAGGCAAATAACTCCTCTAACTTATGGTTGAATTCATTCTTTTGTTCTTGAAGTTTTGCATCAAATTCCAACCGTTGCTCTTCAAGCTTATCTAGGAAATGCTTCCTTTGCTCTTCTTCAACTTCTCAAGATTTACAATTCTTGCCCCAGATATCAGAAGGTGATGGTCCAAGCCCATAACCACGAACATATCTTGGTCTCTCTTCTCCCATAACATGCCTATAAATTTCATAATAAGTAACATTAGGTTGTTTTCTTCACAACTCTTCTCCTACCTCAGAAAATTTTTCCTACATACAACAAATCATAGGAGATGAATTTTATACCAAATATATACCTATTTGCAATTATTATACATAACATAATACTATAGGATAGGATGTGTTGTACTAAAATTTTTGCGGATTCAACATCAACTATGCTCCCATCTTTTTTATGATGAGTTTTCTCAAAAAACATTATGGGATCCACTTCTCTGCCTGTTTCCTTCTCCATATTTATCATTCAAACAAGGTTATTGTAAATATCAAATAAACAGATGTCATCAAATTGTCTAAATGGATCACAAAAATTACTAACTTACATCATATTTCAGACATGCAAATGACTTGGTTCCAATTGTGTGGCTAACCTTTTGAAATTTTCAACTTGTCTTATTAGTTATAGACTTCCTCTATGGAAAACATTACAGTTCTATGCATAGTAATTATCTGTGAGGTACTTTAAGTATCAATGAATAGAAAAAAAATATTACCTTTCCTTTATTACTCCTCCAATCATCCACAAGAAATTTCCAATGAGACTTGTCCACGCGGGGAACAACTTGTTCAAGCTGTAGTTTGTATGGACTATCTTCTAGGAAGTATAGTCTCCTTAACTCCCACTTGTGGTCCTTCCATTTCTTTCCTAGTCTCTTCATTGTCCACTCATTTAGATCTGAATCCATTGTGAATTTACTCTACCGACATAAAAGATATCAATTAGAAGCTTCATTTAACCATTTAAAATAAAATTTAATAATATACCTTCACAAAATTCTATATAGCATCTTTTTTATTTGTTGGAAATTGTTTCCAATCCTCGTAGTTTAGTGGACAAAGATTGGGATCTCTTGCAATGGTTGTCAGAAAACTTGATAAGTGACATTGGTTTTCACCTACTGGTTGTCCAAATTATTTTTCTCAATGGAAATTGGATCATCGGGCTTTCTTTTCCAGACTTTCAAACATTGTGTTTGGCCACGTGCTTGATTTTTTTGACCTAAGCATTCATTCATAAAGGATAAAATATATATGGAAAATTATATATCATTAAATGCAACACTATAAATGCAATGATATGAATAAAATGATTACCTAGCCCATCAAAAGGTGTTGTTGTAACATTCAATGACTTAACATGGTGATCAGAGATGTCATTTTGGTCCATGTTATATCAAGAAATGCATTGCTATTTTGGTTACTGGAAGCTCTATTCTCTACACTTCTTGAATGAATAGACACGGAAGCATTGACATTAGGCACACATGATAGTTGTGAATTTCTTGATCTTGTAACTTTATCACCACTTTCTCTGTTGTGCTAATTTTGGAACCTTGTTCCCATCTCCTTTTAAGTTGTGCATGTTTGATAGGATTTTGAACCACCAACCATATTAGAGTCTTGGGGAGACATGGCTGATTGGGTATTTTTTGCATAGCTAGAAGCACTTTTATTGAATTTCTTTGATCTATCATTTTGAATTTTAGCTGGAAGGGAAGCTAAATTTTTTTTGGAGTGATTTGAGGATGACAGGTTCAAAGATTGCCAAAAACCATTTTGAGTAATGCTAGATAAATGAGTCACTGTATAAGAGTCATTATTGTTGTTTTTATCACTCATTGTGGTTGTCTTATTAGGGAAGCTGTCACTGTACTGTTCTCTCATCCCGAGCATATCAAGTCACATATAAATGAAGACATTTAAAAAAATATTGAACAACATAATAGCAATTTTATAATTAATATTTAAAAATGAAAGACATAGATATTTAATCAAATATAATTATAAACAACAGTAGAGACAAGGATAAATTTGATTAATAAGAATGTCAGACATGAAAAATGCATACACCTAGCTAGAGCACAATGTGAGACCGGAAATTAAAGAGATACATCGAGCCAAAAAAGGCTTATATAAGTCAAATAGTAATGACAAACTAAAAGAAACATTGGTTGCTATTTTGTAATCTTCTCATTCAAAACTATCATCATCATCACTTTGAGATACACTTTCATCATCCTGGTGAATTTGGGATTGGTCTTTTTCAATTGTTGAACTATCAACAGTGATTCCTTCCATATCCAATCTAACTATGTCACAATCAGTATCTTCATCCTCTGATGTCATTGATGGCCCATCTCTAGTTTCACCTTGCACATAATCTTTGACATTCTCAATACAAGATTGTTCTTCCATGTTGAACATATCTCGTGGGGCAATCTTTACAGCAAAATGCCACCCTTTTGTAGTGACATCTTCTACATAAAATACTTGTCCAACTTGAGATGCCACGACAAATGGTTCTACTATAGTTTGAAGTCATCTCAAATTAATAAGAGTGAACCCATGTTCATCATGCTTAATTCCCCTCTTTGAATAGATGTCCACCCAATCACACTTAAATAATGTCACCTTAAAGTGTTCATAATAATTGAGCACAATAACATCCTTCAAAACACCATAGTAGGTAACATCTCTAGTAATTGGATTGCAGTCAGTGGTTTTAGAATAACAATCAGTCTTAGCTACCTGAAAGACTCCACTATTTTGTGTTGTTCGATTTGCATCTTTTGCCTTGGTATGAAATCTATGACCATTGGCAACATAGCCCTTGTACTTAATGGCCAGTTGATGTGGACCTTGAGAAAGAAACTTGATTTTATCATCCCCATCTCTATTCTTAGGAGTGTCTCAATCTAACAAAAGAAAAGTTTGTTAGACTTTATTCATGAAGCACAACAAATTTAATTAGCACAACTAAACTTACATGTTCCTCAAACCATCCATCAAATGAGTTACTATGTATTCTCTGAACCTCCTTTAAGGATTTCTGAGAATGTTTATACCTAATGATATCATAGTGCTTTATGAATACAAAATATGTACAATATGTCATTGGAATATGTTATAGCATTTTATTAATAGAAGACAATTGTCACTAACTTACTTAATGTAGGGTTCAATTGCTTCACAATTGAATAGTACATGCTTATGGGCTTTTTGTGATGTATGTTCATCCAAGACACATGTTAGCATTTTACCAATACCACGACCTACTATTGAGAAAATAGACCAATCATAATTGTCATGTGTTGGCTCCTTTTCCAAATGTGCTTTGTCAGTATCATTTCTATTTGGCTGATTTAATTTTGTTTCAACTCTATACAAGTATCTTGAACAAAAAGTTAGACACTCTTCGGCTATATATCCTTCTTCTATTGATCCTTATGGATATCTTTTATTACAAACATATCCTTTTAGGGTCATCAGATACTTGATAACAAAGTTGAGGAAAATATTATGACAAATTACATTCCAATAGGTAAAGTCATCACGACATATGAAAAGTTACCTTTCAATTGGATACATCCAACGACATTGAACAGGGCCGTCTATCTTAGCTTCATAAGCGAGATGGAATGATAGATGCACCATTATATCAAAAAAACATGGAGGGAATATCTTCTCCGTCTCACAAAGTGTCACAGCTATTGCATTTTCCAATGCAGCAAAATCATTTGGATCTATGACTTTAGTACACAACCTTTGAAAATAGAGACAAAGATTAATAATACATGACTTAGCATTCTTACTGGGCAAAGACACAATGATAGCTAATGGCAGAAGTTGTTGCATCAACACGTGATAATCATGACTTTTCATTGGTAGCATCTTCTGATCCTTCGGCCGTGCACATCTATATATATTAGACGCATACCCATATGGAACTTTGATAGATTTTAGGAGGATGCAAAATAATATTTTTTCATCTTTTCTCATTGTATAGCAAGCTGGAGGTAGGATGGTATATTTACCAACAATTTTTGGATGAAGCGGAAATTTCATTCTCATATCCTCCAAATCCTTCCTTGCATTCAAGTTGTCCTTACTTTTATCCTTCAAACCTAGCAATGTTCCAAAAATACTCTCGCATATATTCTTCTCAATGTGCATGACATCGAGATTGTTCCTTACAATGTTAGATTTCCAGTATGGTAGCTCAAAAAATATGCTTTTCCTATCCCAATTGTGTGTTGAATCTTTACCTCTTGGCCTTTTCTTACCAATTATAGTTCTTCCGTCCTCCAATTGTGACAAGATTTGAGATCCAGAAGGAGGTTTAGGTGGACACCTAAATTCTTGCTCACCGTCAAATGACTTTGCTTCTTTTTGGAATATGTGGCTAGTTGGCAAAAACCTAGGGTGTCCTCTATAGCAAACTTTATAGCTATGTGGCAACCAATGTGAGATAATATCTTTATTACAATAAGGACATGCTTTGTAGCCTTTAGTACTCCAACCAGATAGATGTGCATATCCTAGAAAATCACTAATAGTCCATAATAAAGAAGCACACATCAGAAAGAATTCCTTGGTTCCAGTGGCATATGTATGTACACCAATATCCCATAGTTCTTTCAACTCATTAATCAATGGATGCAAGTACACATCTATATGTTTTGGTGAATTTGGTCTAGGAATGAGTAGGGACAACATAAAATATGGTTGCTTCATGCACAACCAAGGGGGTAAATTATATGGAATAATCACCACAGGACATGTACTATAAGAAGTACTCAATGTCCCAAAAGGATTAAATTCTTCAGTTGCAAGTCCCAATCGAATATTTCTAGCGTCTACAACAAATTTTGGATGCATCACATCAAATGTTTTCCAAGCAAGTGAATCTACCGGGTGTCTTAACTTGTCATCTTTTTCATATTCTTCTGCATGCCACCTCATTATGGAAGAGGTTTTTGATGACATGAACAACCGCATTAGGCATGGTATCAGTGGAAAGTGTCTGAGCACTTTGACAGGTATTCTCTTGGGGTTTTTTTGCAAGCTTGTCATCATCATATGGTATTGTAATCGTTTTCCATCTTGATGCTCTACATGTATCACAGACGTATTTATCACTAGAATCCTTCCAAAACAACATGCAACCATTTGGACAAACATGAATCTTCACATAATCTAAGCCCAACCCCATAATCATATTTTTAGCTCATAAAATGAATTAGGTATCTGCTCTCCTTCTGGTAGCATCTTCTTAAAGAACGTAAGAAACATAGATGATGCTTTCTTACTCAAGCCATTAAGACAAACCAGGTGATAGAATTCTAGGATGCAAGCAAGTTTGCTATATTTCTTACACCTTGGATATAATTCTGTCTCAGAATCCTTTAACAAGATATAAAATTTGTCAGTAGTGAAATGTTGATCACTAGATGGCTCCACTCCTTCCATATTTCTATCTTCACTTAAACTTGGAAAAGCATCATGCGACATATCTTGTAAATTTTCAACATTTAGGCAATCACCCTAATTAGTTGGAGCATCCATTTTAACATCGACATCTTCACCATGAAAAGCCCAAGAAATATAGCTTGATAAGAAGCCAAGCCACAATAAATGACTCAATACAGTCATTTTGGTGACCTAATGTACATTAGCACACTTTCTACAAGGGCATACAATCTTGTCTCCAATCGCTTAATGTTCAAAAGCAAAATCCAAAAATTTTGATACTCCACATAAGTATTTACTACTTGTTCGGTCATCCTCTACTATCCAAGACTTATCCATTCTATAAAAATAATAAGACATATAACATATATGAGTAAGTATGTCATATCAAAAAAGACTATACAATATGAGAAAATACTAGTGTAATCATGCAAATGAAGTTCACGTGAGCCTATCCGACTAGGTGAGCGCCCAAGCCATTTTTTAAATACTTATAATAAGGATAAAAGAGCATAGTTATACTAAGGATAAAAGAAAATTTATAATGAAATTTATCACTAATTTGTAACATAATAGGATATACATATTTCTATTTTGTTGTTGGGTTTCAAATGTGTCATTAGATAGGATGGTTTTGTGAATTTAGAACATTCTTGGGAACACACACTTCATTTATTGCTTGGGGACATCCAAAATAACTTTCGGTCTATAATTTCTTCTATTTCTATTGATGGAACATCTACTACCACCATCATTATGGACAGGTGCTTGAATTTTACGAACTACAACATAGATTCATTTCTTTATCATCATACTTCTTTTACCAGAAATCATATGTAAATAGTTATAAGCATTCAAGTAGAAACTTTCAGTTCCATTCATTAATCTCTTTTTACATCAACACATATTGGTGTACCCCTAAATAGTAACTAAACAAAGGGGTTGGTGTACCCCTAAACATGTGCATAATTAAAATAACTATTAATACAGACAAGTCTAGATAGATAGACAACTAAATACTACACCAACATGGTCCTGCATCAGTAACTTCGAGGCCTTTTCACTGTGGTGATCTTCTCCTGAAGTTTATAAAAGAAAGTATCTTTGAGGATTGATCACTTTAAGACAAAAAGTGTAAACACAAAACAAGATAGGACAATTATATTTGTTAATTGGGCCTACCATGGTCTTTTTGATGATGATGATGTGTCGCGGAGCTCCTCACTGTATTTAGACAAATCTGAACTAATAGGGATCTCATCATCAGATTTGTCCGAGCTGGTTACATCCATTATGCACTGATACTGCCATAGATGATTGGGGGTTCCTTTTATCTGGAATGAAAAGTGTAAATGCTCTTTCCAATTGTTAAAGGAAAGTTGAGCAATGCACCGGTATTAGTCTTACCTGAGAAAGGAAAAGGATACATTGTCTTTTGTGATGCTTCAAAGAATGGATTGAGATGTGTGTTGATGTAGGACAAATGAGTGATTTCTTTTGCCTCTCGATAGCTTAAGAAACATGAGGAGAATTATCCTACACTCGATCTTGAATTGGCTGTAGTGATTCATGCCTTGAAAATCTGGAGACATTACATGTATGGGGAGAAGTGCAAATTTTCACAGACCATAAGAATCTAAAGTACATCTTTTCATAGAAAGAATTAAACATGAGACAACATTGTTGGATCGAACTAATCAAAGATTATGATTGCAAAATTGATTATCATCTAGTAAAGGATAATGCGGTGATAGATGCACTAAGTAGAAAGTCGTCATCTTCATTCATAGATAAAGCATAGTTGAATTATTTGGTATGTCATGCATGGGATATGCTAGTTTCTATAAGACAGATGAATGCATAACTAAAAGTATCTTTGCTAGCTGGATTGTCGACACAAATGCAAGTAAAACCTACATTAAGAAAATAGATCAAAGAAGCACAATAGAATGATACTTTGGTACAACAAATTAGATCAAAATATGGCAATGGAAAGCAAGATGGTTTCCATGAGTCAGAATATGGAACAGTTTGAAGAAAGATGTAGCTGAGTTCATTATGCGATGTCATGTATGTCAGTAAGTTAAGGATGAGCACCAGAAGCCGACAGGAATGTTACAACCATTACCTATACCATAGTGAAAGTGGGATCATGTGACAATAGATTTTGTAGCTGGATTGCCTAGAACAACCAAGGGTCATGATTCCATTTAGGTGATTGTTGATAGGTTGACAAATTCAACACATTTTCTTCCTATTAAGACAACATACACTACTGAGAAACTTGCACATGTATATGTATATGAAATAGTGTAGTTTCACAGAGTTCCAGCAACAATTGTGTCTGACAGATGTCCTCAGTTTGCAAGCCACTTTTGGGAGCGATTACACATAAGTTTGGGTACGCAGTTAAAGTTTAGTACTACTTTCCACCCTCAGATAGATGGACAATCTGAAAGGACTATACATACTTTGGAATACTTGCTTAGGGTATGTGTTCTTCAATTTGTAGGTAGTTGGGATATACATTTGAGTTTGATAGAGTTTGCTTACAATAACAGTTGTCAAAACAACATTGATATGGCATCATATGAAGAATTGTATGGTAGACATTGTAGATCTTCATTATGTTGGTATGAAATAGGATAATACCAAATTCTTGGTCTCAAAATTGTGCAACAGATAATAGAAAAGATTAAAGTGATACAATAGTGGTTAAAGGCAGCACAGAACAGAAAAACTTCATATGCTAATAATCACCATAGACCTTTATAATTCCAAGTCAGAGATAGAGTATCTCTCAAGGTCTCTCCTTGGAAGGGTGTTCTTAGACTTGGGAAGAAGGGTAAGTTGGCTCCTTGATTTATGGTACCCTATCCAGTGATAGCACGTGTTGGAAAGTTAGTCTATAAATTGGGACTTCCACCTGAGTTGCATAGACTACATCCAATGTTTCATGCATCTATGTTGAGAAAAATGTTACCCTGATACAAATCTTGTATTACAACCTATAGAGATAGAATTAAATGAAGATATATCCTATGTGGAAGGTCCAATGTTGATTCTTGACAGAAGAATCAAGAAGTTGAAAAATAAAGACATAATGCTTATGAAAGTTATTTGGCATCATCGTGGCATCGAAGAAGCCCCATGGAAGTTGGAGGAAGAGATGAGGAGGAAGTACCCTTCTCTTTTCTCTTGAGATTTTGGGGACGAAATCCTTGTTAGGGGTTGATAACTTGTAACACCCCCGACAAGGGTTTTGGGATAACCTTAGAAGATTTTCCTAAGTAAGTTGCTTAAAACCTTCTCTTAATCTTTTAAAAAGTCATTAAGACTTGAGAAGAGTTTATTATTTCTCAATTTTGAACTTATTTGCAAATTATTTGTACTTTATATAATAGCTTTGGTAAAGTTTGTAATTTACCCAAATTAGGGGTTTATGTGCAAATTATCATCTCTAGAATATCTCTTCTCTCTCTTATCATCAACTAGAGGAAAGACAAAGAAGGGGGTGCTTTGTTTGAATCTTGGTTGAATGATAACACTCTTTGTGGTGAAATAACCAAAGAAGTGTTGACTATTTTGAACCCTAGATGAGGTTGTATTGAGTTATGAAGTGTATATGGGAGTGCCTATCGGCTTGGGAGCCTTAGAAGAGGTCCCATATCGGTTTGGTAACCTTTGAAAGTGTTCATGATGGGCTAAGCACATCAAGTAGGTGAAACCTATCGGTTTGCATGTTCCTTGCAAAAGTAATATCGATTTGTTATAAAGTAAGATTGGGTTGTCATATCTTGCCATGCAAGATACCCAAATGGCCGATATCATGCCTATGAATTTTCCTCATGAGTTTTGCATGAAAAGATAATTATGGTTGCATGAAGTTACCATGCATGTACATGTGTCACTTAAGTCACATGGTGATGACACCTTGTACATACTCTCTTTCATAAACCTCAACTATATATACCTCTCTTTTCACCTCCTAGTAAACTTTTCGACTCCTTTACCATCTCTTGTTTGGAGGACGACCCTAGGAGCTCAAGGAATAAGAGAAGGCCGAGCATCTTGCCTAAGGTGATGCCATGATCATCTTGAACCTTGGAAAGACTATGCGTCTTGGATCATGATTCTTTCCTTCTCTTCTTCCTTCATCAAGTTCCTAATTATGGTATCTTCTTTCATAGAGAAGTGTTGTGATCAAGTCTTGGAATTTTGATAAGTTATCTTCAGCCTTGGGAACATGGAGCTTTGGAGATTGAAGCTCTTGAGTTGATCTTGAAACAGGTTATATAACTTGAACCCAATTTTATTATTATTCACCTTCTATCATGCAATACTTGGTGATTCCTTTTCTACTTCGACTTTTCTTGTTTGATTGATGGTTCTATGAGTTTTAATGGATATATGGGGCCGTTTCCCATGAATTAGAGTAATAATGGATGAAAAGTTTGAGCTTACAGATGATGAAACTAATATGCACAAATCAATATTGGTTTGTGAAAAACCCTAACCCAATACAAGGGTATAGGTAGGGAAACTGATACACATGAACTTCTATCCTTTTGGTTTGTAATATGAGTAGGACTATGTCTTTTCAATTGTTTAACCTATCACCTAAATGCTAAGAATAAGGTAGGCTGATATCTATAAGATATCCAAGTCGACACATACATATTTACACCATAATATGGATGGCTGATATGATTTGTGATGCTCTAAAATGATATATTGTTAGGCCAATCTGTTAAATGCTCTAAAAATGATATGCGTCAAAGGCACTATCTTGTCATGACCAAGAGATGACTAGTGAACAAGTGATATTAAACTATGATGCCTTAGTTGAGTGTGGAGGCTGACATTGTCAATCCTAACCCTAATCTGATACACTCACAATCTGATATCCCTTTAGCCCAACTCATGTGTGATGAGCGATACCCTTAACCCGAAATACTTGTGAAAAGTATGGGTAACACCTTCTTAGAAGCCTTGGTAAATATACCAAGTAATGTTGAGGTCAATAGTTGAAAGAAACAAAGGTGTTGATAAGGGTTCACCCGATACAAATCAAACCCTAGAGACTGATACCTCATATTGATCAATGGACAATATGCAAAGGGTTATCTAGGTTGATACCTCAGTTGATGTTGAGGTGGACGATACCCTAGTTGATGGTGCAGTCGATATACATTAGTCGGTTGACGTGATTGATACACAATATGATGGTATGGCCGATACACAAAAGAATACTCTATGGTCGATATACCTCAAGCACCATACAATCGATACCACTCTATGCATGTCTAAACAGATATCATTTGACATGTCTAGGCTGATACAAGTAGTTGTGTCTAGGCCAACACAAGAATTAATGTGGAGGCCGATACACCTTGTTGAATATAGGCTGATACACCTTGATGAGTGTAGGTTGATACACCTTGAATGTAATCAATGGATACATCATGAATGTAATGATATGGATACACTTTAGTAAGTGTAGGTTGATAACCCTAAAGGAGGCTAAATCAATGTAATAAGTATGTTGATGTTAATATCCTAGTATGGATGAGGGAGAAGCTTGTACTACTCATATGAGAAAAGTAATACTTCATGTTGATAATCAATGGAAGATATTTGATGAAGTATGCTTGAACACTTATGGAAATAATATAAATTAGGGTTTGATTGATAAGTATGAGCTTGAAAACCCTAAATCAGTTACAAGGGAAAACCACAACCCTAATTATGGGAGGATTCCAATTTGAAAGATCCTCTTTATGGCATGGACATGATAATTATTTGATATTGAAATTGTTATGAAATTCTAACCATACAAGTGTTATGAAATGATGAGCATAGATAGGTATGTGCTATGATGATTTAGCATTTACAGATTATATAAGGCTTTGTGAGCCATTTGATATACTTGTGCAACAAGTATGACTTGCATATGGGTCTGATGACCTAGAGTTAGTTGTTGCCTAAATGAGAGGTGACATTGTTCAATAATGAACTGAGGGTTTGATACCCAAACATATGATCATGATAATGATAATGTTGAAGGGATGAGATTCCCAATAAAATGTTTAGGGGATTGAGATCACATGATAAGTGTAACAAGATATGTTCCAATTGATACAAGATTTCTTGAAAGATATATTACACCTTTTAATGTAGAATTATCTATAATTCATTATTGTAACTTGATTGATGTTGAAATATGTTGTAATGCACTTAACCTATCAAGTGAACTAAAAATGTAGTTTCCTTGGCCATAGATCCATTCAATGTCAAGATTTGTTGAATGGTGAAATGAGTTCTACTCAGAATGCATATTATTGAATATGTAGGGTGCAACTTGAAATATCTCATTGTATCATTAACTAATAGGATTGTCTATGGGCCATACCCTAAAAATTAGGATTGATTTCGGGTCATACCCTAACAAGAATATGGTTATATTGTGACTCAATAAACAATCAGGATTGGTTACAGACCATGCCCTGATGTAATCAGGATTGATTATGGGTCATACCCTGATAAGAGAACATACTATGTGATGTATCTCTATAGCAAAGAGCCTCCATACACTAGACTAGATATAATGCAGTTTGACTATAATGTCACTGCCAATAGTCTCGTACTGACCGATAAAGGAGAGGTCGTGTATTATGGCTCTTCCATAGACCTATATGGCACTGATGCTTTACTTCACAGTGGTTAGTTGGATATGGAAGGTATATTCCCATCTCTTCAGGGCATAAGATGGATTGTTTAAAGATGTAATCAACTGTGTAGTGTATTTGTTTAAGGATCAAATATGGAAACATTGGTTGAAGCCTTGCTTTGATTTTATATTGTTTAGTTTATAATATTTATACATGTTCTTCATATTCCTTTTAAAAGTGATTAAATGATATATTGCCCAGTTATAGTTGTAACATCCCTGACTTGGGTTATGCTTAAACTTAGAAGTTTTACTTAATAAAGTTGATTATATGATTTCTCTTATCTCTTCAAAAGTAATTAAGGCTCAAGAGGAACTTATATTTCAATTTTAGTACTTTCTGAATAATGTTGAAATAATGTTTTACTTGTGTTGGACTAAAATGCAAATTACCCTATTTGAGGGGTTAAATTGCAAATTGTGTATGGAAAAATGTTCCTCATATGTTGAAGCATCATAGGAGTGAGTATGATGCAATTGTATGGATTTTACAAGCCTGAATAACAAGAAAGAGCCTATTGAGCAATGTTTGTGCATTAAAACCTAATTTTGGTGTAATGTGCAATTTACCCAAAACCTGGGGTTCAATATGCAAAATTCCACTTCAAGAGGGTCCCTCATGATTCTTGGAATCATGTAGAGAAAAGAATTTGAGAGGGGCACCTCATTTGAATCATTTTGGAAGAGAGAGAATCTTGATATTAAAATAATCAAGATTTAAGCATAAGTGGAACTTTACTTCAAATTAATGCAAAAATAAATGTGTTAATCGAATTGCCTTCAACCAAAATGGTAATGGTTGAAAAATAGATAAGGTTTGACGAACATGTTCCTTGAAAAGGCAATGGAAATATCTACGTGAGTGGAGAACCCACTCACATTATTATAAGAAATAGAAATATCCACTCACTTATGGATATTATTATAATATGATTTAAGGTTCTTAGTTTGTTTTCCCTTAAATCATGGATAATTGAGAGGAATATGAGGCAAGGAATATATCCTCGTATCTAAGGAAGGGAAGGGAGCAAGTTGCAAGGAAATGGAGGAGATAATCCCTACTTTCTCTCTCTTAAATGAATTTTCAATAAAATTAATATATATGCTCCTTTATCCATGAGTTGAAAGGGTAATTTTGAAACCACTTTCACTTCTTGCTTGCAAAAATGACCAAGGGATCTTCGAGCAACAGGAGGATGACCCCAACCTGACATAAGCTTCTTGACCTTCTTTCACCTTGATTCCATGGTGGAAATCGAAAATCAATGCATGATTTCTTCTTATCTCCATTCCATCTTCAATTCTAGCCATTCCTTTTCACTCAAAGCTTAAGGACGAGATTGGGATATTGCAAGATGTTTCTTTCACCATTAAAGACATGGATGTTGAAGCTTGGAAGCTCAATTGAAGGTGGGTTATATAACTTGAACCCTTGAACTTTGTTATTGATTCCATATCTTTAACAATTATTGATTCCTTCTTTATTCCTGAAATTTTATTTGAATGATTGTTGCAATCACCATGAAAATCACAACAAGCTTCATGGGTTTATAGCTTGATGATGATGACATCATCATAAGCACACACCTCCACAAATATCTTTTGCAAACAGTTTTGTAACCTTCGCCCAAACGGTTTCACCAAAGCGTTTGGAGACCAAATGGTTTGCAAACCGTTTGGAGATTTGGATCCCAAACCATTTGGATGGGCTGACTGGTTGGATGGGTTGACCATTTGAGGTCAGTACCCTAGTATATGTGGGATGATTATCCAATTGATTGATTCTATATACAGACAATCCTCCAATTAGAAACCCTAATCGGGTTATGCTGAAATCCAAAATTGATTGATTTAATTTTTGGTTTGACTAGCCCAAATGGTCTCAAGACCATTTGGAGGTCATCCAAATGACTTCAAGACCGTTTGAGGTCAGGTCATGACATAGCTAAGTGGTTATTCAATGAATGCAATTGAATTAGTTCTATAATGTCAACCATTGATGGTTCCTTGATTTCAAAACCCTAAGTGATGGATTCTTGATTATAAACCCTAGTTCAATTGGGTTCAAAACCCTAATTGAAGGTCCAATTGAAGGGTGATTCAATGGTTCAATTTAAGAATACATCAGTGGTTCAATTGATAGATGGTTCAATAATTGAAATCCTAAATTGACTAAGTGATGGAAGACCCTTTTGGTCCATCCGGTTTTGAGAGAGTTGGGACCAAACGGTCCTAAGACCGTTTGAGTCCAAACGTTCTCAAGACCATTTGGGACCAAACGGTCTCAAACCGTTTGGAGACCCAAGTTCATTCGGTTTCAATATGTTTTTGTTTAAATGGTTTTAAGCACCAACCTTGCTAAATGGTTTCAAACCATTTGAACTTAATTGGTCAAGACCGTTTGAGGTCTTAGTGACCAAGACAGTTTGGGGTCTAAGTGACCAAGACTTTTTGAGGTTCAAAATGGTTAAACCATTTGGATACCTAATATGATTAGAGGTCAATTAGTTACTTGATTGATAATGATGTAGATTAAAGGTGATCATAATGGTTAACCCTAAATGTGTGTACTTAAATGAAGATCTGACCTAGATCAATCTTGGAGTACTTAACATCCTAGAGAGGATGAGAGAGAGAAAGAGAGAGAGGAATGCTTACATAATTAAGCCCTAATTCTCTCATTATGAATAAATATGTAATCAGTGTTTGATCCATAATAATAAGATCATGAAACCCTCATTGAAAAGATTAATGAGCCTTGACCCAAATTTAGGGCAAAGCTATGTGAAACCCTAAATTAGGGAAAATTTAGGTGAAACCCTAATTGAGGGAGATGTCAAGTGAAATCCTAATTTCAGGTAATACTATGTGAAACCCTGATATAGAAGGATGTTATGTGAAACTCTAATGAAGGGTGATATTAAGTGAAATCCATATATATGGGAGATGCTATGTGAACCTCAATTTATAAATATGGAAAATCCTATTCCTAATAATGGAATAGTGATTAATGTATTGACAAATGTAACACCTAGAGAGGTTGATAATGGATATCCTTATATCAATAGTTCCTAACTCAAGGATGAGTCCATATCATTGGCAATGGTTGTATATTCTAAATAAGTGACTTATGACCAATACATTACATGATAAATGTGATGAACTGGTGCATAAAGTATTAGGATGAGGAATACCCTAATACAAGCTAAGTAGATGAACTCAAGTAAGATAAAGGTGATGAGGGAAGTGATACATCAAGATATGATAGATATCACATCCTACACCTCAAGACGGATATATCTTGATGTGTTTTAAATCCAATTTATTTAGATAAGTGGCACATGAAGTGTGTTATGTCAATTTTTACATTGAGATGTAATACACTTTGATAAGTGTAGGCTAACATGCCTTATGAAAAGGTTAATCCAAACCAATAAACTATGATGCAATCATATTCTGGTAAAGATGAGAGAGAAACTCATACTTTGTGTTGATAATTCATTTAATGATGAATGATGAGAATAAATAAGTATGATTGAATACTTATGTTATTCATATTGATTCCTAGCTGTGTGAAGCAATGAAATAGGTCTTGATCATTAATAATATGATCTTGAGAACCTATATGGTTATTTATGGAAAACCCTAATCCAGGGTAATGATGTATAAATCCTAATATAGGATGATGAATGTGATACAAAACCCTAATCCAGGGTGATGTTATGTAATGTTACAGTAAACCCTAAATTGGGTAAAAGGACATGATGAATCCCTAATCAGATGTGAATAGTGCATCCTAACCCTAAATTGGGCAATAGGATATAATAAACCATAATACAAGGTGATGCTATGTGAAGTCTTAACACAGAGTAATCCTATGTGAAGCTCAAATACAAATTGATGAGTTATGAATGTAATAAGAAAACCCTTGTATTGCATGGTACTAATATATAATTGTTATCATGAGTACTAATCATGCAGGTATGTTGAGATGATGAGCATAGCCAGGTAGGGGCTATGATGCTCTGTATATTGAAAATGTTTTATAGGCCTTATAAGCCTTCATATGCTTTGTTGCTCAGTGAGAGGTAATCTAAAATTTAATGAGCCATGTGTGCCATATAATGTTTTAATTATTGAAATTGTTTATGGGCTTCATAAGACATAATATGCCTTGTTGCCTATTAACGGGTAACAAGAGGTGTTATGAGATTTGTGAACTACGTGGAATGCTTTATGTAGAAAGAATCATAATATCCTTGGTCAGATGACCTGAAGGTATTCAGTTACCTAAAAAGTGGTAACAAGTATTCTATGATGAGTTTAGGGTTCGAGTACCCATATTCTATAATCATGATGATGGGCTGGTTAAGAAATGGAAATGTACATGATGAGATGAGGGATTAAGATCCCAATACTTTGTTAAAAGAATATGGCTACAGGCCATGACTCCACAAAGACAATGCCAGGCATTAGCTATGTGATCTAAGCCTGAAAAGAGTATATGTTGCATTATAACTCTATAGTGAATAAATGTTATACATGTTCTTCATATTCCTTCATGGATAAATGACATGCCGCTCTATCAAATTATAGTTGCAATGCTTTAGATAAGAATAATGTTCCAATCTGTTACACAATGAACTAACTGATGTTAAACAATTATGATTCCTCTGTCCACGTTTATCCTATTACACTACAATAATAATGTTTCTGGTGGAGAGTTATATCTCTCGCTGGGATAATTTACAATTGTCTCACCTCTGTGGGAATCACATTTTTAGGTGGACGCAGACGAGGAGGCAGGAATCCCTCAGTAGGTGAATGTCAGCAACAACAACATCAGGGAAAGCAATGAATTCTCAGGTGGAGACATTGGCTGATATGCCTTGTATAGATGTACATAGAGTCCTATGTGTCATCTATGTACGCTTAGGTCCTTGGAGTAGTAATTATTGCTTTCAAGATTTTAGCTCAGTGCCTCGAGATTTTATACTGCCTGTGTTTAGTTTAACAGGGCAGTTGATCTTGTAATTCTCAACAAAAGATGATACATGACATGTACTTGTGAACTAGTATGTAATTAAATTACTTTAGTTCTTTGTGAAAGAGTTTTCTTATGTGTGGACCTCTCTGTAAAATGGTTTTAATTTTTAGTGATTTTCGGTAATCCGCAGCTAACGAATGCTTCCTCTTAAGTAAATCATGTTTTTGTGATAAGTGTGTCACAATTTAGTAGTATCAGAGCTCTAGGTTTGCTAAGTCTACAGAGACATAGGATTAAGGTTGTTGAGTATGTTCTAGTGTCTTTCAATTTATCTGATAGTGTCTTCTACTCATATAGGAGAAGAATAACTTGAATATGTCTAGATCACATGATGAACACGCTGCTGAGAGCAGTGTTGCTGCACCAGGAAAAGGTGCAAGGGATCAAGCTAGGGAGGAACCCGTACCTGAGATTCCTCATCTTAATCAAGTTGCATTAGAGAATCTAGCTTTCCATACCTTGTTCGGCCAGTTTATGGCAACTATGACACACATGGCTGATAGGATGCCACCACTTGCACCTAGGGCACCAGCCCAGCATGAGGGATATGGAACCGACAAGACTTTTGAGAGGCTTCGTCGGGTTGGAGCCATAGATTATGTTGGTACACCTGATCCAGCAGATGCTGATTTGTGGCTAACAAAGCTGGAAAAGGCCTTCAAGATCCTTGATATTCCTGAAGCCGAGATGGTAAGACATGTATTGTACCTCCTAAAAGGGAGTTCCGGTCACTGGTGGATTATAGAAGAAGATAAGAGGCCAGATGAAGAAATTGGATGGGAGGTATTCCGACGAGAATTCGTCAGTAGATACTTCCCTAAGACATGTCTAGATGAGAAGATATCTAAATTTGAGAGGATCAGACAAGGACAGATGAACGTTAGCGAGTATGAAGCTAAGTTCATGGAGCTGTTGCGGTTTTTTCCGCATATGGCAGTTAATGATGAGGAAAGAATCTGGCATTTTGAGAAGGGGTTGAACGTTGAACTGACCACTCCTGTGTCTACTTTAGAGAACATGGAGAGGTTTGCCACCTTTATGGAGTCGGTAAGGAGGATAGAGAGGTCTGAAATCGAGAAATGACAGACCAGTGATAAGAAGGTGTACGCTCAGTCTCAAGAACAAAAATCCAAAAGTTTTAAGAAGCCGATATTTTCTACATCGGCAACATCATCGAGATTCAATACCCAGACGCAATGGACGTCAAGTAAGGTTAGGGAGCGTAGTATTGCTCCAAGTAGAGCCCCCGACATAGCATCAATACCAGTGACTGGATCTCACAAACCTTATTTTACGACCAGGATCTGTTACCAATGTAGACAACCAGGACATCTAGCAAAGGATTGTCCAGACGGGAATTCAATGGTAACTCTACCTCCAAGGTAGAGTCAGCAAGGCTCACAGAGGAGGTAGTTTTCTAGTAACAATAGAGGACGTGGACGAGTGTCCCAAGCTGGTTCATCAACACCTAACAATCAAGCACATGGTCAACAACTAGCGACTGCGAGGTTCTATGCAATGAATCAATCTGATGCAATAGTCAACCCTCAGGTTGTGACAGGTCAGATGAAATAGATTCATTCCAATATTTCATTTCATGATTCTATGTGTTAAAAATAAGAAAATAGTTGATTTTGAACTTCCTCTGACTAATCCTATAAGGACACAAGGAAGATGAGAATTTACATTTTTCTCAGTATTTCTTAAAATGCTTTATAATCTATCTTATTTGTGTGATAAAAGATGAGATATAAAAGTGATGCCTGGAGGAAATCCAGGAATGAAAAATCTTGTGTGTATAATGATACGAAAAGTGAGGCATATTATAGTAAATAAAGTGCATACTACCTAATCTCAATACTTGTATACCCTGGCTAGGTATGTGATTATTGAGGATAGGGAAAGTATGGAACTCCTAGATTGTTATCTTTCTGATTACTCTGATCAAGTAGTCATTCTGAAATAATCTAAGTGAGTATAATGAAACCATATAAGGATTGCTAAAGTGAACTTTCCCAATTACATAGGAATTGCTAAGTGAACTTTCCCAACTAATGAGGAAGTGCTAAGTGAACTTTCCCAAATAATGAGGAAGTGCTAAGTGAACTTTCCCAACTAATGAGGAAGTGCTAAGTGAACTTTCCCAACTAATGAGGAAGTGCTAAGTGAACTTTCCCAACTAATGAGGAAGTTCTAAGTGAACTTTCCCAACTAATGAGGAAGTGGCAAGTGAACTTTCCCAACTAATGAGGAAGTGCTAAGTGAACTTTCCCAACTAATGAGGAAGTGCTAAGTGAACTTTCCAAACTAATGAGGAAGTGCTAAGTGAACTTTCCCAACTAATGAGGAAGTGGTAAGTGACCTTTCCCAACTAATGAGGAAGTGCTAAGTGAACTTTCCCAACTAATGAGGAAGTGCTAAGTGAACTTTCCCAACTAATGAGGAAGTGCTAAGTGAACTTTCCAAACTAATGAGGAAGTGTTAAGTGAACTTTCCCAACTAATGAGGAAGTTCTAAGTGAACTTTCCCAACTAATGAGGAAGTGCTAAGTGAACTTTCCCAACTAATGAGGAGTTTCTAAGTGAATTTCCCCAAACAAATAAAGGATTACTGAGTGGATTACCTCTGTTATATATATATATATATATATATATATGTTTCCCCTTTGATAAACAACCTTGGGTAATGATAGGGGTATGTTCCTTTATGTTTCTTCCTTTCATAAACATGGCAATCAAATAAGTATTATGACTTTGATGTACATGGATTAGAAATAATCTATTGATGGATACTTAGAAAAGTCACAGATTTCTTTGGACTTTTGTTCCAAGATAATGATATATGGAACAAGCAATGTCCTAAAATAAAAGAAATACCATGTGCATGTGTAACCTTGGTGGCAACAACAGAGAAATGAATATGATAAGGATGAGATGTGTTCTCAACACATATGATGAATACCAAAGTAAGGATTCTGGTATCTGAGAAATAATAGATGATTTGTGTTGGTTATCTATATTGGCCAACTGTGAAATCAATCTAGTTACATAAAATAATATGGACATCATATGTTAGGGGTTTATGCTCTGCATAAACATAAACATTGATAAGGTTGAACTAATGGAAGAAACTTTGTGTGGATTACATATCCATGGTATCTCCATAACATTAAGATGTTACGTGGAGACTTGATGGATAATAAATGAATAAAATATGTCTCTCCATTTCCTGGGATTTCAGGGACGGAATCCTTGTTAGGAGTTTATAATTTGTAACATCCCTGACCTAGGTTATGCTTAAACCTAGATGTTTTACTTAGTAAAGTTGATTATATGATTTCTCTTATCTCTTAAAAAGTAATTAAGGCTCAAGAGGAACTTATATTTCAATTTTAGTCCTTTCTGAATAATGTTGAAATAATGTTTTACTTGTGTTGGACTAAAATGCAAATTACCCAAGTTGATGGGTTAAATTGCAAATTGTGTATGGAAAAATGTTACTCATATGTTGAAGCATCATAGGAGTGAGTATGATGCAGTTGTATGGCTTTTACAAGCCTGAATAACAAGAAAGAACCTGTTGAGCAATGTTTGTGCATTAAAAGCTAGTTTTTGTGTAATGTACAATTTACCCAAAACCTAGGGTTCGATATGAAAAATGACACTTCAATAGGTTCCCTCATGATTCTTGGAATCATTTAGAGAAAAGAATTTGAGAGGGGCACCTCATTTGAATCATTTTGGAAGAGAGAGAATCTTGATATTAAAATAATCAAGATTTAAGCATAAGTGGAACTTTACTTCAAATTAATGCAAAAATAAATGTGTTAATCGAAGTGCCTTCAACCAAAATGGTAATGATTGAAAATTAGATAAGGTTGGACGAACATGTGCCTTGCAAAGGTAATGGAAATATCTACGTGAGTGGAGAACCCACTCACATTATTATAAGAAAAAGAAATATCCACTCACTTATGGATATTATTATAATATGATTTAAGGTGCTTAGTTTGTTTTCCCTTAAATCGTGGATAATTGAGAGGAATATAAGGCAAGGAAGATAGCCTCATATCTAAGGAAGGGAAGGGAGAAAGTGACAAGGAAATGGAGGAGATAATCCCTACTTTCTCTCTCTTTTTTTTTTGGTCGGCCAAAACTCGTGTTGCTTTTTTTCATTTTTCCTTTGTGTCTGTACAAAACTTAGTTGTTTCCAAGAGGATCCAACTCAAAAAGAAAGAGAAAACTAAACTATCTATCTTTACATCAGGAGAAGATAGTCATTAAGCTCCAAAAGGGAGAGGAGACTGAAGGAAAACTATCTATCTTTACATCAAAAGATAGGCTGAGTCTACAGAAAACCTCAGCCACAAGAATCCAGAACCAGACTCTCCACCATCACGGGCATAGCAAAGAGAGAGAGATCAGCACTCCAGCAGGAAACGAACACAAAGAAGCCCAAAAGAAACAGCAGAAATAAAGCTTGAAACGCAGAACATCGCACTTCTAAACGATCACAGCAGGAAACCAGCTACACCTCAAGACGCCTGCAGCAGCATCAACCAAGAAACCCACTACAAGAACAGAAACAAAAGAAATAAAGCTTGCAACGCAGAACTTCGCACCCAACTCAGCAGCAGCTTCAACCAAAAGACCAGCAGACCATTGTCCCACTGACCATCTTCAACAAAACAACTCCTTAAGCCTAAAACAGATGCAGACCAAACCACTCAAAGCAGCAACAAGTAAGACCAACATGAACAGAGCAAGAGCAGCGGAAGCCCAAGCATCCAAACATCACAGCAGAACGCCAAGCAGCAGAACACCTGCAGCAGCAATAACCAATGAAATCTCTACAAGACCAAGAACAGCAGCAACAGGCCTGCAACGCAGAGCGTATCACCCAAATAGCAGCAGCTGCAAAAATGCACTATGGAGATCTCTACCACTCCCGAAGGATAAGATCATCCACCATAGGCACAAGAACAAAACCAAACCAACACCACATCAGGGACAAGGAAGACTCAGGGAGAAAGGAGCGTCGACACTCCAGGGAGTGGGGACTCGACCTTCAACCAAGAGTTCAGGAAACCATCTTCCCACAACACCAATCTCGACAAAGCAGCTCCATAAGCCATAACAGAGACAAACCATAACCTCCCAAAGCAGCAGCAAAAACACATCAGGCCACAACGCAGAGCATATCACCCAAACAGCAGCAGCTACAAAAAATGCACTATGGAGATCTCTGCCACTCTCGAAAGATAAGATCACCCAGCCATAGGCACAAGAACAAAACCAAACCAACACCACAACACCAACCTTGACAAAGCAGCTCCTTAAACCATAACAAAGACAAAACATATCCACCCAAAACAGCAGGATAACACAGAGACAAACCCCCAAGAAAGCAACCATCTCAACAGGGAACCAAACCAACGAGAGCCAGCCAAGCAAACCACCCCACATCACCCAGAAAACATAACAAAATCAGACTGAATGATCCTCCACAGAGACTTCGAGCTTCTACTAGACCCCGAATGGACTCTAGCATTTCTCTCAATCCAGGAGTGATAGAGGATAAGCTGGCTAATAGATTTAGCTTTCTGACCATTAAGATTGACCAAATCCTCCCAAGACTTGGGATTCGAAGCAAGAAACCCCTCCTTAACATCATAGTTCCATAGTAAAACAACAAACTGACAATCAAAGCTCACATGATTCGAGCTCTCATAGTCCCTCCTACAGAGAAAGCACATGGAAGCCAGAGGAATCCCAGTTCTTCTCAGATAATCCGACGTAGGTAACTTATTCAGCATAGCTTTCCACACATGGAATTTACCATTAATATGACATTTGCAGCTCCAAATCCAATCATACTTGGGATCAGCTACTCCTTTGCTTCTAACACAATCCCAAATACTATTAAACTCAGCCGATTTGTTCTTATTGAAAAGCCAGTAATCCTCAGAACTTAACTTATCAATATTGAACCTACTGATAGCCTTCAGAATAATATGAGAACACCTGGAATCTTTGATGCTCCAATGCTTATCTTTAATGATAGTACTCAACAGCGAATCTTCAGGAAGACCAACTCTAACAATTAAATTCCTATCAATCAGCTCACACAACAATTTTCCACCACACCAGGGGTCCTTCCAGATTTTAAGAGAATGGCCCAAACCAATCTTAACATCAACAAACTGAATGAGCACATCCCTACTCCTTAAGAGAGAATTAAACATCCAAGAATGATTGGAGGACACAACACAACTCCAAAAGGTCTCTTTCCTTAAATACTTCTCGCTAATCCATTTGACCCATAGAGAGTCTTTCTTCCTCGTGATGTCCCATGCATTTTGAACAAGACAAGCCAGAGCAACCTCTTTGTACTTTCTAATGCCCAAACCTCCTTCCTTCTTGGGCAGAGTCACAGCATCCCAGCTAACTAAATGGATGTTTTTCTTATCATCAGATTTTCCCCACAAAAAATTACAAGTGAGCTTGTCAATCTCATCAAGAACAGAACAAGGAATCGGAAACGACATCACCCAAAAAAGATGGATAGCAGCTAAGGTTGACTTAACCAGCTCAACTCTGCCAGCTAACGAAAGAACTTTGCTCTTCCAACATTCTAACCGCTTCTTCACTTTATCAATCAGAATCTCGCAATGCTTCCTTCTCATCTTGCCAGAAAACAAGGGTAAACCCAAATATTTCGTGTCTTCAAGTTTCCCAATGCCAATCTCCAAAATGGATGAAATAGAATCACCATTAATGCATTCTCCCAAAAACAAGTTACTCTTGCTGTGATTAATCCTTAGACCAGACATATTACCAAACTCATCAAGCAACTTCTTAATATGCAAAGCACACTCATGATTAGCTTTGGCAAAGATCATCAAATCCTCGGCGAAAATAAGATGAGAAAGAGACAACTTCTTTGATACAGAAATGGGAATAAACTCATCAAACTTGATGGATTTATTTAACATTTCAGAAAAACCCTGCATGGCTATGACAAAGAGGTATGGAGCAATAGGATCTCCTTGCCTTATCCCATTCGTAGGAAAAATGGGACTAGAGGGTTCCCCATTAACCAAAACCTGGTAGGAAGTAGAATAGAAAATATTTTCAATCCAACTAATCCATTTCAGAGGAAAGCCCATCTTCCACATAATAGAAAAGATATATTTCCACTTAACCGAATCATAAGCTTTAGACACATCAGCCTGAATGCACATCTTATCACAGTTCTTCCTCTTGAAATCACATAAAACCTCATTAGTAAGCAAAACAGCATCCTTAAGGCTTCTTCCCTTGACAAACGCACATTGATTAACATCAATAATACTAGGAAGCACTAGCTGAAGCCTATTAGCTAAAATTTTAGAAATGATCTTATAAAAGACGTTGCAAAGCGCAATGGGGCGCCAGTTAGTGATCAGAGAAGAATCTTGCCCTTTGGGAAGAAGAACAATATACGTCTTATTCGCTTCTTTAAGCATATTTCCATTTCTAAAAAACTCACAGACAGCTTCATATACATCATCACCAATCACTTTCCAAGCATATTTATAGAAGTGACAGTTGAACCCATCCGGACCAGGACATTTGTCCACATTCATATTCTCAACCACCTCATCAACTTCCTTCCTTGACACATTACTGATCAGCAGGAAACTTTGAGATTTAGAAATAATAGGACCATCCCATTCATCCCCCCATACACTGCCTTTATCCATCTTGCAAAACAGAGAATTGTAGAAAGTGAAAATAGCTGATTTCATATCCTCTTCATCTCTAGAAATGTTCCCATCAATATTGAGAAAATTCATCGTATTCCTCATTCTTCTAGTCTTCAAAGAAGCATAGAAAAATTTAGTATTCGAGTTACCCTCTTGGAGCCATTGAACTCTAGATTTCTGCCTATAAAAGCTTTCTTCAATACTAGCAGCTTTCATCACTTCCTTCCTAAGAAAATTGGCTTCACTCCTTAGATTAACATCATTAGGATCAAGATCAGTCTTCCTTTGGGCAGTAAAAGCAGCATTCTTCAGCTGAGATAGATTATCATGAACATTAACGAAACACGATTTGTTCCAAGACACCAAACGCTTCTTCAAGGCCTCAAGCTTTCTATAAAATTTGAACATGGCAAACCCATCAACTTCTAACTCCCAAGCATCCTTAAGCAGTCCATCAAAATCTTTGTGAGTGGTCCAGGAATTTATGAATCTGAAAGGAGACTTCCTCTTCTTCACATCACCTAAAATAAGGCTTAATCTCCTATGATCACTCACCAATCCAGTAATACACTCACCGTGGAAATTATCATATCTATCTTGAAACTCACCATTATACAAGATCTTATCAATCTTGGTAGCAATAAACTGATCCCCATCCTGTTTGTTATCCCAGGTATAAAAGGGACCACTCAAATCCATCTCAAACAAACCAGAATCCAAGACAAAATTATTAAACTCCTCCATAGATTTACTTGAAGGGGGAAGAATACCAATCTTTTCATTAACTTTTCTCACAGCATTAAAATCTCCCATAATAATCCAAGGGTGATGAGTACCATTGTCAAAGCTATCCAAATTTCTCCAAAGACTAGTTCTATCATAATCATCATTATGTCCGTAGACGGCAGTAAGAAGAAAACTATTACTCTCTTTATCAACTCTGACATGAATGGCCTGATCACACTCATCGATCTTGGAAATAAAACAAACATCATCCTTCCATAAAATGAAAATTCTCCCCAGAACATGCAAATTCAGATTAGAAACCCATTTGTACTCACCAAAATATTTTCTCATCAATTTCTTAGCTTTCTTCTCTCTAATCTTCGTCTCAACAAGGATGACCACATCACAGTTGGCCCTCCTAATTACCTCTTGGACATTCAGGATCTTATTACTAATACCCCTGACATTCCAAGAGGTAATAGACAGGGATAGACTCATTTGATAACTGGGGTTGTTAAACTGTCAGCCTCAGTGCTAGCGGAAGCCATGGAGAGTTCCTTGGGAGAAGGGATGGACTCCAGATGATCCAATCTAAGCCGATTATTAGCCTTTAAATTCAGTTGTCTTTTAGGTGGAATTTTGTAACTACTGACCTTAGCAAACCTCACAGAAGCAGAAGAAGCCTGCGAAGACAGTTCGCTTTCTGGCAACACACTGGAAAACAAAAGGATAGGAGCTGGAGTGGAGGAACCAGCAATTGGAGACAGCGCACACAGGACCGTTTCAGTACTCACCATAGCATCGTCCTCTGAACTCAGGGGTAACAGAACAGCACTCTTGCCGCTACTACACCCTAACTCCTTAACGACAGACCCAGAAGACTCAAATCCTTCATTCACCAGCTTAGACAGGGCCTCATCTTCCACAATCACCTCAGTCTATAGCATACCCAACTTGTTTCTTTGAATCTCCTCGTCCTCAAATATTTCCTCTAAAATATGTTCAGAACCAGCTTGTAAATCCACAGTTGGCATAACAACAAACTCCTTGCGAGCAGCATTGTTCTTCACTTCCCAAACCTTCTTCACAATGTTAGACTTTGTAACTCCCTGTCTTTTTGCAGTAGTTTTAATCAAACAATCATCATGACCATACTTCCCACAGTGACGGCACCTATACGGAACCCAATCATACTCAATCTCAATCAGATTTTCATCCCCCTCATCGCTTCTCAACGTAATCTTTTCTGGAAACTTAGCATTACTACTCATGACGACTTGGATCCTAGCTACATCCAAGTGCTTCAGATTGAAAGTAGCTTCATCCATCTTAACTGGGCATCCCAGATACGAACCAATCTTATTGAACGTTTTACTATCCCACAATTCCAATGGAAGACTCCTAATATTGATCCATACCGGAATATCATCCAAGACCAGTTTCGTTTGAGAATCTCCAACTTTCCATTTCCTAAATATGACAGGTCTACCAGCTACTAGCCAGTCTCCAGCAAGCACAGCATCCAAGTCTTCTTGATTAGCAAAACGGACAATGAAGAATCCATCCCCTCTGTCGAACACTTCGAAGTAGTCTTTGGTAGTCCAGATATCATCAAAGTGGTTGCAGAGCACTGGAATAAATGGACGGAAGTCCACCACATATCCGAGCAGGCACCTGTTCCATTTCTCCGCATTCTCACTCGCCTCCTTCTTAGAGTAGATTAACTTCCCTTCGATAACCGAGACTTCAGTCACCTCCAGATCAAGAATGCTCCCGGAAACTTTTGGTCTCACACAATCCCACCCAATCGAAGCACAAGGAGCCGGACATAGATCTGCCGAGCCGTCGATATTATCTAATTCCTTATGCCTGAAATCACCTCAAGGAGACAGCCGGCGAGATGCCGTCGCCCCCTCCGTCGCCTTGTCACACTCAGGTGCTCGGGAGTCCATCGATCTATTGATGTTCATATGAGTATTAGAGCATATGAAGTGGATACTTGAAGCCGAGGAAGCTTGGAATTCTGACATGAATCTAACAGTTGCTTTAGGATCCAAAGAAGTGCACTCCAGCTTTGTTGATGGCTTGCCAGAGGCCTTACCTCATGGTGGCACCCCGCCCCCTACTTTCTCTCTCTTAAATGAATTTTCAATAAAATTCATATATATGCTCCTTTATCCATGAGTTGAAAGGGTAATTTCGAAACCACTTTCACTTCTTGCTTGCAAAAACGACCAAGGGAACTTGGAGCAACAGGAGGACGACCCCCAACCTATTGGTAAGCTTCTTGACCTTCTTTCACCTTGATTCCATGGTAGAAATAAAAAATCAATGCATGCTTTCTTCTCTTCTCCATTCCATCTTCAATTCTAGCCATTCCTTTTCACTCAAAGCTTAAGGATGATCTTGGGATAATGAAAGGTGTTTCTTTCACCATTAAAGACGTGGAGGTTGAAGCTTGGAAGCTCAATTGAAGGTGGGTTATATAACTTGAACCCTTGAACTTTGTTATTGATTCCATATCTTTAACAATTATTGATTCCTTCTTTATTCTTGAAATTTTATTTGAATGATTGTTGCAATCACCATGAAAATCACATCAATCTTCGTGGGTTTATAGCTTGATGATGATGACATCATCATTAGCACACACCTCCACAAATATCTTTTACAAACGGTTTTATAACCTTGGCCCAAACGGTTTCACCAAACCATTTGGAGACCAAACGGTTTGCAAACCGTTTGGATGGGTTGACTGTTTGAGGTCAGTACCCTAGTATATGTGGTATGATAATCCAATTGATCCAATTGATTGATTCTATATATAGACAATCCTCCAATTAGAAACCCTAATCGGGTTGAGTGCTGAAATCCTAAATTGATTGATTTAATTTTTGGGTTGACTAGCCCAAACGGTCTCAAGATTGTTTGGAGGTCATCCAAACGACCTCAAGACCGTTTGAGGTCAGGTCATGACATAGCTAAGTGGTTATTCAATGAAATTAATCGAATTAGTTCCACAATGTCAACCATTGATGGTTCCTTGTTTTCAAAACCCGAAGTGATGGATTATTGATTATAAACCCTAGTTCAATTGGGTTCAAAACCCTAATTGAAGGTCCAATTGAAGGGTGATTCAATGGTTCAATTAAAGAATAAATCAGTGGTTCAATTGATAGATGGTTCAATAATTGAAATCCTAAATTGACTAAGTGATGGAAGACCCTTTTGGTCCATTCGGTTTTAAGAGAGTTGGGACCAAACGGTCTTAGCCCGTTTGAGTCCAAACATTCTCAAGACCATTTGGGATCAAACAGTCTCAACAATATTTGGGACCAAACGGTCTCAAACCGTTTGGAGACCCAAGTTCATTCGGTTTCAATATGTTTTTGTCTAAACGGTTTCAAGAACCAACCTTGCTAAATGGTTTCAAACCGTTTGAACTTAATTGGTCAAGACCGTTTGAGGTCTAAATGACCAAGACCATTTGGGGTCTAAGTGACCAAGACTTTTTGAGGTTCAAAATGGTTAAACCATTTGGACACCTAATATGATTAGAGGTCAGTTAGCTACTTGATTGATAATGATGTAGATTAAAGGTGATCATAATGGTTAACCCTAATTGTGTGTACTTAAATGAAGAGTTGACCTAGATCAATCTTAAAGTACTTAACATCCTAGAGAGGATGAGAGAGAGAGATAAAGAGAGAGAGAGAGGAATTCTTACATAATTAAGCCCTAATTCTCTCATTATGAATAAATATGTAATCAGGGTTTGATCCATAATAATGAGATCATGAAACCCTCATTGAAAAGATTAATGAGCCATGACCCAAATTTAGGGCAAAGCTATGTGAAACCCTAAATTAGGGCGAATCTAGGTGAAACCCTAATTGAGGGAGATGTCAAGTGAAATCCTAATTTCAGGTAATACTATGTGAAACCCTGATATAGAAGGATGTTATGTGAAACTCTAATGAAGGGTGATATTAAGTGAAATCCATATATATGGGAGATGCTATGTGAACCTCAATTTATAAATATGGAAAATCCTATTGCTAATAATGGAACATTGATTCATGTATTGACAAATGTAACACCTAGAGATGTTGATAATGGATATCCTTATATCAATAGTTCCTTACTCAAGGATGATTCCATATCATTGGCAATGGTTGTATATTCTAAATAAGTGACTTATGACCAATACATTACATGATAAATGTGATGAAATGGTACATAAAGTATTAGGATGAGGAATACCCTAATATAAGCTAAGTGGATGAACTCAAGTAAGATAAATGTGATGAGGGAAGTGATACATCAAGATATGATGGATATCACATCCAACACCTCAAGACTAATATACCTTGATGTGTTTTAAATCCAATATATTTAGATAAGTGGCACATGAAGTGTGTCATGTCAATTGTTACATTGAGATGTAATGCACTTTGATAAGTGTAGGCTAACATGCCTTATGAAAAGGTTAATCCAAACCAATAAACTATGATGCAATCATATTCTGGTAAAGATGAGAGAGAAATTCATACTTTGTGTTGATTATTCATTTAATGATGAATGATGAGAATAAATAAGTATGATTGAATACTTATGTTATTCATATTGATTCCTAGCTGTGTGAAGTAATGAAATAGGACTTGATCATTAATAATATGATCTTGAGAACCTATATGGTTATTTATGGAAAACCCTAATCCAGGGTAATGATGTGTAAATCCCCAATATAGGATGATGAATGTGATACAAAACCCTAATCCAGGGTGATGTTATGTAATGTTATAGTAAACCCTAAATTGGGTAAAAGGACATGATGAATCCCTAATCAGATGTGAATAGTGCATCCTAACCCTAAATTGGGCAATAGGATATAATAAACCCTAATACAAGGTCATGCTATGTGAAGTCTTAACACAGAGTAATCCTATGTGAAGCTCAAATACAGATTGATGAGTTATGAATGTAATAAGAAAACCCTTATATTGCATGGTACTAATATATGATTGTTATCATGAGTACTAATCATGCATGTATGTTGAGATGATGAGCATAGCCAGGTAGGGGCTATGATGCTCTGTATATTGAAAATGTTTTATAGGCCTTATAAGCCTTCATATCCTTTGTTGCTCAGTGAGGGGTAATCTAAAAATTAATGATCCATGTGTGCCATATAATGTTTTAATTATTGAAATTGTTTATGGGCTTCATAAGCCATAATATGCCTTGTTGCCTATTAAGGGGTAACAAGAGGTGTTGTGAGCTTCGTGAACTATGTGGAATGTTTTGTGTAGCAAGAATCATTATATCCTTGGTCAGATGACTTGAAGGTATTAAGTTACCTAATAAGTGGTAACAAGTATTCTATGATGAGTTCAGAGTTCGAGTACCCATATTCTATAATCATGATGATGGACTGGTTAAGAAATGGAAATGTACATGATGAGATGAGGGATTAAGATCCCAATACTTTGTTAAAAGAATATGGCTACAGGTCATGACTCCACAAAGACAATGCCATGCATTAGCTATGTGATCTAAGCCTGAAAAGAGTATATGTTGTGGTTATAACTCTATAGTGAATAAATGTTATACATGTTCTTCATATTCCTTCATGGATAAATTACATGCCGCTCTATCAAGTTATAGCTGCAATGCTTTAGATAAGAATAATGTTCCAATCTGTTAGACAATGAAATAACTACTATTAAACAATTATGATTCCTCTGTCCAGGTTTATCCTATTAAACTGCAATAATAATGTTTCTAGTGGAGAGTTATATCTCTCGCTGGGACAATTTACAATTGTCTCACCTCCGTGGGAATCAAATTTTTAGGTGGACGTGGATGAGGAGGCAGGATTCCCTCAGTAGGTGAAGGTCAGCAACAACAACAGTAGGGATAGCAGTGACTTCTCAGGTGGAGACACTGGCTGATATGCCTTGTATAGATGTACATAGAGTCCTATTTGTCATCTCTATACTCTCAGGTCCTTAGAGTAGTAGTTAGTGCTTTTGAGATTTTGGCTCAGTGCCTCGAGAATTTATACTGTCTGTGTTTAGTTTAACAGGGTAGTTGATGCTTGTAATTCTCAACAAAAGATGATACGGGACATGTACTTGTGAACTAGTATGTAATTAAATTACTCGGCTAGTATATATATATATATATATATATATATATATATATATATATATATATATATATATATATATATATATATATATACTCGGGACATGTAGTTGTGAACTAGTATATATATATATATATATATATATATATATATATATATATATATATATATATATATACTAGTTCACAACTACATGTCCCGAGTATATATATATATATATATATATATATATATACTCGTGACATGTATTTGTGAACTAGTATATATATATATACTAGTTCACAAATACATGTCCCGAGTATATATATATATATATATATATATATATATATATATATATATATATATATATAGTCAGGCTAGAATACAGTCTTGTGTATTCGGAGCAGAATACACTCAAGTAGTTTTTCATGATGCAATATTTATTTCAAAAATCTAATCCATTGATCTTCTTAAACATCTTGTGAATAACTCATATACAAAATTTGAGTACATTTGGAGATTTATAGGTCATGTTATAAAGATCATAAATCTTATGCATTTCAAATTAGGTTGATTTTGTTGCCCTTGGATGAGTGACTTACACTCATCCAAATGTGCTCAAAATTTTCATGTAGCTTATTTATTGTACAAAAGTGAAGATCAATGATTTACATTTTGCAATTAATGGTCTTAATATGTAAACACACTTGAGTGTACTCTAGCCAGACTATATATATATATATATATATATATATATATATAGAGAGAGAGAGAGAGAGAGAGAGAGAGAGAGAGTGAGAGAGAGAGAAAGAGAGAGTGTGTGTGTACATACTCCCCAATGGTGTTTTCCTATCTAGATCATGTTTCTTCAAAATCTAATCTTTTGATCTTCATGGTTACATTAATAATAGGCCACATATAAAATTGGAGCTCATTTAGATGAGTGTAAGTCACTCATCTAAAGACAACAAAATCGACGCAAAAAACTAATTTGAAATGCATTATTTTTCCTCATTTAGATGCACGATCTATAAGTGTCCAAATGAGCTGAAATTTATTATATAATATGTTATTAAGATATTTCAGAAGATCAACGATTTTTCAAAAAGTTCACTAGTATAAAGCTAGGCAAATATGACATACTAATACATCAAATTCTTGTATAATCAAACATATATACAAGTCAAATATATGATGTATGTTGGATTATATGTATCCTCTGGGTAGAAGTCAAAAGTGTTTATTAACCGACACACATGTTAATTTCAGACTAGTATAGAAGTCGATTTAGGATCGTACCAACTGCAACTAACTTCCCACATGATATAACATATATGTATGTCAGATTATATGGCAGTGTGGCCCACACATAATAGGAATACAGCATCAATTGCTTATGGAAGCAACAACTAATATGTTGTAGTAGCTCAACATTAAGTTTTAGTAGAACCTAATGCAAGAGCATTTATTTAAAATGCATCCATTGCGATGACAACATATGAGAAAATAATATGTCTACAATGTGTTATGCATTGCTATTTCAGTGGCAGCTATTTGCAGCTATTCCAGATATAAAGGCACACGATAATATTTCTTATAGCAATAAATGAAGCAATTAGTAAGGAACAATATTTTATCCAGGTGCCAAAATATGGAGTAGTAAACAACATAAAAACATTCATTCTGGCTCATAAATGAGCTTCATTAGATGTTACACCATGCCATCTAGATAATAGATTCCATTAAGGTCAAAGACATGTTCGATACAACACATTTAACATTTGAACAAGTCTTCAAATCATTGTTTAAAACCACACGAACAAGACAAATTGATAATTGTTGTGCATGCCAAAATAGGAATGACATCCATCACAATAGGAACATCTTGTTTCTGGTATAAATGACAAAATATCTTCCATTTCTCACACACTAAAAAAAACTAAAAACTTCAAGGAGAACTTGTTTAGATTGGGTGTAACATTCTACAGTAACAACAATGCAGAAACTTTAAAATGGAAGACATATCATGCCTACAAATTATAGAAATAAATGATTCACACAAAAATATACATACTATTGTATGTAAAATATGTGTCATAAAAAGGTTTGTGATTCAAATTTAGGAATACTCAGAGTGTGATAGAAATTTAAATCCATCATTTGACAAACATTATGCTTATGAATCATTTTAGAGACCTGGGCATTAGGATGTGTCTAGACAATTTACATCGTATATCAATACCTTCAAATGTGAAATCCAATAAGTACTCACAACATATATTCTAAAAAAAGACTCATGTTTTTTCATGATTATTATAATTACAACAGTGAAACTCATAACTATCACTACAAACATGTCATTCATTGCAGTTAGCACAAAAGTTTTCTAGATAATGGTATTGTTGCATAATGTAAGAGTCAAAATGAAGTCTTAGAAAATAAATGCTTACACTTCACTTCCATCTATTAAGATATTATCAACCATTGAGAAGGATGTTTGTTACTTCATTGAGGAATGTGCATTCACCATTTTTTCTATTAATGATAAAATTTATAATAGGTTAAACCATACATACACATCTTCAAACAATAATTAATTTCTACACTATTATTTCTCCTTCCAAGCCCAAACCCATGGTGATATAAACTCTTAATGACTAGAATATTATGAAGTGAATTTCACCACAAGAATTTAGCTATAGATCTCACTAAACTTCAAATATGTGACAACAAATACTTGATGTACTAGCCATGATTTACTGTGAATAACAAAATAATCACAACAACATTAACATAAAATGTGATTTGACAAATAGAATATATTTTTTAACTTAACTCACCAATATCACTAATAGAATCCTAAGTTGTAGTTCACAAAAAAGAGCATGATCTTCTTGACAACCATCTACGTCTCATAATTATGAGATAGAGGTGACGAGATGTATTCCTACCAAGATAAATAATTATATTATACACAAGCACATAAATTATGACTGGTCTTTATTTAATATAATTGTGGATTGATTAATTTAACTGACTACCATTATGACTACATGACGTTTGCAAATGATGAGGTGAATTATTTGTTCCCCCTTGCTTTAGCTAATAAATGAGATGAAATTATCTAAATTTTGTATCATATTGATAAAATAAAAAATATAAGGAAATAAATATTACTTGGTGTACTTGTTCTCTTAAGAGTGAAATTTCTGCTTGTAGATGTTCTATTTGAGATTGTTTCTTAAAGTATGGTTGCATCTTTATGTTTTGTAGACAAGCTTCCTTCAATCTTCATCTTAAAATCCCACTGTCGTAGCCCCTCTCATATCCACTAATGTGTGGACCAAATGTATCATCAAGTACCTTACCAATAAGTAGTTGATCCTTTGACTTTTCAAGTTTTCATTCAGCACATTTATTATAAACTTCTTCGTGCATGAAATATAATGTTACATAAATCATACACTATATAGCAATAACTATGTCAATGTTTCAAAATCTTACACATTTCTGCTTGGTGTATTCATTTGGATAACGTTCATTGTTATCTTGATGATATTTGAGATATGCTTCATAATTAGCTGATATAATATTTTTTTCAACCTAAAAGATATCCAAAAATATAAAATACAATCAAGAAGTAAGGAAAACCAATTATGCTGAAAATATTGCAAATGTATGTACCATTTTGTAATAGCATCGTTCATATGATTTTTCCCTGATAGTATGAGTTGGACGAGGGGCTCCACGACTAGTCTCATTTCTTGCACACTCATTCTACATTTAGGAGTTTTAAACTATGGTTTAAATCAATTAATCCTTATCTAAACAAGGATGATATATATATATCCACAACACTAACCAATTTTGTAGGTGAATTCCAATACTCCAACAACTTTGCCCACTCATCATCAGAGACCCTACTATTAAGAGATTTTTGACTGGGATGTTTAGGGTCACTTATTCTCCCCTTGAGTTCAATTCTCTATGATTTGACTTTCTTTTGCATTATTGCATAGCACCAATGCACCACTTCTTCCATGTTTGCAATGGGATATTTGACACCATCCTTGATGACCTTTGAATCTCCATATAACATGAAAAACTTGAAGTCCTTCTACAAAAGATAATGATAATTTTAGTAATTAAAATAAATATCAAAATAAGAGGATCACTAGATATGGAATACATACCATTAAACCATCCATGGCTCTCTCAAATCCTAATACATGTTCTTTGTCCCGTTCTTTATGTAGTGGGAACAACATGACATTCTTTGCATACACCCTAAGATAATTGGTCAGCTTCTTTACCTCATCACCTATTGGAGCACCACGATGAAAGAAACACTTGTTCATTTATCCTTTTTTTAGGATGACATGAACTTAACTTAGTTGATCCTCTATGACATTTCTTTGGAACAATTTTCCATTATGAGCTACATTAATAATAATAAAAAGACATAAGTACCACTATAAGGATAGAGACAACAAAATATTTTAAGGAATATGTATACCCAATGACCGTGCAGTCATTCTTTCATTTGATTGTGTTTGAGTGATTCTCATTGAATGAACATCATGTTGTCTTTCATTTATTCGTGAAACATGTTCCCTAACCATTGTGGAGGCATCTACATGGAAATTAAATTTTTATTTAGTTGAAAGAGTTATATGATTACAAGTAAACATAGCTCACGATTCCATAAAAACTTATATATTATTACCAGACCCATTTCCAACTTCATCATTTCTAGAACCAAGGGAATGATGTAAAGTTGGACAATGATCTCCTACAAGAAAAGTTAAGGCAAAACTAAGGAAAAACAAGGCAAAATTCATTATGAGCTACAATAACTAAATAAAAGACTTAAGCATCATTCTATGTATTGAGACAACAAAGATATGTTAAGGAATATGTATACCCAATGATCGTGTAGTCATTCTTTCAGTTGGTTGAGTTGGAGTTAGTCTTGTTTAATGAACATCATGATGTCCCTCATTTCTTTCTGGAATATATTCCCCAACCATTGTGGACGCATCTACATGGAAATTAAATTTTTATTTAATATTGTTAAAAGTAAATGCATCTTAAGATTCCATAAAAACCAATATTTTTATACCAAATGTGTGGGTAGTTTCTTCATTTATAGAAGCAAGGGAATGATGTTCACCACATAACCCCCTAGTGTCATGTAAAGTTGGCCCATGATCCCCTACAAGAAAATTTTTAAATTTAAAAAAAGGAAAAATTCATTATGATCTATGATATGTAAATGAAAGACATAAGTACCCAATGATTGCATAGTCATTCTTTCATTTGGTAAAGTTGGAGTGAGTCTTATTGAATGAACATCTTGTTTTCCTTCATTTCTTTGTGAAATATGTTCCCTAACCATTGTGGAGGCATCTGCATGGAAATTAAATTTTTTATTTAGTTGAAAGAGTATATTATTACAAATGAACACATCTTAATATTCTATAACCCTATATTTTTACCAGATCTATTTTCATCTTCATCATTTCTAGAACCAAGGGAATAATGTTCAATGTGTAACCCCCTTGTGTCATGTAAAGTTGGCTGATGATCCCCTACAAGAAAAATTTTAGATTATAAGAAACAACAGGGAAAAATTAATCAAAGATTTCTTATAATTGTAGAAAAAGAATCCAAACCAGTTCTATTCCCATTTCTTTCAGTTGAGTTCATGTGTAAGTTGTGTCAAATCGGACGATACTCATTTTCAATAAATCCAAACTTATTTTCTCTTATATCCCTAGAGAGATCTACAAACAGAAGTCCATGTTATAATTAACAACTCACATTGTTATAATTTCTGAATTTCATGAAGACTACAACATGACAAACAATAAAAACTATGGTTATACCAAATATATTTCCAACTTTATTGTTTAGGTCACTAGGAAAATGATGTTTGTCGTTCAAAGCACTTCTATTTTCTGCAATTGGTCGGTGCTCATCTGCAAGAAGAAATCATATTCAATAGGAGTAGATCTAAAATAGAAATAGGCCTAATACATCATGAATTTTGTGGTAGTACCCAATGATTTTCTAACTAGTTCTGGGGTCATTGCAGCCATAGTATCCTAAGAAGTATGAAGGAATTTCTCCACAAGCCATTGTGCAAATGCACCTTGAGATATTTGTTGATGTTCTTTCTCCACAAATTTAAGAAACTTTGTGAATGGTTATCTATAAACATCTAGAAATTGAAAAAGAAAAAAAAATAACTTATTGTTTGAGAACAACTATAAGAAATGGAAAGAAAATTTAATAAAGAACAACATGTAGTAGAAAAATAATCAAAGAGAAATTACCTGAGGGAGGTATGAAATCCTCAAAACATGAAACACCACTGGGCACTTCTTCTGCATTCTTATGATTTCATGTTGGTTCTACATGTTCCATTTGGGTTGCTTCTTTCAACTTCTTTTTATGAGGAGGCTTGATTCCTATGAACACAAAAAATAATCTAATATTTACCAAGAAAAAATTAATGAAAATATAGATAGTTTACAAACATACCTGAAAGGTTACACAATGGCTCACTAAGATTGACAAATGAACTAGACTGATAACCTAAACACCATAGTGAAGTTTCAACTATTTTTCACTATTTCATTTACAAAAAAAAATAAACAATTTTGATTATTGAAACATACCATGGGAAGCATTTATATCATTATCATTAGTATGATTTGCATCATTTGGTGGACATGATTGTAGAACTGAATGAAGTGGTCTTGTTTTTCCTATACGACCCATGTTCCTGCAATACTGTTGAAAATTAGATATGATAAGCACTCAATATATAAAGTAAGTGAATCACTGGTAGAAATAAAAGATTCATATTATACCTTAAGTACTTTTCCTTTTTTACCTTTTTCTTGATTTATTTACTAAGGAGGTATCTACCCGTATATTGTCAGTCATATCTGATCTAGTCCACAATTCATTATTGTCGGTGTCATTCATGTGATCACAAACACCAACAACATCAATATTTGTAATGAAAATTTGCTCATCTTCATTAGTTTCTGAGAAATTGGGAGTACAATATGTATGCCTAGGCCTCCAATGACAAATAACACTCCAATCATGAAACATTGGATCAATTGAATAGTACACTTGTTGTGCCAGTGATGGAAAAATGAATGGCTCAACTTCATAGCTTCTTTGACTAGTATAAATCATAGTTTAATTGAATTTGTCCTTTTGGCATCCATTGTTTGTGTCATTCCATGTACATTTAAATAGATGTAAGATAATATTATTAGAGTATGCAACCTCTATGATGTCTACAAAAGAACCATAAATATTCTCCCATCATCCCCAATAGTCATTACACCACTATTTTGTGTGACTCATCTACTTTACCTTTCTTTCACTTCAAATTTGTATCCATTAATGAAATATCCTTTGTATGAACGTACTCCAAATTTAGGACCATAAGATAAGCATTTTACAACTTCTGATACCTCATTGAATTCATCTAATGACAAAATCTGAAAAAATACACATTGTTAAGAGAAAATATTAGGAATTGAATTTTAAAATATACAAAATGACTCACATGTTGTTTCAGCCAATGGACAAAATTATTGTGTTGTTCCTCTTGAAATTGTGATTCAGTACAATTAGTTTGGCATGCTTGTAAAAATCTTTTATGCATTCTACATGTCAACAAGTTAGGCTTAGTTGCTTATAATTTGTAACAAATGATATGAACACATATGAGGGTTGCACATACCTCAAATATGGTTGTATTTCATTTGTATTGAATAATACAAAATGATGTTCTTGAAATATCTCATCTTCAGAAAGTAAACACTCCACCCCAACACCAATTGGTCCTTCTACATATTTCTTTGTGCTATCAAGCTTTGGGATGGTATTATTCTTGAATTGAGAACAAATTGTCACCACTTCCTCCATTAGATAGGCTTCAGCAATAGAACCCTCAGGTCTATGTCTATTACGAATGTAATTCTTGAGTCGAAATAAATATCTTTCTACCAGATACATCCGTCTAAAACAGATAGAACCTGCTATTTTAGCTTCAATAGCCAAATGAATTGCCAAGTGTACAGTTACATCAAAGAATACCAGAGGAAAGATTCTCTCAAGCTTGCATAGAGTCACTAGAATTTGTTTCTCTAGTCTCTCCATTTTGCCAACATCAATGACCTTATTACATATTTTCATGAAAAATGAGGCCAATTCACTAATTGCAAATACAACATATCTGGATGTTGTTGTTCTCAATGCCAAAGACAAAAGTTGTTGCATAAGTATGTGGTGATCGTGACTTTTTAAAACACCAATCTTCCTATATGATAGAATATTTTTTTTTAGATGTTTGAGGAGAAACCATAAGGTAATTTAAAATCCTTTAAGACTTTAAGAAAAGAATCTTTTTCTTAATTTGTCATGTTGTAAGATGCATGACGAAGAGCTGACTTTTTAGTATTTTTTAAGGACTTAATCTACAATAGTCTTCTAATTTCAATTGTCTCCAAATCTAACCTTGATTTTATGTCTCTGGTTTTTCCATCTTTCTCTAGTATCCAATCTAAAATATTTTCACAATTTTTTTTTCAATATGCATTACATCTAAATGTGACGTATCAGCAATGTATTCCAATATGGAAGCTCAAAAAAGATACTTTTCTTTTTCCATCCACTTTTTACAAATGCTACATGATCATAATCATGTAAATAAGTTTCTACATCTTCACCACTTAAAGGTTTTGGGGGATTCTCAAGCTCAACATTGCCATCAAAATGCTTTACATCTTTACGCCATAGATGATTAATTGGTAAGAAAGCGATGATGCCTTAAATAGGTAGCCTTCTTACTGGTTGGAAGGTAACGATCCCCACTATGAACATGGCATAAAGGGCATGCTTTGTACCCTTTTGTGATCGATTTAGATAACATGGCATATTCTGGGAAGTCACTAATAATCCATAACAAGGATGCACGCATGATGAATTTTTCACCAGTAGAAGCATCATAGGTTTTTACCCCATCAACCCATAATATTTTTAGCTCATCAACTAAAGGCCGAAGATATATATATCAATATCCCTTGGCATTTTGGGACCATCAATCAAAAGTGTCAACATAAAGTAAGATTGATCCAAGGAAAACTAGGGAGGAAGATTGTATACCACTAGAATCACTAGCCATATTGAATAGTTAGTACCCTTCGACATGTTAAAAGGATTAAAAGAATCAACTGCTAGCCACAGTCGCACATTATGTGCTTCATTACTAAACATCAGATGTGTTTTATCAAAATGTCTCCATGCTTCAAAATCTCTAGGATGACTCATTTCACCCATCTTACTAGGTGGTGATTTCTTGTGCCAAGTCATGAGAGTAGAAGTAGCATTACACATGTACAACCTCATCAATCTCAGAATCAAAGGAAAATTGTGGACAAGCTTTGCTGGTATTTTTTTTCTTCTTTTCAGCAGAACAAAGCCATCTAGACTTATTGCATTTTGGACAATGATTTAAATGTTCATTTTTCCCATAGAATAACTAGCAATCATTAGAGCAAGCATGGATCTTATTACATTTGAGGCCTAAGTTTCTCATTACCCTTTTACATTCATCCCATTGTTTTGGAAGTGTGTTGTTTGGAGGGAGAATTTTTTGAACAAAGTCCAAAATCACAAGAACCATTATTACTCTATTTATTATCACATTTCATCTTCCATAGAGCAAGAATAGCATCAAACTTGGAAACAGAACAATTAGGATATAAAGGAGTATTTTCATCTCGCATCATCTTTTATAAGTTTTTTATGGGTTCATCATGATGTTATTTCTTTATTGTGGATTCATCATCTTGATTATCCTCTGCATAATTACCCATTACATCATTTAGCACATTCAACATATCTATATTGTTCATATTCCCAATTGTATGTCTATCAACATTCTCCCCATGATATTTCCATGTTGTATATTATTCAAAGAAGCCATTGCACAATATATGATGCTGAATGACGTCTAAACATTGATAAATTGTGTTCTCACAACTTTTGCAAGGGCATAATTTTTTAGAGTTCAGGTTATCTTTAAATGCCAATTCTAGAAAAAAAACTCCACACCTTCACGAAAATATAAATCATTTAGTCGTTCAAACTTAGAGTTGCATCTATACATCCAACTCTTATCTTGGATAAACTGATTTCTCATTGTCACCAAATCATCAAATAATAATTATAAAATTATGTTAAAAACAATCATGGCCAACCAACAAAAATTACAATATAAATTGATGAATCTAAATTTTGTTAGTATAGAAGGTAACCTCAACATAAGAAGCTAACACCAGAATTGTCTATTCTTTTAAATAAAAATTGTGTGGCATTTATGATTACAAAGATCTATGCACTTTCAAATATGATATAAATATCTTAAATCTGAACTAAATGAATGTTATTATTTTCTAGTCATGTTAGAACTTGTTATAACTATGTTATGTACTGCCAAATATAGTTTTTTTTTATCTAATAGGATAGTAAATTTAAAAAAAAAATTAATAGTGAGTGAGAGATGTAGAAATGGTTCAACATTATAGGACAAAATATTTTGTCAGCATTTCTCCAAAAGTCTTGTACTATATATTCAATTCCAAGATCAGTGTCCTAATATCCTATTAGATGAGAGCGTTATAATTTGCTAAATTAGATGTTTCAATATAAAAATAATAATTCAAAGTGGTAATCTAATTGTTAATTTCTACAAAGTACTCAAGAGTCCAATGATCATGAGAAAAAAATCTGATCTTTGAAATTCATATATAGTGGTGGCAACACATAAAAATGAAAGAAGTTAAAATTGAGAGACAAGCGAGAAACTAATATCTAAAGAAGAGAACAAAAATAGAGACACCATTCTAGAAGAAAAAGGCATATGTTGACATAGGCAACCCGACTATATGGGAAATAAGGGGCATTGGGTTGTGATATGCTACAGAATTGCAGTTATAGTAGTATTTCTAAGTATGCATAGCATAGAAACAGAACATGTACCGGTTGGGGATTAAAACTTTGAGGCACAAACTAAATGAATATAGATCAAGGACTGTAGTAGGACCGATGAGAGCCCTTGGACTAACACTACAATGGACTGACAGAATAAAGGCACTTGCAGTAAGCGTCTGAGAAACTTCGGCAAACTAATTTATATCCGCCACAGGTGCACAACTGTCTGATTGATGTTGATCGTCACAGGAGCAGAGGAGGCTATAAACAGAGGATTCCGCAAATATAGAAAGCCGCGAACATAGGAGGCTGCAAACGGAAGAGGATGCCACCGATCTCCGCAACGCTTTGGGCACAGTATCAGCTGCACGGTAGCCGGACAAACTACTGAAGGGTTTTGCAAGGCGCAGTTGGCAGACGGAGAGAGAAGCAGGGAGGAGAATTTCGAAAGTGTTTAATGGAGAAACATAGATAGACGAAATGATTACTTGAGTGGAGTCTGTTGCACGTGTCTTTTGGACCAAAAGGGCAGGTAGGGAAACCATTCACACGGGAGGAGAGCCGGGAAAGTTTGGTTAATATTCAGATTAATTTTCTATTTATAAACTGACACACTAGTACATCGATCATTTTAGAACCTGAATTTTTTTTTGAAAGGATACGTTAGTTTTGGTCCCCTTCCTACTAGTGATTACTACATTTTTAAAAATGACCGAGGTGTACGGTGTCTCCGATACACCTTGAGTGTACACTAGCCCCTCTCTCTTTCTCTCTGATACAATCAACTTTTTCACCGTTGGATATCCATGACGTGAAGAATGCTGACCCCACCCAACTAGCACTACTCTCAGGCAACTCTCCCTCCCCAATCACACTTGCTTTCTCATTGTACACCCCTCTGTGTGGGGTCCCGGATCTTCTGTCCCAGTCATTTGTCCCAAAGTATGTCCCATCCTGTAAACTGCTACCACGTTTCTTTGAAAATAGAGTGAACGGTTCACATACTACATTCACCGGTCCGGTCGAAGTCCAACTCGCAAAATGAGCGCTCACCCTGGTTTTGGTTTTTATAATCTTAATAACACAGTAATATTCTTCACAAGAAATAAATGGATGGCTGCTAAACAATAGTGATGAATGGCCATTCACTTTATATGTATATTATACTATTAATTTTATAGTAAGCTCAAACCCCGAAAACGCTAAGTGAAATTTTCAAGTATTACATACGAAATCTATCTTCAGTCAAATTTTAGTTACTATGTCAAGCCCGTAAACGACTTCGATCGTGAAATTTAGAACTGAGTATAAATTAGAATCATTTGTCTTGTGTTCGTATTTTCATCACTCTTCCTAATCGTAAATAACTTAGATGATTAATTAAACCCTGCAATGAACTAAGATATAATTTGTGGTCGGTCTATTCGACACGAAATAGAATCTGATGTATTAAAATTTAGAGCATGTCTGACCATAACAGTCAGACTAGTAAGAGCTATGTATGTCCAAATGAAGGACCTTGAGTTTGAATTATGTCGAAAGTTGTTGCAAACAGTGTTTCATGCTGATTGGATGCGGGAAGAGGATGACCGGACCACACTATCTCAGGCGTCGAGAATTCACCATGTCAGGATGGGTCTAGTAGTTGTCCTGTTTGGGATGAGTTCTCTTATAAATTTAAAAATATTAGAGCCTACAAAGTATATGTATAAAAATTATAGTTCCGCATAACATTTTGAATGACTTGGTTATGCCTTATATTTGGATTCATAAAGATAAAAAATAAAATAAACAATTGAACAAAAAAATAAAAACTATTAAAATATCGATCGGAAACTAAAAGTACCCTGACACATGAATATGGAGTTGAAGCACATAATTCATAGTTTAGTAAGTAATTCATAAACAAATATTCAATAGAGAAACAACAAAGATGAAACAACTACTTTTGTAAGTTCACGGTGTTTAAGCATAAGAAGAATGTAAGTTTGCATATTGTTTTGGGGCATTTCATATCCGATCAACAAATCAGAGACCTTCTTCTGTAGCTCTATTTGATGCAGGATCGGTCGAATCTACCTGTGAAAATATAAAATTATTTTTCCAAATAATAAAAAAACTATCCATCAATACTATAATTTAAGCTTTTTGCACCTATAACAAGAGTTCCATGAAAGATCCTGAAGTACTAGTATTATCACATGATGAGTCCAAATTAAGATTCTACAAATCATCAATTAAGATGTAAATGCTATACATACATTTGAAATCAATAAAATAATATAAAAGCTTGTGGTAGTACCTTAGTATTAATATTTGGTTGTGATACTTCACTAAACCCATAGCTTGTACCATTTTTTCCATTAGAAGAACCAAAATTTGCATCCTAAAAAATAACTATAAGAAATTTTATAAAAATCTATTGAAAATAGAATGCATTAGCTTACCTCCATAAATCTAGTAGTTCTAGAAGCGTGATGAATTTGTTGTGTTTCCTTTTCCAAATGATGTTCACAATTCTACGAAAGTTAGAAATATTTTTTTATCAAAAACAACATAGAGTCTATGTATGACAAAAATATACTAATTCATACCTCAATTATCTTCTATTTTTGTGTTGCTTTTCCTCTTCTCTATCCTTTTTTCTTATAAGCTTTTCTAGTGCACCCAAAAACCTTCTAGAAGATTTTTTTCTTCATGACCTTGTGCTTTATTCCTTTTGTAGTTTTCTTTGTACAATGTCCTTCCATTTCATTTTGTTCTACATGGATACTGTAGTCATATGAAGGAACTGTGGTTGTGTCATTTGCATGTACATCAGTTGGCATCCCTTTCATCTTAAACTCTATAGCATTTGATATGTCATCATGATAATCATAAGCAAGTTTATATGTTTCTTCGGTCATTACCGCCCTTGCAGCAATTTGCATATACATATGACTTAGTTGCTTGTATCGCAATGCTATTGCTGATTTTTTATCTTGGGATGTAAAACACAAGGTATTTTCCTTTCTTGAATATATTTTTGCTTTTTTTTTCCATCTTTTTAATATGTACATGTATGGAACTCTTTTGACATTATGAAAGGAAAGAACCTTCAATGCATGTGAACACAAAATTCCAACAAAATTCCACTTTTTGCAACTACATGCAATGGATCATTTGTCAGAGTCATATGTTACAATATGGAATAGTGACTTCTTTGGAGGTACGACCTTATATGTTGAAATTGATTCTGTAACACCAACAAAATGCAAATCACAATCCCATGTCATTCATAGTTCACTTTGTAACATTTTAAAAAATTATAGGAGTATATATATGGCTTGCATGCACTAAAATTTCAATTCGTTGTGGTAGTGAAGGTCTAGTTTGGTCAGCCTTGACATCAGCCTTCATTTTCTCATAACGCATATCATCAACCAAGTTCTCAAAATGTTGAAAAAAACACAACAAATCATATTGATATCCAATATATCTCTTTACTTGGATGTTCATACTTTCACTAAGTTGTGTGCTACACATCAGTACAAAAAATTTATCTCTCATAAACTAAGGCCCATTTTTCTTTCAACTCAAATTGCTTCTTTAGCCATGAATTATCATTCAAATTATATTTTTCAATCATTGTGTTCCAAGATTCTAAGAATTCTACCTCTTCACCGTGATCATAAATGCAACTACTAAACTCTTTAGTAAAATCATGATACTTTTCAAACAAATTGCCAAGGTGTTTAGCCATATTTTGATACATATGCCAGACACATAAACGATGAAAGGTTTCAGGTCATTCTGAAGATAATACTTTTTCCATTGTCACATCTTGATTTGTGAGGATAGTCTTCGATTTCTTTCCTGACATTATCTTGGCAAATGTATTAAATAACCACACAAAAGTTTCAGAACACTCATCGTATAATAATGCATCCCCAAAGATGATGGTTTGTTTATGGTTGTTTACACCCACAAATAGTGCAAAAGGCCGACCATCCTTATTTTTTCGATATGTTGTATCAAAACAAATATCATCTCCATAGTAAATAAAGTCCATTTTCATTCTAGTATTTGCCCAAAATATATTTGTTATAAGATCATCAGCATCAACCTGGATAGCATATGAAAATTTTGGATCCTCAGTTTGTCTATTTTGTAAATATTCCAACACACCGCCAGTATCTCCGGCCATCATTTGTATAGATCATTTTTTGGAGAGATAATTTTTATAATCTTCTAAAATAAATCCAAGATTCTCCCGACCCCCTGCTCTCTTAGCCAATAGTGATATGCTAGCTTTCAGAGTTACTCCAGATTGATCAGCTAAGTTTGCCTCAATAGTATGTGAAAATTTCATTTTCCTATGAGATCGCAGTATGAAAGTTTTGCTAGGAGAAACAAGATTATGTGAATGATGTGACACAAACTTAACAATTTGATATTTTCCATTTCTTTGTCTTTCAATTTTTATTTGAGATAAACAACCAAATCTACTTTCTGGACGATGATTTTGGACCCCCATAATTTCTCTTGTCTGGTCCTCGTTGGCCTTGACAAGAGCAACAAAAAGTTCTATCAACCAGAATGCTAAATGCCTTGTGAAACTTACTTCTCTGTATGCTAAATCCAACACATTTGCCGTAATTATTATAAAAGGTATAAGCATCTGGCTCATCATTTTCAAATTCCATGCCTAACTTAGGAATATTTTTCATGTCTATACGAGCGTGAATTGATTCAATATCATTCAAAGAATGAAAAGTTTCTTCAACCATATTCTCAGGATTGGAATTATTTTCAAACTCTGGAATTGTAGGTTGGTCTAAACCATTTTCATTCAACAATATATCATCAAAATCCAATCTACGATATGAATTACTTTGTTCCATGGCGAACTGTAAACAAACAAGAAGACAATATAAAACAAACGATACTAAATATACGTATAATTAAAGAAGAAAATTTTGATGTATTTACTGGTATCCGTCTCGTCAAGAATACTGCAACAGTAAAGATTCTTTGGCTAGGCACTTGTTAAAAGGTTGACATTATCCCATGGTCAAGAATAAACATGCGACGATACTTATGACACTAGACAAAAGACGAAAATCAGTCAACTAAATTTTTAGTTACTTTAGATAGTCAAAATAACACCTCTTCGGGCAAGTGACATTAGAATGTATAGAATAAAAAAAGGTGCTTTAGTCAAAGTAAATTTTCAATTACTTTAGATGCTACAACTATGTTACTCAATGGATGAAGTAGCACATACATACCTTCTTAATGTATCCGACGTGAATGCTATCCCAGGAAAACAACCAAGTTCGTCAGCTAGATGATGATCACGCAATAGAGGCCTTGGTTATTTGTCCGATGAGATCGTTTGTATTTTGAAAGAAGTTGTCCTGAATTTGACGAAAAGAACCGGAAGCGTAGGAGTACACAACACCGTGAAACTAAAAGGCTTTAGGTATATTCGCCGTCGTCAAAAAGATGTATTGGCATAAAAGAAAGAAGGATTTTATAATGTAAATTGTTGGACCGTTTAGGTTAAAGAAAAAATCATCGGAGTTTCCTGAAAAATAATTGGTTTGGACGAGTTGGACTTCGACCGGACCGTGGATGTAGTATGCGAACCGTTCAATCTATTTTTAAAGAAACGTGGCAGCAGGCCGGGACATACTTTGGGACAAACGCCTGGAACAGAAGATCCGTACCCCTGTGTGTGTGTGTGTGCAGACCCGTTCTCCCTACTTCTCTTCTCACGGCTTTTCTCTGGACGTGACTGCCTTCGTCCGCAGCGAGCTAACAATTAGCAGCTGACAAGGAAGAAAGTCGAACTAGCAGGTGTAAGTGGCTAGTAGAATTATCATCTCTTCCCTGTCTGCGTATCACCCCCTCGCTGTTTCTCCATTTCTGGAGCAAGTCAAGGGGCAATGCTCCTTTGGCAGAGTTAGTGTTGGTAAGCAGCAGTAGCAGCTAGGGTTGTCGTCAGGTAGCAGAGTGGTGGCAAGTGGTGATAGCTGGACGCAACAACATGGAGGGCTTCTCTGTGTGGAGGATGTAGTAGTTGTCATGGAGGATGAAGTGAATCATACGAAACAAGTTGAAGCAATATAGTTGTTGCGTAGGTGGCAACGGGTTTGCTACTTGTGGTGATGCACATCAAAGCTTGGAGGTGGGGTGGATGTTGGCGACCTCTGGTATTCTGAAATCAGTATGAGAACGCTGCAGTTTTGTGTCCGATCTCTGGTAGGCGTTATCCATATAATTTTTTTAGTACAACAGCCAATTCTTGCTGTGTTGATGGCATACATGAACAAAATCACGCTTATTAACACATACTTATTATTCTGTGGATATTGCTGTGTTGATCGCATACATGAACAAGATCACGCGTATCCTTCTGCATCAATGTACTAAGCAAAGATAATTTACTAAGCTTCACTAAACAAATTACATCCATTGTCAGCCGTCACCTTGTTGGGGTCTGCTATAATGGGACCATGGTGTTTTTTATCCAGGGCTCTTCGTGCAATCAACTCCATCTGCACCTAGAAGCTGCTTTTCGCCAATCTGTTTTTGAAGATTTTTCATGACGGCTCAAATCCAATTGTGAATACTCATCGGGGCCACTCAACATGAGTTCCTGGATATGCGACACCAATATAAGCGTGTACATTGTTTCGGAACTCCAAAAGAGTTCATGAACATGAGAAAGAACTGAACATGAAATCAATTATATGAATCCACATAATAAAGTGAATTCTCATGCGCTTCGTTTTTCTAACTTGTAATAGATGATGTATATATAATGTACTAGCCAGGTAGGCGCACTACCTATGAAACATAACTATGTAGTTTAAACTGAAGACGAAATTCAACCTGTAAGTCGCACAACTATGTAGTTCAAACTGAAGACTACACTCAACCTCCAAAATGGCATAACTTTGTTTTTCTAGCTTATGCAATTTCCTGCTTCTACCTTTCTCCACGTTAATGCACACAAAGAAACTTGGACTTTTTGTTAGGGTTGGAATCAAAAAATCAGCAAGGATTGTAATTCATATAACACAGTATTAGAATGTTAACCGTCATAAGAGTATAGGTGTGATCCCGCCAAATAGTTTTTATCATAAAGGAAGGTCCACATGTTTTTCAAAACTTTGGACGGCTCTCATTGATTTGAAGTAGATGTGATTAAGAGAGTAGGCATTTGACTTAGGGTGGACGGGATGCTAGTATTTCCCCAATTTTCTTTCTGTCTTTCTCCGCCCCGCGCTGCTGGCCTTCTCATTCGCGCGCCTGCGACTGCTCGCGTCTGTTTCTCCTTCACCGGCGTCCGCTTCGCTACCCTCCTTCGTCGGCGTCTGCTGCTCCTCGACCAGCGTCAGTTGCTCCTCGGCCGGCGTCTGCCCCTCCTCCGTCGGTGTCCGCTGCCCTCTTTCGTCAGCGTCCATTGCGGCCTTCTTCGTCGGCGTTCACTGCCCTCCTTCGTTGGCCTCTTCGCTGGTGCCCGTTGCCTTCCTTTGCCAGCTGTTGTCCTCGTACACCGGCGTCTATTGCCCTCCTCCACTGGTATGCTCCCATCCTCCCGTATCTCCTACGATCTTATTTGGTACTACAAGAAATACAACCTTTCGCGGCAGGTCAATATGCTAGAGAAGGATCAAAATTGTGCCGGATTTTCTTTTCTCCAGCATCTTTCACCGTGCCGGAAAAATGTTGTATTTGCCTGTGCCGCTAAAAGAAAAACGGCATGTTTTAATACGCCGGAGTGTAATCAGAACCGACACATTACAGTATGTCGGGGTACAATTAGAATGATAAGTTAAAAACACCAGATTAGAAATAGAACCGGCATTACAAAAGGCCGGGATATGACCTAGATAAACTATTCTATTTTCCTTTTCCGACATACTAATCAAGTTGACGCACCATCTTTTTATCAATAGTATTTAATAAATTTATCAATTTTAATAATGCCAATTTACATACATGCACTATTTTGTGATCCAAATTATTGATATACTAATTGATTAATATGAAAAGGATTGAATGAGATGTCGCTACAATTCTGCATCTACAAATTCATGGTCAGTTGTGAATACATTCATGTACCTATGCATAACAAATTATATATCAGATAGGATGTTAATCAATATAAAAACAATTATATTACAAATGCGGACATGGCAGTTGTGCAATCATGTGTGATGGCCCATGGGTATGTGCCCAAGCTCACGGAAGCAAAGGCAGCTGACACGAACACAAACATAGGCCCAGGATCATTGTTATATTTGAAGGATGTCTAGCATACAACATATATTTTTATATTTAAGACAACATAGAGTCAATGGCAACAACGACATCTTACATAACTAAACATTTGAAAAAACACTTCCCATTAAATAAAGTTGACAAGAACATAGGTACATGTTCATTCTGTGTACATCATCATTATAGTAAAAAGAGAAAATACATTTTATCATTTGGGACATGTTTATTCTTTAAAGAAGAAACATTTACTTTCTGATATTGAAACAAATAGGTGTATGATGACTAAAACATCGTGGAAGGAATATATTCAATATATCCATCAAACAGGTGAATTCCATTGTAATTCAATAGAACCATCAAACAGAGTCTCCTAGCAACACCTTTGTTGTTGTTGCAGAATAATGTAATGTCATCGAGAAGAGAAGAAACTTTTCTTCTGTCTAATCTTTCCTCCTTTCACTTTGTTTCACCAGGCGTTGTAAGAAAGATGAATTGTATTTTTTGGCCAAGAATGTCATCATTTGTTGTTGTTTGTATTTTGTTCCTTGGAGCCTCTCTCCAATACCTGCAGATGAGAATGAGTTCATTAATTTTCCTACCTTGGATTAAGAAGAAAACTTAAAATTTCTTGTTGAGAGACTTGGAAGTAAGAGATATTTAGTACTCTGTCAGCAACTCATGTGATGGGAGTTAATATTTTGGTAGAAAAATAGTCATCTTTATCATATCAAATATGACTTACCTCTATCATATTCAAGTAGTATGAGATCCCATGTTGCCAACATAAGCTTCGACATCGATGGACATGTTCTCAAAGTGTACCTCAATTGTTTGATTCTCAACACCAACCCTATAAGAAACAAAAAAAACCAACATGTTGCTCCTGTGGAAAAGATAGGAAAAAGAGAGAATGCAACATTAGCCCTCTTGCTATAGATTGCTTCAATTTTGTGTGTTACCTGCTGGTCAAAGAATGTTCTACAACTTCTCTTCTTTTTGTAACATATTCCTCTACAACATCAATGTGCAAAATAAAAAATTCAAGATAGACAATAAAGAGAATGCAACATTTACCCCACTAATTACAGTTTGGGTGTGTTTTGTGTTATCTATTGATTAAATGATGTATTGTGACATCCCTTCATGTTATAACATTATCCTGCAGCATTGATGTGCAGACATAAAAATATATTTGGTTTAAACATTGTGCAAACCAAAGTCATCTTCTGCGGACTACAGCTTTGGGCATCATAGTCACCCACACCAAGGTGCAATGAGCAAACTCAAATACATGGATCAATGTATATCTAGTGGAAAAAACATGAAACCAAGACAACAAATCTTATAACTTTCATCGTCTACAAGTGTGTGCATGAGATTTAATTGTCTATCAATAGAAAATCTCAAAGAAGTAGCTTGTGACCCTCTCTATCATTGTGAAGGCCACCAGTTGCTTGAATGCCATCTTAGAATTATCATCTACCATATTATTTATCACAAAGATTTCTCTATTCTTGCACAGAGTGACTTGAAGTTTTAGTTAGAAGTTTAAATGTGAGAATGTGACATTCTATCTAGATTTTCCTTGACTGTAACTAATTACAAATAAGTCACCATGTAGCGGTAACATGCATTAAATATGCAACCCACAAGCATGACACTATACCTATATCTTTTTCTATTCCTCATATCTTTGACTCAAAAAGGACACAAAATACACGACATTATACATGTATCTTTTGTTACACAAAACGGCAGATGCAATCAAAAGGAAACCCACTAACAGAGCAACTAAATTTAAAATAAGACATGCATTGACAAAAATAGCTTAGTTGTTAAAGTCTACAATTTGTATCGACCTGTGATGTAAGCCAGAAACTGCATACGAAAAGAATGAATTGTCAGTCTAGAAAAATGAAGTGGACTAAATCTTAGAAAACAAAGGGAACCCAAAACCAAGATGGGGAAACACTTAGTCTATGAGAAAGATGAGCCAACTTCATTTTCATCGAGACTAGGGTTATAGCTCACACTTACTAGATGCAACCCGCCTACTATATTTTTTGTTCTTTGGTCTTTCTTCCACTCATTTCCATGTTCATCCTTATTTTCTTTCTTGTTGTTCCAATCCTTATTTAAACTACTCGCACACCCCCTTTTATGTCCTTGTCATTCTTTCCATCTCCCTTTCCTACCTTTTCTAAACTAAATCGACTTGCAAAGATAAAATCCCTTGTTGCCGCTCGACATTTATGAATAAAAATGACATTTAATCCTATGGTCACATGTATGTGTCTATGTTGGTGTTCATGCATCCTAGGTTGTGGTCGGTCATGTTTCAGACACCGAGGAAGGGGCAATTAGGAGTTAAGATTGTGTCGAGAGAGTCTGACATCGCGGCGATAGGGTCGAGCGCGTATACCGCATGAGTCTGGTGGGAGTGCAGAACTCAGTAGTGCCATTCGGTCGAGACTCCTATCCATCATGAATGCTATCTCGGCATGGATTTTGTGGAAGCAAATATGGGATTGCATTTGGTAATAGGATTTAAATCATATCCTATAGATAATCCTGCAAACCAAACATATCATTAGTATTTAGAATCCCATATTTTTTTATGAAAAAGTCATGATAGAACAAGATTTCAACAGCATAAGAGTCCCAACTCATTGGGACTTTGAAAGTCTGGACTACCCCTAGGTATTTGTTGGGTACAAGATCTTTCGAGCACACCTGATTTCCGTCTCCAAACCCCGACTCTTCTTCTTTTGTTGTTTCACTCCCATGCATCTTCCGTCATCTGTTTGTCCATTCTGTGTCATGTGGACGTCCTCCAGGTCCGCTTCCTTCTCATGGCATTGACCTTATTCTCCTTTATTAATGTGTGATCTTCCATCGTCCTTTGTATCTCCATACTTCTTGAATTCTCCAAGTGTCTGGTATGTATGTGGCCATCATTCGGTCTCTTTGACTAGAAAGTTTCTGAATAGGTGAAACATGGAGGAAGGGAAATATTGAGGATGATTGATCGGGGTCCTTATTTTCTTCTAAGACCTCTTGTTCCCTTGGGAATTAGGTGGGACGAGGGTGACAATTACTTAGTTTTCTGAAGACGCCATGAAAGCTATGCGGCGATCTGATATGGATTAGCTTTTCTATTTACTTGGATATAGAAAATTTCATCTTGCGTTCATCTCTATTTAGAATTCATGGGTTCTTCTTAATTTTTCAATTCAGTTCTTTAAAGATCCATCAAACTGCTAGAATGAAAGATTGATCGTACTTCCAACTTCATAGTTATTTTCCCTCTACAAATTATGTTCTTTCTCCTCGAGTTCTTCTACCTTCTCTGAGACAGTCTATTTTCCTCTACTAACTTTTGCTTTCCTTGCATATATATAACAATTGAATACAATATATAATGTGGTCATTATACATCTCCAGGTTTGGTAAAACCAAATAGTAAGTTTATCCTGAAAATAGTTGAAGTCATGTTCCTTATACTTTAGTCTCTAAAATTTTCCGTAGGTTCAATAAGCTCACTATTTGACTTCAACCAAAGAGTGTGAGACATTTCATTCATTCTCACTATTTAATGATACTTTTATATGAACATTTGTGTTCTACACAATGTCCAAATACATTAGCAATACCATTCATGATCCTAGTCAACACTTTGATTCCTTCCCGTATATGTACATGTATGAAATTAGCAAAAAAAGGCTATTACATTAATACATCTGGAGAGAGGTCTGTGTTTAGATAAGATTTGTTATGGTGTCAGATTATCAGTTAGTGTAGTGATGATAGTGTTGCGTGATAAAAAAGAAAAAAAATTCTTAATTACTTTCATAAAATATGATCATCACATGAAAATGGGCACTCGTGGCTAGATTTAATAAACATATAATGAGAAACTACAATGGGAGTTGAATTTCATGAATACCAGGTGAAAAATGAACAACATGAATTATATCTAAAAATACACATTGTTGTAATTTTTCTTAAACTCTTGTGCATAGGGGTACCTACACACTTCATTGATATATAACTAGTCTAATCTATTTTTTTTCTGTGGCATTAAGGATAAATAAAATAGAAAAATAATCAATTAATCATGCTCTTCATGGACCATTAAAAATATAAAATTATAAATTCATTGTTACATCTCGTTGTATGTTTGGATGGACAACTGTTTCAAATTGTGAAATGATAGATAACTTTAGTCTTGTTTGATACATAACAAAAGTACAAAGAGCACAAAAATTTAATGAATAAACAAATATTTAGATTGACGGATTACTAGAAAAAACATTGTTCTTGACTCCTTAACTAAAAATGTGTCATTGATAAATATGTAGCTATACGTTTAAATGACATTTTTTTAATTAGGTATTAACTGATGATGAATTTCATTAGTGATAAAAGTTGGATTGGTCATGGAAAGACTAGCATTGATAGATGTTGGAGCACATATTTTTAGCAAGGAGTTGATGCTTTTCTTAGATTTGCATTTCAGAGTAACTCTATGAAAGAAGCTAGATGTCCATGTAGTAATTGTGAGAATAAATGATATGCAAACGTGCACACTATTAGAACTCACATCATTATGAATGGATTCTTATAAGACTATACAATATGGACAAGACATGGAGAGGTACCCAAGAGTCCTATAAGTGCTCAACAAGTTAGACAAATTAATTGTATCGATGATATAAATGGCATCATTAATGATAAAATGAGACGACATGAACATATAGCTTCTGATCCTACAATGGACACTTCTAATGAATGTACTAATGATGATATAGAGAAATTTCAAAAACTCATTGAAGATGCTAGCCAACCTCTATATCATGGATGCTTGAAGTATACTAAATTATCTTGTATTATTCGGGTGTTTGAATATAAATGCAAATTCAACTTGACTAACAATGCATTATCAACCATTTTAATGATGTTGACTGAATTTCTTCCAGAGGGTAATACTCTACCAAATAGTTGGTATGCATGTCAAAAGATAATGTCAAATTTAGGTTTGGACTATCAAAAATTCATGCATGTCGAAATGATTGTGTTCTATTTTGTGGAAAGTATGACAAACTTGGTGCATGTCCTATATGTGGATATTCTAGATGGAAAAGATTGAGAAAGAAGAATAGGGTGTGGAGATTGCAAAGAGTGCTTGTGAAAGTACTCCGCTACTTTCCTTTGACTTCAAGGCTAAAGAGACTTTTCATGTCCAAAAGGTTAGCACCACTTTTGATTGGACATGATACATTCCCTAAGGGTGAAGATGGGGAGATGAGTCATCCAAGAGATTCACTAGCATGGAAAGATTTTGATTCAAAACATCCAACATTTAGTTTGGATCCTCGTAATATAAGACTTGCTCTTGCATCTGATGGTTTTAGTCCTTTTAATTCTATGATGGATAGTAGTTGGAGTACTTGGCCTGTTATTTTAATATGCTACAACTTTCCTCCATGGATGGACATGAAGCCATCATTATTTATGTTATCTCTTCTTATAGAAGGACCAAAATTTCCTAGAACTAAAATTGACACATATTTGCAACCATTAATTGATGAGATGACGTATGATGCAAATAAAGATGAAATGTTCATTATGCGAGTAGCACTTTTATGGACAATTAATGATTTCCCTGCATATGGTATGTTGTCTGGTTGGAGCACCAAAGCATACAAGGCATTCCCGCATTGTGGTGTTGACCATGGTTCAATTTATCTTCCACATAGTCGTAAATGTGTCTACATGAGACATCATCATTTTCTAGATGTAAATCATGTGTGGCATCTAGATAAAAAGAACTTTAATGGAATGGAAGAACATGATCGTGCACCCAATCAACTTAGCGGTTCACATATACTAAAGTTGTGGGAAAATTATAATATTGCTAATCCTATTGGTGATGATGTTGGGGTAGAGAAACAAATTAATTCTCAAATCCCTAAAGGATGGAAAAAGAAGAGTGTTTTCTTTGAGCTGCCCTATTGGTCTACTTTATTGATCCACCATAACTTGGACATAATGCATATTGAGAAGAATGTAAGTGAAAACATTCTTAGTTGGTTGTTGCATAAAGATGGTCGTAGTAAAGAGAATATTAACGCATCCATTGACATGTAAAAGTTGAATATCAGAAAACCTCTGTGGCCAAAGAAAAGAAAACACAATGATTAGTTTTCATTGCCTCGCACATCATATAGCATGACAAGCAAAGAAAAAGAAGATTTTTTGTTAGTTTTAAAAGACTTGAAATTTCTAGATGGATTTTCTTCAAACATATCAAACAAAGTACAAATAGAGGCCAAAACGATTCTTGGTTTGAAAAGTCATGATCATCATATTTTGATGGAATATCTTTTACCCCTATGTATAAGGAGAACCATTTAAAAACATGTTGAAAAAGTTCTAATAGAATTCTGTCATTTTTTTAAGTCCTTGTGTGCCAAGAAAATTAGCCATAAAAGTATGGAGAAATTAGAAAGTTTGATTCTGATTCTTCTTTGCAAGCTTGAAAAGATCTTTACCCCAATTTTTTTTGACATCATGGTTCATTTAACTATCCACCTACCATATGAGGCCAAAGTTGTAGGTGCAGCAGAATATAGATGGATGTAACCAATTGAAAGATATCTATATTCTTTAAAACAGTTTGTTTGCAACCGAAGTAGACCTGAAGGATCTATTGTTGAGGGATATCTTTTACAATAAGAAACTATCTTTTTCCAACACTATCTAAAATATGTGGAGTCTAACTTAGATAGAAACATTTGATATAATGATGGACCCATTGGTGCTGGTCTACATGTGACACTCTCATATGATGAACTTCCTCAAGAACGCCGATTTATTCTATTCAACACAGTTGAAATTGAGCCGTTCATAGCGTAAGTGTCTGTTTATATAGTGTTCAATATTCTTTTTCTCAATAATATATATAATTCTTTATATTAGGTTGCATCGGAATGAGGTCATGCTTCAAAATCCATATTGGAGTGAACATGAAATACAACGCGAACAACACAACCATTTTGTTAAATGGTTCTCAAATTATGTAAGTATGTTAGTATTTTGAAGAAGTAAAACCTATGATATATAACAATTTTCTATGTATCTTTATCAGGTATGTTCCTTACCAAATGATATGGTTGTTCCAAATGTTTTGAGATGTCTTGCTAGGGGACCTACATTAGGAGTACGATTTTACAAGGGATATTATGTGAATGGTTACAAATTTGAAGTTGAAACAATAGAAAATAGTCATGTCACTCAAAATTGTGGTATCTCAACAAAAGGAGATGATGAAAATAAATTTTATGGAATCTTAGTTGACATATTAGAGCTCCAATATGAAACCATCCCTCCTATATGTCTTTTCAAGTGTAGATGGTACGATATGGAGGATTCTATAGGTTCTTATGTAGATGAATTTGGCTTCACTTTAGTCAATACTTGTAGAACAAGTTTCAATGATGATCCATTCATTTATCCTGACCAAGACATTCAAGTGTTCTACTCAGTTGACATAGGAGAAAATAATTAGAGTATTGTTTATCATTGGATACACAAGAGACACATTTGATTTACCAATAGAGGATTTGTATAGTGAAAAAAATGATGTAGAAGAAATAATTAATGAAATCAATCAGGGAGATGGTGGGTTAGAAGATGAGCATGACTACATGTGGGTTCGCTTAGATATAGCCATCCCTATACACATTGACAATACTTTGTTAACTATGGCTCCAAGACACAAATAAGAATTCTAAGGTATCACCTTCATTGAGAAAAAGCATCCAACAATAGATTAGTTTTCAAACTTAATATTTGGTAATGATGTTCTATATATAATTATTATATTTTTCTAAGTACGTATGTATGTAACAGAGGTTCTCAAAAACTATGCCTCCAAAGAAAAAGTTGAAGTACTTAAGTGAAGTTGTATCATGTGCAAATCAAATTGACACTACTGTCATTAAAGATCATCAAGTCACCCACCACTCTCATGACTTAACACCTTCTAAAAGTGTTTCACTTGGATCAAATGACCAATTATTGCTCTCTATAGCACGTAAGTTGCTTCTAATGATTATATGCTGATTTAATTAGATATGACATTGTATATGACATTCATTTCATGTAACAGGTGAAGCAAAAAAAGGCCAAGATGGAAAATGAAGTGTCCAAAGAAAATGGTAAGTACATTTTTTTTCATATGTAATCATCCAAATGATTCATATATATGTTGGGTTTTAGGGGAGACAGAGAAGGCAGCGGAAACAAAAAAAAATTTCTCCCCCAACCCATACCGAGGAAACGCGTCAACGTCTATATAATAGGAAAGGATGGTTTGTGGAATCATACCTTGTCCCGAGGCTTGCTCGGCGACAATACCTCGCGCAATGCGCGGTCTTCAACTCCGGTCTTGGACGGTGTCTGTGCAGCTCCTGGTCGCACCGGGACTGACTCCTCCTCCTCCTACCGGACTGTCAGATGACAGTTGTCCTCCTAAGCGGAAGTGTCCTTCCGCCTCTGTAGTAGTCCACACGGACCACCTGGAACTCCACACTCCTTGTCCCACAAGGAAGTGGAAGGAGTCGCACCCTCCTGTTGACGTACTAGTCGCCAACACACTCTCCTGGTGCCAGTTGCCGCTGCAGTTGTCCTTCCCTTACTGCACCTCCCTTTTGCGGGAAGCACTTGCTCGGGATCTCTCATGGTTACCAAAACCAGAGAGAACGACAACTTCGCAAAGCAACCGGCTTGCATTGAGTTGTACTTTGAGAAGCCCCCAATACCCCTATATATATAGGCGGGACATGGAACAGGGTTCTCTATGTCCGGAAATATGGGACTAAAGGAGGAGTAGAAGGGTTAGAGAATTTTCCACAAAAAGCAACCGGTTCGCAACTTGAAATGATCGGTTCACAACTGAACCGATCGGTTCGACCATTGAGCCGATCGGTTGGACCTGAGCCGATCGTTTGGGGCACTCCAACCGATCGGTTGGTTCCCTGAACCGATCGGTTCATGGTCCTAATCCGGCTCAAAAAGACTTTCCTTGTTTCGTTCTCAATTGGTATCGAATACCAATGTTATTCCCAATCGAATTGGGCAATTTGAAACCAAAGGAAAATTCTTGCCGACATGACTTTCCCAACTGGTCGGTTGCACCAGTTGAGCCGATCGGTTCAACTCTTGAACCGGTCATTTCAACCTGGGTATGAGCCGATCGGCCTGGACACTCCAGCCGACCGGGTCCAGCAACCTCAGCTGACCGGTTCATCACATGAGCCGATCGGTTGGGAGCACAGGTTGGGCAAAATCAGTCAATTATGATTTCAATCAATCTGATACTCCAATCAATGCGTCCAACACCTTGAACCATACGATATTGAGCCATCGACTGATTGAGTGTTTAATTGAACTACTAAACTCCTTTAGTAATCAATCTAAACATTGCTTTGTGGACAAAACTCCTCTTCCAGGTTAAATCCTATGTGTGTGACCCTGCAGGTCCATTTCACGTTGGCAGTGAAAGTCCATAACACTTATGACTTCACAAGCAAAGAGCGGTGCCTAGTCACACATCAGTGCTACCCAAGTGAAAGTAGAAAGTTGTAGAACAACTTTCATCCTACAATCCGTGAATGGTGTTACAGTGAATGTATAATTCCTTTGTCACTGATATCCCTAATGAACTCAAGGCATGGAACAGTCATCCTGTCAATGTTCATTCACTTTCTTGATCTCAGAGTAGATTGAAGGAGATATGTATGACATCAATATCACATACTGATTCACACATGCGTGCGCACACCTATCTCAATCTTACTCATCAAGTGGCCTTGGATATCAAACTCCCTCAGGAGGGACAAATCCCATATCTATCACTCACCCCTCAAAAGCCCCATGTGTCAAAGCCACCCAATCATCACCTTTATAACAACCCATGTTTCAGGACTGCGTTTGATGATGTCAAAGTGTGCCCAACGACATGTGTTGAGTGTAGTGATTTTAGGTCTAAGAATCACACTCACCACCATCACTGTGAGTACTGACTGTGACTACCATCTTATGGTTCCATGTGTCAAACTCACGGTGGGTCTGTCCGGTACACTTGTTCTCTAACAAGTACCTATGTGTTTGGTTTGATATCTCTGTATCATGACTAATGAGATTCTGTCATCAACCAACACCACAATCTAGTCTTGTGTGTCATTATTGTCTATCTACCTTCCACAATGACATCCGACTAGGGACATAACAAGAATGTACAAACTCTTAGCATCCGTATGATCTCATCGTTCAGGTCCTTAACCTGAAAGCATACGTCATTGAGTACTGTCATTCTCTAGACATTCAATCTGTTCTATCACTATCTCATATGACTGAACCAGAAAGAATTGGAAGCTTGCCTTTGATGTTTATCAAATCAATCTTAATGTATCCTACCAATCATCCCATGATTGGCTCTCAGGGCATACATACCAACAGACTCCCACTTGCACTGTGAGCCAATCACTCTTGAATCATATTCATAGTGATCTTCAAACATGTCCCACATGTTATTGTGCTTAGTGCAAACATAGTGAGTAATGACAACACCTTGCCAAAGTCAGTAGAAATTGCATGTCTCTCATCTCTTCGTTGTACGTCGCACGTATGAGACGGAGTTGCCGTAATATGCGATCTAGTATTCCTTTGCTAACCTTTAGCCACATTGCATGATCAAGGATTCCAGACTTGTCATCAATGAGTGGAATATAAGTTCATCTCATGAACCTTCAGATCCCTATAGTATCCACTGCTATTCTCTAACACACAGATACTCGGCATTTCCCTTTTAAATGGTTTTATTGGAACACTTCCAATTATCAACAAACTTTCACTTTTATACATCTTATGTATATATTTTGCGATTAATTTTATGTCCTTTTGGAAGTTCGCATCAATGTAACTCTTTACATCAAAATCTTCCTTTATCACCATAGAACTAGTACTTCCCAAGTACTTATCAAGTTCTTATGGTATTCCAGTAACCCTTACTGGAAGTAGACAGACATCCACTCGTCATGTCCTACATACGAGTTATCAGGATGAGCATATCATATTGCCATGTCCTACATGCAAGATGATGAATGCATTTTATTCTTGCCATGTCATACATGCAAGACAATGGGATGATTACATACATGATAGATCCATATCTATTCTTAGTGTTCCCATTCTTCATAAGAATTGGACACTTGGCCTTGGGATACTAATATCCATATAACATGGACAAGTTTTCTCCCACTGAATCTGTGCATACTGAACCCTTCAGTACAAATTGCCAATGTATGCTCTCTCTTTTCCAGGTCAAGAGATTTGTCGAGAACTATCTCTATAGATCTCTATTCCTATCATATAGGAAACATCTCTATCTTCCTTAAAGATAATTTCCACTTTTGGATTTCCATTCTAGAACAATTCCATTTCACATCAATATGTGGAATGTGAATACGCTCCCACTAAATCACAGATCCCGTCTTTATCATTGACATATCAGTCAAACCCTTTGACTATATCATCAAAGTAAAGATCCAATTTTGAGTTGCTTGTACTCAATCAATCACATTGATTAGTCCATTGTAACTTATAGACTTCATTTGCATTAATGGATTCATAAACCTTATAGGTTGTGTCACGTACACATCCTGATTTTATTCCTCAAAGGAATGCGGTTTTAGTATCCATATGCCAAATGTCTTAATCATTAAGTTGCAATCAACAAGCATCATCCTTCTCAAAATGTTATCCATGTGTCTTAACACTTAAGACTTATTTGCACTTATGGATATGATCCAATGAGTGCTACCATCAAGGTCATACCTTATGGTTCACACGGATGTCATTTAGGATGTAATGGTTTTATACCATAACTCAAAAATTTGGTTCCTCATATTCATCTAGATAGTTGACTCATCACATAGATAATTGAGGTGTATCTATTAAGGATATAAGAACTCACAACCCTTGTGATTCTTAATTTCTTTTATTAGTGTGGGGTATTCATTTATTAAGAAGAATTTAGTTATTTGATAATCATTCTCTAACTCCTTAGAGTATGATTCCTTCTTGATTCAGACATCACCATGCCTTAATCATGAGTTCACTATGATACACTATCATAATCACTCATAAGGATCTCAAACATTTGGTCCAAGTATTTCATTCATTGATCTAATCAAGAATTAATACTTTACCAAATTTGTACTTCATTTATGATAATCTTGAACACTTCAAGACATTCATCTTGGTATTTCTCTAAACACCATTTGAAGTATTAGCACTTATTCCAATAGGTTTGTAAATACATCACATGTATTATACCTAATAGGTAATCATTCTCCCACTACATTAGTGAAGATTGATTAATCATGTCCAAGATATTCATGTCTCTTACTGGTTCTCTAACCAAAAGAGTCTAGATTTATCCATCATATGGAAACTAGAAATGAATTTCTCATGATTAATGCTAATTTCATTGTTTGAGTTATCTATAACTTTTAGGTATCATTTTATCTTATGCATATCAAATACCACAAGATAAGCAAGGCATTGCCACAAAGATCATATCTTTAAGATCGAAATATCAACTTTATTAATTGCCATCATTGTCATACAATATGCAATAATATAGTGTTTCTATCTATTGGCAATATATGAAATAGCAGTTCTCAACTCTATTTCGTGCCCTTTTAAGCTGAAATAAACTGAAAGATACTCCTATCTATGGCAGCAGCACTTGCTCCAATGATGGGTACTTCTTTCTTGGTCCTTTCACAAAGGCCATCACTTCTTTGCGGATATTGCATATCATATATGACATATCCATATCTTGGTATCATATACCTCAGATAAAGAAGCGGTTCATTTCATGATACCTTAGGTGGAGATCTCCATCCCCTCCTTCATCTTCTTTTGTTCTTCCAGATATAGAGGGAAATTCCCTCATACACCCTTTCCCCATGTGCCTTGAGGCTGAAGACGGCTTGGATTGTTGGCTAGCATCAAAACACTTCTCAGCTTTTCCCTTATCCTTGCCCTTAAGAATTACCTTTTTCTTTGATCACATCAAAGATTATGGTTTGTCTTTCTTCGTCTTTGCCTTTACTATCCTCAACATGTCCAACAACTCTGTTAATGTTTGTCAAAGTTTTTCATGTTGTAGCTTATCATGAATTGTATGATCCTCACAACATTTGCAGTATCATACCAATAGCCAACTCTTGGCTCAGAGGGAATCCTTCTTAGTCAGGTTTTTCCACATACCCAATCACATTGAGTGTGTGAATCCCTTACTGGATCTCCTTCTGTCATGACATACTTGGATAGTGTCTTGGAGACATCATATGTCTCATGTTGTCTCTGCAACTCACAGTTCATAGAACACAACGTCAAGCACTCCTCATCAATGTCTTTCTCAGTACGCTTCCATAAGCATACTTTCAGCCATTTATGTGGTGGGATCGAGTTCATCTGGTTCTGGTATAACTAGGACTTGGAGCTTTCACTCTTTGAGAACACTTCTCACCATCCTAACCAGTCGTGGAATTATTCCCATTTAATTTGTTGGTCTCAAAGACCGATCGCAAATAAAGTGATTTGTTGATTAACCATTTATTTTAACAAAAGGAAATATATGCAATTTTAGTCCAAAAACTCATTTTTGACTTGTTTGATTGATTTGAAAAGTTGATGATAAAATTAGGCCTTTAATTAATTATCGCTCCCACTATTTTACTTCAAATTGATAGCCCTCACCATCAATTCGGAAGATTGCAGCGTACAACCTTCTAGTGGGCAAGATCCTGAAATCCTCTAAGCCATGGACCAGCTAGGGCTGTCACCCACAACATAGATCTCTCAGGTAGGCAACTTTTGCCAATTGCATCATATGCAACTCTTGATAAGATGTCATATACAACTCCTTGCAATGATCATCTCCATGCCTCAAGGTACTAGATCCCATCTAGATCACCTTGTTAAGTCCGACCCAAAGCAAACACGATGAATATGCACCCTGCTAGGGCAGACCCACACATTCATCCTTCACGCTTCCACGAGGTAGACGGTGCACCACGCTAGGGCGTGCCCACACTTGGTCGAACAAGTTTTTCACGTGTGTCGCATTTGGAAGGCATCTAAAACTTAATATTTTAATGAGGGATTTGGTTTTATATACATATACATATCCAATCACCATAATACATAGTACGTATCATATACATGCTATATCCCACAGAAAACATGCACAAACGATAAAAAGCGATGATTATGGCCATCCTAATGTGATTCCTCGAGCCAAGAAAAATCACGGTCATCTAGGTCTACATCACATGCAACCTGTACAAGATGAACTCTGTGCCTTGCCATCTGAGTTGATCAACTCATCACATGAATGATCTGTACTCTCCAGCCGGTCGTCTGGGTGCCACCAGCCGATCGGTTGGCTCCTCCAACCGATCGGTTCGCCTGGTCATCGTGCATCTCGTCATGTCCGCCACTCGCTCGTCTCGCTCCTCGAACCGGTCATCAACCGATCGGTTCACTCCTTGAACCGACCGTCTGGAACATCAACCGATCGGTTCACGCCTTGAATCGATCGTCTGAGCAGTCGTCTTGATGTCCGCCGGTCTTTGACATAACAGGAAATAAAAATCTATCCTATTTATTACATTGCTTCAAAAAAGGGAAACCCCGAGTTACATTCGGGGGGAGCAAAGGTAGGAAAGAATCTCGAATTTATTTCGAGTTACATCAGGAATAAGAGAGGGAAGATCGGTGCGCAGACCGAGATGCAAGCAACCACAAACAACCACATGTATGCATACATTATCGTTATTTTGATATCTAATTTGGTTATTTTCTGTGTCATTTGTGCTTAATTGAATATCTTTTTAATACATATTTTACCAAATTAGTAAAAATCACTTGTCCATCATTTCTTATATTTTTACATGTATTTTACATGCATTTTACATGTTTTAATTATTATAGTAATTATTTGATTTTATTCATTGATTATTTTATTGCAGATAATTATTATTTACTGGAGCAAAGTCGATACCATCGACTTGCAACTCGATGGTAGCGACATGGTATCAGAGTACAAATATTTTTTGCTCCAGATTGAAAAGGAAAAGGACGTTTTACTGTGAAGAAGTCGATACCATCGACTCCTAAATTGATACCATCGACTTAGATGTTGCGGACCAAATTTTAATGTGTTAAATCTAACACATGTTTGTATTCAAAAATACATTTTAGGTTTCCTCTTGACCTAAACATGTACGACGGCTATAAAAGACACCATTAAAACCGCAATTGGGAGATCTATCACGGGGAGAAAAGTAGAGGAACCCTACATGGAAGACCTCGGAGGCGTTTTGGTGGCGGAAACGACGGCAAATTCTCTCCATCTTCTCCAGATCCACTCTTTAACCCTTTCTCCAATTTACTGTATCTCGAAATTCATGTTTTACATCTTTTCGACTTACTGTGATACCATGTCGTCTATTTCCGGCTAAAAACCGTAATTCTTTAGGACCGGGAGTAGCCCGGGTAATCATTGTATGATACTTTTTTTATCATAGTAATTCATCATTAATCTCTTAAATCTTTGGTATGAATTTATTTTCTCAATTATATTGTTATGCTTGATCACCATAATAATAACATAATGCCCTTAATTACTTTGAAAGAAGGGTTAATGGTTGAAAAGAGATGAATGTCACATTAATTAACAAATCCCTTGAACAAGGTGATGTAAGATTAATGGTGGAAACCTAGAGGTCGATATTAATGCCCCTAGTTTAGGGTATAGGTTACTACGACGGTGGAACCGACCTAGACATAGGTAGTGAATTGTACCACGACAGTGGACAATTCTGACTACAGGCCACTACCCGGAATTGAGAGATGAACCTGAATTATTAGATAAAAATTCATACAATGATAACCCGCGGTGAAACTGCAATCCTAAAGATCGTCACCTGAATTGATTAAATTAAACCTTTAATCGATTGTTTTGTTTTCTTTTTATTTTATTTTCTTTTTTAATCAACTCTTGTTTTTGGCTTAGCTGATCAATCCTAATTAGTAATAGTCTTTAATCTCACAACTCCCTGTGTTCGATAACTCGAGACTCATAATCACATATTACTTCGACACGTACACTTGCGTATTACACGCACGTTATACGCGTGTCAAGTTTTTGGCGCCGTTGCCGGAGAGTTGGCATGGTTAACACTATGAAAAGTTAGGATCGTCCACTCTAGGCCATTGTATTTATTTTCTTTTTTTTATAATTTTTTTTATTCTTCCCATTTTTCATTACATAAAACTTTACTTTTAGTTTAGGCATTGTACATATTCATCTAAATATTTCTTTGTAGTTAGTTTTCTTTCATTAAAAAAATAAATAAAAAAAGCACATGGCCCCTATTTGTTCTGAGTGTGGAAATGCACATGTAGGTTATAAATGTCTGAGTCCACCTTCATTACATCATGAGAAAACCTTAAAGGAAATTCATCATGAGCATATTAGGATTTTGGTTCAATATGTTTTAAATCGCAAAGGTCCTATTTCTAATGGAGGATGGGGTAGAATAGAGAAAATGGAAGAAGTTGAGATTGAGGATAAGGAATTAGAGAGTGAGGATAACATACTGGAAGAAGTTTTAGAATCACCTCTATCATGTCCTTCCATTGAGCCCACACCCACACCCATAACTCCTAGGATTGATTCTGAATATGATTGGGGATCTGATGAGGAAGATGAGGAGAATGATGCAAATAAGGTGGATGACAATTTTGATACATGTGTTTGGGATATGAGTGAAGGAGAGGAGGATCCAAAATGTGCTTTATTTGATAGTGATCTTAGAGAGGAGGAAGAGAGTGAGGAAGAGGATACTGAGCGTGAAAAGGTGGAGGAATTTCCCATTACCCATCACATAATTCCTTCACCACAAGACCCATCTCTTCATTTCCTAATTGAGGATCCTATATGGGATATATATCCAGATGATAATTTTGAAAGTTTTTGTGAGGATATTAATGAATGTGGAGGAATTGAATTATTAGAAGAGGAGGAGGCACATAATTTCACCTTTGATATAACCCCTCCATTATGTGTAGATAGGAGTGATCCATTGGGGATGGTCATAGAAATTAAGGAGCAATCATCATTATACCTTTCACCTCATGGCTATCTATTTCTGCATGTGCTCCCACATCAAGATTTGATTGTGAGTCGCGTTCATGTTCATGTTCATTGTAATGATAATTTACTGTTGAAATGGAATGTCAACCATACATGTTGGTCTTCTGACTATTATTTTTTTTTTCTCATTGTTGCAAGGAACCAAAAGTTTAGAAGGAAGAGGTGGAGAGAGATTTACCCCCCGTGACATTCATTGCATGAATCATTCCACCAAAATGAAAAAAATAGTCATTAAAAGTCATACATTCACATTTTATCCATCATACAGGTGCATCATATTTTTACTTTTTGCATAAATGATTTGGATTATTCTTGTGAATCCAGGTGGTCGTGGAGGAGGGTAAAGCTCTCTCCGCCTCTTCCTTCTAAACTTTTGGTTCCTTGCAACAATGAGAAAAAATAAATAATAGTCAGAAGACCAACATGTATGGTTGACATTCCATTTCAACAGTAAATTATCATTACAATGAACATGAACATGAACATGACTCACAATCAAATCTTGATGTGGGAGCACATGCAGAAATAGATAGCCATGAGGTGAAAGGTATAATGATGATTGCTCCTTAATTTCTATGACCATCCCCAATGGATCACTCCTATCTACACATAATGGAGGGGTTATATCAAAGGTGAAATTATGTGCCTCCTCCTCTTCTAATAATTCAATTCCTCCACATTCATTAATATCCTCACAAAAACTTTCAAAATTATCATCTGGATATATATCCCATATAGGATCCTCAATTAGGAAATGAAGAGATGGGTCTTGTGGTGAAGGAATTATGTGATGGGTAATGGGAAATTCCTCCACCTTTTCACGCTCAGTATCCTCTTCCTCACTCTCTTCCTCCTCTCTAAGATCACTATCAAATAAAGCACATTTTGGATCCTCCTCTCCTTCACTCATATCCCAAACACATGTATCAAAATTGTCATCCACCTTATTTGCATCATTCTCCTCATCTTCCTCATCAGATTCCCAATCATATTCAGAATCAATCCTAGGAGTTATGGGTGTGGGTGTGGGCTCAATGGAAGGACATGATAGAGGTGATTCTAAAACTTCTTCCAGTATGTTATCCTCACTCTCTAATTCCTTATCCTCAATCTCAACTTCTTCCATTTTCTCTATTCTACCCCATCCTCCATTAGAAATAGGACCTTTGCGATTTAAAACATATTGAACCAAAATCCTAATATGCTCATGATGAATTTCCTTTAAGGTTTTCTCATGATGTAATGAAGGTGGACTCAGACATTTATAACCTACATGTGCATTTCCACACTCAGAACAAATAGGGGCCATGTGCTTTTTTTATTTATTTTTTTAATGAAAGAAAACTAACTACAAAGAAATATTTAGATGAATATGTACAATGCCTAAACTAAAAGTAAAGTTTTATGTAATGAAAAATGGGAAGAATAAAAAAAATTATAAAAAAAAAGAAAATAAATACAATGGCCTAGAGTGGACGATCCTAACTTTTCATAGTGTTAACCATGCCAACTCCCCGGCAACGGCGCCAAAAACTTGACACGCGTATAACGTGCGTGTAATACGCAAGTGTACGTGTCGAAGTAATATGTGATTATGAGTCTCGAGTTATCGAACACAGGGAGTTGTGAGATTAAAGACTATTACTAATTAGGATTGATCAGCTAAGCCAAAAACAAGAGTTGATTAAAAAAGAAAATAAAATAAAAAGAAAACAAAACAATCGATTAAAGGTTTAATTTAATCAATTCAGGTGACGATCTTTAGGATTGCAGTTTCACCGCGGGTTATCATTGTATGAATTTTTATCTAATAATTTAGGTTCATCTCTCAATTCCGGGTAGTGGCCTGTAGTCAGAATTGTCCACTGTCATGGTACAATTCACTACCTATGTCTAGGTCGGTTCCACCGTCGTAGTAACCTATACCCTAAACTAGGTGCATTAATATCGACCTCTGGGTTTCCACCATTAATCTTACATCACCTTGTTCAAGGGATTTGTTAATTAATGTGACATTCATCTCTTTTCAACCGTTAACCCTTCTTTCAAAGTAATTAAGGGCATTATGTTATTATTATGGTGATCAAGCATAACAATATAATTGAGAAAATGAATTCATACCACAGATTTAAGAGATTAATGATGAATTACTATGATAAAAAAACGTATCATACAATGATTACCCGGGCTACTCCCGGTCCTAAAGAATTACGGTTTTTAGCCAGAAATAGACGACATGGTATCACAGTAAGTCGAAAAGATGTAAAACATGAATTTTGAGATACAGTAAATTGGAGAAAGGGTTAAAGAGTGGATCTGGAGAAGATGGAGAGAATTTGCCGTCGTTTCCGCCGCCAAAACGCCTCTGAGTTCTTCCGTGTAGGGTTCCTCTACTTTTCTCCCTCCGTTCCGCTGTCGTATCGTCCCCCCGTGATAGATCTCCCAATTGCGGTTTTAATGGTGTCTTTTATAGCCGTCGTACATGTTTAGGTCAAGAGGAAACCTAAAATGTATTTTTGAATACAAACATGTGTTAGATTTAACACATTAAAATTTGGTCCGCAACATCTGAGTCGATGGTATCGATTTAGGAGTCGATGGTATCGACTTCTTCACAGTAAAACGTCCTTTTCCTTTTCAATCTGGAGCAAAAAATATTTGTACTCTGATATCATGTCGCTACCATCGAGTTGCAAGTCGATGGTATCGACTTTGCTCCAGTAAATAATAAATATCTGCAATAAAATAATCAATGTATAAAATCAAATAATTACTATAATAATTAAAATATGTAAAATGCATGTAAAATACATGTAAAAATATAAGAAATGATGGACAAGTGATTTTTACTAATTTGGTAAAATATGTATTAAAAAGATATTCAATTAAGCACAAATGACACAGAAAATAACCAAATTAGATATCAAAATAATGATAATTTATGCATACATCAATCACGCTACACACATCCACCACAAAACTCGTTTAAGGGCGACGCGTATAGAGTGCATTAATAATACATATCATATATGTAATTAGGGATTTGTGGATTTAGGATTGGACATGCATAAAGCCGATATGATTCGCATCGCATGCAATAAATAAAGGCGACAAACCAAAATCGATCATATCGATATTCCTAAAATATAGAGTAGTTGACGTGGCTCTGATACCACTGTTGGATTTTAGGGGAGACAGAGAAGGCAGCGGAAACAAAAAAAAATTTCTCCCCCAACCCATACCGAGGAAACGCGTCAACGTCTATATAATAGGAAAGAATGGTTTGTGGAATCATACCTTGTCCCGAAGCTTGCTCGGCGACAATACCTCACGTAATGCGCGGTCCTCAACTCCGGTCTTGGACGGTGTCTGTGCAGCTCCTGGTCGCACCGGGACTGATGACTCCTCCTCCTACCGGACTGTCGGATGACAGTTGTCCTCCTAAGCGGCAGTGTCCTCCCGCCTCTATAGTAGTCCACACGGACCACCTGGAACTCCACACTCCTTGTCCCACAAGGAAGTGGAAGGAGTCGCACCCTCCTGTTGACGTACTAGTCACCAACACACTTTCCTGTTGCCAGTTGCAACTGCAGTTGTCCTTCCCTTGCTGCACCTCCCTTTTGCGGGAAGCACTTGCTCGGGATCTCTCATGGTTACCAAAACCAGAGAGAACGACAACTTCACAAAGCAACCGGCTTGCATTGAGTTGTACTTTGAGAAGCCCCCAATACCCCTATATATATAGGCGGGTCATGGGACAGGGTTCTCTGTGTCCGGCAATATGGGACTAAAGCAGGAGTAGAAGGGTTCGAGAATTTTCCACAAAAAGCAACCGGTTCGCAACTTGAAATGATCGGTTCACAACTGAACCGATCAGTTCGACCATTGAGCAGATCGGTTGGACCTGAGCCGATCGTTTGGGGCACTCCAACCGATCGGTTGGTTCCCTGAACCGATCGGTTCATGGTCCTAATCCGGCTCAAAAAGACTTTCCTTGTTTCGTTCTCAATTGGTATCGAATACCAATGTTATTCCCAATCGAATTGGGAAATTTGAAACCAAAGGAAAATTCTTGCCGACATGACTTTCCCAACTGGTCGGCTGCACCAGTTGAGCCGATCGGTTCAACTCTTGAACCGGTCATTTCAACCTGGGTATGATCCGATCGGCCTGGACACTCCAGCCGACCGGGTCCAGCAACCTCAGCCGACTGGTTCATCACATGAGCCGATCGGTTGGGAGCACAGGTTGGGCAAAATCAGTCAATTGCGATTTCAATCAATCTGATACTCCAATCAATGCGTCCAACACCTTGAACCATACGATATTGAGCCATCGACTGATTGAGTGTTTAATTGAACTACTAAACTCCTTTAGTAATCAATCTAAACATTGCTTTGTGGACAAAACTCCTCTTCCAGGTTAAATCCTATGTGTGTGACCCTGCAGGTCCATTTCACGTTGGCAGTGAAAGTCCATAACACTTATGACTTCACAAGCAAAGAGCGGTGCCTAGTCACACATCAGTGCTACCCAAGTGAAAGTAGAAAGTTGGAGAACAACTTTCATCCTACAATCCGTGAATGGTGTTACAGTGAATGTATAATTCCTTTGTCACTGATATCCTGAATGAACTCAAGGCATGGAACAGTCATCCTGTCAACGTTCATTCACTTTCTTGATCTCAGAGTAGATTGAAGGAGACATGTATGACATCAATATCACATACTGATTCACACATGCGTGCGCACGCCTATCTCAATATTACTCATCAAGTGGCCTTGGATATCAAACTCCCTCAGGAGGGACAAATTCCATATCTATCACTCACCCCTCAAAAGCCCCATGTGTCAAAGCCACCCAATCATCACCTTTATAATAACCCATGTTTCAGGACTGTGTTTGATGATGTCAAAGTGTGCCCAACGACATGTGTTGAGTGTAGTGATTTCAGGTCTAAGAATCACACTCACCACCATCACTGTGAGTACTGACTGTGACTACCATCTTATGGTTCCATGTGTCAAACTCACGGTGGGTCTGTCCGGTACACTTGTTCTCTAACAAGTAACTATGTGTTTGGTTTGATATCTCTATATCATGACTAATGAGATTCTGTCATCAACCAACACCACAATCTAGTCTTGTGTGTCATTGTTGTCTATCTACCTTCCACAATGACATCCGACTAGGGACATAACAAGAATGTAAAAACTCTTAGCATCCGTATGATCTCATCGTTCAGGTCCTTAACCTGAAAGCATACGTCATTGAGTACTGTCATTCTCTAGACATTCAATATGTTCTATCACTATCTCATATGACTGAACCAGAAAGAATTGGAAGCTTGCCTTTGATGTTTATCAAATCAATCTTAATGTATCCCACCAATCATCCCATGATTGGCTCTCAGGGCATACATACCAACAATGTATTCATCAAATTAAGTTACTGTAGGGCCTAATGAAGTGTCTTCAACAAGAAACAAGGTGCCTAACCCCTTAGAGATTCAAAGTGAGAGAATAGAGTTTCTAAGAAACATTAGTGTTGTTAGGGTCTATTATATTCTATATGAGTTATTAGTAACATATCTCTTTTATTTGTGAAAGAAAAAGACTGATAGAGATTTGAACTCTAGGTCATCAATTCAACCACCCCTTTCATTACTCAACTTCATGTACAAGCGACTCCCCTAAATTGAATGAGCAATCTTTGTACTCCATAGCACGTGAGTGTTTGATTGGGATGGTTTTATCATTTGTTTATTGTGTAAATATTAGATAAGGAGTGAAATTTTACAAATAATAGGTGCGACTAAAGAAAATGTAGTCAATTTAAAGAAAAGTCATCAAGTACTCAAAGAAAATGGTAACAGTATGTTATTCTCTTACACTTTTACTTTTAAAAAACAAATAATATACAACTTATGGTTTTTAGGTCACAAGATAGTTGCATTAGGATCTCAAGTTGGCAAAGGGTCCAGTACATCTTTTGAAAATCATCTTGTAGGTAGTTTTCTTTTGCAAAATATTTTCCTTGCAAAATACATCATTTTAAGTGATCTTATCAAATATTGTTCACTTGAATACCTAATTTCCAACATTATTAAGAAAATCATAAAGTTATTTGTTGTTTAGGTCACAAGAGTGTTGCATCAAGGTCTCAAGTTGGCAAAGACTCTGATGGAGCTGTTGAGCATAATGTTGCAGGTTGTTTGTTTCAACAAAATTTTTGTATTGTGAAATATTTTATTTTTGTAATTCTTTTAATACATTTGGTTATTTACTGAAATAATTTCAATGTTGGGTGTTTTTTAGATCATAAGGTATCTGCACTAGGGTCTCAAGTTGGCAAAGACTCGACTGGAGTTGTTGAGCGTAATGTTGCAGGTAGTTAGTTTTAACAAGAGTTTTGTATTGCAAATATTTTATTTTTGCATTTCTTTTAATATATATTGTTATTCACTAAAATAATTTCAATGATGGGTGTTGTTTAGGACACAAGAGTGTTGCATTAGGGTATCAAGTTGGCAAAGACTCCACTGGAGCTGTTGGGCATAATGTTATAGGTTGTTTGTTTAAATAAAGTTTTTGTATTGTAAAATGTTTTATTTTTGAAATTCTTTTAATACATTTGGTTATTTCCTGAAATAATTTCAATATTAGGTGTTTTTTAGATCATAAGGTTGTTGTACTAGGGTCTCAAGTTGGCAAAGACTCGACTGGAGTTGTTGATCATAATGTTGTAGGTAGTTAGTTTTAACAAGATTTTTGTATTGCAAAATATTTTATTTTTGCATTTCTTTTAATATATATTGTTATTCACTAAAATAATTTCAACGATGGGTGTTGTTTAGGTCACAAGAGTGTTGCATTACGGTCTCAAGTTGGTAAAGATTTTTTTGGAGATGTTGAGCATAATGTTGCATGTGAGTGGTTTCTTATAATGGTTATCTTATTTATTTATGTTTTATATAACTTTGTATATGGCATCAAATTTTTTAATTATAGGTGTGCCTAAAGAAAAAGTCACAAATTTTAAGAGAAACCTTTTAGTGGCTGAAGAAAATGGTAACATGTTATTCTCGTACATTTTGACTTGTAGAAAACAATTGAATAATCTCAAAAGTATGTGTTTCTACGTCATAAGAGAGTTTCACTTGGTTCTGGCAAAGGCTTTATAAGAGATGGAGAATATTATGCTACATGTAGGATATTTGGGCAAGATACTTAATGTTACCAAATGATTCATCTATAATTATTGAGTTTTATAATTTTAGGGACTAATGAAGTATGCTCCCCTACTTACAAGGTACCTAATCCCCTAGAGATTCAAAGTAAAGCAACGGACTTTTTGGGAACCATTGAAAATGGTGGGTTTTCTTTCTAGATATGTTGTCATTAATATTTCTTAATATGTTGAAAAAGAATATATAAGAAGTTTGTATAAGAGTCTCATGAAGGAAGAGGCTCTACTAGAGATGTTGGACATTGTGTTATAGGCGTTATGTTTGACAAGATGTTAGTGTTTTATCAAATAATTCATATATACTTATACAATTTAATTATTGCAGGAACAAGAGAAGTATGTCCTCCCAATTATAAGGTTGCTACACCCCAAGAGATTCAAAGTAAAGCACTGGATTATTTCAAAATCATTGAATATGGTTTTTGATTTATTTAATTAATACATTAATATTAATATATATCACTACATTATGGAAAACAATAGAATAATCTCAAAAGTATATGTTTTAAGGTCATAAGAAAGTTTCACTAGGGTTTGGCCAAGGCCCCACAAGAGATGGTGATCATTATGTTATAGGTAGGATATTCGGGCAACATGCTCAATGTTGACAAATGATTCTTCTATACTTACCCTATTTTATTATTGTAGGCACCAATGAAGTATGTTCCCCTACTTACAAGGTACCTAATCCCCTAGAGATTCAAAGTAAAGCAACGAACTTTTTGGGAACTGTTGAAAATGGTGGGTTTTCTTTCTAGATATGTTGTCACTAATGTTTCTTAATATGTTGCAAAATAATATGTAAAATACAAGGTTGAAATGTAGATCATGAATCAACCACCTTTCTTATTAATCAATTACATCTATAAGTAAATCCATTGTCTGTTCTTTTCATACAACACCAAAGAAATATCTTACTTATGATTTTCTTAAGTTATAAGAAGTTTGTATAAGAGTGTCATGATGGAAGAGGCTCTACTAGAGATGTTGGACATTGTGTTATAGGTGGTGTGTTTGACAAGATGTTAGTTTTTTATCAAATAATTCATATATACTTATCAAATTTAAATATTGCAGGAACAAGAGAAATATGTCCTCCCACTTATAAGGTTACTATGCCCCAAGAGATTCTAAGTAAAGCAATGGATTATTTCAAAACCATTGAAGATGGTGTTTTTTTAATTTTATTAATACATCAATATTAATATATATCATTACATTATGGAAAACAATAGAATAATCTCAAAAGTATATGTTTTTAGGTCATGAGAAAGTTTCACTAGGGTGTGTCCAAGGCTCCACAAGAGATGGTGATCATTATGTTACAGGTAGGATATTTGGGCAAGATGCTCAATGTTGCCAAATGATTTGTCTATACTTACCCTATTTTATTATTGTAGGCACCAATGAAGTACGTTCCCCTACTTACAAGGTACCTAATCCCCTAGATATTCAAAGTAAAGCAATGAACTTTTTGGGAACCGTTGAAAATGGTGGGTTTTCTTTCTAGATATGTTGTCATTAATGCTTCTTAATATGTTGCAAAAGAATATGCAAAATACAAGTCTGGAATATAGACCATGAACTCAATAACCTTTCTCATTAGTCAATTACATCTATAAGTAAATACCTTGTCTATTCTTTGCAAACAACACCAAAGAAATCTCTTACTTATGAAATACTTCATATATACTTTTCAAATTTAAATATTGTAGGAACAAGAGAAGTATGTCCTCCCACTTATAAGGTTGCTACACCCCAAGAGATTCAAATTAAAGCAATGTATTTTTTGAGAATTATCAAAGATGGTGGGTTTCCTTATTTTATTAATGCATTAGTGTTAATACATCTCATTGCATTGTGATAGCAAAATTGACACATATTGAACTATAGATCATCAAGTAAAAAACCTTTCTCAGTACTCAACACCATGTAGAGTTGAATCCTGTGGATTGAATGCCCAATCTTTATATGACATATCATGTAAATGGTTGTTTTAAGTGTGTATCCTATATACTTTTATTGTATACAATTTTTACATGGAAAATATTTTCAAAATAACAGGTTCAAAAAAGTTCAAATTATCAAGAAAAATCCTCAACCACCTACAACTAATGGTAACATATTAATCTCCTACAATTCCAATTATTAACAACAATAATATAATATCTAAGTTATGTTTTTGTAGGTCATACTAGTGATGTATTAGGGTATAATTTTGAAAAAATATCCACTAAAGATCTTGAATGTTATGTCATAGGTAGTCTATTTAGACAAGATATTCATGTGTTTTTAAATATTTCATTTATACATTGAATTTTGGTAGGAACTAAAGAAGTGCATTCTCCAACTTATAAGGTGCCTAACCACCTAGATATTCAAAGTAAGGATTTGGATTATTTGATAAACATTGAAGATGGTAGGTCTTTGAGAAATGGAGCTTTTGAAGTTGGCCAAGGCTGTACTAGACTTGTTGAGGACCATGTTACAGGTATTGTCTTAGATGATTGTATTTTTGTTGTTGGAATATATCGCTTGTTGAAAAAATGAAGTACTAAATCGCTGATTCTCTCTAAGTAGAATGTCTATGATGCTTATTACATGATTAAGTATTTTGGTGTTGTTATGCTTTAGATAATGGATTCAGCCATCTTCATCAAGTTCCAACTACATTTGTTGAGGATCATATAACATTAAGTGGAGAAGGGGGCTTCACTAATCAAATGCCAAGGTCACCAGAGATTCAAAGTAGAGGGACATATTTTTCTAAAAATACAAATGATGGTGTGTTGCTTATAATTTCTATCAATGTTTTTATTTTTGCATATATTATTGTGTCAATATACATGTGTTTACATGTAGAAAGCGTAAGACTTGGTGTTGACACTGAAAGATATCTGAGCCAACAACATGAAGATATAGAAAACATGTCATACCATACCCGGAAGCACAGTCGTCGAGCCACATTTGAAAAATATACTAGTATATTGTTTGAAAAAAATCCTCTCTTTCTCTGAGTCTCTATCTTTCTAATGGAAAAGTTGTAATGTAAAATTCTTTGTTTTTAGAAAATAATGATTCCCGTGCGATGAAAGAAAAGAAAGGTCGTGGGTAGACAGGATATAAATGCATCAAGCCTCCATTTGGGAAAACCCATCATGATTGTTGGACACTTAAAAATGTTCTTGTGGGTATTGAAGGTGGTATTCTAGTAAGATTTCTAGGATTAAAGGCTAGAGAAAGTGATAGGTTTTCATTGCACCTCCAATGGATAGATTTATAAGACAAAAATTTCCTTTCTGTTTGGCTAGAAGTTAAGGTATTATTTATATCTTCATATTGTGATTTATATTTCCTTTTTTCATTATTATCATTTACATTTCTAATATATCATTCCTTCATTCCCATCTAACTATTCATTTTCTATCAGAATCTCTTCATATTTAAGAGTCGTGAAACTAAATTGACTCCAAATATGTATTGTGTTATGAAGTGGTGTGAAGCAAGAGTACAAAATAGTGTCACACATACCGACACAATTTAAAGAAGTGGTTATCTACTTTGACTCCATAGCATCTTCAATTTTCACTTGAATCAAGAGTTAGTCAAGAACAATGGCATCATTTGCTCATATACTAGAGCAAGGAGGAAACAAAGGTAACATAAATGTTTGATTAGATTCAATTGACATTTAACCAAATGTGTTATTTGTATATTACATCTTTGTCTTCATATCTAGTTAGTGGCATAAAAGAATGCAACTAATTGTGCCAATATAAGACCTACTTGTACATTAGGGAGCAAGTCAATGCGAAGAAAACAATTTGAGCTGGTATGTATTACAGTTTAAGTTAATATTTTCACACACTTCCTAATGTCTATTTTTCCTCCATTAGATGCTAGAGGGCCATGAAGCATCTGATTGTCATACATACATCATTGCACATAAAAATAAGAAGGGTGAATTTAAAATGAAAATACAAAGACAAAGATGGTGAGTTATATCCATACTTATATGAGATAATTCATGATCTATTTATTTCTTACTAAGTAATACTCATGCATACTTGTTGTAGGAGGAAGTTCAAGATGAAGCGCTAAGAAGAAATGTGCAAGATAGTTATAATTCCCTTGAATTTATTCCAGTAGTGGATCATGTATATGGGGATCATGATGGTGGCTACTAAAGGGGTTATGTTCTTGGTTTGACACGACAACTACTGAAAGAGGCTGCTATGATGGAGATGGCTCAACAAACCTATCAAGAGATTGAAAAGGAAGCTGCATTTCATGCTCAAGAATTAGCCAATGCAAAACGTACGATGGCAAACATGATGGGACAGGTTGAGATCCTAAACTAATGACATCATACTCTTATCATACATTATACGTTGGGATGAAGGGAACTTAACCGACTCTTTTATGTTGTATAAATTACAGGATAGGTCAAGTTCTTCTCATGCTCGAGGATCGAATAGTAATAAGGATGGGCCAAGTTCTCCGGTAGAACACTCAAACAATGTTTGGATGGGTTCTCACATGCAACACTCTCATATAGACTAGACGCTACAAATTAAGATGTGGTCTTTTTTTGTCAACAATACATGCCTTTAAGTTGTGTTCTAGAAGCATGCATGTTATCTAGTTTAATTTTAGTAGAAGACTTAATGATACATGTAAAAGTCTAACTTGTGAAATGTGACATTTTGTAAATGTAAGTCACAACTACTATACATGTGTATTTTGAAAAATAGGTGTTATATGGTGTTGAGAAATATATCATGTTGAAACAACACATTAGTATTATGTTATGCTTCTACAATTTCAATCATAGGAATCTTGATTATCATTATGAAATGTATTAGTACTTTGAGTGACGTGAAACTACCATGATAATAGTTCCCTTTCTTTTTTATTCCTATCGTCTTTCACATTTATCTTTTAGACATTCTAACATGTATTAAGTGTAGGAGAATTGGAGACATGCAGGACAAATTATGAAGTACCTAGTCTAGCATTGTCAAATGATATGTTCTGATGAGTTCTAATCAAACATGATTGAGGTACTTATTCTCTAGTATGACAAGATTTTAGGTATTCTTTATTTATTTCATTCATCAAATTTATTTCAAGAAACATATACTTTATGTTTTTTGTTGTTTATCTATGCCAAGTTTACTTACCATGGTAATCCCGTTTGATCTTGTAGTAAAACTTACATGGGAATCTAGATGTCAAGGAACATATAATGGATAGTGCATCTATCTACACATTTCAAATTTGGAGCAATGACTAACATGATCCTTTCACTGTGAAGTGATTATTTCCATCTCCTCTCAGCCATCCTCCCACCACCATGTTCTGACACTCTCTTTCTAGATGAACATGCAGTCTTCGAAGTGAGAAATGAAGCAATTGTACTCTTCTCATAGTGCAAGAAGACACGGTATGTGTGCCATCATTCTATTTACTTTCTCCTCCATACTTGCACATTCCATAATTTAAACTAATGATTACTAGAAATCACATACTTCTAATCATTGTGAGTGAATAAATGAGTTTATTGATGTTGTTAAAACCATTGTTAGAATATTTCTCATTGGGTGCCCTTCTTTGTGAATTAATGCATTTCTCATTGCCTTTCAATGTCAATGTCAATGTCAATGCCCAACTTCCTTTCTGCTCCTAATGGGATGCGACTAGGATTTGACTAGTTAATAGTTTGGGCAAAGAATAGAGCAGGATACATTACATGCGAGAATTATATTGAGGTAAAGGTTTATGAAAAGGATAGGAGTACTAGCTGAAAAAGAAACAATATGAGTGTGAAGCAGATCCAAAAAGGGATATGAGTATTGTTTTGACATGTTTGATACCACTTGAAGCAAAATAAAGTGATGTATTGTGCATTTTCCTAGTCTGAAATGGTTGGAGATATGCGTCTCATAGTGGATTGGATATGCAGAAGCTAATGGTTGGTACATTAATTCATAATTGTAATCTCAGTTTACAAGGCAATTCGACAATCCAGTCAACTATTACTTGATCATCCTATCACGATCAAGCACTTTGAAGCAGAGGATACAGCTGGGTCAAGTTCTGTAATAATTCTGGCAGAGAGGAATATTTTTGCTAAGAATCTACATATTTTAATGAAAGAAGAATAGATCTTTGAAGCAAATGGGTTTGTGAAAGTTGTGCAGGTGACATAGGATACAGGTACACACCAATGCAAGGTCTTTGGATTTATGTATCTTGTTGACTTGGAACAGAGTCTGATGTACTTTATATTGTTGATAGAATCATTAAGGTTTCTCATATAATGCAGAATGTTGGGGCCGATGATGATGGATCACGTGATGCATTTGATGTTGTTGGTAGATTTTCTTATGCACACTTTACAGCTCCACAAAACTGTGATTGTATCAGACCCAAATAAGTATGCCAATGATGTTGCTACAGGTGTGTCATCAATAACTACTCTAAAAAAAATCTATAAGTATTGTCCTTACTGCAGTTCGTGTTTTGGTTGTCAATTGGGTAACCAAGTGAGTAAATGATGTCAAAGACTGATCCAGACGTTGACTTGGATATTACAGAGCATGTACATGTGCAATGCTTGAAGCTTAGTAGTACGTGGACAAGAATGATTTAGTACATGTTTACTAATTTTTTATTCAATTTTTGCCGATGCAATGAACATGCAGCGTATATTATATAGCCTATCCGTTGGGAAACCATCCGTTGTATTTTAATTCAAGGGGCTTTGGTCAGGTCCTCCCCTATGTAAGCAAACTTTTATTAAAGAAATAAAGAATGTTGTTGTGAGTTATAAATAGCTTTACTTCTAAGCTCTTAAGAAGTTATACGTTTCAGATTCATTGTATTGTATATTGTTTGTCAGCTGGTGTATAGTTGTATTCATTATTTATTCATTCTATGGAGAAGTAAAGCAGTCACATGGATACTTTATAGTTTTATATTCGCTCTGTCAGCAGTTTTCTATTAGGGTCCTGACCTTAGCTCATCGATTTTGCGACCCCCTTTGCATGAGGCTGATTTTGTGAGGGTTGCCTAATACGTAAGAATGTTCACTCTAACGCATGAGGTTTGTACATGAGCCATGACCCTAACAGATTGTAACATCTGTTCTAGTGATGAAGTCATCTGCAACTTGAATGAATCCTTTTTTTCTTGTATGCATGATCGTTATTCTATTGCATCCTATGCCATGGAGATATAAATAGATGAATATTGACGTGATCCATGCAAATGTCCAAGTACACATGCAGCAATTTAACAAGCCAAAGAAAACACAGCGAAGTCCAAGTAGGTAAAGAATACAGAGCACTTGATTAATGGACTGGTGGCATGCTTTAGTCTTATACGTGACGGCTGAAGTCGTCAATAGGGTTAGAAGACAAGGACCGAACTCAATGCGGTTCTTACCGTCTGGGATGGGCCAGCTAAATATCACGAAGAATGGTTGGATCCTGCCATTGTGTCAGCATACAAGGTCCTGCCACCGATGAGATCTACGTCGTACCACCTTGACAATGATGAAGGAGGTGCTGCTATCTGATTCAGAGATTGTTCCGTCTAGAAAGGAAACAACGATGCGGTTCCGATGGATCCCCACTGGACACCACTTGGTAACCTTCTTCTCCCGTGATAGTTCCTTAAAGAAGCTCGCGCGGAAGGTAATCCGGTGGAAAGGAGAAGCTCGCGCTTAGAGGATGACCGGAGAGACGAGAAGGAAATCGAGGTGAGAGAGACAGAGAGAGGTCACCTAAAAGAAGGTGGGCGTGATTGGGATGGGGCTGGTTTACGGTGTTATGTCAGACGTTAAGTCAGGTGCAAGTGGCGGGTGGGCTATCTTCATCTAATCCAGTACTTGATCGAACGGTACAGAAGTTAGTTGTATGGGGTTGGAATACACTGTATTTTAGCCCCTCTCTCTCTTTATATATATATATATATATATATATATATATATATATATATATATATATATATATATATATATATATATATATATATATATATATATATATATATATATATCTGTGTGTATATATATATATGTATATATGTGTGTGTGTGTATATATATAGATATATATATATATATATATATGTATATATATATGCTAAATATTCAATGCATGCGTGAGTACATTAAATTAGCTACCCACCCAAAGTGGCGCGGTGGCATATTTTGTAAATACCTGGAACTAACTAATAGCTGAAATGAAACCCAAAAAGAGCGGATTCCGCCTTCTTCCGCCGCCGACCTGCTCCATTCCTCGATCTGTTAGGATGCATCCGCGACCAGATCTCCCTTGAGCCCACACCCCGACGGGTCCGTTGGGTCTGACTCATCTACGCGAATGTGGTCGAGTTCACCTACGACCAGGAGAGGCTGATATCGTCGTCCCCGACGTCGTTCGACTATGTGGAAGGTTCCATGTTCCTGGGTCAGAGCCCCATCAACAGCTGGAGGTCGTCATTCTTCTCCCAGTCTGACTTTTCATGGATCAACGTCCTGTCTGCTTCCCAGCGTCGAAGGTTGGGTTCGACCATCTCATTCTTCCAGCTGTGAGCCTACCTCACCTCCAGCCAGGTTAGTCGCACCCCGACGGGTCCGTTGGAGCATCCTTATGTTAGTTGTCCATCCTTCCGCCGCGTGGACTGTTCGATCTACATTTGCAGTCTACCATCTAAATCTCCTGATCTGCTATTACAGACCCGAACAGCAAGAACAGATCTAGATATCCCAGTTGTTTGGAGAAGGACAAAGGTGATTGGGCCATGTTTGGATCTCCTCTAACATTCATCAGAGTATGAGTAGCATGTATTGATCCTTACCAGGCCACATGGAAGTATTTGTGTTCCTCTTCTTTTATAAGTACGCTCTAGATCTCCGCCTGAAGCTCATGCCGTAGGGGGAGCATTTTTTGATCTTACTACATTAGGAACAGTAGTTGTCCAAGTTACAATCAGGTAAATATCATTACTTTTCATCTCTTCCATCAATTCTCCCCGATCTTTCCTTTTCATCACATTGTGCAGTCATATCTATTTTTGTGTGGCAAATCCAACATGTTTATGTAGCTGTAAAGGACTTTTGAGCATCAATTCTCTGATTTCGTTTGAAGCAGAAACTGTCATACGTGCACTATGTTTTATGTAGTTACGTTTTATGATAAATGTTTACTTGATGATTCACAGAGTTACTATTTTGTGTTTTAGGGTTACATTGCTGTCTACAGAGTTACTCTCACACAGCAGTCATGGATCCTAGTCTTAATACAGATGTTGGTAATGCCAATGTCGACTGTGATGATGATAATCCTCATTCTTCTCCTTTCGTTGCTGTTGGAACTTTGTCCCCAGCAGAAGTCCCTAGAATTGGACTTAAATTTGGAAGTTTAGATGAAGGTATCTCCTTCTATTCTAGTTACGCTGGCTTGATTGGGTTTAATCTCAGGCTAGACGACAATAGGTATGAACGAGGAACTAAGAATCTGGTTGCTAAAGATTTGGTTTGTGATAAGCAGGGTAACATTAGTCGTTCTAAGAGGTCCAAAGGACTTTTGAGCCTCGTTTATGATGAAGTGGGTAATTTATAGGATAATTTGTCCAAGAAGCACAGACGTTCTATGAAGAGTTGTGGGTGTAGAGCCATGATCCAGTTCACACTAGATAAGTCATCATCCTTGTGGGTTGTGACTACTTTTGTTGAGGAACACAACCACGATCTTGTTGATGATGCTCACCTGCGTTACTTGAAGTGTAACTCATCTCTTGATGAAACTCAAAAAGAGATGTTTTCTTCCATGAGACAAGCAAACATACTTGTCTTGAGACAACTTGCATTGATAGCAACCGAGTCTAGCGGTTATGAAAATTTGACATTTACAAGTAGACAAGCTCATGGACACCTCAGTAGCAAGAGGAAAGAGTCGGCTAAATACGACGTTGACATGTGTTGGATCATTTTGCTAGGTTGAAGGTTTTGGATTCAAAATTTGTTTATACTTATCAAAATGATCCCAACTATTTCTTGACACATTTGTTTTGGTTTGATCCTGTCTTTGTCAAAGATTACGGGTTGTTTGGCGATGTGATTGTGTTTGACATCACTTACTGTATCAAAAGTATTCCATGGTTTTTGGAATGTTTGGTGGTGTGGATCACCATCGCAAGACAGTGTTGTTTGCCTCAGCTTTGTTGGAAGATGAGAAGTACGACTCCTTTGTTTGGGTTTTCAAGCAATACTTACTTTGTTTTGGCAAAGAGTCGGTTTCTATGATAACCGATCAAGACTTGGCTATGAATGATTCTATCATTACTATTTTTCCAAATTGTAAGCATCATTTCTACAGCTGGCACATCCTACAGAAGCTTCCATATAAGCTTGGTGGTGTTCCTAACAAGGATCGGATCATAAGCTCTTTGAATGATTGTGTGTGGAACGTAGATGATGTGAACATTTTTGAAGAGAGATGGAACTCTGTAGTTGAAGAGAATGATATGTTTTCCATTAGTTGGCTTTCTGATATGTATGTGATGCATTGGGATTGGGTTCCGTGTTATATGCAGTCTTCTTTCTATGCTAGAATGAGGACAACTCAAAGAAGCGATAGCCTGAATGCATTCATTAGAAGCCACGTCAACAATAGGAAGACTCTATTTGAAATTGTATGTTGCTTAGAGACTGCTTACTCTCACGTGCGGGAGATTGAAAATTTCAAATATTTTGATGATGAGTACAACAATCTTCCCTTGTCATCATTGTGGTCTGTGGAGGAGCAAATGAGAGGTATATACACCAAGTCCATTTTTAAGATCTTTCAGTCTGAGGTTCATCAAATCATGGTTTACAATGTAAAGGAAACATCTAACGAAGGTGTCTTTGAGGTGTATTGTCTTGGTGGTTTTGGATCTCCTCGTATCTTGAAGAAAGACTCATCTATTGATATGGTGTCATGCAATTGCTTCATGTTAGAATTCAAAGGTATTCCATGTAGGCACATTCTGTCTTATCTGAAGATCCGTGACTTTTGCACTCTTCCCGAGCCATACATATTAAAGAGGTGGACTAAAGGATATAGAGAACACCTTTTGATTTTTGGCAAAACATCAATTACGCATCCATCCACTGGGAGGACACTTCATCTTGTGTCTGCTTGGAATTCAATTATCGACATAGCGTGTAGGAACAACACTATAGATCTTTGTCATGAAAAACTCTTAGCTTTGTGAAAGGAGATTTTAGAATTAGATCATGCTGATGTTGATGCTGGTGTAACCGCTTCTAACATAGCTTCTTCTTCTATTGTCAAGGTCCATATCCCTAGTATTTGCAAAACTAAAGGGAGACCTAGATCGACTGATGTGAGGTTTAAATATGGAGTTGAAATTGTTCAGTTTAAAAGAGAGAGGTAGTGTAAGAATTGCTTAGAGTTTAAAGTCAATCATGATAGTAGAAACTGCCCTTTGAAGAAGTAGTTCATTATTCATAGATACTTTTTCTGGACTTGTGTGTTGTTGCTGATTGATATGCTACTTGTGTTGTTTCTGATATGCAATCATGCTTCCTACTGATCAACGATTATGTTTGCAGCTACTCATGTTTTTGCTGATGTTGGACTTGTCTCTTCATGATCCTAACTTGCTACTGCTACTTCTGTTCTTGGAGTTGTTGCTGCTGCTAATGCTTCTACTATTGTTGTTTGGTTGAAGCTTCTTGGTTCTGCTACTTGTTGTTTTTTATGATCTCATGCGGTTGGAGCTACTGCTTCTATTGCTCTTGATTGATGCTTGTCCTTAGTTTTGTTTACATGTTTTTAGTGGAGTTGTAGTTGATTAGTGTGTGAGTGAGGCATATCCAAAATTGAAGTAATTCTAATGGATGTTCATGTGTAGTCTTTTGAAAGTAATTGTAATCCTCCTTGTATTTAACTTGTGTTTAAATCTATACATATTATCCCTTGAGCTCTAACAGCTGTATATAGAAATTGAATATGTTATAAAAAATTATTTATGATAAAATGTTACTCTTTGAATAATATTGTTTCTCTTTGTGTCCAATGGATACTTTTCTTCTGAAATAGTTACCTTTTTTATTAGAACAGTTACCTTCATGTATGTACAGTTACTTACAAAATGTCCATTGTCACTCTGTGATTCACATACATTGGTTTTGTATTTTTGATTCACCTTCCTGTTCTAGAGTTACTTTATAACGTATAAAAGTTACTTTTTAGTTTCTAGGATTACTTTTCTATTGTCATAGTTACTTTAGTTTTCAGATAATTACTTTATTGATTACCTGATCACTCTTCCTTTTCAGTGAGTTTCTTTGACATTCTTTTCTATTACATACTGAACTATATAATAGCAATTTCTCCATTAAAGTGCATAATCTATCATCTAAATTTTCAATGACATCCCCCTCACATCAAACCAACTGTATTGTGATTCCAACAAGTTTCTTTCTTGATTCAAAGCTAACAACAAGTATATATCTTCATAAAAGCACACAACATCTATTCATGCAAGAATACCGCATATAAAGCATAAAACATTATCCTTTAAACCCAGAAATCCTACTCTTATAAACTAATTTAGAATAAATGTAATTTTAGACTTCCAACACATTAGTTACATATATCATAATTCCAGCACATCAGTTACATATATCAGACTTCCATAAACTGATTTAGAGTAAATGTATCCTACAACATTTAGATATCATAATTCCAGCACCAAACTATTTTCATTACATTTCACTTAATAAAAGAGTATTCAGTTAGACTTTAGCCATCTATCTAGGCTTGAAACAACTTCTTTATACTTGTCTTTTTGTTCTTGCACATTTGCATCTTGGGTTTGTTTCTACCCTTCTTCTTGCTTGTTCTGTTCCTGATCTGCCTCTTCCTTATGTTGTTCCCCTGGACATTCTTTGGCATCATCATTGGCATTTTTGTCATCTTTGGAAGTGAAGTTCATCTACTTGTCATTGACTAGGCAGTCAAGATACTTCATCACAAAGACCCCACAATAAATAGAGCCTTCTTCCTGCTGTGGGAATTATGGGTACTCCCATTCGCACTGTGACATTTGGCTTCCCCTGTCTGGTGCCCCCCTCAAGAATTTGTGGGCAATACCCACCTGCAAAAAAAACATAACTTTTATTAATTATCAATCAACCAACATTAATTCTTTCAACCCATCATTAACAGAGTTACTTTTTTCATTGCTTTCCCATCTAATGAATTCTTTCTTTGATTTTCCACTTCCACTCATTGAGTTATATGACCTTTGCACTCCATCCCTGAAGTTTGCTTCATGCAAGTGTCAGTGGTTGTCATTGTTTAGTATTGTGAACACAAAGTCCATTGTGTCCCACTCTTTCAAGGGAATGTTGAAGAGTTTAGAAAGCATGTCAATCTCCTTTAGGGTGATCTTCTCCACATCAATTGTCAGCTGTTGATGTAAATAAAAAATTTAAAATGCACATCTCTAAGTTTCAGTGTGTGTATCTTTAGTAATTTGTTGTAATTTTGTATCACAAGTTTGCTTGTCTTACCAGAGCATAAGTGCCCAAGTGGTGCTATGCCAACCCCTTCTTCCTCCTCTTTCTTGTGCTCTCCTTGAGCATTTGCACAAAGAAGTCCAGAACCTAAAAAAATCCACAAGCTTATGTTAGCAAGCCAAATTATTGTTTCATACAGTTATACTACATTGGTTTCTTATAGGTGATTACATCATTTGATCCTTGTATAGGAGGGCAATGAGGTCCTTCCCAATGCACCAAGTATCCTTGTTAAATCTCCACTCTCTATTTGACCTTCCAATCATTATAGATGTGATACATATGAGTTAGGTATTGAATAGTTAATATGCATTTATACACTTGACAAATGGAATATTAAAATAACCAATTCTTACATCCCTTCTATGTTGTCCATGAAGTGATGAACAATTTCCTTGTTGTCCTTTTTTTCAAAATGTTCAAAACCTATGAAATTGGAGAGCTTCTGATGTCAACAAAGTGTAGTTCATGTTAGAATCCATCTTCATTAACAAGTTACACAATAATTTTATGTCCTACAGTTAGTTTATTAAGAACAATAATAACTTTTCATTTCATAAAATTACTCTATCAATCACATAGCTACTTGTATATTATTGTAGTTACTTTGTTATTCTCATAGTTACTCTTATGTTCACAAAAATACTTTAAGTATTGTTATACTTAAAAGTAGATGCGACCTTACCTTTTCCTCCCTTCTTTTCTTTATGTTTTTTTCTATGTTGCCCATTACATGCTCTGTCCTCTGCTTTCTTTTTGTCATCTTTTTCTTTGGCTCTTCTTCTTTTCCTCCTTCTTCTTTGCTTGCTTTGTTTGATTGTTCCCTTTTTTCCTGTCCTCTTTCTTCTTCATCTTGTGTAGATTTTTCTTGGCCAGAACCATCAGCACCTTCCTCTTTGTCTTGTTTCTCTACAATAATAGTTTCTTTCTCATGCGTGTCTTCCTCTTCTCCTTGCTCTTCAACCCGGTGTCCTTGGTGTGTCTCCCTTATCCACACCTCTTTTCTTTTCTTCTTTTTCCATTGCCATAACCTTCTTGTGCAACACCTCAGCCTTGTCATTCATTTCATAGAAATTTATTGAGGGAAACCCCTCAGTAAAGTGTGTGAACCCACTTGCAGGTGACTGTGCTTTTTCACATTCATCTCCTTCCTTCCTCCTCAGAATTCTATTCTCATTCTCCACTTCAGTTATTCTTCTATCTAGCATCTTCTTCTCCTGTTGGAGGTCATTAAATGCTTCCACCGCTATCCTCATTCAGATTTCCTTTTGTATCTTCAACTCCTCCTTGAGGTGGTGGATTCTTCTTTCCAGGTTGGAGTTCCCGCATATACTTCCATGGCGTTGATTGGCTTTGTTTCCACCTTCTCTACCATTGGCTTGCTCTTTTCCCTATTTGCCACAAGGTAATAGGCCAAGTCCTTTACTGCCTTTACAGCTTTCCAATCATGGCCCTGGTCTAGCTTCATCTGTTTACAAATATGTCCAAAAAAAATAAACAATGTGTGAAAAAGCTACATATATGATTATGTTCCATATTAGTTTTGTAACAAAGAACAAAGATTCTTACATCTTTAGGGTCCACACACCCTATATCCATCAATTTCTTCACAGGTGTAGCCCACTTCTTTATCCTTGGCTTGGCGTCAGGGAATGTTAGCTTTGCCATTCTTGTCATCTCATATGCCCAAACCTGCATTTAATAGAGAAAAATATATTTAATATGTAATTGTCCCTATGTAGCATTGTAACAATCTAGATGAAAATAAAGTATGAAACTATTTACTTACGCAAAGGCACATGACACACCCTGTTGTGTAGAGTGTGGTTTTTCTTTTCTCTCCTCTTCTCCTCATATGAACATTTTCCCTCAACACCTTCATCTTCTTCAAGATACTCCCATGCACCAACTTTGCCCAATTTAACTGCCATGTGGCAGTTACATCATCCAAGTAGTGCATTATGTAAATCAGGGCATAGTAGCTAGTATCAGGGAGTAGGAATGTTGCCAGCAAGTGCAACATCCATGTATGGCACATGTTCTGGTAGTCGGTAGAGTTTTCGCTCTTGGCATATTCTTGCCAAAGCTTTGCCAAGTTGTCCTTGTTTAGGACATCCTTCTCCTTTAACATCTTTGAGGTCTCACCCTCATTTCCATCTCTCCTTGTTTCCCTAGCAAACTCTCTCCATATGGAGCTCACTATTTTAGATTTCTTTCTAGGTATGATATCCATACCTTTGCTATGGAGACCTAGAATGACCCCCACATCCTCCACTATCATTCTACATTCTACCCCATGGGCTAACAAGAACATATCATCTCCCACATATCTGTCTATCTAATATTCCAAAAGTCCTACATCTACTATAAGATTGGGCATCTTGATCATGTTTGCAAATGTCGTGGACCTCATCATTTTAATTTGATTCTTGGTAAACGCCATGTTGTTGCTGATGTTATTGTAGCTTTTTATATAGAATATTTGGTATACCTTTTTAAGTCCACCTGCAAATATATCAAAACATAACTCTTAGGTTTGCTTCTTTATTAATTTTCAGTCAGTTCAGTTACTCTTACATTTCTATAATTTACTTTACATAATAGGTTGATAACATTAAAATTTAAATGTAACTGTAAAAGCAACTTACTAAATTATATGTGTTATTAACTGTCCTCTGAAATTAACAACAAGTTTACTCAATTATAAATTCATATAACCTTACCTTCGTCAGCCTTTCCCTTGCCCTTCTCTTTCCTTTTTCTTTTTTCCTCTTCTCCTTCCTCCCCAACAGCTTTTTCTTCCTCATTCCCTTCCAAAATTTATTTTGTCTGGTCATCAGACCCTTTCCTATCCTCCTCTGCATACTAAGATTCATTACTACTCACAAATTTTACTTTTCAGTTTAACAAAAACTACTTTCCATTTTAACTGCTACATTTATAGTGTATGAGATACTTTTTGCTGTGACATAGTTACTTCAATGTTTCTATAATTACTCTAGGCATCATATAGTTACTCTATTATTCTAACAGTTGCTCGTTTAGTAAACATTGTTACTTTTTAATAAAAAATGTTTACTTTTGTTCTTGTAATGTACATGCAAACAGAACTTACCTTATCTTTCTTCATGATCCGCTTCATCACGCGGATGTTCCTAATCCCCAATACCTTCATTGACTTCCACAATAGCAGCAGTCGCCTTTCTACTTTTTCCTTTATTCCTTGAAGGTGTTCTCCTCGGAGGAGTTGGAATTTCTTTTTCTTTCCCCTTCGGAGCAGGTGCTTCATGCTCTATTTCATCACACGGATGTTCCTCATCTACTTTACCTTCATTGCCTTACACAATAGCAGCAGTCACATTACTACCTTTTCCTTTTTTCTTTGAAGGCATTCTTCTCAGAGTAGTCAGAATTTCTTTTTGTTTGCCCTTCGGAGCAGGTGCTTCTACCACTTCAACTAATTCGTTGGCCTATGGCTCGACGGCTTCATAGTGCCTCAACACCAAGTCCTCTTCATCATCACTTATAATTTTAACGAACCTTCTCCATGGCAGCATTACACTGGTCTTCCTCGATGATTTCTTTGTCCTCACCATGTCTGAATAGCTGAAGACTTGCACGGGAGAAGAGAGAGGCAGTGGAAGACCTAACTGGGAGAATACAAGTTGCATAAGCGGACAAAGGCCGAAAATCCACAGAGAAAATGTAGCAGAGCAAATGCAGGCAAGAATCTCAGCTGAGCAACTGCAGAGGAGGAGGACGACAGTGGGTTTGAGGGAAAGCAGAGTAGCCACACAGAACACAGCCGAGGGTTTGAACTCTCAAATTTGGGGTTTTTCTTTCCACTTTCCGCGTGCCGCTCTTTTTCTCATGAATTTCTGGTATTTACTGGTCTGTGTCACCACATCTTTGAGACGGGTAGTAGAAGTCCATTTACCCATGGGGGCAACAAAGACGATATATATATATATATATATATATATATATATATATATATATATATATATATATATATATATATATATATATATATATATATATATATATATAGTCAGGTTAGAATACATTCGAGTGTACAGATCGCGTGCTACACTCAAGTTGTGTTTGCATATCAAGGTAATTTTCTTGCAAAATGTAAACCATTGATCTTCATTGACATACTATAACTAGGCTACATACAAGTTTTGACCCCATTTTGATGAGTGTAAGTCACTCATCCGAAGGCAACAAAATCGACGCATCAAACTAATTTGAAATACATGATATTTGTGGTCTTTAGAACATGACCTATAAATGTCCAAATGGGATCAAATTTTATATATGAGCTATTCACAAGATGTTTAAGAAGTTCAATAAATTAGATTTCTAAAAAAATACTACATCATGAAAAACTACTTGAGTGTATTCTTCCCCGAATACACTCAAGTGTATTCCAGCCTTACTCTCTCTCTCTATATATATATATATATATATATAGAGAGAGAGAGAGAGAGAGTTAGACTACAATATACTCTAGTGTACGGATCACACGCTACACTCTAGTTGTGTTTGCATATCAAGCATATTTTTTTATAAAATGTAACCCACTGATCTTCATTGCCATACTATAATTAGGCTACATAAGAATTTTGAATCCATTTGGATGAGTGTAAGTCACTCATCCGAGGGCAACAAAATTGACGTACAATACTAATTTGAAATGCATAATTTTTTTGGTCTGTATAACATGACCTATAAATGTCCAAATGGGCTCAAATTTTATATATGAGCTATTGACAAGATTTTTAAGAAGATCAATGGATAAGATTTTTAAAAAATTGCATCATGAAAAACTACTTGTGTGTATTATGCTCTGGATACACTCGAGTGTATTCTAGTGTGACTCTCTCTCTCTCTCTCTCTCTCTATATATATATATATATATATATTTGTAAATATATATATATATAGAGAGAGAGAGTCAGGCTAGAATACACTCGAGTGTACAGATCACACAAATACACTCAAGTGTGTTTGCATATAAAGACTATTTTTTGCAAAATGTAAACCATTGATCTTCACCGTCATACTATAACTAGGCTACATACAAAGTTTGAGCCCATTTGGATGAGTATAAGCCACTCATCCAAGGGCAACAAAGTTGACGCGCGAAACTAATTTGAAATGTATAATTTTTGCGATCTATATAACATGACCTATAAATATCCAAATGTGCTCAAATTTTGTGTATGAGCTATTCACAAGATGTTTAAGAAGATCAACGGATTAGATTTTTGAAAAAAATATTGCATCATGAAAAACTACTTGAGTGTATTCTACTCTGAATACACTTGAGTGTATACTAGCCTGACTATATATATATATATATATATATATATATATATATATATATGTATAATATGTGTGTATGCGTGTGTATGTTCGTTTGTGTGTGTATTTCCTCTAGTGTATCTTACCATTTTGTAAACATTGTAAATCATCTATAAATATTATATATTATATAACATTTGTTATATATTATATAATATAAAAACATACATCAATTGAGGGATAATGTGACAAATTATCATGATCTAAATTGGTAACATGCATCCAATAAATCGAGTTGGCAACATCAATGAATAAATAGCAAACTCATCAATGTCGCTTCTAAAAAATTGAATAAGAACTTTATTGATAGCATGCATATGATTGGTTTGATGGTGGGGGTATGAGTATGTATTCCTACCGATTTGATATGGTACATCTATTTTTGGAAAGCTACATAGTGGGATAGTGGGGAAGGATAGTAAAAGGGACCAGTGGGGAAATATTGCACTCATCCCACTCTCTAGGAGAGTCTACTATATAATAACATGATTCTTCCTCTTCCAACTCATTATTCCCAGTCTGATCTCACTCGGTTTTATTTCATCAAAAATGTTTACTTAGTCCTTTACTTCCCATCACTCCTCTGCCTTTCTTCGGAGAATGACTCACACACCATGGCTTATCGCCACTTCCCCACTACCAGACGAGATTCATCACACCCTATAGAGCACATTTGCAACACATTTAATGAGTAATCCTTACAATAGTTGACCTCCGTCAGTTGGTTTTTTTTCTTAGTTGGCCTTTATTTCTCAATTTGTTCTTTCTCATGATTTCACTTTGTAACTTCGCACTCTACACACATATGTATCATCCTTCATTGTAGGTTACTCATTTTGGTCTGTCTGGACAAGTGGTCATGCCTGCACCTTCACAAGATGCGGCAACATATGATGGAATGTAGAGAAATCTCTTTGTGGACCGCCTACAATACTAATACCACAATGGTGACCAGAAGCACCTGGTTGAGAGCAAGTGTCTGCTGATGTCCAAGTGATCTTCTTAACATAAAAGCCCAAATGGGACACAAATAAATAATAACTTGGGGCACAAAAGGATATGTCATCTTAAAGAAACTGAGTTTTTTGGTTGAGAGGGTACCCATATTGAGAGAACGGGTTGAGAACAAGTCTAATTTTGTAGAACACAACTTGTGTTCCTTCTAATATAATTTGAAAGCTAGCTAGAAAATAGTATGAACAAATTTTCTATGAAGTTCTAAAAAAATCTTAACAAAATTCTATGTGTTAACACATATTTTGAGAACTTAGCTACGATACATGTCTCTCTTTTTCGGCACATATTTTCCTGCTACCTATTAATTATAATGGTACGAACAAGAGCGAGCAACACATGAGTTCTAATTATTAATAATACAGTATGAGTAGTATGTGATACAACAGATAAATAATCACTCTATCAAATGAGAAATAGATTAAAAATTCCTATCAACCTATAGTAACTGGTACTGAGTTAGTTAGATCATTTGTAAAATGATAGTAAATGTAAGACTTTATATTGGAATAATTATTAAGTTGTACCATAAACAGACAAAAATAACAATAGTTTTAAAGGTAGATATAAGTTTCTCTTTGTATTTTTTCTCCCCTTAATTTCTTTTCACACTATTATAATAAACAAACTATACAATATGTTTGTGATAGTCATCAAAATCCATTTTTATTTTGTCCATAATCATTTTCATTAAATATACTTTGTTTCTGATTTTATATAACAATTTTCAATTTCAACAAGTAATCTCAATACGAGAAATATGTAAATAAAAAACTATCACTTGTAAGGCGATGAACTAAAATAGAAATTCCCATCAAACTATAATTATTTGCGAAAAAGATGATACGTTTTTTTTGTAGAGGAGGTATATAAAAATATCACAAAACGAGAAAGAATCTTTATTTATTTCTATAAACTTTCCCTCCTTTCAGGTGCTCCAGCAGGCTATCAAATCGACAATCCGTAGCTAACAAATCAACTAGATTTAACAGAAAAATGACAAATGGTAGTTGATTATTGGCTTTACTATTGGCAAGTACTCTCCTCTCCCAAATGTCTCGCCTATCTCCAAATACACCGCAACTCTACAAGTATTGTTGTGTCGGAAATTTTCCTCTTTGAGGCAACCGCAAGATCCGTGTATACCAGCCATCTTGCTTTTCATTTGATTCATTGCACGAAACGAGCACAACTCTACCAATGCTCATATTAATTTGAATTTATTCACTCTAGTTGGTAGCATTGTTTTTCCTTTGGTTTTTGCTATAGCTATAGGTTGTAGTAAGGAGAACCCACTCCTATTGATACTACTTACTTTGTATTGATGAAGGTTTGGACGGGGGATGCCCCCCTCTAACAATTGAATGTCCTTACATAACATCAAAAAGAATTTATTGCTTCCTTTGGGCATACATCCATATATGTGCTTTCATTTCAGTTATATCTATCTAAATATTAGTTGTTATTTTTTTAAATTACAACCATAAATTTTATATTACAGAATAATTAAATTAGATAATTACAATGAGATAAAAGCAGACGGGCGACAAGCTGTGTCGTCAGTCCTTTTTGTATGACAAAAACAATCCTATGAAATAAAACATCCATAGACCTTGGAGTCATAACACGATATTAGTTACCATGAGATTTTTACTTAACAATAATGAGGTGATCCCTTTCCGATACAACCACATATTTCATAAGATGTCAAGCGACGAGGAAAATGTATTCATATTTTACCACACTTTTGAACTTGGGCCGGTCTTCACATGAACCCAGGAGGTAAATCCTTGCTCCGTTAATCATAATAATATCATTCCCTCAACTATACACAAAATAAAAAACACCACAACACAATACATACACAATTCTCAGTGCTTATTAGTTTGTCTTGTTTCACTCTACCATAATAATAAAAGGAATTAACAAGCTTGATTTTATGCTTCGATCACGTGGATAGCGATCAACTCCCTATCCTCAATCCATCCACGATCGCTTGGTTATTGGCGGCTTAATCTATGTGTGGGTTTTAGCTCTTCTTTTTAAGATAATTATTATGGAATTTCTGATTAAGATGTTAAGGAGGATGAGAATATAATCACTTTGATTAGATGCGAAATAGAAATGGTGGGACTGTCAGACTCCTGGCTACGGGGATATATATGATGTGGCACGACCAAAGTAAGTGACTCGGTCCTTGTGCGTCTATGGTTAGCTGTAATACGATGGCAGTGAGTCTGATTTCTCAGTTCCAGATTTTCTGTTGCTGTCGTGTTTCAGTTAATGTCTGTCGTGAAAACACCCACTTACTTTTTTAAATGTGGGTCTTTGGAGTAGATAAAAAGTTATGATTAGCTGAAACATTATTTTAACTAGGATCCACAACAGCAAATTTGGTCCAAGGTAACGGGCGTTCAGATTCAAATCTGGAGACGAGTCACTTTTTGGACTGCACTGACTCGTTTACAACACAAAGAAATAACAGGTGGCGGCAGCATCGGCCCGTAACTACAATACAATCGCTCTTGGCGTGTGATTCAGTAGAACTGTAGAATATAAAGTCTATAAAGTCATGGATGTAGCCTACGGTAGCTGTATCAGCCAGAATGGATGCCGGAGCGGTGCATATATTCGTACCATTTAACACTTTCACGCCTGGCGCCGGCTCATTTCTTCCATACAGCTAAGAACGCGCTACAGCTGATGACAACCAACCGCGTACTGCCATGACACTAGTAGTGAGAGAGAGAGAGAGAGAGTACTACCATGACACTATTTTCTTTCTACCTGACTATTTTCCGCCGCCATTGACACTGGTAGTGAGAGAGAGAGAGGGAGAGAGAGAGTCCTTAGACACCAAGAAAGCCTGGTCGACAATCGCAGCTAAACCTATGACCATGCTATACTCACACCCACGGGCACAACCGGGGTTCCTCTCTACTTCCATGCAATTAACCATATAAGAAAAGCACCGAAAGCTGGTTGGTTACCTACCCGCTGCCTCGTTTAATCAGCAACCTCATCCTTCAAGTAGGGGTAAGAAAGGAACCCAACCCTACGCTACTACAACGAAATCGACTGCTTAGTTGCTGAGATGGAAGGACAGAACAGAGCAACTTGATTGCTATATCTTCATAGATATAACGCCATGCCAAGATGCCATTGTACCATCCTAATTGCTTCCGTGGACAGTCACCTTGAAGGTGCGTGGGACACACCGTAACCCACCCATCTATGTCATCGTACTCGTGCTTTAATGCCTAGTTAAAATTTCTGATACTTTGAACTGGTAATATCATAATGATCAGTTTTTTTTAGTCTTTACATGACGACATGAACAATAGAATGTATTAGAATAATTGCTTGGTTGAATTTGATGCGAATGTTTGATATACAAATCCTCTTTTTAGTACCTAAAAAGCATCATAAATCCTAACTTGAGATGAAAGAGAAATCTGTAATATCACTATTTATGTACATTAATAAAGAATCAAGAATATAGAGTTAAAATACATAGATTACTCCGTTTTTTATTTTTCCCAATCCAATTGTCAAAATGGCTAAAATTGTGATAAATGGCCATCAAAACGATTAATGAATCTAAAAAATATATTTGAACTAACTTATTTATTAAAACACATTCAACAATGAACAATTGGCAAAACCAAGGTCACCAAAATCGAGAGGGACTAACGATCAATAAAAGAAATATATGTAAATATCTTAGGCATGTGAGTAATGTCTCAAGGGATGACGTGATGCATAAAGATGATCAAGTGCAATATTCAATAAATCCAACCGATCATGGGAGTTTTGACTGGATCCATGAACTAATACTAACAAATATTTTATCACGATGGTGATTATTGGATGAATTAATTGAAAACATCCTAAAATCTATGATGATTAGAGGTCGTATGTGTATGTTGCAGACATTAAATTTTCATAATGGAAAGTTTGACAATAAATTCCTAGAATGGAAATGTTGGTGACCACAACATACACTGATCAATGGGTATCTAACACACACTAACTTAAATAGATGTTGTCACTCTTTGACCCGAGACAATTTCATAACATGGTCCATGTAAAGCCAAATGAGCTATTTGGATCAACCATAGTCACTGACATCTCTCTGAGAAGCACTAAAGGTCATTCCAAAGTGATTGTAAGAAGTACAAACATCATAGGTTTGTGAGCAATGTCCTATGACACATCATGATGCTGATATATGACTTAATACATAGTAAGATTGTAAAGAGTGGTATATGATAGTGAACCCACTCAATGGTACAAACATGAGCCATGAATATTTAAGCAACGTAACATATAAATATTTATAAAGTTACAAAATATTCTATGTACATAAGTTCTCACCCTAAGGGTGGTACAAAAAGATGAAAATGTTACATCTATATACACATAACCTCATATACAAAGAGTAACAAGGCTATCTCAAGTCATCCTTATTTCACCAATGAACTCACGATCCTCCTGAGTCTCTTCCCTCTAAAGCACCTACACCTGGGTGGAGGGAACACAAAAAAATAGAGAAATAAGATTTGTATCAACAAAAACTAAGTATGCACATTTAAAAATATTTTGGACATTTAAATGGGTTAAAAAAGCAAAAGAGATGTTCCAATAAAAAGGAGGGCCATCAAAAGATATCTAAGTTTCAATAAAAGTGATATCAAGCAAGTGAATTTCAAAAGAATGAGGCATATAAATAAACAAGTGAGATAACACATCATGCCATTAATCATTCAAAATATCACATCAATCAAAATCATTCACATGTAGACATATAATGACTAAAGATAGCTATAGTACAACCAAGACAACACTAAGTCGTTGGCCTATGTAAAATGGGTGGAAAAGCACACCCTAGGCAGAAAAGTATACCTCTGTATATATAAGGGTAGAAAAGCATACCCCAAGTAGAAAAGAATACCCTAATGGTTACACATAAGCGTCTATGATAGTTATCTAGTCAAATTATCTAACATGTATAAATAGAGTAGCAAGATAGTTTGCATTCACCATTCACATTTCCAAGTACAACAACAAAGCAGGCGGGGTCATAAAATTGAGGCAACAATGTATTCATCAAGAAAAGTAGAATCTAATGATTCAAAATCTCAAAATAAGGAATTCACAACATGGTTGAATAAAAGGGGACAATGTTCCGAAGATGCCTCACTATAAGAAGATTTAAGTGAAATCATGTCCAAAATTAAATAGGGAGGAGTACATACCTTATGCATCCAAAAGTTAACTCTAATAAGGCACTTGATCCACTATGTCACATGTTCCTCTGATAACGCCAAATTTTGTGATGTTTTAGACTGTTTTTCTGCTATCAAAATTGTCCTTTTAAACTGTTTTCCTCTCTTTTATATGTACTTTCGCAATAATTGGCCAAACGAAGCTCTTAATCCAATATTTCCAACTTCTGTAGAGTTTTCCTACAATTTTGACCCAATTGTCATCAATAAGGTCGTCCCGGCCCACAAGCAAGTTCCACCTGCATCGGCCTTCCTGATAACCGATAAGATCACTGCCCGACAGGTTAAGCGCAACGCACCAACGCGCGACATGAGGATGCCGCGCGAGAAGAAACTAGCGGGCGATATGTCTTTTACCCGACAGGGAGTCGAGCTCGTCACGACAATAAAGCTTGTCACGTGACACAGACACCCACCGGCGGGCACCGCTCGTCACGTGACCGACAGCCGACATCCTTGTGTCGGGCGATACCGATATCGGCCGTCCACTGACCGCAAAGATAAGGGGGACACATGGCGCCCTGAGCACCATAACTTCCCCCAACCACTACCTATAAATAGTAGCTACAGGAAGCCGAAAAAGCCAGGTCAGAACCCTGAGCAAATCTTCGGAGGGAAGTTGCGAGAGCAAGAGTATCGCGCCTCAGTGTACGTGTCGGGCAACTCTAGGTGAGCTCTTCCCCATCCCGAGAGGGAGGGAATGGTTCACTTAGGCCCTTCCGGACGTCACTATAGGCCGATATCGGCCAACGAGGATAAGCGACATAAGTGCCCGACATTGGATGTGTCGCTCCATGCCCGACATGATATCGAACCCGATACGCCTCGCCCGTCACGGCGTGCGGCCTGAGAGGGTGTCGTCTGACATGAGCGTATCGGCCAGGGTCCTTGAACAATGCAATCAGCCCGTCACGATGTGTCGCCTGAGAGGGTGTGTCGCCTGACACAGTTGTATCGGGTTGGGCTCCTGTCCGGTATCGGGTTGGAGGGTCCGCTGTAGTCTGTCGTCCTTCTATATCAAGAAGGCAATATCTATCTTTATTTCTGTCATTTAATTTCTTTACTTTACACAATGTAATCAAACCTCTATATGTCAATAGAAATAGAAGAGTTTAATTATCTGTTGTTGTATGCTTGGCACCCTTGTTGGATGATCGCTATGTTTAATATCTGAACTCTAGCTTGCACATTGGATCACGTTCCGATTAGCTACCAAATCGTGTTTCCCCATCACAACAGCCTTGAGAGAGGTGTTTTGGCTCTGGTGTTTGGTCCGATTCTGGAGTACGAGAGTGCCCAGAATCGGAGTTGCTTCAGTAACCTTGCCACTCTAATTTAAGTCCAGCAGCCTCGAGAGGGGTGTTGATGCTTGGTTAGAGGTACCCGCTCCGAGAGGAGGGGCATAGGACGTTTCTGCTGCCGCTTGTTTTACCAAAGTTTTCTCCTTGGTACCCTGCTTTAGATTTAGTATTATCTCTCTATTTCTGTTGCATGAAAACCCCTAAAAACAGATACATGCCTAAACCTTAATCTTTCTCGTAGCTCCAGTTGGAGATAGGGTTTTCTCTTGTTTTATCGTTCTTGTTCTGTTGTTCCCTTTTGGGAATTTTATCCTCTCTTATCCTAGCTGGAGTGTAGCGTGTCGATTCTGAGTTCTCAACACTACCACCCTTGTCCCTGTGTTCGACCCCGTATATCTACTTCGACCCCGTAAACAAAGTTGTGGGGGCCTAGAAGGATTCGGGTTATAAATGTAAAAGTTCGACTACCTCAAATCTGCCTCCACTTTTTGGACGCGCGATTTAGACCGGTCAACTTTTTGGCGCCGTTGTCGGGGACAAGGCAAAATGGCACTGTTGAAGAATCTGAATCCACTAACTACACTCCCGTGCCTCAAGCTTAGAAATGAGCTTGACAGCACCCTTTTCTTTTATTATTTTTATTGATTATTCTTTGCCTAAAATAAATAATTCGATTTTCTGACTTGAATCTTTCTCGTGTTATTCCAGGTACTAAGAAGAAAGGCTACTGTTCAACTGAGCACCAACACTACCTAGCATGCCGCCTCGTATTGAACAACCTCTTTCTGAGGGCGAACGTCAAAGGAGGGCTAGACCAAACTCCCCTCCACATGAAGAAAATGAACGCTATGACGACCGTGATCAACAAGAAGATCAAGAGGGAGAGCAGTCGGAGGACGACCAACACCGAGATAGATGTCGTCACCATCGAAGGCACAGAAGAAATCACGACCAAGAACGTCGCCGAGAAGCTAACGACAGTGAAGATTCAGACGAAGAGGAGAGAACTCTGAGGGAGTTAGCATCTACAAAGGCTGACAATTCCCGGTGTCCCGTCGTTGTCACACGTTTCAATGTCGCAAACTTTGAGCTCAAGCCGTCTGTGATCTCTATGATTCAGAATAAAAGCTTCAGGGGGAGTTCAAAGAATGGCAACCCTTACCACCACCTAGATGCCTTCAAAAATATCTGCGACACCATAAAAATGTGGGGGGTTCCCCAAGAAGTCATCTACTGCAAGGGCTTCATATTCTCCTTGGAAGACAAAGCTCTGTCATGGTACCTTGGGTTACCCCAACAATCTCTTAATGGATGGGGAGCGCTGGCTGACTCGTTCGTGAACAAATTCTATCCCACTGAGAGGACTATGAGGAACAGACAGAGGATAAACTCTTTTATGCAGAAGCCCAATGAAAACCTCCACGATGCCTGGGAAAGATACCAGGAGTACTGACCGGCCTAAATCGTGTGTCCTAAAATTGGAGGTGAATTTGAGGTAGTCGAGCTTTTACATTTATAACTCGAATCCTTCTAGGCCCCCGCAACTTTTTTTACAGGGTCGAAGTAGATATACGGGGTCGAACACAGGGACAAGGGTGGTAGAGTTGAGAACTCAGAATCGACACGCTACACTCCGGCAGGTATAAAGAGATAGTAAATTCCCCAAAGGGAAATAGAAAGATGTCACGAACAAAATGAAGAAAACTATCTCCAACTGAAGTTACAAGAAGGATTTAAGGTGTTAGTCATTTAGCAGTTTTTAGGGTTTTTCATGCAATAGAAACAAAAAGATAAAACTAGAGCTAAAGCGAGGTGCGAAGGATAAACTTTGGTAAAACAAGCAGCAGCAGGAACATCCTGTACCCCTCCTCTCGGAGCGGATACCTCTAACCAAGCATCAACACCCCTCTCGAGGTTGTTGGACTATAAGTTAGAGTGAAATGTTACTGAAGCAACTCCGATTCTGGGCACTCTCGTACTCCAGAATTGGACCAAACACTAGAGCCACAACACATCTCTCGAAGTTGTTGCGATGGAAAAACACGATTCGGTAGCTAAGCGAAATGCGATCCAAACATGCAAGCTAGGGTTCAGATATTAAACATAGTAGTCATCCAACAATTACACCAAGCATAGAGCAGCAAGTGATTAAGCTTTTCCATTTCCATAAACATTAAAGGTCTTAATTACAGTGCACAAGTAAAGAATAACAGAAATAAAGATAGATGTCACCTTCTTGATGTAGAAGGACGACAGTCCACTGCAGCTCTCCAGCCCGATACCGGTCAGGAGCCTAGCCTGATACAGCAGTGTCGGGCGGCACACCCTCTCGGGTGGCACACCGTGACGGCCGACTGTATCGCTCAAGGACCTTGGCCGATACGCTCATGTCGGGCGGCACGTTATGACGGGTGAAGCGTATCAGGTTCGATATCGTGTCTGGCATGGAGCGATGCAACTACTGTCGGGCACTTGTGTCGCTCATCAACGTTGGCCGATATTGGCCTGCAGTGTCGCCCGGGACGGTCCTAAGTGAACCATGCCCTCCCTCTCGAAATGAGGAAGAGCTCACCTAGAGTTCCCCGGTACAAGCACTGAGGCACGATACTCTTGCTCTCGCAGTTTTCCTCTGAAGATCGCTCAAAGTTCCCAACTGTCTGAACTGTCTTTTCGGCTTCCTGTAGCTGCTATTTATAGGCAGCGGTTGGGGGAAGTTATGGTGCTCGAAGTGCCACGTGTCCTCCTTATTTGCGGGTCGGTGGACGGCCGATACTGGTATCGCTCGGCACAGGGGTGTCGGCTGTTGGTTACGTGACAGGCGGCGCCTGCCGGTGGGTGGCCTGTGTCGTGCGACAAGCTTGGGTTGTCGTGGCGAGCTCGGCTCCCTGTCGGGTAAAAGACGTGACGTCCGTCAGTTTCTTTTTGCACGACATCCCCATATCGCGCGTCGTTGTGTCGCGCTACCCTGTCAGGAAGTGCTTGTATCGGGCGTCAGGAAGGCCGAAAGCAGGTGGAGCTTATTCGTGGGCCGGGACGGCCTTATTGATGACAAAATGGGTCAAAATTGTAGGAAAACTCTGCAAAAGTTGGAAATATTGGATTAAGAGCGTCGTTTGGCCAATTATTGTGAAAGTACATATAAAAGAGAGGAAACCGGTTAAAAAGGGCAATTTTGATAACAGAAAAATAGTCTAAAATATCACAAAATTTGGTGTTATCAACTCCCCCAAACATAGCGTTTTGATTGTCCTCAATGAATATTTAAACTTCATTTAGTGATGATACTTCCTGCTCGGTGTAGCTTTCAGGCCAAGAGGTAAAACAAGTATCGTAATGCCTTTAGAGATAATGATGCCTCACTATGAACAAAAGACCTTGTGTTTCCTACATTATTATTTCAGTAAAAAATTTCTCTACAGCTTTAGCGAGACTTTGGTGCATGATTCCGAAGTTAGCTTCCACACCAAACAACTTTATTTTTGGGGTAGAAAGTTGTGTATTGGGTAGGATAAGGCTTTTTTGGGGTTTTTCTTGTCTCCATCAGTCCATCCAGGTAAGGGTCTGTTAGCGGGCAAGTGGTCCCTGCAGTCCAAGCCAGTTGGCTTTAGAGCAGTGATTTCACATCCTGCGTACCACTGCCCCAGATCTACCATGCCTAAAGATGGGTACTTTTGGAAGACAAGTGTGTATATATTTTTTTCTTTTCTTTTATTGGGCACAACTCTCATGCTTTTATTCACACTCATAAGGCTTCTTTCTCTTTTTGGGATTTTCATTGGGTGAGGGAAAACAAAGAGATTTCTGCTGTTTGGGTAGCTTTTTCCTTCTCCATACTCGTCTCTTAGCTGTTTGCGAGATTATTATATTTTTCGAAATTTTTGGCATAGAAAAACATAATCTTTTGTTGTTTGAGGCAGCATTATCAGAAAGATATAACATAACTTGCATCTCGTTAAGCATAAAGAAAACAAACTTGGCAAGAAGTTGCATCAGGTTTTTACTAATATAGCGACTTTGTACATATGTAAGGGAACAAAATAAGCAAAAATTTTCAAAATTTTTGGTAAGATTTTGTTGTATGAGCAAACATATGTACATGTACACATGATGTAGGAAAAGAACGAACATATGTATAAGTATACATGATATAGGAAAGAATCAAAAGAATAAAGAATTTTAGTCAAAAAAATCAGAAAATTTTTCAAAAATTTTGTACCTCCCTCACTGGTACATGGTACCCCCCCCAAACTTACTCGACACTATGTCCAGAGTTGTGAGGTAGATAAGGTGAGGTAATATTACTCCAGTGAGGTTAGCTGATGAGCATGCCTGTGTCAGATAAAAGCTCCCACACATATTCTCCTCTTTTGCTGTGATAATCGATGTGGTGGAGCTGGTCAGGCGTTGCTTTATTTGCTATCCATTCCAGGACAAAGATGCCGCAGTCGTTAGATAGGGGAAGTTGTTGCAGACTGCGGTGGCAGAACTGGAGTTCGTGCCATTTGCTTGCTTGCGTGTCCAGGAATGGTTGGATCATCTTTGACACCTCGTCGTAGAATTTTTGAGATAAGCGTTCGACGGATGTCAACGGTTCTGATGTACACGGCACTGGATGGTTTTTGTTGCTGTCCGAGCTGTTGTAAAAGATTCCTACTCGTTGTCGGGTGTACATTGTCAGGAGCATCCAATGATTACAATGCAAGATGGGCAGAAAAATTTGTCTAGAGACCCCGCTCTTCAACTCTGCCAAAAAATGATGCTTTGCTCCTATTTCATCGACGAAGCAGACGTCGTTGAACAGCATAGGATGAGCTATGTATGCGTGTTCGAACCTTGGCTATAATATTTGGATGCAAGCAGCCGCTACAGATACCGCCAAGCATCCTCCTTCTTTTACCATGTCCCTTAGATCATCTACCAGGACTACGACATCGCCTGCCTTGTAAATGACATCTGTCGGGGTGGAATTTGTTAACTTCAGAAGGTTTCATTTACCTGCTCCTGTGTGAGCGTAGCGTACGAGAAGCGGTCGAAATTTTTGATCAGCTCTTCTGAAGCTTCAGGCGAAGCATTGTCTTCCATCCCGTGCACTTTCCGCAGGGTCTCCAACTGCTTGCCTGCCCCGTAGGTGTCAGCTTCTATCTCCACTTCTCTCTCTAGGAGCTGCTTGATCGTGAAGATTCATCTTCTTGTTTATTGTCCAGCAGCCTATCAGGTACCCCTGCGTCTCGGAAATAGCATCTGTCTTTAATCAACAGCATGGCGTATGTGTCCCTACGGCGATAGAAACATGTGCCCCTAAGGGCCCCCAAGTTTCCAATTGTGTTGAGCACCTCTATGGCACTTAAGACGATGAGGGCGTTGTTTCTGCTTCCCTATTCAGCCTGGACGGGGAAGTTGCGGATGGAATAGAAGTTCCAAATGCCGCTGTGACGTTTGGCTCCTTGCTTGATAGCTCATAGAAGACGCAGCGATAGAAGCCTCATATTTTTGTCCTCCGGGTGGCTGAAAGCATTCCCGGAGTGTGGCACCTCGTTGCGGATGTAGTTCATCAGTCGGACATTGTGGTTCCTTAGGTCTGCCACGCAGAGGAACCATATGTTGTGGTGCTTATACGGTGCCGACACGAGGTTAGGGTTATGCTCGTCATTGTGCTGCAGCATGTTGGCCACCGCAGTGGAGTCTTGTTCTCCCCACATCAGCCTTCTTGCCAAGGTCTGGGTGGCGTTGTATATTGTCTTCCGACCTGTCTTGCTGTCGATATTTTCTATTATCGCATTTTCAATGACCCGAAACAGTCTTTTTCCGACGACGGTAGGCGAGCGGAACATTTTGCGGAGCGCTCCCCGTTGGACGGAGAAGTATCCGTCCCTCCAGACGATGTCTTCTTCATCTGCCTGTGATCTTAAGACCTTGTCTAGCAGTTTCTGGTCTCTGATCGTCAGGCAGCCGATGGCCCTTCTGTCGAAGTCAGCCATTTCAAAGGAGGGTATCTCGGATGGCTCACGGAACCTGTCTGCCATCAAGCGTCTTCCTCGGGGGAGGTGTCTTTCATTAGCTGCATAGATGTCCCATTTTCCTCCCTCTGATTCATGAGAAGAGTCCGCCCCGATGCTGATATCTCTATTATCATATTCAATTTCATCCAGGGGGACTGAGGGATTTTCTTCTTCCGAGCCTAGGGAGCTCTCCTGTCCACTTGGAGCTCCTTCGGTTGACCTTTGTTGCATCCCCTCGTCGGGCGTTGAGGATCGCCCGCTGGAGGAGGAGGACGTTGTTCTTGAGGGGGAAAGAGATGAAGAAGGAGGAGAGCCATGGCTAGGGGGTGACAGGGACCTTCTCGGCTACCTTCGGCGCGGATGGTTGTCACTCCTATCCAGTCTCTCTTCGATCCTATTGAGGCATTATAGAATTTGCTGAAGCATCGAATTCAAGGCCTCTAGTCCGCCGGGAAGGTGAGCCAAAGTCAGTAGCTCTCGTTGTTGGCTATTCAGCCTATTTCGAAAAGATGCAAACTTGCGGGTTAGGGAAATACAGATAGCTGAGTTGATATCCGTTACCTATCGCAAGTAGTTGAACTCGTGCCTGAGCATCTTTCTGAGCGAAGGAGGAGTTCTGGTGGGTCTCCCTTCCATCCTCATGACATCTTGCTCGTGCGATGGTCCACCAAACGAGGTAGAGTCTATATGAATCGTTCACGATGCAGATGCCGCCAGGCGGGGTGACGGCGCTCTTTCAGTTGCCACCGCCTTGCCTTCTCGTCGAGGTGGAGATGGTCGTGGTGTTGGCGGACTCTGCTCCACCTCTGCACTGTCGGCGATCTCCTCAACTGCTGTAGGAGGGGACTTCGGCGGTGGTGTCGGCGTCCACTGTGTTCTTTCGAGCTCCATTCTTAGGATCACGTCGAACACCTCGTCGCTGACGTCCCGCTGAAGTGCTTCTTCTGCCTCTGCAGGCCTTAAAGCAATGATGGGGGTTGCGACCATCTCTTCCGCGACAGCTCCCGTAGTTTCTGTCTCAGTGACCTCGACGATCATCGAGTCTTCTTCAGCTGCCACAGTCGTTGTTGTGGTGGTGGCCGGTATAGTGGGAGCGACGACAACTCTATTAGCTGTTGCCGTCGATAGCTCTGGGGTCTCCCGTTCCTGGGCTCTAGTGGCGGTGGTGTAGGCTGTGTCTTTTGCTACAGCTTCGATCTCTGCGGCGGTGAAGACCAGTTTTTCTACGTCGTAGGAGGCGCAGCAAGGGAGCGGGAGTAGTATGTTCGTTCTTGAAAATTTGTAGAAGTAGTACCCTCTCTCCTTCTTTATGATGCTGGTCCACATCAGGTACTTGATGTCGATTAGCTCATCGCCTTACGTCCTTGAAAGGCTGTGCGGCTCTTTCGGGTACCCGATCCCTGCCACAATCAAGTTGACGATGTCACCCATACAATATTCCTTGATGGCGTCTTTCATCGGGTGCAGTCTGTTCACAAGAACCGCCCGAGGTTGATCACTCGACCCTCCATCATATGCCACATGACATGGAGTTCTTCTGTGTAGATGTTGCTGGACTCATTTTTGTTGAACAGCAAGCACACCACCAATTTGTGCACTATTCTCCAAAAGCAGGAGTGCACTGCCACCACTTTGCTCCCCAATTTAAAAGATGATTCCCCTGTTAGCTTCTTCCAGAGCTCCATGGGGTTGAACCCATCTCCTTCGGTGATTCTCTCACCGTTGTCCATCAGGATCTTCTCCTCCTCACTGGAAGAGAAGATCTTATTCAGCAACTTCTCAGAGATGGCGTGCTCCGATTTGTACAGTCGGGCCTGGAGTCTATCTGCTCTGCCGAATTCTCCCCTTTCTGCAGCAGAATTCTTTACCCGGTGGAGAGAAAACATGAATTCCCTTGTCAGTCTGGTATAAGAGGAAGATCGGCTAAAGTAGATCTTCCTCAGCCCTACCGCAGCGAGGACGCCCTTCAGCCTCCCAAGGATTCCCAGCTCAGCAAATGAAGCTTCGTGGCAGAACCTGCTCGGCCTATACACCTTGGTTGCTATCTCATCATAACGGAGAGCGTGCTCATCATCTCTCTTACATTTATAACGTCGGCAACGGTGCCAAAAAGTTGACCGGCCTAAATCGTGCATCCTAAAATTGGAGGTGAATTTGAGGTAGTCGAGATTTAACATTTATAACCTGAATCCTTCTAGGCCCCCGCAACTTTGTTTACGGGGTCGAAGTAGATATACGGGGTCGAACACAGGGACAAGGGTGGTACTCTTGAGAACTCAGAATCGACATGCTACACTCCGGTAGGTATAAAGAGATAGTAAATTCCCCAAAGGGAAACAGGAAGATGTCACGAACAAAACGAAAAAAACTATCTCCAACTGGAGTTACAAGAAGGATTTAAGGTTTTAGTCATTTATTAGTTTTTAGGGGTTTTCATGCAACAGAAATAGAAAGATAAAACTAGAGCTAAAGCGAGGTGCGAAGGATAAACTTTGGTAAAACAAGCAGCAGCAGGAACATCATGTACCCCTCCTCTTAGAGCAGATACCTCTAACTAAGCATCAACACCCCTCTCGAGGTTGCTGGACTATAAGTTAGAGTGAAATGTTACTGAAGCAACTCCGATTACGGGCAATCTCATACTCCAGAATCGGACCAAACACTAGAGCCACAACACATCTCTCAAAGTTATTATGACGGGAAAACACGATTCGGTAGCTAAGCGAAACACGATCCAAACATGCAAGCTAGGGTTCAGATATTAAACATAGCAGTCATCCAACAATTACACCAAGCATAGAGTAGAAAGTGATTAAGCTTTTCCATTTCCATAAACATTAAAGGTCTTAATTACAGTGCACAAGTAAAGAATAACAGAAATAAAGATAGATGTCGCCTTCTTGATGTAGAAGGATGACAGTCCACTGCAGCTCTCCAGCCCGATACCGGTCAGGAGCCTAGCCCGATACAGCAGTGTCGAGCGGCACACCGTGACGGCCGACTGTATCGCTCAAGGACCCTGGCTGATACGCTCATGTCAGGCGGCGCACCCTCTCGGGCGGTATGCTATGACGGGCGAAGCGTATCGGGTTCGATATCGTGCCTGGCATGGAGCGATACAACTACTGTCGGGCACTTGTGTCACTCATCAACGTTGGCCGATATCGGCCTACAATGTCACCCGGGACGGTCCTAAGTGAACCATCCCCTCCCTCTCCGGATGAGGAAGAGCTCACCTAGAGTTGCCCGGTACGAGCACTGAGGCATGATACTCTTACTCTCGCAGTTTTCCTCCGAAGATCGCTCAAAGTTCCTATCTTTCTGAACTGTCTTTTCAGCTTCCTGTAGCTGTTATTTATAGGCAGCGGTTGGGGGAAGTTATGGTGCTCGAAGTGCCACGTGTCCTCCTTATTCGCGGGTCTGTGGACGGCCGATACTGGTATCGCTCGGTACAGGGGTGTCGGTTGTTGGTTACGTGACGGGTGGCGCCTGCCGGTGGGTGGCCTCTGTCGTGCGACAAGCTTGGGTTGTCGTGGCGAGCTCGGCTCCCTGTCGGGTAAAAGACGTGATGTCCGTCAGTTTCTTTTGCGTGGCATCCCCATATCGCGCGTTGTTGTGTCGCGCTACCCTGTCGGGCAGTGCTTGTATCGGGCGTCAGGAAGGGCGAAAGCAGGTGGAGCTTATTCGTGGGCCGGGACGGCCTTATTGATGACAAAATGGGTCAAAATGTAGGAAAACTCTGCAAAAGTTGGAAATATTAGATTAAGAGCGTCGTTTGGCCAATTATTGCGAAAGTACATATAAAACAGAGGAAAACAGTTAAAAAGGGTAGTTTTGATAACTAGAAAAACAGTCTAAAATATCACAAAATTTGGTGTTATCAAGTACCAGAGGGACTGCCCTCACCATAATTACAAGAAGGGTTTCCTAGTCACTACCTTCTATAATGGTCTAACTCCCGATGAAAGGGTGTCACTAAATGCGGCAGCAGGGAGTGACTTTCTAGGGAAGAAATCGAGCAAGTCTGAAAGAATCATCAAAAACATGGCCGAGCTGCAAGCCGGCACTGAATATGATAGATCTGACAGAGGGCAGGCTAAGAAAGTCAGTGAAGGACCCTCTCTTGAATCCAAGGCTCTGGAGTCTATAACTTCTCAGATACAGAGGATCATAACTGATGTCAAGCATCTCAAGGAGTCTGGTGGTAAGGGGAAGAAACCAGTTGAAAAAGTAATGCAGTGTGTAACCTGCGGAGAAGGAGGGCATGGAATAGTTAGTTGCATCTACACCATACCGGATGGGTTAAGTGATTCTGACTCTGAGACCGAGGGGACGGAAAATGTCTCTTTTGTGAACTTTAAAAGGGCGGAGCACCCCGGTTTTAGCTATGGCAACAAGGACGCAGCCGAGAATTCACATCAGTTGCATGGCTCGTCTAAGCCACCCCAAGCGTTTGAGAAGAGAGGAGGACTGAGCCAACACACCAAGAACACCTCCTTCCAGACAAACAAGGGGAATTTCCAAGGTCAGGCTAAGTACCAAGGATCTACCAAGGAACAGGACAAAGGATCGAGCCAACCGGATGTGATTGGCCAGCTATTCGATTCCGTGAAGAGGTAGGATACTATTAATAATCAGTTAGCGTAAAGCACGTTATTGAATTCGGGCATTTTGAACTCCTTGTAGGTACAATTGGTGGATATGCAGATGCACCAATGCCAGATTGATCAGCAATTGGCTCAAATGGCCGAGTTCGTAAAGAATTCGTCGGCAAAAATACCATCAAACACCAAGACTGCCAAGAAGGCAGGGCTATGACCGATAGAGGCAGGGATTGAGATGTGGGGAGACGTGGGATGCTGAAGAGCAAGAATGGAAGGAGATGAGGGCGTCAAGCTGGAGACGGAAACCACAGCGCTTCTCGGGAGGCAACCCTAGTTTTCTTTTTCTTTCTTAGAATAGGATGCATTTACTTTATTTCAAGACAAACATTACAAACATTTAGGATGTAATAAGGTTCGAGTCAGTGCATGCGTCACATGCGCTGGCTCTGTTTTATGGGCCACCGCGGTGTTATTATAGACCGGGATGGGTAATAACATCTGAGGCTGAGATCTTAGCTTTGGGCCAATGATGTTTTACTCATCGACCTCTTTTGTTTCCCCGCTTTGTTTTTAAGCTTCTCGTCTTGATTCTGTTCTGAAGTCCTCGTATCGGGCAGCAGCCCAGCCGGCACGCTGAACGCGCTCATATCGGGGGATGGTATTTCGGGCATCGCAAAGGCCGTGACGGATGACATTCCTAGGCGGCATGCACCTATGTCGTGCAAGAGGAGTAATTACCCTTGTGCCGATGAATGGACTTCCCGTCTAAGGAATGACCTATCCCAATGGCCGGAATGTGTCCCAGAAGTACCCATTTTACTCCCGGTCGGGACGGCTATATAAGGGACCGAGATATTACCGTGTCGGGCTACTGCCTTTACTGTTTTACCTACCTGTGTCGTGCTGAGATTTTCTGAGTTAGCTCTCATGTCACGCGGAAGTTTAAGAAAACAACAAAGGTATAGCCCGACAGATCGTATCGTCCGCCTTACCTGACACGACCTACCTTTCACGAATAACTTATCGGGCTCGCAGTTCCTGAGCTGAGCATCATTGAATCACCCGATACGCCATGACACCGATCCTTGCACCGCCTCACTTGTTTTGTTGTTGGACGACACGCCGGGTTCCTTTCTGAGAGCCCTGTCGGGTGTTTTATCTTTCTCGACCGTATCGCCAGACACACCCCTATCGGGCGACGCACCTGACGCGTATTTATCGTCGTATCGTCTTATTCCTTATCTCATGTATGATCTTCCTACGTGACGGGCGATACCCATATTTAATATTGGGCACGAGACATCATCTTTGAAAACCTCGTATCGCCTGATACAGTGGTGTGGGAACATTTTGTTTCGGGTCATATCTTATAGTGCATCCAATTTCCTAACATCGGCACATTTAATTGATCAATGAATTTGTTTTATGGTTAACAGAAATGGCCCGCATCAAGCAGACTGTCGTCCGAGTAGACGAGCACGGTAGAAGGATCTACACCGAGCCCGCGGGTGAAGCACTCACTGCCGGGCAGAAGCGCCCAAATCCAGAAGCAGCAGGGTCATCAACTACGGAAAAAAGGTGAGGGTAGGAGAAGCGACGGCTCCAATCACCGCTCCATCAGTAGCAGTAGAATCCCTGGAACATACACCGGGGAGGTTCGTGCCGAGAGACAGCGAGCATGTACGTCGTTTTGTGGATCTGGCAACCAGGATCTACAAGCCGAGCCGGTTCTGCCACCAGTCTTCGTTCATTGAGCTGGGCATCTATGAAAGACTGAAGGGCGTCCTCGCCGCTGCAGGGCTGAGAAGGATCTGCTTTAGCTGGTCCTATTCCTACGCTAAACTCACGAGGGAGTTCATGTCCTCTCTCCACCAGGTGAAGAACTTTGTGGTGGAAAAAGAAGAATACGGCGGGCCGGATAGACTCCAAGCCCGGCTATATAACTCGGAGCACGCTATCTCCGAGAAGCTACTAAACAAGATCTTCTCTTCCAGCAAGGAGGACGAGAATATGATGAATAATGGTGAGAGAATCACCGAAGGAGATGAGTTTAGTCCCGTGGAGCTCTGGGGTAGGCTAACCGGCGAGACATCTTATAAGCCAGGATGCAAAGTGGCGGTCGTACACTCATGCTTTTGGAGGATAGTGCATAAGCTGGTGGCATACTTGTTGTTCAGTAAGAACGAGTCTAGCAATATCTACACAGAAGAACTCCATGTCATGTGGCACATGATGGAGGGGTGAGTGATCAACCTTGGGTGGTTTTTGCTGAACAGGTTGCACCCGATAAAAGATGCCACCAAAGAATACTGTATGGGCGGCATTGTCAACCTGATTGCGGTTGGCTCGGGTACCCAAAAGAGCCGCGTAGCCTTTCGAGGATACAGGGCGATGAAGTGATCGAAATCAAGTACCTGATGAGGACCAGCATCGTAAAGAAGGAGGGGAGGGACTACTTCAATAAGTTTACATGGATGAACATCCTCCTCCCGCTTCCTCGCTGCGCCAATTACGATGCAGAAAAACTGGTCTTCACTACCGTAGAGATTGAAGCTCTGGAAGTAGACGCAGCCTATGCCGCCACCACCAGAGCCCACGAAAGGGCGGTCACGAGAGGAGAACCTATTCCTCTCGGTCCAAGGTGGGAAAAAGCTCCAACAGCCCGCACCGAGCTAGCAGAAACTCCAGAGCTACCGACGACAGTAGTCTTTAGAGTTGTCATCACTCCTTCTATTCCAGCCACTACCAAAACAACAACTGTGGTGGTGGAAGAAGAGCCGGTGACTGTGGAGGTCACCGAGCCCACGTCTACGGGGGTTACCGTGGAAGAGACAGTCGCAGCCCCCGAAATTCTATATTTCCTGAAGAGGCAGAGGAAGGACAGCAGCCAGACACTAGTAATGAGGTGTTCGCCGTGATCCTTTAGACGGAGCTCGAAGGTGCGCAGCTGACGCCGACACCGTCACCGGTGTCTCCTGTTGCAGTTGTTGACGAGATCGCCGCCAGCGTAGAGGTGGAGCAGCATCCGCCCACACCACGGCCTTCTCCACCACGACAACGAGGTAAGGCGGTGATAGCTGAAAGAGCGTCGTCGCCTCGCCTGGCGGCATCTGCATCGCGAACGATTGAGATAGATTCTACCTCACCTGGTGGACCATCACGCGAGCAAGACGTCGCGAGGATAGGAGGGAGACCCGCGGGAACCCCTCCGTCACTTGGGAAGATGTTAGGGCACGAGCTCGACTACTTATGAGAGGTAACGGATAACAACTCAGCTACCTATATTTCCTTAACCCACAAGTTTGCATCTTTGCAAGACAGGCTAAATAGCCAAGAACGAGAGTTGTTGACTCTAGCTAGCCTTCCCGACGGACTAGAGACTTTGACTTCGACACTTCAGCAAGTTCTCCAACGCCTCCACAAGATCGAGGAAAGGTTGGATAGGGGGACGACCATCCGCACCGAAGGCAACCGAGAAGGTCTTCGTCACCCCCTGGCTGAGGCTCTCCTCCTTCTTCATCAACATCCTCCTCAAAATCAGCGTCCTCCGCCACCTCCAGCGGACGATCAACAACGCCCAAGGAGGGGGCGCCGCAAAGGTCGACCAATGGAGCTCCAGTGGGACAGGAGAGCTCCCTAGGTCTGGAGGAAGAAAATCCCTCAGTTCCCCTGGATTTAATTGAAGATGATAACGGATATATCAGCATCAGGGTGGACTCTTCTGATGAATCAGAGGAAGAAAAGGGGGACGTTTATGCAGCCAATGAAAGACACCTCCCCCGAGGAAGACGCTCGATGGCAGATAAGTTCGCTGAGCCATCGGAGATACCTTCCTTTGAGATGGCTGACTTCGAGAGAAGGGTCATCGGTTGCCTGATGATCAGAGACCAAAAACTGCTAAACAAGGTCCTAAGATCGCAGGCAGATGAAGAAGACATCGTCTGGAGCGACGGTTACTTCTCCGTACGACGGGGAGCACTCCGCAGCATGTTCCGCTCGCCTGCCATCGTCGGCAAAAGACTATTTAGGGTCCTTGAAAATGCGATAATAGAAAATATCGACAGCAGGACAGGTCGGAAGGCAATATACAACGCCACCCCGACCTTGGCAAGAAGGCTGATGTGGGGAGAGCCAGACTCCGCCGCGGTGGCCAACATGCTGCAGCACATCGACGAGCATAACCCAAACCTCGTGTTGGCACCGTACAAGCACCGCAACATATGGTTCCTCTGCGTGGCAGACCTAAGGAACCACGACGTCCGGTTGCTGAGCTGCAGCAGTAATGAGGTGCCATGCTCCGGGAATGTTTTCAGCTGCCTGGAGGACAAAAATCTGAGGCTGTTACCACTGCATCTTCTACGAGCTATAAAGCAAGGAGCCAAACGTCACGGCGGTGTTTGGAACTTCTATTGTATCTGTGACTTCCCCATCCAAGCTGAAGAGGGAAGCGGAAACAGCGCCTTCATCATCTTAAGTGTCATAGAGGTGCTCAATACATTTGGAAACTTGGGGGCCCTTAGGGGCACATGTTTCTATCGCCGCAGGAGCACTTACGCCATGCTGCTGATTAAAGACGGACGCTATTTCTGAGATGCAGGGGTACCTGATAGGCTTCTGGATAGTGACCAAGAAGACGAATCTTCACAATCCAGCATCTCTCCAGAGAGAGAAGCAGAAATGGAAACGGATGCCTATGGGGCAGGCAAGCAGTTGAAGACCCTACGGAAAGTGCATGGGATGGAAGACACTGCTTCACCTGAAACTACAGAGGGGTTGATCAAAAACTTCGACCGCTTCTCGTGCGCTACGCTCACACATGAGTAGGTAAATGAAATCCTTCTAAAGTTAACAGATTCTACTCCGGCAGATGTCATTTGCAAGGCAGGTGATGTCGTAGTCCCGGTAGATGATTTAAGGGACATGGTAAAAGAAGGAGGATGTTTGGTTGTATCTGTGGCGGCTGCTTACATCCAAACATTACAGCCAAAGATTGAACACGCATACATAGCTCATCCTATGTTGTTCAACGACGTTTGCCTCGCCGATGAAACAGGAGCAAAGCAGCATTTTTTGGTAGAGTTGGAGAACGGGGTCCCTAGAAAAATTCTTCTGCCCATCCTGCATTATAACCATTGGACGCTCCTGACAATGTATACTCGGCAACGAGCAGGAATCTTTTAAAACAGCTCGGACGGCAACAAAAATCATCCAGTGCCGTGTACATCAGAACCGTTGTCATCCGTCGAACACTTAGTTCGAAAATACTATGACGAGGGGTCAAATATGATCCAACTGTTCCTGGACATGCAAGCAAGCAAATGGCACGAACTCCATTTCTGCCACCGCAGTCCACAACAGATTCCTCTATCCAACGACTGTGGCATCTTCATCCTGGAATGGATAGCAAATGAAGCAATGCCTGACCAGCTCCACCACATCGACTATCATAGAAAACATGGAGAATATGTGTGGGAGCTTCTATTTGGCACAGGCGCGCTCACCAGCTAACCCTCAATGGGTTAACATTACCCTACCTTGTCTTCTTCACAACTCTGGGACAAAGTGTGGAGTAAGTTTGGGGGGGTACCATGTACTAGTGAGGGAGGTACAAAAATTCAAAAAAAAAAATTAGCTCCATCCCTTTTGTCCTTTTCGTTCTTTTTCTTCAATATGTGTACATACAAAAACTTTGCTACAAATATTTTGAAAAATTGAAAAAAAAATATGCTTATTTTGTCTCCCTGCATATGTACAAAGTCACTATATTTAGTAAAAACCTTATGTGACTTCTTGCCAAGTTTGTTTTCTATGTGCTCAATGAAATGCAAGTTTTGTTATATCTTTCTGATAATGATGCCTCAAACAAACAAAAGATTACGTTTTTTCGTGCCAAAAATCTCAAAAAATATATATATAATAATCTCACAAATAGCTAAGAGATGAGTATGGAGAAGGAAAAAGCTGCCCAAACAGCATAAATCCCTCTTGTTTCCCCTTACCCAACAAAAATCCCAAAAAGAGAAATCAGCCTTATGAGGGTGAATAAAAGCATGAGAGTTGTTCCCAATAAAAGAAAAGAAAAAAATATATACACACTTGTTTTCCAAAAGTACCCATCTTTAGGCATGGTAGATCCGGGGCAGTGGTACGTAGGATGTGAAATCACTGCTCTAAAGCCAACTGGCTTGGACTGTAGGGACTACTTGCCCGCTAACGGACCCTTACCTAGATGGACTGATGGGAACCAAGGAAAAACCCAAAAAGCCTTAGCCTACCCAACACACAACTTTCTGTCCCTAAAGCTATTTGGTGTGAAAGCTAACTTCGGAATCATGCACCAAAGTCTCGCTGAAGCTGTAGAAAAAAAAATTTACTGAAATAATAAAGCAGGAAACACGAGGTCTTTTGTTCATTGTGGGGCAGTATTATCTCTAAAGACATTGTGATACTTGTCTTACCTCTTGTCCTGAAAGCTACACCGCACAAGAAGAAGCATCACAAAATAAAGTTTAAATATTGATTGAGGACAATCAAAACGCTAAGTTTGGGGGAGTTGATAACGCCAAATTTTGTGATGTTTTAGACTATTTTTCTGCTATCAAAACTGTCCTTTTAAACTGTTTTCCTCTCTTTTATATGTACTTTCGCAATAATTGTCCAAATGACGCTCTTAATCCAATATTTCCAACTTCTGCAGAGTTTTCCTACAATTTTGACCCAATTATCATCAATAAGGCCGTCCCGGCCCACAAGCAAGTTCCACCTGCATCGGCCTTCCTGATGACCGATAAGATCACTGCCCGACAGGGTAAGCACAACGCATCGACGTACGACATGAGGATGTCGCATGAGAAGAAACTAACGGGTGATACGTCTTTTACCCAACAGGGAGCCGAGCTCGCCACGACAACAAATCTTGTTGCGCGACACAGCCACCCACCGGCGGGCGCCGCTCGTCACGTGACCGACAGCCGACATCCTTGTGTCGGGAGATACCGATATCGGTCTTCCACCGTCCGCAAAGATAAGGGGGACACGTGGCGCCCTGAGCACCATAACTTCCCCCAACCGTTGCCTATAAATAGCAGCTATAGGAAGCCGAAAAGCCAGGTCGGAACCCTGAGCAAATCTTCAGAGGGAAACTACGAGAGTAAGAGTATCGCGCCTCAGTGTATGTGACGGGCAACTCTAGGTGAGCTCTTCCCCATTCCGAGAGGGAGGGAATGGTTCACTTAGGCCCGTCCGGACGTCACTGCAGGCCGATATCGGCCAACGAGGATAAGCGACATAAGTGCCTGACATTGGATGTGTCGCTCCATGCCCGACACGATACTGCACCCGATACGCCTCGCCCGTCACGGTGTGCCGCCCGAGAGGGTGTCGTCCGACATGAGCGTATCGGCCAGGGTCCTTGAAAGATGCAATCGGCCCGTCACGGTATGCCGCCTGAGAGGATGTGCCGCTTGACATGGTTGTATCGGGCTGGGCTCCTGCCCGGTATCGGGATGGAGGGTCCGTTGTAGTCTGTCGTCCTTCTATATCAAGAAGGCGATATCTATCTTTATTTCTGTCATTTAATTTCTTTACTTTACGCAATGTAATCAAACCTCTATATGTCAACAGAAATAGAAGAGTTTAATTATCTGCTGTTGTATGTTTGGCACCCTTGTTGGATGATCACTATGTTTAATATCTGAACTCTAGCTTGCACGTTGGATCACGATCCGATTAGCTACCGAATCGTGTTTCCCCATCACAACAGCCTTGAGAGAGGTGTTGTGCCTCTGGTGTTTGGTCCGATTCTGGAGTACGAGAGTGCCCGGAATCAGAGTTGCTTCAGTAACCTTGCCACTCTAATTTAAGTCCAGCAGCCTCGAGAGGGGTGTTGATGCTTGGTTAGAGGTACCCGCTCCGAGAGGAGGGGCACATGACATTTATGATGTCGCTTGTTTTACCAAAGTTTTCTCCTTGGTACCCTGCTTTAGCTTTAGTATTATCTCTCTATTTCTGTTGCATGAAAACTCCTAAAAACTGATACATGCCTAAAACCTTAATCTTTCTCATAGCTCCAGTTGGAGATAGGGTTTTCTCTTGTTTTATCATTCTTGTTCTATTGTTCCCTTTTGGGAATTTTATCCTCTCTTATCCTAGCCAGAGTGTAGTGTGTCGATTCTGAGTTCTCAACACTACCACCCTTGTCCCTGTGTTCGACCCCGTATATCTACTTCGACCCCGTAAACAAAGTTGTGGGGGCCTAGAAGGATTCGGGTTATAAGTGTAAAAGCTCGACTACCTCAAATCCACCTCCACTTTTTGGACGCGCGATTTAGGCCGGTCATCCTCCTAGAAGTATATTATTTTATGTCAATCGAAATAAATCAAACATGTGCATCCATTCTCAAATTGTCTATATGTATATAGATCTTATCCTGATGTTGATCCCTTAATGCCATATTAGGATTTTTTATCTCTTTAAATGAACATGTAGTCCATTTGACATCCATTTTGTTTATAGACCCCCCTTTAGGTATATAATTCAATGTATGGCTAGGTATATAATATATGTTGTTAGGAATATTCAATTTTCCAATTTAGGTCTTGATTTACTACTTATTTACATACATATGAAATTATGATATGATTACTCGTCAATGTGTTCCATATAATTTGTTTCTTTAGGTTTAAGATTACAATCCCTATATATATATCTGTGTGTGTGTCGTGATTGATAGGTTTAATGTATATGAATCTTAGATGAAGACTTTGAATATATATATATATATATATATATATATATATATATATATATATATATATATATATATATAATACAAACCTTAGGCTATATGCACTGATCATTCATCAATTCAAGGGCTCGTGTTGTTGCAAGGTTGCCAAGATGGTGTCAACCCCGACCGGGAGGGAGGCTAGTGCTATGTTTAGAAGAGCATGGTGGTGATGGTGTCAGTAAGGTGTGGGATTCTAATCATGAATGAACTAACAGTCTCTAGCTTCTGCTATAATACATGATCCATAGTGCTCAAGATCATCCTATTCATCAATGTGCCTCGAAGACAAACTAGAGATGATCTTTGTAGCACAAAGGGTTGCACGAGGCAGGAAACAACTTCCAGTTCCCTTTCACAATTGGTTGTAGCATTGGGGTACTTGTACAAATGAATTCAGAGTGTGGTTGAGGTTCTCCCTTCTATTTTTCTTATGTGTTCTTGAAGGAGAGTGAACGAGGTCTGGTTGATCAGGAAAAATCATAAGTAGTGAAGTGGATGAAGAGTCCATGAGAGATCAACCTTGATCATGATCTGAATGCCAAATATGTTGTTTGAGTATTTTAGTTGACATCAAGTGAGGGGGTGTCTCTCCATACTCTACACATAAATAACCCAGGTAGAGGTAGATAGCTTAGAGGCTCCTATGGTAATTGATGATGATGACTCAGACATATATGCAAGGTTTTTTAATGTTGTTAGTGTAGAAGGGGGTGATCTCTGTACTAACAACGGTTTGTAGTTCTAGCTATGAGTTGGATTCATGGATCTGTTGGTTGTTTCTTGACAACATCATCACAAGTTGTGTAAGAGGCTATATCATGCTGGCAGTAGGTGGAAGGTAAGATAGTAGACACTGGAGCGCTGACGATACCCTACTGTGGCCATGGAAGCCGCCACAAGGGAACAACCAGACAAAAGCGGATAGGGTTTTTGGAAAGAAGAAGATAGGAAAGAAATAAATAGGGAATATGAAGGGGAGAGGAAGAGAAGAGAAGGACATGCAGAGAAGTGAGGGAGGAGGTTGAAACAGAGGTGGAGGGGAGTGAACAAGGCTGGTTATCGGTGGCTTTGTGGTCAAAATCAGCATGAGAACACGGGGGTCGCTTCTGAGAAAAGGGTAGCACATGAGGAAGCATTTCATGGACTATTTTAATGGCTTATGGCATTAATGTAATTAAATGCACTATTTCTTCCAACTTATGTCATATAATTAAGTGGTCAAAGTAAACTGATTTGATATGAAAATGGGTAAGATGACTAATCAAGACACAATTAATTCAATTTCAAGGTCTGTAACTTCTTGAAAAAATGTTTGATAATTTTATTTAATAACATTAAGTTAGGTACTCAACTAATTTAGTCAATGCCTTTTTTAATAAATATTATTTTTTATTTATTGAATTTTATTGATGAATAGGAGTGGGAATATTTCTAAAGTGGCAATTTAGGATCAAAAGTAATTAATTGATGAGTTTGTACAATTAATCCACAATTGAAAACTTAATTGATAGATATATCACTAATAGTATTGTTTCTTTGATTCAATAACATTTGATTAAATTAAAATTAGGGAGAATGATTTTATATTATCATAATAGAAGAGGCAATAAAAATAGTGAAATATTAGAGTCCATACCTAGATTTAGGTATGTTACAACACTCCACCCAGTAAAGAGGATTTCATCCCCGAAATCCACCCAACTATAGTCTGGTATACTAAGTTACATCTCCTAATCAAATTCTAAATTTATAGCTCCTTTAATTAGGTATATGTGTTACTCTATACATCAGGTCTGCAATATACTATTCTTATTAGAGGTTTAGCTAGGAAAGTAACCCCAAAGCTTAGGATTTACATAACACAATTGTATTAGTTATGGTTAGATGTTATATTATAGTGATTTCACTACCCACTTACCATCTTCATAGGATTACTTAAAGATGATCTCTAGGTTTCACTACCACTCCTAATTTTCCATCAATTAAGTATTAATAACCAGTTTTGCAAAACTAGATATACCCTTGGGATCATTCAATTACCACCACCAAGTTCGTAGACCAAGGAAGTGTAATGAACTAAAATCTATGTATAATCTTAATTTATCTCTTTCCCAAAGTTTTCCTTGCATTTCTATTCTTTTTGTTGTCAATTTTGAATTAGTGGAATTCATAGTGGTTTGGTGAGCATTTGTTCACTATTTATACCAATAAAAGGGTTTATGCATAAATACCTCACTAAATGTTTCAGTTGGGGTTTAAAATGCAAATTTTCCTATTTAGTGAGATAATGATAAAAGAAATTCATTCTAGAATTTTCTATAGCCTTTATGTAACAAAGAAGAGATATAAGATAAATAATAAATCTTTAAGCAAGATAAGGTGATATTGAATAATTAATATCATTCAATAGCCTTGGGATCAAAGAATTAAGACCGACCAAAAAAATATAGAATAATTAATATAGTAAATTGTGGTAATAATGGATAATATGACAAGTTCATTAAAGGAAGACTAATTGGCTGCAAATAACTTTAGATTCATTTTCTTTGGCTTTACTTTGGCTCAGAGGCCAAGTTTCACAAATTTGGGATAATATTAACCTTATCTGTTTTATTTTGAAAAGAAAAGGTGATTTCCTCCAAAATATGAAGTAAAACATTTAATTGTCCCAAAAGAGGAAAGTATTCTTATATTCAAAATATACATGTTCAAATAAGGTTATGGGTGAATTTTCAACTAATTTGTACAATCATTAATATTCTAATATGTTTAGGAGAGAGAAGTGTAATTGAATCCCAAAATATTAAATAAAGTATTAAATGAATATAAAGGATAAAATTAAAGGCCAACTCATGTTCCATCTATCTATGTTTACTTGAGGATGAAGTTTCACATTAATTGAGTGATTTTATAAGTCTCCAATGCATTAATAAAGAGAAAATATAAATTACTTTAAAGAATTATATAAAATATTTAAAGTCCTCAAAAGCTAAAACTAAGGCCAAATTCGTATTCTACATGTTTAAATTAGGTTAGATGTCAAATTTCAATTATTTTTGGATTCATTTGCACCCTCAATTGAGGAGCGAGAAAAAAGTTAAATAATTAGATAAAACACTTTAGTCCGAATAAGATTTTGAATGTATATTAATGTCACTCATTTTTTTTCGATCAGTGGACACACCCAATCCATACCATTAGATCCATGATCCAATGGCTCATGGTTGTCTTCTGAGCTAAGAAAGGAAACAAGCTTGTTTCGAGGTTGTTGGTATTTTTGAGATTTCTCGCTCTCTAATCCATCTCCAATTGAGATTTCTTTGTTGTTTATTTCTTTATCAATTCCACATCTATCTATATCTTACTCATGGCCTATTGTTATGAATTGAATATTTGTCCAATTTACTTCTTAGACTCCTCGAACCCCCATGCCTATAAACCCTAGATCAATACCACACATATGAATAGCACCACCCCAACCATCCTCGCTTCTAGCACAACTCTACTATCCTCTTAATTTCCTCACACATCACGTGTGTTGCTTCCAGGAAGTGATTTTCAAGCTTGGGTTTTTCATGGGTTGTCCTCCTTCTCCTCGCCACCTCTGGTCAATTTCCCCTAGTTGTAAGTTTGTCGACCCTTCTTCTTTCTTTTTTTGCTCTCGAGTTCTCAAATTGGTGATTGGTCATGTTTCCCTCACTTTCTTGACTGAGATGCTCCTTGTGCAGTAGACATGGCATGAGCCTAGAAAAGTGGATGAATCCCATGTGCAATTTCTCAGTCTTTCCCCTCTCATTTTCTCTTTTCTTTATTTTATCATGCAAGGGTATAATGGACTTTTCTCTTATGTTTACTTTGTTTTGGATAAGTTAAAGTTGAGCCTTTGACCCACGACTTGGCCTCCTCTGATTGGTCCAAATCAGTAGATCAGCCCCGCTCTCTCTCCCTCTCTCGATCTTTTCTTAATTTGAATTTTCTAATTTCTTGATCGGTCTAAATTGTAAAATTCATATCTTTTAATCCACTTATACAAAACTAACAAATAAATATGTTTTGGAATTAGAAAATTAATTTCTATCTAATAAAAATAGTTTTGACATCTGATTTCAAGATTTTTTTGCAAATTATATTTTGAAAATGACTTTAATACATTAAATTCATAAAACTCACAACTTAATCATATTAACTCCAAAATTAACATAAAATTATGTTTTATTAATCAGGAGAACCTAATAAGTCAATTGGTGAGAATTTTGGAGTCTAAATATGAGATTTTCTAGAAAGGTCCAAAATTAGGGTTTCTCTACATTAAGGTGCATTATGTACTCTAATACATGCTAATAAATTAAAATAGGTAAATTTTAACTTGGGATCATTTAAATGTGGTGGGAGTTGGTAATTGAACTCAGTAAGAAAGATATGTGCATTATCACACCCTAACTTGGGATTTTTCAAACCAAACCCTATATTCCCTAATTAGGCATTATATGAACCATATTCTCTCTATTAATATTTTGTTTGCTATATTTGCCTCAAAATTAGTATTGTTATTCTATTTCTTGGGTCGTGTACCCCACTATCATATTTCAAATATATGATTCTTCTACTTGCCATAGTTTTCTTCTAATCATGTTGATTTATTTAGACTATTAGCTAATGTAGTGGTACTTTTGTACAACCATTGATAAATAGGGCATGTATTCTTTTGCCTTGAGGAATGTGTTTATTCTCCCCCTTATAAAATTGTTGTAGGTGACTGGGAATGTATTACTCTCCACTCACCTATAGGTTGAGGTCTGGTAGGTGCCTCAATCCTACTCAGTTAATGTAGTCAATATTGATCATGCATACAAATCTTTTACTATTTTCTTATTACTACGAGCATCTATTTGGTTATGCCTCATACTCTTGGCCTCTTCATATGATGATGAAATCTTAGCCTTTAATTCCATGTAATTTCTTTATCTTTTGTTCTTATTCTTCATTTGAAACATACCTTATTTTCTCCTCTTGCTGGGTAACCCCAACCATCTAGGCCTAGGATCAGAATTGCACAACAGGAGCATGGAGGACCAGCCTAGGATTAGGTTAAGGAGTACATGGCTTTCAGTGTGGATCTAACTCATGAAGTTGTTTCTTGAAGACAAACTTGACGTGGTTTAGATTTCCCTGTACTGGATCCTTATCTTGTAACATCCATGTAAACCCTATATGGGAGATGATGATGTACTTTTGTGAAATTGAATATAGTCATTATTTTTATTCTGCTGCTACAATTTGGTTGTTTTGGATACATTTATTGAGATATGAATATTTTACACCTATTCTAGCGTACTTTTTGGGTGTGTTTGGAATGGATGTTTTATTATTCAAATTTTAGTAGGGAGAGGATCTCCTATGGGTCCCACTCCTTATAGGAAGTTAATGGAAGACAACCTCAACATATATCACCATGAATTTTATTATCAATGTTATTGTTATTATTTCCATTTAATTATTTCCCTAATTTTGTCAAGTGCATAACACATTTATATGCCTTCTTATCCAGGAAAATTTAGGATAATATGTTAGGATTTATTATATTTATGGATTTTACCGTGGATTATTAGTTATGTAATGTCTATGACAAATCACTTAATATAAATAGTTAAATAGTTCAAGGTTACAATATAACAATATGGTATTTGTTTTCATTCCTAGTTACCATACACATTGATCGCTATAGGGGGCGATATGCAACTTTGTTTTTGAAGTAGTCATCTGTGATTTATTTATGCACTTTACATTGCACATTTTTATATGTATTTAGTACATTTTTACTTCTATTTGTTACACATTATGGACATATGTGCGTTCATTTTTTTAAATATAACTTAGTACATTATCTATATTTAGTTCATCCTATAGGAATTAGTGAAGATAATTTTTGTTTGATTTTTTTCATTAATTACCAAAGTAACAATTATGATGGCATACTAAGAAATGATTACTCACAACCTTGATTTGGTGTTACCTATAATTGTTTGACATTTTAATTAGAAGTTACCTAAGAGTTTCCTATTCTAATAACTATTGATTTCAACTATTCATTAAATTAAGTTATAGGCCCAAGTGTACCAGGATTCACCCCTTAAAAGGTTATATCTAACCGTAGAGATAGTTGAGAGGGGTAGTCGACTAGGTTATAGCTATTATATTTGTTCTTCTTCCTCTTAAATCCTATATCAGAATTATGCCTAAGGTCAGAGAGTTGAACATGCAAGTCAAGACTTCTTCACTAAAGACCTACCTACTACTACAACTTCTTCATGGTGGTGACTTGGTTCTAAATCCATCGATAAAATATGAACAAGTTTTTTTGTATAAATATAATTTAATAATGAAAATAATTTTGATGATGAGAACTTGCGATGGGAATCCAAAATGATGCCAAAATCAATGTGAGAACCAAGTTGACCACTTTCTACAATGTAAACATATACTATCACCATAACATCAGTTCATCTTCACAAAAGAGGATTCTCTACTCACGTCATTAAGGAATACAATAAGCATATCCAAATTCTAGATTATGAGGTGGTACATGTTTCTCCTAGCATGGAGTTAACTTCTAATAAGTCTTACTAGGCATGATCTCCATTATTCCACCATTCTCTTAACCATGAATTAGGCATGTACATCCCAAAACATCATTAATTTATAAGACCAGGTAACCATTATAAGAATATACTAGGGTCTCTACTTCCCTAGTTGGTTTACATCCATGTTGTCATTACAAGCCTAGTGAACTAGATAGTCAAACTAATCCTTATCTCTTACATCAAGTAAACTAATTACACAGTGGCAATGAGAGAGTGGTCAACTCCTTAAGGATCAATAGTAGATGTACCTACCTCACATAACCTTAGGGTAGGTGTAGATCTAGAGTTTCAAGAAAAATAGTATCCAATATATCTTATGAACATGACTATGTATTAATATGTCCTTAGGGAAAAATAACATGGAACAAAGTTATACTATCTGATCCAACTACATGATCGTATCTACCTTATGGGTATGTGAGGGTTGAAATGCCAAAGATAGATACCTGAAACTTATATCTTCCTTCAACAAATCCTCATTTATGAGATACTGCGCATTCATCTAGGATAGTATCCAACCCTTAGGTGGCAAGTCTCAAGCAAAACTATGTTGACATAACTCCATGTTGCAGGCAGTATAAGCCTAACCATAAAGGATATAGTTCTTTTCATCCTGTTCTATCATAGAACATCTCAAAATCTAAAACTTGTGTCACTACTCTAAGTTTTTATCCATGAATGCATTAATCCACATAAGGTGTGTATCATAGGCATGCTAGAAAACAACAAAAGAAAAAGGTTTAAAGACTTGTGCTAGGGTTACACACAATTATGTGAGATCAAGTCAACCTACTATCCATAATAGAGGAATTGTTCTCCTCTAAGGAGGGGGTAGAGGATGCTTCATAAAAGACTCAAAATTGATGTATAGAAAGATATACCTATAAAGAGAGTATAGGATTGATAAGAGTTTACCCAAAACTAGGTCATCCACATACTTTGTTTGGGATATATATACCACCAAATTGGATAGGGGGTGAAACCCTAATTAGTAAACATGATTCAGGTTTAGGTATCACAACAACCTCTAAAGGTTCACCTATATACTAAGGAGCAAACTAGGATAACTTGAAATAGTCAAGTTACTGACTGCTTAGGCTCAGATACCATTGTGCAAAAGTGGTACCTGATAATGAGCCCACTCAATTCTACAAACATGATCCACAAAATATTTAAGCATTGGAACACATAACAATTTACAAAGATACAAAATATTCTATGTACATTAATTCTCACCCTAAGTGTGGTACAAGAAGATGAAAAGGTTACATCTATATACACATAAGCCCATATGCAGAGGGTAACTAAGCTATATCAAGTTGTCCTCATGTTCACCAATGACCTCACGATGCTCCTGCATCTCTTCCCTATAAAGAATCTACATCTGGGTGGAGGGAACACCTAGAAAATAGGAAAATAAGATATGTATCAGCAAAAGCTGAGTATTTACATTTAACAATATTTTGGGCATTTAAATGGGTTAAAAGAGCAAAAGAGATGTTCCCATAAAAAGGAGGGTCATTAAAAGATAAGTAAGTTTCAAAAAGAGTTATATCAAGAAAGAGAATTTCAAAAGAATGAGGTATATAAATAAACAAGTGAGATAACACATCTTGCCATTAACAATTCACAATATCACAATAACCACAATCATTCACATGTAGATATATATTAACTAAAGATAGCTATAGTAGGGCCAAGACACCACTGAGTCATCAACCTAAGTAAAATGGTGGAAAAGAACACCCTAGTCAGAAAAGCATGCCTCTGTATATATAAGGGTAGAAAAGCATACCCCGGGTAGAAAACATACTCTAATGGTTACGCATAAGCATATATGATAGTTATCTAGTCAAATTATCTAACTGGTACAAATAGAATAGAAAGATAGTTTGCATTCACCGTTCACATTTCCAAGTACAAAAACAAAGTAGGTGGAGTCATAGACCCAAGGTAACAAAGTATTCATCAAGAAAAGTGGAATCAAATGATTCAATATCATGAAATAAGGAATTCATGACATGGTTGAATAAAAGGGGAGAATGTTCCAAAGATGCCTCATTGTAAGATGATTTAAGTGAAATTATGCCCAAGATTAAATAGGGAGGAGTACATACCTTATGTGTCCAAAAGTTAACTCTAATAAGGAACTTGGTCCACTATGTCACCTCTTCCTCCTACAAGTGTAATATATTATGTCAGTCAAAATAAATCAACATATGTGTCCATTCTCAAATTGTCTATTTGTATATATTTCTTATCCTGATGTTGATTCCTTAATGCCATATTGGGGTTGTTAATCTCTTTAAATGAACATGTGATCCATTTGACATCCATATTGTTTATTAGATCCCTCTTAGGTATATAATTCAATGTATGCCTAGGTATATTATATGTGTGGTTAGGAGTTTCATTTTTCCAATTTAGGTCTTGTAATGTCATTCTCTCTCTCCCTTCATCTTACATCTCAAATTGACCAACTATGTTAAGGATATACACTACATAAGATATTATTTGCTGAAAATACCCCAATTAGAGGAGTCTAGGGTTTATATTAATAATGATGGTAGATTATTGATAATAACTAAATTACTACTCATATGTTTATTAATATATATATATATACACACAATAATTTGACTAATATTTACATAATGACTCAACCAGACTAGATTATTACTAAAACCATATGATGAGATCATTATTAAATTCTATTATAAACCACCACTGAAATTGTGAGCTACAACTTAACCATTCCTTAGTTCGTATACATATATGTAAACCCATACATGATAATAAGTTAATAGATCAATCAATAGTATTACTATTCTAATCACAATCTATATAGCTTACTACTTATTTATATGCATACGAAACTATGGTATGATTACTCACAAGGTGTTCCATACAATTGGTTTCTTTAGGTTTAAGAGTAAAATCCATATATATATATATATATATATATATATATATATATATATATATATATCATGATTGATAAGTTTAATGTAAATGAATCTTAGATGAAGACTTTGAATATATAGATATTATACTAGAACTAATCTTAGGCACTGATTATTCATCAAATCAAAGGCTCATTGATAGGTATTTTCTATACTCTCAAGATGCAAGTATACGCTATCATAGTAATATAGGCCTATGAGGCCCGGATGTCAAACATGGGGAAATGTTACTTCAGAAACTAGTACTATCTATAGTGCGATCAACTTAGGCCGAAGAAAACTTGAGTGATTGATTTGGTTATCTTAACAAAAAAGAAATCTAACTTATGGTTGTTGTTCCAAGTCTTAATGAATTCCTTTGGATATTGGTTTCACCACAGTTAACATTGCACTTTAATCTTTATACATTAATAGAAATCTCTCCTAACCCTAGATTAGAAGCCATCCACGAGAATTACCCACTCTCGTGGTGTAATTTACTACCCAACCTAATACCAACCCCACTTTCGTATCGGTTGTGTTATTAGATAGGTGCCTTATCGAATTCTCTAGGTATCTCCTCATGTCTTTAAACCACCTTTCTCTAAGGGTTTTATACAACATGTATTTCTATGATGTTTTGACTATAAATTTCCCTTTTTCAAAGCAATCAGTAGTCCAAATACTATTTATGGTGATCAAGCACAAATAGTTCATTCATTCACATAGAACTAAATCCATAAATTAAGAGAAATTAATGAATTAATGCATAAAAGTCAGCTACAATGAATAACTGGGCTACTCCCAGGTCTTAAAGAATGTGGGGATTAGCCCCTCATATTTTCTATAGTCAAAAACATCAAAGGAGAAATAAAAAACTGGAGAACAGTGCCGTGCTGATTTGCTACCTTCCAACTACAATTATGTCTGCTAGAAGTGCCTAGATTGTTTGGTTAACCTCGTTGTTCTTTGCTATCTCCTCCTCTTGCTCTCTGTTGTCATACAATGGAAAAAGAAAAGATTCTTAGGTATGGGCGTAACTCCCCTTAGTCATAGGCATGACTTGGGGTGAGTTAAAACCTCAGCCATTCGATCAAACACAGCCTTCAGATCTGCCAGATCTCGATCTGTCGGTACTACTGATAGGGTGTCGGTACTACTAACTCCTCTAAATTTGTGGCCACCTGTCAAGTTGTCGGTACAATTGATAGTTTGTTGGTAGATATCGAGTTGCATTGATAACTTTCTAACAAAATGTAGTAACCTTATCATTACTACCGAGTCTTCTCGATTTCTGTAATAGTAAGCTAGTTTCGGTACCACCGACTCTAAAGTCAATAGTACCGAGCTGTGTAGATTCTTGAACATTCCCGAAATGCACAAAATTCGAACATAAACTCGGGGAAATTACTAAATCACTTAGAAACACTAAAATTATGTGTATTTTATGTAAATGAGTATCACAGGCTAATAAAGTGAATCATACACAATTAATATGAGATCTGACCACAAAGTGTACAAAAATCAGTACAATATAGCCTGTGAAAATAGTAAATAAACAATGAATCAAACTCCCCTAAGATTAAATGTTGCTCGTCCTCGAGCAACACAATCTCATATCTATTTGAGACAAGTCAGCAAAAAGGATAGAATGATATGAATAGCAATTCTCAACTATCCCCACTTGGTAGTTCCAAACTGACTCTCATTAATCATTGAACAATTTACTACTCTTTAGCTACCAAAAACATCCATAAAAGATATCCACCCTTAGATCAATAAACACTATTAAAAGAGCAGTTAACATCATATTCAATCAGGCATTTGCTTGGTGCATTATGTGATTCCCTATTCTTCATTGCTCTTCCTAACTAGCAATCTACTTGGAAGCAGTTATGCATATGAACATTAATGAGGAGAAAAATCATATAAGTGGCCTACCAAAAAGATTCATGGATGGTATGAGATGGGTGGAAATTTAAGAGTGACAAATACATCCAACTTATTTATGCAAAATTAAACATTATGAACCTATATGAGTGAAAATAAGAGTATGCATGAATCCTAATGCCTATTTTTCTATTCTGGATTAAATGATGCATGAATCAAGCAATTTCATCAACTATATGAGAATTAAGGAAATAAAACAACAAAATGTGTCACATGGATTTCTTCATCTCTTTAAGAGGAGTTCAGGGCAGACTTTCTTCCTCATAACTTTGAAACATTAATAAACTTTTTTATTAGCCCCTGATTTTAGCATGATTGACGTTATGCTTGGGCTTTCACTACATAGCATTCCTTTTTTTCTTTCAGGTGTGGAGGTATATCCCTACACTCAACTTTATAAAATGATACTACTATCCACATGATAAACAAAAATGAATACTATGAAATGCATGTAATCTATATGAAATTGTTCATGCAACTAAAATGATATGCACAAAAAATTGTTGATGCATGTGTTTTTTTTTCAAATGCGATAAAAGTGAGCTAGCTATCATGATACCTATTACACCATGAAATGTAGAAAGAGAAAATAAATTAGAGTATGTGTTCATCTTATGCTGGTGATTCAGTAATGAATGGAAGATGGGTGGAATCACATAATTAAGAGACAAATCCTTTCATGAAACTATGATATGTTCCTCTCTAATGACTTGTGATAGGGTAACCTTAGGATTTCTTTCTTATATTTCAATTTATGGTCTCATTAACTGTTATATCAAATAAAGCTCAAACCCCATCTTCATCCACATTTCATGAATAATTAAGATGTCCATTCTTATTAAATGTCCTTAAGCTGACTAACCCAAGCACTTCCTCTAAGTGATGCAACTCAAGAAAATATTGCAACTAAGCCATTTTTTTCATTTAATTAACTTCCATTGCACACAACTGAGAGCATATGGCATGACCATGAATTAAGCTACATGATTACACTAGACAGATGTGGATCCTACAACTTGAAAAAGATAAAACTAAAAATAAAAAAACTAATAAAAACTAAAGAAAATAAAGCTAAAGATAGGAATTGTTCCATCTACCCCCCTAAGCTTGAACTTTACTATGTCCACGTAGTCAAAATTCTAACTTCAGAGGTGGAACAGTGGTACAGGATCACATGGGTGGTGGTGGTGGATGAGGCATGGTGAGATCATATGGTGCAAAGATCCCTTGAAAACTCAACTACTGTGGCAGCACTGGTGGAGGTTGTACATAGCCACCAAAGTATCCTTGACTCCAGTAATGATCAAGGAATGGCTGTTGGTACCCTTCCATCCACAGCAGGTGCATATGCATGTTCTCTTGGTTGGCCAAGAGAAGTTGCTCGTTATCGAAAATTACCTGCTGGTTTTCATACAATCGTCCTTGGACATCATGGATGTCCGTCAATGTAGTTGACTGATGTTGCTATCCCTACTAGATCTCCTACAACATCTCGTACATGATTGCCATTGAATACGGGTCATCCACCTGAGTGGGTGGTGGAGAAGAAGAACTGGAAGCTACAAAGTATCATGGACGCTTGAGTGGAACCTGTCGCCTTGTCACAGGGATGGTAGGATCCTCTTCCTCTGCAGCTTATGTAACATACTGAATCTCAGGGTACTTTATGCAATTTACCCACTTTTGTACTTTTCTTTTCCTTCTAGTCCTTTTGGACATCCTTCACTAATTTCCCATCTTTTTTAGCCTTCTTGGGCCTCAATGTTGAATTTGAGCCTTTCTTGAGGTATAATTCACAAATTACCTACATTTATGTTTATGTAGGGCGTTTTGCACAAATAACCCATCTAATGAGATAAATGAGGTCTAATCATGCAATTTGACCATTAATGAGATAATATAAGTAGATAATGTTAATTTGGAGCTTTTTGGATAAATATATTAGTAACAATGTATTTGAGTTAATGTATAGGAGTAATTAACCCCTTTACTTTCTCTCTCCTCCAAATAGGAAAAAAATACACTAATAAGAGTATTATATGTTGAGATATGACTCATAATGTTTATATGTGACTAATATCTCGAGATATACCTTATTATGTCATTAAAATATATTCTTTATATTAATTGCTCTTTTTATGCTTTATTATATGCTTTAATAGTCTATATATTAATTAGGGACCTAACCATGTGATTTTCAAGAAACTAAATGCATATCATCGTTCTAGGTGTTGTCATAAACCTATGGTTAAAATTTTAGGTCATTTGAACTTCATTTGACCCTTCAAATGCTTTTTACAAGTTCCCATATAGTTTAACTATAGTAGATGAATCGATTTTTGCATTTATTTCATTTATTTCATTTGTCACGCACTCGGCCCCCGTTGGATCTCGATCCAACGGATCTGGGGTCATCTTCAACCTCCATCTCTCTGACCAAGAGGACGCCTAGATTCCTCCACCTCTTTCTCCCTCGTTTCTCGATCATTTTGCGAGATTTAAGTTGTGTTGGCTTCGTCTCCTCTAGTCGCACCGTTCTAGCCCTTGCCCATCGTATCACGTGCACCATAGCCCAAACGCCCATAGGCACCGGCCACACCCTCTCCACCCACTCATCATTTCGGAGCCTCGGCCTCCCTCACTTATAAGTAACACCTCCCGCACCTCCTTCGGCCCCATTGCAAGTTTTTCCAGTTTTGAATTTGCCCATATCCTCCACGTTAGCCACCGCCACCTCCTCTTTCTTCTAGAGCTTGCGGGATCCTTCCTGCCTGCTAGGTGGTAGCAGCACCCCAATAAAGTACACCGGTGAGTTCCTCTCGTCTTAAGCTTCATTTTGAGTACCTATACGTCCGATTTGGTCAAGAAATGAGTAAATGCCCACTCGACAGACGACCCACTGGCTTTTTACAGTTTTGCCCCCGCACACCAATCCCCTTCTTCTTTAACGTGAGGGGCATTTCGGTCATCTTCTTCCTTGTTGGCTATGAGGCCTACATGGCTTTTTCTTGCAATCTGATTGGTCCAGTTTCTTTAATTCATAGTAAATTGGTCCAAGCTCAGAAAAATGCAAATAAATACTCGTTGGAAAGGATTTTTCACGTAGAATCTGAATTTCTAGTTTTTAAGTCCTAATTATATTTCCTTTATCTAATTTTTCCTTGGATGCCACTTTGAGTATGTTAAATGTTCTAAAAATGATAATTAATTCATTTCAACTCCAAATTGAGAAATAAAATATGTTTTCTTAATCAGTGAAACCTAAGTGAGCTTTTAGTCCTAGTTTTGAGTCCTAAATCAGTGGTTTTTGAATAAAGTCTAAAATGGGTATTTTCCTTATACTTTATGCTTAATAAATGCCAATTTATGTGAAATATTTGTAACTAGGGTTAATGGATGTTGATACAATCTAATCAGTGATAATTATGGATGTGAATCTTCAATGAGGTATGTGAAGCCTATTTATGTATGTGGATCCTATTTCAGCATGTGAAATCTATTTATATATGTGCACCCTAATTTATGTAAGAATGTGCAAATAACCTATCCTTTAGTTGGGCTTTTATCCAACCCTACATTCATATTGTGCTAGCCTTGGGATATCTCTATTTCCTTTTATTTGGCTCTTTATTTATTTGAATCTTCTACTGCCTATGATGGTTCATTTACTTGAAATACTTGAATCTTGCTATTGCCAATGTTGGCTCTTTTATGTGATTTACTTCATGTGTTTTATTCCCATTTGCTATGATGCAATGTTATTTCCACTACTTCCAAGTGGTTTACTCAGCATGAGGAATTGTTGAATAAATAACTAATGTAGTGTACATGAGTACAAACCACCCATAGAGGGCATGTGTAATTTTGCCCTGGGGAATGTGCATTTTCTCCCCATATTATATATACTTTTGAGGTTTGGGATTTGCATTTTCCCCTCTCCTCTTGGTTGAGGTCTGGTAGGTGCCTCACCCTGCATTAGAATATTTGTTGTCAAAATATCATTCATGCTTGTTGTTTATTATTGTGGTAGATGCATCTTGGCAGAAGTTCTTAAATCTTAATTATTATACTTGCCTCATACTCTTGACTCTCTTAGTGTAGTGAATCATTTTATTATGCAATTTTGCACTTTATTAATTGTCATTATTCCTTTTGATTAACACATACTTTTATCTCTCTCTTGTTGGGTGATCCCAACCACCCAGGTATAGGATTAGAGTGCGCATAAGAAGCTTGGTGAACCATCCTAAGGCTAAGGTCAAGGAGTTCAACCCTCTAGCTTGGACTTAGCTATAGTTGATGATGTTTGGAGACAAGTTGAATTGGTTTGAGTCTTTCTCTACCTAGATCCTATTGTTTTTGTGTATAAATTTGTACACCCTTTTGGGGAATTTTGTAAAGTACTCTTTATACATTTGACTATAGTCAAAGTTTTAACTTCCGCTGCTACACAATTGGTGTTTTTTTGTTTGCCATGAATTTTTTGTAAAGATGTTTGTGGTCTTTACAGCTTGCTCCTCCTACTGGGCATTATCATCTTCTTCCTCCTCCTTGGATGAGCTATCCACAAGCTATCATAGGAGGCTTATCCCCTGCAAGTCGAAGATGGCATCTGGTAGCTTCCTTTCCTTGTATTGGGTCCCCAATGTACAACACACATATATATCCTTCAGGTGCGTGTTGATGAGGCTAGATCTCTTGAAATACTTGAGATCTAATTTTATTGCTCACTTCAGTGGCTTGGCGGCAAAGAGTTCAAGGTGCAGATGGATACTAATGGCTGTGATCAACCCTCCAAAGTGAATTGGAGGTTTCCTCTGCACCTATCTCATTAGTCCCATAACATGATGAAGGAAGAAGGCTCTGAAGTTCAGACTTTGGGTTCTCATCTCCAACATCTTGTAAAGGAAGCAAAGATTGACCCTCTAATACTTCCCTTGTCCTTGGGCTGACTTTGCAAGAAGAGTGTTGGTGATGAGGCAGTGAAGCACATGAGCAAACGGATGCTCACGTCTGTCAAGGAGATGTTGTGCCAGCTGATGTGCTGGCCTTCTAGAAAACTAGTAAAGAGCTCCCATGTCATCTCAAAGTTGAAGTTGTCAGGGTAGTAGCGGTCACCTTCGCATGGTCATCTGTAGATGGCATTGAACTGCTGCAGTGTCAATGTAAACTCAGTTTTGTGGAGTCAAAAATGGATTTTTCCCATACCCCAGCCATCCCCATGCTCAAAGATGATGCAGATCTCCAAGGATGTCATGAACTCACAATTGAGGTTAGAGTATGAAGGCTAATCACTGAACAAGGGGTTGTCACCCACCAACCCCTGATTCTCACAGACCTTCTGCATATTGTCGATGAAGCCAATGGAGTCGAGGAAGACACAGTCTCCATACTGTGCAGCAACAATATCCCACTTGTACAATTCTTTGTACATCTTCTTGATGTCAGCATTGGGATGGGCTATCCGACTTAGTTTAGGAACCAAGTGTGGAACCCCCGCTAATGCAAAAGCCTCCTACCTTGAAGACATCTTCTTGGATGAAAGAGATTAGAGAGAGTAGAGCCTGGTGTAGCATCTAGATTCTCAGAGATGCTCACAACTGCTTGCTTGAGAGAGGAGAAGAGAAGGTGTGAAGAAAATATATTCACATCCCCTCCCTTTTATAACTACGGTTGTTGACATGTGACGTGGAATCGGTAGTACCAGCGATTGAATGAGAATCTGCGTGCTCAGTGCTACCGATAGTTATGATGCTCCAATTTCAGTTTTGTGGATCGTTGTGGTTCGGTAGTATTGACATTTCAACAGATCAGTGCTACCGACCATCAGATGTGGTTGATTGTGATCCCTCATTGATGCTCCCCACAGATTGCTGACGTCAGCTATCGGTAGTACTGACAGGATGTCAGTAGTAATGACTCATTCAAATTCATTAGTGCTTTCAAGAGGGAGCTCGGTGTTTGAACCTAGGGCCAAGAATATCATAGGTACTACCAATGATGTGTTGGTAGTACTGATTCCTTATTAGGTATTCATCTCTCTTCTCTGTAGAAAGTCGATGCTACAAATATTTGGTCAGTAGTACCCACATTTAGCGCTCATTTTTTTACAAATTCCCTATAGCCACGTCGGTAGTACTGAGATTGGACTCGATAATACCAACCTTTTCAGTCAATTACATCTTTTTCCCTATAACCTTGTTGATAGTACTGAGACTGTACTCGATAGTACTAACTTTTTCAGCTTGCACACCACACAAAATGCACCTTTTTTATGTCAAACTAAATAAAATCAGAAAATGCAACTACAAAAATATAATATTAGAATGCAAAAAACATAAAAGATGGTTGGGTTGCCTCACAACAAGCACCCTTGTTTTAAGTCATAGGCTCGATGATATGAAACTCAATGGATTAGTGAAGCTCAACGAGCTTCAAGTGATCCTCCTTCCTCATAACTTCTCCCCCCAAAGTAATGCTTGAGACGTTGGCCATTAACAAGGAACGGCTCATCCCCATTACTAATCTCCATAGCCCCATGGGGAAATGTCTTAATCACCTCAAAGGGTCCACTCCATCTAGACCTCAACTTACCAGGATGTAGCTTCAACCTAGAATTAAACAAAAGGACCTTCTGTCTTGGAGTGAATGTCCTATTCAAAATATGGCGATAATGAAACTAATTTGTCTTTTCCTTATAAATTCATGAGCTCTCATATACATCAAATCTAAGCTCATCCAATTCATTCAATTCGAGAAATCTCTTTTTTCCTACATTATACAAATTGTAATTAAGTTTCCTTAAAGTCCACTTAGCCTTATTCTTTAACTCCACTAGTAGATGACAAGCCCTCCCTTAAACCAACCTAAAAGGAGTAGTTATTATAGGTGTTTTATAGGCGGTCCTATACGCCCATAGAGCATCATTGAGCAACATGGTCCAGTTGGTCCTATTGGTTGAAACTATCTTTTCCAAAATATTCTTTATCTCCATGTTAGACACTTTATTTTGGCCTTGAATTTGGGGATGATATGAAGTACCTACTCTGAAATGAGAATCACCGTCACTGATTATCAACCTGGGGCACCCCAAACCTACAAAAAATGTGTTCCTTCACAAATATGCACACCTCTTGTGCATCTTTGGTGCAAGTTGGAATTGCTTCCACCCACTTAGATGCATAGTCTGCAATAAGTAATATATAGAGATTAGAGTTTGAATACATGAAAGGGCCCATGAAGTCTATGTCCCATAAGTCAAACACCTCTATTTCCTGAAAAACATTAAAAGGCATTTCATGTCTTTTTGAGATATCACCTGCATGTTGACACACATCACACTGACGAACAAAATTGTATGCATCTTTATAAATCATCATCCAATAAAAAGCACATTCTAAGACCTTAGCCGCAGTCCTTGAACTAGCATGATGACCTCCTATAGGTAAATAATGACAGTGTGCCAAAATACTCTAGAATTCACAATCTAGCACACACTTCCTCAAAATATCATCCCTACACTACCTAATTAGAATTGGGTCATCCCATATATAGTACCTCAAGGAGTGGAAGAATCTTTTCTTCTCCTGGTACCCCCAATCTCCAGGAAACTCTCCACATGCTAAATAGTTCAAAGTGTTTACGAACCATGGGTCCTTGCTTTTCATAGCAAAGAGTTGTTGATCAGGGAACTCTTCCACAATGGGTATTCTAATATCCTTTTCATCCACCCTTTCAAATGTAGAAAGATGATCCACCACCACATTATCGGTTTCAACTTTATCCTTGATCTCCATATCAAATTCCTACAATAACAAGATCCACCTAATCAACCTAGGCTTCCCATCATTTTTCTGTAGCAAGTATTTAATAGCTACATGATTTGTCCATACCAAAACCTTAGCCCCAATTAGATATTGATGGAATTTTTCATAAGCAAAAACAACAACCAACAATTCCTTTTCAGTTGTTGTATTATTCATTTGGGCATCATTTAACGTTTTAGATGCCTAATAGATGACGACAGGGACTTTGTCTCGACGTTGGCCTAGGACAGCCCCTACTGCGTAATCTGATGTGTCACACATCAGCTCAAAAGGTTGGATCCAATCTGGAGCCTGGACAATGGGTGCAGAGACCGACTTCTCCTTCAATACCTAAAAATATCTCAAACATCACTCATCAAATTTAAAGTCAACATCCTTTTCTAATAATTCAGAGAGCAATTTATCTATCTTTGAAAAATCCTTAATAAAGTGGCGGTAAAACCTGGCGTGTCCTAAAAAGCTCCTTACTCCCTTCACCGATGACGGTGGAGGTAGTTTGGAGATCACCTCTATTTTGACTGGGTCTACCTCCATGCCTCTATTGGACACCTTGTGTCCCAGGACAATTCCTTCACTCACCACCATGTGACACTTCTCCCAATTCAACACAAGGTGAGTGTCATTGCATCTTTGCAAAACTTTATCTAGATTGTCAAGGCAATCATCAAAGGACTCTACATACACTAAAAAATCATCCATAAACACTGCAAGACATCGCTCTACCATATCAGAGTAAATGGCAAGCATGCATCGCTGGAAAGTGGTTGGTTTATTGCAATGACCAAATGGCATATGACGATACACAAAGGTGCCATAAGGACAAGTGAAGGTTGACTTCTATTTCTCTTGTAGATCGATGGAAATCTAATTGTATCTTGAATAACCATCAAGGAAACAAAAATGAGAGCGGCCTACAAGCCTCTCTAAAATCTGGTCGATAAAAGGGAGTGAAAAATAGTCTTTGAGCATTACAGCATTCAAGCGTCTATATTCTATGCAAACACACCACCCAGTCACTAATCTAGTAGAAATCAACTCATCATTAAAATTAGTGGTGACCATTTTTCCTCCCTTTTAGGAACCACCTGGGTTAGACTAACCCAATTTGAATCAGAGATAGCATAAATAATGCATGCAGATAAAAGTTTTACTATCTCTTTTTTCACTACCTCAGTCATAATGGGGTTGAGTCACCATTGAGGTTGCACTACAGCTTTTGCTCCTTCCTCCAATCTGATCTTGTGTTGACAAAAAATAGGGGAGATCCCCTTTATGTTTTATATTAACCAGTCAAATGCAGCACGATGGTTCTTTAGAACCCCAAGCAGTTGCTCCTCTTTCCTCACACTCAGTGAAGTGAAAATAATGATCAGAAGTTTCTCCTCTGTCGCCAAGATAATGTATTTCAAATGAGGTGTCAATGGCTTCAACTCCAACTCAAGGGGACTCGACAAAGATATGAAATCAATGGTGGTGGGGTGGTCCCAAATCCTCGAAGTACCTTGTATAGTAGCATGGTAAAATCTTGAGAAGTAAGACATACTCTTACAAAGAATTATGTCTGGTATAATCATTTACTAGATTCATGAGACATGCCTCTAAAGGCAGCTATGGGTATGCATTGACAAGAGCGGTTGAGGTTGCCTCTTCAATTGTTGTTGGGAAAAATTCCTCTTCTTCATCATTAAGATGTTGAATGGCCTTTTTCAAAGATATTTCCTTTGTGTTGTCCAAGATGTCCACCGCTAATGTGCCCTTGTGGACATGCGTCATCACATGTGCCATTTCAAGAAATGGCTTCTGGAGAAATAGTGACACATTTTCTTAGACCTATTATAGCATATGACATTGTGATTTAGCTTTTGTAGTCTGTGTAGGCTCGGGAATTAAGATTTCAAATTGCTCCTTTCTTTTTCCCAATGTTAGTCTTCCTCTTCCCATCTCTAGAATCATATTAATTGGAACAAGATAGTCCTCCCCAGTAATAGCTCATTGCATTGCCCATCCTACATCTCCATGACAACAAAGTCTGTTAGAAACACAAACATGTCCACCTTGACAAGAACATCCTCGTAAATACCATAAGGTCTCACCCCAGAGTTGTCGGCCAGCTGAATAGTCATGTAGCTCTTCTTGGACTCCTACAGACCTAATTTTCTAAATGTTTTCAAGGGCATAAGGTTGATGCTAGTCCCTGAATCACATAAGGCCTCTCCAAACTTTGTTCTCCCAATAAAACAATATATATTGAAACAACCCTAATCCTATGTTTTCAGTGGCAAAGTACCCAGAATGAATTCACTAACTTTCTCTTTCATAACTACCACCTCAAAATCATCTATCCTCCTTTTCTTATTGATCAGATCTTTAGAAATTTGTTGTAAGAAGGGATTTGCTCAATTGAATCAATCAAAAGGATATTGACATGCAATTTTCTAAAGTTGTCTAAGAATTTTTGAAATTGTTGATCATCCTTTGTTTCTTTTAGACTATTTGGAAAGGGAACTTATTTTACCACTTTCCTTTGATGAGGTGGAATATAAGCCTTTTTCCTTGTTTCCTCTGTATCTTCAACCTCTTCCTCAAGTGTCTTTTCCTCTTCTACAAGATCTGATTCCACTGCATCCACAATCACTGCCTCATCTTTAGCACTTGTAGTTCCTCCTCCATCTGAACTAGACGGTGTATCATTCAACAATTTTCTATCACTGTAGAGTAAAATTGTCTTAACCTGTTGATTTCCAGAAGGCACATTGGTGTTGGCTGGGAACCCCTACTGACTCGGGTTCTTCGAGGAAGCCACTTCTACTACTATTTGAGACTATGTTTCAATATTGTGGATCTTCCCCCTTGGTTCTAAAGTTCTCTTTGATTCTTTCCGATAAGCACTTCATTTTGACTTACTATCTTTCCAAGAATTTCTTCTATACGATCTATCTTATTGGGACTCCTGTCTTATTTTTTATCACCAACCTATTGTGGATTGTTCTATTGTACCTAAGATGGGTCTTGTTGATAGTTTTTAGGATCCTTCTAGGATAACTTAGGATCCTTCCTCCAAGAGTGGTCACTATTCATGTATAGTTGTTGCTATCATGCAAACTTCCACTCCTCATCTTCCCCTTCTGAATAATTTTCATCCTTCACACACAACGTTTTAGCAATCAAGTCAAATTTCTCATTTAGTGTTGAAATAACCTTGGACTCCCCGACACTTGTAAGGGTTTTTGGGTGCTCTCTCTCATCTCCCCATGTCTGGTTCTTGGACATGTCCTTTAAGATTTCATGACAACACGCCGACTTGTTGTTGAGGAAGAAACATGCTCTTGTGCTACCTGGCATAGTCCTTTCTCCCTTATGCAGACCATAGTAGAAAATTTTTGCCTGACCTAACAAATCAATGCCATGGTGGGGGACCTTCCACAACATGTTTTGGAATCTCTCCCATGCCTCAGAATATGACTCGTCAGCTTGTTGTCTAAAGTTATGGATCTTATTTACCAGGTCATTTGTCTTTTGTGGTGGAAAGTACCTCTTAAAGAAATCATCAATCATTTTCTCCCACATTTCAATGCACTCATCGTCAAGGTTATGAAACCAAGACTTAGCACTGTCTGACAAAGATGATGGGAATAGCTTCAGGTATATGACAGTCATTGACACCCTATATATCTTGATCAAATCATAGCTTTCGAAGAAATTGTTGATGTGCGTCATAGGGTCCTTAGAGTTGTGTCCATGAAAAGCCTATCATTTGACTAATGAAACCAACCATGGATCAATCTTATATCTGTCTACATTGATGACTTGTCTCTTGATTGGCCCTTTTTGAGTAGTTGAAGACGATGCCTTGATCCTTTCCCATGTTGTTTGTTCTTCTGCTTGGTCATCCATTTCTGTTGGCTCAGGTTCCTTAGGTGGCTTAGGTCCTTCAGGAAGAGGAGTAGGTGGTGAGTTCTATTAAATATATCCATTGATCTTCCATACTCCCATTCTCTACGAAGGAGTTCTGCTTGATCTAAGACTAGTGAGGATGACTCTCTGTAGTCATGGGCTCAGGTATGCATCATGCACTAGTACCTGAAAATGGTAAAAATCGCTGTGAGAACACGGTACTAATGGTAGAAACAATAAAGATATTAAAATTCAGTTTTGAATGAATAAAAATTAAATAAAAGGTTGGCCTAGAATGATCGACTACAACACTCATAGTGTTGAAGTTATTGTATCCCTGGTAACGGCCCAAAAACTTGATAGGTATTTTGTATATGCTCAAAATGCAAGTATACTTTATCATAGTAATATAAGCCTATGACGCTCGGATGTTAAATATAGGGAAACGTTACTTCAAAATCTAATACTAACTATAGTGCAATCATCTTAGGCTAAAGAAAACTTGTGTGATTTGTTTGGTTATGTTAACAGAAAAGAAACCTAAATTATGGTTTTTGTTCTCAGTCTTAGTGAATTCCTTAGGATACTAGTTTCACCACAGTTAAGATTGCACTTTAATCTTAATACATTAATAAAAATCTATCCTAACCCTAGATTAGAAGTTTGTAGTGATAATTACCCACTATCATCGTGTAATTCATTATCCAACCTAATACCAACACCACTCTTGTATCGGTTGTGTTATTAGATAGGTGCCTTATCGAATTCTCTAGGTATCTCCTCATGTCTTTAAACCACCTTTCTCAAAGGGTTTTATACAACATGTATTTCTATGAAGTTATGACTATAAATTTTCCTTTTTCAAAGCAATCAACATTCCAAATACTATCTATGGTAATCAAGCACAAATAGTTCATTCATTAACATAGAACTAAATACAAAATTTAAAAGAAATTGATGAATTAATGCATAAAAGTCAAATACAATGTAGAACTGGGCTACTCCTATGTGCTAAGGAATGTGGGGATTAGCCCCTCATACTTTCCATAGTCAAAAACATCAAAAGAGAAGGGAAAACATGGAGAACATGAAAAACCCCTAAAGTAGATAGTTCAAACAATCCCTTCTAACACACATGCCGATTTGCTACCTTCTGGCTGCAATTTTGTCGTATAATTTAAAAAGACAAGATTCTTAACTCTGACTGTAACTCCCCTTAGTCATAGGCATGACTTGGGGTGAGTTAAAATCTCATCCATTGGATTAAATGTAGCCTTCAGATCTGCCTGATCCTGACCCATCGATAATACTGATAGGGTGTCAGTACTACCAACTCCTCTAAATTCATGGCCATCTATCAAGTTGTCAGTACTACTGACACTTCGTCGATAGATACCGAGTTTCATTGATAACTTTATGACAAAATGTTGTAACCTCGTCGGTAGTATCGACAGTCCCGTCAGTACTACTGAGTCTTCTCGATTTCTTTTGTCTTCAATATTGAGAAAGTGTTAGTACCACCAACTCCAAAGCTGGTAGTATTGAGCTGTGTGGATTCTTGAACATTCTTGAAATGCACAAAATTCAAACATAAGATCTAGAAAATCACTAAATCACTCAGAAACATTAAAATTATTCATATTTGATGTAAATGAGTATCACATGCTAATTAAGTGAATCATACACAATTAATATGAGATTTGATCACAAAGTTTACAAAAATCAGTATAAAATAGCATGTGAAAATGGTAAATAAACAATGCATCACTCAATTTGTTGCGATGTTTCCAAGATGGTGTCAAACCCGATCGCGAGGGTGGCTTGTGCTATGTTTAGAAGATCATGGTGGTGATGGTGTTAGTTTAGGTGTTGGGTTCTAATCAGGGACGAACTAATAGTCTCTATCTTCTGCTATAATACAAGATTCATTGTGCTTGAGATCTCCCTGTTCATTGTTCCCCCCAAACAAACTAGAGATGACCTTTATAGCACAAAGGGTGGCACGAGGAAAAAATCAACTTAGGGTTCCCTTGCACAATTGGTTGTAGCATTGGGGTACTTCTCCAAATGAATTCAAAGTGTGGATGAGGCTCTCCCTTCTATTCATCTCCTGTGTTCTTGAAGGACAGTGAACTAGGTCTGGTTGATCAGGAAAAATCACAGGTAGTGAAGTGGATGTAGGATCCATGAGAGATCAACCTTGACTACGATTTGAATGCCATATCTGCTATTTGACTACTTCAGTTTCCATCTAGTGAGGGGATGTTTCTCCATCCTTTAGGCATCAGTAACCCATGTGGAGGTAAATATCTTGGGGGTCCTCTGGTAATTGATGGTGATGACTCACACAAATATGCAAGGTTTCTTAGTGTTGTTAGTGTAGAAGGGGGGAGTCATCTCTGCACTGACAAGCAGTTTGCAGGTCTGGCGATGAGTTGGATTCATGGACCTGGTGACTGGTGCTTGATGACATTGTCACTAGTTATTTACAAGGCTATATCGTGTTGGAAGAAGGTGGTGGGTAAGATAGTGGCTACTAGAGCACTGACGGTACCCTACTGCAGCCATGAGTCATAGAAAGGGAATAGTCAGATAGAAGTAGCTAGGGGTTTTGGAAAGAAGAAGATGAGAAGGAAAGAAATATGGAATATGAATGGGAGAGGAAGAAAAGGGAAGGATAGGGAGATGAGGGAGGGAGGAGGTTGAAATAGAGGAGGGGAGTGGATGATGCCGATTATCAGTGGCTTAAAACCAACATGAGCCTGAGAACGCGTGGGTCACATCTGGGAAAAGGGTATCGCATGAGGAAGCGTTTCATGGACTAATTTAATTGATTATGGCATTAATGTAATTAAGTGCATTACATCTTCCAACTTATGTCATATAATTAGGTGGTCAAAGTAAATTGAATTGATATGAAAATGGGTAAGCTAACTAACAAAGACACATTTAATTCAATTTCAAGGTCAATTACACCTTTAAAAAAGGTTTGATAATTTTATTTAATTACTTTAAATTAAGTACTCATCTAATTTAGTTAATGCCTTTCTTTATAAATATTATTTTGTATTTATTGAATTTTATTGATGAATAAGAGTTGGAATAATTCTAAACTGGCAATTTAGGATGTAGAATAATTAGCTGATGAGTTTGTATGATTAATCCACATTGAGAACTTAATTAATAGATACATCACTAATAGTATATTTTCTTTGATTCAATAAAATTTAATTTTATTGAAATTAGAGAGAATGGATTTATATTAGAATAATTGAAAAGGCAATAAAATAGTGAAACATTTGAGTACATACCTAGATTGAGATAAGTTACAAAGACATCATTGATGTGCTTGTTGCGGTCATACTTCTAATTAATATGATTATATGGACACTACATCATACTTATAGAATGCAGTCGATGTCATCATCGTAGTCCACACATTCAATAGTGTTTTAGTCAATGATCTTGTAGTTAGGTTTGTTGTTATCATCTTTGATGACCCCATTGTTTGACTCAGCTATGTTAATGTCCAGAAGTTTTTCCTCCTCTTCAGACCATGCATTATCTTCCCTTTCATCTTTATCTTACTCCACTTCTTTGTCTTCTACATCCACCTACTTATTCTCATAATCATATTCCATCATTTTTCTATTCTTTGTCATTGTAATTGTCATCAATGTTGTAATCTTCGTTTGATTCCTTACTTATTTTTCTATCACTTCTTTTATGACTTTTGCATGTTTTATATTAAATACATGAGTAACTACTACTCTCCATACTAAACACTTAATTACGAATAAGAATTCACATTGATCTACTGACTATAACAATTTGATGTGGGAAAAGAAAAAAGTACAGACATAGTGAAAAGAAAAAAGTGCAACTTGAACATATGATTTAAAAATGCCTATACAATGTCCATGAAGAACTAAAGGTCATCATTGAGTAAAAAAATAAATACATACATCTTAAGTCTTTCATAACTATCCCGACCAACATCAAGATAAATAAAAATATTTAATACAAATTACATGCACAATAATATATTGAAAGATATTATATACCATTTATAAATATTATGTATTATATAAAATATATTATATGAAACATGTTATATGAAATATATTATATATACATGTAATAAGATGACTAGCATAAAACAACACAACCTGATTAGTGAAAAATGATTTAGTAAAAGGTGGTTGTATTTTTTTGGAAAACATTATGTATGGGGTGATAGGAAAGTGTAAGATCTCTATAGAATAAGTTGTTTTCAGTAAGTGAAATAAGAGTATTAGGTCTCCTATATATAGGATCCAGGGAGTACATGGGAAATATAGAAACAAGGGAAAATACAATGGGCCTAAGATCAACTAATCAAATATACCATCATGCCCCTCAAGTTGGAGAGTAAATATCATGAAGTCCCAACTCGACACCCATATACTTGAATAAATTAGGAGGAAGAGGTTTAGTAAGAATGTACACAACTTTATCACCTATCCTAATGTGAGGAGTGAGGATCTACTTGGGTTTGACCATATCCCACACAAAATGGTAATCAAATTCAATTTGTTTTCTATGCTCATGGAAGAATGGATTATTAGCTATGTGTGTATCCGCCTGGTTGTCACAATACAAAGTAGTTGGAGTTTGAAAAGGAATTTCAAAGTCATTCAAGATGGACCAGACCCACTGTTGATCACAACATGCATGAGCGATCCTAATATTCTTCTTTTGTGTTGGAGTGAGATACCACCACCTATTTTTTACTCCTCCAGGAAATTGTGTAAGTGCCAATCATGACACAATAGTCAGAAGTGGACCCTTGGTCATTAGAATCGCTAGCTCAATCTGCATTGACATATCCAGAGTTAGATATTATGTTAGACATATGGTGTTTGTAGATCAGTCCTCTTGAAGCAGGTCTAAGACATAGTGTCGTTGTGATTGGATGGTCCTCAAGGATGAGCGGAGGACTTTGATACTGAGTAAGTATCACAGGGTGCCCAAGTCCTTTGTGTGGAAGTGTGTCCATAAAGCCTGCTTGAGCTAGGATATCCCCATCATATCATTATTTGTGCTGATAATATCATCAACATTGTCAGTAAAAAGAACATGGCCTTACAAGGATTTGGAAAGAACAAGGAGTGGTTTGTGGCTGACCTCCTAAATTTAATCTATGTAAGGACATCACTTAACTTGTTGAACCAAGCCCGTGGGCACCGCTTGAGGATATAGTGAGATCGTGGAAGACGACACACATTGTGAGAAAATACCCCCTCAACAAAAGATTGGGTAGTTATTGCATGTAGACTTCCTCCAGGAGATCTCCATGAAGAAATACATTCTTGATGTCAATCTGATAAAGAGGCCAGAAAAGGTGAGTTTTAAGGAGGTAAGGATGTGAACATAGGAAATCCTTATCACCAGAGAAAATTTCTCAATGTAATCCACATCAAACATTTTAACTGAATCCTTTAGAAACTAGGCATGCCTTGAGTTGTTCAACAGAGCCATCTGACTAATTCTTCACAAAGAAAACCCTCCAGCAACCTACAATACCTTTTCATGTTGGTGGGGTCACCCCATGTCTTATTTTTGTGGAGGTCCCACATTTTTTTATCATGGAAGATTTCCATCTATGATTATGTAGTGCATATGCTAGACACTTAGGTACATATGTTGTGTCTAGGGAAGTAGCAAAGGATGAGATCGAAGAAGAAAGACATGTTAGACAAAAAGTGTTGGAAATGAGATGATTGATTGTGCAAGAATGTAACCTTTGTGTAATTCCACTGGTAGATTGGATTGGCCCAGAACTAACAATGATGATGCAGAAGTAGTTGGTGACTCATCTTCCATGTACAAATTTGGTGTTCTTGAGGGTGGATATGGTAGTGGTTTTAGTGGGATGAATGGATCAGGAAACCAGACCATAGTATCAATATGATCTAAGGGGGGAAAGGATGATGAAAACAAAATTTCATCCTCATGAAAGGTGACATTCACAGAGATATAGATTCTTATAGATCTTGGTTCAAGACATTTGTACCCTTTATGAGAAAAAGATAACTATGAAACACCATTCTAATAGCTCGGGGGGGGGGGATCTTGTTAGAATTGTGATCAAAATTATCAACAAAGGAAACATAACCAAAAACCTAAGGTGGTATAGGAAACAATGTGGATTGATGGTAAACAATGGAAAAAGGAGTGTGCTTCCTGAGAATAGAGGAAAGTTTGTGATTGATAAGAAAGCATGTGGTGAGGATTGTGTCAGACCAAAAATTCTTAGGCGAGTTGGATGAGTGAGGATAGAGTGTGTAATGTCAAGAATAAAAACTTTTATGCTAAGTGATGTCATTTTGTTGTGTAAAGTATGTGAGCAAGCATTGAGGAATCATCCCTATGTCATGGAAGAAAGCAGCAAAAATCTTTTGGGTATACTCGAGGACATTATCAATTTGATGAGTATTAATAGATCTTGAAAGCTGAAACAAAACTAGCTTGTGAAGTTGCAATTTAATGTAAAAATATCATTATGATCACGAAGTGTTTAAATTCATGTCACTCTGGAAAAATCATACACAAACATAAGAAAATATTTATAGCCATTGCAACTAGTAGTATTGAATGGACAACACACATCACTATGAACTAAATCAAACATACATGATGATTTCTTACAGATCCAGTCAAGAAAGACACGTGATGGTGTTTTCATATCTGACTGGCATTATATGGAATAGAAAAATAAGAAGATAAAGAGAAATCTAATAGTTTAAGCTTGCTAATGGTAAATGGCCATGCCATACATGGATATGAAGTGTTGTGGAGGAAGGAAGGGCTCTTGGTAGGCTGGAGGATGAGGCAGAGAAGTAGTAGAGATCACCATAGTGCACTTGTTAGTATATATGCCTAGAGAGTCAATCATATGATGATTCTAATGACATACCTTGTAAGCAACTTGCTTAATAATAAAGGCAATCTTCATCTATATGTTTGTTCAATTATGTGATTATGGTATAAGATGATAGATTTCTAAATAATGATGTTACTCGATGACATATGTCTTTTAGTTGAGGACCTAAATAGTGAGATCATGCAAATGATAAGAGTACATACATTCTTGTTATGTCCCTAGTCAGTTATTATTGTAGAATCTAATAGACAATAATAACACATAATACTAAAGTGTGTTTTTGTTGATGATATAATCTCATTAGTCATGATATGCGATAACAAACCAAACACATAAGTACTTGTTAGAGAATAGTGTATCAGATAGACCCACATCGAGAGTGATGCATGGAAACCATTGAATGGTAGTCATAATCAACTCTTATAATGATGTTGGTGATTGTAGTTCTTATACCTAAAATCTTTACACTCATCACATGTTGTTCAATGTACTTTTACATCATCCAATGTGACCTTGAATAAGGGTTACTATAAAGGTAATGCTTGAATACATAGTGACACATGGAGAATGACTATGAGTGATGTAGATGGGATTTGTCCCTCCTATTGGAGATGATATATTGACCACTTGAAAAGCAAGTCTGAGAAATGTATGGAAATATTCATGTGAATCAATACATGATATGTGCAGTGACATGTATCTCAGATAGTCTTCTCTAGTTCAAGGAACATGGATTGAACGTTGAAGAGGACGACTATTCCATGACTCAAGTTTAATCTGGATATCAGAGACAAAGGAACTATACGATCACTCTAACACTAATTATAGATTGTAGGTTGAAGTTTCTCTCTAAATTTCCAATTACTTGAGTAGCAATGATGTGTTATACAAGATACTGCTTATTTTTTATGATGTCACAAATTAGTTATGGACATTCATTGCCAACGCAACTTGGGATCTATAGGCTCAGACACATAGGATCTACCTAGAATAGGAGTTTACTCATAAATATGGTTTAAACTTGATCACTGAAGTGTTAGGTATTCAATTTAAACAAGATTTATTGTCAAAAAATCTGAAACGACATGTTCATCTAGTGAACCAATCAGTTCAAAAGTATGAACTGACCGATTTACATTGTGAATCGACCAGTTGGAAGATCAGTAAGACTGGATCAAATATTGATGTTGACATCATGTTGTGCATTAATCATTAAATTAAATCCAATATGATTGTGAATAGGAATCATTTTGAATCGTCTGATTGAAGTGTTGAACCGATCATTTCACATGTGGACCAACTGGTTCATGATTTGCATGTTCATGAAAATTCATGAAATTCCATCTCTTTGACTCCCAGGTGATTTGGAAACCCTGACCATGGCCCTCCTATAAATAGAGGGGTAGTTGAGGCTTTTACTAGACACAACAATAAGTTCTAAAAATTGTTGTCTTCCCATAGTTGTGATAACAAGAGAACATGAGCAAGTCTTACCCGATAAAGGTAGAGACAACAAGGGAGAGTAGTCAACGCTAACATGTTGATCTTAGAGGGACAACTCCTTCTTATCTGTTCTAAAAGAATGATAGGAGATTTTGCTGGTCTGCATGGACTATGTAGAGGCATGGAAGCCTTCGCCACCCACTAGGAGGATGTCATCCACCACCGTCTGTGGTGCTACACCAGGAGGCCATCGCTGACAACTATCCAAGTGTTGCTTGAGAAAGAAGCACACCGGTGTAATGATAGTTTTTGGACTTGCGTCGGGACCAGGTATATGCCTTACAACCTTCCTTCCCAATCTATAGTTGTTGACACAATCTACTATTCAAGGGGAATATGGCAAGAAATTTTTGTTTCCACTACAATCTCGGCTACCATATTTATATACAGTGGTATTAGAGATATGTCAATATACTATGTTTTGGGAGTTAATCGATATGATATATTTTTTATCATTTATTTATTACATGTTATGTGAATATTTAAATGATTAATGTGGATATCTGATAAAATACCACATATGATCCCTATATATATGTTATATACGCAACTTATACGTGTCACCCTAAAATTATCTTGATGTTGGATGTTAGTGCGGTTATGCCCAATATTATTGGTAAGGTATGCCAACAGAGCCAATCAGGTGATGATTGACATGGCATATACCATAAAGTATATGATTAATACTAAAAAAGTCAAGCTTCCAATTCATTCTATTTCATTCACTTATGAGATAATGAGGAAACACTATGACTGTCTATAGAATGACAATACTCAATGACACATGTCTTCAAGTATGTGACTCAGAGAATGTGATCATATGAAGGCTAAGAGTATGTCCATTCTTATTATGTCCCTAGTCAGTTGTTATTGTGGAAGGTAGATAGACACTAGTAACACATAAGAATGGAGTGTGGGTTGGTTGATGACAGAATCTCATTAGTCATGATATGGCAATATCAAACCAAACATGTAGATACATGTTAGAGAATAATGTATCAGACAAACCCACCTTGAGAGCGACACATGGAAATCATCTTTGGTGGTCATAGTAATCTCTCATAGTGAAGGTGGTGATTGTGATTCTTAGACCTGAAATCATTACACTCATCACACGTCATTGGGTATATTTTACATCATCAATCATAATCTTAAATCACGGGTTGCAACAAAGTTGATGATTGGGTAGCTTTGACACATGGGGACTGATTGTGAGTGATAGAGATGGGATTTGTCCCTACTACTAGAGATTGATACCCTGAACACTTGATAAGCGAAACTGAGAAATGCATGTGCATGCATATTTAAATCAATATATGATATTGAGGTCACATTATATCAGACAGTCTACTTTTGGTTCAAGGAACATGGGTTGAATGTTGGAAGGATGACAATTTCATGCCTTGAGTTCAATCTGGATTCATACACAAAGGAATTATATAATCACTACAACATCTTACACAGGTTGTAGGTTGAAGTTGTTCTCTAACTTTCCATTCACTTGGGTAACATTAATGTGTGACTAAGCACTGCTCTTTGCTTGTGATGTCATAAGTTAGTTATAGGCATTCACTGCCAATGTGATATGGGACCTATAGGTCACACACAAAGGAACTCATCTAAAAGAGGAGTTTAATCTTGAATGATGATTGGATTAATTACTAAAGTATTTAGGTACTCAATTCATGCAACAAATCAGCTGACTACACTACCAGCCGATTGTTTCACTGGGTGAGATGGTTGTTTGGAGTGTGAAATGATCAGTTCAAATGTTGAGACGGCTGTTTGGATTGTCAGGCTGATCATAAATTGAATTGGCTAAGTTTTTCCCAAACTGAGGTGTGAACTGACTAGTTCATTTTGCTGTACCGAACGGCTCAACTCGACTCACTAGACAACTATCTGGGTGAGTAAGACAACCATCTCACATTTTCCAAATCGCTCCATTCGTGTGGAAATTTGATTACATCAAAGATTAGTGTTGACGTCATGTCGTCATTAATGGTATTCAAATTGGCAAATTCACGTGTGATCATGAAACTTGGCGAAATGACCGTTTGAGTGTACCATATGACCGTCTCACGTGTGAGATAATTGTTTCGTGTGAGAAATGACCATTTTAGATGTTGCGGGTTGCAAAAATTCAAGATCTTTTGGTCTCTTCCACTCCCACACATATCCTGAACCGACTGGGAACCCTGGCCCTAACCCCACCTATAAATAGAGGGGTATTGGGGGCTTCCCAAGATAGACAATCGAGAATCAATTGCTCTGACAATTCTTGTCCTCTCTGGTTATGGTAACCAAGAGAGCCCAAGTAAGTCCTACCCGACTAGGGGGTGTGACGCCAGCCCAATTTTATTAACCACAAATACTATATGTGGAAGCATCAATTCACATAAGAAAATAAAACATGGGCAAACATCACATATCTGAAATATTGAAGCATTTAAATAACTAGAGTTCCAAGAAAAGTCTAACATAAAGAAACTAAAAGTTTTGGATATACTAGTCCTAACAAGACAAAAGAAAATGACTGGAAAGAAATCTCTAAGCTGGAAGGATCGCCTAAGATATTGTCCCACTAGTGAAAGATATCCTCTAAATCTGCAAGTCCTCAAGCTACTCCTCAATCAGCTACTCGCTACCTATGGACGTCGCATCCCCAGCCATGCACAAGAAAGGAGAAACTAGTGGTTACAGTAAGTGGCAATGAATTCTTACACAATGATTAGAGCATACTTATAACTGAAAGAAAACTTAATTATATTTTTTAGTTACATATTTTATATGAGTTGTGGCCACCATTATACGATATGTTCTCCTGAATTGGCATATCTACACCCTGAATTGGTACCAAAGTACCTTGAATTGGCACTACATGCCTCTGAATGACACCAAGGTGTCTCTGAATTGGCGTAACTATGCCCTGCTTGGTACCCAAGTACCTCTGAATTGGAGTAAACACTCCTTTGAATTGACAACAAATGCCTCTGAGTTGGCAACACATGCCTCTGAATCGTCTCGGGACTAACTGAGTGAGAACTTATCATATAATGTCTTATGTGAAGGTACTGACTTATTATCTTAAGTCTAAACTTACTTAATTTCTTAATTTGAACCGAAACTGAATACTGATAATTGATCTTAAATTGAAACTGAATACTGATAGCTGAAATCGAACTGAAATTTAATATTGATAACTAAATCATGAATGTACATCTAAATCTGAATCTAATATTATTATCTAAGAAGTTCATGTTACTCTATAGCAATTGATTATACTCAACCAAACTGAATTCTTATACTCATGCTAGGTGTCATATTACCTAAACATCATAAGGCATAACTATGCAGAACATCATATCTACTGTAAAGCCCGAATGCAGTCAACTACTACATTCAGAGGACATAATAGAACTTTCTGATCTACTAACTGTCTGAAATGACATTGATCGAGAATTTATAGGGCACGACCCACTTACCTGTAGTAAGCCAAAATCCTAACTCTACTCCCAGCTCTCTGGATCTATCATTCTCCTGAAAACTCAATAGTCTTATCAGATCACATATTCCTTTCAGGTCACATAATTAGGGTCATTAGGGTGCTTTTTTTGGATTATTGTCTCATGCACTGTGCTTGTGTCTAGGTGTAGGAATGTTAGGTCATTTTTATCCATTTAGTGCATTATAAACAGTGATTAGGGTATACATTCCTTGAAATAGCATAGTACCCTGGTGTTAATATTGGTGAACACTTTGAAATAATGTAAATAAGGATTCTGACTTTTAAGTTAGAACAATGATTAACGTGTAAAACATTTTATTATCATTATTGGACTCTTGACTAACGCATCAATAGGTATGCTCAGGTTACAACACAGTACTTCAGAGTGATACCAGTTAGTTAGGATGAATAGGTACTAAACAGACTGTTTCTTTAAACAAGCTACAGAGATTACAAATATAAGTGTTGGCCTACGGATTGCGGACTTCCAACTGATATGGTTATATGGTATCATGGGCTCAGTGTTACCACACAAGTGTAGCACAAAGACCATTCCTCTTTAAAATGAAAATGATTACTGAGTAGGGTCATGGTTCCAGGATACTGATCGTGAGTAAGGATTATAACATGTGTGGGTGTAAGTAAGGCTGGCAATTGGGTCCGGATTGAGCAGGTCCTATTTCGGGTTAATTCGGGTCAGATCAAATATACTCGACCCAAACCCGACCCGGAAATAATTACGGGTCATACCTGCTTGACCCGAACCCGAAATTCATATTTACGGGTCTGACCCGATGAACCCGATGGACCCGAAAATATTATATAATATACAATTCCGAAAAACCCAAAAATACAAACCCGAAAAATTCGAAAATTCAAACCCACTAGACCCGAAATTGCTGCAAAATTTGCTAATTAATTATTGTTTTGCAAGCAAAGAGTTATATAAACTATCACAAATTTATGTTTGTATGTGTTAAAAAATTATATGGCTAGAATATGGAAAAATATATATACATACGAAGATATAATTTCGGGTCGAGCGGGTTTTGCGGGTCGAGAATTGCAAACCCGGACCCGACCCGTAAATAATTTCGGGTTTTTCGGGTTCGGATCATTTCGGGTTGGGTCGAAAAAATCAAGATCCGAACCCGCTTTAGTCGGGTCAGGTTTTGCCAGCCCTAGGTGTAAGTCAACCTTGTGTTAGCATATGAAACCAAACCACAAGGGTAGCTACAGGTTCAAGAGACAATAGGGAAACCAAACAGGTCTGTCATGGGGTCAGCGCACTAGATTCAATGTGAAAGGTGTTCATGGCTGCTCCCAGAGTGGGATCTAATCTGGTGAGTTTAGGACACGCAAACGAATCCATGGTTATGAGTAGGTTGTGCCGTCCCCGTGTGTAAGATGTGTAGACCAGAGCAGTAAGCTCTTCAGATCAGGACGCCGGACCAAAGGAGGAACAGAGAAAAACAGCAAGCGAGGAAGAGGAACAAGTTCACACATGTAGTAGATAGAGGAGTCAACTCCTCATCACACAGGTCCAGCGACGCCGAAGGAAAAAGACGAGCCAAAGTGGCAGGCGGCGAGCTAGGAAAACACAAAAATAGAGTAGCGGTTGGGAGATTGAGATCTACTTGGTTACCTCACACCACAACTATCTGGGAACAGAGGAAGCTTCAAGGGAATCTGCGTCATGCTCCGCTTTCTCTCAGTAGGTCTGCGCACGCTCAGAGGTGCTTGGTGGCAAGGCTGTAGATGGCTGCTGTCGTGCACCCTTGAGGGTAGGGCGCCACAGGCCGTTGCGGCTCGAACTGAGGGTGGAAATCGGTTCCTGGTACGCCGAGAATGGTGTGGGCACGCTTGATCGAAGGATGATAGCACAAGGAGGGGGAATGCTGGTCGGCAGTCAGAGGTTGAAGAAGAAGGTGGGGGCGAGCTCGGGGGTGAAGGAGGAAAAATTGAGGGAAATTAAAACCCTCTACGACCCTCTCTCAAGCAATTCTGGTGCTCTCAGGGCCAAGACAGGCGCTCAGCGACCTTCGGCAATGTCGATGGGGGAGAAGAACGATGGTGAAATTGGGCGTTTCCAATTGGGTGCAAACTAGGGTTCCTGTAGGGGCTTATATGGTGCGTGCAGCACCCAGGAATCTAATGGTGAAAACCATTTCGAGAACGATCAACCACACGGCGAGAAATTCACTATTGATCGGCCGTGGGAGTCCCAGTCTTCCTGTACTGAGGTGGAAGATGACGCGGATGGCTCAAATGGGGCGGGTCCATCATGCGCCCGATCAAACGGCGTACATTAAGCCGGAAGAACTAATAAAAAAAAATTAGAAAATAAAAAGGAATTATCTTAGTAAACCTCCCATTATCTTGTTAAATTTAATTATCTAGTCAAATGAACTTGGACTGATCCCAAAATTTGACCAATTAGTCATCAAAGGGTGTAGCAAATTTCACTAGAGTTATTTTCTGAGTTTGGTCATTAAAGTAATTATTATAATTAAAATGAGGAAAAGCTTAGATATCCCATAAATAATTATTTAAAAAGAATTAATGTTTGATATTTTAGGGTTCGTCTTATTTGTATTTTCCCTCTTGATGGTAAATTGTTCATGGCATTTTAATGACCAAAAATACTTGATATTGACCCATTTATAACATGTGACCATAAAGGATATAATATCAGGAAATTTGCAAGTACCTGAAAAATTAGGATGTTAAAATCCTCTCCCCCTTAAGGAAATTTCGTCCTCAAAATTTCAAGGGTCAAAGAGCTCTGGGTACTTCTTTAAGATCTCGTCCCTCAGTTTCCAAGTGGCTTCTTCTATGTTGTGATTTTTCCATAGGATTTTAACTAGGACAATGTCTTTCTTCTTTAATTGCTTTGTTCGAGTATCAAGAATCTTCAATGGAATTTCTTCATAAGACAAATCCTTTCTGATCTCGATGGATTCATGGGAGTGAATATGGGAACTGTCTTAGACATACTTCCTCAACACAGATGCGTGGAAGACATTATGAATCTGCTCATAAGAAGGTGGCAAGGCTAGCCTGTAGGCACTCTTGCCTACTCTTTCAAGGAACTCAAAAGGACCAACACATCTAGGACTAATTTTACCCTTCACTTTAGATCTAGCAATAGACTTTATAGGCTTGACCTTTAAGAAAACATGGTCCCCTACAAGAAAGTCTCTATCTGACCTGTGTGCATCTGCATACTTCTTTTGTCTGTCCTGAGCTGCCTGCATTCTCTTCCTGATGAGTGCTACTTGATATGTATAAATCTCAAGCTCTTCCTCCCTAATTAAGCTCCTCTCACCGGGCTCATTCCAGAGCAACGATGACTTGCACGGTCTCCCGTAAAGAGCCTCATATGGTTCCATACCTATACTCGCATGATAGCTATTGTTATAGGCGAATTCAGCAAGAGGAAGATACTTCACCCAAGAACCTCCCCAGTCTAGAATGCAAGCCCTGAGCATGTCCTCAAGGGTATGAATGGTCCTCTACGACTGACCATCAGTCTGAGGATGGTAGGCAGTACTAAAGTGAAGCTTGGAACCCAACTCTTCTTGAACCTATTTCCACAGTTTAGAAGTGAACTTGGGATCTCTCTCAGAAATAATAGAGGTAGGTACTTTGTGCAAACGTACAATCTCCTAGATATAAAGCTCAGCCATGTCTAAAACTATAGTGGTAGTTTTGAAAGCCAAGAAGTGAGCAATCTTGGTCAAATGATCGACAACTACCCATACTGCATCATACCCATTTCGGGCCTTTAGTAGACTTGTAACGAAGTCCATGGTTATCTTGTCCCATTTCCATTCAGGAATGTCTAATGGTTGTAGAAAACCTCTAGGTCTCTGATGCTCTTCTTTTACCTATTGACAAGTGAGGCACTTAGACACAAACTCTGCTATGTCTCTTTTCATGCCCTCCCACCAGAAGGCTCTCTTCAAGTCCTGGTACATCTTTGTAGCACCCAGATGAATTGTATACTTTGTCCCATGTGCCTTTAACAGAACCTTCTGTTGTAACTCAGATGTAGGCACCCATAATCTATTCTTCATAAAGATCTCACCATCTTTTCCTTTAGACAGATTAGTGTTTCCCTTCTGCAGTTGTCCTAGCATACGAGGAAGATCAGGACTATCTTGTTGAGCTTGTAGTATTGCAGAAGTCCAATCTAGATGAATTGTGAGATGTTCATCATTAACTCCACAACTTTAAGTTGTGGTCTCCATTCTTCCAAATTCTACATCATCTTCCATTCATCAACAAAGATTGCTGCATTGACTACTTCCTTCTTTCTGCTCAAGGCGTCAGCCACCACATTGGCCTTGCTGGGATTATAGGAGATAATGAAGTCGTAGTCCTTCAAGAACTCAATCCATCTACGTTGTCTCATGTTTAGATCTTTCTGACTCAGAATGTACTTAAGACTCTTATGTTCACAGAAAATCTCAAATTGTATCCCATACAGGTAATGCCTCCAGATCTTCAATGTATAGACAATAGCTGCCAACTCCAGATCATGAGTCAAATAGTTTTCCTCATGAGGTTTGAGCTGCCTGGATGCATAAGCTATTACTTTGTCCTTCTGTTGCAAAACACAACCCAAACCTAACTTTGAAGCATCGCTGAAGATAATGAAACCATCATTGCCTGAAGGAAGTACGAGCACAGGTGTTGAAGTGAGTCTCCTTTTTAAGGTCTAGAAACTCTGCTCACACTTCTCACTCCACACAAACTTTGGTTCCTTTTGTGTGAGAGCAGTCAAAGGCTTTTCTATAATAGAGAAGTCCTGAATAAAGACATGATAATAACCAGATAACCCCAAAAAGCTTCTGATATCTGACGGAGAGGTAGGAGTAGCCCAGTTCATTACCGAATCAACCTTTGTTGGATCAACAAAGATACGACCATCCGAAACTACATGCCCAAGAAACATAACTTTACGAAGCCAGAACTCGCATTTAGACAACTTCCCGTACAACTGATGTTGTCAGAATGTCTCTAGAGTGATGTGAAGGTGCTCCTCATGCAACTGGTCATTATTAGAATAGATAAGAATATCATCTATGAAGACAATAATAAAAGAATCTAGATAGTGATGGAAGATGTGATTCATTAGGTCCATGAAGATGGCAGGGGCATTGGCGAGGCCAAAAGACATAACAAGAAACTCGAAGTGCCCATATCTACTGCGGAAGGCTATCTTCTCTATATCAGAAGGTTTAATCTTCATCTGATGATATACACTATGCAAATCTATCTTTGAGAATACATTGGTTGTCTTTAGCTGATCAAACAGGTAATTGATTCGTGGCAGAGGATACCTATTCTTTATTCTCATCTGATTCAGCATTTGATTGTCGGCGCACATACAAAGAGAACCATCCTTGTTTTTGACAAAGAGAATGGATGCTCCCCTGGGAGATATGCTAGGACAAATATAGCCCAGATCTAAAAGCTCTTGTATCTGCTTCTTTAGTTCAACGAGCTCTACAGGCGCCATTCTATATGGGGCCTTAGAAATAGGTGCAGTTCCAAGAAGGAGTTCAATAGAGAATTCAAGATCTCGATCAGGAGGTAGGCCAAGCAAGTCCGCAATAAAGACATCTGGAAACTCACTAACTACTAGGATATTGACAATAGATTTCTCCTTTTTAGATATAATAGACACCAGATAGGTTTGACACCCCTTCTTCTTGAGTTTATCTACCTAAATTGCATAATCAAAGAAGTCCTTGTGATGCTTCTTCCTTCCCTTTATAACTAGTGGCTCCTCTTTAGGATGAGATATGGTGACTAGATTCCTTTTGTAGTCAAGGAGAACATAGTACTTGTGGAGCCAGCTCAAGCCCAAAATAATATCAAAATCGTTCAAGGACATAATCGTAAGATTCGTAGGAAACACTCTCCCCTCCAGGGTAATCCCAACCCTAGAAACCATTCTCCCAAGTACATATACACGTCTACTAGATGTTCTAATTTTAAGATCATAAGGAAGGTCCTCTGTTTGTAATTCTAGCATTGAGAATAATGAAGAAGATATGAAAGCATTGTGATGCACCTGAATCAAATAAGACTTTAACTGATAGCTGGCCAATATAAGCCATACCTTCAATGATCTGGTCTTCATTTGCCTCTTCTATAGTCATAGCAAAGACCCTTACATGACGCTTCTCTCTCTAATTATGATGTCCTTACTTATGATAGTTGTTGCCGAACTTCTGCTGCATCTTTAGACAGTTGAGCTTGATGTGGCCTTCCTCACCATAGAAGTAGCATACACTCTATCTGAGTCTGCACTCTCCCAAATGAGCTCATTGGCACTTGGGGCAGATCGGGGCTGGTGGCTTCTGGTCTCCTTTTATGGGTGGTGGTGATCATCTCTGGGTTGGTGGTCCTCGTAGACCTCTCTATGTTGGTGGTCCCCCTGGACCTCTCTAAGCTGGAACACCTCCAGGTGCCTTCCTCTTATTGTTCTGTCCACCATGGTGATTTCTGTGCTGGTAGCTATTTCTGGAAGATCCTCCATTCTTCCAGCTCCATCCTGGGTGGTCCTCCAACTCTAGGGTTGCTTCTAGTGCCTCATGCACTGTCCTGATGCTGCGTCCTACTAAAGCAAAGCCAAGATCAGACTTCAGGCCATGCATGAACTTCTTTGCTAGATGCACCTCATCTTCGGTCCCATATTTTACAGCATTCAAAACTTCATAGCATACTAGCTGATGGTGGAGTCGTATTGCTTGAGGTGCCTGAACTCCAGCTCCTTCTTCTCGATCATAGATTTTGAAATATAGCGATTCTGGAAGGCGGTAGTGAACTCCTCCTAGGTTAGCGGTGCAGCATTGGGTCCTCGGGCATTGGTGAAGTTCTCCCATAAGATACAAGCAACACTCTTCAGCAGATGGGTCCTGAAACAAACCTTGGAATGCTCAGGACATCCCGGATCACAAAAGCAGTGATCCACACTTAGTAAACACTCCTCAACATGAGTGACTATATCTACCTCAGCTTCGCCAGAGAAAGTCTCTTGCTTGATCTTTAGGAAATCAACCAGGGTCAGCCCCTAGTTCCTCGGAGGTGGATGTCCCATTCGTGGACCAGTCAAGGCGTCAGTTAGGGCCTTGACGAGCACATCAAGAGTAGGCCTTACCTCCCCCAGATGCCTCACGATCATCTCCCACACTGTAGGAGATTTCCTCTCCATCCACATACTCCTTGCCCTTATCAGACTTCTTCTTGGGGGCCATCTGTAAAAGGGTATTTCTAAGAGGTCTATCTAATGATATAAACCACTAATGGTTATTAAACAACTCTTATACCAAATTGTGACGCCTGCCACTTTTTGTTAACCACAAATACTATATGTTGAATCATCAATTCACATATGAAAATAAAACATGGGCAAACATCACATATCTAGAATACTGAAGCATTTAAATAACCAGAGTAACTGAGTTCCAAAAAAAGTCTAACATAAAGAAACTAAAAGTTTTGGATATACTAATCCTAACAAGAATAAAAGAAAATGACTGGGAAGAAATTTCCAAGCTAGAAGGATCGCCTAAGATAATGTCCCACCAGTGATAGATATCCTCTGAATCTGCAAGTCTTCAAGCTACTCCTCAATTAGCTACTCGCTACCTGCGGACGTCGTGTCCCCTGCCATGCATAAGAAAGGAGAAACTAGTGGTTAGAGTAAGTGGAAATGAATTCTTACACAATGGATAGAGAATACTTATAACTGAAAGAAAACTTAACTATATCTTTTAGTTACATATTTTATCTAAGTTTTGTCCACCATTATACGATAAGTTTTCCTGGCATATCTATGCCCTGAATTGGTACCGAATTACCCTAAATTGGCAATACATGACTTTGAATGACACTGAGGTGTCTCTGAATTGGCATAACTATGCCCTACTTGGTACCCAAGTACCTATGAAATGGAGTAAACACTCCTCTAAATTGGCAACAAATGCCTATGAGTTGGCAACACATGCCTCTGAATTGTCTCGGGACTAACTAAGTGAGAACTTATCATATAATGTCTTATGTGAAGGTGCTAAATTATTATCTTAAAGTATAAACTTACTTAATTTCTTAATCTGAACTAAAACTGAATACTGATAATTAATCTTAAATTGAAACTGAATACTGATAGCTGAAATTGAACTGAAATTTAATATTGATAACTGAATCATGCATGTACATCTAAATCTGAATCTGAATCTGAATCTAATATTATTATCTAAGAAGTTCATGTTACTCTATAGAAACTGATTACACTCAACCAAACTAAATTCTTATGTTCATGCTAGGTGTCATATTACCTAAACATCATAAGGCATAACTATGTAGATAACATCATATCTATTGTAAAGCCTGAATGCATTCAACTACTACATTCATAGGACATAATAGAACTTCATGATTTACTAACTGTCTGAAATGACATTGATGGAGAATTCATAGGGCATGGCCCACTTACCTGTAGTAAGCCAAAATCCTAACTCTGCTCCCAACTCTCTGGATCTATCATTCTCTTAAAAACCCAATAGTCTTATTTGATCACATATTCCTTTCAGGTCACATAATTAGGGTCATTAGGGTGCTTTTTTTGGATTATTGTCACATGAAATGTGCTTGTGTCTAGGTGTAGGAACATTAGGTCATTTTTATCCATTTAGTGCATTATAATAAGTGATTAGGGTATACATTCCTTGAAATAGCATAGTACCCTGGCGTTAATATCAGTGAACAATTTAAAATAATGTAAATAAGGATTCTGACTTTTAAGTTAGAACAATGATTAATGTTTAAAATCATTTTATTATCATTATTGGACTCTTGATTAACACATCAATAGGTATGCTCAGGTTACAACACAATACTTTAGTGTGATACCAGTTAGTCAGGATGAATGGGTACTCAACAGATTGTTTCTTTAAACAAGCTACAAAGATTACAAATATAAGTGTTGGCCTATGAATTGTTGGCTTCCAACTGATATGGTTATATGACATCATGGACTCAGTGTTACCACATGGGTGTAGCACAAAGACCATTCCTCTTTAAAATGAAAATGATTACTTAGTAGGGTCATGGTTCCAGGATATTGATCGTGAGTGAGGATTATAGCATGTGTGGGTGTAAGTCAACCTTGTGTTAGCATATGAAACCAAACCAACAAGGGTAGCTACAGGTTTAAGAGACAATAGGGAAACCAAATAGGTCTGTCATGGGGTATGTGTACTAGAGTAATGTGAAAGGAGTTTGTGGTTTCTCCTAGAGTTGGATCTAATCTGGTGACTTCATGGAACACAAATGAATCTGTGGTTATGAGCAGGTTGTGTCGTCCCCGTGTGCATGATGTGAAGACCAGAGCAGCAAGCTCTTCAGGTTAGGGTGCCGAACCAAAGGAGGAACATAGCAAAATAGCAAGTGAGGAAGAGGAACAAGTTCACACAGGTAGCTAGAGGAATCAACTCCTCATCACACAGGTCTAGGGACGTCGAGGGCAAAAGATGAGCCAAAGTGGCATGTGGCGAGCTTGGAAAATGTGGAAACAGAGTAGCGACTGGGAGATTGAGATCTGCTTGGTTACCTCACACCACGGCTATCTAGGAATGGAGGAAGCTTCAAGGGACTCTTTGTCACACTCCACTTTCTCCCAGTAGGTATGTGCACGCTCAAAGGTGCTTGGCAATAGGGCTGCACATAGCTACTGTCGTGCACCCTTGAGGGTAGGGTGCCACAGGCCGTCGCGGCTCAAACTGAGTGTGGAACTCAGATCCTGGTATGCTGAGGATGGCGTGGGTGTGCCTAATTGAAGGATGATGGCATGAGGAGGGGGAACATCAATCGGCAACCAGAGGTTGTAGAAGATGGTGGGGGCGAGCTTGGGGGTGGAGAACAAATCGAGGGAATTAAGACCCTCTACGACCATCCCTCGAGCAATTTTGGTACTCTTAGGGCCAAGTCAGACGCTTAGTGACCTTTTGCAATGGAGATGGGGGAGAAGAATGGTGGTGAAATTGGGAATTTACAGTTGAGTGCAAACTAGGGTTCATGTTGGGGCTTATATGGTGTGCACCACACCCTGGAATCCAATGGTGAAAACCATTTCGAGAACGATCAACCACACAGTGAGAAATTCACTATTGATCGGCCGCAGGAGTCCCAGTCCTTCCTAGACCGAGGTGGAAGATAATGCGGATGGCTCAGATGGGGTGGGTCCATCATGTGCCTGATCGAATGACGTACATTAAGACAGAAGGACTGATTTTTTAGAAAATAAAAACGAATTATCTTAGTAAACCTCCCATTATCGTGTTAAATTTAATTATCTAGTCAAATGAACTCGGATTGATCCCAAAATTTGACCAGTTAGTTGTCAAAGGGTCTAGAAAATTCCACTGGAGTTATTTTCTGAGTTTGTCATCAAATTAAGTATTATAATTAAAATGAAGAAAAGCTTAGATATCCCATAGCTTATTATTGAAAAAGAATTAGGGTTTGATATTTTGGGGTTGTCTTATTTATATGGTCCCTCTTGATGGTAAATTTTTTAGGGCATGTTAATGACCCAAAATACTTGATATTGACCCATTTATAACATGTGGCCATAAAGGATATAATATTAGGAAATTTGCAAGTAAGAACCTAAAAAATGAGAATGTTACAGAGGGATAACGACGGGAGATAACAACTGAGGATCATTATTGTAAGAGAGCAAGTTGGTGACTAGTACACCAATAGGACGAACAACTCCTTCATGTCTGTTCTAGCAGGACGATAGGAGTTTTAGTTGGTCTATGTGGACTACTCTAGAGGCAGGAGTCCTTTGGCTACTGCCAAGAGGGCAACATCAGCTTGCAGGCCATGGAGACACTGCAGGAGCCACTGCAGAAGGTGATCGAGTCTGTTGTTCATGGTGAAGACCAGGAGCTACTCAAACATCGTCCAAGAGTAACTAGAAGATAGTTGAAACTACAATGAGTTATAGTCGATGGGCTTACTCAAGGACCAAGTATAAATTCATTAAACCATATTTCCTATTACGTAGTAGTTGACGTGATCTTACTGTAATGGGAAATAGATAGATAACATTTTTATTTCCGCTGCCACACTCTGTGCCCGTATTTCCCAAGGTATTCGAGTCACATCAATATACTATATTTTAGGATAATCAATATGATCAGATTTTTGTTTTTTATTTATTTATTGCATACATTGTGAATATTTAAACTATCTCATATGTGCATCTGATCAAAGACTACATAATACCAAACATATATATATATATATATATATATATATATATATATAACCAAATGGGCTTTATTTATTCAAATTGTAATATAATACAAGCTTCATTGCTTCTTGTGTAGATTGGATCACCAAAATTTGGTGTGGAATGCCTTTCTAAATGGTAGACGCTCATGACACAACTGGGGGGGGGTGTCATAGTACCCCTACTGTGAACTACGACGAAGTTGGTACTTTACAAGTTTATCTACAACAGAGTTCTGTTCTCTAGTGACATATTGTATCATCACATTTTCAGGTTTCTCCTTCTTTAGGCGACTCATCCAATATGCGTACTTGGGGTAATTGTCATCATCCTCATCCATCAGCTTCAAAGAAACTGCACTATCAGTTTCCACCGTGCAACATGTCCACACGTTCCTCCGAATCTGGTCTAGAGCCAACTGTATGCCTACTAGTTCTGCTACCATGACGGAAGAGCTGTCTATCCTCCGTGACCACCCCCCAGCCAGTGACCCTGTGAATCCCTTGCAACGGCCACTATAGCAGCTCCCTTGTCATTGACCGCCGCATCAACATTTAACTTGACTGTCCCTATCTTCGGTCTATTCCAACCACTACTTCTGTTCGGACGTTGAGTGGGATTGACCTTTACCCATGCATCTGATGCGAGCTTTATCGCCTTCTGGATATATCCTTTTGGTGTTCAAGTAGTTTTCTCTCGCCTTCAAAAGTTTTAGTGTTTTTGAATCGCCACACCGCATTGCAGATGATCCAGAACGATTCCTTTGTGATGCTTAGTTGGCCGTGTGCAAGCTTTAGGCATCCGTCCATGGTATTCAGTCTGAAGAACTCATTCTGCTCCCCCAGATTGATGAAGTGTCGCCAGATGTCTTTCACCTTCGCGCAATCTCTTAGCGCATGAATGGTGGATTCACCTACCTCCTGACACCTACAGCCACTGTTCGGAAAATCCCCCGCTTAGGCCGAATAATCGGCCGAATATTCCTTTTTGGGGGTCTACCGAACTGATTATCAATAATCAGTCGATTAATCGGTCCTTGACCGATTAATCGGGACCGATTAATCGGCCGATCGGGGGAATAATCGGCCGATTAATCGGCGATTTTCAAAATCAAATGCTAGTAATAATTTTTTTACATTAATTTTTTCTAATACTACTATTGGTCATTACAATTACATTCTCTTCTTCCAATTTACATATTTGGTCTTCTGCTCATGTTTTCTCTATAAGTTTATAGTTAGTGTTTATTGAACTGATCCTTACTATTGACGTTTTCTCTATAAGTTTATAGTTAGTCTATTACTTATAAATGTTTCTAATTACTTATCATTGTCATTATTATATGGTCAATATATAATTTACATATCTTTATGATTAATATTAAAAAAAATCAAAACCGATTAAAACCGAATATTCTCCCGCTTATACTCCCGCATACCGTATATACTATATTCGGTACCCTCTCCGCCCGTACACCGATTATCGCTTTTCAGAACACTGCCTAAAGCATAACCCATCATGGGTCATGTGCCGCATCACACGCCTTTCATTCATCAATAGAGCTCCCTGAGTTACCAGCCATGCAAACATCCGTACCCTGGCTGGTACTTGTAAACTCCACACCATCTTCCAGTCTCCTGGGCATATGATCTCCCTCCCTTCTCTTAATGTATGGTACACCGATCTTGAGGAATAGTTACCGTCTTCCGTGTGCAACCATGCTCTGTGGTCTCTCGGATTGGTCACATCTAGTACATCTTTGGCTAGAACAGACCGTACTACATCGTCTTCAAACTAATGGTTTAAGAAATCTCTATCCCAGTCTCCTGAGTCGAGCACCAAGCAGCTCACCTTTTAAGTCTGTCAGGTCCTCTGGGATTGCTCTTTTAGTGTGGTCTTTCAGCTTGAACCCTGGCTTCACCCAGTCATCACTCCATACATTGACATTCATCCCACCTACCAACATCATCATGGAATTATCTAGTATGAAATCTCTTCCAGTAATGGTGGTTTGTCCCAATTTGGACGCCGTTACCACCTTCCCGAGCGAAGCATTGTGGAACCTCTTTTTGATAAAATTGCACCAGATGGAGTTGCACCCAACCACCACATCCCAGGAGTTTTTAAACAGCAGAGCATCATTCCATTCCCTCATAGACTTGATGCCAAGGCAGCCATTCACCTTTGCGCTCGTGACCTTCTTCCACTCCACAAGGGAGATTGGCCTCTCCTTGTGGTTTCCTACCCAAATAAATCTTCGCACAAGGCTGTCTATTCTGTCGCTCAAGCTAAGGGGGATCCTTTTCGTCTTCATGACATAGGTATGGATGGTTGTAAGTGTAGATTTCGCCAAGCATACTCTTCCAGCAAAGGACAAAGTTCGTGCAGCCCATGCTTGAACTCTTCCTTCAACCTTGTCGATAATGTTCGAGTATGTCTTCTTATTGATTCTAGTGTGCAATATAGGAACGCCCATGTATTTCCCAGGTTGTCCGTCACCTGAAACCTACTCAGTCTCTTGATGGCTCTCTGTGCTACTCATGGGACACTTCTTGTTATGACCCACTCTGAACTTAATTAGTAAGTACCTTGATTAGTGCTAAGCACCCTGTTAAACATCATGGTTAATCAAAATAGGCTAAGATGTGAATCAATAGTTGAGATTGAATCATCTCAGGTAATTAATGATAATTGTAGAGATAATCGCGAAGTTAAATAAGTGCCCAAGAAGCGATTAGTATTTTGATTATCCGAGACAAGTTAATTAGCATGTTTTCATGCCTTGGGGTTGTAGAGAATCTCGCACTTGAAAAGTTGCAAAATAAATCGTGTTAATTGGACCTTCGAGGCAAGAGTTATGATGTTTTCATGTTCCTTTGGACTTGGATGCAATTTTACCAGAATTTGATATCCTTAAGTGGGTCGGTTGTTTTTCTTTCCTTCATCCTTTCTTCTCCTTCACCCGATACAACAGAGAGCAGCCGTAAGCGACACTCAACAGGTCGATCGACCCCGGAGTAAAGGGTGCTAGGGCGGACGTTTTAGGGTGATTCAGGGCATCTCAGGAAGGACACGACCTACACTCTCTTTCCTCTACCCTTCTCCTTCCTCTCTACCACGCCCTTGCGGCGCTCCCAGCCACCTGTGGCCCTAGCGGCTTGGGCGTTGGCGGCCAGTAGCTGCAGCAGAGCGCCGGCCAGGAGCCCTTCTGGGCGTAGCCAACAACTCAATCCACCGCCTTGGAGGACGACCTTGAGGTCCAGGCTTGCAACCGCAGCCAGGAGCAAGACAATCACCTAGCTAGGGGCAGCGTCCCCAACCAGAGCAGCAGCAACAGCTGCTGTTTGGAGCAGCGGTATTGGCCAGGAGGCCGTTTGGGTGCGAGCAGCAGCACCAAGCTATGCTCTCGACTCTGAATGAGAGGTCCAAGCTAGGTATTGCAGCTTCTAGTCATGATTCGTCCATCAATGAAGCCATTTCCACCGTGAGTGCAAGCAACCAAAGATAGAAGACAATCCAACAACAAATGCTGGAACCGGGACTCTGGAAGCATTTCCTGAGGATTTCAGACATTCTGAATGGCTGTGATTAGGAGTTCACTCCTTTATCACCATTTAACTCTATTGTTTGGAAATTTTCGGTAAACTGTGCATTTTTTAGCTGATAACAACATTTATCAGGCTTTATATGATCTAGTTTAGCATCTGAATTTTATTTCATAAACTGCTTCCTTATGCCTTTATATGCTCTAGTTTAGCATCCGATCAGCGTGGATTAGATCAATGATTTTATATGGTTCGTCGGAACCTAAATTGCTTAGTGTAAATGCTAAAATCAGTAATACTTGGGCTGAGAATAGTACATGTTGGGTATAACCCGGGCAATATAGACAATGATGATTTTTACAAATGATTTGATGCGTGTGAAGTAAATTATTCTGATCATTTCAATTTGCTATGCAAATATTTAAAGTTAGTATGTATATGCCAAAGTGACATGAGTTTGGGTTATTTATGAATTTTAAATCTGCCTGCATGCATGATATAAGGATTACTCAGTATTTACAATGATTTTGAGTATACTGCTCTGTCAGTTCTAGAATGATATCGTATTGTGATTTGAATTGCAATCAAATATATGAGGTAAGTGAAACCCTAAGGATAGGGTGTTTCCATGTGATAAGTGAATGAGGTAACTGAAACCCTAAGGATAGGGTGTTGCCATGTGATAAGTGAATGAGGTAACTGAAACCCTAAGGATAGGGTGTTCAATGAATCAAGTATTTTGATATCAAAATTCTCAGTATGAGATGTGGTGATGCTTAACAGTTTAATGGCATGATTTTAGTGTATAAGTGCCAAATTGACATGCATTATGTCTATTTAAGAATTTTAGTTTGCCTGCATGTATAGTATGATGATTTCTCAGTATACTATAGTGTTTTGAATATACTATTCTGTCAAATTTAGAATGATATTTATGTCGTGTTGTAAAGTTCAAGTAAATAGACTCGGTACCATAGAGATACCAAAGTCCAGAACAAGTAAGAGAGAGATGCAATGTAGTCAGAGCCTTTTTAGAATAATAAAATATTAGATTAAGGGCCCTGACACCATAGAACCCCTTTGAGAGGTCTGTACCCTAGGGGTGAAACGATCAACCATGGGGATACACCCAGGTGGTCGGAGACTCGTGTCCCACACTTACTGAATGTCTCAGTGACACGAGGGCTGAGAGGTAGGGTCCCGATCAACCCTGGGGATACGCCCAGGTGGTCGGAGACTCGAGGTAGTGTCCCGATCAACCCTGGGGATATGCCCAGGTGGTCGGAGATGTGTCCCGATCAACCCTGGGGATACGCCCAGGTGGTCGGAGACTTAGAGACCCTCTTCCTGTGTACTCAGCTAGAGGAGGAGTCCAGTTTACGACACCATAGGATGCCAAGGCCAGAGAGCCTGAGTCATGTAGCAGACCAGGACAGCAGTCAGACTTAGCTATCTCGGGGTGTCGACTAAGTGTTGTACGGTGGGATCGTAGTTCGCTACGAGTCTTCATATGTAGAGTACACTACATATGATCAAGGCATAAGATAAAATATGTTCATATAGGTTCGCAGAGTTTTTATAAGTTAAAGAGTTAAGAAAGATATGAGTTAGCTTCACAGCAGTTGTTCTTTAAGTGGAATTTAAGTATTTTCTGTTAAATAATTGTATTTACAACTTTGCATCAATTATTATCATAATGAAAGGTTGACATCGTTTGTTATTTAAATTAAACTGCTTAGATCTGCTCAGTGTAGCATTTTTTGTATATTATTCTGAATAATAAAAACAAATGAGTTTTCTTGTGATGGTTGGGTGAAATTCTATTCACTGAGCCAGTAGCTCACCAACCTACTGAAACATTTTTCAGGTCAACGTCAGCACGAGGAGGCTGAAGGATCGTATCACCCATATGTTTAGAAGTAGTGATTAGCTAGGTCTAGAGGTCTCTTGATCCTTTCCCCTCGGTCCTTGGGACATGTGTGTGGTGGGTTAGAGAGAGAATGTGGTGAAACATGTAGCTAGTTTTCAATATTTTGTTGTGTTTTATATTCCGCATGAGAAATGTAATATGTCCTGTAAGCTTGTTTTCCTTCCTAGTAAGGTTAATGGAAAGTTTCTTCCGCAATTTTATTATAATTCGATGCTATTTAAGTCTTGTGGTTTTCCTTTAAGTAAATCTAAGTGATCAAGGGTGGTTTACCGAGGGTGACTCCCTAGTCTTCGGGGTCATTAGAGATGGCACGGGGGTCGGGGCGTCACAACAACTTTGGTATCAGAGCATAGGTTGAGTATATGGTTACTCTAAGTCAAGGTCAGGGGACGACAAGAGACCAATAGGATTAGGACTAAGGTGTCTTCCTTTTAACTGCAATTTTCTAACAGGAAGTGTTCTGTTATACTATTGCAGATGGTAGGAAGAGGACGTGGTCACGCGAACCAAGTAGGGAGCTTAGGATGAGTCGTTTGGAACCATTAGGATAGAAAGATAGAGATATAAAGTGAGGTAGATAAGAAGTGATGTGTCTTTATCTCTGGGAGGTATGAGTATTTAGGTACCCTAGCCAGGTATCTGAGTACTTAGATTGACCAGTATCAAGCTACTCTGTCCATTCTTCTCTGGATGCCCTGACCAGATATGCAGAGGAAGGATGGGCCAGAGAGAAACCCTAGAAATCATAGGGTTAAGAAACTGGAAATTAATGTAGGAGTAAGAGATTAAACATAGGATGTGATACAACTCTTGCTTTATATTGCTTATTTGATTGGAAATCACTAGAAATGCTCTTATATGTATGAATTTAGATTTTCAGTTTGTAGAATAAATATGATTCTTTTATATTGTTGTGTGTCATGAAGTGATATATTTATTGTTTATATTCTTTGTATTAAGTAGACCAGAAGTTATGTTTAAATGAGTTTGCCCTAAGTGGATATTCTTTCCACATGTTTGAAATTAATAGGTGTTGGTTAATCATGAGTAGCTCTTGGCTTCAGGACTACAAGTTCGGCCTGGTCCGGCTGGCAGGATGTGTTACTGGGATCTAATGACTCCTTTTAAAAATATAATAAGAGTAGACTCTGGATAATTTAGACCCGCATCATAGTGAGAATATACATACACTAAGATGTTGAGATATAAGAGAAAGGTTAGAACAACTAAGAATCAGTTGGAACTGATATCGGAGGCCCAACGTTGGAGCCTCATATGAGCAATCCTTAATTGGAAATAAAGGAACACGATATAAGGTTCAGATTAAATTTAATGATTAGTATTATATGAACTCTAAATATGAAAATATGGAAAAGATATGATAAAAGTATGTAAGGGCTAAGATAATAAGAATCAACCATGGAATGGATCATGTAATAAAGTAAAATACTTTTATGTACTTCAAAGCAAAGGGAACATAGAAGAAAAGAGTTAAGTATACAATAAGTACATAGAAATAAAGAGCCTTATGTAAATCATAAGACCAGGATAAGAAATTTAGTTGAATCAAGAGAAATGTTAGAAATGATGACCTTGATTAAGGAATGAGGATTACATGACATAATTGAGAGTATGGAATGTATATCTTTGTTATAAAGTTTAATACATTCATACATAATTACCTTTGGATTCTAAGTTTCTATAGACTAACAAACTAGTTCTTAAAATAAAGAATAAATGTGTAATTTAGAAAATGAATGAATCATATATGATGCATAACTACCATGGTAGAGACGTCTAAGTGAATGAAATAATGACACACAATATGATGATGAAACCCTAGCAAGGTAAATTGAGAATGTAACTTATCTGAATGTTCAAGTAAGATAAAGGAAATTCCAGTGATAAGATAAGGAAGACTTTAATAAAACTTATGAGATCCAAAGTTTGAATTTCAAACTAAGGGAGCAAGTCACATCACAATAATGATGTGTTACTGATAAGGACCGAACCCTAGAATGTTTAGAGTTGAAGTAGTTCAAGGGATGTCACTAGTGATTTGACCTTGAATACAAGCATCTCTATAAAACAAAATCATGAGATTTGCACTATGAAAAGCAAACTAGTATTGATAGTAATCCAGGGTTTAAAGGTAGCTAATATGAAAGATAGATAAACAATATGAAAATGATTCGGAGAAAAGAGTAAGATATAAATTTGAAGTGTAACAAATGTGTTTTGAACAAAATGAGAAATATAATATAAGTGAAGTGTGTTATGAAATAAATTCTTATAGTAGTAACAAGAAGTAAGTAGCATAGAATGAGGAGTATTATCCGAAACATGACTTGGAGTTAGTTGTTGTAGTTCATGCTTATAAGACATGGGGTTACTATCTTTATGGTGATGCGTGCCAGGTGTTTACAAATTATAAGAGCTTGAAATATATCTTCACCTAGAAGGATCTGAATCTTAGACAGTGGAGATGGTTAGAATTGATCAAGGATTATGAAGTGACAATAGATTATCATCCTGGTAAGTTGAATGTGGTAGCACATGCTCTAAGCAGGAAGTCAAGTTCAACAGCTGGTGCATTCTCTATGGCATGTTTCAAGAGAGACCTGCTAATAGAAATGCGGAAGTTGAACTTAGACTTAGGGATGACAAAACAGAGTGGTTTGATTGCTCAGATGCAAGTCAAGCCTACTTTTTATGATCAAATCAAGGAACTTTAGCAGAATGATAGTGAGTTACATCAGATCATGCAGGATATGACAAAGGAAAAAAGACTAGAGTTCAGGTTTTCCGATGACGGTTTGTTGTATCAACATGACAGGTTGTGTGTACCTGGAGATAGTGACTTGAAAGAACATATTCTTGAGGAGGCACATGCATCGATGTATGCCATGCATCCAGGTAACACTAAGATGTACAGGAATATCAAGGAGTTGTACTGGTGGTTAGGTATGAAAAAGGATGTAGCCGAGTACGTGGCTAGATGTAGTGTGTGCCAGCAGGTCAAAGCTGAGCATCAGAAACCTGCAAGTACCTTGCAATCGCTTCCTATACCAGAGTGGAAGTGGGAACATATCACAATGGATTTTTGTGGTAGGGTTGCCCAAGAAACCTAGAGGTTGTGAATCGATATGGGTGATTGTGGATAGACTAACGAAGTCTGCTCACTTTCTTCCTGTTAAGTCAACCTTTGATGTCTTGAAGTTGGGAAGAACACTTAAGTCTTATAGAGTTTGCATACAACAATAGTGACCATTCCAGTCTTGGTATGGCCCGGTATGAAGCTATGTATGGCAAAAAGTGTAGATCACCCATATGTTGATACGAGGTAGGTGAAAAGAAGATTCTTGGACCAGAGATAGTGGATCTGAACACTGAAAAGATTACTGTGATTAAAGAACAATTGAAAGCTGAACATGATAGGCAGAAGAGTTATGCTGAGAAGAGACGTAGACCTCTTGAGTTTGAGGTTGGTGATGAAGTATATCTGAAAGTTTCACCATGGAAGGGAGTGATGAGGTTTGGTAAGAGAGGCAAACTGACTCCTAGGTTTATGAGCCCATATCCTATCATTAAAAGGATTGAACATGTAGCCTACAGATTCGATTTGCCATCCGAGTTGGCTAATTTACATGATGTGTTTCATGTATCGATGTTGAAGAAGTGTTACCCTAGTACAGAAAAGATAATGTACCCAGAACCTGTACAACTTAGACCTGATGTGTCCTATGTTGAAGGACCAATACAAATAGTTGATCAAAGGATCAAGAAACTCAAGAATCGTGAGATACCATTAGCGAAAGTTCTGTGGAGAAATCATAACCTAGAGGAAGCTATGTGGGAGCTCGAGTCAGAGATGCGTAACAAGTTTCCTTTTCTCTTTTAGGAATTTCGGGACGAAATTCTTATAAGGGAGGAAGATTGTTATGACCCACTCCGAACTTAATTAGTAAGTACCTTGATTAGTGCTAAGCACCTTGTTAAACATCATGGTTAATCAAAATAGGCTAAGATGTGAATCAATAGTTGAGATTGAATCATCTCAGGTACTTAATGATAATTGTAGAGATAATCGTTAAGTTAAATAAGTGCCCAAGAAGTGATTAGTATTTTGATTAGCTGAGACAAGTTAATTAGCATGTTTTCATGCCTTGGGGTTGTAGAGGATCTCGCATTTTAAAAATTGCAAAATAAATCGTGTTAATCGGACCTTCGAGGCAAGAGTTATGACGTTTTCATGTTCCTTTGGACTTGGATGCAACTTTACCAGAATTTGATATCCTTAAGTGGGTCGGTTGTTTTTCTTTCCTTTATCCTTTCTTCTCCTTCACTCGATACAACAGAGAGCAGCCGTAAGCGGCGCTCAACAGGTCGATCGACCCCAGAGTAAAGGGTGCTAGGGCGGACGTTTTAGGGTGATTCAGGGCATCTCAGGAAGGACTCAACCTCCACTCTCTTTCCTCTACCCTTCTCCTTCCTCTCTACCACGCCCTTGCGGTGCTCCCAACCACTTGCGGCCCTAGCGGCTCAGCTGCAGCAGAGCACCGGCCAGGAGCCCTTCTGGGCGCAGCCAACAACTCAATCCACCGCCTTGGAGGCCGACCTTGAGGTCCAGGCTTGCAACCACATCCAGGAGCAAGACAATCACCTAGCTAGGGGCAACATCCCCAACCAGAGGAGCAGCAACAACTACCGTTTGGAGCAGCGGTATTGGCCAGGAGGCCGTTTGGGTGCAAGCAGCAACACCAAGCTATGCTCTCGACTCTGAATGAGAGGTCCAAGCTAGGTATTACAGCTTCCAGTCATGATTCGGCCATCAATGGAGCCATTTTCACCGTGCGTGCAAATGTTGTTGCAGTTGGTTCGTAAACAGAACAACCAAAGATAGAAGACAATCCAACAAATGCCGGAACCGGGACTCTGGACGCATTTCCGGACGAATTCAGACATTCTGAATCGCGGTGAGTAGGACTTCACTCGTTTATCACCATTTAACTCTATTGTTTGGAAATTTTCAGTAAACTATGCATTTTTTCACTAATAACAACAGTTATCAGGCTTTTGGACACTATTTGGCGTTACCCGAATTTTATTTCATAAACTGCTTCCTTATGCCTTTATATGATCTAGTTTAGCATCTGATCAGTGTGGATTAGATCAGTGATTTTATATGGTTCGTCAGAACCTAAATTGCTTAGTGTAAATGCTAAAATCAGTAATACGCGGGCTGAGAATAGTACAGGTTGGGTATAACCCGGGCAATATAGACAATGATGATTTTTACAAATGATTTGGTGCATGTGAAGTAAATTATTCTGATCATTTCAATTTTCTATGCAAATATTTAAAGTTAGTATGTATATGCCAAAGTGACATGAGTTTGGGTTATTTATGAATTTTAAATCTGCCTACATGCGTGATATAAGGATTACTCAGTATTTACAATGATTTTGAGTATACTGCTCTGTCAGTTCTAGAATGATATCGTATTGTGATTTGAATTGCAATCAAATATATGAGGTAACTGAAACCCTAAGGATAGGGTGTTGCCATGTGATAAGTGAATGAGGTAACTGAAACCCTAAGGATATGGTGTTGCCATGTGATAAGTGAATGAGGTAACTGAAACACTAAGGTTAGGGTGTTCAATGAATCAAGTATTTTGATATCAAAATTCTCAGTATGAGATGTGGTGATGCTTAACAGTTCAATGGCATGATTTTAGTGTATAAAGTGCCAAATTGACATGCATTCTATCTATTCAAGAATTTTAGTTTGCCTGCATGTATAGTATGATGATTTCTCAGTATACTATAGTGTTTTGAATATACTACTCTGTCAAATTTAGAATGATATTCATGTCGTGTTGTAAAGTTCAAGTAAATAGACTCAGTACCATAGAGATACCAAAGTCCAAAACAAGTAAGAGAGAGATGCAATGTAGTCTGAGCCTTTTTAGAATAATAAAATATTAGATTAAGGGCCCGGACACTGTAGAACCCCTTTGAGAGGTCTGTACCCTAGGGGTGAAACGATCAACCCTGGGGATACACCCAGGTGGTCGGAGACTCGTGTCCAACACTTACCGAATGTCTCGGTGACATGAGGGCTGAGAGGTAGGGTCCCAGTCAACCCTGGGGATACACCCAGGTGGTCGGAGACTCGAGGTAGTGTCCCGATCAACCCTGGGGATACGCCCAAGTGGTCGGAGACGTGTCCCGATCAACCCTGGGGATACGCCCAGGTGGTCGGAGACTTAGAGACCCTCCACTTGTATACTCAGCTAGAGGAGGAGTCCAGTTTACGACACCATAGGATGCCGAGGCCAGAGAGCCTGAGTCCTATTGCAGACCAGGACATCAGTTAGACTTAGCTATCCCGGGGTGTCGGCTAAGTCTTGTACGGTGGGATCGTAGTTCGCTACGAGTCTTCATATGTAGAGTACACTGCATATGATCAGGGCATAAGATAAAATATGTTCATATAGGTTCACAGAGTTTTTATAAGTTAAAGAGTGAAGAAAGATATGAGTTAGCTTCACATCAGTTGTTCTTTAAGTGGAATTTAAGTATTTTCTATTAAATAATTGTATTTACATCTTTGCATCAATTATTATCATAATGAAAGGTTGACATCTTCTGTTATTTAAATTAAACTGCTTAGACCTACTCAGTGTAGCATTTCTTGTATATTATTCTGAATAATAAAAACAAATGAGTTTTCTTGTGATGGTTGGGTGAAATTCTATTCACTGAGCCAGTAGCTCAACAACCTACTGAAACATTTTTCAGGTCAACGTCTGCACGCGGAGGCTGAAGAATAGTATCACCCAGATGTTTAGAAGTAGTGATTAGCTAGGTCTAGAGGTCTCTTGATCATTTCCCCTCGGTCCTTGGGACATGTGTGTGGTGGGTTAGAGAGAGAATGTGGTGAAACATGTAGCTAGTTTTCAATATTTTGTTGTGTTTTATATTCCGCATGAGAAATGTAATATGTCCTGTAAGCTTGTTTTCCTTCCTAGTAAGGTTAATGGAAAGTCGCTTCCGCAGTTTTATTATAATTCGATGCTATTTAAGTCTTGTGGTTTTCCTTTAAGTTAATCTAAGTGATCAAGAAAAGAAAAAGTTAAGGGTGGTTTACCGAGGGTGACTCGCCGATCTTCGGGGTCATTAGAGATGGCATGGGGGTCGGGGCGTCACACTTCTAGCAAAGAATATATGTGATTTGGTGGCTGATATCTCCTGACCAGAAGCTTCCTCGAAATCTTTAAAGCACTGCAAAATGGTCCGCATTTGATTTCTACTTTCCTCAGTGAAGAGGATAAGATCATTCACAAAGCATACATGAGCTACCGCGATGCATGTCCTCCCCAATTTAATCAGTTTCCATCTAGCAGTGGTAACCCTCTCCTGTATCATCTGAGAACGTCTCTCAAGACAAAGCACAAATATATATGGTGATAGGGGGTCCCCTTGCGTGAACCCCCTGCTAGCCCTAAACTACCGTGATTTTTTTACCATTCCACACTATCGTTGAGCTACCTTATGTGATGGAGAACATAATGAAATATTTAATGTTTGCAGGCAGGCCTACCATCACCAACGTTTCTTCAATGAACCTCCAAGACATTCTGCCATAAGCCTTAGACATATCGATTTTAACTGCCATGGTTTTTACACCTCTTCGGCTCCTCATGCTATGGATGATCTCCTGTACTAAGGCGATATTGTCTGTGATCCGTCGACCTAGAACAAAGCTGCTTTGCTCGTGTGAGATCCAAATAGGGATGGACTTCTTTAACCTCTCGAAAATCAGCTTTGAGGCTAGCTTCAAGATGATATTATTCAAAGAGATTGGTCTGAGCTGCTCGCATCTCTCAGGTTTAGTTACCTTGGGGATGAGGATAATGGTTGCATCACATACTCCATTAGAGAGGCATCCTCCCGCAATCCAGTTTTGAATGGATGAGGTTACATACTGCCCCACGGCTTCCCAGTGCCCTTGGAGAAATTCCACTGTCACCCCATCCGGCCCAGCCGCCTTAAACGGCTTCATCCGCTTCAGAGCGGCTAACACCTCCACTTCCAAAGGTACAGTAGCAATAGATCTCATTTCCGTTGCGTTGAGAGGAATAAAATAGCCAGGTATACTGGGTAGATTCAACCTGTTGCCTCTTGATGGTTATGTGAGAATTTTTTGGAAATGAGCCACCACCATATCCATCACCTCTTCATCGTTGGTTATCCAGTGTCCATCGATGTTGTTGAGAGTGGTAATGGTGTTCTGTCGTCTCCTCTGATTAACCCAGGCCTGGTAAAATCTGGTGTTGTTATCACCATTCTGTAATCAGTGGACATGGGCTTTTTGTTTCCAATCGTCCTCCTTATTGTTTATGATAAGTTGGAGCTCAGCCTGCATGTCAATACACATGTTGTCAGTGGTAATGTCATATATATATATATATATATATATATATATATATATATATATATATATATATATATATATAGACACACACACACATATTTATGTATCTATATATGTATATATATATATATATATATATATATATATATATATATATATATATATATATACACACGCGCGCGTCACCCTACAAGTGGATTCAAGTAGGTGAATGTGTAGCATGATTATGGCCAATAACCCAATATTTGTGTGGTTGGATGGTGTAGTTTTATTTCAATTTATCTCGGTACGTACGAAATCTCTATCTCCTTATTCCCAATGTAAAGTCAATTCTTTCCTATATTTGCTCCTCTTGAATGTAACTCGAGGTAATTCTCCACTATGTAATAAAATAGCAATGAGATAGTTTCATTTCTTACAACGATGACAAAGATGATCGTCGCCAGACGAGATGACAAATTTGTGAGACGGGTTGAACTTCTGGAGGACCATGGAAGACGAAATGAATGAACCAGATGACTGCCTGGTGGGCCCAACTGACCGTCTGGAAGGTGTCCATACATTGGTTGGACAGGAGGCCAGACGACTGTCCTTGACGACCAACCGACCAACTAAGAGGTGATACGACCAGTTAAAGGGTTGAACCGATCTACCAATATTGGCAAGCACATAGATCTAAACCAACAATAGGTTTATACATGTGATGTGATGATTGACCTAGTTGGTAGTAATTCTTTGTGGCTCTAAGGAATTACAGTAGACATGTCCATAACCATTGCTTTATGTTTAATAATGCATTTTTACATTGTGGGATATAACATGTATATGATACAAACTATATATGTGGTGATTGGATACAATATATATCAGATTTATTTAATACCCGCTGGGTAGCTAACAGGTAGCTACCCACCCACCATTCTTGTCACTTTTTTTCAAAAAAATAATTTTGCAATTGTAGATGAGCATTTTATCTAGCTCCCCCAAAAATTTCATCCAAAAACAATATCATTTGCCCCCCCCCCCCAAATAAAAAAATATGTCCATGTATTTACTGATTGTATATTTTTCTACGTAGTTACTTTTTTGTTCTTAGAGTTACTCTTTTATCAATACAGTTACTCTTTTGATCTTAGAGTTACTCTTGTATACCATATAGTTACACTTTTGGATGTGCATGTAGCAAAAAATCAGGCTACCCGCGTAGGTATTAAAGATGAGCCCACATATATATATATATATATATATATATATATATATATATATATATATATATATATATATATATATATCCCTCAATCAAACATATTAAGTCTAAGATACTTTACATTAGTAATACACATGAAGCGCTTGTTTGACTAGGCACAAGTTATGCCTTGGCGTGGTATGTCGTCTACCTCATAGAAGTGTGATGGTATATATGTAGGTTTTGCCTTCAAAGGGTGCATATCTATCATGTTTGCTATTGGGTTGGGGTTAACTGGTGGTTCTTAGAGAATCTAAGCCCAGAAGAATACATATGATCATGGAAAGGAGTTGCGCATATCGTCTATCAAGAATTTCATATGATACAATTGGCAAATTTCCTACCTTAATGGTTGATTATTTTTTGTGGCGTTGGTCGGTGATAATTGAATCATTTCGGATCTTCCTCATTAGAAAATTGTTTGTTGTAGTTTTTCAAATTGATACTTGACGGTTATCAATTTGAAAAAAATAATGAGAATGATAGCAAATTAAAGACCTAATTAATATCGCCAAAATCTTAGTCAAATCAAATCAAAATGATTTTTGACAAAACTGTAATTTTTTTTGTAGAATCAAATGACAACCAACAACAATCACTTTTCTTTGTGATCGGTCCTTGAGAAGGACAGTCTGAATGGAAAAAAATTTCTTGACTATTTCAAGACATTGAGAATTGTTCTCACACAAGAGCATAAGCTCTATGTCCTGGAGATGCCAGAATCACATGAACCCCTTCCAAATGCACCTAGGACTGACACAGATGCTTATAAGAAGCGTACTAAAGATGTCATGGATGTTAATTGTCTAATGCTGTGCTCCATGAACTTTGATTTGTAGAGGTAGCATGAGAACATGGATGTGATTGAGATGGTCACACATACCAAGAACAAGTTCCAAGATTAGGCAAAACAAGAGAGATATGATGTCTCTAAGGAACTGATCAAATGTATCATGACAGAAGGAGAACCAATAGGTCCTCATGTGCCTAGGCTTATTGGATATGTAGAGAACCTAGCTACACCGGGATTCCCCTTGTCAAGAGTTGGCTAGTGATGTGATTCAACAGTCTCAGTCAAAATCATACAGTTAGTTTGTCATGAACAACAACATGAATGCTTTGACAAATAATTGATAGAGTTGGTGGGCATGTTGAGAAAAATTGAGGGATAGATGAAGAAAGACAAGATCAACTCTATGATGGTGATCATCAAGACAAAGGGGAAGTCTAAAGACAAAGGCAAATCTAAGAAGAGTTCTAAAGCTAGCCAGAAGCTCAAGTCTTCAGATCTCAAAGCAAAGGGAGGAGTGAAGAAAAGAGGTAATTGTCACCACTGTCACCAGCCTGGACATTGGAAAAGAAATTTCCCACTCTGGTTAGAGGAACTAAAGAAGAAGATGGAGGGAACTGAGGCCTCCACTTCAGGTATAGATGTTATAAGATAAATTTGATTACTTTTTCATTTTGGTATGGATACCAAACACATATATGACATACTTGATGTGCATGATCTGACAAGAAGTAAAATCCTTCATGAAAGGACAAAGATGGACAAGGCAGAGCAAGAGTAGCGGAAGCTTTAGTCTACATTTAAATTTATCTTAGCCCAAATGGGAATGTAATAGAGTTAGTTGAACTGCTATTTCATTATGCCAACAAATAGAAACATTTACTTTAAAGCATCTTGTATGACTAGGACGATAAATACATAAAGTGAGATATTAATGTTTCTATTTCAAAAGATGTGATCTTATGTGGCAATGCTGAAATATCTAATGATCTTTGCTTTGAAAGAATCTTGGATAATTTTTCAATGTCAATACCAAAGGATTGTAATTGATAACTCAAGACTATCATTAACAATAGTCACCTTAGATGGACATATAAGAACTGCATGTCTAGAATACATATTGATGTTAATCTAGATTCCCTTGGTTATCAAACCTAAGGAAAAATTCAAAGCCTTATTTATGCACAATATGACATGACATCCTTCACTAGATGTAGTGTGAGGATAATCCTTTCATCAGTCCTCATACATATGATGCATGAAGATCTTATGAAATGAATTCTATAGATAAATCATATACCTCATTTCATTTATTGGAAATATAATGATATGTACTCAATAAAATGGAAATATTAATCTATTGAACTATTCAAGGACATTATAAATGAAGTGTGACTTTATGAAAGTATTAAGAAACTTTGATGAGATCAAACGTCAAAATACTTTTACATCAATACCTTGAGAACCTTCAAAGAAAGAATCATGATAATGTATCACAAGTCAAATACATATAAACATGATGATGTATTGGAATGAAGGAATTATACCATGATGAGTCATGATATAATTATCAATTAATCTAATCTTCTAGTATCCTCATAAATATATACCTAACACTAAATCATGTACCATCTAAATGGTTAATAAGACATGATATAGGAATGTCCCAATATGTATAAATGATTGAAACCTATATAAAGAAACCATTTTCTTATAGGGTTGATCCACAAACCATAATTGTTAATATTACTATTAACTCAAACCCAATAAAAAAATTGTTTTGTTGATAGGATAATTGAGTTCCAAAGAATCAATGAAGTAAAAGTAGAACTCAAAATGTTTGAGGTCAACAAAAGGGTACAATGAAAAACTAAGAGAAACACAAATTGTTGTGAAATCTCAAGTTTTTCAAATGACACAGAATAAAATAAAGTCTATTCAAATACATCTAAAATTGAGAGATTGTGAATCCAACAATTTAGATAAATTTGTCATAACAAGATGATCCACCTAATCAACTAGAATCTATCAAGTACCATAATATGAGCAACGGCTCAAGGCCACTATGGGAACCATGTAAGCTAACAAGGTAGGACCTTGATAGCACCACCTAAAGGGATAATACCTAAAGGGTACAATAGGATCTTGTGGCAAAGATCTACATGGATAACATAAAAGGACAAATTGGTTGAATAAGTTTTTCAAATTAGTTGAAGTTGTTGAACATGATAGAAATTCATTTACCAATTGCCAAGCTTGTTGTTGTAGTTAAAACAGAGTAAGATATTTAGCATATGAAGATAAAAATCAAATTCCTCAAAGCGATCTTGGATACTGTGTTAGAAATAGAAACCTAGGGGAATTAAGGAGAAACCTAGGGGACGGGGGGACCATAGTGGCGGCGGAGGTGGTCATAGTTCTACTGAATCTGAGGCAGATCAAGGGGGAACTAGGGGCCATTATAAAGGTGAAGGGGTTCTAGCAACGCAAGGAGGGAATGAACAAGGTGACACGGGTCACATGACCAAACAAGGAGGTGTGGGATTCACGGTCCCAGCAGTAGGGTTGCAGTTCAAGTAGTTGGGGCTGAAAGGAACACAAAACGAATGCACTGGTAGCGGAGACATGATACTGGAAAATAGTCACACAAACCAGGAAGAAGGTTCCCAGAACAAAAGGAGTTCTGTACTCGACAATCATGAAGGGACAATTGTGATCGTGACTGAGTATGGTGATGCGGAAAACAAAGAACAACATGGCACAACTCAACAGATGCCGTCATTATCCTTCAGTGCGGTGGTAACTGGATGTCGAACACAGGGGGAAAGTGACACATTCATCAAACGACTTTTTGAAGATTCGCTGGCGGTTGAGGATGTTGATCTAGGAGAGGAGGAAGGTAAACTTTCAATATCTATTAATCCTGTGGTTGAAGATAAACTGACCAAGCCATGGTGTTATGCGGTGGTAGTCAGGTCACTGGGATCAGAAATAGGTTATATGACATTAAGGGATTGACTCAAGCTTATGTGGAAAATATTTGGCCATTTCAACATGTATGAAATGGAGATGGGACATTTTGCTGTCCAACTATCTTGCAAGAAAGATTTCAACGAGGCCCTAATAGGAGGACCTTTGAAGATCTTCGAGCTGAATCTACTTGTGTGGGAGTGGTACCCTACTTTTAAACCAAAGGAAGAATATCTGGAGAGTTTTGTGGCATGGGTATGAATCATGAATCTGTCACTTCATCTCTACGTACCAACTATGATTGAATACATTGGTCTGGCACTGGGAGGGCTGATCCAAATTGATGACCATACAATTAGTAGAACGAGAAGCTGGTTTGCAAGGCTTGCTGTCGAATTGGATACCTCAAGGGACCTAACATATGCGATCTTCATAAACGGGGAGGAGTACGAAGTTGTCTATGAGGGACTACCATGGACTTGTGCCGCATGTGGATAGGAGGGACACACATCAAAGAATTGTATTTCACAGCAATACCCACTGGAAAGTGAGTATCACCCAGCCAATAGTTGAAGCAATGATGGCAACACGGGAACAAAGGAAGTAGAAGATCAGTCGCACATGCAAAAATCAAAGAAGGGAGGACAGAGAAATAACCAGCAGGAGGACTATCCCATTCTTTGCAACATGCAATATAACAATTCTTTTGCCAGTCTGTGGGAAGAAGAAGTAGTTGGGGATGAGGAAACCAGGGAGACAGGGACGAACTCGGTCGACTCGGAAGTGCATGCTAAATCCAGAAAAACTGAGAAGATATGGAGGAAAAAGAAGGGGACAAAACAAGATACGATGGATGACCAGGAAACTAGCATTCTACAGATATCATGAACACAAGCAAGGAAGACAAAAGAGCAACAAGCGCGAAGCTTCCAGAAACTCCTCATGTAGCAGTCAACCCAACAATTGATGAGGTAACCAAAGTTATTGTGATCGAAAGTGAAGAAAGAGTAACAAATATACCCATGTCTAATGCCACCTTTGACCCCCCAAAGGAAAGTATGTCTAATGAAGAACTGAGCAGTATCAATGAGGTCTTAGCAGCAAAAAAAATCACCAGCGCAGGCAGGAAACATTCGACTAACGGGACCAAAATGAAACGTGCTAGCAAGAAAAAAGCTATAAACCCTACTGAACCAAGAAGACGAAACCCAAGAAGACCAAAACCAGAACATGATCCCCCACATGCGAGACCCTCTGATAACCCTGGTTCCCTACTAGAGACAATACCTCAGGTGAATACGGAGGTAGAAGGATGCACAAATACAGAACAAGAGAAAACAAACAGTCATGTGTCTGATGGGGCCATTGAAGGAGACAAAGAAGGAACTGGGATAAATGGTTTTGTCAAGGAACTATAATCAACTAGCTCCCAGTAAGCACAATGTTGGACGTCCTGTGCTGGAATATTAGAGGGATTGGGAAGAAGGAAACATAGAGAAATCTGAAGGAACTTATGATAACTTATAAACCAAGGATTGTGGCAATTATTGAACCATGGCTGAGCGGTACAAAAGCTACACAAACCATAGCCAGGATAGGCTTTGGGAAATCATTCTGAGTGGAAGCTCAAGGATTTTCGGGAGGCATATGGGTATGCTGGAATGAAGCTGATTGTGAGGTAGCCATCATAAACGATCATAGACAATTTATTACATGTTGCGTAAATAATAGCACACTGATTACCTTTGTATATGTGAATCCTCACATCACTCTCTGAAGGTTGCTGTGGAAGCACCTCGTGAAGATGGGAAAAATGTTTACCAAACCATGGATAGCATTAGGCAACTTTAACACAACATGCAACCCTAATTAACGTAGCGACAGGAGACATTACAATTACTCAGAGGAACAAACCTTCCAAGAAACTCTGTTGGAAGCCGGATTATCTGATCTTGGTTTCTCAGGACCTAAATTCACTTTCAAGAGGGGAGCACTACAACAATGGTTAGATCGAGATATAGCCAACACGACGTTCATTCAAGCTCACTAACATTTTCATGTTTAGCATCTACTGAGATTGCATTCTGACCAAAACCCGCTCCTTGTCAAATGTGTTAAAACTGATAGAAGGAAAGGGAGGTTTATTGCAAAAGCTTCATGGGCACGTGATGAAGGACTCAAGAATCTTCTTGCGAGTTAGTGGGACCAAAAAGCAGACTTCAGCACGACTCTAAAGAATGCCAAAAAATCGAAGATCTGGTGGGATAAAGAAAATGACGCATCCAACAAACGGAGGAAAACCATTCTTCTGAGAAACTTGGGAAGGATGGAGAAAGAGCTAACTGACTGTTATAACCCCATTACTGAAGGAATCCATACTGATATGAAGACCGCACTCGATAACATCCTGAAAGAGGTAGAAGAAGAATGGAAACTTAAAAGCCATATAAACTGGATGAGAAATGGGGACTCAAACACAAAGTTCTATAATGCATATGTCAAACAATGGAAACATCATAATACCATCATGATGCTCAAGAACAATGAAGGGGAGTGGATTACTGAAGAATCAAAACTAAAAGACATGGTTAGTAACCATTTCCAGACTCTGCTGATGGAGTCGAAGAGGTGTAGCCAGGAGATCCTTGATACCATACCCGCAAATTTCAAAAGGTTGACGGCGGAACAACTTCAATACATTACAAAAGAACCAAATGAGGATGAATGCACATGTATGATGAAAAATCTCAACCCATATAAGGAGTCTGGGTCTGATGGTATTAATGCTTTGTTTATCCAAAATCATTGGAAGACTGTAAAGAGTTCCATCCTGATTGCTGCAAAGAAGGCACTAAGAGGAGAAAACCTTCCAAATGAGTTATGTGACTCCACTGTAATTTTGATCCCAAAAACCAACATCCCTATTACGTGCGATCAACTGCGCCCTATATCTCTAAATAACCTTTACTTGAAATTGATCTCGAAGATTGTAGTAGAGAGAATCAAGGGGTACCTACCGGACTGGATTTCTCAATCCCAGAGTGCCTTTGTACCAAGTAGACACATCACTAATAACATAGCTATTACCCAAGAAGTTATTCATTTGATGAAGAGAAGAAAGGGTCTAACATACATGGCCATTAAGATCGATCTGTCTAAGGTGTATGATAAGCTCTTATGGGCATTCATAAATGACACGTTGAACAAGCTTGAACTACGTATCAACATAATAAAGTATATTATGAACTCCTTAATTACAGGTGAAAGCTCGATTTTGTGGAATGGCACCAACACCCGCCCCTTCAAACCTAGTCAAGGACTTAGATAGGGAGATCCACTGTTTCCATATATTTTCATGCTATGCATTGAAAGTCTGTGTCAAATGATCAATGAACTGGTCCAAAGGGCAGATTGGAAGCCCATTAAAATGGGGAGGAGTGGAATAAAAATCTCTCACTTGTGCTTCACTGACGACCTGATCCTATTTGGAGAGGCAACCTGCAAATAGATGTGGGTTATTAAAAAGTGTTTCAGCAGGTTTGAGGAAGCATCAGGGCAAGCAATATCGATCACCAAAACGCAAATCTTCTACGCCGCCAGTATACTGACAACTATATGTGCTAGAATCAATCGTATCTGCAAGTTCCATGAAACTGAAGACCTTGGACGTTATCTGGGAGTTCCCATCATTCACTCAAGAGTGACCAAGCAGACTTATGCTAATGTGCATGATAGAATTGAGTTGAAGACTAATGGCTGGGCTGCAAGGATGCTCTCACTCGCAGGTTGGTGCTGCTTTGCAAAGGAAACACTTGAAGCATTACCTACCTATGTGATGCAAACAACATCACTACCTTTAGGCCTCTGCGACAAGATCGATGGGTGCATTAGAAGATTCATATGGGGTGGCTGTCATAAAGTGAATCCCATGTCCTTGGTGGCATGGGACAAAGTAGCCATTAACAAGGACCACGGTGGACTCAGGATGAGGAAGATGAGGAAATGGAACATAACCCTCATAGCAAAGAATTCTTGGGACATTGCAAGAGGACGAAATACGCTATGGTGCAAGTACATGAATAGAAGATACATGGAATATACAGATGGTAAGGGGACAAATCTATCCTACCTAGAAAAGGCTACACTTAAATGTAAACAATTGATTTCCGAAAATTCTTATATGTTACCTCGTAATGGAAGATCAATACATTTTTGGGATGATGCTTGGGTCGGACCGGGAGTCATCCTCGCTACTCAGGCACGACAAGTAGTACCAGAAACATTACAAGACCTTCTTGTAGCTAGTACAGTTATGGACAACGGTCAATGGGACTGCTATTTCTTAAATCACTAGTTGCCACTGAAGCTGGTTAATGATATCTTAAAGATTGAACCTTTGAGCAGAACTAATCCTCCAGATATGAGGGTATGGGTAGGAACCACAGACGGGAAGTTTACCACAAGTTCAGCCTACCAGTTATTGTGAGGAACACAGGTGAACATGGTGGATGAATGCTGGAACATCATGTGGGGTACTAAAGCCCCTGCCAAGGTAAAATATTTTGCATGGCTAGCTATACACGGAGCTCTACTGACTAATAGCCATTGGGTCTGGTGCAAGTTAACATATGACAGTATATGTGAATGCTTCCAGGAACTAGAGGAAATGTGCACCCATGCTCTTCGGGACTGCCCATATTCAAAAACTGTGTGGACCACTATTTTGAAGATCAATACTGTAAATGAGTTCTTTCATAACAATGACGAAGGATGGTTCAAGGAACAAGTAATAACTACAGGACCAAATCTTCACATGTTCCTTATTACATGCTAGAACTTATGGAATGCTCGTAACAAACAAGTGTTCAACAAAGACACCATGCTAATGCAGGCCCTGGTGCAACACATTCAAAGGGAGATTCAATTAAACAACATAGCATGGAAGGCAGAGGTTTCAGAGCACAAATCAGGAATACCAGAAGAACCTGGATGGTCAACCCGCCCGCTGAGTATATCAAAATCAATACTGATGCAGCTTGGACTAAAAGGAAGGCTACAATAGCTGTGGTGGCAAGGGATCGGGAGGGACGATGGATCCATGGGCATGCTAGAACAACGACAACAAAGTCTGCACTCATAGAAGAAGCTATGGCGGTCGATCTGGCTATAGAGATTGCAAGAAGAAACAACATCCAAAGAGTCATATTCAAAACTGATTGCAAGGTCTTAGTAGATCTATTGAAATGCCAGCCTGAAAGTAAACCTAAGCTTGCGAGGTTCATTGATAGAATGCAAAGAAGGTTAAAGGACATGTCTGAATGGAGTGTAGGTTTCTCTCCAAGGAACTGTAATAAAGCTGTAGATTTGCTAGCTAAGCAACACCAAAAGAGTTCCAATGGGTATTTCGACTATACCAGACTGCCATATTGTATTGATAATATTATACTGGAAGATAGATGTAATGGTAGTAGTACTACCACATTTCCTTTTCCTTTTCATGCAAATTTGATGCCCTGTAATTTATTTCCATATTGGCTTGCACGAGGAGGGCGAGATGAATAAATAGCCTCTTGGCTTCCACTAAAAAAAATTCCTCAAAGCAAATACATCAGAGGATGTGTATGTGACACAGCCTAAAATAATTTTGTAACTTCAAGTATGCAAATAAAGTCTATAAACTACAAAGTTCAATCTGGGATTGAAATAAGCATCTTAGAGGAGGGATCTTTTGAATTGACTAGATAGTCAAAGAGTTTGACCCGAATCAAGATAAAAGGTGAAATTTTTGATAGATATAGTGGGAGCATATATGAATATTCCACATATAATGAGGAATAACATCTCAATATTGTGAATATTGAGGAATAGCATGAAAAAACCTTCAACAATGAGGGATAAGGTGAACCATCTTATGAGATAAGGATCAAGACCTATAAGATAGTTCTTGGATGTTTCACAATATAAGTTTGAGCACATACAATAGTAATGTTTTGTAAGAGTTCAATACAAAAGGATTCAATGAGAGAGAATCTGGATTAGTGTCTCATGAACCATACGTTCCAATTCTTGTAAAGAATGGAAATTATATGATTAAGATGCCGTAGGCTGTAGCAATGGATCTATCATGAATGATATACTACTTGTCTCTATAATATTGTATGTATTGGACATGACAAGATGATATTCAATTCCAATAAGGGTTATTGGAATGTCATTAAAGATTTCCATTAATACTTGTAAAGTATTTAATGATAGATTGCTAGTGATAGTAATAATGGAAGACTTGGGTGTAAAGAGTTACACAATGCAAGCTTCCAAAATTACAAAAGTGATGGATATAAAATATGTCTAATATTAAGAAAGGAGTTGTTAGTTGGAAGGGTTCTGAACTAATAGACATTAATTATATTCTACAACAGAAGTTGAGTATACTTGTGTTACAAACACAGAGTGATACTATATGGATGTATAAGTTCATATGATGAACTTATAGATGTTTCAACCATTGATGACTCTATAGTAATATTGTACAACAATGGAGCTACTTGTTAGGTCGGGTATGTCAGATACCATATCACGGCAGTTTCATCTCATAGTGAAGAGATAAGTAAACATAAAATATACTGACTATATGAAAAGTGTTTCTAACCTGCTGGACTAGCACTAGTGTAGAATAAACATGTTGGACATGTTTAGATCAATAATAATGAGATTCATGGGTGATTGGATCTAAGTGCAAATGGGATTCTGTTGGTAACGTATGCCCAAAGAGACAATCATGTGATGATTGACATGGCATATACCATAAAGTATTAGATTAATACTCATAAAGGCAAGCTTCCAATTCATTCTATTTCATTCACTTATGAGATAATGAGGTAACACTATTAACATCTAGAGAATGACAATACTGAATGATGTATGTCTTCAAGTACGTGACTTGTAGAATGTATCATATGAATGCTAAGAGTATGTACATTCTTATTATGTACCTAGTCGGTTGTTACTGTGGAAGGTAGATAGACATCAATAATACAAAATACTAGAGTGTGGGTCGGTTGATGATAGAATCTCATTAGTCATGATATGGCAATATCAAACCAAACACACATATACATGTTAAAGAACATTGTATCAAACCGACCCATCTAGAGAGTGACACATGAAAACCATCATTTGTGGTCATAGTCATCTCTCATAGTGAAGGTTGTGATTGTGATTCTTAGACCTAAAATCATTGCACCCATCACATGTCGTTGGGTATACTTTAACATCATCAAATGTAATCATGAAACACGAGTTGCAATAAAGGTTATGATTGGGTAGGTTTGACACATGGGACTAACTATGAGTGATACAGATGGGATTTGTCCCTCCTACTGGAGATTGATAACCTGGCTACTTGATAAGAGAGACTGAGAAACACATGCACATGCACATGTGAATCAATATATGATATTGAGGTCACATTATCTCATACAGTCTGCTCTTGGTTCAAGGAACATGGGTTGAATGTTAAGAGGATGATGATTCCATGCCTCGAGTTCACTCCAGTTACCAGAGACAAAGGAATTATACAATCACTACAACACCTTACAGAGATTGTAGGTTGAAGTTTTTCTCCAACATTCCATTCACTTGGGTAGCACTGATGTGCTACTAGGCACTGTTCTTTCCTTGTGATGTCATAAGTTAGTTATAGACATTCACTGCCAACGTGATATGGGTCCTATAGGGTCACACCCAAGGGAACTCATCTAGAAGAGAATTTAATCTTGAATGATGATTAGATTGATTACTAAAGCATTTAGGTGCTCAATTCACGCAACAGATTAGCTAACTACATTTCCAACTGGTCATATCACTGGGTGAGATGGTAGTTTGGAGTGCCAAATGATTGGCTCAAATGTTGAGATTGTTAGTTGGATTGTCAGACTAATCAAAAATTGAATTAGCAAAGTTTTGCCCAAACTGAGGTGTGAACTGGCCGGTTCATTCTGTTGTACCGACCGACTTAGCTCGACTCACCAGATGACCATCTGGGTGAGCGAGATGACCATCTTACATGTATGAGTTCTCTTAGTTCATGGAGGAATTTGATTGCATCAAGGATTAGTGCTGATGTCATGTCATGTATTAATTAGATTCAAATAGGAAAATTCATGTGTGATCATGAAACAATGCAAAATGACCATCTAGGTGTACCAAATGACTGACTCACATGTGAGACGATCGTTTCATGTGTGAGATGACTATTTCGTATGTGAAACGAGCATTTTATATGCGGAATGACCCTTTTGGATGTTGCAAGTTGCGAAAATTCAAGATCTTATAGTCCCTTACGCTCCCACACTGATCCCAAATCGACTAGGAACCCTGGCACTAACCCCGCCTATAAATAGAGGGGTATTAGGGGATTCCCAATGCACATAGTTGAGAATCAGTTGCTCTAACAATTATTGTCCTCTCTGGTTGTGGTAACTAAACGATCCCAAGCAAGTCCTACCCAACTAGGGAGGGATAGCGATGGGAGAGAACAATTGAGGATCATTGTTGTGGGAGAGAAAGTTAGTGACTAGTACACCAATGGGAGGGAAAACTCCTTCTTGTCCATTCTAGCAGGACAACATGAGTTCTAGTTGATCCGTGTGGACTACTCTAGAGGCAGGAGTCCTTTAGATGCTTCTAGGAGGTACATATCATCCTGAAGTCCATGGCGAGACCGTAGGAGCCGCTGTAGATGCTTATCAAGTCCATTGTCCCTGATGAAGACCAAGAGTTGCACATATATTGTCCAAGAGAAACTAGAAGATAGTTACAACTGCAACAAGTTGTAGTCACTGGACTTGCTTCAGGACCAGGTATAAACTTGTTAAACCATACTTCCTATTTCATAGTAGTTCATGTGATCTTACTATTATGAGAATACAAATAGATAAAAAAATTGTTTCCGCTTCCATGCTCTATGCCCATATTTCCCAAAAAATACCCCATGAATCTTTGTGCATAGTTCAATGGTTTTTATTCCTATTTTTGATTTTCATATTGAGCCGCTCTCTCTTTTCCATATGTAAGTCAATGTTTTACTTCATATGCTCACCTTGAATGTAACTTGAGGTTTCAATATTACAATGATACAATTTAAATTGCAATAGGACAGTTTAATTTCCAATTTTGGAAAAGAGAAGGCATTATGCACCTGATGAGTCGACCAACTTAGAAGTCAAACCAATCGACTGGAGGACTGAGGAGGCCACATGATAGGAGGAGTTGATTGATCGACAGGTAGTCCTACAGATCAAGTAGAGGAGTCCAGACTATGCTAGAATTGGAGGATAGTCAACCAATCTAAGAGTCGACCAGGAGGCCAACCGATCAACTCAAGGGTTGAGTTGACCAACTGGACTGGTTCCAGCACAAATTTCTGAAAGTACAGGTTGTTACATGATGTGGACCTTAGGTGGTAGTAATTCTCTGTAGCTTCAAAGAATTTCATTAGTATGGTCATAAACATTACTCATGTTTTATTATTGCATGTTTCATTTGTTGATAGAGTATGTATATGATACATACTATACGTATGTGGTGATTGGAAATGGATATGCATTTATATAAATATAAATCCCTGAATCCAATATTAAGTCTTAGATGCTTTCCATAAGAAACACACATGAAAATCTTGATTGACTAAGTATTGGAACGCTAAGAGTGATGTACTATCAATCTCATGGAAATGTGATGGTACTCATGTTGGGTCTGCCAAGCAGGGTTCATTGCTATCGTGTTGGCTTTCGGGTCAGAATTAACTAGGTGACCTTAATGAGATTAAGTGACTAGAAGCATGTAGATTGAATATGGCAAGGATTTATGCATACCATCTATCTAAGAGTTGCATGATATTCAATGGATTAATAATTGGTTATAGACGCTTGTGTTGGCCGGGTAATAACTTAATTGTTTTGGGTCTTGGCTCACTAGAAGTTTTTACAATGAAATATTCCAAATTGATATGTGAGGGCTATCAATTTGAACAAAATAGTGGGAGTGACAATTAAAAGTCTAATTAAACATCATTAAATTTCATTTCATCAAATCAAATAAAAAGGGTTTAGACAAATTACAATTTTTTCTTGTAGAAACTAATGGCAAAAAAATTGTCGTTGCTATTAGTCCTTAAGAAGGAAAAACTTAACGTGACAAGTTGCCATAAGTTGTTTTGTACTTTGAGAAGGGTTCTCAATGATGATCATAAGCTTTATGTCCTAGATACATCAACGTCATGGAAACCTTCTCCTAATGTGCCTAGGGTTGAGGTGGATGTTTATTGGAAGCATGCCAACGATGTCTTAGACATTAAGCAAATTATGCTATGTTGTATGAACTATGAGTTGCATAAGCATTATTAAGACACGGGGATAATTGAGATGGTAATATTTCTTAAGAACATGAAATAGAACTATACAAAGCAAGAAAGGTACAATATCTCAAAGGATCTTTTTGAGTGCAAGATGACATAAGGAGATCCAGTAGAGACCAATGTGTTCAATATGATTGGGGATATGGAACACCTACATAGACTGGGATTTCTGTTAAGCCAAGAGTTGGACACATATATGATTCTACAATCATTTCCTAAATCATATAGCTAGTTTATCAAGTGCTACTAATTGAGTAACTTGGCCAAACCATTATTCGATTTGCTTGACATGTTGATAAATGTTGAAACACGAATGAAGAAGGAAAAACCTATGATGGTGATCAGTAGAGTACAGTCCAAGGACAAAAGCAAGGCCAAATATGAAGCTCAAGTTTTCAACACTTGATACAAAAAAGGTAAGTGCAAAAGGAATATGACCTTTGCACTTAAAAGGAATCTATCATTTTCACTCAAAAGGAAAAAGGAAGATGAAGCGAGGGATAGAGATTTCTACTTTAGGTATATACTCATTTGAGATTAACTTTTCTTATTCTTCATATTGGGTACTCGATACCAGATGTGGATCTCACATTTGCTTAAATGTTAAGGATATGAAAAGAAGTAGACCTTTGAAGAAACATGGGGTTGAAATGCACTATGAGTTATCTCTACTAAGTGGTCTTATAATAGAGTTGGAGAATTTTTATTATGTACCTACCATTAATACGAGCATCATATATGTATCTTGTTTGGAAAATAATGAATTTGAATTTCTTATAAGGAATGGTCAATGTTCTATTCGTAAATATGGTAACTTTTATGGAAGTTCCCCAATGTCTTATGCTATATACTTGATATATCTAGAGAAAAGTGTGCATAATGTAAATACCAAAAGATTAAAACTCAATATGAAATGTCTATTTCGAGAAAACAAGATTAACTAATGTGGAAGCGTTCACTAAGCATCGGATTACCAAAAATCACTAAAAATTTTAAACTTTTTACAAAGAGATCCTTTAAAGGTAAAGCTTTCTCATAAAGCAACATGATAAGTTGTTTACAACTGTTCCATCAGTAAAACTCTGTAAGGCAAGATACAAAAGTCTCTAAGGACTGGACCAAAAACTCGAAAGCACTAACTATTACTCCGAGGACCTGAGAGTACAGAGACGACATATAGGACTCTAACACTATCTACACATGACATAGCAGCCAATGCCACCACCTGAAGCTTCACTGCTGTCCTTGGTACTGTTTATGCTGCCCTTCACCTATTGAAGGATTTCTGCCTCCTCGCCCACGTCCACCTAAAGGTTGAAATCTACGGGGTGAGACAATTATAAAAATCATCCCAGCGAGAGATATAACTCTTCGCCAGAAGCATAATTATTGCAGCATAAGAGAATAAATGTACACAAAGAAGTTATGTATATTTGAGAGTAGTTAAAACAATGTTTAACAGATTAAACTGTTCTTTCTACTAAAAGCAATGCAACTATAAATTGATAAAATCACATGTCACTTATCACATCACTAACTCCCTTCAGACTTGGATCATATATCCATTGCCTGGCATTATTATTTGGGAAAGGATGGCCTGTAGCCATACTCCTTCTCCCAAAGTGTTAGGATTCCAACTCCACAACATATATGCATAACTTGTACATATGATATCAGACTTAACATTACTTATGTAATACAAGGGTTATTTACATTCATAACCCATTATTATGTAGTTAAGCTTTTCATAGGATTATTCCGTAATAGAATTTCACATAGAAACACTTTGGGTTAGGTCATACCTCATATTTTTAATATTGGGATATCAATCCCTAACCATCTTATTAATATGAAATCCGGAATGTGGGAGTTCAAACCCCTGGACTAATCATAGCATTTGTTACCAAGTAACATCTCATTTTATCTGGTTATCTAAAAAAATATGACCTTTGAAGATCAACACATCATATTACTCATGGCTCATTCAACCTATCAAGCTCATATGTTATCACTTACCAGATAACATGACATTTAGTTATACTCTTGAATTATAGGTAACAAGTGTTCTTAATGCAATTAGCATTATAAATCTTACCTGGATCTGATCACCTCTATATGAAACCTGTCAAGCTTAACTTTTATCAGTTATTCCATATACTCCTACATACTCTAAAGTATGTGATCCAGGAATTCCCTTTGTAAAACCTGTTTCACTATTATTTAAATTCTGACAATGATGGATCTATGATCAGGGCTCTACATGGTATGATTATACTTGATTATTAGGTACATATCAGTATTCTTTTAGCATCATACATGTCTCCAAACATTCAAGTACTAAACATGGCTATAACAGAAGAATACTAAATGTACAAGTATAACTCATATCAGTTATCAATTAGATATCAATTCTTAATCATCTTATCACTATGATTCAAGAACATGGGTGCTCACACCTTTATATCATCATAATACTTGCTATCAAGTGCCATATCAGCATCAAGTCATCTATTAGCATGACCTTGATTGAAGCAATGTATACACTTTTCACATATCATTACTCTAAAAGCTTATAATTGTTTTCAAGGAATATGACATCATAACTCATACCTGGCTATGATTACCTCATAATATCAACCTGTATGACTTATACAAATAAGGACATGCATATATAACAATGTCAGCACAATACCAAAACTTCTCAATTTCTATATAGGACACCATGGCCGTGCCACCTTGCACGGTCGTGCAAAGTAAGGCTACAATGGCCGTGCTCCCTTGCACGGTCGTGCAAGCTAAGGCTACCACGGTCGTGCTCCCTTGCACGGTCGTGCTACAGAAGATCATTACATGATTCATATTTCTATCTATCTATATATATATATATATATATATATATTCTAATTTCTCATTCTTTCAAATTGATTAGGTCACATCGACCCTTCAATCAAGTACATACTACCATGGTTAACATAGTGTATCAAGCTATTAATCCTATAAACAATTAAGAATTCTCCCTTTAATTGGTTCTTAATCACTTAGGTATTATTAGGGTTTCAACCTTCACACCTTCATTGATTATCATTACTAATCATTATTGGATCAATAGAACATTCATCATCTTAATTCTCAAAGATTTAATCACATTGGACCTCCACTTCATAAGGTATCCAATTGAATTAGGGTTTCCAATGTTGATTCCTTCAATCTTTGAATTCATGGAACCAATCATCAATTGGACCTATACTCATACCTTAATTGAGTTTAATAGGTCAACCTTCAACTGATTTTTACCTCACTTGACCCTTAATTGACCATCAATTAGGGTTTAACTCAAGTGAATTAGGGATTGGAATCAATAACCCTTCAACATATTTCAATGTGGGACTAATTGATTTGAACCTATTGAACCATCATTACATTGGGACATGACCTGACCCCAAATGGTCTTGAGGTCGTTTGGATGACCTCCAAACGGTCTTGAGACCGTTTTCCCATCATATCATCAAAATCTAAGTCAACCAATTAAGGTTTGGATCATTGGATTGATCACCAAAACAACAATCGATTACATTCTAACTTAGTATCATTGTATCATCAATTGCTTAACCATACTCACCCCTAGACCTCCAAACGGTCTTGGGTGACCTCCAAACGGTCTTGAGACCATTTGGATGAGTTCCAAACGGTCTTGAGACCGTTTGGCTCACCCAACCCTTGGATTCTAGTGAAAAATCATTAGGGCTTGAGCTATTGAGTTGATCATCAAATCAGCAATTGATTGCTTTGTAATTGTGTACCTTTGGACCTTCAATTGGTCAACTATACTTGACCCCAGACTTCCAAACGGTCTGGGGTGACCTCCAAATGGTCTTGAGACCGTTTGAGTGATCCCCAAATGGTCTTGAGACCGTTTGGGTCAATCAACCCAAAACAATCAACTCAAAGCAATGCAAATCCAACACTTAGCCGATTAGGTTTCACACCTCATCTTTGGATCTTCAAACACCTATCCATACTTGACCCTAGACCTTCAAACGGTCTTGGGTGACCCCCAAACGGTCTTGAGACCGTTTGGATGATCCCCCAAATGGTCTTGAGACCGTTTGGGCAAGAAAACCCAAAAAGTCAAATCAATCAAGTTGAAAGTCAGCACTTAATCCAATTAGGGTTTACATAATTAATTAGCCTTCAACTCACGATTACTTTGGAGTTAATCCCTCAAATTTGGAGGGTCATTAACCAACATGATTATGAACAGTAATCCCAAACGGTCAATGCTTGGTCAACTCACTCAAATGGTTTGAGACCGTTTTCCCAAAAAGTTTAAGTTAATCAGATTGGAAAATCAGCACTTAATTCAATTTGATTTGCCTAATTGATTGGCCTTTAACCAACGATTCCTTTGGAGTTAACCCCTCAAATTTGGTGGGTCATTATCCTTCATAATTATGAACAGAAATCCCAAACGGTCCACACTTGGTCAATGCACTCAAACGGTCTTGGAGACCGTTTTCTCCAACCGACCATGTGAAACCGTTTGCCCCTCAAACGGTTTTGCAAAACCCCCAAACGGTTTTGCAAACCGTTTGGCCAAGGGTGCAAGACCGTTTGCTAAAGTGACATAGGTATTCACGCCCCCCTTCTTCTACCTCCAGATCCAGGTCTGTTCCTCATGGTTTTAGATGCAAGAAAGCAAGGAAGGATGGGGGAAAGAAGAACAAGCTACTTTTGCAAGTACAAAGATATGCATAAGAAAGCAAAAGGTTTAGAGTTATAAAACCCGCCTTAAGGTCGTTCCTTGAGCTCCAAGCTTCCAAGCTTCCAGTCTTTAATGGTGTCTTGAGCTCCACAGGTCGGCCAAGGGTGTTTCTCCAAGGAAAGGTTGGGAAAAGATGGCTAGAAATAAGAAACAAGTAAGGAAGACCATAAAACCAACCTTGCACCATGAATTCCTCCATGAATTCGAGCAATATGATGATCAAAGCTTACCTAGAACTGCTTGGCCGTTCTCCTCTTCCCCAGAGCTCTGTCCTAAGTCGGTCTAAGCAAGGGAATAAGAAAGGAAGTGAAGGAAACGATCCTTGCTAAGTGAGAAAAGGTGTATATATACTTTAGGTGAAATTTCAATCATAAGGACAACTTGTTTCTCCATTTCTCCTCTAGGTCCTTCCCTTATTATAAACCACGTTTCTCCCTTCCATACTTAAGCAAAACTCATCTTAAACCCAAGGTCTAAAGGTGAAGAAAGCCAACTTCTTACTAAGTTGCACATATAGAAGGGTTATTAGACTTATAACTTGATCATTTAATTTATAAGGGTTATCATTCTTATTTAATTATTCAATTGAAGTGACCTCTTCATCATTTTTACTCTTAATGATGCCAAGAGTCATAAAAGATACTCTAGAAGGTGTATTTTACAAGTTGCACCCCATATTTTGGGTAAATTGCACTTTACACCAAAACTAGAGTTTTAAGTACAAGGATTGCTCCACAAGCTGCATCTTGGTGCCCAAGCTTGGAGAATCCATCATACTTTATCATATTCATTCTTATGATGTCTCAACACCAAAGGAACATCTTAACATGTGCAATTTGTAAGTTAACCCCTTTTAATTGGGTAATTTGCACATAGGTCCCTGTATTACAAAACAATATTACAACATTGTTCAAAAGGGACATAAATGAAATTATAGATTCTTCTAAAGCTTAATGACATATCAAGGGGTAATCACAAGCCTCTAATCATATTTTAAACAAAACATCTAGGTTTAGTTCATAACCTAGGTTAGGGATGTTACAAATTATATCCCCCTAACAAGGATTTCGTCCTCGAAATCTCAGATAAAAGGAAGCAGATATTATTTAAGTATCATATCTTGCTAATCAATTAATTTGGAAACATTCACTGAGAAGGTTCACTAAGCAATTTATCTTGGAGGATTTCACTAAGTAAAATTACTAAGTGTATTGTTTCAAAGGCTTTTACTGAAAGAGTTCGTTAAGTATATTCACTAAGTATATTTACTAAGTTTTCTCACTAAGTATTCACTGAGTAAGTTTACTGAGTATATTCACTAAGTATGTTCACTAAGTATTCACTGAGTATATTCACTGAGTATATTCACTAAGTATGTTCACTAAGTTTTCTCACTAAGTATTCATTGAGTAAGTTCACTGAGTATATTCACTAAGTATGTTCACTGAGTATTCACTGAGTATATTCACTGAGTATATTCACTAAGTATGTTCACTGAGTATTCACTGAGTATATTCACTAAGTATGTTCACTGAGTATTCACTGAGTATATTCACTAAGTATGTTCACTAAGTATGTTCACTAAGTATTCACTGAGTATATTCACTGAGTATGTTCACTGAGTATTCACTGAGTATATTCACTAAGTATGTTCACTGAGTATTCACTGAGTATATTCACTGAGTATGTTCACTAAGTATGTTCACTAAGTATTCACTGAGTATATTCACTGAGTATGCTCACTGAGTATTCACTGAGTATATTCACTAAGTATGTTCACTGAGTATTCACTGAGTATATTCACTAAGTATGTTCACTAAGTATGTTCACTAAGTATTCACTGAGTATATTCACTGAGTATGTTCACTGAGTATTCACTGAGTATATTCACTAAGTATGTTCACTGAGTATGTTCACTAAGTATTCACTGAGTATGTTCACTGAGTATTCACTGAGTATATTCACTAAGTATGTTCACTGAGTATTCACTGAGTATGTTCACTAAGTATGTTCACTAAGTATTCACTGAGTATATTCACTGAGTATGATCACTAAGTATTCACTGAGTATATTCACTAAGTATGTTTACTGAGTATTCACTGAGTATATTCACTGAGTATGTTCACTAAGTATGTTCACTAAGTATTCACTGAGGAAATTCACTGAGTATGATCACTAAGTATTCACTGAGGAAATTCACTAAGTATATTCACTAAGTATGTTCACAAAGTATGTTCACTGAGTATTCACTGAGGAAATTCACTGAGTATGATCACTAAGTATTCACTGAGGAAATTCATTGAGTATGATCACTAAGTATTCACTGAGGAAATTCACTAAGTATATTCACTAAGTATGTCCACAAAGTATGTTCACTAAGTATTCACTAAGATCCTCTCATTTAATTTTTCTTATACTCCTTAGATTGTTTCAAAATAATTACCTGATCAGAGTAATCAAAAGATAACAATCTAAGAGTTTCATACTTGCCTTATCTACAATAAACATATACCTGGCCAGGGTATATAAGTATTGATATTAGGTAGTATGTATTTTACTTATCATCCTATTCTTTGCTTTTCATATCATTATACACATAGAATTTATCACTCTAGGTTATTCTTCAGGTATCACATCTATATCTCATCCTTTTAATACACAGTTAAGGGAGATTATAAATTGTTTTAAAGAATATTGAGTAAGATATGAATTATTATCTTTCTTGTGTCCTTCTAGGACTAGTCAAAGGAAGCTCAAAAACAACTACAACACATAGAATCATGAAATGAAGTATTAGAATGAATATATTTCATTTGACTATTACCCATCATGATTATCTACTACTTTAGGTTGGCTCAACACATAGTGTTTAGTTATTTCATGTTACTACTTTTGCCTTCACTTAGTGGCTACTGCCCTGGTGCACTAGGCATTTATTGTACTGGTGATACCAAAAACTTTAGCTTCTCAGAATATTTAGGCAAATGTCTCTAAAATTATAGAGATCTCACCTTAATTCTTAGCTTATTGCCCTTCCTTGGGCACTACCATAACAGATGTACTGTTTGTCCAAACTTATGGCAGAGTCTACATTCTTGCCATATGATAATCTTTCCCACATTTCCTGATGACTTTAGTAGGTATGGCTATGTTTACTTGATGAAACATAAGTCAAATACCCTTGAAATGTTCAACGATTTCATGAATGAAGTACAAAACCAACTTGATAAAAGTATTAAGTCACTTCGTTTTGATCAAGGTGAAGAATCTTAAGACAAGAGTTTCAGGACCTTCTACGAGACCATGGTATCCTATCAAAATGGACTCCACCAGGAGAACCACAACATAATGATGTATCAGAAAGAAGGAATTAGACATTGTTGGATATGGTGTGATCAATGATGAATTTTGACAATCTTCCGAATTCCTTTTGGGGTTATGCTAAACTGCATTGTTTACACTAAACCTTGTACCATTTAAATCGATTCAAAAGATATTATATGAGATATAGTATGGAAAGTGTCCCAACGTGTCTTTTATGAAGATTTAGGGAGTGAATCTTATGTGAGAAAGTAGTTTCCCAAAAAGCTTGGACCAAAATTTGATAAATGTTATTTTGTTCGATATCCTAGGAAAACCAAAGGATATTACTTTTATACTACATCTGACCACAAAATGTTTGTTGCCAGGGATGCTATATTCCTAGAAAAGGAAATCATTTCCAAAGGAATTAGTGGGAGGAAAGTAGAACTTGAAGAAGGTCGAGACCAACAAGAAGACATTGAACCTGTAGATGTACAAGAGAAAGGTAGAGAGTCGCAAGCTATTGTGGAATTTGAAATTCCTTTTGTAACACAATAACCTCACAGATCTATTAGTACATGCCTTTATATAGAAATATTTGATTATCTTGTGACTCAAGAAGGCAATGAGTTCGTCATTGATGATGATCCAACAACCTACCTAGAAGTTGTTAAGGGACTAGAATATGAGAAATGGCTTGATGCCATGAGATCTAAGATGGAATCCATGTACACCAACAAGGTATGGACCTTGATGGATCCACCTGAAGAGGTAAAACCCATAGGGTGCAAGTGGGTCTTCAAGAAGAAGATTGACCTGGATAGTAGTATACAAACTAACAAATTTCAATTGGTTGCAAAGGGTTTCAGATAAGTTTGAGGTGTTGACTATGATGAAACCTTTCATCTAGTTTACATGGTTAATTCCACCAAGATCATATGACTATGAGATTTGGTAGATGGATGTTAAAATGACTTTCCTTAACAAAAGTATTCTTGAGGATGTGTACATGACACAGCCTGAAGGTTTTATAAATCCAAAGGATGCAAATAAAGTTTGTAAGCTACAAAGGTCAATTATGGGTTAAAGCAATCATGTCAGAGCTAGAATCTTTGATTTAACAAAACAATCAAAGAGTTTGGCTTTTGTCAAAATAAATATGAACCATTTGTTTACAAGAAGGTTAGCGGGGGCATAATTATATATCTCATATTGTATGTAGATGCCATACTATTGATGATGAATGACATTCCTAATTTAAAGATGGTAAAAATATAGCTAGGAGATACATTCTCTATGAAGGACTTAGGCACATAATCCTATATCTTAGAAATCAAGATCTATAAATATAAATCTAGAAGTCTTCTTGGCCTGAGCCAGAGCACATGCATTGACAAAGTTCTCAAAAGGATAACTCAAGGAGAGAAAACATACCCACGTCTCATGGTGTTAGTATCTCTAGAGCTCAATGTCCTAGTTCTTGTGAAGAATGGGAGCACATGACTTAGATTCCATATGCATATACAATTGGATCTATCATGTACTCAATGTTATGTATTCATCCTGATGTCTCATATGCCTTGAGTATGACTAGCAGGTATCACTAAGATCCCCATGAAAGTCACTATACTTGAGAAGAACTAAGGATCAATTCCTGGTCTACGATGGTTGAGGAAGAGTTGGTGGTAAAAGGTTACACCATTGCAATCTTACAAACTGACAAAGATGAGTATAGATCACAATATGGATTTGTGTCTTTGCCTAAATAATAGAGTTGTAAGTTGGAATAGTTCCAAGTAAGAAATAATTGTTGATTCTACAATGGAGGCTGAGTGTATTGCTGCCTCCAATGTAGTAAAGGAGGTTGTTTGGATCAAGAAGTTCATTTCTGAACTTGGGGTGGTCCCAAACATCAATGATGCACTAGAGATATATTGTGACAGCAATGGATCTATTTCACAAGATAAGAAACTTAGACCGCATCAACAATTCAAGCACATATGACGCCAGTTCCTTCTCATATGAGAGATCATACAACAAGGAAATGTGAATATTTACAGAGTACAAACTGAAAGCAATGTTGTTGACCCTTGACAAAAGAACCTTCATATAAGAAGCATGAAGGTCATGTTAGATCACTTGGGATTAAGTTCATGGGAAATTATCTCTAAGTGCAAGTGGGAGTCTATTGGTATGTATGCCCAGAGATCCAATCATATTATTATTGTAATGGCATATCTCCTAAATGATTTGATTCATAATAAAGGCAATCTGCATCTATATGTTTGTTCAGTTATGAGATAATGGTATAACATTATAGATGTCTAAAGAATGATGTTACTCGATGATGTGTCTTTAGGTTGAGGACCTAAATAGTGAGATCATACTAATGATAAGAGTACATACATTATTGATGTGTCCCTAGTCGGTTGTTATTGGTGAAGCTTATAGACATCAATAACACATAAGATTAGACTGTGTGTTTTTTGATGACAGATACTCAGTACTCATGATATGTGATATCAAACCAAACACATAGTTATTTGTTAGAGAATAGTGTATCTGACAGATCCACCTTGAGAGTCATGCATGAAAACTATTGAATGGTGGTCAGAATCAACTCACATTTTTATGGTGGTGATTGTGATTATTAGACATGAAATCACGACACTCATAGCATGTCATTCGATGTACTTTGACATCATCAAACACGACATTGAATAGGGGTTACAATAAATGTGATGCTCGAATATATTGTGATACATGTGGAATGACTATGATGATATAGATGGATTTGTCCCTCCTACTAGAGATGATATCCTAGACACTTGTTAAGCGAGAGTGAGAAATGTATGAACATACTTATGTGAATCAATATATGATATGTAAACTCACATGTATCTCATACAGTTTGATCTAGTTCAAGAACATGGATTGAACATTGAAGAGGATGATGATTCCATTCCTCGAGTTAATCTGGATATTAGAGACAAAGGAACAAACTTTAAGTGTAACACTAATCTTAGATTGTAGGTTGAAGTTTTTTTCCAAACATTCCAATTACTTGGGTAGCAATGATGTGTTTCCAGATACCACTCATTTTTTATGATGTCATAAATTAGTTATGGGCATTCAATGCCAATGTAACTTGGGACCTATAGGGTCACATACATAGGATTTACCTAGAAAATTAGTTTACTCATGAATATGGTTTGAAATTGATTTCTAAAGTGTTAGGTATTCAAGTTAAACAAGATTAGTTATCAAAAATATAAAATGACCAGCTCAACTAGTGAATTAATCACTTAAGAATTATGAACCAAACGGTTCAAGTTGTGAACTAACTGGTTGGAATATTAGTAAGAATGGATCAAGGATTATTGGTGATGTCATGTTGTGCATTAATCATCAAATTCAAGCTAATATTATTGTGAATAAGAAACATTGTGAGCCAACCAATTCAAGTTTTGAACCGATCATTTCACATGTGAATTGACCGATTCATGGTTTTTAGGTTCCAAAAAATTAATGAAATTCTATTTCTACATTAGTTAGAAAGAGTTCGTGGTAAAAGGTTACACCGATTCAAGCTTACAAATGGACAAAGATGATTATAGATCACAATTTAGATTTGTGTTTTTCCTTAATAACAGAGTTGTAAGATGGAAGAGTTCCAAGAATGAAATAGTTGTGGATTCTACAATAGAGGTTGAGTATATTGGTGCCTCCAGTGCAACAAGGGAGGTTGTTTGGATCAAAAAGTTAATTTATGAACTTGCGGTGGTACCAAGAATCAGTGACACAGTAGATCCATATTGTGATAAAAATGGAGCAACTGCCCAAGTTAAAGAACCCAGATCGCAGAAACATTCCAAGCACAAACAACAAAATTTCCATCTCATACAAAAGATCATACAACAAGGAGATCTGAAGATTTGCAATGTACCAACTAAAAGCAATATCATTGACCTCTTGACAAAAGCAATTTCACAGTAGAAGTGTGAAGGTCATGTTAGATCACTTGGGATTAAGTTCATGGGTGATTAGCTCTAAGTGAAAGTGGGAGATTGTTGGTATGTATGGCTAAAGAGCCAATCATATGATGATTGTAATGGCTTATCACGTAAATGATTTGATTAATAATAAAGGGATCTTCATCTATATGTTTGTTCAATTATGAGATCTTGGTATAACATGATAGATGTCTAAGGAATGATGTTCTCGATGATGTATGTCTTTAGGTTGAGGATCTAAATAGTGAGATCATATAATTGATAAGAGTACATACATTGTTGTTATCTCCCTATTTGGTTGTTATTGTTGAAGTTGATAGACAACAATAACACATAAGACTAGAGTGTGTGTTGGTTGATAAAAAAATCTAATTAGTCATGATATGTGATATAAAACTAAACACATAGGTATTTGTTAGAGAACGGTGTGTCATACATACCCACCTTGAGAGTGTTGCATGAAAACTATTGAATGGTAGTAGAAATAAGCTCTCATCATGATAGTGATGATTGTGGTTCTTAGACCTGAAATCACTACACTTACCACATGTTGTTCGATGTACTTTGATATCATCCAACGTGACCCTGAAAAAGGTTAATATAAAGGTAATGCACGAATGCATTGAGACAGGTGAGGAATGACTCTAAGTGATGTAGATGGATTTGTCCCTCCTAATGGGGATGATATCCCAGCCACTTGATAGACAAGATTGAGAAATGTATGGCCATACTCATGTGAAACAATATATGATTATTAATAAAAAAATGAGTCTATATATGATATGTGAGATCACATCTATCTCAGACAGTCTTCTCTAGTTCAAGGGACATGGATTGAATGTAGAAGAGGATGATGATTCCATGTCTTGAGTTCAGTCTTGATATCAAAGATAAGGGAACTGATAAATGTGTATTTATCCTTTTTATTTACATCTTTTAGATATATTTTTAGGATTGTTTTGTTGTTTATTTTCTTAGTTTTGTACTTATTTTTATTAGTTAAGATATTTCTCTTTATTTAGAGTTTTAATTATATTTGGTTGTTTTTTTGTAGAAAAATGGCATAATCATCCAATGATTAATTTTTCTTGGAAGATATTATGCACAATTTCCGTAGTGCCTGATTTAAATATATATTTCACACAAAAATTACCATAACTCTCGCGTCCCAAGGTGGAACATAATGAGAAAGTATGAGTTGGGAAGGGAATTGAGTTATGTACATAAAAACATATTTGTATACCATTTTAGAACTTATGACTAGCCTAAAAATTTGCTCGAAGACACTATTTCGGGAATCTACAGCAAAAAGAAGCTAAACGGTCTAGATAATTAAAGACATATTGTTATTTGTATTGACCAGATCCTGAAAGTTTTCAACCACCAATTAGGAGTCTTCTAGAGAGTCTTGTGTCCAGTATTTCCACCCCTCCTTCTCCTATTTATGGAGGGGCACTCTATTAAGAAAGACATCCAATTTTCTATATTCACAATTTATTTTCAGCATTAGTCTTTCATTTCTTACATGTTTACTCCATTGTTCTTTAATACAATTTGATTTTGATCTCAATGATTTATTCTTTATTTCTGTTCTTGTTCTTCTTTGGGAACAAAGATCCAATTATGACATTCATTTCATAGTCACTAGGTAGAGTCCTTGGATTCTTTCTTTCCTAGTCTATGGCCTCCCTTCTTTCTCCCTTTGTTCTAAATTAAATTTTTATATCTAGTGAGTAATTTTCCTATCGAGGTGAGAGGAGTATCCCCTTAAGACATGTGTTATCTTGAATCAAAACTTTATACAATTACATTACATAGATGTTTTTTAGTTTGGAAAATTGTCGATTTTAACAAAGTGATCTCTCATTTTTATTGTATGTTAATGTTGGTGGATGCAATTGTGGAAACCAAGATTAGAATGAAAAAACCAATCACATGGGGATTTGGATGAGACCTAAAAAAAAACTCTGTTAGGATGATGGACTAGGATCCATGAACGCCAGGACCAATGGGTTCATGTGGAGTTCATCTTTTGTGATTCATTTATAAAAGTTTTGCATGCCTTCTTCTATCTTTCTTGTCATATAATTTCTTTGATCTTTTTTTCACATTGGCTATTGTGTTGAAACCCATAAGCCTTGATACCTTTTTTATCTAATTTAATTTGATTTTTCTTTAATCGGGTGTTTTGAATTGCCTTCTTTCATTACTTGCAATTTATTTCTTGCTCTTAGGTAATTCTCCTTGTTATTGTACTAAACATTTCCTTATTTCATTATTCATAGCATAATATTTCCTTTCCATTAACTTAGTGTAATATTTACTTCCTTGAAAACTTATTTTATCATTAGTTTAATCAACCCCTAATCAAATAAAATATTATTCTTTCCTCTTCAAATATTAAAAAAACCTTTAAAAGAGAAATAAAGTTCAAAAGAAAATTTGGGTTTCAAGAATTCAATCTTAAAAAGTTGTCATGTGGGATCGACCCTTCTATATAGTCTTAATCGGTAAGTAAAAAAGGTTAATTTTAATATAATTTATCATAGTGAATTGGTGTACAAAATAACACGTATCAATTTTGGCACTATTATCGAGGACAACATATCATTTTTTCAAACCCCAAATCATTTTGAACATTTTTTTCCTTTTTTTCTTCCTTCTGAGTACCATTCTGGAAGTGCTACTCCTCTTTCTGCTGAGTTTCCATTACAACATTACATTTTTTCTGCACTCGATTATATCTATTCAAATTATAACTATGCATGCGACGACCTCAAGTTTTGCTTCTGCACTTCCAATTTTTGATCTAGAACTAAAAAGAAAATTTGATCATTTGAATTGACAAAATCATTTTAGGATGGATGAGGAGGAAGTTACCCGTACAATTGAGTAAGCACTTGCTTCTCAAAGAGAGGTCATGATGGCTGAGATCAAGACTCAAGAAGCCACTTTGTAAGCTACTTACATAGCCGAGCAAGAGGCTTTAGTTACCACTCAAAGGGAGGTAGAACGACAAAAACAATCAAACAATTTTCTACCCCCAATATGCACACCATCTTATTGTGCCACCCGAAATCATAGATGCCCAATTTGAGATCCGCACCCAATGGATCACAATGCTTCAAGATAGCCCCTTTTTTGGAAACAAAGGTGAAAGTTGCCAAGATCACCTCCAACATTTTTCCAACCTATGTTCCTTAACTAAGATCACATGCATTTATAAAGATGGCATTATACTTGAGTTGTTCAAATACTTTCTCTTAGGGAAAGCCAGCAGTTGGTATAATGTCATGGAGGGTGAAGAACGTGTCACCACCTGGGAGGTGCTACAAACCAATTTTTTGGACAAATATTTCCCCCCTTCCCTTACTTCTGAATTTAGGGGACATATTGTTCTCTTTTCTATGGTCCCCGATAAAATACTAGGAGAAGCTTGAGAGAGGTTTAGGGACCTTCTTCAACATTGACTCCACTACTACATCACCCAAACTCAGCTCATTGAGATATTCTATCATGGTGTCGACAAACACACTAAATGAATTCTTCATTCTTCATCTAGAGGAAATTTCATGTTCCAAAACCTCGATAATGCATGGGGGGTTGTAAAACATGCTTCTAAAACCCAAGAAAGATGAGGTACTAGTGGAGTCCTCAAGGTGGCCAAGGCCAAGGAAAACCCATACATTAAAAACATCTCCTAAAGCCTCGATCTTATTGCCTTGAAGCAAGATCACCTCGAATCCTCTTTCAATGCCTATGATAGGAACCATCCACCTCATCAAGTTAAGGCTGCATATTCCATCTGTGGGATTTGCCAAGGGTATGATCATTATACCCTACAATGCCAATATCTCTCCAATACCCCCTTACAAAAAATGGAGGATCTCAAATCCATTCATAACATACTGATTCAGGCTTATTACAACCCAAACCAAGTGGGAAACCAACCTAGATTCCAATATGAAACCCATCGGGTGCTAAAAATGCTACTCACCCCCTCCCCCAACAAAGACCCCCTCATCCTCAAGCCAACAATCGTCCACGACTAGGTTTTCCCAACAATAATAGCACCAATGGAATCCTGGGAATCAGGGAAACTATAGGAGAAATTTCCAAAACCAAGGGCCTTACCAAGGACAACAATATCAAAATCTAAACCTACTTCCACCACAAATGCAACAACATACTCTGACTCCTTTTGATAGTGAGAAGATAGCTACTTTGGAATAGATTATTCTTTCACGATAGGCCCACCAAAAGACAACTGATACTTAGTTAGACCACCTTGCTTCTACATTAAAACCTCCCACAAGAACTTTTGTCGGCTAACCCGAAAACAATCCAAATCATGAGGAACAACTTAAGGTTGTTACTACCAGATCCGTCCTGACCACACCAAAAGGGAAACTTCCTCCCTCATATATTTTTACCAAGGGGGAGATGATAAGGTATTTGTCTCACAACCATTGATATCACCCGCTCCATAGGATTAGATTCATGTATAAGAGTCACGTATACCCTTTGCTGGCCGGGTGAATAAGACCCAGTTGGACTCTAGGTTCAACAAGTTCAAGGATATCATGAGGAAGTTATGCGTCAACATCCCACTTGTTGACGTCATGACAAACCTTCCTGAATGGAAAAAAAATTCTTTGAAGCCCTTCTAAACCATAAGTGTACGACTGAAGAATCTGAAATAGTAAAACTAGAAAGAACTACATCTGACATCATCCAGAGCAAAATGCCAAAGAAACACAAAGACCCAAGATCTTTTGAGATCACTTGTTCAATCGGTGATTCCACCAAAATTTTAGGGTTAGCTGACCTTGGAGCTAGCATGTCCATCATTCCCTTGAGCATGTACAGGAGGCTCGATATGACAGATGATAGACCCACTTTGATGTGTATTCAACTAGTAGACTCTTCCATTAGCAAGCCTCATGGCATTATTGATGATGTGTCAGTCAAAGTTGGAAATTTCTACATCCTGTGTGACTTTGTAGTGCTTAGTATAAAAGAAGATAGTCACTATCCCCTCATTTTTGGCAGACCATTCCTAGCCACCATCAGGGCACTCATTGATGTTGAGGCAGGACTTCTCACACTACAAATGGGAATGAAATTCACCAATTTCTAGGCCTCTGGGGGTAACATGAAGTATACCCAAGAGGAAGAAGTATATTTCCTTAAATGCATGGACGAGTTAATTTAGATGCATCAACGTTTCCTTAATTCTCAACCCCCACTAGTTACCAAAACCCATATTTCTCTGGTGGACAAACAATTTTCTATTCAATCCCAAACTGCCTCAGCCAGCCCTATCAAGATGGACACTCCCCCTCCCACTGTCCCCACTATATCAAAAATCAACATCACCACTTAAGAAACCCTTGTCCCATAACCCCTTACCCTACCTCAATCCATACCCATCTTCTCCCCCTCCCTATTTGAGGCACGTATCTATGATACTCATCAAGCTTCTTAGGAGTCACCACTACGAATCACAACCCAAGCGATGCAACCAAATGTCATTGATGGATACTCTTCCTATCATCCCTTCATTCCATCCTCCTTTGATACTAGTAGACAATATAGATGACTAATTGAACATCTGCACTTAGGTCAAAACTCTACTCCCACTAATAATCATCTTTGTACAACTGTGATTCCCTATAACTATTCCCCACCATGGGAACCTATTCGGCCTGACCACAATTTTTGTCCTTGGTATACAGATGTATGTCAAGCCTTCTAGGATAAAATTCAAAACACGCAAGTAAAGATAATGGATTGCTTCCAAAGCAATCAATCTAGTCAATATTACCACTCGACATCCTCCTCCACTCCTCCATCACATTATTATCCACCACAACCGTGGTCTTCTTCCCTCCATCTCGAGTTTGGGTTTTCCTTGGGATGAGCAAAAATATATGTCTGGGGTGGAGTTGGGTGGTCTATTCTTATTCCACCGCCCTTATCTTTCCCTTTTTGTATTATCATTTATCTTTTGTTTCTACATGTAGTTGTTTTTAAACTTCCTTGCTTCTTGTTTCTGTTATATGGCCTTTTTATAGTGGGCCATGCTTTCTTAGTTTGCAAAAAGGTCTTTATCAGTCGGCCAGAATGAATACATATTGTAATTATTGTACCCCTTTGAATTCTGTAACTCTTTTTGCAAAAGTTTTACAAATTTTCATGTCTAAAAACATCATGTCACTTAGGACCCCAAACTAGCTTCACTCCTTGGAAAAGTTGGCAAGTCGTATGGAATTAGTAAGAACCAAACACAAATTTTCTATATCTTAAACTAGGGAATAATTTGTCATAAATATTGTATAATGTGATTGATAGGAATAATCTATCCAATGTAATGACACTCTTGAAAAAAAAGTAAAGTTTATAAGTTCAGGAACAATTATCCCTCCTTCTTTCTTAAAATAAAGTAAAGAATCACCTTCGGACAAAATTAAGTCCAGGGTGGCATGCTTCCTGCATCAAAATTTCCATACCCTTTGGTGTGAACCATCAAAAGATGCCAAAAGAACATAAAAAAATTGTGACCAATGTAGCCACAAGTTGATAAATGAATATAGCTCGAGTCGAATAGAAAAGAGATCATATTATTCCACAATAACTCACAAAAAAGAAAAAAAAAATGATGAGAGTATCAAAGTAAGAGTAAGATGAAGTTTGTTTTTCTATAAAGTCTTGATTTAGAAATAAGATATAAGTTTGTTGTGATAGGGAATACACAATTTTGATTTATGTGGTTACAAATTTAAAGGTAAGGAATAAAGTGATGTTACGAGGGTGATAGACATGTTGCTAGTATAAATTAGAATTATTTGTGATTTTATTTTCTTTAAGACAAGCAAAGATTCAAGTCTGAGATATTTTGATAAATGTGTATTTATTTACATCTGCTAGATATCTTTTTAGGATTGTTTTGTTGTTTATTTTATTAGTTTTGTAATTAATTGTATTAGTTTACATTTTGTCTTTATTTGGAGTTTTAATATATTCAATTGGTTTTTTTTAGGAAATTGACCTAATCACTCGAACGATTACTTTCCCTTAGATGATATTTTACACAATTTTCGCAGCGCCTGATTTAAATATATATCCTGTATCAAAATTGTCATAACTCTCCCATCCCAAAGTGGAATTTAATGAGCAAGTATGCATTGGAAAGGGAATTTAATTATATAAAGGAAAAACATATTTTCATAACACTTTTGAACTTATGGTTGGCCCGAAAATTTGATAGAAACTATTGTTGCGTGAATCTGTGGCAAAAAGAAGAAGAATGGTCAAGATAATTAAAGACATGTTGCTATTTCTATTGACCAAATCTAGAAAATTTTCAGTCACTGGCTAGGAGTCTTCTAGAGTGTCTTATATCTAGGGTTTTCACCCCTCCTTCTCTTATAAAAGGAGAGGGGGCTCCACTAAGAAAGGCATCTGATTTTCTGTATTCACAATTTATTTTCAGCATTAGTCTTTTATTTCTTACATGTGTACTACATTATTCCTTAATACAAGTTGGTTTTGATCTCAAAAATTTCTTCTTTATTTTTGTTCTTGTTCTTCTTTGTGAACAAGGAACCAAGAATTACAGCCATTTCATAGTCACTAGCCAGAGTCCTTGGATTCTTTCTTTCCTAGTCTATGGCCTCCCTTCTTTCTTCCTTCATTCTCCCTTTAATTTCCATGGTTAGAAAGTAGTTTTCCTATCAAGGATAGGGGAGTATCCCCTCCAGTCATGTGTTAAATTAGATTGAAGTTTTATACGATTACATTAGACATATGGTTTTGATTTAGAAATTTGTCAATTTTAATGAAGTGATCCCTCATTTTTGTCATATGTTAATCTTAGTGGATACGACCGTGGAAACTAAAATTTAGAATAATGAAACCAATCACATGTAGATTTGGGTGAGACCTCAAAAAAATTCCTATTAGGATGATGGACTAGTATTTGCGAATGCTAGGACCAATGGGTTCATGTGGAGTTCATCTTTTGTGATTGATTTATGAATGTTTCACATGCCTTCTTCTATCTTGTTTATCATATGATTTCTTCGATCTTGTTTTCACATTGGCTATGGTGGTGAAACCCATAAGTCTTGATACCTTTCCCATTTGATTTAATTTAATTTTCTTTAATCACTTATTTTCAATCATCTTCTTTCATTACTTGCAATTCATTTCTTACTCTTAGATAATTCTCCTTGTTATTATGTCAACCATTTTCTTATTTCATTGTGTTGGCTAAATTGGACATTATTATACCCTTTGTTTTGATGATGACAAACATTTCATTCTTGTGGATCTAACTTGTTATTTGAGTGTTTTAGGGATAAACAAATAAGGAAGTGGATAGTTGAAGATCAATATAAATTGGAAGATCAACATGCCTAAATTACTTTTATTTTCATGATTGTACTCAATGTTAAAACTTGTACAAGTATATAATATACAAATACTTAGACATCATGTAAATCTAGCGTTAGATCTTCCCTATCCACTCACAACACTTGGATAGATCCTCCCCTAAGATAGAAGCACAATTACACATCGATACACACACTTAGTACATGGCTCAACACATTGAAACATGACTTTCTCAGTCGACAAAGTCCTCGACCGAGACACTCTCGGCTAACAAAGTTCTCGACTGAGAATAGACCCTCTAGCAAGCTCTATAGTCGTTAAACTGAGTCTAAAAGGTAGTTGGGATTTGAAAATGAATGTTGCAACACATTTACCTCAACCTCCCATTCAATCGAAGAAAAGTTCGAATGAGACAAACTCGGTCGAAAAACTTCTCGACCGAGAGAAGTTCTAGACTGCACTTTTCAGCACTAAACAACTAGTCATTGCAATAAAATTTAAGGACACATAATGGATAGTTGAGAACTAAGAACACCCTAGAAAGTTTCTAGAACGTTGCTAAGAACTTGTAACCTATTCCTATAAATAGGAGAGGCCTTAGGACACCCATGGTATCACTTGTGCATATAATTACACTTGAGATTCATTCTTAGTGAGAAGGAAGCTGAGCTACACTTGCAATCTGTTTCTTTGAGATCTATATTAGTGTCCTATATCCTAGTATCTCCTAGCCACCACACTACCACGTTCATCTATAATGGATAGGAGATCAATACGATTAATATATGATCAAAGCATTGTACTCATTGGCAACATTGTTTCTTTCTTCCAATCTTGTTCCTTTTATTGTATTTTGTTCTCCTTGACTACTCCTAGGTTGGAGGCTATTGAAAGGAGGTTCGTGGAGCTACTTCAAGTGGTGAAGGCTGCTCCCGGTGACTTGAAGTTACTTCAGAAGGCTGCCTTAAGGATTGAAGCTACTTTAGGTGAAGACTACTTCAAGGGTGAGCTTGGAGTTACTTCAGAAGGCTGCTTGTAGGGGGATTGAGGCTACTTCAGGTGAAGGCTACTTCAAGGGTGTAAGGAAGGTGATTGTATTTTATGTAACATCCTTGCGAGGTAATAAAATTAATCACTTTCAAAATCCCAGTTGGAAACAATCGGGTAGTGGACTCACTACCTTAGATTTCTAAGGTAGGAACCACTCTACATCCTTGTGTCTTCCTTGTTTCCTCGAACTTCTTGTTCAACTTGTTTTAATTGTTTAATTAACTATAAAACTCCAAAAATCTCTATTCACCCCCCTCTAGATCTTTCACATTGTTCTTAACATACTATTTCATTTCCATTGCCTTAGTGTAATCTTTACTTCCTTGCAACTTTATTTTCTCATTAGTGTAATCAACTCCCAATCAAACAATAGATTTTTCTTTCCTGCTCAAATATTCAAAAAACCTTTAAAAAAATAAAGTTCAAAAGCAAATTTGGGTTTCGAGAATTCAATCTTAAAAAGTTGTCATGTGGGATTGACCCTTCTATACTAACCTTAATCAGTAAGTAAAATAGGTTAAACTATAGGATAAGTTATCTTAGTGAATTGGTGTGCAAAATGATGCATTTCAGGAACTATACGATCACTATAATACTAATCACAAATTGTAGGTTGACATTTTCCCCCAAATTTCTAATTACTTGGGTAGAAATATTGTGTTTCTAGATATCACTCATTATTTATGATGTTATAAATTAGTTACAAACATTCACTTCCAATGTAACTTGGGACCTATAGGGTCACTCACATATGATTTACCTTGAATAAGATTTCACTCATAAATATGGTTTAAACTTGATTACTAAAGTGCTGGGTATTCAATTTAAACAAGATTGGTTGTCACAAGTTTAAAATCACAAGTTTAGTTAGAGAATCGATCAATTAAGAAATATGAACTGAACCGATCGGTGAAGAAGTATGAACCAATTAGTTTAGGTTGTGAATTGACCGATTGGAAGATCAGTAAGACTGTATTAAGGATTGATGTTGATGTCAGGTTGTGCAATAAACATCATAGTTAAACCCAATATTATTGTGAATAGGAAACATTATGAACTGATAAATTCACATGTTGAACCAATCGTTTCACATGTGAACTGACCGACTCATGGTTCACAAGTTCCAAAAAAATTATGAACTTCTGTCTCTATGGTGGTGAAGAAGAGCTGGTGGTAAAATGTTACATTGAAGCAAGCTTACAAACTAACAAAGATGTCTATAGATCACAATTTGGATTTGTGTTTTGGCTAAAGTACATAGCTCTAAGATGGAAGAGTTCCAATCAAGAAATAGTTGTTGATTTTATAATAGAGGCCAAATATATTTTTCCGCCAATGCAGCGAAGGAGGATGTTTGGATCAATAAGTTCATCTCTGAATTTGGGGTGGTTCCAAGAATCCGTGATGCAGTAGAGATATATTGGGACAACAATGATGCTATTACAAAAGCTAAGGAACTCACATCACATCAACATTCCAAGAACATACAATGTCAGTTCCATCTCATATGAGAGATCATACATTGAGGAGATGTGAAGATTTGTAGAGTACCAATAGAAAAGAATGTTGTTGACCCCTTGAAAAAACCACTTTCACAACAGAAGCATGAAGGTCATGTTACATCACATGGGATTAAGTTCCTAGGTGATTAGCTCTAAAAGAAAGTGGGAGTTTTTTTGGTATGTATGCCTAGAGACCCAATCATATGATTATTATAATGGCATATCTCATAAATGATGTGATTAATAATAAAAGGCAATCTTCATCTATATATTTGTTCAATTATGAGCTAATTGTATCACCCGATATATGTGTAAAGAATGATGTTACTTGATGATGTATGTCTTTAGGTTGAGGACCTAAATAGTGAGATCATATGAATGATAAGAGTACATACATTTTTGTTATGTCCCTAGTTGGTTGTTATTGTTGAAACTGACAAACAACAATAACACATAAGACAAGAGTGTGTGTTATGATATGTGATGTCAAATCAAACACATAGGTATTTGTTAGAGAATAGAGTATCGCATATACCCACCTTGAGAGTGATGCATTGAAACTATTGAATGGTAGTTAAAATCAGCTCTCAACATGATGGTGGTTATTGTGGTTCTTAGAGCTAAAACCACTACACTCATCGCATGTCGTTCGATGTAATTTGACATCATCCAATGTGATCGTGAATAAGGGTTACTATCAAGGTGATGCTCGGATACATTGTGACACATGGAGAATGACTACGAGTGATGTAGATGGATTTGTCCCTCCTACTAGAGATGATAACCTATACACTTGATAAGTGAGACTGAGAAATGTATGATCATATACTCATTTGAATCAATATATGATATGTGAGATCATATGTATCTCAGACAATCAACTCTAGTGAAAGGAACATGGATTAACATTGAAGAGGATGATGCTTTGATGCCTCGAGTTCAATCTGGATATTAGAGACAAAGGAACTATTCGATCACTAAAACACTCCCCAAATTTCCAATTAGTTGGGTAACAATGATGTGTTGTAGATACCACTTATTGTTTATGGTGTTATAAATTAGTTATGGACATTCACTGTCAATATAAATTGGACCTATATGGTCACACACATAGAATTTACTTGGAATATTAGTTTACCCATAAATATGTTTAAACTTGATTACCAAAGTGTTAGGTATTCAATTTAATCAAGATCGACATTTAGAAATATGACACAACTGGTTCAACTAGTGAATAGATATGTTAAGAAGTATGAATTGACCGGTTCAGGTTATGAATTGATTGGTTGGAAGATCACTAAGACTAGACCGAGGATTGATGTTGACGTCATGTGGTGAATTAATCATCAAATTAAAGGCAATATGATTGCCAATAGGAAACATTGAGAACTAAACAATCACGTGTTGAACATATTGTTTCACATGTGAATCGACCGATTCATGGTTTGCAGGTTCCAGAAAATTCATGAAATTATGTCTCTATGGTGGTGAGGAAGAGTTGGTGGTAAAAGGTTACACTGATGCAAGATTGCAAACTAACAAAGATGACTATAGATCACAATGGATTTGTGTTTTTCCTAAATAATGGATCTATAAGATAGAAGAGTTCCAAGCAAGAAACATTTGATTATTCTACAATAGAGGCCAAGTATATTGCTACCTCCAATGTTGCTAAGGAGGTTGTTTAGATCAAAAAGTTCATTTCCAAACTTGGGGTTGTTCCAAGCATCAACAATGCAGTAGAGCTATATATAGACAACAATGGAGCTATTGCACAAGCTAAGAAACCCATATCACATCGACATTCCAGTGTATACAATGGCAGTTTCATCTCATACAAGAGATTGTATAGTTAGGAGATGAGAAGATTTGCAAAGTACCAACTGAAAGCAATTTTGTTGACCCCTTGAAAAAAACACTTTCACAGTAGAATCATGAAGTTCATGTTAGATCACTTGGTATTACGTTCATAGGTGATGAGCTCTAAGTGCAGGTGGGAGTCTGTTGGTATGTATGCCCAACCAGCCAATTATATGATGATTGTAATAGCATATTTCAAAAACAATTTGATTAATAATAAAGGCAATCTTCATCTATATGTTTGTTCAAGTATGAGATATTGTCATAATAATATAGATGTCTAAAGAATGATGTTACTCAATGACGTATGTCTTTAGGTTGAGGACCTAAACAATGAGATCATATGAATCATAAGAGTATAATGTTGTTGTTATGTCCCTAGTAGGTTATTGTTGAATCCAATAGATACCAATAACGCATAGTACTAGAGTGTGTTTTGGTTGATTGTAGAATCTCGACAGTCATGACATGTGATATCAAACCAAAAACATAGGTATTTGTTAGAGAACATTGCTTCGGATAAACCCACCTTGAGAGTGATGCATGAAAACCCTTGAATGATAGTCAGAATCAGCTCTCATAATGATGGTGGTGATTGTGGTTCTTAGACCTGAAATCACTATACTCATCACATGTCGTTGGATGGAATTTGACAACATCCAACATGGCCTTGAAAAAGGGTTACTATAAAGGTGGAACTTAGATACATCATGACACATGGGGAAAGACTGTGAGTGATGTGGATGGATTTGTCCCTTCTACTGGAAAATTATATCTTGTCCACTTGATAAACAAGATTGAGATATGTATGGCCATACTCATGTGAATCGGTATATGATATGTGAGCTCACATGTATCTCAGATAATCTATTCAACATTGAAGAGGATGATGATTCCATGCCTCGAGTTCAATCTGAATATCAAATATAAAGGAACTATATGATCACAGTAACACTAATCATAGATTGTAGATTGAAGCTTTTCCCCAACTTTCCAATTACTTGGGTAGAAATGATGTGTTGCTAGATACCACTCATTGTTTATGATGTCAAAATTGGTTATGGACATTCAGTGTTAACTTGGGACCTATAGGGTTTCACGCATATGATTTACCTAGAATAGGAGTTTACTCCTGAGTATAGTTTAAACTTGATTACTAAAATATTAGGTATTCAATTTAAACAAGATTGGCTATCAGAAATATGAAACAATCAGTTCAGTTAGTGAACAATTGGTTAAGAAGTATGAACGAACTGGTTCAAGTGTGAATTGACCTTTTAGAAGATGTGTTACATTGGATCAAGGATTGATGCTGATGTCATGTTGTGCATTAATCATCAAATTAAATTCAATATGATTGTGAATAGGAAACATTGTGAATTGACTAATTCAAGTGTTGAACTAATCGTTTGACATGTGAACCCACCGGTTCATGGTTCGCATGTTTTGGAAAATTCACAAAATTTCATCTCTTTGACTATCAATTGATTTAGAAATATTGACCATGGTCATCCTATAAATAGAGGTGTTTTTGAGGTATCCGCAAGAGAGTACTTGGGTTCTCCCAATAAATAAAAAGTGTATCATTCCTGAATCTAATCGGGGTTCGCGGTGGTGGAGGAACTAGATCAGAAAAAAGAACTTTCATTAAACACAACAATAAGGTCTAACAAATGTCGGTATCTTACAATTGTGGTAACATGAGAACCTGAGGAAGTATTACTAGTAAAAGGGAGAGACAACAAGGGAGAAACAACAATAGAGTGCAGTCACTGCTAGCAGATTAAAGTTGAAGGGACAATTCCTTCATGACTATTCCAAAAGAATGACATGAGTTTCTGATGTTCCGTGTGGACTACGTAGAGGCATGGAGGCCTTTGCTACCCTTTAGGAGGTCGTCTCCAATCTTCGTCCATGGTGCTACATCAGAAGGCCACCCCTGACAATTTTCCAAGTGCTTCTTGCAAAATAAGCACACTATTGCAAGGATACTCATTGAACTTGCTCCAGGACTATGTATATGCCATGTAACCTTCCTTCCCAATCTATAGTTATTGATGCAATTTGCTATTAAAGGGGAATATGGAAAGATATTTTATTTTTGCTACCATATCTATCACCATATTTCCTTATTGTATTCCCTTCCCAATCACCATAAAACTCCTTCAATATTTTAAAATAAACCAACTGGACCAAAAGTTACAAAACAATAGAGAGAATCAACAATTTTTTCTATAGACATTAAATAGAATGGAAAGTTTGGAATAAAGTCAAAAAAGTCAACTTGATTTTGTAGAGATAGGAATAGTGCCATACCAAGTTACTCATTTGACTGACCAATCCTCCTTGGTGATAGAGGAGTAAGAGATAAATGAATCAGATGTGATTAGAAGATGGGGAATATCGGTCATATGTTGTGACACATCTGAATCCATAATCCAGTTTGAACTGGAAATAAGCATGGATTCCCCAAAGTTACTTTGATAAGTGATGTCTAGGTGGGCAGAAGAACTAGGAGAAGGTAAATCCTTGACTTTCCAATCAAAAGAGGCAAATGCGTTCATGTTGTTGTGGAGGGGAGAAATTCCACAATATTATGCAACTTGGAGAAGGCATTCATACTCCTGATTTGAGAATGGGACAATAGAAGTTTTTGAAGATTCCTATGGTGGAGGAGATGCATGACCATTTTATTGCAAAGATGCTTGACAGATGTGGGTAGTTTCTTGGGAGACATAGGTAGAGACCCTGCCACGTTCTCTCCAATAGTGTGCTGGATAGCCATGCTTTGAGTGATATATGTCTTCACTCATCTTGCCAAAATTAATGCACTTTGGATGTCGGCCTCATCCATGAACTTGGCCTATGGATGTCGCAACCAGTGTTGATGAAAGTTTATATGTAGCAATAGGAGATATGCGAGGAGCAAGCATCTCAGACTAGGCCATGCATGCATGTGCCTGGTCCATAAATGAAAGTGTTGCATCAATTAGTAGTAGTTGTCTAACAACAACATAACTAGGATGAATTACATTTAGGAAGTAGCTGCTCATGAGAGTTTCCCTCTCTTTGGTGACCTCAACAAAGCTCATTGGAGAGAAAAAATTTAGTTGGCTGAACATGTCCTTCATTACATCATAGTACTTAGATAGGGGTCGATTCCCTTTCTACCTAGAGAAGAATTTGTCCATGGCGTTGTAGATGTGCAAGAAGTTTTCCATATAAATGAATAATTACTTCATTTCATTCCACATTGTTTTGGCACACTTGTGTCATATGTACCTGACTGCAAAGCTAGGATCGATGGACCCCCAGAGCTAGGAGAGAACATGAATATTTCCTAAAGATTAGGCAATGTCGGGCACAACATGGCATCCTCAGTGATAGCCTTGAGTTTTTTTTATCCTTCATGATAGGCTTGAGTTTACCCTGTGATTTTAGAAATATTTGAACATCATTCATCCATAGTAGAAAATTATTATAATTGAGTTTGACAATAGTAATATGAGGCATATCATTATAGATAATAGTAGATGTTGTCTTGGAAGCTTCACCCATGATATTACAATAATAGTACTAGAATAAAGAATATGGTAGAGATAAAGTGTAAAGGTACTAGAATGTAGCATGATACAAAAGAACAAAAAAGAAATTCTATCATAATGAAAAATTGGTAGAAGGAGTAGCACTACAAAAATGTAACTTGGTAGGAAGAAAGAAGGTCTACTGAAATGAAACTCAGTAGAAAGAGGAATGACACTACCGTAATGGATCTCGATGGGAAAATATAGTGCTCTACCAGATTAATGGCACGATAGGAAGCATGAACATAAAATCCCCATTTTTTAAGAAAAGAACTTAGCCATGTTGATTTGGGATATTACCACATGGAGATGAAGAATACGATAAATCTTTGCCCCTTTTGTGGTGATATATAAATCAACACAAGGTATTTTGAAACTAATTCTTTTTATATGTGTATATCTAGTGTTTGGATCTAAAACATTCAGAGGGAGGAAAGATAAAAAGATAGACTCTTCCAAACTGTCATGAAAATAGAGACCACATCTAATGGTGACTTGGACTGGTAGTGGATGGATCTGGATGGTTGTGTCTAGAAATGGTAGGTTGCCATATTTTTGGATGTTGTCTACTGGTGGAGGCCATACATTGGGGTGGCTGTTGGCCTCTAGGATAACATTGCTGAATGGGTTGTTCGCTGGTTGTCACGACAAGGGGATGAAGTGAGGGAAGAGGGAGGGGGAGGGTAGTGGCAGGTAGGTGAGGTTGAGGAGGGGTGACGATCTTCAAGTTAGAGAAGGAGAGGGTGAAGAAAAGAAAATATAGGAGAGAAAAGGGTAGAGTTAGGACCCTATGTCTAATATCATATACAATAAATTATTTTTAGTCAGTGAAATTAGAGTATTGGGTCTCCTATATATAGGAGCTAGGGCATACATGGGATAAGCAATAACAATTATAAATGCAATGGGACTAGGCCCAAATATTCAAATATACCAACACTCTCTAATGTAGTTCAACTTCTTATAATATTTTATAGTAATAATCCAATGCTTTATTAAGTTTTGAATTGAATTGATTAAGTTGCATCTCTAATTTGACTCAGTTTGCACCATATTTATCTTAATTTGCAATTTTATGTACCTGTTGTGGACTAGTGTGAAAATTCACCATAACTGAGTATCTAATTACAGCTTATGTCAAAATTACATGATTACATATTTGATTTCATATCCATTCTTTTTTTTACTACCTTTTTATATTTTTGAACTAGGTTGGGTAAGGTTTTAAATGTTGGTCTAAAATCTAGTCTAAAGGATTGAGTTTGCTTTGGTTGGACCACAAGGGTAAAAATATTTTATCCACTCAACCTTGATGGAATTGCTATAGTTGTTCCCAATCGGGTCTAGCTATCAAGTACTTCTCATTGGGTTGACGCTTGATGGGTTTATGGGTGGTTGAGGGTTAATAGGTCAATTTGTTTGAACAACTTCATATATTTGGTTTCACATCCCCGAGAACTTTCCTTTTTTACCACAATAGGTCAATGAAACATCCTTGAAAACTTTTCATGAGATAAAATTGATATAAATCATGGATGAGTATCCTTGCTGGACATACTCTTGACATCTTTATCCTCATAGGATTGATAGGGTCCCCTCATTTGCCCCCCAATAGCTTGTGATAAGTGAGGTTAGTTTATACTTTAGATGATTATTTATATATATAGACAATCCCCTCATGAACTCTAGCCTCATTTAGATATGAAGGTACCTACTGGAAACCAGAATATAGAACTCTAGAGCCTCCATACCTTGGCTTGAAGGTCAATTGCTTCAGTCAAGTCCTTGCATGGACATGCATATTAAAGATTCAACTTTATTTTATGGTTTCGATTCCCTAGATTCTTCTTTGCCTTCACCACCATAAGTTCTTCACTCGGTGCTCTATTTTCCATAGATTTCCCTCAAAACTTCAATCTTGGACCAATCACCCTAAGTTTCCATGGTGGAAAGTTGGTCACATAGCTAAATCACTTTTGTCTATTTTTTCCCTAGGGAGCTTGACTTAGCTTGGGGGGTTCTTCTTGGTGGAAAGTTGTGGTTCCGATTTGATACCCATTACCCTAGAATTGACCCAAACCATAATATTATTCTCTCCACACACCTAAAATGGACATAGGCTGTTGAATTTAGAATCTAGAATTGAGTTAGTTTTTAAAATTTAGAACTTGTGGTCAACCTAGACCCCATTATAGATCAATCTATTCACACTAAAACCAACCGTACTAGTAAAGTTTAGAATATGGAACTGTTCAACTTTTTAAAACTTTTAACTAGGGCCAACCTAGACAAAGACAAAAATGAACATGTAAGAAAGGTTCATCCAAAGCCTAGTTCTACATAACTAGGGATGCAAATGGGTGGGGTATGGTATGGTAGGGTAAGTGATTACTCATACTTGTACCAGGATCAAAGTTCTATGTATCCTAGAGCTAGCCCAGAGATGAATTTTTCTAGACCAGGAACCTACTCAGATGGTGAAAATTAAAACCCATAATCATGTTCAAATCATATTCCAATTTGTTTTTTTGAACTTGAAACCAACTTAAATTGTCAAAACTAGGAACCAAACCACTTTTTTGGGTGCATGAGTTCAAGTTCACTGGTTGAAATGTATCATTGATAGACCTAACACATTATTTTTGTTGTAGTCTAGATAAACTTCATGGGTTCATACATATCATCAATTCTTCAACATTCAATTATTAGGGCATAGGAGATCAAGTTAATGAGTTGGGTTGTATCATTTATATTCCCTAACACTCACCTTTTTGGAGTGGATGCGATCAGGTTCATGGGTTCATAGGTATCATTAACAACCCTAACACTCACTCTTTTTAGGATGGATTATATTAGATTCATGCATTCATATGTATCTTTGATAGCCCTAACATTAGTTTTCTCAAGGTGGATGAGATTTGGTCCATGTGATTGGCCATGTTGTTGCTAACCCAAACTCTCACTCCTTTTTGGGTGGACATGATCAACTTCATGGGTTTGGAAGTATCATTCTAGTCCTAATGCTCACATTTCTCTGGAGTGATTGCTACCAGGTTCACAACTTCATACCTATGATTGATAGTCCTAATGGGGTGAACATTATCAAAATTGGGTTTAGGTGTATCATTAATAGTCCTAACATCCACTTTTTTTTGGGAAGGATGATATCCATTTTGCGATTTTAGGTGTATCTTTGACATTCTAACACTCACATTTTTCATAGTGAAAGAGACCAGGTTCACGTGTTTAGGAATATCACTGACAACCGTAATGTTCACTTTTTTCATGGTAAACATGATCAAGTTCATAAGTTTAGACATATCATTGTCAGTCCTAATGCTCATTGTATTCACGGAGAACAATATCATGTTCACGAGTTCCAATGAAATCCCTAAAACTTAGATTGTTGCAAATATTAGACTAAAAGAATAAGGAAATTCAAGAATTTTGTAAACTCTCATGATTTCATGTACAACATAAAAAACTAGTATTTTTTAACACCACATTAGAATGTGACTCATTTTGGGGATTTCCCTTTCCTTGTCCCTAGAATGAAAGGGTGACTTTGAAACTCCATTGACTTTAGTTGCACCTGTTTATTTTGGTAGAAGTGAATATGAAGCTTTGAACTAGAATGGAGAGTGTTGTGGCTTCTTTTATTCTACCATTGGAAATATTGGCAACTAACAACACAAGACATGGCATGTTGGGCTATTGATACATTGTGTCAGTCTTGAGTGAAAATGGATCTAACTTTCCACCTTATTGCAAACATGAAAACAATTAGATATGATATGTTGATAAGGATATACATTGTGACTGGACAAGGAGACATCAAGCTTGTCAATAAGTAAGGCATTGATTTATCATCACTCTTAACACATCTTATGTTGGTGATACACATCATATAGTGTCTGAGTTCACCAAACCCTAGCGTAATGATATGTTGTATGACGAATGATGTTAATCATGTTTTAGTTTCACTTTTCGACTATCATACCATGGAATTCTTGAATTTGTTGCTTTATTTCAAATTACTTAAGATTTGATTATGTCATTCTCAATTTAATGTTCCTTGTTGGTTGTTACACTAACAAGTTTCAATCATATAAATGATATTTTACTCAACTCACTATTTCCCGCAAGTATACGAGAGAATTTGTAGTCGAGGTCGAACACAAGGAGCATTGGTTAGCCAGGTGCAAGAGTTTTGATTTTCAATAATCTAGATCTTTGTATAAAAGATGATTGGATTAAAACAACTAAATTACATATTTAAAACAAAATAGTAAATTATCACTTAAGAAAGGTTAAGATTTAGATTTAGGAGGATACTAGACTTGGGATTTCACTATCACTTCATAGCTTATATTAAAATACGAATTTAAACATGTTAATTAACTTGCAAAGGAGGTTTGTAGTCATCACTCACCTCCCGGTGAAGTGATGATGATTCAAACTCCATACATCACTCTCGTGTATGTATTTCATTTTGAATCACAAACCTTTCTCCTCAACTTAATCCCAACCACTCTCGCGGTCAAGGACAAGTTTCCAAAAGAGTAACTCCATACTCTCAAACACATTTTCTTAGATTATGAACGAAAGCATAAAACATGCAAGTATGATGGCCAATCACACAAACAAGTATTTCAGATCTGAAAACGACTCTTAGAACATGTAAGCAACTAACATTTAGTACGAAATTTATATCTTCATGCAAGCTATGACATGGGAGTTACTCTCCCATGTCCAAGATTCGGATTCTACTCATACATGGCTAGAGAAAGAAGGTATACGCAGAAGAAAACATCAAAGGACATAGTAAAAGAGTAGACAGAACTAGTGTGTCCGTGAGAAGTAGTAGAATAAAGAAGAAATTTGGCTATAAGTCAAGCTCCATCCATGCTTGCTGCACTTTCTCCAGATTTCTTCACTCCCAAATAGATAGAAGAGGATCCTGAAGATCCTTGATACAAATAGTGAAGGAGAAGGAAGAAGAAGAGGGTTCTCTCTCAAGTAACCACCTCCTATCTCCCTTGGTCTCCTCCAACTCCTTCTGGACTCCCTCCAGTCAAGTTTCCCTCCAAAAAGTCCGTATAAGTTGTGGTAACTGTCCCGAGATGGCTTGGGGTCATATATATAAATGTGAGATAGTTATATTCATGTTTGAGTGAAATCTGTAGGTCACACGACATGTCTTTTATAAGACACAGCGCGTCTTATGCAATAACTAAAGTTTAGATCGAGTTTTGGGAGGTTACACAGTGTGTCTTTAATAAGACACATCGTGTCTTTAATAAAATACGACATTTTGCTACTAATTTGGAGTCCTGCATTCAATTCCTGGACTGAGACATGGGGTGTATTTAATAAGACATGTCGTGTCTTTTTAAGACACGGGGTGTCTTAATTAAGACATGGTATGTCAATGGTTATTCTGGGTTGCTGTGTATTCTGCCTATAACTTACGACGTGCAGATGCCGTAAAAAGTGCTTTTTGTGCAGTTTTGAACCCCAAAACATGTGGATACTTGAGTGATCCAATAAGTGATAACATGATATATTCATCATCATTTCATTGCAAAATGTAGTACCTACAATCCAAACCATGAGACAAGTAAGAATAGCTAAAAATATAGAATCTAGCATGAATGAGAGTGATAATTGAGTCAAAACAACATGGATATGCAACCAAACATGATCCAAAAGATGATATGATTTGTTCACATCAAATCCCCCTAAGCTTAAACCATTGCTTGTCCTCAAGAAAAAAGTGCATAGAAACACAAATGAAGAATTATCAAGTTCATGCATAGATCAAATGAAAAGAAAGATGTGTATAAGACCAAGCCAACCATGATCAACATGTTTATAGTCATATCCATCAATTCAACTTAAACACCCAAGAAAGAGATTTTTAGTTCAGTAGGGGTGGTCACAATTAAATGAATCAATTAATTAAATAACACTCAATAGAATTTGGATGACCAAGCCAAACAATTAGTGGATGTGCAACTCAAACTCTCAACTATTAAGGATACAAATGATGAAATCTTAGTTAAAATTGACAATTTTAGTTGTACTCTCCTTCTTTCCTAAAAATGATATGACAATGGATTATGAGTTCCGACACTCGGCTGCTAATGTAGGCTTATGCACATGGGGAATGTCAGTTGGGGTATTTTACCCTATTTTAAGACATACCACCTAATCATCGTGGCCAGATCAGACTTACACTAGGCTAACATGATATGTGGGCGGTTTAGCCATCTTTTATGGGGTATAAAATGAGATATGCCAAAAGAAATTTTAAATTTTTTCCAAAACATAGGAGATTCAACTAAATTGCAACATTAGGTAGATTTCATTCATTTGTTTTGAAATTTTTTCATTGAAAGAGTGGTTGAAAATGCACTAAAATCTTAGCAAGGGCATCCCGTATTCCAAATGATGTTGTAAAGTTTATTTACTCACAAAAATTGAAACCATTACATGTTTTAAGAAATCAAGGATGTGAAAGATGAATGTTCAGGCTAGAAGCATAAACCAGAGTTAAGCACATGTTGATGGCCAAAATGTTTCATTTGATTAATGCATGCCGTTTACAATTTTTCCAAATGATATTTCTTATCAAAAGAGGACAATCAGTTAAGCATAGGAGTTCTATCCACATATAAAAGATAAACCTCATATCATACTAGATTTGCCACCAGAAGAGTGGAATTGAAAACAACAACAAAGAAAAAGATGATAAAAGGGAAATAAAACTACACTATCGACCGGTTGCTCTCCAAAAACTTGTTGGTTGTTACACTAACAAGTTTCAATCATATAAATGATGTTTTACTCAACTAGCTATTTCCCGCAAGTATACGAGAGTAGTTGTAGTCAAGGTTGAACACAAGGAGTGTTGCTTAGCTAGGCGCAAGAGTTTTGATTTTCAATAATCTCGATCGTTGTATAGCAGATGATTGGATTAGAACAACTAAATTACAAATTTAAAACGAAATAGTAAATTATCACTTAGGAAAGGTTAAGATTCAGATTTAGGAAGATCCTAGACTTGGGATTTCACTATCACATCATAGCTTATATTAAAATACAAATTTAAACATGTTAATTAACTTGCAAAGGAGGTTTGTAGTCATCACTCACCTCCTGATGAACTGATGACAATTCTAACTCCATACATCACTCTCGTGTAGGTATTTCATTTTGAATTACAAACCTTGCTCCTCAACTTAATCCCAACCACTCTCGCGGTCAAGGACAAGTTGCCAAAAGAGTAACTCCATACTCTCAAACTCATCTTCTCATATTATGAAAGAAAGCATAAAACAAGCAAGTATGATGGGAAATCACACAAACTTGCATTTCAGATCTGAAAACAACTCTTGGAACATGCAATCAACTAACATTTAGTATGAAATTCATATGTTCATACAAGCTATGACATGGGAGTTACTCTCCCATGTCCAAGATTCAGATTCTACTCATCCATGGCTAGAGAAAGAAGGTACAAGCAGCAAAAAACATCAAAGGAGAAGTAAAAGAGTAGAAAGAACTAGTATGTCCATGAGAATTAGTAGAATGAAGAAGAACTCCAAATATAAGTCAAGCTCCATCCTTGCTTGCTGCACTTTCTCGAGATTTCTTCACTCCCAAGTGGATAGCAGAGGAAGAAGAAGATCCTTGCTTCAAATAGTGAAGAAGAAGGAAGAAGAAGATGGTTCTCTCTCGAGTAACCTCCTCCTATCTCCCTTGGTCTCCTCCAACTTCTCCTGGACTCTCTCCAATTGAGTTTCCCTCCAAAAAGTCCGTCCTAAGCCATGGTAACTGTCCCAAGATGGTTTGGTGTCATATATATAAATGTGAGACAGTTATATTCATGTTTGAGTGAAATCTACAGGTCACATGACGTGTCTTTTATAAGACATGATGTGTCTTATGCAATAACTGAAGTTTGAATCAAGGTCTAGGAGGTTACACAGTGTGTATTTAATAAGACGTAACATGTCTTTAATAAGACACAACATGTCTTTAATAAAATATGACATTTTACTGCAAATCTAGAGTTCTACATTCAATTTCTGGACTGAGACATGGGGTGTCTTTAATAAGATATGTCGTGTCTTTTTAAGACACATCGTGGCTTAATTAAGTCACGACATGTCTTAATTAAGACACGACATGTCAATGGCTGTTCTGGCTGTTGTGTATTCTGCTCATAACTTACGGCGTGTAGGTCAATTTTACATGCCGTAAAAAGTGGCATTTGCGCAATTTTTAACCCCAAAACATGTCGATACTTGAGGAGTGATCCAGTAAGTGATAATATGATATATTACTCATCATTTCATTGAAAAATGTAGTACCTACAATCCAAACCATGAGACAAGTAAGAATAGCTAAAAATATAGAATCTAGCATGAATGAGAGTGATAATTGAGTCAAAACAACATGGATATGCAACCAAATATGATCCAAAATATGATATGATTTGTGCACATCAAATCCCCCTAAGCTTAAACCATTACTTGTCCTCAAGAAAAAAGCGCATAGAAACACAAATGAAAAATTGTCAAGTTCATGCATAGATCAAATGAAAAGAAAGATGTGTATAAGACCAAGCCAACCATGATCAACATGTTTATATTCATAGCCATCAATTCAACTTAAAAACCCAAGAAAGATATTTTTAATATAGTAGGGGTGGTCACAATTAAATGAATCAATCAATTAAACAACACTAAGTAGAATTTAGATGACCAAGCCAAACAATTAATGGATGTGCAACTCAAACTCTCAACTATTAAGGATACAAATGATGAAATCTCACTTAAAATTGACAATTTTAGATGTACTCTCCTTCTTTCCCAAAAATGATATGACACTAGATTATGGGTTCTGACACTTGGCTGCTAATGTAGGCTTATGCACACGTGGAATGTCGGTTGGGGTATTTTACCCTCTTTTAAGACATACCACCTAACCATCATGGCCAGATCAGACGTACACTAGGCTAGCATGATATGTGGGTGGTTTAACCATCTTTTATGGGGTATAAAGATGAGATAAGCCAAAAGAAATTTTAATTTTTTTCCAAAACATATGAGAGTCATTTAAATTGCAACATTAGCTAGATTTCATTCATTTGTTTTAAAAAAAAATTCATTGAAAGAGTAGTTGAAAATACACTAAGAGCTGGGCAAGGGCATCCCGTATTCCAAATGATGTTGTAAAGTTGATTTACTCATGAAAATTAAAACCATTACATGTTTTAAGCAAGCAAGAATGTGAAAGATGAATGTTTAGGCTAGAAGCATAAACCAGAGTTAAGCACATTTTGATGGAGAAAAGGTTTCATTTGATTAATGCATGCCTTTTACAATTTCTCCAAATGATATTTCTCATCAAAAGAGGACAATCAGTTAAGCATAGGAGTTCTATCCACATATAAAAGATAAACCTCATATCATACTAGATTTTTCTCCAGAAGAGCAGAACTGAAAACAAAAACTAAGAAAAAGATGATAAAAGGAAAATAAAACTACACTACCGGCCAGTTGCTCTCCAAAAACTTGTTGGTTGTAACACTAACGCGTTTCAATCATATAAATGATGTTTTACTCAACTAGCTATTTCCCGCAAGTATACGAGAGTAGTTGTAGTCGAGGTCGAATACAAGGAGCGTTGGTTAGTTAGGTGCAAGAGTTTTGATTTTCAATAATCTAGATTGTTGTATCGAAGATGATTGGATTAGAACAACTAAATTACATATTTAAAACAAATAGTAAATTATCACTTAAGAAAGATTAAAATTCAGATTTAGGAGGATCCTAGGCTTGAGATTTCACTATCACATCATAGCTTATATTAAAATATGAATTTAAACATGTTAATTAACTTGCAAAGGAGGTTTGTAGTCATCACTCACCTCCCGGTGAAGTGATGACGATTCTAACTCCATACATCACTCTCGTGTATGTATTTCATTTTGAATCACAAACCTTGCTCCTCAACTTAATCCCAACCACTCTTACAATCAAGGACAAGTTCCCAAAAGAGTAACTCCATACTCTCAAACACATCTTTTCATATTATGAAAGAAAGCATAAAACATATAAGTACGATGGTCAATCACATAAACAAGCATTTCAGATCTGAAAACAACTCTTGGAACATACAAGCAACTAACATTTAGTATGAAATTCATATGTTCATACAAGCTATGACATGGGAGTTACTCTACCATGTCCAAGATTCTGATTCTACTCATCCATGGCTAGAGAAAGAAGGTACAAGCAGTAGAAAATATTAAAGGACATAGTAAAAGAGTAGAAAGAACTAGTATGTCTGTGAGAAGTAGTAGAATGAAGAAGAACTAAGCTCCGTCCTTGCTTGTTGCACTTTCTCCAGATTTCTTCACTCCCAAGCGGATAGAAGAGGAAAAAGAAGATCTTTGCTGCAAATAGTGAAGAAGAAGGAAGAAGAAGAGGGTTCTCTCTCAAGTAACCACCTCCTAACTCCCTTGGTCTCCTCCAACTTCTCCTGGACTCCCTCCAGTCGAGTTGCCCTCCAAAAAGACCATCCTAAGCCGTGGTAACAGTCCCAAGACGGCTTGGGGTCATATATATAAATGTGAGATAATTATATTCATATTTGAGTGAAATCTGCAGGTCACACAATGTGTCTTTTATAAGAAATAGTGTGTCTTATACAATAACTGAAGTTTGGATCGTGTTCTGCGAGGTTACACAGTGTGTTTTTAATAAGACACGACGCGTCTTTAATAAAACATGGCATTTTGCTGTAAATTTGGAGCTCTGCATTCAATTTCTAGACTGAGACATGGGGTGTCTTTAATAAGACACGTCGTGTCTTTTTAAGACACATGGTGTCTTAATTAAGACACGACATGTCAACAGTTGTTCTGGGCTGTTGTGTATTATGCTCATAACCTACGGCGTGTAGGTTAGTTTTACATGTCGTAAAAAGTGGTATTTGCACAGTTTCGAACCGCAAAACATGTAGATACTTGAGGAGTGATCTAATAAGTGATAATATGATATATTCCTCATCATTTCATTACAAAATGTAGTACCTACAATCCAAATCATGAAACAAGTAAGAATAGCTAAAAATATAGAATCTAGCGTGAATGAGAGTGATAATTGAGTCAAAGCAACATGGATATGCAACCAAACATGATCCAAAAGATGATATGATTTATGCACATCATTCCTCTCTTTTGATCATAAATAATGCTAACAATTAGAGAGAAACCCTAAACTTAAACCATGATTAAGAAATAAAGCACCATATTCTCGACAAACATGACTAAAACAATATATAAGAAACACATGTAAATTTTTCCTTTTTTGTAAGACCTCAGAGATTAGTACCACATCACATGACCAACATGTTCATTTATCAAAAATATCATTCAACTCTAGTAATACCAAAATGAGATCTGTTACTCATATGTACTCAAGTTAACATCATATTACAGGTTCACAATAGAAAATTAATTCAATATAGAACCCATCCTAAAGAGTGAGACTATAAAGACATTCTAGACTAAATTATTCTATTTGCATCATCTATATCACAAGCTCTCTGTTGGATGTTATTAGACCAAATAACAAGTGAAACAACCTCGTGATACCAATCAGTGGAAATTTTCCACTCAACCAAGCAGCATGCATAAGCATCAAGTTAAGTATCATGAACATAAAAGAATCTCGCAGGCATTGATAAATCAAAATGATAAATCTATTATTTAATACATGCACCGCATGAAAATATTTTAACTAATCAGATAGAAGTCCATTTAGTTAACTTCTAGCTTATTAGCTATTGTTGGCATCATATCTATGGACAGATATACAATTACTATTCATTCTAAAATTTCAATCCAACTAGAGGAGGAACAAAGACACCATCTAATCATTTATAATTCAATAATAAAAAAATCATCTTTTTGACACCCATCACCTGGACTTGGAGCATCTACTATTCTATCATACTCTATTCCATCATACTAAACACCACTACTCATTTCCGTCACCCACATTCCCTATAGAACTTGGACTCTCAACTTCCGCAATCCTTCTTCCGTAACCTTCCTATTTAGCAGTTGTATAAGAATCGTAGCGCTAAAACCCAGCAACAAGGATCGATATTTTTTCCTATCGTCCACCCAACAGCAAGGATCAATCTTTTTCCTCTCGTCGATTCTGCACACAAAGAGCAAGACCTGAGTGGGATACTGGGAGCCATTGCCAAAGCCTGCGAGTCAGTAAAGAAAGATGATAACTTTCCGTATCTTTTATCCTCGGTACAAGAACAAGACTGGATATGAGAAAATTGGTGATGGTCGTTCACTTGATTCCAAACTATTTACCGTAGGGTGGGATATCTATAGTATGGACTTCCCCTTCCAATTTAATCACCCATGTCACCGTCGTTGTGTTAACTGTGACGACACGTAATAGACAAGGAGAAAACAATTTTGGTGGCAGAAGCAACAAACATACCATATGAACTGCCGGAGCAAGCGCTCGTCTTGGTAGACGACTGCGGCACCAATGATCCTTTCACTGACCATGATGTTTCTACATGTTACCCGGAATATAATCTGGGAAGATGCAGGAAGAAATATAGAGACCGTATTGCTAGAGTCCAATGGTTGTATGCACGACTTGAGAAAGTTGTTGCTGGTTCAACGAGATCCTACAATTGGAAGTACATAGTACACTGATTACAAGTATCACATTACTATTCAGAGCAGTATGAGATGACGACGGCATTGGGCCCCTAAGTATTATACAAATGCATTTCAATTGAATGAATTACTTGACATCTGATATTAGTATAGAAGCCTCTGGTCACTTCTCAACAGAAATATATGCAATATGAAATGCAGATGTAGAGGAGAGTATATTTGAGAAGGAATTACTTCTCCGGTCATGTGCTAATCTGATGTAGTTTCGTAAAATTCACTTGATTGCATCTCTTCATAATCTCTTGAATGAGAATAGGAACTATGAATTCAGTGTCAAATCCATGTGGAGAAAAGATTAACAATACAATTGAGAAATGTTAGCCTGAGCAATAAAGAAGAGCAGCGACAAAGCTTACGGAGAAGTAACCATTACGGCCTCACATGCGACACGATCATCACCACTGACGTATGTATTTTTTTCTTCATATTTTTAATTCCTTAAATATATTATTGTTTGCATGAGTAATATTCTATTCGTGTATTATCATCTTTGTTTGCTAACAAACTGGAGACAACGTATGAAATCATTGTGAGAGAAATATAAAATAGTTATAAGAAAAGTATATAATACACTTCCACTCTGACTTCCTTTTGTACTTCACTTTCCTTCGCATCTATTAATCTCTTCCACTCCCCTAGAGTAGGACTTGGGGCTAGCACTCTATAAACAACTTGTAACATATAGAAATTCAGAATGCCACACAATATGTGGGTGCGTATGAGTTTTGTTGTTCGTTAATGACGCGTATATATAGGACTGTGTGTATAATTTGTATAAGTAGATATTGATAAGTAAATATTGAAATATAATTGTATGTGTGTCTATTAATTGTTACCTTGACTAGACTATTGGCATTGTCGTACACTAAAATAGCCTATTTTGTTGTCTTTTGTCTTGATTTAGGCATATAACTCGGTGAGATGAGCATATTTATGAATATACGAAAGTAGTGAACTACCAAACAAGTCTAAGAAAATTCAAATTAAATGAATATTGTAAAGCTTATAAATTTAATGACACATCATCACTCGTAAAAAATGTATGTTATTTTTATAATACTAGAATTCTGCGAAAATCATATTATAGATTATTTTTCAAATAAATATTCAAGCAACCCAATATGCAGGTTCTATGCACATGGAAAAGACATAAATCATGTACCGTTAGAAAAAGTAAAATTTGAGAAAGCTCTAGGTTCAATTTTGTGGGAATAACAACACCGTCATATGTATCTCTTCTAATCTACTTCCCAGTTCTTCCCAATAGACTTCAAACGAGCTTTTTTGCTTTGCCACCATTATCTTTTGGTAGTAGCCAAAAGTCTGAATGAGAAGTTTTCCTTGATGTCTTACTGAAACATTGTGTATGAACTAAAGTTTTTGACACCATGATGAAACCATATGCATCATAAATAGCTTTTTTCACAACCAAAAGAAATGTGAGTAATTTAAAATCGGATTCAAAGAAAGTTTTTGTATTAAAGAAAACCCATACGATAAAATTTATGGTCCACACATTTCTTTAAATTGCGACCAAATAATGGATACGGTGTGTAAACTCCTTAAGATAGATTTGTAGGAGAAGCCCAAAAATTCCTAGGGGCTTATGTTATGATTTGAGTTATTTCAAAATTTACAATTGTCATCTATAGTAATATGTCCTTCATGGAAATGATTGCTTCTTCTAACATTTGTATTATTATTTTCATAATGGATAGCTACACCACATTTTTCCAGTGCACGTAGATGCTATGTCAAGTAATGCATCTACATATTCCATTTTTGCGCTATCACGTTTTCCTTTGATGGTCTCATCAATCATCCAGACTATTATCCCTATCCACAAGTACATCTACGCATAGGGGAAACCATCACTACAATTAGATTTTAAGAATGGGAAACCTAAATAGAAACTTAAATAACCAATAATATCAATACCTTTCACAAAAAATAACACATCATCAAGTAGTATGTAATTGGAATTATATTGATGCACATATAATTTTGGATGAGTTATTTTCTCAAGTCTTTTTATGGAAAACCTAAAATGTGTTCTAACATTTTCTTTAAAGCATAATAAATTCATTTACATCTATAATAATAGATGATGTCTCAAACTCACTATTTACTAGAACATGGAACCCTTTAATAACCATACTTTGTTATTTGCATTGTAATTTTCACAAACCATTTCTTGAAGACCAAATTGCATTGGTTATAATATGTGGAATATTTATGGATAAGGAAAAATATATAAAGATTTCAAGAATACATCATACATTGATTTTAACAAATTTATCATTACTAGGCCCTAAATTTATATGAAGACAATATATGCTTTCTTTGTACCCAATTTGACTTCTATATACTTTTCCATTACTATTTTTTGTATTACCATGTTACACTATTCCTTCTCTTAAACTATTGACAATGTTCCATTAAATATGTGGAGAAACTCGATGTATATATGTATCATGTTGTCATGTATTTTTTTTACATGTATGATAGCACATAATATAAAAATATGATTATGAATGCATGGAAAAGTGAAATAAAATCTATGCTCTATACATACACCACTCATTTATATTTAGCAAAATACTATTAATAGCAGTAGCTAATTATTAATCCCTAATCGTTTTCATATGTGGGATACCATTTTTAATTAGCTTATGGTTAATATTTGTACAAATTATTTGAATTTTTTTCTCTTGCATATGATGGTAACATGTATGTACAAATATGAATTACATAATGAAATATTGACCGATTAAGATAAAGTAAATGATATTTGGTATATATCTTGTCTTTATACTTCAATGATAAAGTAATATTTTTTACTCAGCAAGAACCATAAACAACTTTCTATGTGATATAAGCCATGGTATAGGTGATGAAGATTTAAAAGATAAGTTGTCAAGAGAAAAGGTGAAATATTTCATAATCCCTACACTACCAAAAGATATTCTCTTTTTCAAATAGCAAAAGAGCAGTGTCACATATGTTGATATCTTATGTTTCTTACATTTATATTTAAAAGGCTTAGGCTTATGCGATCATTTACGAGCCCATTTTTAATACATTAGCATCTCCTGAAAGTTAATAGGGTCTTTTTTTGTGGTTGTTTCTGTACATCGAATGCATATATAAACAATCTTGATTATTGAACAACGCAACCAAAAATATGATATGTCAATGGTGATGTGATCTTGAAAAATATGATTGTTACGATATTTAATTCTGACAAATGTAAACTATTCTAAATGAATATTTGACATGTTGTTGTTACCTGTAACAATTATGTATACTATATTAGAAAAAAGTAGTACATAAATTATTCAAATTGATACATTCAGGTTGGAGAAGTGGCATGGTAAAACAACAAAACAACATGGTAAATCAAGGAAAGACAAACAAAACTACCATGACCAGTTAGTGTTGAAGGTAAATATAGAAGACTTCTAACAAAAAGTAATGTATCATGTAGATTGTAGTTTTTTTTCTTATTGTATCAGTTATTATCATTTTTATGTCTTTAAACTAGATATTACACCAATTTATCCAATTATTATACATAAAGGCCACGTGCAATGCACGTGCATTAACTAGTATATTATATTCTTGAAGTTGAAGTCCACATAAGACATTTATACCAAATAGAATTATTCAAATAACAACTAAAGGAAAATCTTACACAAACATGGCTTGGCCTCACTTTTTTGAGGTACTGAAGGGAGATGGTTCTGAAGGGGGCCTCATTATCCACACATCTACTCTACTTATATGAAAGGAGGATTACCTGGCAAGTTTTCACAAGTATTGGTGGGTCCTGGGGTTACCGTTTAGGCCTCCTACGAAGAATATATATCCAATTCACCTTAGATTAGTTGCCAAAGTTCACAATATTTTTGTACTAGGAAGTTATGAGTGAGGCAATAGATTATCATTTATAGAAGAATAATTGATTTACACAAAAAAGAAACATATTCAAAACAATAGAATTACCAACTAGTAGTCAAAGGAAAATGACATCCATTTATCCATATTCTACATGTCTTTTCTTCTTTTATACACCAAGTAGAAATCTCCACACTTGATTCTCATGTAAAAAACTCACCATTAATATCTTAGGGTTTAGGAAGCCACCCAAAGATGGATACAACAAAACCTGGTCCAAAATAGGGTTTCCTAAATAGGCTCATGTCTGAATCTTAGCTACATGATATAAGAACAAGTAGAACAATATATCACAAATTTAAAAGTTTATCATGCTTCATAGTTTGAATTTCATCAGTCGTTATTCCTTATGGGTATAGACAAAACAGTAGACGACTCATGGCCATAATCACACCATGTGACTCACTCCTAGATCATGGTGGTTTAACCTTCAATATCCATACTGGAAATCATTCATATAATCTTCTAATTATTATGGGGAGATTCATCTTTTCCCCAGTATGCACCTCGGGAGAAACTCATGTTGTTTAAAGAACTTAACTAGATGCAGTGATCAAATTATTTGTCGCATAATGGTCTTACTCATGTAAAAAAAACTTAATTAATCATCTGTCATAAATTTTATTCTTGTGTAACTAGAATGACATAATTATACAAGGGTTAATAATAAAGACAATCAGTGCAACGATCTACAATTTTAAACATACATGTTTCCATCATATTCTCATGCCATTTCATACAATCATCATCAATGGGTGATCATACTCAAATATAATCTCATTTCTCAAGTATTTACCCTAATCAAGATTTCTCAAATACAAATCGTTATAATCCATTTCAAGCTATCACATTTCACATAAATTTCATTAATATCAAACTTTTTAGTGTATATATTCATAGTGACATTAGAAACCGCAAAAAAAAATAATTCTATAAGAATCTTTTAGTACTCATTATTCCCAAAATCAAGTATATTATACAATACACGGGTTTTCCCATCTATATCCTTTCATATATTGAGTAATCTCAAAGCATAACATTCATAGCACATAGTTAATATTTCATACCCAATTCTTATCAATTTCATTATAACCATGATTTCCTATATATTAATGAACTCAAGTTATATTCAATCATTTAAATATATTTTCCTCCTATCTTTGAAATTACTTCACACCACAAAATAGGGTTATGATTAGGTTCTTAGATTCACTGATATATCTACTTGGTTTTCCATTCATTTTACATTCATTACTTTTAAGTTTTTTCATTTCATATTCATCACCATTATTGGAATACATCAATTGTAATTCACTTAATGCAAAACTCTTCTCCCTCATTGAATTCCTTCATAATATGACATTGGTGTATTTCCTTAAATGTAGGTCAACTCAATTAAATAGATTAGAGACTTTCTCATACTCATTTTATTAATATTTCATACATTACTTATCATCACAATTCAAATCACCCTTGTCCATTGTCTTTCTTGTATTAGGTGCATGTACCCTGTCATTTTGACTTCCAATGGCTGGTAATTAGGACCACTCCTCATATTCCTTATATGAATACTCAATTTAGGAAATAGAATGGACAAAGTTACTTCTTCTCACTCCTAAATCTCTATTCATCATCTCAATTCATTACGAAGTGACTTGTTGAAAAGGTGTGCATTCCTAAGAAAATTAGTCATCATTCCTTGGATTATATATAATAGATGCATTGCAATTAGGTCATATTGTTAATAAATCTTGCATTCAATTGAACTAATATTACCTACATTTGAGCATCTACTCACATTTTCAATATTTTATACTATCTAGGGCTTAATCTACCATTTCCATTCTAATAATGATTTTTTGTGTATTCAAGAAGTATGTTTTGTTTGATACAAAATTATACATCATCGATATACCACATTGACCGCTAACATCATCAGTGTGTACTAAGAACTGTTAGGATATCACAACATAAGGAAACCCTAGTTTACTTTTTACATACATTTATTAATTACAAAAATTCATCATACTATTAGATCTTTTGATTAATCTGTCAAAGTTGATCATAATCATGGATATTCTCATTTGTAACATTCATAGAAAATCACATTTGAAAACCATGTGAAATTTATGTTCAATTCATTAATAGATACTAAGAATCTATATATAATCTATACTTTCTTAAATCAAACTTCACTACATTGAGGATGACTAAATTTCCAGACATCTTGTTCACTTAAGCTAGTTTCCATTTTACTAGCATAAAAGAATGTAATTTATTTACCATCAATTCCCAACCAATAAAGATTTAGATAGCATGGTTAAATTAAGAATTATTCAGTAGGGGTGAATCTAGAACATATGGAATGCAATTCCTCGACATTTTACCATTTAATCACCCTCTTATCTAGAAAGATGAAATTAACAAGCTCATTATTCTTTAGTATGATGTGATTAGGATTTTCAAATGTACAAATACCAAAAAAGGCAATTAGCCAATCATCTCAAGAACTAAGCATCACAAAAACATTAGGTGATTTCCCAACTAATCAACCACTCAACATTCTACTTCCACTATGCTCTGTGCCTTTTTTTTGGGGGGGGGGGCTCTCTTTTGATCCCTTTCCCCTGCTTGGAGCTTGGTATTCCCCACTTGATTTGATAACAGAGATCTAAACATAGATTGCAATTATTTTAGAGACGTCCAAACAAATAGGGGCTATAGTTTGACTTCTAAGATAGTTATGGTGGAAAGACGATCCTCAGCTTCAGCTACCTCTGTAGATCCGGAGACCTCCTTGCAAATCTAGTGTAGTTATTTCATCAAGAAGAGGAAGATACACCCATGGAATTAGAGGCCCCAGACGTATAGGTTTCTATGGTAGAGGAAGAGGCTATGGAATTGGAGCTAGATCCTCAACAAAGGCAAGCACACCAAGTGTATACTGATGTAGTAGAATGGAAACAAGGATCACAACATCGGTGCAACATGTCAAAAAATTCCAGAGGCCATCGAGACAAATGTTGGAGAAAATAAAACCATTATGTGACATCCCCGAAGAAGTATGCTTTACATGTCTAAGAAAAGGACACTGGAAGAAGCAATACATCAAACCAAAGGTGTGCTACAAAGGTCTCAAACTTGGTCATGTTTCAAATTGTTTTTGTTATAGAATGGTTCCCCCTCCAAGAAGAAGGCATGTACTAATGGATTACCCACCTTTGAATCCTAATCCACACAAAGGACGCAACCCCTGGGGGATGTAGTCATTCAAAAAGAGGAATACTACGATCAAACTCTCTATTTTTTTAGGAATCTCCTCCAAAGGAAGTGGAATGTCTTCATGCAACAACTCAGGTGGGACGGGATGATGATGGTCCCTGGCCTCAAATTCATGACATGATCAAAGCTATATGTACAAAAGCCTTTTTTTAGAGGATTGAAATGAATAAGGCTTTGGTCTTCTTATGTTCTCCTAAGATTGTAGATGCAATATCAGTTGGTCATGAACCTAAGATGCTTGAAAAACATCTTATGGTCACTGCTATTGATATTCATAACCATGGTAGATACAAATAGCTAACTTGGATATGGCTAGAAGATGTTCTTATACTAATTTGCTAAAGGAAATGATTAATCCACTTAGCATTATGATCATGACTTATAACTTCAAAAAGGATACTAATAATTCTATAGGTCTCTTCATAAAGATCGATGCAATCTAAGATGATATACCATCACTAATTGAAGTTATCATGGATTATAGAAGGCATCATGTTTGCATTGAAAATGTGGCAGATGTGCTAAGATATATTGATGACCATGTCCAACAGTTTGATGTAAGGATCTATACATCTCGATGATTACTTTAGCCTACCCTCTTTAGGATTCATTTCCTCCTATTCATCTAGACTCTCTCCCAGTTATAATGGGAGCCTCTATCACCTATACCTCCCACCTAAGATACAATTGTTAACTACAACAGGTGGGGACCCCCATACTCCAACTTTAAGTTGTGTCCAGTCCTACAGGTAGTAAAATAGGTATTTTCAGGGATGGTCGCACTCCATAGTCAAGGAATCCACACTACCGCTAAGTAGATGATCGTGATGGAAACAAAAGGGAGATATTGAACAAGAGGCTTAGTAACTTTGTTTTTTATAATGAGATCACTAGAAACCCTCTATGGAGATATCAAAGTAGAGCTCACATATCTACACAAGATGAAGTATAGATGCTTTTGAAGGGTAGGAGTTTGAGTCACAGATCCAGGAAATACCACCACAATAGATGACATTTCAGAGATGAGAAAGGTAGGCATAGGGAAGATGAGAATAGGTCGCATTGAAGAGACATTGAGATTGAAGATGTGGTTTCTCATGACAAGCTTATCCCATAGAGGACTAGACAAACTCAATAATTATGAGTGCATATTCACCCAAGTTTTAGTTGCATTATATGTTTACTTTTGCCTCCACTTCAATAATTTTACTCTAGCTACTGACTTACATTTAGGTTTCCTTGATTTTATGATAATTTGTAAGGTTTTGGTCCAAATCCTTGACTTTCATGGATGGCTTGAGATTCATTATATGGTAGGAGTGTAGGAGGCGGTGGTACTACTAACCAACTAGCATGCCCGTAAATTTTTTGATGAAATGGAGCATATTTTTTGAATGAACCCATCTCTATCGAATGTTCCAGCCATTGGTTTTAGATCACCTTTCAGGGCATCAGTTTGCAGTAGTCCTCACTTACATCAGTTTCCATTTCTTTGGTTATAGATTCATTGGCGCAGAACATTGACTCTACGTTAAAAGCCCCACTCGGGGGGGGGGTTGCATCAATCTTTCCAACCATAAGTTTCTTTGGTCTATCCAAAAAATTCACACAATCATCACTTTTTACCTTATCATGTCACTATATTAGCATACTGGGACTAAGAGAACAACTCGGTGCACTAAATTGTAAATTGGGTTGCATATTAATCTGACCCCTCCTCTACACTTCTACATCCATCTTATTACCTCCCATCAATCAAAATGAAAATAAAAACCCATATAAAGTGCCATACTCCATGTTCTAGGTGTCACACCCTTCATACTCTATCTGCTTCTTCCATTCCCCTATGTATCATATAATGACGTACCACCAAAAAGAAAGGATTCCAATGTGCACAAAACAAAAAGACAAAAAAATGTCGTAATATATTTATTGCTAAAAAAGCAATCTCGAGTGAAATAGAGGAGAGATTTTCATCTTCCTTCCGCAATCCCATTCTGTCCATTTTCCTCCCAAAGATACAATGATTGTCTCATTTTGAATACCCTTTCTGCACACACTAGTGTTAGATTGTATGCATGCTTGGTGTTATGTGAGATTCTCTAAAGGCTCATGAAAACTCTCTGATGTGCCTGATTTTGGGATAGTGATGATGAAGTGATTTTAGGAAGCCAAATTAGAAATGAAGAAATATATTGATGTGTTATATGATCTTAGGAAGTTGGGAAGCTTGGCCATACCAGGTAGTAGATAATTTGATCATGATGTAAAGGTGAGGCATTCACGGGTTGAAAGTACTGATTTGGTGATTATTTCAGATTTTTTGTTGCTCAAGGATGCACAACATTTATGCTTGTACTATTTTTATGAGTGATATTCACCCTAGTTTTAGTTGCATTATTTGTTTACTTTTATTTTCACTTCAATCATTTTACACTATACATAGCTTATATTTAGGTTTCCTTGAATTTATAATAATTTATAAGGTTTTGATCCAAATACCTTTTCTTTCATAGTAGGCTTGAGCTGCATTGTATGGTAGGAGTGTAGGAGGTAGTGGTACCGCTAACCAACTCGTGGGCCCCGAAAGTTTAATGAAATGAACTTCATTTTCAATTACTCACTCCTCCATTAGATGCTAAATCCATTGGTTTTAGATCACCTATCAGGGCATTAGTTTCCACTAGTTCTCCCTTCCATTGGTTTCCATTTCTTTGTTTATAGGTACATTAACATAGACCATTGACTCTAAGCCATGGGGGAGTGTATCTATCTACCCAAAAATTAGTTTGGTTTCTCTGTCCAGCCATTGGTAGACAAGTGATGCATGTCCATAGTTTGCCTTTCAATGGATGATCAGACTCGACTTTTTGATGGTTCTGCTGATCCACCTTCTGATGGTCGGCCTCTTCCAATGATCATCCTGACCCTACCTACCGATGTTGTCCAGCTTGCATCTTCCCCTGAATGTTCTATGTCTTCCTTTTGATGGTTGATCTACACCCTCACACCAGATCAATGATTTGTACATCATTCTGATGGAGGTCATGCATGTCCCATCTGATGGAGGTCCTACATGTCCCTTCATCTACCGATGGAAGGGCTGAACATTGCCAGACCTTTCATCTACCTCCTACCACTGCCTCTTGACATCCATAGCTTCCAAGATTCTTTTTAAGATGGATGGGTGGCTCCAAACCCTACTAGACGCCTATTAATGCAAGCCAACAGTCTCTATTAGAGGGCATCTCTTCTCTAGCTAGCAGGATGCTAGATTCATTATCCAACCATCAGAATACAATCCCCACTAGTGGTTCCATTGGTTTATGCTCGACGACAACATCTTTATCAAGGATCAGCCTCCCATCATCAAAGGAGGATGGTAGAAGATGCCCCCAACACCGTCCTTCCACCTATAACCTTCTCATCAGTATATCTACTCCAAGCAAGGAGGACGATGAAGAATAAGGGTCACTCAATGACAATCCTAGGTGGACATTATTGCTACATCTCTTCTACACGCTAAGATGTTGGTTGTCCCATTCCATTTCCTTATTGTTTGTTTGAATCTCTGTATGAGTTGCGAGTAGTTCCTTATGCTAGGGTGTGGCAAGTAGCCCCACTATTTTCTATTTTTTTACTCCATCCATATATGTATGAACTTTAATACATGTTGAATCAATCATTTTATGCATGTATGCTCATTTGGCCAACAAGTTTACATGTTTGGAATGATCTCAGGAGTAGAAAACTTTGAACTCAAGATCTAAGATATAAATTGGTTGTTTTATACCCTTGATGAGAACTCAAATAGTCACTATTGGGATGGATACATGATATCTAGGTAACACAATAGTGAGCCTAGGGTGACATATGTCAAGGTTTAATCCTAAATCTAAAAGGGGGATTTACTTGGCCTACATGATATTATTTATGTGTGTATGTGATTAGTGAGAGAATAAAAGTAGGTAGTGGTGGTGAAATCCAATCACCCTATTGTATCCATCTATCTAACAACTTTAGAATTTATTTCATTCTTTATCTCTTGCACATTATTTGTAATAAACTAAATCCCTTTTTTTTAAATGGATATTCTCAGTATAGATGAAATCTATCAACCAATTCTTGAAAATGTTGTCATTGTTGACCTAAGTGTTATACATTGTCCATATTTTGATAATGACTTAAATATTCCATCCATATGTATCTAATATCTTTGTTAGAGATTGATTTCAGGCATTAGGTACATAAAAATGATCAAACTGCTCAATTACTAGCTTGGTTTAGTTCAAGTCAAGAGCAATACAAATGCACTTTTAGGGAAAACACTCCAAATCAGCTTGGAACATTTTTGTAATCATTTGTATTGATGATATGACTTGTAACTAAGATGAAAAAAAATCAAGGACACTTAATTCCAACATTTGATCACTTAAAATTCATTACATGAACTTCATCGATTGAGTTATAATTTTGACCGATACTTAATGGATTTTGGGAATGAATATTGATCGGCCGAGTTTCACTTTCATAGATATCATTCGACCCCTCTGTAGAACAAACTCAATTTAAGTGATCAGTCAAGTTGCCTCCAGGATAAACTTGATCGATGGTTTAAATTGGCTATGTCGCATAGTGTGGTCAGTCAAGTTATCTTTATTGAAACTTGACCGAATGCACTGTACAGAAAATGTAGAAAAAGTGATTCTAATCATTAGAGGGGTGCAAATCTTGAAATTATATCTATTGCAACCCTCCAAATGAATAGAAAACATTCACAAGTGTTTCCACACTCTAGTAGACACCCCCAACTGTAAATAGGCTCTCTTGGAATTCATTCCAAGGTTTCTCATCCATGCTATTCAAGGTCCTTTCCATAGTTGAGTCCTATTAGTCCACTTGATCCCCTTTCTTTCTCTTGATTACAATTCATTTCATGCATTATGACTGAGATAAGATTCCTGTGAGAGAGATACTATCTTGTAAACTTGTGAATCTCTCAAGATTTCTCTTTCCCCAACCCCCTTTCTTGAAGATCAAATTGGTGAAAGCTTCTCCAAGTGAAGAAGAAGGTGTAAGCTTCTTCAAGATGTAGAAGAAGGTGTACAAAGCTTCTTTGAGTGAAGGAGGAGGACAAGGCAGAAGATCTAAGGAGCTTGGTGGATAAATCCTCAAGGTACACTACTTGGTGCAAGAATAGGGTATCCTTAGTGAAGGCATCCAACTTCTTACAAGAGTGGGTAAGACCTCTGTGAGGTAGAAGACCATTTGTTGGATAGTTAAGACCTTGTTTGTAAGGTTATTGGCTCCCTTGACCTTAAAAGGAAGTTGGGTATCCTTGTCCCAGAAAAGGAAGGTCATATGTTGGAACTCTTATAAGTGAATATAAGGAGTACACATCTTAGAAATTTTGGAGCTTAACCTCTCTGGGTAGTAGACTGATTCTCTCCTAGTTTGGAGAATGGAAACACTCTAAAACAACTTGTTCACTTGGTTTCTTCAATCTCTCTCATCCTTTCTATGTATGTTTCAATTTCCATCAAATTCACTATTTGCAATTAAACTTATTTGAAGTAACTTGAAGGTCTAACTAGTTTTGTGTGTTTTTTAGTTATATTCATCCCCACCCTCTAGAGCCCTTAGATCCAACAAATGGTATCAGAGCCACATTCTTATCCAACACATCTCCCACAAGATGAGAAGATAAGTGACTTACTTGGGTCACTCAACCTAGAGGAAAGCTTCTCCATGCGGTCACTAGTCTTTGACAACACCAATTTCCTTTATTGGAAGTAGAGGATGTAGTTCTTTCTTCAAGGAACCAACTACGACAAGGATGGTTGATAGTGGCTACTCCAAACACATGCCGGGTGAAATCAGCCATTTCAATCAATTCACCAAAAAGAAAGGAGGCTTAGTGACATTTGGGGACAACAACAAGGGTAAGGTAATAGGTTAGGGTTATGTAGGTGACTCACTTTACATCTAGAATGTACTTCTTGTGGATGGCCTACATCACAATTTAATAAGTGTTAGTCAACTTTGTGATAATAGTTACCTTGTTCTACTTACTTTTTTTTAGAATGCTTTCTTCTAGATTCCCTCACCTACAATGTCATATATAAGGGAACTAGAAATGGTAATCTCTATATTATTGTGCTTGACTCTATAAAGACTATTGTTGGCATATGTCTTGTTGACAACTCGAATGATCTTTCTTTATGCAACCATAGGCATGGCCATATAAATATGCATCAACTGAAGAAGCTGAGAAAAAAAGGATTTGGTGAAGGGACTTCCTAACTTGTATTTTGAAAAGGATAAGGATTGCCAATTTTGTACCCAAGGAAAGAAAACCATGTCCTTCTTCAGATCCAAAGGAGCCCTTAGTACCAAAAGAGTTCTCGAGCTTCTACATATTGATCTATTTGGACCAATGCATACTCAATCACTTCATGGTAGCAAGTATTGCTTGGTGATTGTCGATGATTTCTCTCACTTTACTTAGACCTTCTTTCTTGTTTCAAAAAGTGATACTCTTGATGTTTTCTCGACTTTTTGCAAATGTATTGAAAATGAAGCTTCTTGTCGGACTGTTTCTATCCATAGTGATCATGGAAGATAATTTGAAAATGATTTGTTTGAACTCTTTTGTGATAGAATTTGGCTATGAATATAACTTTTCTTCACCTCGAATGCCTAAAAAAATGGGGTTGTAGAGAGGAAGAATAGGTCTCTATAGGAGATGACTAAGACTATTCTTCTAGAGTATAAAACACCAAAGAATTTTTTGGGCAGAAGCCATCAGTACTTCATGTTTTGTGTAAAACTGGGTTTTCATTCATCCTTTTCTTAAGAAAACCTCCTATGAGATATGTCATGGTAGAAAGGCTTCCATTGATTTCTTTCATGCTTTTGGTTGTCCTTGTTTTGTTTTGAACACCAAGTATTCCCTCTAAAAGTTTGATCCAAAGTCTTACAAGGCTTTCTTTCTTGGCTATAGCACTACCAACAAGGCATATAGAGTATATAACATAGAACTGTGTAAAGTAGAAGAATCTATAAATGCTAGATTAGTTGAGACTAACCCCTATATTTCCAAAGATATTGTTCGAAATGATTATGTTGCAGGTGAGGTTATTCCTCTTTTAAAAGCACTCAACATTGATGATAAAGAAAAAGAGGTGTTAGTTGATGAAGAAGAGACGAATGAAGAAAAGAAGGATCAAACCCCCCTATTGTGCAAAGCATCGTACAAAAGAGCTAATCATAGGCAATCCTTTTAAAAGGGTGAATATGTGGGATGTCTACAACAAAGAACAAGAAGACAACACCATCATCTCTCAGCTTGAGCCTAAAGATGTCAAAGAAAATCTCAAGGATGATGAATGGATCCTAGCTATGGACGAAGTGTTAGAGTAGTTCGAAAGAAACAATGTGTGGACCCTTGTGCCAATACCAAGTGATAGAAAGATCATTGGCACCAAATGGGTCTATTGTAAAAGCTAGATGAAATTGGCAAAATGGTAAGGAACAAACCAAGATTAGTTGCTCAGGGCTACAATTAGAAAGAAGGTATAGATTTTGATGAAACTTATGCATCTATTGCTAGACTTGAGTCAATTAGAAAGTTTCATTCTTTTGCCAGTCAAAATAATTTTCTTATTTATCAAATGGATGTTAAAAGTGCATTTTTGAATGGTACAATTGAGGAGGAAGTGTATGTTGCACAACCTCTGGGATTTTAACATCATAACTTGTCTAACCATGTTTTCTTGTCACAAAAAGCTCTCTATGGTCTCAAACAAGAACCTCGAGCTTGGTATGAGAAACTAAAGATTTTTTTTAAATAATGGCTATATAGTTGGCAAAGTAGATTCTACCTTGTTTCTAAAACACACTTCTAACAATTTTTTGATTATTTAAATCTATGCGGATGATATTATTTTTGGTAGAACTAATCTTGATATTTTTAAGGAGTTTAGTGATCTTATGCAGAGTGAATTTGAGATGAGCATGATGGGGGAGCTTTCTTCTTCCTTAGCTTCCAAATCAAGCAGACTAAGGAATGTAACTTCATCAACCAAGGCAAGTATACAAGTGAGCTTCTTAAATGCTTTGGTATGGAGAACACCAAGCTGATGGACACCCCATGCCAAACACCACCAAGTTTGATAGAGATGACGAAGGTGAAAAGGTAGATGAGAATCTCTATATAGGTATGATTAGAAGTTTACTTTTTTTAACTACCTCTAGACCTGACATAATGTTTAGTGTTGTCTTGTGTGCTCGATTTCAATCAAGTCCTTGGTAATCACATCTTATAGCGATTAAGAGGATTTTGAGGTATCTAGTCAAAACCCCAAATTTTTTACTATGGTATCCCAAGTCAAGGGACTTTACTCTGACTACTTATAGTGATGCGGATGACACATGTTGCTTGATTGATAGAAAGTGCACAAGTGGCACTTTCTTCTTCCTAGGACCGTGCCAAGTTTCTTGGTTCTCTAAGAAGCAAAGTAATGTGGCTCTTTGAATTGCCGAGGCTGAATACATTATAGTTAGGAGTTGTTGTACCCGAGTCCTATGGATGAAGCAAACGCTCCAAGACTTTAACATTTATTTTGATTCTTATCCTATCTTTTGTGATAATACTAGGGCAATTAACTTGTCATATAATCCTATATTGCATAGTAGAGCTAAACATATAGAGGTCTATCATCACATTCTTCATGACCACATTGCCAAGAAGAATATTTATATCACACATGTGGACATAGAGAATCAGTTAGCGGACATTTTCACTAAACCTCTAGCTAGAGAGAATTCACCTTTATTAGATCAAAACTGCTTATAACTTCTCTCGACGATAATGACATTCCATCTATCTAGTTGTTGTTTTACTTATATGTTTCTTTCTTAATCTTGATCATCTTGTTTGATATGTGCTAAAATTGCCTTATTTCTATGCCTTGTTTTGTTTGTTTTGGGCATTTTTCACAAACGCTTGTTTTATTACAAAATAGTACCCCATGATGAGTGAAATGTTCCTCAATATGTATAAAATGCATAATAGGCTAAAGCTATACAATTAATTAGCGCCCTAGAGTCTATAAATCAATATTTCATGTTTTTGGATAGGCTACTTGTCGGTCGAGTTGCCAACTCGACTGATTCCATGGCAAGGTCAAGGTTTTTCTCTTGATCATTTGAGTTTCCCCAAGACAAACTTGATCGATGGTCGGGCTGGACCAAACTAAAAATAGGGTTCGACCGAAATTTATCCCTCTCAACTAGAGAAAAGTCAACTGATTCCTAGCTCCAGCCCCCCACCTTAAACCCTAGGTGTGCACATCCCTTCCCTTGCCTATCCTATCCTCTCTTGCCTCTTCCCACACCCTTCTAGGTGATTAGAGGGCATGTTTGTGCGGCTCTTCTCTTCTTTTGGTTGTTGCTTCTTCTCAAATCCATTCACATGGCATCCAATTGAAGAAAGAGAGATAACCCAGGTGGTGTGCCCTCGTCCTCTTCCCATCCTCGTCTTCTTTCCTTTGATGACACCTTATTTATCTTTTTCAAAGATCTCAATCACTACAAGGAGCTCCTTCCTAGGGACCCCTTTACATTTAGAGCCTTGATTGAGCATCCTTTCAAAATAAAGGATGTCATCAAAGAGATTGTTGATCTTTTCTATACCCATCACCTAGGAGCCTTGTGCGTAAAACATCAATGCTTTCATAATTCCATCACGAGCACCAAGGCGGTCCATGAATTCTATGCCAACCTTTGATGGAACTATGACACATTAGTGCCACCATCTAATAACTAGGTCATCCTCTTCTCCATGATTTTTGGGATTAAATTCACAATCTTTGAAGATTCCTTGAACATCCTTTTCAATGGAACAGAGGTCACTAACTCATAGAGAAAGGATTATCCTAAATATTTTGACCTTTTGGACCCCGAGGCTCTCTACAAGAACTTTAATCTCACTCTTCCTGACATCCACAAGTTCTTGAAAAATCCTCAGGTACCTTATAAGAGGAAATCCACCATGCCATCCTCTTCCCTCAATCTTAAAAATGGGATGCTTGCAATAATTGTTAATTGTAATGTCCACCCAAAGAAAAATCAAACAGACATTGCAGAGAACATTGTTGTGATCATGTATTGTTTGTTGAAGAACGTTGGAGTCAAATGGTCCTGATATGTCCTACATCATATGTCCTATTTTGACTTCAGGAAGAACACCTGTGGTATCCACCCACCCTACCCAGCCTTGATTTGTGGTTTGTTTGCTTTTGCTACCCAAAAATCTCTTTTCCATGATCTTAATTACAAACCTAGTTGGCAAGGAATTTGCATTAGTGAAACCACAATCAGTAAGACCTTCTTGCCTACCTCTTCTACCACAACTGGATCCTCTACCTTCACCTAGGAACCTCCACCTCCACCACCATCCCGACCTTCCCGTGACTCTTTCTCAATATCAAATGAAGCCCTCATGGGGTACATGATGCACCAGCAGGCGTACAACCTTTAGGTCTAGGAGCACCTCTATAAGGACTTGTACTATATCATGTCTACCATGAAACAGTCTTGTAGCCATCCCTACCCCTTCTACCAGCCCTACCCAGGTGGTGGTTATGCTTCCTATGCATATATTCACTTCTACCCGACCCCTCCACCTACTTCTTCTGTTGCCACATCTGCTATTGGTGGACCTGTCCCTACCCTAGATATCTTCCTCTGTTGTCTTTTCCTGCTAGCCCTTTGGATACCCTGATTGAAAGCCTTAATACTTCTTCTCCCACCTTCCCCTAGGAACATGAGTTATATGATCTTGTAATGTATTCGGATGAGCAGAATGCCCTATGACCCCGTCATGGTTTCGGTCCTTCTGCCGATGAGGACATTCCTCACCAGGCTAATGAGGATGCTATTGTTGATGAGGAGGCCACTAAGGATGATGGCTCTAATGTTGGTTCTGAAGAAGGCTCTGTTGGTGCCTCTAGTGATGATGTTGAAGATGTTGTTGTCTCTACTGCACCTTCAAATGGAGATGAGGACTATAAGCTTGGAGTCGATGATGATGATGCAGATGATGACCTTTTTGACATAGATAGCTTAGATATATCGCAATGTCTTATTTATGTAGTCTTTATATGTTGATCATATATATCTTTCGAGACTCTTATGTACTATGACATTTGGGCACTGTATCTGAGATATACTATTTATCATTTCATTATTTTATCATTGGTTTATGGCTCTTGTAGTGAGAACATGCTTTAAATGTTTAAATCATAATGATATGTACCATAACTCTCTAGTTGAATTTATCTCATGAGTTCATTTTATGTTATCCCATATTTTGATTATGACATTGGATTGCTTGTTTCTCTTTACCTTGTCTCCATTTGATGTGTGATATGTCATTGATTGCTTTATTTTGTATCTTTTGAGAAGACATGTGTTTTATGTCTTTCTACCTCCCTGTATTTTTGATATGACAAAGGGGGATAAATGACCTCATCCATATTGTTTTATCGCTTGTATGATCCTTTTCTTGTCATTTATCTACATATCATGTGACTTGCTGGAGGACCATATAGTATGTATATGTGCTATGGTTATTTTTTGGAAAGGATAAGCATGCATGTTTAGGTAAGTATGAATTGAGGGGGAGCAATTCATGTTGTTCAATCATGTATCCCCTTGCAATTCACAAGGTAAAGGTTTAAATTTCACATCATTTCTCAAAGGTAAAGGCTTAATTTTCATATCCTTTTTAATATGTTGAGGAATAGTTTGTCATTGTCAAAAGGGGGAGAATGTTGACCTAAGTGTTATACATTGTCCATATTTTGATAACTTAACTATTGCATTTATATTTATCTAATATGTTTGCTAGAGATTGATTTTAGGCATTAGGTACATGAAAAGGATCATACTGCTAAAGTCCTGGATTGGTTTAGTTCAAGTCAAAAGCAATACAAATGCACTTTTGTGGAAAACACTCCAAACCACCATATAACATTTTTGTAATCATTTGTATTGATGACATGACTTGTAAATAAGATGATAAAAATCATGGACACTTAATTCCAATGTTTGATCACTTAAAATTCATTTTAGAAAATTCATTACAGGTACTTCATCGATCAAGTTACAATCTCGACCGATCCTTAGTAGATTTTGGGAATGAATGTTGATCGGTTGAGTTTCACTTTCATAGAACCTATTCCACTACAAACCAAACTCAAATTAAGTGATTGGTCAAGTTTCCACCAAGAGAAACTTGACCAATGGTTTAAACTGGATTTGTCTCATAGTTTGATCGGTCGAGTTATCTTTATTGAAACATGACCGAATGCAATGTACAAAAAACACAAAAAAAGTTATTCTAACCATTAGAAGGGTGCAAAACTAGAAATTATATCCGCTGCAACCCTTCAAACATCTAGAAAATGTTCACAAGTGTTCCCACACTCTAGTGGACACCCCCAGCTATAAACATGACCTCTTGGAGTTCATTCCAAGGTTTCTCATTCATGCTATTCAAGGTCCTTGCCATAGTTGAGTGATATTAGTCCACTTGAGCCCCTTTCTCTCTCTTGATTACAATTAATTTCATGCATTATGAGTGAGATAGGATTCCAGTAAGAGAGCTATTGTCTTGGAAACTTGTGAAGATTTCAAGATGTCTCTTTCCCCAACCCCCTTTCTTGAAAGCTTCTCCAAGTGAAGGAGAAGGTGCAAGCTTCTTCAAGCTATACAAGAAGGTGCACAAAGCTTCTCCGAGTGAAGGAGGAGGACAAGGTTGAAGATCCAAGGATCTTGGTGGGTAAATCCTCAAATCAAAAGACTCAGTTCAAGAAGGGGATCTCCTTGGCGAAGGCATCCAACTACTTGCAAGAGTGGGTATGCTTTGTGAGGTATAAGACCATCTCTTAGATAGGTAAGACATTGTTTGTAAGGTTGTTGGATTCCTTGACCTTAAAGGGAAGATGAGTATCCTTATCCCAGAAAAGGAAGTTCATATTTTGTAACTCTTATAAGTGAATATAAGGAGTAGACATCTTAGAAATCATAGAATTTTACCTCTCTAGGTAGTGGAGTGACTCTCTCCTAGTTTGGAGAGTGGAACCACTATAAAACAACTTGTTCACTTGGTTGCTTCAATCTCTCTCATCCTTGCCATCAAATTCACTAATTGCAATTAAACTTATTTTTTGTGTGAGTGTTTTTAGATCTATTCACCCCCTCTAGAGACCTTAGATCCAAGAGTCATTTGGGTTCAATCACTAACTATGTTGCAATAAGACCCATTCACATGAGGGTGTTGATTATTGCACAACATTTAAAGGTAAACTCTAAAGATTTCATCCCTAGTGAATTTTCCGATGCATATCACACGCATTAAAAAATGACGTTGTTGTCGCAGACAATGTAATTGTTGATTGATTTAATTTACTTAGGTCTAGTTATAACTTTTGTTTTTTTTCTTTTTAAAACATTGAAAATATTCTTGAACAAGATTTTATTGAATATCCTCTTGAACCATATTATCTTCCAGCCTAACAAACAACCTCCTTATTTTGCAAAGATCATTTGGAATGGAGCGGTCAACATCATAATGTGGACAATGCCAAATATGTGGTTACTATGCCCACACATCACTAAACTTCCCTAACACCTATCCACTATTTAGAGCAGCAAGCTAAGGGATCGACATCCAACATATTGTTAGGACTTATTAATGTGGGTACAACACCAATCCAAATCCACAATTTTCAAAAATCTATAATGAGGAACCCTACTACATGAGAAAATTTTATAATGAAGGGACCTCAATCAACAATATTTTTGAGACTGCTATGATCATCCATACTATAAATATCAATATCCCTATGTAGCAAACTACTATCAACAATATTGTGGAATCTACAATGATGAGCAATACTACAAAGACCAACCTTCACCCGATATCAGTGACAAACTAGACACCCTTGAGAAAATAATCGTCAAACAAGATACCCAAAGAAAAAGGTTACTTGCACAAATGACTAAGATCTTGTAGCTTGCCATATCAGCTAAGAATACTGAGGGCCACCTAGAAATCTTCTCAGGGCAGACAAAGAAACCATAGATGTCGATGTCTGATGACGACTATGTTAATACCATTATGGTGTAAAAAGTACCTGATTCATCAACAACAACACCAACAGTGGAACTACATCTAGAATGTATCATGTACACCTCTATTTTGTCCTTCTCTATTCTTGAGATTTTAGTGCATTAATACAAAAAGTTTCTTCAAGACGATGGCCCTTGCATGGCTTTATAACTTGAAGCTCCTCTACCCTCCCCTTTTGCATAACTAGATCTATACACCATCCTCTACCCTCCCCTTTTGCATAACTAGATCCATAAACCATCAATGATAAACCAATCTTGGTTGAACTTACTTTGGAAGATGAACAAACAAATACTACTTCACATCTAGATCTTTTATACAAAAGGGGATACTTTGGGAATAACTCTATATTCCACCTCAACCAATTCTTGTTTCATATCAAGGTGATCCAGAGAGGTGATTCCACCCCTATAGGAAGTTTGCATGCCTTTATTGATACTTGAATATAGTGTTGATTTTCCTTCTCTTATTCCTCTTTTATCCATTGATGAGATGAGCACATCCTAGATGGAAGGACGAGAGCAACATTCTAACAAGCCAAAATTGGCTGTGCGGAATCAGCATTAGGCAGGCGTCATATGCACAATTATAATTGATTGATAATATCAAGTGTAGAAAAAATGTGCTTTTTGAATGAAAACTTAGCAGAAAGAGGAGTTAGCACTTCTAGAATGGTAATTGGAAGGCATAATAAAAGAAAAATAATTGTTCAAAAAGTTTTTTGGGTTTGAGAAAACAATATGTTGTCCCTAGGAATGATGCCAAAATTGATATGTGTCATTTGCACACCAATTCACTAGATAAATTATCCTAGAGTTTAACCTTTTTTTACTTTCCGATTAAGTATTAGTATAGAACAGGAAAACTTTTTAAGATTGTTTCTTTAAACCTGATTGTTTTTTAAATTTATTTCTTTTTTGGAGGATTTTAGAATAATTGAACAAGAAAGTAAATTTCGAGTTTGGGGGTGATTGTTACACTAAAGCAAGAAATTATAGTGCATTGAAATAAAAGATTACACTAAATAAATGAAATTAAAGGATTATGCTAAGACAAGACAAGAAGAAGATTTGTGAGCATAAAATAAAGGGAAATTATCTAATAGCAATAAGTAAATTGCAAGAACTGAAAAAGAGGCAATTGGAAACAAGTGGTGGAAGAAAACAAATTGAATCAGATGGGAATAAATTGAAGCTTAGGGGTTTCACCACCTTAGCCAATGTGAAACAAAAATGAAGAGATCTACAATAAGAAAGATAAATGAAGGCATGCAAAACATTCACAAGCAAATCATAAAAGATGAACTCCTCATGAACCAATTGGTCATGGCATTCATGGATCCTAGTTCAATCATCTTAATGGGCATTTTTCTAAGGTCTCATCCAAATATTCTTGTTAGTGGTTTGGTTGTTCTAAATCTTAGGTTCTAAATCGTGTAAAAATGATAGATCACTTTGTTAAAATTGTTTCTTTTCAAACCAAAACCATTTATCTAAAGGAATCATACAAAACTTCAATCAAGAACACATGGATAAGGGGTTACTTCCCTCACCTCGATAAGGGAACTACTCACTACTCATAATGAAGAAAAGGGAGGTAGTTAAAGAAAGTGAGGAGGTCATAGACTAGAATACAGAATCTCGAAGAATTGTATGCTAGTAACAATTAAATGGCCTCATCTCTTAGTTCCGTGCTTCCCAAGAAGAATAGAAGAAAAGAACAAGAAGAAAGAAAATATCCATAATCCAAAGATAGAGAATGGACTTTTATTGTAGAATTAAAGATTACACAACTACGAATTGAAATGACAAGCTTTAATAAAAAGATGCTAGCACAAAATCGAGGATCCATTTCTTAGTGGAGTCCCCTCTCCTTTAATAGGGGAAGGAAGGGTGAAAACCCTGAAAGGGGGGAGAACAAATGGTATAGGCGGCTGCTGAATTTTGCTATTTGTGAGCCGTGAAACGGTCATCTCACTAGACAAGACGATTGGCTCGTGAGTGATGTGGCATGGACATTTTGAAAATGAGTCGTACCCTAGGTTAAGGAGTGGTTGCGCTGGCTTTGAACATTTCTTGGTCATGATGCAAAAATGTCAAACCAGTCATCTGAGTGTGAGACGCCTGGTTCGCGTTGCTGTGCGCATTGATCAACTTTAAAACCCTAAGGTTTGGATTCATCATGGATGCTTGACCTCACGTGGTCATGAGATGACCGTTTTGATGGAGTTGGATGCTCGGTTGGTGTCATGAGCCGATTGTCTCACTTCTTTGAGACGTCTATTTGAAGTGTCTACATGGCAAGTTGATCCAAGGACCAAATGACCATTTGGCTCTAAAAATTTGATGTTCTTGGAGATGAACTGCATGTCTGGTTCTCAAACCGGTCAGTTCATTTGCTCAGGGGTCAAGTTTTTTCTTTGCAGGAAAAACCTAGAAAAAGTGAAGGAAAAAGTTAAGTATTTTCACAATTGATCAAAAGTGGGTAAATTGCAAGTTGACCTAAGACATTAATGAAAAGAGAGAAGTTCTAATAAAAAATATTATGAAAATTATACAAAAAGATAGATTAATATACATTCATCAACTGTATTAATAAAATAGTCCCTCCTATTCTAGCACCTCATCTCTTACATCCAGACCAAGTGGTGAGGAGAAGCCAGATCTAGTACCTCCACCCGATCTACCACAACTATCATTACAGTTGGTGGATTCATCACCTGCTACCTTCATCTTCAAAGTTTATCCACCACATGTCTTCTTGAATGAGACAATCTAGAAGATCTAAGGTAGACATCACTCTTATTCTGTACTTTTTCTTCTTGCTCCACAGACATATTCAATGCCTCTTCTACAGATGAGGAGGACTTTTTGATCCTACTAGATGGATTGTAAGGTGAAAAGAAACATCATTTTAGTCATCCAAAAATCCCCTATGTGTTTCTAAGACGATCCAAATATTAGGTGCAACATGGTGCTCCTCTTCTTAGGCTTCCATCCCCTGTCAAAATTCCCTTCAGCTCGACTTTCTATGAGCTACCAAGACCGCCTGGTTGAGCTTTGCTGATTTCTTCCCCTCCACTTCAAATTTAGCAAATATTTAAGTTTGGGGTGGAGGTTGGATGGTATATATCTCACTCCACCCATCCTTCTTTGTTTTAATTTGTGTTTTTCAAATTTGGGATCATATCGTTGCATACATGCATTGCATTTATCTAAAAAAATTCAAAAAAAGCTTTTTCTAGAGTAAATAAAGCCAAGCTGGGATTGAAATTCTTACTTTCTTTGATGCATGTTCCATCATTAAATGATCCTTACTTGAAGAAAATCCACAATGACCACTTTTTGAAACAATCAATTGCTAAGAAATCACCCTATGTGGCCTAGAAACCAAAACATCATGTTTCCCTATAAAAGATGGAAGGTAATTTAAGAAATGAGATGACCAAAAATAGTATTCTTATAACTGACTAGTGAAACAAATTCATGAAATCATCACTTTTTCCCTTATCATGTATCTATTTGACCATGATGGGACTAGGAGAACAATTCGAAGCATTGAATTGTAATCAAGTTATATACTATTATGAACCTCTTCTACACTTCTTCTTGTTGTGCTTTATGGCCTCAGAGTAGGCAAACGAAACAAAAATTTTACTGGCCATTAACCCATAACAGGAGATCAGATCAATGACTATGTAATGGGAAGGATGGTTTTAGCTAGATATACCTGGTCCTGAGGCTTGCCTAGAGATAATACCTCACATCCATCTGTGATCTTCAACGGCATGTCTTGGATAGTGTCTGTACAACTCGTGGTCTTCTCCATGAACTCTGGCCTCCACCACAGACTATGGCTGATGTGTCCTCCTGAGTGGCAGACATCTCTGACCTCTGCAGATAGTCCACATGGACCACTTGGAACTCCTTCTGTTCTAGAAGAATTGGTAGGAAGGAGACGACCCTACTATTGGCGTACTAGCACTAACCTGCTCTCCTAAACTTAGACTGCTTTTTTGTAGTTGTCTTTCCCTCATTGTGCCTCCCTAGTCGAGAAGCACTTGCTTGGGCTCTCTCAGTTACCAGAACCAGAGAGGACAACAACTTTGCAGAGCAACTGATGTTCTAATCTGTGTGTTCTGAGAAGCCCATGGTATCCCTCTATTTATAGTAGAGGGCAAGTTTAGGGTTCTAGTATGTTTGGGAGTAGAAGGATCCAGAAATTCCATGACTAGTTTGTAATGCGGTAGGCGAACCGATCATTTCACAACTAAAATGGTAATTTGGCAAGGTGAGCTAATCGATTCACTAGTGAACCGGTTAGTTCACTAAGTGAAATGGTCATTTCACTTCCCAAACTTGCCTGCTATTGACTATCCTTAATCGTTTCCAATTAATGTAAAGATTTATCCTTATTCCAATCGAATTGAACAAGTGAAACGTGAAAGTTTTCCTCTAACTGGGCAAATTCCAATTTCCTCGGTTGGCAGGACTGTGAGCCACCCAGTTCACCAAGTGAACTGGTTAGTTTTCTCACATCATCTGATCGTCTCACCTGGGTGAACCAATCGGTTGGCACACACCAGCCGATCAACTCAAAAGGGTGAACCGGTCGGTTGGCAGTCTTGACATTGCCAATGCAGTCTCCAATTGACCTAACACTCTAACCAGCTAATTAAATACTTGAACTTGATAGTTCTGAGTCCAATCAGTCAATTGTATGTTTAATTGAGTACCTAAACACCATTAGTCTCAATCAAAACATCATTCATGGACAATCTCCTCTTCCAGGGTTATCCTCTGTGTGTGACCCTATAGGTTCCAATTTACGTTGGCAGTGAATGTTCGTAACAACTTATGACATCACCAGCAATGAGCGGAATCTAGTAACTCATCATTGCTACCCAAGTAACTCAGAAAGTTGGAGAACAACTTAAACCTACAATCTGTGATTAGTGTTACAGTGATTGTATAGTTCCTTTGTCTCTAACATCCAAATTCAACTCGAGGCATGGAACGTCATTCTCTTCAACATTCAATCCATGTTCCTTGACCTTGAGCAGACTGTCTGAGATGCATGTGAGTTCACATATCATATATTGAATCACATGAGTATGGCCATACAATTGGCCCTAGATATCATACTCCTTATAGGAGGAACAAATCCAATATCTATCACTCACATTCAAGTCCCCATGTGTCAAAGTCACCCAATCATCACCATTATAACAACCCATGTTTCATGACTGCGTTTGATGATGTCAAAGTGTACCCAATAACATGTGACAAGTGTAGTGATTTCAGGTCTAAGAACCACAATCACCACCATCACTATGAGAGACGATTGTGACTACCATTACATGGTATCCATGTATCACTCTCATGGTGGGTCTGTCCGATATACTATTATCTAACATATATTTGTGTGCTTGACTTGATATCATATATCATGACTAATGAGACTCTATCATCAGTCAACACACACTCTAGTCTTATGTATTATTGTTGTCTATTTTGCTTCCACAATAATATCTGACTAGGGACATAACAAGAATGTGTGTACTCTTATCATACATATGGTCTCATTTTTCAAGTCCTCAACCTGAAGACATATGTCATCGAGTCATATCATTCTTTAGACATCTATCATGTATGTTTTATCATCTCATGAATGAGACAAACATAATAGATGAAATTACCTTTATTATTATAAAATCATGTATCTATTGCCTCATCGCAATCATCATATGATTGGATCTCTGGGCATACTATACCAACAAACTCCCACTTGCACTTAGATCCAATCATCCATGAATCATATTCCAAGTGATCTCAACATGTCCATCATGTTTCTACTGTACAAGTGATTTTATAGCGGGTAAGCAACATTTGATTCAAGTCAGTATATTGCTTGTTTCATATCCATTCGTTGTATGACAACTCGTATGAGATGGAAGTGTTGTAGTATGTTATCTGGGATCTCTTTTCCTAACCATTAGCTCCATTGTTGTTACAATATTACTACTGAGTCATCAATGGTCAGAACCTCCCACAAGTTCATCCATATGAACTTCTAGATCCATACAATATCCTTTACAATGTTCGTAACAATAAGGTACTTGGCTTCTTACTGTAGAATTAATCAATTATTTTATGTTGTAACATTTCCAACTAATTCTTATTCCAAGGTCAAACACAATTTTGTCATTTCAGAAGCTTGCGTCGGTGTAACTCTTTACACCCAAATCTTCCATATTACCATAACTAAAGAACTAATCCTTTTAGTACTTCACAAGTACATAAAGATGTCCTTCATGGTATTCCAGTAAATCTTAATGGAGTTTGATAGAGTATTCATCATGTCCAATACATACAACATTACTGGATATTTATATCATCTTGTCATACAAGATGATGATTTCATATCTTCTTGTCATGTCCAATACATACAAGATGATGAGTTCATATATTCTTGTCATGTCTAATACATACAAGACAATTAGTTCACATTTTCTTATCATGTCCAATACATACAAGATAACGAGATGAGTTCATATGTGATAGATCCAATTGTGAATGCATATGGCATCTATCCATGTGTTCCTTATTCTTCATAAGAATTGGGACACTTGGCTCTTGAGAGACTAACTCCATAGAACATGGACAAGTTTTCTCTCACCATGTTGAACTCTTTCAACATCTAGCCAAAGTATGTTATCTTTCCTAGGTCAAGAAGCCCTCTTGATCTATCTCTTTAGATCTTGATTTCTATCACATAGGATGCTTCTCTAAAAACCTTTTAGAATGCACTTCGTTGCCAGATTTTATAGTATAAGAATGATACTCCCCATCAATATTTGGAATATATATATGCTCCCACTAAATTCTTGTAATCACACATTACATCTTCATTCTGACTCAAATCAAACTCGTTGACTATTTTGTCAAATTGAAGATCTAGTTCTGAGGTGCTTGCTTCAATCCAAAGATTGATCTATGTAGCTTTATAGACTTTATTTGCATTATTGGATTTATAAAACCTTTAGGCTGTGTCATGTACACATCCTGCACAATATTCCATTTGAGGAATGTGATTTTAACATCCATATGCAAAATAACATAGTCACATTAAGCTATAATAGCAAGCATTAGCCTAATGGATTTATCCTTGGTAACTGCTGAAAAGATTTCACCATGTTCAACACCTTGCACTTGTTAGAAACTCTTTGCAACCAAATTACCCTCCATGTCAGTCTTCTTCTAGAAGACCCAAAAGTACCCTATGGGTTTTACCCCTTCAGGTGGATCAACCAAAGTCATACTTTTTTGATGTTCATGGAGTCCATCTTGAATTTCATGGCTTCAAGCCATGTCTTGATTTCTAGCTCTTATTAGCTTATAGGTAGACTGTTGACTCATCATATGATCAACTCACTGCCTTCTTGTCCATAATATATCATATATCATTCAATCTCTAGGAATGTTCCACCAGAACCATGAGTTCTGTGTGTTACTTATGGAACTTTGAGATTCCACAACATTTTGTGATTCTCTTTATTCCCAGTGTTAAACATGTGCCCAAAAGGAAATTTGAAGTTTAGCTAGTAATCACACTCTGACTTATCAAGGTGTGATTCCTTTTTTCTGATAAACTTATCATGATACACTATCACTGTGTTTCAGATGGAGTCCATCATGATACATTATCATGATCTTCCAGAAGGTTCTCAAACTCTTGGTTCAAAGTATCTCCTAATCGATCATATCGAAATTTAATACTTATACCAAGATAATTATGAACTTCATTATGATCTTCTTGAACACTTCAAGAGATTCATGTTTGTATTTCACTAAATAGAAACTATCATATCTACTGAGGTCATCAGTAAATATATTGAAGTACTAGTGATTACCTTTAGCATTTATTCTAAAAGTTCTATATACATCAATATGTATAATCCTTAATAGAATAATCATCCTACCACTACATCTAGTAAAGAACCTTTATCATATTGCACAATGAATGAGATTAGCATGTCTCTATTGGTTCAACAACCAAAAGAGTCTAGATATCCATCATATGGATTCCAGAAATGCAATTCACATTTATGCACTCTAGATGACATCACTATAGGCATTTGAGTTATCATGTCATTCATTACATGTGTCACAGACATTTGTCTCTTTAACTATCAAGTATAGTTAATGAGACATAGACATTGCCATCAAAGATCATATCTTTCAAATGAAACATCAGTCCATATTTCTTGCCCATATAAGATGTATGCTATTTTCATTTATGGCATGTATATAATAGCAATTCAATAATTCTATTATATTCCCATGAATGTCATGTTGTAACTATAGTGACAACAACTCTTTCTCCACACAATTTCTAGCTTACTTCCTCTCAGGTCATGAAGTAGAGATCTCTATCTCTATCATCATCCTGAGATCCTCTATTAAGTGGTGATTTCCTTTTCCTACTTACCCCTCTCCATATCTTGAGTGATGAAGACTTGGACCTGAGCTTGGCTTCAGAACACTTCTTTGCCTTACTTTAGTCTATGGACTTCACTCTGCTGATCATTATCACAGGTTTTGTCCTTTCTTCATTCATGCTTTGGCATCAACATGCCAAGCACTTCAGACAGTGGTTTGGCCAAGTTTCTCAATATTTGATAAACTAGCTATATGATTCACACAACGATTTGTACAATCACATGTTTGGTCAACTATTGACCTATCAGAAATCACAGTTAATATACATGAACAATCATATTGAGCATATGAGATTATACTTGATCTCCATCTATCTGATTATACTCAAACATCACTTTGAAGACATTATACCTTTCATGCTTTACATGATTCTTAAGATGTATAACCATCTCAAGACACTAGTACATAATCGGCCTTTAGTGTCAGTTATTTAAGGCCTTTAGCGTCGGTTTTAATGTGACACCTATGTGGGCGCCGCTAAAAGGCCAACCGTTTGGCGTCGGTTTTCAAACTGATAACACAACCCTTCGCGTGCCACCGAAAATGCACCAACATGGGGTTATAGGCGTCGGTTATTAGTTTTGAAACTGACGCCATAAACCTTCGCGCCACAGAAAGGGCGCCATCTGGGGCACTATCAACATCAGTTTATTAGTGATAACTGACACCATCTCACCCGATGCCACAGTCGTGCTGGCCAGCACGGCCGTGTTGTCTGGCCCGCTACCACGGCCGTGCTGGCCAACATGGCCGTGGTGTCTAGCCCGCTGCCACAACCGTGCTGGCCAACACGGCCGTGGTGTCTGGCCTCATTAGGAAAATTGACGTCGGTTACTAGTAGGGCAACCGATGCCAGAACCATCAGTGTCAGTTTATTATTGATAATCGACGCCACATCACATGCATTAGGCGTCGATTATAATTATTTATCCGACGATGTAATCATTTGTCATCGGTTTTAAACAAATAACCGATGCCTATTTCATGTTTTTTTTCTTATTAGTCTGCAGGCCTGCTATGGCTGGTCACAGGATGAGAAACCTACAGTTCAGTTATGAACTGCATGTTTTACTACATCCATTGATATCATCCAACAACATGCCACAAACCTGCAAAATTAACAACATTAATTTTCACACATTTAGCAACGTGCAGTTCCATTCAATTTTTACACATGTAGAAACATTCATTTAGCAATTTGCAGTTCCATTCATATTCACATTCACACATGTAGAAATATTCATATAGCAACCAACAATTTCATTCATTTTCACATTCACACATGTATAAACATTCAGACACATGTATAAATATTCAGACATGTAGAAACATTCACACATATTATAATTCAGAAATTCATTTACAAAATATCATTCTTTAGTCATTATTCGCTATCAACATCCCAATTATATTTTAAAAACCCCACTACTTATATGGTTGTTTCCCATTCTTCTCTTACATCATTTAATTCTTCCGTCTTATATGGAGCATGTACATCTGGTAAGACCTGTCCTGTAGTGTGGTCAGTTTTAAATATATGTAAAGAGAATGATGTATATATATAATTAATAATATATAAATAAGATTGATATATTTCATATTATCTAATGAGACTATATATAATACCTTAGGAATGGTATCGATGTCCACTGTGGCATATTTGATAATCATGTGCATAAATCGCATCCCATAGTATGCACATGCCCATCCATTGTCTTGTGTAGCACACTATAAATTGAAACATACAAAATATTAAAAAATACAACTAATTAAGCATCGTTCACATAAATAATATATACATTGCAGTCGGGAACTTACTTCCATGTTCTTCCAAATTATTGGTTGGTTCTTTTTCCTGGGGACCTTTCCTCCAGCCGTTTTGAGCTCATCTAAACCCCTACATGTTAATGTAACACAATACATTGCTTAATTAAATAGTAATGTAATAACATATGTTAAGGGATATGAAAATGAAATATTTCTCACCGGAATAATGTCATTTTCATTGTGTGTCCATATTTTGAATTCAATTTAGTCCCCTTAGGATCTAGATAATAGACAGTGAATGTCTCGGGGACAATAACTATAGGATATAACTATAAATGGACATGTAGATATAACTATAAATGGACATGTTGATATAAATATATGATATATTTTTAAAACTTACATTGTGAGGCGGCGCATTGATGTCCTCACCCTCATGGTAATCATCAACACGATCATCAGGAGAATGCTCAGCCATATGAAAGTTCACATTCACATTGTAAAGTTCACATTGTAAAGTTCACATTCACATTGTAAAGTAATTCACATTGTAAAGTTCACATTGTAAAGTAATTCACATTGTAAAGTTCACATTCACATTGTAAAGTTCACATTCAGAAAAATAAAACATATAAAAAAATATAAACATGCCTCTAATATTGCGATTTTTTTTATCAATTAACAATCCTTCATTGTGATCTCTGTGCACATACAAGTCATCATTAGCTTCAATATTTGCTGGTGTTGGAAACCCAACTGAGAATGGACTGGAGTCATCATACTTATCATAGTACTCTTCTTCATCTATAGGATCTTCAATGAACTGTCTTACCATGAAGAACAACTGACCATTTTGGTTTAAAGGTGAGGCAATTGATAGTTTCAGTAATATCATCTGGTGTTTGAGATAGTTGATGTAAGACTTTATCTTCGAACCACTTAATAAATGTCTTATTATGCTCTCTAGCAAGCCACATTGTATTGGCTCGAGGATATTGTCTCTTGATGAAATTGGTATGTTCCTCGATATAAACACTCACTTCGTCCATGTTGTGTAAAATGTACAAGTGACCTTGTTCCAACTTCTCACGGCTGATTACTTTCACCCGTGATCCCAAAATTCCTTTGCCAAATTGCTCCTCAATATTCTTTCATTACCAGGAGTGTCATTACCACTGAGAAAGTCATTGCAAAAATCCATAACCTCTCTCGCCACATAACCCTCAATAATACTCCCTTCAGGCCGATAACAGTTTCGAACATCACTTTTAAAAACACTCATGTATCATTCAAAGGGATCCATGCAATACACATTATACACTTACATCCTAAATGAGATTAGGTGTTCAAGAACAGTCCCAAACTGGGGACTATCCAAGATTTACTCCTAATGAGTAAATCTTGGATGGGTTTCTAGGCCAACAAATACATGTGCTGTCATTCTTATATACAATAAATGTGTACCACCAATCCCATTCTTGAACACCTAATCTCACTAGTAAGTGTATAATGTGTATTGGGTTTTCAAGAAAATTTCGGCAGCATTTCCCCATTGTTCTCCAAGTACAGATGTACTTAGAGAACAAACGGGGAAATGCTACTGAAATTTTCTTGAAAACCAAATGCACATTATACACTTACATCCTAAATGAGATTAGGTGTGCAAGAACAATACCAAACCGGGGACTATCCAAGATTTACTCATAATGAGTAAATCTTGGATGGGTTTCTAGGCCAACAAATACATATGTTGTCATTCTATAATATTGATTTCAACATTTCTAGTGTCCATGCATGTTCATCATCAAGATAAAGATTACACATAAATTAGTATGACCTAGGGATGGAGAGATTCATAGTTGATTTCAAAACTTCAAACTAGCTCATACATTATCATCAATCTACATCATACAATAGGGATTCATGTAGATGTTAGGGTGACACATCACTACAAAATTAGAGATTTAACAATAGAGTTTTAATATCTTACATAGATTGATCACAAGATTTCAACAATATACTTAATTCAAGATTATGGTGAAATGTGTATTAGGGTTTTAATATCTTAATTCAACATGCATTAAAATTTATAGAATTAGGTCAAGCATTAGTATTCAATTGTAAATGTATCTTCTTCTTCCTGTTCCCTCCTTACCAAATGGATAAAAGAAAGGCCACGACCGTGTGGGCTGGCCACGGCCGTGACTGTGTTGGCCTACCACGGCCGTGTTGCCTAGGGGCAGCACGGTCGTGCTGGCCAACATGGCCATGGTCGGCCAACACAGTCATGACCGTGACCAACCCACATGGCCGTGGCCTTGCTTTAATCCATTTGGTAAGGAGAGGGGGCATGAAGAAGAAGAGGTGGAGGAAGAAGAAGAGGTCGAGCCCCATACGGTTGTGACCTCCTCATGTTGCTTCCAAGCAGAGGATCAGGTAGTAGAAATCTAAGGGTAGAACGGAGGGGCTAGTTAGTGACCAACCTTTTCCCGAGCAAGAAAAAGAGAGGGAGAAAGCAAAGAGGATACCTCCTCTGTCGAGCGGCGGCGATGGAGAGCATGTGTTGAGCGGAGGCGGCGATAAGTGAGGGCGATCGGCGGGTATCGTGCGGTGACAGTGAGCAACAGGTGTCCAGCAGAGGCGGCGGTGTGGTGGCAGCGGAGGTGGCAACCTGAGCGGTGACGGCGGCAGGCGTGGAGGCAGTGGCAGTGAGCAACGACGGAGTAGCAGAATCGCCAGACTAAAGCTCTCAATCACAGGAATGAAACAGAGAAGGAAGAGCCTGGCTAGGTCGCGCGGGTGCTATTAAGTTAATAATAGGCATCAATTATTCAAACAAACCGACACATAAAATTATAGGTTTCAGTTACATCATAAAAACCGACACCTATGATCAATGATAGTCATTGGTTTTTCTAGTAAAAACCGACGTCTATCTACATATGCCGACAAAAACAAAATGTTCTCGCATTCTGACCATAGGCGTCAGTTTCCGTAGCAAATCGACGCCAAAGGGGGGTGAAATTTTTTGCGGGGACAACGCGTGAAAATATATTGACGTTGGTTACTACAAGCAAACTAACGATAAAAATGGGCCCAATTTCTGTCTCACGAAAAACCTTTAGTCATCGGTTGTTTTGTTTACAACCAAAGCCGTATGTTAAATTCTGGAGGTAATTTTTTTCTATTGGAAAATTTGGATTTGGCGGTCGATTTTAGGCGTCGGTTTCGCATTGAGAAACCGATGCTAAAAAAAGTGATAACCGTGTCTGGCCACTCCTCACAGATATATGTCAGTTTGTGTAATCAACCGACGCTGTATGTTTTAGGCGTCGATTATTGTATACAACCGATGCCTATAAATGTGACGTTATAAGCCTTTTCTGTAGTAGTAATAATGTCCATGCTTCAAGCTATTTATGCAACTCATATTTCATATAGCTTAGCATAAGGTTCTTTATTTCTTAGGCATCATTGGCATACTTCAAGTAAGCATCCAATTTTCTCCTTAGGCACATTTGGATTGGTTCTTCTGGCTCTGGTCTTTCAAGGACTTAGAGCTTTTTCTCACTAGTGAGAACACTTCTCAAAAGGTCCTAAACCAGATTCAAAGTTTATCCCATTTATGAACTGATCGTAATGATAATGTATTTGTGTTTTTCATTTAGATTCTACAAAAGAATTTTGCAACATTTCAAAACATTTTTTATTTGTTTGATTTGATAAAGTTGACGATATTTATTAGGTCTTTAATTAATTATCGCTCCCACTATTTTTGTACCAATTGATAATTCTCAAGTATCAATTCATAAGATTACATCTTACAATCTTCTAGTGGCCAAGATCCAAAACAACTGCATCAATACCCAACCAACGCTGGTGCTCATGACCAATTATGAAGGTAGGGAATCATGTCAATTGCATCACATGCAATTCTTGGATAGATGATATGTGCAACTCTTTGCCATAAACATCTACATGCCTCAAGGTGCTTGATCTGATCAAGGTCACCAAGTTATGTCCGACCCAAAAGCCAACACGATGAATATGCACCCTACGAAGGCAGACCCACATATTTACCATCACACTTCCATGAGGTAGACAGTACACCATGCGAAGGCGTGCCCACACTTAGTCAAACAAGTTTTTCATGTGTGCTACTTTTGGAAGGCATCTTCAACTTAATATTGTATTTGAGGGATTTTATATAACTACATATACATATCGAAGCAACACATATATAGTATGTATCATATACATGCTATAACCACAGTGAGAAACATGCAATATCGATAAAAGCGATGATTATGGCCATCTTATTGTACTTCCTTAGAGCCACAAGGAATTATAGTCATCTAAGATCTACATCATATGTAACCTATTGTTGATGAAGATCTTTGTGCTTGAACCATTCTGGGTTGATCGACTCATCCTATGACTCGATCAACTTGCCTCCTTGTCAGTTGGTTGGTCGGTCTAGCCTCCGATGTCTGGACACCTCCAACAAGAGGTTGGGCCATCAGTCGGTCGATTAGGCTCCTTCACAATCCTCCTCGATCCTCCAGGAGGTCGGCTCATCTGGTGCTGAGTGTCTTCTTCTTTGATGTAATAGAAAAAAATATATCCTACTTTTACATAATCTTTGAGAAACCTCAAGTTACAATCGAGGGGAGCAAAGGTAGAAGAGAAAGGATCTCGAGTTATCTTGAGTTACATGTGGAAAGAAGGTAGAGGCTCGGTCTGCAAACCAAGATGCAAACAACCCTAGACAACAAAGCACACATAGGGTTTATAGGCCATAATCATGCTGCACATCCACCATCAAAACCATTTTAGGGTGACGCGTATCAATTGCATATATACCATATCATATATGTATACTAGTTTGTGGTCACATGTGGTATTTAGTCGGATATGCACATTAGTCATTTTAAATATTCACATCGTATGCAATAAATAAATGATGTTAAAACCAAAATCTGATCATATCAATTTATCCCAAAACACAGTACGTTGACGTGGCTCTGATACCACTGTAGGCAGCGGAAACAAAACTTTTACTGGCCATTAACCCATAATAGGAGATCGCATCAATGACTATGTAATGGTAAGGATAGTTTTAGTGAGATATACTTGGTCCTGGGGCTTGCACAGTGACAATACCTCACAACCATGTGTGGTCTTCAACGCCATGTCTTGGAAGGTGTCTATGTAGCTCCTAATTTTCACCATGGACTTTGGCCTCCACCACAGACTGCGGCTGACGTGTCCTCCTAAGAGAAAGACATCTCCCGCCTCTGTAGATAGTCCACACGGACCACCTAGAACTCCTGAGGTTCTAGAAGAACTGGCAGGAAGGAGACACCACTCCTATTGGAGTACTAGAACCAACCTGTTCTCCCAAACTCAGACTACTTTTCTACGGTTGTCTTTCCCTCGATGTGCCTCCCTAGTCAGGTAGAACTTGCTTGGGCTCTCTTGGTTAGCAAAACCAGAGAGGATAACAACTTTGTAAAGCAACTGATGTTCTGAGTTGTGTGAATAGAGAATCCCCCCGTACCCCTCTATTTATAGTAGAGGGAAGGGTCAGGGTTCCCAATCTATTCGAGAGTAGAAGGATCCAGATATTCCATGAATAGTTTGTACTACGGAAAGCGAACCAATCATTTCATGACTGAAACAGTCGTTTGGCAAGGTGAGCCGATCGGTTTACTAGTGAACCGGTCGGTTGGGAGTTTGAATCAGTCAGTTCACTAAGTGAAATGATCGTTTCACTTCCCAGACTTGCCTGTTATTGACTTTCCTTCATCATTTCCTATTAATTCAAAGATTAATCCTTATTCCAATTGAATTGAACAAGTTAAATATGAAAGAATTCCTCCAATCGAGCAAATCCAAATTTCCTCAGTTGGTAGGACTGTGAGCCGCTTGGTTCACCAAGTGAACCGGTCAGATGGCTCACACAAACTGATTGTCTCACCTAGGTGACCTGGTCGGTTGGAACACACCAGCTGCTCAGCTCACAAGGGTGAATCAGTCAGTTGGCAGTCCTGCATTGCCAATGCAGTCTCCAATCGACCTGACACTCTAACCAGCTAATTCAATACTTGAACTTGATAGTTCTGAGTCCAGTCAGTCAATTGTATGTTTAACTGAGTACCTAAATAGCTTTAGTCTCAATCTAAACATCATTCATAGACAATCTCCACTTCCAGGGGTATCCTTTGTGTGTGACCCTCTAGGTTCCAATTTACATTGGTAGTGAATGTTCATAACAACTTATGACATCACAAGTAATGAGTGCAATCTAATAAATCATCATTGCTACCCAAGTAACTCAGAAAGTTGGAGAACAACTTCAACCTACAATCTGTGATTAGTATTATATTGATCGTATAGTTCCTTTATCTTTAACATCCAGATTGAACTCGAGGCATGGAACGTCATCCTCTTCAACATTCTATCTATGTTCCTTGACCCAGAGCAGACCGTCTGAGATGCATGTGAGTTCACATATCATATATTGAATCACATGAGTATGGCCATACAATTCTCAGTCTCACTTATCAAGGGGCCCTGGATATCATACTCCTTGTAGGAGGGACAAATCCCATATCTATCATTCACAGTCAAGTCCCCATGTGTCAAAGTCACCCAATCATCACCTTCATAACAACCCATGTTTTAGGACTGTGTTTGATGATGTCAAAGTGTACCCAATGACATGTGACGAGTGTAGTGATTTCAGGTCTAAGAATCACAATCACCACCATCACTATGAGAGACGATTGTGACTACCATTACATGGTATCCATGTATCACTCTCATGGTGGGTCTGTCTGATATACTATTATCTAACATATATCTGTGTGCTTTACTTGATATCATATATCATGACTAATGAGACTCTGTCATCAGTCAACACACACTCTAGTCTTACGTATTACTGTTGTCTATTTTGCTTCCATAGTAATATCTGACAAGGGACATAACAAGAATGTGTGTACTCTTATCATACATATGGTCTCATTGTTCAGGTCCTCAACCTGAAGACATATTCCATCGAGTCATATCATTCTTTAGACATCTATCATGTATGCGTCATCATCTCATGACTGAGACAAACATAATATACATAATTAACTTTATTATTATAAAATTAGGTATCTAATGCCTCATCGCAATCATCATATGATTGGCTCGCTGGGCATACTATACCAACACTTCTTCCATATTCTTACATCCCATCCATAAAAAAGAAATAAAAAGTCATACAAAGTTCTGTGTGACACGCCTCTCCCTACTATATCTGCTTCTTCCATACCCATCTTTATATATTAGAAGCATACCCACAAAAAGAAAAGATGCCAATGTGCACAAAACAAAAAGACAAAAAAAATGTTGAAATAAATGTATTTGCACAAGTAAAAGCAATCTCAAGTCAAATAGAGGGGAGATTTGCATCTTCCTTCTGTAGCCCCCTTCTCTCCATTTTCCACAAAGATATACAATTAGTGTCACATTTTGAATACCCTTTCACACACCCTAGTGTTAGATTGTATGCATCCTTTTTGTTTTGTGGGATTCTTTGAGTGCTCATGAAAACTCTTTGTTGTTCTTGGTTTTGGGATACTGATGAGGAAGTGCTTTTGTGAAGAAAAATAAAAAATGAAGACATGGATAAATGTGTTTTGTGATCTTCATGAAGTTGGGAAAATTGACCATATTAGGTGGTAGGTAATTGAGTATGATGTAAAGATGAGGTAATCACATGGGTTGAAAGTATTTGTTTGGTGACTATTTTGGATTTTGAGTTGCTTGAGGACGAACAATGTTTAAGTTTGGGATATTTTGATGAGTGCATATTCACCTAGTTTTAGTTGCATTATTTGTTTAGTTTTGTCTTAACTTCCATCATTTTACTCTACAATTGGCTTACATTTAGGTTTCCTTGATTTTATGATGATTTATAAGGGTTTAATCTGAATCCTCTCATTTCATGGTAGGCTTGAGTTTCATTTTATAGTAGGAGTGTAGGAGACAACGATCTCGATAACCAACTACCAGGCCCAAAAATGTTTCATTAAATGAACCATATTTGAACCTCTCCTCCATCAGATGTAGAAACCATTGATTTTAGATCACCCATCAAGGCATCGGTTCTAGTAGTCTACCCTTCCATTAGTTTCCATTTCTTTGGTTATGGCTCCATGAGTGTAGACCATTGACTCTACATCGAAAGCTCCCCCCCCGGGTTGATTTTTATCAGTATTACCAACCATCAATTTGTCTTCTCTATCCAACCATTAGTTGACAACTGATGGATTTCCATTGTATTCCTTCTGATGGATGACCAAATGTTGCCTTTTGAAGGTTCTCCTAATCCACCTTCTAATGGTCGTCATGGAAACCTCTTCTAATGGTTAGCCTGACCCAACTACCCATGGTAGTCTAGCCTGGGCCTTATGATGGATGTTCTACGTATATCTTCTGATGGCTGACCTGCACCCTCACACCTTATGAAAGCTTTGCACATCCTTACGATGGAGGTCTCACATATCCCTTCATCTACTGTTGGAAGGGTAGAACACAACCAAACATTTCGTCTACCTCTTGTGGTTGCCTCTTCACATCCATAACCTCCAAGAGTCATTGTAAGATAGTTGGGCAGTCCCAAACCCTGGCAGACACCTATAAATATATGCCATCATCCTCTGTATGGGGACATCTCTTATCTACTCGGCAAGGTACCATATCCACAACCCATCCATCGAAATATGATCTTCTATGGTGGTTTGACACTCGACAACCACCTCTTCACAAGGGTTAGACCTCCTATCCTTGAAGGAAGAAGGTTGAACCCACCACCATCCTTCCACCTAAAACTTCTCATTAGCATATTTTCTCCAAGAAAGGAGGAAACCAAAGAGGAAGGGTCAGTCGGCTACAGTCCTAGGTGGACATTGTTGTTGCATCTCTTATGCCCACTGAGATGTTGGTTGTCCCCTTCCTTTTCCTTGTTGTTTGTTATAACATTGCTATGAGTTGTGTTAGTTCCTAACTCTAGGGTTTGGAAATTAGCCCCACTATTTATGTAATGACCCCCTTCCCATGTTATCCCCTATTATGGCGGACCAAGAGGGAAAAGATCATTACTCTAATATAGGACCGATGGTTTATCAAATAACCATATATAATTAATAAATTTTACTAATTCAAAAGGAGTTTGGTAAAATATAACTTTACACAAAGAAATTACATTCTCAAGTTTACAATAAGAAATTAAAACTATATATATTCTCCTTGATTACATTAATGTCTGTTCTTGTAGGTGTCTTCTTTATTGAATGTGTGTTTCCATCATAATTTCAAAATAACAATAGTTTATCCTAAAATGTTGAGAATTACAACATGCGGTTAGTATAAGAAGTTAAAATGGTATGTGGGGGAAACAAAATATTGCATATAGGTGTAACAACATAATCAAAAAAAATATTGTTAAAGAATCAAACTTAACATTTTAATCACAGCTACTCAATCTTGATATATCCAACCTATGACAAACCCTTCTCGGGTCTGTAGTGGACCTGGGCCACCTCCTCAGTGCCATACTAGTCTTCCCTATGCAGGCGAATGACCTTTGCTGTTCCTCTAGCCACATGGGATGAACCATCATTTATCATATATATCACAAATCCATAGGTGGCTAGGATTTGAGCTAGTCATGTCCATATAATGTGATAGCCATAGTGACTTTATAGTTTGCATGAATTATATAAACAAGCAAGAATTTATTTCCAATCCATGTAGAAAAATTCTCGAGAAAGCCATGTGAAACTAAAGCAATTATTGTGAGGTGTAGCTACATACGTGTTTCAGAGTAACTTGTAGTTATCCAAGCAAGAGAAAAAGAGAAATCAAGGAACTACCCTCAAATTAAAGCATAATGGCCATGTGTTATTATTTAATCCAAAACCTACCATTAATGACTGACTTGGGTTCCAAGTAAGGGTTTTGGGTCAACTTAGGGTTTCATTAGGGTTTTGTATTTCTAAATCCCAATTATCACTTTTCATGTTCCTTTAGGTTACAAACCCTAATCTTAACATTAGTTGCACTTTTAATCTCAAGGAAACCCTAATTCATCATTTAATGAGTTACTAACCTCAAATTTGGTCCATGTTATTCTATTTATGCATATCAGACAAACTTTGATGATTAAGAACAATTGAACGCATTAAAACACCAAGACATAGAAATTAGGGTTTCCCTTCATTTAACACATTAATAGTAGAAAATTTAAATACTTTTTGAACTAGGATTAGATACATGTAAATATTATATTTTTATTGAATAGTTTGCATTTTTCTATAATTCATATATTACATGCTACTTTTGGGCAATCCTATGATTTATTATGATTTATCAAGATCAAGACCTATGGGCCAATAACAGTCCACCAACTAGGAAATTAATCTATTTTTCACCTGTACCAGCGGGGCCAGACCCAGCCAATGGGCTCATGCCATGGTGGCCCTCGCTCCCGCATGTTGGGTCTACTAAGTCAGGTAAAAAGAGGGTTAAAAGGATGAAAATGTCCTATCCTAGTGAAGAGAGGATTCTGGGGCAAGACGGTCCTTTTGCGGTTGATCATCTTCTACCTCTCAAAGCATATTGCTTCTCCTAGACTAGTCAACCAAGGTATTGACTTCTCATCTTAGCCTTCTAGAGCAACCAACGATGATGCCAAGGCCTCTTCCAGTCCACGACAAACTCGTCAAGGGTCTCAATTCCCTTGGGGGTAGTCAGAGTTGTTGGGACGGAGAGGAGGATCTCTAGTGGGATGGCAGGGAGATATCAGGGTGAAGGATAGGGTTTTAAGGGAAATTGAGAGTGGAGGACAAAGCACGAGGTCAACAAGAGTCTCAGGAATGATTTGGTGTTCTCACAGAGGGTTCGTAGGCCCCTTTATATAGTCATCCATGACAGTAGGTTTGTCTATGGGATTGGAATTGGGCAAATATGAAATTGCCTTCCATAGCGATTAAGACCTAGGATGTTTAGGTATGGTTTCTTGCTACAAATCTATTCTGAAATCTTCTAGACTTGCTCATCAATTATGTAGAGAGAATTCCAAATTTGAAGGTGTCCATTTTTTGTTCTTGGTTTCCTCTCCTATTCGAGATAGGTGGTAACACAGCCACCATTGGATCTCAGATCCATTGGCATTCCTTTCATGCACTAAAATAAAAATGCCAAAATAAGGTTATCTGATTTGGAAAAATCATGACATTCAATATGAATCCTTCCACTTTAGGTAGTCTAGAAAAATCCATATCTCTTAATCCTGTAATCCTTTTGATCCCAAAATTTAAAGGAAAGATCACAAAGACATTATCTGACCAGGATACAACTTGAGGACAAAATTAAAGAAAGGGTTTTTTTATTCACATGCGAGTCTCCCTCTTATTTCATGCATTTAACACATCAAAACCAACCCTTTTATCTTTCTTTATTTTCTATTTTCTTTATTTTGATTACTCTTCTTATTAGAAACCACATAAAACCATAATTCAATTATTAGTGGCCATTCATATTACATTCTAGAGAATTATACATCCTTCTCATAAAAGTTTCACTTATTATCTATTATACTTTTACCTTTTTCTCATTATTGGTTTTTCTTCTATCCTTTTACCCATATTTCGTAATTAGATTATTAAAATAGTAAAAACCACAAATTTATCATAAAGATGAATTTGCAAAAGAAAGCCACACTTATAAAGTAAAGCATAACATATTACTAATATGTCCTTTTTGTTCAAATAATTGCATTTCAATTTTACAAATACATGGGAGAAACCATGTTATAACAATTTACTTTTGATCTTTTACTGCATCCATATCTGTATGAGCCTTAATGCATATTTAATGAATCATTTTATGCTTGTATGCTTGTTCGGCCGGCAAGTTTACATGTTTGTCACGATCTCAGGTGTAGAGAGCTTCAAACCCACGATATAGGATATCGATCAGTTGTTGTTAAACCCTTCATGAGAACTCAAATGGGCATTTTTATGGGGTGATATATACAAGTTCCCTAGGTGACACAACAGTGAGCCAAGGGTGATACATGTCCATGTCTAATCCTAAATCCAAAAGGGGAAATGTAAAAAAGTGAACCCACTACTCTACTAAAAATTTGAACAATAAAACCTCCAGTCCAAACACACTCAGAAGGTATGATGGAGTGGGTGTAAAATTTTCAAATCTTTATTTAATGGAAACAAAAGACCAAAGTATAGCAGCAGAATAAAAATATGACTATGTTCAATTATAAAACAAAGGGTTACAAACTTACATCACAAGGATCCATGTAGAGGAAATCTAAACCACCTCAAGATTATATCCAAGCTTATCTTCATATTCTAAGTCCAGGTCATCAAACCTTTTCATCCAAGTCCTCCACCTAGGGTTGGAAGCATACCCCAGCAAAAGAGAAACAACAAGAGGCATCAAAAAAAGTTGATATATGCATACTAAAAAGCAAATTGAGCAATTTATAAAGAATAGGGGACATCAAAATAAAAGGCTTCCCATTCAAGATATGAGGACCACCCAAATGGGTATCAAGAGAAATAATGAATCATAACAAAAGGGATACTTGCCATAAAACAACATAAAAAGGATTGTGCCATAAATAAATCCACTACCTTGGTGGGAAACAAAGCACAAGTAGGGCACACACTCCACAATCAATATCCTGCATGCATGTGAGATAAACATAGCCCTAGAACACGATAAGCACAATTGGCGGCCAACCCCCATAAAGCTGAAGCTTGATAGAGAAAGGAATACTGCCAATCTCCCAAATAAAAACATGGGCCAAGAATCACACATCTTGCCCTGGGTACGAGGTTCCTTGCCATCCCAAAAGAGCAGGAAATATCACATCTTCTATAAACAAAACCAATGCAATTTATACTACTCTAGTGCTATTGAATCACATAGCATGTATAATGTAGAGGCAAGTAGAAAGTATAGTCAGAATTGTACAATGTTGCCATCACACAATGGACAACACATACATATAACATCCACTTCAAAGTGGGCATATATCACCAAGTAAACTTCCACATCATAGTGGGCATATAATATCAAAAGTCCAAATTGCACCAAGGCAACAAGATAAGATTCCAAGAGAATATCCATGATCACAAGATTAATAATAAAATAAGATACTTCACATGAAGCATGATTTCAAAAGAAAAGAGCAATGTGTATAGGCTATTGTCCATAGGACCAAGAGAAAGAAGAAACATAGGCGAATTGCTCAAAAGAATAATCGAGGATGCAAACATACCTCAACATCAGATTTCAAATGATCCAAAGTCACTTCTAAGTCCAAGCCTAGGCTTCCAAAGCACCTATTAGAATATATGTGGGATTAGGGTTAGGTTTCCATTAATATACAAAACCCTAAAAACTATCTTTTTATTATTATGTGAATTAGGTTATGAAAACCATGCCATATTTTAGGTTATATTTTTATGAGTTCATAACATATTTTATTATGTTTTTTTGAATTATATATAATTTATTTATGATTTATATAAGTTAATTCACCTTTAATTAGATACATTAAAACACATACTAATAAAAATTGGATTTAGCCATTAAAACTTATACCATTAGTTAGATCTTATTTTTTTATTCCAACGAGTATTTACTCATATTTTTCTTATTAGTGTATAATTACTTATTGATTTTACAAAATCGACTAATAAGAAACCATGAAAAAGCCACGTCAGCAGCGAAGAAATCGCAAGAAAGAGAGCGAGGAAGTGGGTCGGCCGGATGACATGGCCCAACCGGAGTCAGCCGAATCGTCCAGTCAAGGACTTGTTGACTCGTGACATGGCAAAGAAATAGGTTTGAAAAGACGATTTTACCCTTACCGAGAAACAAAACAACGTAAAGAAAAGCGGGGACATAAACATCAGACAACAATAGATCATCTTCTACCTTCGATACAACCGAAAACCAACAAAATGAAACTGAAATCTGAGTAGCAAACTTATGACCGAGGGCATCACCTCAACGGGAAACGATCCCACTGGATTCCTCATACAAAACCGAACTCAAAGAGCCCTGGAAGTATAAGAGAGAAGGTGGTCGGCTGAAGAACCACCCTCCACCGACACAGGTTCCAGGAACAGAAAGGGAAAGAAAGGGAAAATGGAATACCTACCACGACGTCCAAATCGACTAAGGAAGAAGCTTTGCGGGAAAAAATGGAGGCATATTAAGTCCTCAACATCGCTCCCGGAGGTCGGAGACATCACCATGAATCCAATTTAGCCGCCGGGGAGGGATGGAATATAAGAGCCACACCCGGAGTCAGAGGAAACCGAAACAAGATAGGGAACATGGACTAGAGATCCCTACAGAGGTCAGAGATCTATTCCTTGGAGGTCTGATGGCCCAAGATGGTTCAAAGTGGGAAATAGGGCAGAAACAGAGCATCAAGTAGCGATTTGCGGTCTGGGAATCACAGGGTATAAATACCCTATTTTAATGGCTTTAGGATCATCCAAATTTTATGAAACTTAACCCGTAAGTTATATTTAACATGTTGGATACGAATTTGCCTTCCATTTTATATATTGGAGTTATTTAAGCATTTATTTAATATTTTGAAGGTTTTACACACTTTCTCTCTCCTAATTTTACCTTTTAAGCAAGCTTTCTCCAAATTTGATAAAAATTTACCCAAAGGATATATTTATTATGTAGATTAAAAATATAAGATTATTTTCCTCTTTTGGAGTCATTTATTATATTTATTTATTTATTACACCTTTTAGACAATTTCTCTCTCCTAACTTACCATATTATATCAACATTGTCCAAATTAAATGAAATTGGACATGTAGACTTATTTTAATGTGTAGATTACGAATTTGAAGTCTATTTTTTATTTTGAGGCTTTCTTATATGGGTTTTGTCATATGGCCCATTAGAGGCCCATTAGATCATTATGCATCCAATTAAGTTATTCATCATCTTATTATCACCAAATAAATTATATGACATATTAGATTATTAGGTTCACAAAACCTCAACCATGTTTGGTCAAACCCAAAAGGTCACGGTTCTAAGGTAGGGTTCTAGATCCGGTATGTTACAACACTCCACCCCTTAAAAAGGATTTTGCCCTCTAAATCTATTGATCCAAAATCAACAACCAACTATTCTCCATCCCTTAAAAAGGATCAACCTAACAAGTCAAACTAAACATCTTTTTATAACTACCCTCAACTTCTTAGTTATGAAAGTATTTAGAGATTAATATTTCTTATGTATCCAACTAAAGTCACCATCTAGGGCTGAGTTATAGGTCCTCGTGTCTCTAACCTAACAACCCTACATGAACCACCAAAAAGTCATAGGGTAGGTCAACTACACCTTTATATCATTTCTAGTCACAAATTCCAAAGTCAAAAAACTAGGTTTAGAGCTAGGTTTAGGGTTTTACTACCAAAATTTATCACATCACTTTCATTGTGACTTAGTTCAGAAAACTTTGATGAAATCTAGAAAAATTTTGTACATATAGTAGTGTAATGAAAATAATTGTTTTTGTAGATGTAAACTCTGCGAGGTAAAACCAACATATGCCGGCACAAAATCAATACAAAAACCAAGTCACAATGTTTCCATATGAATATTTCCTCATAACCTAATCTTGTCTTCAAACCAAACCTTATTGCATAAAAGATCATCATTGATCAAATCTAGGGCCACATCTCACTTAGACCTATCTAGCAACGTCAAGGGTTCTATGGGGAGATAAAATTGAAATAGTTAGATTCCGACTACCATGGGCTCTGATACCATGTTGTAAAAAAGTGAACCCACTTCTCTACTAAAAATTTGAACAATAAAACCTCCAGTCCAAACACACTCAGAAGGTATGATGGAGTGGGTGTAAAATTTTCAAATCTTTATTTAATGGCAACAAAAGACCAAAGTATAGCAGCGGAATAAAAATATGACTATGTTCAATAATAAAATAAAGGGTTACAAACTTACATCACAAGGATCCATGTAGAGGAAATCTAAACCACCTCACGATTGTCTCCAAGCTTATCTTCATATTCTAAGTCCAGGTCATCAAACCTTATCATCCAAGTCCTCCACCTAGGGTTGGAAGCATACCCCAGCAAAAGAGAAACAACAGGAGGCATCAACAAAAGCTGGTATGTGCATACTAAAAAGCAAATTGAGTAATTTATAAAGAACATGGGACATCAAAATAAAAGGCTTCCCATGCAAGAAATGAGTACCACCCAAATGGGTATCAAGAGAAATGAATCATAACAAAAGGGATACTTGCCATAAAAACAACATAAAAAGGATTCTGCCATGAATAAATCCACTACCATGGTGGGAAACAAAGCACAAGTAGGGCACACACCCCACAATCAATATCCTACATGCATGTGAGATAAACATATCCCTAGAACAATATAAACACAATTGGCGGCCAACCCCCATAAAGCTGAAGCCTGATAGAGAAAGGAATACTGCCAATCTCCCAAATAAAAACATGGGCCAAGAAATACACATCTTGCCCTGGGTACGAGGTTCCTTGTCGTCCCAAGAGAGTAGAAAATATCACATCTTCTATAAATAAAACCAATGCAATTTACACTAATCTAGTGCTACTGAGTCACATAGCATGTATAATGTAGAGGCAAGTAGAAAGTATAGTCAGAATTGTACAATGTTGCCATCACACAATGGACAACACATACATATAACATCCACTTCAAAGTGGGCATATATCACCAAGTAAACTTCCACATCACATTGGGCAAATAATATCAAAAGTCCAAATTGCACCAAGGCAACAAGATAAGATTCCAAGAGAATATCCATGATCACAAGATTAATAATAAAATAAGATACTTCACATGAAGCATGATTTCAAAAGAAAAGAGCAATGTGTATAGGCTATTGTCCATAGGACCCAGATAAAGAAGAAACATAGGCTAATTGCTCAAAAGAATAATCGAGGATGCAAACACACCTCAACATTAGATTTCAAATGATCCAAAGTCACTTCTAGGTCCAAGCTTAGGTTTCCAAAGCACCTATTAGAATATATGTGGGATTAGGGTTAGGTTTGCATTAATATACAAAACCCTAAAAACTATCTTTTTATTATTATGTGAATTAGGTTATGAAAACCATGCCATATTTTAGGTTATATTTTTATGAGTTCATATCATATTTTATTATATTTTTCTGACTTATATATAATTAGTTATGATTTTTATAAGTTAATTCACCTTTAATTAGATACATTAAAACACATACTAATAAAAATTGGATTTAGCCATCAAAACTTATACCATTAGTTATATCTTATTTTTTTGATTCCAACTTTTATTTACTCATATTTTTCTAATTAGTGTATAATTACTTATTGATTTTACAAAATCGACTAATAAGAAACCATGAAAAAGCCACGTCAGCAGCGAAGAAATCGCAAGAAAGAGAGGGAGGAAGTGGGTCGGCCGGCTGACATGGCCCAACCGGAGTCAGCCGAATCATCCATTCAAGGACCCTGTTGACTCACGACATGGCAAAGAAATAGGTCTGAAAAGATGATTTAACCCCTACCGAAAAACAAAACAACGCAAAGAAAAGCGGGGACATAAACGTCAGACAACAATAGATCATCTTCTACCTTCGATACAGCCGAAAAGCAACAAAAAAACTAAAATCTGAATAGAAAACATGCGATCGAGGGCATCACCTCAACGAGAAACGATCCCACTGGATTCGTCATACAAAACCGAACTCAAAGAGCCCTGGAAGTATAAGAGAGAAGGTGGTCGGCTAAAGAACCACCCTCCGTCGACACAGGATCCAGGAACAGAAGGGGAAAGAAAGGGAAAATGGAATACCTACCACGAAGTCCAAATCGACTAAGGAAGAAGCTTTGCGGGGAAAAACGAAGGAATATTAAGTCCTCAACATCGCTCCCGGAGGTCGGAGACATCACCATGAATCCAATTTAGCCGCCAGGGAGGGATGGAGTCTAGGAGCCACACTAGGAGTCAGAGGAAGCCGAAACAAGATAGGCAACGTGGACCAGAGATCCCTATGGAGGTCAGAGATCTATTCCCTAGAGGTCTGATGTCCAGAGATGGTTTGAAGTGGGAAATAGGGCGGAAACAAAGCATCAAGCAGCGATTTGCGGTCTGGGAATCACAGGGTATAAATACCCTATCAATGGGGATCAACCGGTGTGGGAAAGTAGAGGGAAAGAGTAGGGAAAGGAATCAGAGAAGGAAACAAAGAGAGGAGGGAGAAATCGAGGATGGAGAGAGAGCAGCAGCTGGTGTGAGAAAAGGCAAGGAAGGCAGGAAGTGGAAGGTAGGAGAAAGACAAGAAATCATTAGATCTAGATCCAACGGTTCACAAAGAACGTGCAAATAGAAAGAAAATCATATGAATAGAATAAAGTGAGATTAAATTAATTATGTCCTTTTCTTTCCAAATAAATTGGGGGTCCAAACATTATCCAATTAATATGAAATTTGACATATAGGCCAATTAAGGCATGTAGATTCCAATTATGCACTTAGTTTTGCCTTTTGGAAGATTTTAATGGGTTAAATAAATCAAATATCATTTTCTTTTTCCTTCTTCATTAATGGCTTTAGGATCATCCAAATTTTATAAAACTTAACCCACAAGTCATATTTAACATGTTGGATACGATTTTTCCTTCAATTTTATATATTGGAGTTGTTTAAGCATTTATTTAATATTTTGAAGGTTTTACACACTTTCTCTCTCCCGATTTTACCTTTTAAGCAAACTTTCTCCAAATTGGATAAAACTTTACCCAAAGGCTATATTTATTATATAGATTACAAATATAATATTATTTTCCTCTTTTGGAGTCATTTATTATATTTATTTATTAATTACACCTTTTAGACAATTTCTCTCTCACAACTTACCATATTATATCAAGGTTGTCCAAATTAAATGAAAATTGACATGTAGACTTATGTTAATGTGTAGATTACGAATTTGAAATCTATTCTTTATTTTGAGGCTTTCTTATATGGGTTTTGTCATATGGCCCATTAGAGGCCCATTAGATCATTATGCATCCAATTAAGTTATTCATCATCTTATTATCACCAAATAAATTATATGAAATATTAGATTACATTTTTCATGCATTAGATTATTAGGTTCACTCTAACCTCAACCTTGTTTGGTCAGACCCAAAAGGTCACAGTTCTAAGGTAGGGTTCTAGATCCTGTATGTTACAACACTCCACCCCTTAAAAAGGATTTCGTCCTCGAAATCTATTGATCCAAAATCAACAACCAACTATTCTCCATCCCTTAAAAAGGATCAACCTAACAAGTCAAACTAAAGATCTTTTTAGAACTACCCTCAACTCTTAGTTATGAAAGTATTTAGAGATTAATATTTCTCATGTATCCAACTAAAGTCACCATCTAGGGCTGAGTTATAGGTCCTCATGTCTCTAACCTAACAACCCTACATGAACCACCAAAAAATCATAGGGTAGGTCAACTACACCTTTATATCATTTCTAGTCACAACTTCCAAAGTCAAAACTAGGTTTAGAGCTAGGTTTAGGGTTTTACTACCAAACCTTGTCACATCACTTTCATTGTGACTTAGTTCAGAAAACTTCGATGAAATCCAGAAAACTTTTGTACCTATAGTAGTGTAATGAAAATAATTTTTTTTTGTAGATGTAAACTCTATGAGGTAAAACCAACATATGTCGGCACAAAATCAATACAAAAACCAAGTCACAATGTTTCCATATGAATATTTCCTCATAACCTAATCTTGTCTTCAAAACAAACCTTATTGCACAAAAGATCATCATTGATCAAATCTAGGGTCACATCTCACTTAGAGCTATCTAGCAAAGTCAAGGGTTCTATGGGGAGAAAAAATTGAAATAGTTAGATTCCGACTACCATGGGCTCTGATACTATGTTGTAAAAAAGTGAACCCACTTCTCTACTAAAAATTCAAACAATAAAACCTCCAGTCCAAACACACTCAGAAGGTATGATGGAATGGGTGTAAAATTTTCAAATCTTTATTTAATGGCAAAAAAAGACCAAAGTATAGTAGCGGAATAAAAATATGACTATTTTCAATTATAAAATAAAGGGTTACAAACTTACATCACAAGGATCCATGTAGAGCAAATCTAAACCACCTCACGATTGTCTCCAAGCTTATCTTCATATTCTAAGTCCAAGTCATCAAACCTTATCATCCAAGTCCTCCACCTAGGGTTGGAAGCATACCCCAGCAAAAGAGAAACAACAGGAGGCATCAACAAAAGCTGGTATGTGCATACTAAAATGTAAATTGAGCAATTTATAAAGAATAGGGGACATCAAAATAAAAGGCTTCCCATGCAAGAGATGACTACCACCCAAATGGGTATCAAGAGAAATGAATCATAACAAAATGGATACTTGCCATTAAAACAACATAAAAAGGATTGTTCCATAAATAAATCCACTACCATGGTGGGAAACAAAGCACAAGTAGGGCACACACCCCACAATCAATATCCTACATGCATGTGAGATAAACATAGTCCTAGAACAATATAAACACAATTGGCGGCCAACCCCCATAAAGCTGAAGCCTGATAGAGAAAGGAATACTGCCAATATCCCAAATAAAAACATGGGCCAAGAATGACACATCTTTCCCTGGGTACGAGGTTCCTTGTCGTCCCAAAAGAGCAGGAAATATCAGATCTTCTATAAACAAAACAAATGCAATTTACACTAATCTAGTGCTACTGAATCACATAGCATGTATAATGTAGAGGCAAGTAGAAAGTATAGTCAGAATTGTACAATGTTTCCATCACACAATGGACAACACATACATATAACATCCACTTCAAAGTGGGCATATATCACCAAGTAAACTTCCACATCACAGTGGGCATATAATATCAAAAGTCCAAATTGCACCAAGGCAACAAGATAAGATTCCAAGAGAATATCCAAGATCACAAGATTAATATTAAAATAAGAAACTTCACATGAAGCATGATTTCAAAAGAAAAGAGCAATGTGTATAGGCTATTGTCCATAGAACCAAGAGAAAGAAGAAACATAGGCTAATTGCTCAAAAGAATAATCGAGGATGCAAACATACCTCAACATCAGATTTCAAATGATCCAAAGTCACTTCTAGGTCCAAGCCTAGGCTTCCAAAGCACCTATTAGAATATATGTGGGATTAGGGTTAGGTTTGCATTAATATACAAAACCCTAAAAACTATCTTTTTATTATTATGTGAATTAGGTTATGAAAACCATGCCATATTTTAGGTTATATTTTTATGAGTTCATAACATATTTTATTATGTTTTTCTGACTTATATATAATTAGTTATTATTTTTATAAGTTAATTCACCTTTAATTAGATACATTAATACACATACTAATAAAAATTGGATTTAGCCATCAAAACTTATACCATTAGTTAGATCTTATTTTTTTTTATTCCAACGAGTATTTATTCATATTTTTCTAATTAGTGTATAATTACTTATTGATTTTACAAAATCGACTAATAAGAAACCATGAAAAAGCCAAGTCAGCAGCAAAGAAATCGCAAGAAACAGAGGGAGGAAGTGGGTCGGCCGACTGACATGGCCCAACCGAAGTCAGCCGAATCATCCAGTCAAGGACCCTGTTGACTCACGACATGGCAAAGAAATAGGTCTGAAAAGATGATTTTACCCCTATCGAAAAACAAAACAACACAAAGAAAAGCGGGGACATAAACGTCAGACAACAATAGATCATCTTCTACCTTCGATACAGCAGAAAACCAACAAAACGAAACTAAAATCTGAGTAGCAAACTTGTGATCGAGGGCATCACCTCAACGGGAAACGATCCCACTGGATTCCTCATACAAAACCGAACTCAAAGAGCCCTGGAAGTATGAGAGAGAAGGTGGTCGGCTGGAGAACCACCCTTCGTCGACATAGGTTCCAGGAACAGAAGGGGAAAGAAAGGGAAAATGGAATACCTACCACGATGTCCAAATCGACTAAGGCAGAAGCTTTGCGGGAAAAAATAGAGGCATATTAAGTCCTCAACATTGCTCCCGGAGGTCGAAGACATCACCATGAATCCAATTTAGCCGCCGGGGAGGGATGGAGTCTAGGAGCCACACCCGGAGTCAGAGGAAGCCGAAACAAGATAGGCAACGTGGACCAGAAATCCCTACGGAAGTAAGAGATCTATTCCCTAGAGGTCCGATGGCCAGAGATGGTTTGAAGTGGGAAATAGGGCGGAAATAGAGCATCAAGTAGTGATTTGCGGTCTGGGAATCACATGGTATAAATACCCTATCAACGGGGATCAACCGGTGTGGGAAAGTAGAGGGAAAGAGTAGGGAAAGGAATCAGAGAAGGAAACAAAGAGAGGAGGGAGAAATCGGGGATGGAGAGAGAGCAGCAGCTGGCGCGAGAAAATGAAAGGAAGACAGGAAGCGGAAGGTAGGAGAAAGACCAGAAATCGTTGGATCAAGATCCAATGGTTCGCAAATAACGCGCAAACAGAAAGAAAATCATATGAATAGAATAAAGTGAGATTAAATTAATTATGTCCTTTTCTTTCCAAATAAATTGGGGGTTCAAATATTATCTAATTAATATGAAATTTGACATAGAGTCCAATTAAGGCATGTAGATTCCAATTATGCACTTAGTTTTGCCTTTTGGAATATTTTAATGGGTTAAATAAATCAAATATCAATTTCTCTTTCCTTCTTCATTAATGGCTTTAGGATCATCCAAATTTTATGAAACTTAACCCACAAGTCATATTTAACATGTTGGATATGAATTTGACTTCAATTTTATATATTGGAGTTGTTTAAGCCTGTATTTAATATTTTGAAGGTTTTACACACTTTCTCTCTCCTGATTTTACCTTTTAAGCAAACTTTCTCCAAATTGGATAAAACTTTACCCAAAGGCTATATTTATTATGTAGATTACGAATATAAGATTATTTTCCTCTTTTGGAGTCATTTATTATATTTATTTATTAAATACACCTTTTATAGAATTTCTCTCTCCTAACTTACCATATTATATCAAGATTGTCCAAATTAAATAAAAATTGACATGTAGACTTATGTTAATGTGTAGATTACGAATTTGAAGTCTATTCTTTATTTTGAGGCTTTCTTATATGGGTTTTGTCATATGGCCCATTAGATGCCCATTAGATCATTATGCATCCAATTAAGTTATTCATCATCTTATTATCACCAAATAAATTATATGACATATTAGCTTACATTTTTCATGCATTAGATTATTAGGTTCACTCTAACCTCAACCTTGTTTGGTCAAACCCAAAAGCTCATAATTCTAAGGTAGGGTTCTAGATCCGGTATGTTACAACACTCCACCCCTTAAAAAGGATTTTGTCCTCAAAATCTATTGATCCAAAATCAACAACCAACTATTCTCCATCCCTTAAAAAGGATCAACCTAACAAGTCAAACTAAACATATTTTTAGAACTACCCTCAACTCTTAGTTATGAAAGTATTTAGAGATTAATATTTCTCATGTATCCAACTAAAGTTACCATCTAGGGCTGAGTTATAGGTCCTCGTGTCTCTAACCTAACAACCCTACGTGAACCACTAAAAAGTCATAGGGTAGGCCAACTACACCTTTATATCATTTCTAGTCACAACTTCCAAAGTCAAAACTAGGTTTAGAGCTAGGTTTAGGGTTTTACTACCAAAATTTCTCACATCACTTTCATTGTGACTTAGTTCAGAAAACTTTGATGAAATCCAGAAAATTTTTGTACATATAGTAGTGTAATGAAAATAATTTTTTTTTTGGAGATGTAAATTTTGCGAGGTAAAACCAACATATGTCAGCACAAAATCAATACAAAAACCAAGTCACAATGTTTCCATATGAATATTTCCTCATAACCTAATCTTGTCTTCAAACAAAACCTTATTGCACAAAAGATCATCATTGATCAAATCTAGGGTCACATCTCACTTAGACCTATCTAGCAAAGTCAAGGGTTCTATGGGGAGACAAAATTGAAATAGTTAGATTCCGACTACCATGGGCTCTGATACCATGTTGTAAAAAAGTGAACCCACTTCTCTACTAAAAATTTGAACAATAAAACTTCCAGTCCAAACACACTCAGTAGGTATGATGGAGTGGGTGTAAAATTTTCAAATCTTTATTTAATGGCAACAAAAGAACAAAGTATAGCAACGAAATAAAAATATGACTATGTTCAATTATAAAATAAAGGGTTACAAACTTACATCACAAGGATCCATGTACAGGAAATTTAAACCACCACACGATTGTCTCCAAGCTTATCTTTATATTCTAAGTACAGGTCATCAAACATTATCATCCAAGTCCTCCACCTAGGGTTGGAAGCATACCCCAACAAAAGAGAAACAACAGGAGGCATCAACAAAAGCTGGTATGTGCATACTAAAAAGCAAATTGAACAATTTATAAAGAATAGGGGACATCAAAATAAAAGGCTTCCCATGCAAGAGATGAGTACCACCCAAATGGGTATCAAGAGAAATGAATCATAACAAAAGGGATACTTGCCATAAACACAACATAAAAAGGATTGTTCCATAAATAAATCCACTACCATGGTGGGAAACAAAGCACAAGTAGGGCACATACCCCACAATCAATATCCTGCATGCATGTGAGATAAACATAGCCCTAGAACAATATAAACACAATTGGCTTCCAACCCCCATAAAGTTGAAGCCTGATAGAGAAAGGAATACTTCCAATCTCCCAAATAAAAACATGGGCCAAGAATCACACATCTTGCCCTCGGTACGAGGTTCCTTGTCATCCCAAAAGAGCAGGAAATATCACCTCTTCTATAAACAAAACCAATGCAATTTACACTAATCTAGTGCTACTCAATCACATAGCATGTATAATGTAGAGGCAAGTAGAAACTATAGTCAGAATTTTACAATGTTGCCATCACACAATGGACAACACATACATATAACATCCACTTCAAAGTGGGCATATATCACCAAGTAAACTTCCACATCACAGTGGGCATATAATATCAAAAGTCCAAATTGCACCAAGGAACCAAGATAAGATTCTAAGAGAATATCCATGATCACAAGATTAATAATAAAATAAGATACTTCACATGAAGCATGATTTCAAAAGAAAAGAGCAATGTGTATAGGCTATTGTCCATAGGACCAAGAGAAAGAAGAAACATAGGATAATTGCTCAAAAGAATAATCGAGGATGCAAACATACCTCAACATCAGATTTCAAATGATCCAAAGTCACTTCTAGGTCCAAGCCTAGGCTTCCAAATCACCTATTAGAATATATGTGGGATTAGGGTTAGGTTTCCATTAATATACAAAACCCTAAAAACTATCTTTTTATTATTATGTGAATTAGGTTATGAAAACCATGCCATATTTTAGGTTGTATTTTTATGAGTTCATAACATATTTCATTATGTTTTTCTGACTTATATATAATTAGTTATGATTTGTATAAGTTAATTCACCTTTAATTAGATACATTAAAACACATACTAATAAACATTGGATTTATCCATCAAAACTTATACCATTAGTTAGATCTTATTTTTCTAATTCCAACGAGTATTTAATCATATTTTATGATTAGTGTATAATTACTTATTGATTTTACAAAATCGACTAATAAGAAACCATGAAAAAGCCACATCAGCAGTGAAGAAATTGCAAGAAAGAGAGGGAGGAAGTGGGTCGGCCGGCTGACATGGCCCAACCGGAGTCAGCCGAATCATCCAGTCAAGGACCCTGATGACTCGTGACATGGCAAAGACATAGGTATGAAAAGACGATTTTACCCCTACTGAAAAACAAAACAACGCAAAGAAAAGCGGGGACATAAACGTCAGACAACAATAGATCATCTTCTACATTCGATACAGCTGAAAATCAATAAAATGAAACTAAAATCTGAGTAGCAAACTTGCGATCGAGGGCATCACCTCAACGGGAAATGATCCCACTGGATTCCTCATACAAAACCAAACTCAAAGAGCCCTGGAAGCACAAGAGAGAAGGTGGTCGGCTGAAGAACCACCCTCCGCCGACACAGGTTCCAGGAACAGAATGGGAAAGAAAGGGAAAACGGAATACCTGCCACGACGTCCAAATCGACTAAGGTAGAAGCTTTGTGGGGAAAAATGGAGGCATATTAAATACTCAACATCACTCCCGGAGGTCGGAGACATCACCATGAATCCAAATTAGCCGTCGGGGAGGGATGGAGTATAGGAGCCACACCCGGAGTCAGAGGAAGCTGAAACAAGATAGGCAACGTGGACTAGAGATCCCTACGGAGGTCAGAGATCTATTCCCTAGAGGTTCGATGGCCAGAGATGGTTCGAAGTGGGAAATAGGGTGGAAACAGAGCATCAAGCAGTGATTTGCGGTCTGGGAATCACAGGGTATAAATACCCTATCAATGGGGATCAACCGGTGTGGGAAAGTAGAGGGAAAGAGTAGGGAAAGGAATCGGAGAAGGAAACAAAGAGAGGAGGGAGAAATTGGGGATGGAGAGAGAGCAACAGCTGGCACGAGAAAAGGAAAGGAAGACATGAAGTGGAAGGTAGGAGAAAGACTAGAAATTGTAGGATCTAGATCCAACGGTTCACGAAGAATGCACAAACAGAAAGAAAATCATATGAATAGAATAAAGTGAGATTAAATTAATTATGTCCTTTTCTTTCCAAATAAATTGGGGGTCCAAACATTATCCAATTAATATGAAATTTGACGTAGAGGCCAATTAAGGCATGTAGATTCCAATTATGCACTTAGTTTCACCTTTGCGAAGATTTTAATGGGTTAAATAAATCAAATATCATTTTCTCTTTTCTTCTTAATTAATGGCTTTAGGATCATCCAAATTTTATGAAACTTAACCCACAAGTCATATTTAACATGTTGGATACGAATTTGCCTTCAATTTTATATATTGGAGTTGTTTAAGCATTTATTTAATATTTTGAAGGTTTTACACACTTTCTCTCTCCTGATTTTACCTTTTAAGCAAACTTTCTCCAAATTAGATAAAAATTTACCCAAAGGTTATATTTATTATTTAGATTACGAATATAAGATTATTTTCCTATTTTGGTGTCATTTATTATATTTATTTATTAATTACACCTTTTAGGCAATTTCACTCTCCTAACTTACCATATTATATCAAGGTTGTCCAAATTAATTGAAAATTGACATGTAGACTTATTTTAATGTGTAGATTACGAATTTGTAGTCTATTCTTTATTTTGAGGCGTTCTTATATGGGTTTTGTCATATGGCCCATTAGAGGCCCATTAGATCATTATGCATCCAATTAAGTTATTCATCATCTTATTATCACCAAATAAATTATATGACATATTAGATTACATTTTTCATGAATTAGATTATTAGGTTCACTCTAACCTCAACCTTGTTTGGTCAAACCCAAAAGGTCATAGTTCTAAGGTAGGGTTCTATATCCGGTATGTTACAGGAATTTACCTGGCCTCCATTATAGTATTTGTGTGTGCTTATGATGCATTGAGAGAATAAACATTAGTAATGGTGGTGAAATCCACTCACCCTAGTGTATCCATCCATCTAATTACTTTATGTTTTATTTCAATCTTTATCTCTTACATGTTAGTTGTAATAAACAAAATCCCTTTTTTGTTAAATACTATTTCTAGTCAAGGTTAAATCAATCAACCAGTTGTTCAAAATGTTTTCCTTTGGGTTTGATCCTTAACAATACTACAATAATCTCATTCTCTTGCAAGAGGTGATTATTGTTCATTGTTTAAAGGTAACATCTAGGGATTTCACCCCTAGTGAATATTTTGGTGCAATATCACATACATCAAATAACATGTCTATTTCTAGTAGATGATGGGGGTTGCCGATAATTGGTTTTCATTTTGGTATTTATACACAAATACCCCTTTTGGAATATCAATGGATCAACCAATATAAAGACAAGGAAGCTTCAAGGAGGCACATACAAGGACATAAACCAATTTTCGTTGTAGTGATGGAGCCTTTTTTATGTAGAGAGAACTGAGTAAATGCTTGATATTGTACGTCTTGATTGGGGTTGTGCTAATGATCTTAATAATCAAAAGATATGGTTGTATGAGGAATCCATCTTTACCCAATGATCTTTGAGAGGAATACATAACATGTAACAATGGCTCTTATTGATCGGATAGGCAAGATATTCTTTTTGATGACCATTTATTCCAAGTGCCCTTTCACGGAGAGAGTGGTGGGTGGAGGAGAGCACGACGACATGGTGGTCAGAAGAGCGATAACACAGTGGTCAGAGGAGAGCATGGAAACATGGTGGTCAGGGGAGGATAGAAGTACTACATGAGGAATAAGAGGTTTTGATGGCGACAACGACACAATAGCAGTAGAGACACAACAATAGAGAGTGGCGGTAGAAATTGAGCATGATTTCTAGATATCTAACTAGGTATCACGCAATGAAATAGATAATGGAGGAAAGAAAATTTTGTGAGTGTTGTTATGTAGAACTTAGTTGTTGGTTGATCACCAAAACTGACGACAGAGAACTTAGACATTGGTTTGGTAAGAAAAACTATGATACAGTATAATTTTTTCATCAGTTAGGCACCAACAAAGCGATAGCGTAGGTCCTTACCCCTTTTAAAAAACTTCAATCTCAGTAAGGACTTTGTCTTCAGTTTCAATAAGTGAAATTGATGTTGCAAGGCCATGTTGGCAAGTACCAGCACGGTCGTGCTTGTTTCCATGACTATGCTAGCTTATAAGACTTGTGTCATCAGTTTCCTGATAGCAAATTGAAGCATAATGCAATTTAAAGGGATATATTATTTGAAGGGCATGTGAAGGGAACCCATGTGTCATCAATTTCACAATAGGAAACCTACGATAGAAGTACTTTTTCTTATTTTAGAAAGTCAACCTCACTGAAACATGTGTCATCGGTTTCTTACCCAAAAACTGACAACATAACAAAATTTGGTGGCAAATATTTTTTGCGGGGCATATGGTGGAAATCCTTGTCGTTGGTTCTCCTCGAAGGAATCAACACCATATGTTTTTTGGATGTACACATTTTCACGGTAGGTGTGACTCTCCACGTCAGTTTTGGTGGATTACAACCGATAGTACAGTCTTTTCTAAAACAAATGTTATACTGTGAGAATGTGTGCGTCATAAATTTTCATACAACTGACACTAATCACGTATATCAAAAAAATTCCTAGAAAAAATGAATTTGGTGGGTTATATCTAATGTATGTTTCTCTTCCAAAAACTGATGGTATAATAGAAATGGTACTCGTCTTTTTTCTTAATTAGTAAGATTTGACCAATAGTGACGTTTGTGCTTCACCAACCGACGATAAGGTTTGTGGTGTTGGGTTCTATTAAAAATTGACTTTAAGAAAAGTGACATCACATATTTAAATGTACTAGTGGAACCTGTTGTCTGTAGGAGAGAAGGATAAGGGAGCTTAAGTAAGGAGCTTATACCTCAAGGAGAAAGCTATGAGTCTAAACCTAGTGGGTTGCCAACTATAATAGAATAATAAGATTAGATGTCCTTTCAAGTTAAGAGAACTATGTATTAGTTTTAAGTATGAGTTTTATGTCGAGGGCTTTGAGAGTGAGAATTGTTACCTTTCCTGTGTTGGTTCAAGGAATTTTATTTTCATGTAATGATTATCATTTTATGATGTACAAATGAGACCAATGATTCTACTTTATAATATATATATATATTATATTATATATTATATATATTATATATTTTATATATATATTATATTATATATTATATATTATATATATATATATATTAGAAAAATTGGGATGTTAGAGCAACATGGTTGTTTTTTTTAAGGATCATTATGATATTCTTAATACTATTTGTGGCAACCCGCCATGATAAATGAGATAAATCAAAAACACAACACAATCAAACATAATTAATCACATTACTAAAAAAGTGCATAAATTTAAATTAGATTAAACTTTCTTAAACATGTACTAGAATATTTACGTATTAGTCCAAAATCTTTCATAAAAGCATATATCGTGTGAGGTACCTTTACAAATGTTTAGTAGCCTTAGCCACAACATATACACAAAAGATATTATCCACATATTTAGATCATATACAACATCGTAATACTACCAAAACTCAAGGTGATGTAGATCATCTAAAAAACTTCCCCACCCATGCGTAAGAGTACATGGATGACTCTAGGACACATTAACCAACTAGCCAACCTTTTTCCACTACGGATATCCAAGCTTCTCTTCCTTGCTAACATGGGTCTAACAACATTGTTGATGATCACCGAAAAGGATGTGGTGACCCACGAGGTGAGACTCATGTCTCAGCGAGAGATATAACTCTCAACAATGTTTGTTTTTACAAAATGTTATGTAATTTAACAAATAAAATAGATAATATTACATAAATAAAAAATTAACACAATTAAAAAAAGATTAGATATAGCTAAATCCATGTGTACAGTTGATTTCTCTCACCACATTAGACATCATCTAAATATTAAAAGAAATAAGGCAAGGGTTATCATCCAATATGAGTCATCAAATAACCCTAGCAGGTGTGCTACATAGTAGAATTACATATTTTATTAAACCTTGGGTAGTTTGAGGCATACCACTCAAACTACCGACTGGCTACTATGAAGTTGCAATCAGCTCTGGACAAGATCTAGGGTAACCATAATCCTAAAATCTCTTCTCCTCAATTAGTACACGTCCTCCGTAGTGACAAATAGTCAAACTGCAATCATCTTAGTCCGCCCTGGGTACACAGGCCACAACACTAAAAACTAGGGTATTCAATCCTAAAATCCAAGGTATGATCGTAGCGGTCCTTAATCACATCATATATACACATCTAAGACACAACCTCTACAACTCTCTAAAACCTTGGAATAAGAATGGCAATGATATACCCTCCACATATATTAAACAATATACAACTCTGAGTTTCCCTTCTAGATTAGTCATTTTACTATCCAGCAAAGTCTTGACACTGGAATTGTTCTACAGATCAGTGAACTACATGATATGGGTTTCACTTGATTAGTTAAGAGAATTGTGTGATTTCAAACTACATTAATTAAGTTACATACAAACAACTACATTATTTCTATAAAATCATTGGTGCATAACAACTTTAGAAGATATAAAGTGCCTGAGACATATTTCTTATCACCGCATTACAAGGTACTAGTTCATTGTCATTCATGAAGAGGACTAAACCTCAACTAGGGATCAAAACATGCCCAAAGTCTCTTTAGGCCAAAACAACATTACTTCCTGTAGAACATCATTATCATTCAACGCTTTGTAGAGGGTTCAACATGCCAACACACTAGTTGCATACAGACTTAACATAAGGGCCCATCAGTCATAAGAGTTATGATATTCCCAAGAGTAACATAACATAGTTACCTTTAGCAATATGAACTGTGATCATTCATTAATTCAACATTAGAGGAAGATTGAAGTTCTAAACCCTCATTAGTTAATCATTATAAGAAGGATTCAAAGTATGGTTTGGATTTGTACCACCAAAATAGCATACATAGGTAAACCATCAGTTTAGTGGAATACTTAGGCAAACCATCTTTTCATTTGAAAACTTGGGTAAAGACTTAGGAAAACCATCATTTCATTTAGTACACTTAGGTAAACCATCGTTTCATTTAGGGTCTTAGCTAAATATCTAACCATCGATTCATTGATGTACTTTGCCAAAAACAAAACCATCAGATCATTGTTGGACAACAAAAGTCATCGGTAATTTCATAAACTTAACAAAACCATTGATTTATTAACTTAACTTAACCTTCAATTCATTAGCTTAGTGAAACCATCGGTTCCTATACCAAGTGTTGAAAATTGATTTTTTCATAATAATGTGTTTAATTAACAAATGTAATAAAAAGTAATTTAGGATCAATGTCATACTTAGATAACTTTACAAAAATATTTAGATAATAATAGTAGCAATGAAAAAATTAATGGAAGAATATACCTTTTAACATAATTTTTGATTTAAGAAATTAAGAGAAAAAAATTAATAAATAATGTAGAGATGACCAAATAAAAGGAAGAAGGGGTTGTACCAATATTTCACATAAAAATAAACAAAAAGATGTGTACAACTATATTATTTTGGCAATTTATTGAGTCTACAATGACCAATATATAAATTTGGGTCTTATTTGTAATTTTAGAATAAACTAAAATGACCTCTTTATAATAAGTAAAAGTTGAAATAACACTCTTACATTTTTCACCACAAAGACATTAGCCACGTTATCTTCTCCTCATATTCCTTCCCTTATTTTGTCTACAACTCCACTCACCTCTCCCACCCACACACTCTCTCATCCTTATTTTTATCCTCAAACATCCTCTCGTTCCAATTTATTGGTCAACGTGAACAACCTTTAACCCATGCATGATGCATCCACATTTTATTTTGGTTAATTGAATGCAACACCAACCAACCATTGTTTTTTTGATATAAAGTTCATGCATAATAAAATGAAAGTGATGCTTACAAACATAACATTTGCAAGCAAACAATACATGATAGTGTTCTAAAAAGTGGACAACAAATGTAGATGTTGTTCAACTATTCGACATCAGATCTAGATGAAAACAACTAAGGATAGAGCAGAAAGTAAATAGTATGTGGGGGAGGAACCCCTTAACATAGACCTCATTATAAAGAGAAATAGATGTAACTAAGATGGCAAGGTTATATCTATGTGATAGTCATAGCATTAGAATCATGTGTCTTCTACAATGATGTCCTCCAGGGAGTAGCATCCACCACCATGGTGATCTCCAAATATGTTTCCTTGATCATCTTTAGCTGCTATCACCTAGGTTGATGTTTATGCATGGCTTGCAATGCAAATGTAAAAATAAGGAATGTTCAATGTCAGATAACAAACGTTGGGTGGGCTTTGTGATGTTGAATTTCCTATTATTTCTCTCTAGCCAGATGTTCCAAAAGATATGTATGGCCAAGTCTTCAGGGGGGAGTCTAGTATGTTGTGGTAAGGGCTTGATCCTAGTTATAAAAGAGGGTTGGAGGAGGTAACTGGTGTTTGAAAGTGGCAGGAAAAATATGTACAAGAGATATAGCATGGTGGAGAAGCTAGTGAGGAGATGTTGTGTGGTTTCTTCATCTATCTTACATAGGTAGAATTTGGTTGGTCCCAAAAAGCCTCTACTAGTTAAGTGTTGGTTTATAGGGATTCTGTTAAATGAGAGTAGCCAGTAGAATATTTTGAGTTTTTGTAGCCATTTAGTTTTCCAGATGCAAACCATATCTGATATATGTCCCCTATAAGAAAGATGAGTGTAAGTTGCTTTCAGGGAGTATTGCTGTCCTAAAATCCAAGAAATCTTATTGTTGGTATTGAATTCAAGTTCATGAATAATATCTCTCAGGGTGTTGTCTCCGATATGATTTTGAAGATGATTTTTAAGAGAGTTTTTCATGTTTCTGCTGAGGAGTTTGAGGGCTTTTGCAATATTGAGATGTTTCAGTGATGGTGGGATAGGAAGGTGTGTGTTCAGATTCTAAATAGTGTTATGTTGGTACCATGGATTCACCGAGAAATTGATATTATGGTGTGCATGTGGGGGGAGAAGATGAGATGTTTTATGGTGTCCATGTTTTTATTAATGTAATTCCATAGTGGGGAAGACATGTTGTTGCAAGTGTGGTACTAGGGAGGTTTGTTTTTATAGTATTTCTGGAGGATAAATTTCTTCCAAACCTTGTTGGTTCCAGATGAGAGAATGTTTATGATCTTAGTGATCAGGAAGATGTATGTTGATGATGCCTAACCCTCCATATTGGATCGGTGTTGTGATGGTGCTCCAATTGACGAGATGAATCTTCCAATTTGGATTGTCTCCTTTGTAGTTATTCCAAAGGAAGTTTCTCCTGATGGAGTGTGTAAGGCCCCTAAACTTTCTTAATGCGTTGAATGATCTTAATTATCATAATTTAATTCTTATATCACTAATATAACCTTGTGATATTCTTTTAAATCATAATACAAGCTTAAGTTTCAAATTTGGTCCAATTTGGACAATGTTTGAGCAAGATATGCAATTTTATGCACATTTTGGACTTTTTTGTAATTTACCCAATTGAGAGGTTTTCTTTACAACTTATCACTTGCATTATGTTTCTTGGATATTCTATAATCATTCTTGAGCTTTTTGATACATGGGGAACCTATTTAAACCTTGGTTTGAAGGTGCTTTCTCCAAGGGTATTTTAGGATTTACCCCTTCATGGATGAGCTACCTTTAGTAGCTATCAACTAATGATTTATTTGTTTTGCTTGGAAATTCAAGAAACGAGGAATAAGCATGTATCTATGGATGGTGGGGGGGTCTTCTTGTGTGTGTGCTTGTATATTCTTAATGGTTTAAGGCCACAAACACTTGGAAAGATACTAGAACTTCAACTTTTTCTTTTTCTTTATCTTAAAGCTTCATATACTTATCCCTAAGCACCAAAACGAGCCATTTTCTCTCTACCAATTCCCTCCTTCTCCCAACCTCGTTCTCCCTCTGTTCTTTTGTGAATTTTCCTGTCCAAGGAAGAAGAAAGTGGGGATCTTCTTGGAAAAAGAATCTAGGGTTGCAATTGATTTCTTTTTTGGGCTTAAAAAGCTTCCTTCTAGTGATCTTGACCTAAAAGAGTAAGAATCCCCTTGTTCCCTCCGTTTATTTCTTTTTTATCCTTCCTCCTACCTTTCTCCAGGTCGGAACCTTGCTGTTCCATGGTAGAAATTTCTCTAAAGCTCTAAAATCCTACCTTTCTTGCTCCTTATGCTTAGGGTTTGCTCATTTGATGAACAAAGGTGCTAGATGGACACGTCTACAACTTATGATTGGATTTCCTACCCTACCTTCTCAAGTTTTCTTCTGTTTGGTATTTCATATTCTCATTATAGGCAAGTTTTATAACTTGTTCCACGTTTATTGCTTCCCATAACCTTTCTAGCTCATGTTCTTGGTTGAAAATGATGATCCATGCAATAAAAAACTATGTTTGACTTGGATTTCGATTTTTATAATGTTCCCTATTCTGATTTCAGTTATAGATGAACCTGTGATCATGTGTACATTATTCCTAAGGTATAATATTACTTGGATCAGGTTAGTTTGACAACCTATGGTGCTAAGCACCTATCAACCAATGGTCAATTTTAGGATTTTAAGCTGATTTCTTCTATAAACCCATGACCTGATGATGGTACCTTTACAACAACCCTATGGTGTTGTCTTCATGACAACTGATGGTCATGATCAAAGGTGTCAGATGATGGTGACAACCTATGGTCACCCCCTTAGGTCAGGTTTTGGATCAATTAGAAATTTAATGATCAATCATTAAGTACCCTACTGATGTTATCAATCAATGATGGCATTAGCTTACTATTTGATGTTGATTAATGAATATAGTGTTGATCTAACAACCTATGGTGATTTAATGGTCACTAATGATGGTGGATTAGGTTTCTACAACCTATGTTGAGTTAAGCATTATACTTGTAGCATCAATTAATCCTTAGACCAATGGTTTCTTGGGTTACTTGATACAATGGTCATACCTATACTGTAATTGATGGTTTTAACATATGAACTTGACCTAATGGTCAAGATCTAATGTTTATTCCTCCAATAAAGTGGAATGATGTCTAATATAATATGTTGGTCCTAATAATGTGATTTAGATGGTTTCCTTTATATGATCAACTTAAGGAGGTTACTTGTTGACAATGGATGGCTTGTTTTAAATGAACAGTCGATTGTGGGTTTTACCCTACTCTCAATGGAACTTTTTGTGTTGTTAATAAAGGGATGTCTAGGGTTAAATGGTGATTCTTTATAGAGTACAAATCAAGGACTTAATAGGTGGTTTATCCAAGGTGTTTGCTTATGTAGACAATCAATGGTCTTACCTTTTAAACATCCAATGGTTCTGGTTGACATTGTGGTATGGTGATATGGGTTGAATGATAATGGAATAAATGGAGGGTTACCCTTAATAAGGTAGTCTTACCTATTCACTCATATAAATAGATGGGATAATAATCATATTGTGTTGATATGTGACCCTAATGAGGTATAGCTTGTTATACCTAACTTTAATATAACTAAATGATGGTAATTGGGTATGAATAGTCCTTGAATGACTAATACAATCATGGAATACTCTGTTACTATTGTTGAAACCCTAGTATGATATACCTTGATAGTTACACCTTGATTTTTGTGTGGGTTCATACTTGAGAATAGTATGGAATGTGATGGTGATGCTTCACCTTATGGATCCATGATCCAATGGGGATGTCGTGAGTTAGGGTTTGGGTATAAGTGATGATTAGTAACATTGATATAATTTATCATGTTGAACCTAACTCTAATGCAAATAGATAAAGATGAGCATTCATGTTTAACATTCTTATATGATGGAATGATGGTGGAATAACCTCCTTAACATGATCATAACCTTAATGTGTTAATTGGCGGTTATCATAGCCACATGGTTGATACTTTCTTATGCTAAACATGTGCATTATGAATATGATGAGTGTTAATCATATCTAGATTCCTTACATGTTGATGTATTAAAGGAATGTTCTTAATGTTAATATAACCCTATTATGATTGTTTATGAATATCTCCTAGCTCATTAATGCAATATTGTGTTGATCTGGTGTATTATATGTAAGTGATGTTGTTGAGCCTTGTTATAAGGCATGCAAAGATAATGATAATCTTTTAGGGAATAGTATGATGGTCTTAATGACCTTTGGGCATGGTTAAGCCCTAAATGAGGTGTAATCCTCTTGTGTTGATAAGGGTTAATACCCTATGATATTGGGAAAAGGATTTATATCCTGTGATAGTATGATGGTCTTAATGACCTTTGGGCATGGTTGAAACCTGAATGAGGTGTAATCCTCATATGTTGATAAGTGTTGATACCCTATGATATTCTGAAAAGGATTTATATCTTGTGATAGTATGATGACTAGTGTGGTCTCATGAATGACAAGTGAATAGTACCATGTGATGATGAGATGAGAAATTATCTTTCACATGTTTTATATCTTTTAAAAGTTGTGATATTTATATGCTTGCTAGAAGTGAATTAGGGTTTGTATGTCCACTTGTTTGATGCAACCTTAATTCACCCAATAGGCATAACTAATCAAGAGAAACTCTAATCATGTAGTGCCCTGTGCCGTAGAGCCATCTTCAGTGTCATAACTTGCTGGATGGTGAAACAAGTATTCCTAAGGGAAACTCAGAGAAACTCGGAGTGCATATTGTTGAGTATCTGGGGGTGCCAGGTTGAGGATATATCCTTGTCATCCACAATGCAGATTGTGGAGGTTGGCTATGGTCATACCTCATACATCTGATGTGATTGAGAATGACTACGGTTGTGTCTCGGTGATTATAAAATGATGTGATTAAGGACAACTGCGGTTGTACCTCGGATTAGAGGGTTTTGTATACCCTAGTTTCTAGTACTGTGACCTGTACTAAGGGCGGACTAGTGGTTATCAGCTTGACTATATGTCATTGTGGTGGTAGCTTTGACTGATATGTCATTGTCTTTTTACTCATACTGACCGAGGGGAAGAGATCTTAGGATATCGATATTCCTAGATCTTGTACGGAACCGCAGGGGTCGGTTGGACTTTGAATGGTACGATTAAAATTCCCCATGGCGTAATAAAAGATGTCATACAGTTGTGTAGCATATTTGTTTAGGGTTATACACGACATTTCACATTGGATGATAACCCTTGTTTGTTATCATTGCATAAAGATGATGCTTAGTGAAATTAAGAGATAATAGATATACTTATGTTGTGGATATGTTTAAGATTGTAGAAGCGTACATACAGTAGTCATGCTTATGTTGATAACTATACTGCTACTGCTGATTATAATCATGATGCTAGATATCTCATGTTGATAGTTATGTTTAGCATGCTAACCATGCCTTTATTACTAGAGATGCATATACTGGTAATCATGCTTATGCAAATAGTTGTGCTTATGTTGTTAGCTCTTCTTATGATGTTAATATGTTCGACCTATTAGACATGCTAATATTGTTAGCTATGCTTATGCGGCTAGACTTATTCATAATGATAGAGATTTTATGTTACTAGACTATGCTAGTAACTTTGTGGCTGCTCTATCTACTATTGTTGTTCCCAAGACTATCCATGATGCCTTACAAAGCTCAGCCTGGATGACTACCATGAAAGAGGAGATGACTGCTCTTATTGATAGAGGAACTTGGGAGCTGGTGGATCCACCTCCTAAGTGCAAACCTGTTGGCTGTAGATGGGTCTATGTTGTAAAGAATCAACTCGATGGAACAGTGGAACGTCTGAAGGCATGACTGGTTGCAAAAGGGTATACTCAAACTTATGGAATTGACTATGTTGAGATGTTTTCACCTGTTTCCAGACTTAACTTTGTCAGAGTTCTTCTTTCTATTCCAATTAACTTAGATTGGCCTCTTATTCAACTGAATGTTAAAAATGCCTTCCTGTGTGGGGATCTTCAAGAAAAGGTTTATATGGAGCAACCTCTTGGGTTTGTTGCTAAGCGGGAGTCACATAAAGTTTGCAGGTTAAAAAAATATATTTATGGGCTCAAACAGAGTCCTCGGGCATGGTTTGATAAGTTGAGTAAAATCCTGGCTGCTTTTGGTTTAGTAAGGTCACAGGTTGATCATTCAGACTTTATGAAAAAGACTTCTTCTGGTATTGTGATTCTGATTGTTTATATTGATGATATTATTCTATCTGGCAGTGATCATTCTGAGATTCAAGCTACTAAAACACACATGTGCAAACATTTTGCTACTAAAGATCAGGGGAGGCTAAGATATTTTTTGGGCATTGAGGTATCTAAGACTTCTAATGCTCTTATCTTTTCTCAGAGGAAGTATGTACTAGACCTGTTACAGGAGACTGGGATGCTTGGTGCACGTCCTGCTGATACTCCTTTGAATCCTAATATTAATTGGGATGATGATTTTTCTCCTATGTTTGCAGTATGTCGTTGGAGCACATCCCAATGGAAAAGGATGTTGGCTGCACATACATTAGAAAGATGATTCTTAGGCACACGAGTCCATTGGCAGATGATGACCTGGACCACCATGGAGGATTCCATCGACTAATTTAGGTAAGTTATCTTTATGTGTGTGATTGAAGTGTCACGAGATCAAGGGGCGTTCAATTGGTGTGAGACAAAAGGACGTCTAATTTTCTGTTCCATTGTCTATTTCACAGATGATAGAGCTGTCTCCATTAAGTGATATCCATGTTCAGAAGGATTTCGAGTGTCCAAAAGACAAATCCCGATTCGGGACATCCAAGTCCAAAGAAGGACGATTTTTTCACCGACCATCTCAACGTTTCCGTGGAGATTAGCAATAATCAGGGTTGTTAAAGCGGAGGCTATTCCTGGATAAGCAATGATACACATAGAAAGCTATGCTCATGTGTGCATGTTTGGTTAGCTGATGCGAGCACACCGTGAAGGATGCGATTCTGAATTGCAGAATCCATCGAGTGCGCAGACATAAACCCATTACACCCTTGTAATCACAATTTATTAGGCGGGCAGTGATTTAGGATCTCAATGGCAACCTCCATCAATACCTCAGATCTCTATGTATTTTAGTCTTTAAACAATGGGCTGTATCGGCGAGGTCCTAATTAAATAAACCTTCTCCCGAGGCAACTATGCTATGCCTATAACTCGACTTTCTTTTAATCGCATACAATAATATATGACATGCTTGCCTTATATCACTTAAACTGTCTACTGAGTTAATTTGACTCGGTGGACATATTGCATTGCTAGAAATGTAAAGTATAAAATATACTAAATGAAAGATTTTACTGAATGTCGTACTTCTATATGGAGCCCTGTATTCTTTTCAACGTCTCAAATTATTTTTTTATATCATATTTTATTTGACGCTAATTCTGGAATGTGCTCAACTGATAAGAAACAACACCCCCAATCTTTTTCTGTTACTTATCCATAACTTAAATAAATAGAAAAGCTTCAAAATAAATCTTCATTCCAAGTCATAGAACTTGCATAACTTCTACGCAGATGTTCGTATCTCACGATGAAGGAGCTAAAACAGTTCAACTTATAAATTTAAGTGTTCAGTTATTTTTCAAAATATTGATTGTGCTGATTTTGATGATTTTGGCAGTAATATGAACATCCAGGACATTATTTTGTTACTGATAAATGGATCCTCCTTAAAATAACCCTTGAAGACTATTTTGGATAAAGTTTAACCCTCATAATACTTCAATAAAAGAACTATATCTTACTGGCTTAACATTAGTAGTTATTTTTGAATTAGTTGTCACAATAATTTGTTTAGTAGCAAATTGGTGGTTAGGATTCAAGGAATGACACATATTCTATTGAGAAATGTCTTGCATTTTGATAGGCTATAGGTTTTCCCCTCCTTCAAGGATAAATAGAACTACTATGGTGAACAAGGATAGAAAAAAATATAAGTGATTGTTGATATTCAACGGAGGCCACGGCAACAACATCCATTGCACTTCCAGCATACATATTTTACCTTGATTTTGAATCCAACCTCAACACCATTGGTCATTAAAATCTTGTTCATGCTAAAACAAAACGTGAATACACAAGGGCATGCTAGAGACTATATAAACACACGAGTCATCATTCTACCAAAATGCTTGTACATAATATTCCAGTATAAAAATCACTTGGAGTCTATATGCATGATTATAGTATATTTTTTGTTATAAAGCATATTTATTTCCATTTTCTCAATGCATGCCTTTTATGATGGTCACAATTTAGTTACACATAGAACTTTTTTTTTTGAGAAAAGTTACACATAGAACATGAATGTACATTAATTGGTTTAACCTTTTATGTTATACAATCCAACATTATTCAATATGCTTCAATAGGTCAAGTGTAAATATAACGACAAGGAGGTAACACAAAGCAAATATTTGAGGTGAGACCATGATATTTTTCTCATATTTGTCTCTGTGTTCCAAAGTTACTTCTCATCATCTCTTATCTGAAGATTTGCCTATGTATTCATTACATGAACCCTGACTTAAGTGCATGCATAACATATGTAATTATAATACAAAAATTGTGAAATAGTTTTTATCCCAAAATTTAATACTCCATTTATATTTTTTTGAAATGCCCTTCTTAAATAGATATTATCTATCAGATAAAGTAAGAATCTTTTTGCGGTAAAAAATTATGAACTAATACTTACATATATCTGCAATTAACATTCAATTTTGGTTGATATTATTCATCATGTCAAAATCATGATATTATTTTAAAATCGTGCATAATGATTTTTCTACAATTTATAATGATATTACAATAGTATCCGCTAAGAAATTCACAAATTTATAAATACCACTTCATCCATTGATACTCATTAACATAATTGGTTCATGTCTGTTCTAACATTACACAAGAGCATCACCAAGTTACATATTCTATTTTTAAAATTTTTATTTGTAATTTATTTCACATCATTTTGTGTATACAAAGTTAATGAGAAGGTAGCCCACAACTCTTTTTTGTACTATGTGTTGAACTATTTCTTTGATGAAAAAGACTCACACTAACCACACAAAGATGTCATCAAAAAACAAAATGATATATACAACCACCTTTTTGTTTTTCCTATTCTTTTTAGTCGAAGTAGAAAATATCTATATATTCAAGTATAACAAACACATATATCTGCTTAAACGTCTAAAACATATCTTCTTTTTCCTTTTATATCATCTAACTTAAACTTTATAAATACAATATGACACGTGCATGGGTACGTATACGTTCATATATATATATATATATATATATATATATATATATATATATATATATATATATATATATATATATATATATATATATATATATATATATATATATATATATATATATAAAGTGAGTGTGTTCTTATACGGGCATACGTTGCACACCCCAACCTACACAAACCCAAACCCCATTCCAGTACCAGTATATATAGGTATGTATGTATATATCCAATTTCTTGCCTCTTTTTCCTCTGCTGACTCCAGCGCTCCCGCCGCTGATTCCTTCCCCTAAGCCTCTGCATATTTGCAGTCCACAAAAATCCAGCAGATCAGTCAAGGTAGGTTAGCGGATGAGTTGCGGGTAAAATAAAAATATTATAAGGACCACCCGAACGAGGGCGTATGTACTGGAAAATGTAGTTAAAAAAGAAAATTAAGAGAACCGAGCAGGGCAGCGAGAAATTCAACCAAAATGATAGGGTTGTCAATGGATAAGGGTAAACTCGTTTACCCTTTACCCATACCCTGTAGGATAAGGGTAAGGGTAAAGGATTTTCTTACCCTTTACCCGCCTATCCTCTACCTTCTAACCCGCTACCTTAATGGGTAAGGGTAAGGGTAAGCCATTACCCAAACCCTCTAACCCACTACCCGCCAATATTTATGTATATTATATTAAATGTATGGTCATGTGTTGTTTGAATCTATGTAATATTTAGTATTATGGGGTCATCATTTTAAATAATACATGATATTCTTTTCTACTTCTTATATAGTTAACTTGGTTGTGTATACAACACTGTTTTGGAGGTGCAAGACATATGTATATAAGTAGTCTATGTTCCATTAAATAATTTGTGGTGTAAGACAAACATGTTTATAATAACAAGACTTAATCTTTAATATATCATTTGATACATATGTGAGGTGGTGTTATCTATTTTATTTGTGCTTTATTTTTTTGGATGCAACAACATTTTAGAGGGTGTAAGATATGTCTAAGAATAACTCTCTATGACATATTGTCCTTTAATAGCATTTTAACGTCTTAATCTACTAGGAATAATTTATTTTTTCACACACCAATGTTAGGGTACTACCATTTGTACATGCATTCACTACAACACTTGTAGAATATTACTTAGAAACATTTTGGATATTTAAAATCCATTATGGAACATCTTGATATTTTACTCAAATATATGAATGTACTAGCTAGACCATTATTATTAATATTACCACAAATTTGAATATGACATATAAATTCTCCACTTTACCCTTACCCTCCTCATTTACCCTGTGAGTAAGAGGGTAAGGGTAAGCGGAGGGTAAAGATATTGGTGGAGTGGGGAATTACCCATACCCTTACCCACCAAACTTAGTGGGTAAGAATACCTTACCCTCCCCATTGACAGACCTACAAAATGAGTAGCAAAACTCACCGGTTCGGCCAAGTGTGCCCAAAGTCCTTCCATACCTACCCGTCCCATATGAAGACGTGTCCGTCGGAACCTAGGAACGCTTCCATCAGACTGAACCCGCCTGGGTCCAGCTCTAGGTACACCGCTGCCGCCACGCCAGGAACAGCACAGCGGTTGCCACCATCACCACGACGGTAGCCGCTGCCCCTGGGATAGTGTTGCTAATTTGATACACTTGCCTAGACCATGGTAATGTCGTGAATCATGAAAACCAAAGTATGCACGTGCACTGTATCCTTTAATGGAGTTGACTGGTTAGGATCAGGTCAACTCAACCAGCACATTGAAATTTAATAAACTTGGCCTTGCTCGATCCAGGCCTACGTGAATCTTGCTGCAAGCAACATGGAAATGATCGAGAAAGACTTGTCCGTAGCCACTAGCACATAATAGGACATACTAATTTAGTGTAGATTCCATGTAGCTTTTATTAAAAATTGGAGAGAAATATTACATAATTTGGACAACAATACGCACGAAAAATCTACGTGTACATATGGTCAATAATTCTTTTCAATTCGGTCTATACTTTAGATTTCAAAATGTTTATATGCTCAATGATCTTAAGATTCATATTCTTTTGATCGTTGTAGCCTTTCAATTTCTAGTAAGCTATAATATCTTATCAGTCCAATAACTGATATGTATTATCTATGGATATTTAAGTGATTACAAAAATTATAGTCTATAAGATGAGCATGAACGAGAAAATTTATTCAGTTGAATTGAAATTATTGTTATATTATTGTACACAATGTAGGCTAATCTACGAGACCACTTACATCACATATGGTTATCCTCTGCAAGAAATTAGGTGATTAGGACATGATCCAATTATTAAATCTTACATGTATGTGTGATAATGGGCCCATACTTTCCGTATGTCCGACATTCGCTTCCCCGCCCATCGCCTGCTCGACCTACCACATTCATGGATCCGCTCTCCCCGCCTGCTCTTGGTGGCAACCCACCACAACCTATTCTTGCCTTCCCGATGAGTTACGCTACCCACCGTATATTATAGACCCAGTAGCCCACCCGTTTTCTTGGTAACCAACAAAGAATATACACTTAACTACTTTTTAATTAATAGAAATATGCTGCGTACCTCGGAAGCCCAAAAGACATACGGGACTCCCAAGCTTTCACAACTACTATCTGCCATTCAAATATTTACTAAATCGAATTTTTTTTATCCCATTGGTCTCTCGCGGTTATATTATATAAATCCTAGCGTCCTCGTGTCCTCACAAACGTACACTACGTCAATTTTTCAGATTCCTTTGTCATTCCTTTAGTACAGTACGTACAAAATCCAATAACAACATTGATCTGGAAGTATAAGTACAGTACCTACGAAATTCAGTAGTAACATTTGTCATCTGGACATAAGTACAGTACCTACGAAATCTATACAAAATAAGTACAGTACCCACTTGTTAATTCCAACTCAGTTTTGTCAAACATAAGTACAGTACTTACCAAATTATACAACCAAACATAAGTACAGTACTTAACAAATTACAAAATCAAGCATAATTGTATAACTGATCTGGAAGCATAAGTACAGTACCTACGGAATCCAATAACAACATTTTTCACATGGACATAATTTTTTTACAAAAATGTAGTACACATCTGGTCCATAATCAACTATAAAATGCATCTATAAGTATTGTACCCAATTATTAATTTTCAACCCAGTTTGTCAAATATAAGTACAGTACCTCTCAAATTCATTTGTGAATGTATATGTATTTATTGTAGGTAAGTACTTAATCTGCAGTGGGGATATATATAGATTTGCATCTATATAGGTGATTTGAAATTAAATGGAGGGAATGATTAGAGGGAAATCGAAATATGGTGGATTTTTATTTGGTTACGAGATCATGCATCCTTTTTGCATGTAAAAGCATGCAAAATCGCTGTTGGAGATAATGTGCATGCAGCAGCAGGAGTTAGTGGACTGGCGTAGCAGTGGAGGAAAACGGCAGTTGAGGATTCCCGAGGACCGGGTATGTGGCCGGGTATAGGGTGTGCTATGCATAGAATTTTTCTTCCCGATTTCCACACCGTCGCCTTTGCAAGAGTCGGACTTCCCACCCCACCAAATTTAGAATTTTTTTAACCACAGTCAGTTTTCTATCTGCCCACTCACCCAAATGTCGAAAAGACGAGACCAGCAACGCTTCCAAAAGATACTTCACCTGCAATCGAGTTTTACATTACCCTACATGCAGAAGTAGTGCAAAAGCCAAGCAAAGTGCAGATAATATATTCACTCCAGTATAAATATTACTTGTGATATTTAATTCCACCACAAATTACGAAAAATATTTAAATTCAAATTTTAGTTCATTGTTAGTTCCCTCTATTTTTTTAAAGTATTAAAATTAATAATTGTACAAACGTACATTAGTAAGTGCCTCTTTGCTTCTTCTTAGTCTATATTCCTTCACAAATCCATAAGTAATGTACATTTATCATTTATATTAAAATTTCTTATCTATATTGTTCTAATTGTTAAATATATCTTTTCAAGTCCGAATGAAGTTCCCCGTTCAAGTGATTGTTACTGATGATGGAATGTTATGTTAACTTTTCGGCGTACATACCAACACACATCCAGTACAAAATTCATTTAAAAGTCATTAGTTATTAGATTATCTATATATTAATTTTATTATATTCTTAATTACTAATAAGTTAATTCATTCCACCATTACTATTCTGGAACTAACTCATACAAAGTAACTATCCTAATTCAATACAGTGCATGATGTACAATACTAGATATACAATATAAGACGTACAACAACAACATCATTTGTTAAATTGGGTAGAAAAAGTACACGACTAACATACACATTGTAGAAGAAGTACAATACTAATCATATACAATACCTTCATAAACCACATATAGTACTTCAGAAAATCAAGTAAGAAAGAATGTCGATAGCTACATACAATACCTACACGAACTAATTCACATTTTACTAAAAGAAACACATGTAACTAGCCTATTTTTTTATACAATACATACACACACTACAATACCTCAGATATTGTACATATTTTATTTTATACGTCATTATAATATAAAATGTATAGTACAAGAAGTACAATACAAGATGTATTGTACTAACATTTGAAGATGAATGAAGAATATAGGACGCTCGGCTTCGGCATGACAATGCGCTCTGGTAGGATTGGCAAGAGCTAAGAATTGGGTGTATTGTACTAGTACAAGAATGTGGTGGAGTGGAATGGACCTGGAGAGAAGAGTTGCAAGAAATGAGAGAACTTTGAGACTCTTTGGCTTCTGGATAGAGTTAATTTATGTAGAGTTAATTTGAGAAAATGATGGGAGGGTGATGTCATTGCCCGTATTCATGGTCTTGATGAAGTAATGGCATGTGAGTTAGTAGAATTTGAAGAGGGTACAATAGGTATTGCTCTAAATTTGGAATCAAATAATGTTGGCGTTGTATTTATAGGTGATGTTTTGCTGATCCAAGAAGGAGGTTCCGTAAAAGCAACAGAAAGAATTGCTCACATACCTGTGAGTGAGGCTTATTTAGGTCGTGTTATAAATGATTTGGCTAAACCTATTGACGGCAGAGGTCTTTTGCAAACTCTTGAGAAAACGAATGACTAGTCAGATATAGATATGTGTGGCGTTACTCCAAATTTACCACTGAGGTGCACAGTGCACACTCTGCCGCCTCTGCAGGACTAGCCAGCCCCGCCTACCCATCCCACTCCTCCATCCGACAGTTCTGGGGCATAACCGCTAACCTACACTATGCTCAGTCCCCACGCGTTGTTTGGCTTGCTTCCACAACTTCTACTCTGTCATCGTCGTTGTACCGGCTCCGCACTGTCTCTGTACTGACCTGCTGTGTGTCGAGCACCGTCCAACCTTATTCCCTTCACTGGCCTACTATCTTCTCACCGTTTTTTCCTCCTCTACAAGGAACTATGTACACCCACGTCTGCCGCTTCGGTTCCTTCTCCACCAGACCCGTCGACGGCAAGTGCTATATCGTGGACTACGGCTGCACCACCCCAGCAACGATGGGAAGCTGATGACAACATCTATTGCAACAAAAACTTAGGTCTCCCAGAGTACATTTTCCTTCTTGGAGCCATAGTCATCTCCGAGAACGGGGAGGAAATGTACGGGCTTGAGTGCATCATCGACGGGCACGAAGCAACTAGGCAAGGCAGTGGCTTGCGGATGATAAGGAGATGAAGGTGTGCTACTCAGACATATTCCCTAGGTTGCTTGAGAAGATTGGGGTTAGGCTTGAAGAGATCGATCTTTTCGTCGTCAATGTGTCCATGATGTTATCGTCGACGTCGTCGGCTATGATGATCATCAACAGATAGGACTAACTATTAAGGCCGGGTGTTTTTAATTAAATTTGTCTCTGAGTGGTATCTGTACGTATGATGACACCTAGCTAGCTTTTTGTTTGAGCTGATTGAGGTCACCGCGACCTGCCACTTTGATAATCCCATATGAAAATACACATGTGTACAAGCACAACTATAAACATGCTTGTACATGTGTAAACAAAATTTTACACATGGTAGTACACATGACATCATATATGTATACAAAATAATACACCACTATACACATAGTACTATACATATATATGAAACTATACACAATTGTACACATGGAAATATACATGTGTACAAAATAGTATACAACACTACACATAGTGGTCAACATGTATAAAAACAATACACGTGAAGGTACCCGTGTGTACATAAGAGTACATAGGACAATATACATATGTAAACAACAACACACGTGTAGGTACACATGTGAACATAAGAGTACAAAAGACAATATACATATGTAAACAACAACATACGTGACAATACACATGTGTACAAAATTATACTCACACTAGACATGGTTACAAAACAATACACATTGCATTACTTTTATGTACAAAAGTGTTCACTATAATAGAAATAGATATAAATAAGTACACATGGATGTATACATGTGTACACAAGAGTAAAGATGCTAGTAAACATGTGTATATAACAGTGCACGTGTAAAATTGTACACAATAATACACATAGAACTACACATGTGTACACAACTATATACAACAATATCCAAAGCAGTACATATGTGTATAAAATTATACATAATAGTAAACATGTCAGTACAAATATTTACAAATTGTATAGAATAGTACACATGCAGTATACACATGTACAAAAATTGAACACAACATTATACAATAATACACATGGCAGTATACATATATACAAAACAATACATATTAGTACACATAATTGTATAATGTGTACAAACCAATACAAATTAATACACATGGCAGTATACATGTGTATAAAATAATACACAATGGTACACATGTCAATACACATCTGTACATAATTGTTCATTGGTCGTGAGTCTACTTTTTGTTGTTTACATTTGTACACATAGCAATTCTCTTATGTACAAAACAGTATATATGGTAGTAAACATAGGAGTACATAACTGCACACAACAGTACACATAGAAGAACACATTTGTACACATAAAAATATATTTATTTACACCATAGTACACAGTAGCATATATGTCTATACATGGCAGTTACATGTGTAGAAAATAGTACACATGGCAGTACACATGTGTAAAAATATATATACATTATAGTACACATGTGTACAAAGATTTTGCATGAAAATTGTATAAATTTTTTACAAAAGTGTACAAAAATTGTGTTTATAAAATTGTATAGAACAATACACATTACAGTATATTGTTAGTATGTATGCCCATAGAGCCATCCCAATCGATTGCATGGAGTCATATATTAATTAATCAATTAATGTGATTATTTGGTTAATTAATGAATTCCAGAATATTCTAATTAATCTATGAACATTTTAATTAACATAATTTTTCTATTTACCGATGGGTTTACGAAACCCTACTTCCCTTCGTCTCCTATTTAAAGGAGCTTGAAGACCGATATCTATATAAGATATTGAGAGAGGCTTTTCAGTTTACACTCACGTACGTAAACCCTAGCCGTCACCGTCCTCAAGAGAGAAAGGATAGCACCACGATGCTAGCACGTCGCCGCACAGAGACGATTCCTTCCCTCCAGCTTAGGAAGCGTGACGTAGAGTTCCAGTCCATCCGCGTGGATGAAGTAGAGATGCAGACTCTGAGACGCCTGCGTTCAGAGGACATCTATGACCATCTGTACGTACTACAAGTGGCGTACATCACCACACAAAAGGAGCATCATCGGATCTTCCTGCGACACACTTAACGAATGGGAGAGAAGTTCTGTATGTATAGGCCAACATCGTTGCACACCATCATGCAGCGGGACATCGTCGGACTTACTCTCCGATAAGGTATATCTCGCAAACACTCTTTCCGTATATGTTGTTGTCGACGAGATCCTATTTTGGGTTGCATGGAATTTTTGTTACTTCCACCGCGCATATTTTCTCTACAAAACGCATTAGTGGTATCAGAGCAGCATCGATCTATGGCATATTTGGATTCGTTTTGATATGATCGAATCGCTATATAATGTTTTTTATATTGCATAAGATGTGAATTAAAACTGATAATGTGCAAATCTAAATCTAATTCCACATACGCCGCAGACTTCTATTTTTGACGTTTCGGATGGGGTTGACTATGGAAAATACTGATTTTTCTAAGTGCACAGAAGTAAAATTCCATAGAGGGGCGCTGCCCCTGTGTACCCCGCATAGTCTAGGTGGGAGTCAAAAAATTATTTAATGAGGAATGTCCCACATTAAAAGTACTGCAATTTTAATATGTATATACGTATATGTAGATATACCTATGATATCATACATGTCACCATTAAAATTTTATTTTATGTGGTGAATGCATGCATGGTTACGGACTAGTATCCCCTTTTGTGAATGTTGTGAATGTTATAGATGTATAATGGTTGCATATGGATCCTTTGTATAAAGTATTTGGCTTGTATGCCGAGCCTCATCTCTTGTTTTAAAGTGTAATTAATTCTTTCCCTTTATATTGTACTCATATGATGTAATAGAGATAGGATTAATTTTAGTCTTTGTAAACTTGATCACTACTACAGAAATAGCATTCAGTGTCACTTTTCTAGGCGTCGGTTATTAAGGAAAACCGACGCCTAACATATAAGGCGTCGGTTGTTTAAGCAAACCGACGTCTATATTCGAAGACCAGCCAGACACGGGTACCGCTTTGTATTCAGCGTCGGTTGTTTATAACAAACCGACGCTTAAAGTCGCCCGCGAAATCCAACTTTTGATCAAAAAAAATAGTGTCATTTTCAGCGTCGGTTATGTAGGTATAAACCGACGCCTATGTGCGATGAAAATTTGCGCGAAAAGTGTCACTTTCAGCGTCGGTTATCCTTGTATAACCGATGCTGAAAGTGGTTCCCGCCAAATAATTTCATGAAAATATCGTCCAATTGGACGTCGGTTTTTTCAAACAACCGACGCTAAAGATGTTTAGGCGTCGGTTGTTGTAAACAACCGACGCTATTTGAGAACTTATAACCCGCGATCGCCCGACTCTTCCCCTTTCTTCTGTTTCATTGCTACCCTATTTCCCTGTTGCGGCGATTTCTCCGGCGATTTTGTGCTGCTGCTGCTAGTTTTTGTTGGCTAAATGGACATCTATAAAATCCCTTTGTTTTGATTATGACAAACATTTCATTCCTATTTATCTGACGAGCTACTTGAGTGTGCAGGATGACAAAACTATAAGGGAAATTCAACAAGAAGTATTTATATTTTCATGCAAATGTAATCATTGTAAAAACTTGTACAGAAATATAATGTACAAGTACTTAGAATCGCATGTAAATCAAGCATTGGATTTTCCCTAGCTAAACACCTTAGTCATCCATTCAATAGGATCACATATGCACACTCACACACATAATTAATGCCTAACTTGAAATCTTAAAACAGGATCTATCTCGGTCGACCAACTCCTCGACCGAGACACTCTCGGTCGACAAACTCCTCGACCGAGAAAGATCCAATGTAGCCGTTAGACACAACTGACAAGTTAGTTGGCAGTTGCAAATGAACGTTAATCCAGAGAGCCTGTCGGTCGACAAAACTTCGACCGAGTAGGTGTCTCAGTCGACCATTCCTCGACCGAGACGATCTCTGACAGAAACTGCAGAGTAAAGTAATTAGCCGTTGTTAAAGCAACAACTTTGTACCTAACGGCTAGTTAAGCACTTAGAAACCCCTAGAAGTTGTCTAGAACGTCCTTAAGCATAATTAGGCCATTCCTATAAATAGGACAAGCCATAGGACACTAGATTTCACTTCTTACACTTGATATACTTGAGAAAATACTTGAGCCCTCTTGTGCAATCTGTGTGAACTGAGCTTTGTGATCAATTGGCCATTTTCCCCTTAGCTCAAGCTCGTCCTATAGGCTAGATTTTCCTAACCCTAGCAATCACAAGTCCATCATATTGGCTAGGAAAATCCAAACGCTTGATCTAGGGAAATCAAGCCTTGAGCTACAAGGATGAGTTGTATTTTCTTTTATTCCTTTCTTGTTCCATGTATTACTTGTACTCTCCTTGCTACTCCAGGTAGGAGGCTGCGGATTGGAGAGGGTGAAGCTCTTCGTGGTGAAGAGGAAGACTTTGGACTACTTCAGAAGGCTGTCTTGACGGGAAGCTACTTCGGGAGGAAGGCTACTTCAAGGGGGAGCTTGAAGTTACTTCAAGGAAGGCTGCTTCGAGGTTGGCAAGACTACTTCAAGGTGAAGGCTGTCCAAAGGGTGTTTAGAAAGTATTGTAAATTTTATGTAACATCCTTGAGAGGTAATAAAATTTAGTACTTTCAAAATCCCGGTTGGGTAAGCAACCGGGTAGTGGACTGACTCCTTAGTATTTGCTAAGGTGGAACCACTCTAAACACCTGTGTTCCTCTTCTAAATCTTTACTTTGGTTGTTTGAGTTTAAATTACTTTAAAATCATTATAAAACTCTATTCACCCCCCCTCTAGAGGTTTTCAATTGGTATCAGAGTAGGGCTTCAAGGAACCTTAACACGGTCTTGAAGAAATGGGTGATGGAGTGCTCAACCACCTCAACATTGACGGAACGCTCGTTGCTAGACCTCCGGCATTCGACGGGACAAACTATCAATACTGGAAGAGAAGGATGCAATTCTACTTCCAAGGAATCAACTGGGATCTTTGGAGAATGGTATCTACACCATACACACTCCCACAAGACGATTTTGCAGTATGGGATGCTAATACGGTAAAAATGGCCCAAATGAATGCAAAGGCAGTAAGCATTTTATATTGTTCCATTTCAGTAGGTGAATTTAATAGAGTATCAAACTGTGATACCGCATATGACATTTGGCATAGATTATCTATAACATATGAAGGTACTGTTCAAGTTAAAAACTCTAAAGTTAGTTTGCTTAAAACCAAGTTTGAACATTTTCGTATGGATCCAAACGAAACTATTAGCGAAATGTATTCAAAATTTTCTACTATTGTTAATGGTTTGAGTGCTTTAGGGAAACCTGTTCTTGAGGAAGATCAGGTATCAAAAATACTTCGATCTCTTCCTCCAAAGTACAAACCAAAGGTGACAGCTATTGCAGAAGCAAACGACCTCACTCGCCTCAAAATGGAGCAGCTCATCGGAAACTTAGAAGCTCATGAGGCAGACCTAGAAGAGGAAGAGAGAAGAGAACATGAACATCAACGTGGGCCAAAGAAAGACGTGGCTCTCAAAGCATCAAAAGCTCTCTCACAAGAGAGTGAGGAATCTAGTGAAGAAGAAGGAGAAGAAGCATTGATAGTCAACGGTAAGAAATATAGAAGGTTTAAATCTAATAAAATTTCTAGTTCTTCTTCCACTCCCAGGTGCTTCGAATGTGGAAAGAAAGGACATTTCAAAAATGAATGTCCCAAAGCTAAGAAGGGAAAGAAAAGCTCACATAAGAAGAAAGAAAAAGATTATAAAGCGGCATGGGATGAAACGAGTGAAAGTGAAAGCGGAGAAGATAAAGTAGAATGTCTAATGGCAAGAGAAGATGAAGAATCTCAAGAGGAATGGGTAGTTGATAGTGGCTGCTCCAAACATATGACCGGGAACAAGGACGCCTTTCAAACCTTTGAAGAAAAGAAAAGTGGAACGGTTACCTTTGGAGACAATGGTAAGGGAAAAATCGTTGGAATAGGTAATGTTGGAACAAATCTCGAAATTAAAAATGTTCTACTTGTTGATGGATTGCATCATAATTTAATAAGTGTGAGTCAACTATGTGATAGTGGTTATGATGTGTTATTTAACAAAACCTGCTGCAAGTTATTGATAGAAAACACTACAAATGTTGTTTATGAAGGAAATAGAGTTGGAAATCTTTATATTCTCAAACCAAACTCTATGAAATCAGTAGTAGGTAAATGCTTGCTTGCAAATGAAAATACCTTACAATTATGGCATAAAAAGCTTGGTCATGCTAGTTCACATACTATTAAAAAGTTAGTGAAATATGATCTTGTTCGTGGATTACCTGCTTTGTCTTTTGATCAAGTTGCAAATTGTGAACCCTGCACAATGGGAAAGCAAACCAAAACATCCTTTAAATCAAAACATGTGCTTAGCACCAGTAGATCCTTAGAATTAATTCATATGGACTTATTTGGACCAATGAGGACACAATCTATTGGTGGTAAACGATATTGTTTTGTTATTGTTGATGATTATAGTAGATTTACATGGGTACATTTTATTGCAACTAAAGATGATACTATTCATGTCTTTATGCAATTTTGTTCTAAGATTGAAAATCTTTTACAACATAAAATATGTACCATTAGAAGTGATCATGGTGGCGAATTTGAAAATCATACATTTGAGACCTTTTGTACATCTCAAGGGTATACTCATAATTTTTCTGCTCCACGTACCCCACAACAAAATGGTATAGTAGAACGGAAAAATCGATCCCTACAAGAAATGGCTAGGACCATGATGCTTGAACACAACACACCTAAAACCTTTTGGGCTGAAGCCGTAAACACTGCTTGTTATGTGCTTAATAGAGTAACTGTTCACTCTCATTTGAAGAAAACTCCATATGAAATACTACACTCTAAGAAACCTAGAATTGACTACTTTCATACTTTTGGCTCAACATGCTACATTTTAAATACCAAAGATGATAGAGACAAGTTTGATTCTAAATCACACAAAGCATTCTTCTTGGGATATTCCACTTCTAGCAAAGCCTTTAGAATATATAACACTATATCTAGAAAAGTTGAGGAATCCATTCATATTTCTTTTCATGAAGAATCAAAATCTGAAAATCTAGATATCATTGATCTCACTAATCAATTTGAAAATACAACCATTTCTAATGATAGTGAGAAAATTCCTATATCCGAACCCCAAGTTGAAACACAACCTACACCTAGGCTTATCAAGGATCATCCCCAAGAACAAATTATTGGAGATCCAAATGATAAAGTCAAAACTCGGTCTTTTGTATCAATTCTGTCTTTTATATTTAACCGCTTCTCGACCGGACATTATGTTTTCCGTTGGTCTTTGTGCTCGATTTCAATCCCAACCTATGCAATCTCATTTTCTTGCGGTTAAACGCATTCTTCGATATCTAGCCGGCACTACTTGTTTTGGTTTATGGTATCCAAAAGGACAATCCTTGGATTTTAAAGCATATACTGATGCAGATTATGCTGGTTGTCGACTTGATCACAAAAGTACTAGTGGTGGATGTTTCTTATTAGGAAGAGCATTAGTATCTTGGTTTAGTAAGAAACAAAATACGGTTGCCCTATCTACAACTGAAGTTGAATATATGGCAGCTGGGTCTTGTTGTGCTCAAGTGCTTTATATGCAACAGGTTTTAAGCGATTATGGTTTTAATCTTTCATCTACACCTATTTTTTGTGATAACACAAGCGCCATAAACTTAGCACACAATCCTATTTTACACAGCCGGGCAAAACACATTGAAATCCGTCATCATTTCTTAAGGGATCACATCTCAAAGAATCATGTTACTCTTCATCATGTTGATACGGAAAATCAATTGGCTGATATCTTTACAAAACCGCTTCCATTAGATCAATTCAACAACATTAGGAAGCAACTGCTTATTACTCCTTTGGAAGATGTTTTCTTTGATATCTGCGATTCTTAACACGAATACTTGTTTACATTGTATCATTTTGGCTTATCAATGGACATTTTTTTTGGATTTGATGGGATATCTAATTAAGGGGGAGCTTTTATTAAAACGGTTATCTTTTTGAAATGACAAAGGGGGAGAGATATATACACCTATAACTTAGTATTTATGACAGATTCAATCAATGAGTTTCATAAATATACTCTTGGCTTTACATTGAAAATTGCTATATTCCCATATGAACTGGATTTCTTGTTCCATAATTCATTGGGAATAATTAGCACACATTTTATAAACAAGAGGAAAAGTTACAAATGGCAATCTAAAGGTATGACATTTATATGTTTTTATATTTCCTTTATTTATATTTTGGAAATGTTTGTCATCTTCAAAAAGGGGGAGATTGTTGGCTAAATGGACATCTATAAAATCCCTTTGTTTTGATTATGACAAACATTTCATTCCTATTTATCTGACGAGCTACTTGAGTGTGCAGGATGACAAAACTATAAGGGAAATTCAACAAGAAGTATTTATATTTTCATGCAAATGTAATCATTGTAAAAACTTGTACAGAAATATAATGTACAAGTACTTAGAATCGCATGTAAATCAAGCATTGGATTTTCCCTAGCTAAACACCTTAGTCATCCATTCAATAGGATCACCTATGCACACTCACACACATAATTAATGCCTAACTTGAAATCTTAAAACAGGATCTATCTCGGTCGACCAACTCCTCGACCGAGACACTCTCGGTCGACAAACTCCTCGACCGAGAAAGATCCAATGTAGCCGTTAGACACAACTGACAAGTTAGTTGGCAGTTGCAAATGAACGTTAATCCAGAGAGCCTGTCGGTCGACAAAACTTCGACCGAGTAGGTGTCTCGGTCGACCATTCCTCGACCGAGACGATCTCTGACAGAAACTGCAGAGTAAAGTAATTAGCCGTTGTTAAAGCAACAACTTTGTACCTAACGGCTAGTTAAGCACTTAGAAACCCCTAGAAGTTGTCTAGAACGTCCTTAAGCATACTTAGGCCATTCCTATAAATAGGACAAGCCATAGGACACTAGATTTCACTTCTTACACTTGATATACTTGAGAAAATACTTGAGCCCTCTTGTGCAATCTGTGTGAACTGAGCTTTGTGATCAATTGGCCATTTTCCCCTTAGCTCAAGCTCGTCCTATAGGCTAGATTTTCCTAACCCTAGCAATCACAAGTCCATCATATTGGCTAGGAAAATCCAAACGCTTGATCTAGGGAAATCAAGCCTTGAGCTACAAGGATAAGTTGTATTTTCTTTTATTCCTTTCTTGTTCCATGTATTACTTGTACTCTCCTTGCTACTCCAGGTAGGAGGCTGCGGATTGGAGAGGGTGAAGCTCTTCGTGGTGAAGAGGAAGACTTTGGACTACTTCAGAAGGCTGTCTTGACAGGAAGCTACTTCGGGAGGAAGGCTACTTCAAGGGGGAGCTTGAAGTTACTTCAAGGAAGGCTGCTTCGAGGTTGGCAAGACTACTTCAAGGTGAAGGCTGTCCAAAGGGTGTTTAGAAAGTATTGTAAATTTTATGTAACATCCTTGAGAGGTAATAAAATTTAGTACTTTCAAAATCCCGGTTGGGTAAGCAACCGGGTAGTGGACTGACTCCTTAGTATTTGCTAAGGTGGAACCACTCTAAACACCTGTGTTCCTCTTCTAAATCTTTACTTTGGTTGTTTGAGTTTAAATTACTTTAAAATCATTATAAAACTCTATTCACCCCCCTCTAGAGGTTTTCAGTTTTCTCCGGCGCTTCTCTCCGGCGCTCCATCTCCGGCGTCCCTTCTCCGGCGCCCCTCTTCTCCGGCGCGTTTCTTCTCCGCCGCCGCCGCCTGCTGCTCTAACTGCCTGCGCCGCCGCCCTGCTGCTCCAGCCACCTGCTGCCCGCCCTGCTGCTCCATCCGCTGCGCCGCTGCCACGCCTGAGAACCGGCGCCGCCGCCACACCTGGTGCCCTCCTGCTTGCCCACCTGCCTGCCCTAGCTCCTTCCTTTCTTCCTGCTAATGCCCGGCGTCCTGTTTCTACAGCACTGGTTAGTTTTACTGATTTCCTTGCTGCTTTCAGTGATTAATGATTGATACTACTGGTTAGTATTTCTTTAGTGATTAATTTAATTCAACAATTCATAGTTTGTTATTTACAATAACTGATCTGCTTGCCGATTTTAATGATTAGAGATACTGATTAATAGTAAGTATTGATGAATACTTAGTTAATTACTGATTTGTTGATTAGATATGTATATAAGTTCCTTATAAATATATTTTTTATATACACATACATGTAATTTTGTATAAAATTCATGATGTAGTGTGATCTTAAATCCTAGAGTGTACCCCTTTTGTTCTATGATGGTACCTATGACCCTAAATACATCCATAAGGGTCTATTGTATCCTAAAGAAGATTTATTTCTTCCTTCTGCCCTAATTAGAATGAATAATCACTAAATTATGTACTGTTTGTATGGAGTCCGGCTTCATTGTAGATATCTATTATTGTGTTTGTTGGCCTAGAAACCCGTCCAAGATTGACTCATTAGGAGTAAATCTTGGATAGTCCCCGGTTTGGGACTGTTCTTGAACACCTAATCTCACTTAGGATGTAAGTGTATAATGTGTATTGAGTTTTCGAGAAAATTTTGGTAGCATTTCCCCGTTTGTTCTCTAAGTACATATGTACTTAGAGAACAGCGGGGAAATGCTGCCGAAATTTTCTTGAAAACCGAATACACATTATACACTTACTAGTGAGATTAGGTGTTCAAGGATGGGATAGGTGGTACACATTTATTATATATAAGAATGACATCAAATGTGTTTGTAGGCCTAGAATGTGAACAATCATTGTTTTTTATATTACTTGTACATTGGTATAAATTAGAATGAACAACCACTAAATTATATATTGTTTGTATGGAGTCCGGCTTCATTGTAGATATCTATTATTGTGTTTGTTGGCCTAGAAACCCGTCCAAGATTGACTCATTAGGAGTAAATCTTGGATAGTCCCCGGTTTGGGACTGTTCTTGAACACCTAATCTCACTTAGGATGTAAGTGTATAATGTGTATTGAGTTTTCGAGAAAATTTTGGTAGCATTTCCCCGTTTGTTCTCTAAGTACATATGTACTTAGAGAACAGCGGGGAAATGCTGCTGAAATTTTCTTGAAAACCCAATACACATTATACACTTACTAGTGAGATTAGGTGTTCAAGGATGGGATAGGTGGTACACATTTATTATATATAAGAATGACATCAAATGTGTTTGTAGGCCTAGAATGTGAACAATCATTGTTTTTTATATTACTTGTACATTGGTATAAATTAGAATGAACAATCACTAAATTATATACTATTTGTATGGAGTCCGGCTTCATTGTAGATATCTATTATTGTGTTTGTTGGCCTAGAAACCCGTCCAAGATTGACTCATTAGGAGTAAATCTTGGATAGTCCCCGGTTTGGGACTGTTCTTGAACACCTAATCTCACTTAGGATGTAAGTGTATAATGTGTATTGAGTTTTTGAGAAAATTTTGGTATGTACTTAGAGAACAGCGGGGAAATGCTGCCAAAATTTTCTTGAAAACCCAATACACATTATACACTTACTAGTGAGATTAGGTGTTCAAGGATGGGATAGGTGGTACACATTTATTATATATAAGAATGACATCAAATGTGTTTGTTGGCCTAGAATGTGAACAATCATTGTTTTTTAAATTACTTGTACATTGGTATAAATTAGAATGAACAATCACTTGTTTTCCTAATATATACTTGTTTTCTCTGATCATAGAATGGATAGATCATGGATGTCCATTCGTAATCGTTGCACCCCAGAGTTTATATCTGGTCTTGATCAGTTTATTAGATTTGCTGAGGAACATAGGAAAAAACCTACAGATAGGTTCTACTGTCCATGTAGGCATTGCGGTAACAACTTGAAAGTCAACACTGGTGAGGAAATCAAAAGTCATGTCATGTGCAACGGGATTGTACAAGGCTATACAGAATGGCACTGGCATGGAGAGATTTCAAAATCGAAACCAGTAGATGTCGATAGCAGTGCTTGGGTGGAAGAAGAAATTGCCTCCAATGACGTAAATGTGAACGAACCAGTTCCAGCAGACATCGTTGATGCGATGCTGGATAGTTGTAGGGTAGAGCACACCGATCCACCTCCTATCTTTACAAACATTGTGCATGATGCTGAGATACCGTTATACATAGGCTGTGCTAAGTTTACGAAGCTTAGCGCTGTGTTGAGATTGTATAAGTTGAAAGCTAACAATAGATGGAGCGACAAAAGCTTCACTTCATTGTTGACTTTGTTGAAAGAAATTCTTCCTGAAGGAAATGAGCTTCCAATCTCAACATACCAGGTAAAGAAAATGTTGTGCCCAATGGGAATGGAGGCCAAGAAGATACACGCATGCCCGAATGATTGTGTATTATTTCAAAAGGACTATGTATATTTGAAAGATTGTCCAAAATGTGGTGCGTCACGGTATAAATTGACGACTTCGGGGGAGTCCAAAACTGGTTCTCCTGCCAAGGTGTTGTGGTATCTACCTATAATATCACGGTTTCAACGCTTGTTTGCAAATCCGAAAGATGCGAAGAATTTGAGGTGGCATGCAGATGTTAAGAAAAATAATTATGGGATCCTACGACATGCGTCTGATTCCCCACAGTGGAAGAAGATTGATCTATTGTACCCTAAATTTGGTGAAGAAGATAGGAATCTAAGACTTGGGCTTTGTACAGATGGGATGAATCTGTACGGGACATTGAGCAGCCAACATAGCACTTGGCCAGTCATGCTTGTTATATACAATCTTCCTCCCTGGATGTGTATGAAAAATAAGTACGTTATGTTGTCATTGTTGATATCGGGCCCTAAACAACCCGGAAATGATATCGATGTTTATCTTGAACCTTTGATTGATGACTTAAAGAAACTTTGGGCTGAAGGTGTGATGGCCTATGATGCTTCAGCAAGAGAGACATTTCGTTTGCACGCTATGTTGTTTTGCACTATTAATGACTTTCCAGCATATGGGAATTTGTCTGGATATAGTGTCAAAGGAGCTAAAGCGTGTCCTATATGTGAAGAAAACACTGATTCAATAAGACTAAAACATGGCGGCAAGACTGTATATCTTGGTCATCGAAGGTTTCTTTCAAAATTCCATCTGTATCGTAGGAAGCGCAAAGCATTCAATGGATGGAATGATGAACGGAGTGCACCTAAACCTATACCAGGGGATGTTGTTTATGAAAGAGTAAAAGACATTGTCAATGAATTTGGTAAGAAATCACAATGTAGTATGGCCACACGGAGTGACAATTCTTCATTCAAGAAGAAGTCAATATTTTGGGATCTTCCTTATTGGAGTTCTTTGACAGTCAGGCATTGTATCGATGTAATGCACGTTGAGAAAAATGTCTGTGATAGCATCATTGGTACCAGCCTTTGTTGATGTCATCTATTTTTCTCTTCTTGCTAGGGTATGCTTCCAACTCTAGGTGAAGGACTTAGATGATATGGCATGAAGATATGGACATAGCTTAAGGAGTTAATGCTTGGAGACAAAGTTGTTATGGTTTAAACTTCCCTTTATCTTATATTACCTAAAATAGGATCTCGTCGACAACAATGAATTTGGAAAGAGTGTTTGTGAGATATGCCTTATCGCGGAGCAAGTTCGGCGATATCTCGCTACATGATGGTGTGCAACGATGCTGGCCTACACGGACGAAACTTCTCTCCCATTCATTAAGTGCGTCATAGGAAGATCTGACAGTTCTCCTTTCATACGATGATGTATGCCGCTCGTAGCACGTACGGATGATCGTAGATGTCCTCTGAACATAGGCGTCTCAGCATTTTCATCTCTACTTCGTCCACGCGGATGGATTGGAACTCTACGTTATGCTTCCTAAGCCGGCGGGAAGAAGTTGTCTCTGTGCGGTGGCATGCTAGTATCGCGATGCTCTCCTTTCTCTCCTGAGGATGGTGATGTCTAGGGTTTACGTATGTGAGCGTAAACTGAAAAGCCTTTCTCAATATCTTATTTAGATATCAGCCATCAAGCTCCTTTAAATAGGAGATGAAGGGAAGTAGGGTTTCCTAAACCCATCGGTAAACATAAATATTGTGTTAATTAAAATGCTCGTAGATTAATTAGAATATTCTGGAATTCATTAATTAACCAAATAATCACATTAATTGATTAATTAATATTTGACTCCATACAATCACTTGGGATGGCTCTATTGGGCATATATACCAACAGACTCCCACTTGCACTTAGAGCCAATCACTACAATATTATTCTAATCGATTACATAAACATTTTAGTAATCAATGTGATTCAGAGCAATTCCAATCAAATCCACAATTATACTTCTATTCCAACACATCCTATGCGTGTGACCCGGTAGGCTCCAAATTACATTGGCAGTGATATCCATAATCATATTATGATTTCACAAGCAATGATTGGTATCTAGCAAAACTTTATTACCCCCCAAGTAATTGGAAAAGTTGGAGAACAACTTAACCTATCATTCATGACTGGTGTTACAGTGATTGTATAGTTCCTTTGTCACTGATATCTGGATTGAACTCGAGTCATGGAATTGTTATCCTCTTCAACATTCAATCCATGTTCCTTGAACTAGAGCAGATTTTCTGAGATATATGTAAGCTCAATATCACATATTAACTCACATCAGCATGGCCATGCATTTCTCAGTCTCGCTTATCAAGTGGCCGGAATAGAAAACTCCTGTAGGAAGGACAAATTCAATCTACATCACTCAAAGTCATCCTCATGTGTCACACTGCACCCAAGCACCATATTTATGGAAATCCTTATTCAGGACCACGGTGGATGATGTCAAAGTACACCGAACGACATGCGATAAGTGTAGTGACTGCAGGTCTAAGAACCACAATCACCACCATCATTATGAGATGTGACTCTAACTACCAATCATGGTATCCATGTGTCACTCTCAAGGTGGGTCTATCCGATACACTGTTCTCTAACAAGTATCTATGTATTTGGTTTGATATCTCCATGTCATGGATAATGAGATTCTTCCATCAACCAACATACATTCTAATCTTATGTGTTATTAATGTCTATGGATATTTCCACAATAACAACCGATTAGGGACAAAACAAGAATATATACTCTTAGCATACATATCATCTCATTGTTTAGGTCATCAACCCGAAGACATATGTCATTGAGTATATTTTTATATAGACATCTATAAGTTTTATGGTCATCTCACAATATAAAACACAAACATATAGATTGGAAACTTGCCTTTATTGATATGATCAATGTAGTATTACAAATTGTTTACATAGTATCCCATTACAATCATCAAATGATAGTCTCTATGGGCATACATACCAACAGATTCCCGCTTGCACTTATTTCCAATCACTCATGAATCTCAATCCAAGTGATCAAACATGTTTGTCATGTTTCTTCTATGAAAGTGCTTTTGTGAGTGGGTCAGCCACATTGCTTTCTGTAGGTACTCTACAAATATTCACATCTCCTCATTGTACGATCTCTCATATGAGATGGAACCGCCATAGAATATGTTTGAAACGTTGGTGCGATCTTGGTTCTTTAGCCTGTGCAATTGCTCCATTGTTGTCACAAAACAACTCAATTGCATCACCAGTGCTTGGAACCACGCCAAGTTTAGAAATGAACTTATTGCTCCATACAACTTCCTTTGCAGCATTATATGATGTAATATATTTGGCCTCTATTGTAGAATCTACAATTGTATCTTGCTTGGAACTCTTCCATCTCACAACTCCATTGTTCAGGAAAAACACAAATCCAGATTGTAATCTGTAGTCATCTTTGTTAGTTTGGAAGCTAGCATCGGTGTAACCCTTTATCACGAGCTCTTCCTCACCACCGTATACCAAGAATTGATCCTTATTCCTTATCAAGTACTTTAGGATATTCTTTATGGCTATCCATTGACATTCACCTGGATCTGACTGATACCGACTCGTCATGCTCAAAGCATACGACACATCAGGACGAGTACATAACATCACATACATGATAGATCTAATTGCTGATGCATATGAAATCTTACTCATGCGTTCCTATTCATCGCATGAAATAGGACATTGGGCTTTAGAGATCATAACCCCATCAGACATGGGCAAGTTACCTCTCTTAGAACCCTCCATGCTAAACCTCTTTAGCACCTTGTCAATGTATGTGCTCTGGATTAGGCCTAGAAGCCTTCTAGATCTATCTCTATAGATCTTAATCCCTAGTATATAGGATGCTTCGTCTAAATCCTTCATAGAGAAGGTCTTCCCTAGACAACCTTTTACTGTCTGAAGAGTAGGGATGCCATTTCCCATCAATAGTATGTCATCCACATACAATAATAAAAATATGATTGTGCTCCCACTAACCCTTTTGTAAACACAAGGTTCGTCTTCATTTTGACTAAAGCGAAACTTTTTGACTACTTCGTCAAAATGTAGATTCCAGCTCTGAGATGCTTGCTTCAATCCATAGATTGACCTTTGTAGCTTACATACTTTATTGGCTTCCTTTGGATCGATAAAACCCTCAGATTGTGTCATGTACACATCCTTGATTAAATTCCCATTAAGGAATGTTGTTTTAACATCCATCTGCCAAATCTCATAGTCATGATAAGCTACAATGGCAAGCATGATCCTGATAGATTTAACCATGGCAACTGGTGAGAAGGTCTCGTCATAATCAACACATTAAATTTGACGGAATCCTTTCACAACCAATCTACTTTTATAGGTTTGAACATTTCCATCCATGTCGGTCTTCTTCTTGAAGACCCACTTGCACCCTATGGGTTTTACCCCTTCGGGTGGATCCACCAAGGTCCAGACCTTGTTGGTGTACATGGATTCCATCTCAGATCTCATGGCTTCAAGCCATTTCTCAGATTCTAGTCCCTTAGTAGCTTCTAGATAGGAAGTTGGCTCATCTACTATGCCCAATTCGTCACTTTCTTGAGTCATGAGAAATCCAAATCTCTCAAGCTCAAATCGTGTCCTACTAGACCTATGAGGTTCATGTGTTACATTTGGAACTTGAAACTCCACAATAATTTGTGAGTCTTCATGTTCCTTATGTACCTCCTCAGGTTCTCTACTTTCTTGTTGGTCTCGAACTTCTTCGAGCTCTACATTCCTCCCACTAATTCCTTTAGAAATAAATTCCTTTTCTAGAAATACAGTAGTCCTAGAAACAAACACTTTGTTGTCAGTTGGTGTGTAGAAGTAGTATCCCCAAGTTTCCTTGGGGTATCCAACAAAATAGCATTTTTCTGATTTGGGTCCAAGCTTTTCAGGAAGTTGTTTCCTAACATAAGCTTCACATCCCCAAATCTTTAACATAGACAAATTGTTACGATTCTCATTCCATATCTCATGTGGTGTCTTTTGAACCGATTTGGAAGGTACACAGTTAAGTGTAAATGTTGCAGTTTCAAGAGCATATCCCCAGAACGATATTGGAAGTTCGATTGAACTCATCATTGATCGTACCATGTCTAATAATGTACGATTCCTTCTTTATGACACACCATTATTTTGTGGCGTACCAGGTGGAGTCCATTGTGATACAATACCATGGTCTCTCAGAAAGTCCTCAAACTCTTGGCTTAAGTATTTGCCACCCTGATCTGAACGGAGTGTTTTAATACTCTTACCAAGTTTCTTCTCTACTTCAATCATGAAAGTCTTGAACATTTCAAGAGTTTCTGACTTATGTTTCATAAGATATACATATCCATACATACTGAGGTCATTAGTGAAGGTAATGATGTGTTGATAGCCTCCTCTAGCATTTGATCTAAAAGGTCCACATACATCAGTATGTATGAGCCCTAGCAGATCACTGGCTCTCTCACTATGTCCAGTGAAAGGAGTCTTGGTCATCTTCCCTAATAAACATGCCTCACATGTCTCTAATGATTCAAAACCAAAAGAGTCTAGATAACCATCCTTATGGAGTCTAGATATGCACTTCTCGTTTATGTGCCCAAGACGACAATGCCATAAGTATGTTTTGTTTGATTTTTCAAGTTTTAACCTTTTAGTATTTACGTTGTATATGCTAGTCTCAAGTTCTAACAAGTAGATACCATAAGACATAGGGGCATTGCCATAAAAGATCTCATCTTTAGAAATAGAAATAATTACATTCTTAATGTAAAATTCAAATCCACTCTTGTCCATAAAAGATAAAGAAATAATATTTCTATTAATGTCATGTACATAATAGCAATTCTCAAATTCTATTATAAGGCCCGTAGGCAAATATAAACTAATAACTCCAACTACGGTGGAAGCAACTCTTGCTCCATTAGCGACCCGCAACTCGACTTGGCCCTTTCGTAAAGGCTTACTTCTTATCAGATCTTGCATATTAGAACATATGTGAGATCCACATCTGTTATCCAGTACCCATGATGAAGAAGTATTTAAGTTTATATCAATAACGTATATACCTAAAGTGGAGATCTCTATCCCCTGCTTCGTCTTCCTCAGTTCCTCCAGGTAGAGAGGACAATTTCTTTTCCAATGTCCAGCCTGGTGACAATGGTGACAACTGCCTTCTTTGGAGATCCCACCTTTAGCTATGAGCGTGGATGACTTTGGCTTCTGCCTGGCTTTAGAATCTTTCTTATCCTTACCTTTGCCTTTTGACTTTCCCTTTGTCTTGTTGATCATCATCACAGACTTGGGCTTGTCTTTCTTCATATGTGCTTCAGCTATCCTCAACATGCCCAACAATTTTGACAACAATGTGTCAAGATTGTTCATGTTGTAGTTCATGACAAAATGACTATATGATTCAGGCAACGATTGTAGAATCACATCAGTGGCCAACTCTTGACCTAGGGGAAATCCCAGCTTGGATAGGTTTTCCACGTACCCAATCAAAGTGAGTATATGGGTGCCAACTGAGTCTCCCTCTTTCATCTTGCTCCTGAACAAAGCCTTAGAGACATCATATCTCCCCTATCTTGCTTGATGTTGATACATGTTCTTGAGATGTGTTACCATCTCCATGACATTCATGTTCTCATGCTGCTCTTGCAACTCATAGTTCATTGAGCACAACATCAGACACTTGACATCCACGACATCATCAAGGTGCTTCTTGTAAGCATCCTTTTCAGCCTTGGGCGCATTTGCGGTGGGTTCCGCTGGCTCTGGTGTTTTAAGGACATAGAGCTTACGCTCATGTGTGAGAACAATTCTTAGTGTCCTAAACTAGTTTTGAAAGTTGGTTCTGGTAAGTTTGTCCTTCTCAAGGACCGATCGCAATGAGAAAGTGTGAGTGTTGTTTTCCATTTGATTACTGCAAAAGAAAATTTTGCATTTAGTCTAAAACATTTTGACTTGTAAAGATTTAATAAACGAGATTAATTAGGCCTTTAATTAATTACACTCCCACTATTTTATTCAAATTGATAGCCCTCACTATCAACTCAAAAGATTGCAACATACAACCTTTTAGTGAGCCAAGATCCAAAATAATTAGATCAATGCCCAGACAACGTCGGCGTCAAAGACCAAATACTAAGGTAGGAAACATTTGCCAATTGCATCATATGCAACTCTTGGATAGATGATCATACACAACTCCTTGCCATGATGCATTTGTATGCCTCTAGGTACTTTATCCTATCAAGGTATCCTAGTTGATTCCAACCCATAAGCCAACATGATGAGTGTTCACCCTGCGGAGGCAGACCCACACACCCACCATCACACTTCCACGAGATAGATAGTGTACCACGTGGAGGTGTTCCCACACATAGTTGATCGATATTTTTATGTGTGTTTCTTTATGGAAGACAACTAAAACTTAATATTATTAATTGAGGGGTTTTATTAATATGTATACATATCCAAACACCACATACTTATAATACATATCATATACTACTATATTCACAACCAAAAACGATATACATGCAATCACAAATACAAATACATTGGTTATGGCCATACTATTGTAATCCTTTAGAGAAACAAAGGATTACGGTTCACCTATGGTCTTATGCATCTCATGCAACACATGTGAATCAACCTGCAAGCATGTAAGGATCAGCATTACAATGAACAACTTCATGGATGCTCTGTGAGGTTGGAACTTCAAGTTGCTTCTTAGAATTGGATCTTCTTGTTGCTTCTCCATGGACGCTCCTTGGAGTTGGATCTTCATGTTGCTTCTTGGAATTAGATCTTCATGGTGCTTCTCCATGGATGCTCCTTGGAGTTGGATCTTCAAGTGGCCTCCTTACATCCACTACTACAGAAACGGCCTTTGGCGTCGGTCGTTTAACCCCATTTGGCGTCGGTTTCTGACCGACGCCTATGTGGGCGCCGCTAAAGGTCGAACACTTCGGCGTCAGTTTTTTAACCGACGCCTATTTGTCTATAGGCGTCAGTTGTTTAGTACATAACCACTGCCAAAAGTGTTCGCGCCACAGAAAATGGCGTCATCTAGGGCACTTTGTGCGTCGGTTATTTACTAAACAACCGACGCCTATATAGAATATAGCGTCGGTGTTTTAGTAGATAACCGACACATAAAGTGCCCTAGATGACGCCATTTTCTGTGGCGCGAACACTGTTGGCATCGGTTATATACTAAACCACCGACGCCTGTACTTCAAGACGACACGGCCGTGCTTCCCTGCACGGCCGTGTTTAGTACTATAGGCATCGGTTTTATATGAATAACTGACGCCTTTTACACCACGGCCGTGCTATCCTGCACGGTTGGGTTGTTTGTACTATTAGGCGTCGGTTTGTATCAAATAACCGACGATGTATGTCTTTACTGACGGTTTTCTATAAATAACCAACGCCTATTTATATATATTTTTTTTCATATCAGTTTGCAGGCCTGCTGTGGCTGGTCAGCAGGATGAGAACCTGCAGTTCAGTTTTCTGAACTGCAGGTTTACGACATCCATTGATATCAGCCTACAAACAGGCCGCAAACCTGCAAAAGTCACAAGGAAAATTCTACACAAGTACATACATTCAGACATAAATTCAATTCTCACATTCACACATATAGAAACATTCAAATACATGTATTAACATTCAGAAATATTCATTTACAAAGTATCATTCATTATCGCTATCAACATCCCAATTATATCTTACAGTTGCCACTGCTTGTATGGCTTTTGCCCATTCTTCTCTTACTTCATTTAATGCTTCCATCGTATATGGAGCATGTATATTTTTTAAGCGTTTACCTGTAGTGTTGTCAGTTTTAAACACCTGCAAAGAGAATGATGTATATATATAAGTAATAATATAAAAATAAGATAAGATTGATATATTTCATACTAACTAATGAGACTATATATAATACCTCATGTATGGTATTGATGTCCAATGCGGCATATTTGATAATCATCTGCATAAATCGCATCACATAGTATGCGCATGCCCAGCCATTGTCTTGTGTAGCACACTATAAATTGAAACATACAAAATAATACAACTAAGCACAATTCACATCAATAATATATATATTCGAGTCGGGAACTTACTTGTACGTTCTGCCAATTTATTGGCTGGTTCTTTTTCCTTGGGACCGTTCCTCCAGCCTTTTTGAATGCATCTAAACCCCTACATGTTAATATAACACAATAAATTGCATAAGTAAATAGTAATGTAATAAAAGATGTTAACGGATATAAAAATGAAATATTTCTCACCAGAATAATGGCATTCTCATTACATGTCCAATTTTAGTGTTCAATGTATTCCCCGCAGGATCTAGATAATAAACAGTGAATGTCCCGGGGACAATAACTAGTAACTCCCAATGTCTACCGCTAGAAGTAAGAAGTTAACAATTAATAACTCAAAATGCAAAATAAAAATGGAATTTTCTTAAGTCCAAATTATAAATAAAGTAAACTTACTTGACATTGAATGGAGCTATTATTATCGTCTTCTTTTGCTGACCAAAAATTGTAAAAGCATCTATACAGTATTGTTGAACATTATCAGGGTCTTTAGCTTCCAAACTAATCAATGATGGAATCAAAAATCCCACATGATCAAATGCAAATTGTTTGCAATGATATTCGACTAAGTAGCTGCAAAACATATAGGCGTATGCATTAATATATAAGAAACCAGATCACCGGATCTTACACAAGGTATATGGATGTATAAACAAGATCTCACCTTATCCATGTCTCTATCATTGATGTATTCAGCCAATCATACATAAACAACTCAATAATATCTTATATAAATAAAGAGCTATCGTATGATCGACCTGCATAATCTACATCTAAAGAAACTATTATAGGGCAATGTATATTATGTGCCCGTAGCCAACATGCCATTCCCCTACAAGCAGGACCTAACGGGTATGTTAGGTCAGTTGGACCCAAGTTGGTAATGCGAGAAGTGGAGGTGGAGGCCTAGGTGCTCCTGGTGTCTTCTTTTTAACCTGTATATATAATTTCAGATCAGTTGACATCATATATACACATTAACAGTCTAAATCAATGTAAATTTATCTTACAATTTCAGTCGTGTAGACGACATCTGCTTTGGGCCACAATATGACCCCGCCTTCTGCCTCACCAAGTGTATCAATATCTGGGTGGGCATATGGCAACGCAACTTCCCTCCAATCGGGTAACACACGTAATGGGCCCACACGAACATAGCCCTGTGGCATTGGAGTCCCGTGAAACCTTTCCCCAGGAAGGGACCGGTAAGCTTGCGCCTCTACAACAACATAATATTCTATTCTTAAGCGGCATGGCTTCAATGCCTACAAATTTATGTAAAGAATGTTATACATATATACATATAATCTTGAAAACATATCATCTTGAAAAGACTAGCTACAATGTCATAAACAATACTTACAGCAGACGTGCTAGGCGATGGGTCTCCAGGATTACTCGCAGTCTGTGCATCAGGAGAAGAGTGGGTCGCCATAGGCTGATTGGAAGCCTGAGATGCCTGCCACCGCAGCAATTCTTCCTTGACCTTCTCAACAACTACATCGTTGACCTTCTTAGCAACTAAATCCTCAACTCTCTTATTCTCCTATACATGGATAAAAGAAACATTAGCTTCTTATTAATGAATTTCCTTTTGTAGTAACATTCTAAAAAAAGAATTGGTTACCTCTTCTTGAGAAAGTCCCGCTCTGGGTTTGCGCTGGGATGGCCCAAAGAATGCTTTGATGCCAACACCAGCGCCGACACCTCTAACACGTCCAGGATGCTCTGGGTTACCCAGAGCAACTGTCAATTCATCCCTTGTGCCCTGAGGGATGAACGTGCCTTGTTTCCTCTGCTCGTGCAACTCCCGCTAATCACCATAAACAGAAATTGGTAAGTTAACACCACAAATAATCAATATTCAAACGATTTCTCTAAGAGTGTTATTTTACCATTTTTGCAGCCGCCTCAGCAGTTACAGGCTTCTTTATTTCACCCTTCTTGTTTTGCCTGTCAGCTATCCAGATATCATGGTGAGGCATGGGTGTGGCAGACTCCTGAGTAGGAGCAGACTCCTGAGTAGCCGCAGACTCCGCCTGTAGTCTTTGGCGAACGCTTGCATAGCCTTTTGGACCCATAGTGTGGTCATGCACATTCAGTGCACGTCTTGCTTTTTGTGCGTCACTGAGGGCCTAGTTAGTATGAACATTAATGATTTGGTTAGTAGCACTAAATGCTAATCTTGAATAGGTGAATACAATGTATATTAATTAAATTGGGAGTGACGCCTAATACCTTGAATTCTTCAGATTTTCTTGAAGAAACAAAATTGTCCCAATCTTCTTTGTCCAAGAAGTTCCATTGTTCAAGGGCTGACTTCTTCTTCTTATCACCCTCTTTTATGTATTCTCTGTTCAGATTTGTCCTATAATTCCTAAGCATCTTTCCAGCGCGTTGCATCACATTTTTACGATGCAACTTCTCATCCAATGCAAACAGATTCTGTAAAATAGAAATGTTATTAACTAGTATCCAAAATAGAATTGCAAATAATAGAATTTGTAATCTACAAAATAGAATTGCAAATAATAATAACTCACGCATAAATCCTTCCATATCAAGTCTTTTTTCCCTTGAGGAACTTTATGCCAATTGTCATACTTAACACCACAATGGCTCCGAGTGGTACACCCAAGATAGTTCACAAAATTATTGCGGTTCACTCCAATTGGATTTCCTCCATTATCAAACTCCACCACCAATTTGGATCCACTACCACTTAGCGCTAATAACTTCTTCAACAGAGTGATGCCCCTTTTCTTGTTAAGTGTTTGGTGTTGCGCATCAAGTTGCTCCAGTGCTTCAGTGGGTACAGGTGCATCAACCTAAAATTTGACAAAAATAAAACACACTAAATTAGCCCAATATAGAAATATAGGATATATGACATAACTAGAAGATAATGAATTTTATAGAAATACAGGATATGTTTTTAGAACTTACATTAGTATCCTCGCCATGCTCGTCATGGACAGCATGCTCATCATGGACTTCATGCTCATCATGGACATCATGCTCATCATGGTCAGCCATCTGAAAATGTCATTAAAAAGGCAAACATTTAGCATTTCTATTAACTAGAAAAAGGCAAACATTTAGCATTTGTATTAACTAGAAAAAGGCAAACATTTAGCATTTGTATTAACTAGAAAAAGGCAAACATTTAGCATTTGTATAAACATACATGTCTCTAAAATTGTGATCTTTTATCAATTAACAATCCTTCATTGTGATCTCTGCGCACATATAAGTCATCATTAGCTTCAATATTTTGTGGAGTTGGCAACCCAACTGAGAATGGACTGGAGTCATCATACATATCATAGTACTCTTCTTCATCTATAGGATCTTCAATGAACTATCTTTTACCATGAAGAACAACCGACCATTTATCATTTGCAGGATCATCGATATAGAATATTTGTTTCGCCTGTGATGCCAATATGAATGGTTCACCCTTCTCGCCAATCTTTTCAAAGTTCACCAAAGTGAAACCCAATTCATCCACTATAAATCCTTTGGTGTTATCAACCCAATTACATTTAAAGAGCGGAATTTTGAAATCTATGTAGTCAAACTCCCAAATGTCCTCAATGACACCGTAATATGACATTTTAGCTTCACGTGGACTCTTATCCTTTGCACTTGCAAAGTACATAGTCGACGCTTGAAGAGTGACCCCACTATTTTGGACGACACTCTTATCATCTTGGCACTTTGTGTAATATGTGAATCCATTAATGTCAAACCCTTCATAAGACATAACATTCGGTTTTGGTTTAAAGGCGAGGCATTTGATAGTTTCTTTAATATCATTTGGTGTTTGAGATAGTTGATGTAAGACTTTATCTTCAAACCACTTAGTAAAAGTCTTATTATGCTCTCTAGCAAGCCACATTGAACTTTCTCGAGGATGTTGTCTCTTTATGAAATTGGTATGTTCCTCGATATAAACACTCACTTCGTCCATATTGTGTAAAATATACAAGTGAGCTTGTTCCAACTGCTCACGGCTGATTACTTTCACCCGTGATCCCAAAATTCCTTTGCCCTTCTCAATATTCTTGTCATTATCAGGAGTGTCATTACCACTGAAAAAGTCATTGCAAAAATCCATAACCTCTCTCGCCACATAACCTTCAATAATACTCCCTTCAGGCCGATAACGGTTTCGAACATCACCTTTAAAAACGCTCATGTATCGTTCAAAGGGATACATCCAATGCAAGAAAACTGGTCCCAACATTTTCACTTCCCTAGTCAAGTGGACAACAAGATGTACCATGATATCAAAGAACGAAGGAGGGAAATACATCTCAAGCTGACATAGGGTAACAACCACTTCTTTTTGCAAAATATCGAGAGTATCAGGGTCAATAACTTTGCTGCATAGACTGTTGAAAAAGAAACAAAGTTGGGTAATTGCAAACCTTACATGCTTCAGCAATATAGAAATTTTTGTTGCTTCACCTGTGCATATTTTCTCCACAAAACCCAACATATACATATGTAGAAAATTGTACACGTAGCAAGATACAAAAATAAACATGATAGTACACATGTACACAAAACTATACTTAACAGTATACATGTTCACAATGGAAAATTACACATGTATACAAAAAATAGACATGGCAGTACACTTGTGTATAAACAAAATACACATGTATAAATAGAGATCGTGTTGCACATGGATCAAGCTGGGAGACAATAATACCAATTATTTCCACTCTACTACGAAAGCTAGAAGATGGAGGAATAAGATCACTCGCCTCAAAGACGATAATGGAGTCTGGTATGACAATGCATCCGAGCTTAAATCTCTCATTTTATCCTTCTTATCTAACGTATATTAGGAGGTAGACGATGAGCGTAGACGGTCCACTAGCATTACCTTCTCGGGGGCCTTTAAGCCTCTCTCGTGTGAGCAACTCCAAAAGCTGGTCTCTATCCCTTCGCCTAAGGAGATTTGGGACGCGCTGCACTCCATGTCGCCAATCAAAGCCCCAGGGCCGGATGGAGTGGATGCAGGTTTTTATCAGGAGAACTGGAATTCTTTGAGCAATCAACTCTGTCATTTTATTCCAGCTCCTTTCACGGGCACCCTGATTCCCCAGTCTGCAACTTATTCGCTCATCATTCTCATACCCAAGAGCAATCCGCCTGAGAAATGTTCTCAATTGCGACCTATCTCTCTCAACAACATCTGCACGAAGCTCCTCTCGAAGGTCATCGCAATGAGGATCAAACCTTACCTCAATGACTGGATTTCCCCTTACCAGTCAAGTTTTGTCCCTAGAAGGAAGATCGGTGACAACATCGCGCTGGTGCAGGAGGTGGTACACTCGATGGAATCAAAATCGGGCAAGAAAGGAACTATGGCGTTAAAGCTGGACTTGATCAAAGCCTTTGACAAATTAAGCTGGCACTTCATCCATGACACACTTACTCGAACTACGCTGCCTAAGGAAATCATCGATATCATTATGCATATTATCTGCTCCGGAGATTCTTCTATCCTCTGGAATGGGGAGGTTGCAGGCTCCTTTAGACCTTCTTGCGGGGTCAAGCAAGGAGATCCCCTCTCCCCCTACATCTTTGTTCTATGCCTAGAGCGTTTCAGTCAATTGATAGCGGAGTAGATTGGTAAAGGCAATTGGAGACCCATCTTCATCACCAAGGACAAAATTCCTATCTCCCATGCAAGCTTCGCAGACGACATCATTCTTTTCGGGGAAGCCTCCACACACCAAGCACGGGTGATCCTATGATGCCTTAAGCTTTTCAATCACGCCTCTAGACTTGCTCTATGTCATGAGAAATCTACTGTCTTCTTCTCTCACAACACCCCCGATCAATCAAAAATAGGATCTGCAATAGGTTGGGGATTCAGCAGACAAGCAATCTCAGATGCCATTTGGGTGTTCCCATCATTCATCGCAGGAAAGGCAAGGAGCTCTTCTCATCTCTGTTGGAGAAATTTCAGAAGCACATATCGCAATGGCAGAATAACCTCCTCTCCCTTGCTGGGAGAATCACGCTTACTAAATCGGTCCTTCAATCGCAAGCATGTTACATTATGCAAGCAATCCAACTCCCCTTCTCAGTTTGTGATCGTATCGATCAAATTACAAAGAACTTCCTGTGGAACGGCGGATCCCACAGGCGTCTCAATCTGGTCGCATGGGACACGGTTACGAACCCCAAGCCTAATGGAGGTCTTGGTCTGTGGAAGTCAAGGGATTTCAATTCCTGCTTGTTGATGAAGATGGGATGGGACCTCTTTCAAAACAGGCATATACCGTGGGTAAATGTCATGCGGTCTAAATATCTCTCAAATGGACTGCCAAAATCAACTGGTTCCCACCTCTGGAGAAGCTTGAGAACTTTCCTTCCGATCCTCAAAGAGAATGCACAACGTCATGCGGTGTTCGGTCTGGACACTCTGGTCTGGACAGATGATTGGATTGGGGCCGGTGTGAAACCTGTTGTCAAAGAGGAACTTACGATCCCGGAGGATCTTGTAGACCTCAAGGTTTTGAGCCTTATCCCAGATGACAGATCCTGGGATCTGGACTTTCTCAACCACTGGTGCGTACAAGACACAGTCACCGCCATTAGTCATATGCCCACTCCTAGAATTCACTATGGAGATGACACTTTCATCTGGAAATTGGACTGCTATGGTGTCTTTACTGCCCATTCTTCTTATAACCTCCTCTGCCAGCCTACGCCAGAAGCATCACGACCTTTGTTTGCAGCGACATGGTCTCTGCCAGTTTCGCACCGGGTCTGTGCCCACTTATGGCTGCCGCTGCATGATCATCTTCTCACCAACGTCATGCGAGCAAAATGGAAGATGACTAATAACCTAGAGTGCCCGCGATGCAACAACTCAGATGAAGATTGCCTGCACGTGCTACGGGACTACAGGTCATCTAGACAGATTTGGTCGCTCATTCTGCCCAAGGAGGTGAATCTTTTCTATGAAAGCCAGACGATTTGGGGCTGGATGGACTACAATTTTAGAATGATCAAGGTGTCGACCACCTGGAGGACGCTCTTTGCCATCACATGCTGGAAGATTTGGAAAAGTAGGAACTCACAGATCTTCGAGGGAACTATTATACCTCCACGAGTCATGGCTGCTCAATGCTACGCTGAAGCCCTCTCATCCGACCTGGCCTTCTCGTGTAACTCATCTGACCACCTGAAGCAACCATGTCTGGATCATCCAATCCGCCTGCACAACACAAATTTCATCATTCACGTAGACGTCGCCACTTCATTCAGGTCCAACATGTCCTGCACATGTGCCATTCTTCACAGCATCACAGGAGAATGGATTAGGGGATCCTCTCGCCTGCACCCAGGCACTGACGCCATGGAGGGGGAGCTCAAGGCTATCCTTCACAGGGCAGAATTCGCAAGACAACTCAATCAGCACAAAGGTACCTTCTTTTCGGACTCCTGGAATTCTGTTCATTGGGTGAAAGGCCTAGAAACGGTCCCAGGGAAATACCTCACGACAGTATGCAAAGTTTGAGAAGCTCTAGCAACTATAAGCATCACTGACCTCGTCCACATCAAGAGAAATCAAAACAAGCTCACAGACATTCTTGCTAAATCCTGCCTTAAGCAACCTGTGTTTGAAGGTGACTGGTAGTCCTGCCCAACCCTAGGAGAGGCATTCTACCTAGATGACAAAGCCTTTTTCTATAATTTGTTTAGTTCTCAGTCTTGATGTAACCGAGCCACTCGGTATTGCACAAAAATTGAGCCAAAGAATGTTAAAGAGGTTATTGAGAATGAGGAGTGGATCTTAGACAAAAAAAAAATACACATGGAGTACACATGCGTACAAAATTGTACACAATAGTACATGCCTACAAAATCTTACACATGGAAGTGCTCATATGTATGTAGAATAATACACTTATACACAAAAGGTACACATGTGTACATACATCAATACACTATGTATATGATACACATAAGAGTACACATGTGTATAAAACTATACAGAGCAGTACACATGACATAACACATGTGTATAAAACTATACAAAGCAGTACACATGACATAACACATGTGTTTAAAGCATTACATAACAATATACATAGAAGTATACATGTCTACAAAGATGTACACAACAATACACATCGATGTACATGTGTAGAAAACTATACAATACAGTGCACATGGAAGTACATGTGTATACAAAACTACACATAACAACAAACATGGAAGTACACGTGTATAATAATATATACAACAATACACATAGAGCTACACATGTGTATACATTTGTACACAATAATTTACATTGAAGTACACATGTGTATAAAGATGTACACAATAGTACATATAGAAGTACACATGTGTACTAAGCTATACACATGAAATTGAACATGTGTGCAAAACTATACAAAACAATATACATGAAAGTATGTGTGCTAAGCTATACACATGGAAGTACACATGTGTACATGACTATATAGAACAATACACATGGAAGTGCATGTGTGTACAAAGCTATATTGTTCGAAGAATCTTTCTATGGTACAGAACATTACAGTTTTGATTCTCTCTCAACAAATGTGAGGTAGGATCCACCTTTTCCAATGGAAGTATACATGTGTACAAAACCATACAAAATAATACACATAGAAGTACATATGTATACAAAGCTATACATAATAGTACACATGGAAGTACACATGTGTATAATGATGTACACTACAGTAACATGGAAGTACAGTTCTTTACTAAGATATGCATATGGAAAGTACACATGTGTGCAAAACTACAAAGAACAATACATATGGAAATATATGTGAGTACAAAGCTATATAGAACAACATACATGGAAGTAAATTAATGTACTAAGCTATACTCATAGAAGTACATGTGAACAAAACTATATAGAATAGTACACATGGAAGTACATGTGTGTACAAAGCTATACAGAAGAATACACATAGAAGTACACGTGTGTATAAAGCTATACACCACAGTATACATGGAAGTGGACATGTGTGCAAAACTATATAGAACAGCACACAAGGAAGTGCACATGTGTACAAAGCTATACACGTGGAAGTACACATGTGTACAAAATCATATAGAACTATACATATGGAAGTACATGTGTGTACAATGCTATACACAATAGTACACATGGAAATATACATGTGTATAACTATTTACACCATAGTATACATGGAAGTACATGTGTGTACTAAGCTATACACAACTGTACACATGGAAGTACACATGTGTATTGAGTTGTACATAATAGTACACGTGAATGTATACATGTGTACAAAACTATACAAAGTAGTGACATGAAGTACACGTGTGTACAAAACTACACAACAATAGTACACATGTGTATAAAGTTGTATACAACAATATAGAGGTACACATGTACATAAAGATGTACAAAATAGTACACATGGAAGTACACATGTGTATAAAGATGTACGCAACAAAACACATGGAATTTCAAATGTGTACGATATTATTCAAAATAGTACACATGGAAGTATATGTGTGTATGAAGTTGTACACAAAAGTTGACATGGAAGTACACATGTGTATAAAGATGTATACATCAGTACACATGGGGGTATACCTATGTATAAAGTTGTACAAAATAGTATACACAGAGGTACACATGTATATAAAGTTGTATAGAACAATACATATGGACATACATATGTATACAAAACAATACATATGTAAGTACACATGTATATAAAACTACACAAAACAATACACATGAAAGTACGCATGTGTATGAAGTTGTATACAATAATACACATGGAGGTACATGTGTGTATAAAGTTGTAACATACTGCACACATGGAAGTACACATGTGTATAAAGATGTACACAACCGTACACTTAGAAGTACACATGTATATAAAACTAAACAGAATAGTACATATGGATGTACACATTGTACAAAACTATATGCCACAGTACACATAGAAGTACACATGTGTATAAAGTTGTACAAAGCAGTACACATGACGGTATACCTGTGTATAAAGTTGTACACAAAAGTAGACATGGACGAGCACACACTACTATAGAAATAGCTTATAACGTCACATTTAGAGGCGTCAGTTGTATCTAATAAAACCGATGCCTAAATCCTACAATGTCGGCTGAAGACACAAACCAACATCTATATGTGAAGACCGGCCAGACACGAGTATCACTTTCTATTTAGCATTGGTTGCGTAATAAGAAACCGACGCTTAAAATCGCCTGCCAAATCCAATTTTTCCAGGGTAAAAAAATTACCTCCAAAATTTCACATACGTCATCGGTTGTTTACCAAATAACTGACGACTAAATATTTTTCACGAGATAGAAATTAGGCCCACTTTTATCGTCAATTTTCTTGCAATAACTGACACTGATGTGTTTTCGTGCGCTGTCCCCGTGAAAATTTTTAGGGTTTAGGTTGCCCAATTGGCGTCGATTTTGTATGGAAACCGACGACTATGGTCGTAATTCAAGAACTTTTTTTTATCAGCATATGTAGATAGACGTCGGTTTTTTATTTGAAATTGACGACTATGATTGAATATAGGTGTTAGTTTTTATGTGGTCGATACTTTTGTATCTTAGGTGTCGGCTTCTGAAACAACCGACGACAATTGTTAACTTAATAGCCCCTGCGAAATAGACTCTCTTCCCCATTCTCTATTTCATCATGAAACAAGGCTCAGTCTCTCACAATTCTACTTACTTGTCGCTCGTTTGCCGCTGTCTGCCGCCACCGCCTGCTCGTGTGCTCAATGCCTCCTCTTACTCGTGTGCTCGATGGCGTCGCTTGCTCGTGTGCTCAACAACGCTGCCGCTGCCGCCACCACCACCTGATCAACATCGCCGCCTGCCTGTGTGCTGAATGTCGCTGACGCCTGCTCAACGCCACCGCCTGCCCGTGTGCTCAACGCCGCCATTGCCGCTACCTACTCAACACTGCCGAATATTATCAGTAAGTTTTCCCTCATTTCCAGTTCCTGTTCTTGGGGTTTCCTATAGTAGCAAGTGGCGACTTGTTAGCAAGGGTGGAGGGCATTTTGGCAGTTGGCAGTGCAGGTGGATGGGGTGATGGGGGGTTTGGCTGTGGCAGGTGTAATGTGCTTCTCTACAAAACATATAAAAACTAACTGTATGTATCTAATTCTATATTTACTGCATTAATCATATTACTGTATTCATGTACAATACTTCTACATACCTCTTTATTCTTTACAGAAGTTAGAATAACTCTTTGATTCATATATACAGTTATAATATAGTTAGTTATTAGCTGTTATGCTAATTAATTATGACTTTTACAGATAAATAGTATAACAGTTGCTAATTATTACTATCTACTGACGTGTTATAGTTATGAATTTACATATTTACTATCCATGTATTATCACACTAAGTTAGTATCTACTTTATTAGTACTTAATTACTTGTTATACTTATATATGTTATGTTACTTTAAATCAATTTACTCCATATGTGTTCATCTATTCTCCATTACTTGGTGTATGAATATGTAGTGATATGTTATAGCCTCCTATATAATTTGGTAATCTAACTTCTCTCGAATAATTATTAATTCATTAATAACCCTAGGTATCTAATATTATGAATCACATAACCTAGAATCTAATTATAATTTTGGGTTCTTCATAGTCCAATTAGCAAATCTACCAAATTTGAAGTAAATCAGGTAATTAACCCTAGCTATAAGTAATAATAGTAGGGAAAAGAATGAATAAACATAGACAAATAAACCTAATTAGATGATGATGTAGTAGATCTAAATCATACAGGACTAAGTTCCATCCTTAGGTAGTGTGTCAAGCTCAATATTTTATCACAAGCTCATTATGAACCATTAGATCTAGATCTTAGGGTATCTCTACCCTCCTAACTATGAAATTGGTAACTTGTTTCCTTGTTGAGTATATTGAGAATCACAATCCCCCTTCTTGCTTAATGATGAACTCTAATGCACTCATGTGACATGCTTGGAATGTAAATGATGAACTTTGCCTTAGATTGCCAATCATGCTTCTAAAGACATCAATAATCACCCTAACTTGAAGAACTAGGATATGAATGATGAAACTAGGATTGTAGGTATAAGAATGACAACACATGTATTTGTTGGCCTAGAAACCCATCCAAGATTTACTCATTAGGAGTAAATCTTGGATAGTCCCCGATTTGGGACAGTTCTTGAACACTTAATCTCACTTAGGATATAAATGTATAACGTGTATTGGGTTTTCAAGAAAATTTCGGTAACATTTCCCCCATTTGTTCTTTAAGTACATATCTACTTGGAGAACAACAGGGAAATGCTGCCAAAATTTTCTTGAAAACCCAATACACATTATACACTTACTAGTGAGATTACGTGTTCAAGAATGAGATAGGTGGTACACAGATTGTAGGTATAAGAATGCCAACACATGTATTTGTTGGCCTAGAAACCCGTCCAATATTTACTCATTAGGAGTAAATCTTGGATAGTCCCCGGTTTGAGATTGTTCTTGAACACTTAATCTCACTTAGGATGTAAGTGTATAATGTGTATTGGGTTTTCAAAAAAAATTCAGTAGCATAATCTCTTAACCCTAGACCCTAATCTTTTAACCCTAAACCCTAATATATACTTGTTTTCTCTTTGATCATAGAATGGATAGATCATGGATGTCCATTCCAAATTGCTGCACCCCAGAGTTTATTTCTGGTCTTGATCAGTTTATCAGATTTGTTGAGGAACATAGGAAACAACCTGGAGATAGGTTCTACTGTCCATGTAGGCATTGCGGTAAGAACTTGAAAGTCAGCACTGGTGACAAAATCAAAAGTCATGTCATGTGCAACGAGATTGTACAAGTCTATACAGAATGACACTGGCATGGAGAGATTTCAAACTTGAAATCAGTGGATGTCGATAGCAGTGCTTGTGTGGAAGAAGAAATTGCCTCTGATGATGTAGATATGAACGAACCAGTTCCAGTAGACATCATTGATGTGTTGCTGGATAGTTGTGGGGTAGAGCACACCGATCCACCTCCCATGGTTAGAAACATTATGCATGATGCTGAGATACCATTATACACAGGTTGTACTAAGTTTACGAAGCTTAGCATTGTGTTGAGATTGTATAAGCTGAAAGCTAACAATAGATGGAGTGACAAAAGCTTCACGTCATTATTGTCTTTGTTGAAAGAAATTCTTCCTGAAGGAAATGAGTTTCCAATCTCAACATACCAGTTAAAGAAATTGTTGTGCCCAATGGGAATGGAGGCCAAGAAGATACACACATGCCTGAATGATTGTGTATTATTTCAAAAGGACTATGTGGATTTGAAAGATTGTCCAAAATGTGGTGCGTTAAGGAATAAATTGACGGCTTCGGGGGATTCCAAAACTGGTTCTCCTGCCAAGGTGATGTGGTATCTACCTATAATATAAAAGTTTCCATGCTTGTTTTCCAATCCGATAGATATGAAGAATTTGAGGTGGCATGCAGATGTTAAGAAAAATAATGATGGGATCCTACGACATGCGTCTGATTCTCCACAGTGGAAGAAGATTGATTTATTGTACCCTAAATTCAGTAAAGAAGTCAGGAATCTAAGACATGGGCTTAGTACAGATGGGATGAATCCGTACGGGACATTGAGCATCCAATATAGCTCTTGGCCAATTATGCTTGTTATATACAATCTTCCTCCCTAGTTGTGTATGAAAAATAAGTACGTTATGCTGTCGTTGCTGATATCGGGCCCTAAACAACCTGGAAATGATATCGACATTTATCTTGAACCTTTGATTGATGACTTAAAGAAACTCTGGGGTGAAGGTGTGATGACCTATGATGCTTCACGAAGAGAGACATTTCGTTTGCACGCTATGTTGTTTTGCACTGTTAATGAAAGTAATCAACCGTGAGCAGTTGGAACAAGGTCACTTGTATATTTTACACAACATCGACGAAGTGAGTGTTTATATCGAGGAACATACCAATTTCATCACGAGACAATATCCTCAAGCCAATTAAATTTGGCTTGCTAGAGAGCATAACAAGACATTTATTAAGTGGTTTGAAGATAAAGTCTTACATCAACTATCTCAAACACCAAATAATCTTACTGAAACTATCAAATGCCTTGCCTTTAAACAAAAATTGAATGTTATGTCTTATGAAGGGTTTGACATAAATGAATTCTCATATTACACAAAGTGTCAAGATGATAAGAGTGTCGTCCAAAACAATGGGGTCACCCTTCAAGCGTCTTCATTATTTTTTGCAAGTGCAAAGGATAAGAGTCCACGTGAAGCTAAAATGTTATATTACAGTGTCATTGAAGACATATGGGAGTTTGACTACGTAGATTTTAGAATTCTACTCTTTAAATGTAATTGGGTTGATAATACCAAAAGAGTTATAGTGGATGAATTGGGTTTCACATTAATGAACTTTGAAAAGATTGGCGAGAAGGGTGAACCATTAATATTGGCATCACAGGAAAAACAAGTATTTTATATCGATGATCCTACAAATGATAAATGGTCAGTTATTCTTCATGGTAAAAATAGTTCATTGAAGATCCCATAGATGAAGAAGAGTACTATGATAAGTATGATGACTCGAGTCCATTCTCAGTTGGGTTGCCAACACCACCAAATATTGAAGCTAATGATGACTTGTATGTACGCGAAGATCACAATGAATGATTTTTAATTGATAAAAGATCTCAATATTAGAGGCATGCATGTTTATATTTTTTTAAGTGTTTTATTTTTATGAATGTGAACTTTACAATGTTTTATTATCTTCTAGTTATGTCAAATGCTAAATGTTTGATTTTTTAATGTCACTTTCAGATGGATGAGCATGATCATGATGACCATGATGATGATTACTATGAGGGTGACGACGTCAATGCGCCGCCTCACAATGTAAGTTTTAAAAATATATCCCTGAGGTTTATATCTATATGTTCACTTATAGTTATATCATGTAAGTGTGTTTTTTATCAAATTTTAGGTTGTCAAATTGGGGCACTTGATGAGAAGCAAAAAAAATTGAGAAAGTGAGGGGCATCATAATGATGAACAAGTTACTACAGCAAAGGGGCAATGGACCCAAACTGGCTGTGGATTTCGATCATGCAGGAAATCCAGTTGCAGTGAACTGCAACTCATTTATTTCATATCTCGGGGTTCTTACTCGCAGCCACTGTAGTCCTAACGTAGAATCTTGGCATAAAGGTCCTAAGGGGAAGAAAGACTTAGTATGGAAGGAAATATGTGTGAGTTATTATTATTTGCAATTCTATTTTTGTAGATTATTAATTTTTAGGATACTAGTTAATAGGAATTCTATTTTGTAGAGTATATTTGATCTGGATAAAAAGCTACATCGTAAATGCGTGATGCAACTCTATGGGAGGGTCCTAAGGAACTATAGGACAAATCTCACCCGAGATTACATACGCGATGCTGAGAAGAGGTTCTTGATTGATTTCCAATTCTAGACATTGATCACTTTTTGACTAACTCTACACTTATAATTTTTGTTTATATTCTCTTTAAAAAATAAATTTAGAAAGAAGGCAACCACTGAGTAATGGAACTCCCTGGACTGCAAAGACTGGGAGGAGTTTGTTACCCAAAGAAAACAGATGAATTCAAGGTATTAAGCGCCACTCCCAATTTAATTAATATACATTATTATGTACTCACCTATTCAAGATTAACCTTTAATGTTACTAACCAAATCAATGTGCTTACTAACAAGGCTATCAGTGATGCTCAAAGAGAAAGGCATGCACTGAATGTGCATGACTACAAAATGGGTCCAAGAGGCTATGTAGGAGTTCGCCAAATACTACAGACTGCGTCTACTACTCAGTCTGCTGCTACTCAGGAGACTGCAGAGTCCTCTACTATTGGTCTCACACCTCTGTCTCGCCATGCTATGTGGATAGTTGGGAGGCAAAACAAGAAGGGAGATATAATGAAGCCCACAACTGCTGAGGTGGCTGCAAAAATGGTAAAATTTAACTCTTAAAGCAATCGATATTGATTATTGTTATGTTTACTTATCAATTTCTATTGATGGCGATTAGTGGGAGTTTCACGAGAAGAGGAAGGAAGGCAAGTTCATCCCTGAGGGCACAAGGAATGAATTGACAGTTTCTCTTAGTAACCCAGAGGATCCTGGACATGTTAGGGGTGCAGGCACTGGTGTGGGCATAAAAGCATTCTTTGGGCCATCAAAATGAAAATCTGTCCCAAAAGTGATACTATCAAATGTTGAGGTAACCTGTTCTATTTTTTAGAATATTATTGCAAAAGGGAATTCAAATAATCAAAAGCTAGTATTTCTTTTATCCATGTATAGGTGGATGAGTTAATTAATAGGAGAGTCAGGGAAGCACTTGATAGGAGAGTCGAGGAAGCACTTGATAATAGACTCAATGAAGCAATTAGCAAGTGGCAGGAGTCTCAGCCTACCACTCAAACAGTACCTCTGGCGTGCTGCTCTTCTCCTACTGTAGAGGTGGTTGGGAGTAATCCTATAGACCCACAACCAAGCACGCATGGTATATGTATTTTTATGACATATATAGTAGCTAGTCTTTTCAAGATGATATGTTTTTGCATATATGTATATAAAATGCTTTACGTAAATTTGTAGGGGTTGAAGCCATGTCGTCTAAAATGTCAAGAATATATTGTTGCAGAGGCACAAGCTTACCCAGCCCTTCCAGGGGACATGTTTCATGGGACTCCAGTACCAGCTAGTGTGGTTCGTGTGAGCTCGATACATGTACTCCCCAATTGGAGGGATCTTCCATTGCCATATGCCCACCCAGATTCTAAAATGCTTGGTGAGGAAGAAGGCAGAGTGATAATGTGGCCCAAAGCAGATGTCATCTATACCAATATTGTATGGTAAAGTTACATTACGTTAATTTATTAGTGTGTATATATGAGTCAATTGATCTAAAATTATATATACAGGTCAAAAGGAAGACACCCGCTACATCTCGGCCTCTACCTCCACCTCCTAAAGTACCAAGTTGGCTTCCAAGGGACCTATATACCTCGTTAGGTATTAATTGTAGGGGTATGGCAGTATGGATAGGCGAACATGATCTAAATTTTCCTATAAATGTTTCTATTTCGGAGGATACTGCAGGTCAATCATACGATAATAAGCTATTTATACAAGATATTTTGGAGTTGTTTCATTATGATTGGCTGAATACATCAATGATAGAGCTATGGATATGGTGAGATCTTGTTTATACATCCATATACCTTATTTTATATACAGTGATCTGGTTTCTTATATATTAATGCATACGTAATACATGTTTTGTAGCCACATACACACGATATGTACAAATTTTTCATTTTCCCATGTGGGATTTTTGGTTCCATATCTGATTAGTCTTGTAGATAAAGACCCTTCTTCATCTACTTCATACTACTGTGCTGCTTTTAAATATTTTGATAAAAAAAAGACGGTGATAATAGCTCCATTCAATGTCGAGTAAGTTTACTTTGCTTATAATTTGGACTTAAGAAAATTACATTTTTATTGTGGATTTTGAATTATTAATTTTTAGCTTTCTTACCTATAGTGGTAGGCATTGTGAGTTACTAGTTATTGTCCCCAAGACGTTCACTGTCTATTATCTAGATCCTAGGGGGAATGAATTGAATACATTATATGGACACACAATGAAAAAACCATTATTCCCGTGAGAAATATTTCATATTTTTATATCTGTTAAAATTTGTTATTACATTACTATTTAATTATGCAATTTAATGGGTTACATTAACATGTAGGACTTTACATGAGTTCAAAAGAGTAGGCGGAAAGGTTACCAAGAAAAAGAATCAACCACTAATTTTGGAGAATGTGAAAGTAATTTCCCGACTCCAATGTATATATTATTTATGTGAACTGTGCTTATTTGTATTTTTGAATATTTTGTATGTTTCAATTTATAGTGTGCTACACAAGACAACGGCTGGGCATGTACATACTATGTGATGTGATTTATGGACCTAATCATCAAACATGCCACAGTAGAAATCGATACCATACATAAGGTATTATATATAGTTTCATTAGATAATATGAAATATAACAATCTTATTATATATTATTAATTATATATATATGTCATTCTCTTTGCAGGTGTTTAAAATTGACTTGACTACATGTGGAAAGTTATTAGATGTACATACTCCCTATACGAGGGAAGAATTAGATGATGTAAGAGAAGAATGGGCAAAAGCCCTACAAGTAGTGGGAATTTTTAAATATGATTGGGATAGTGATGGCGATAATGACGATGATGAATAAATAATGATATTTCTAAACTTTGTTCTCATAATTATTTTTGTGTGAATGTGAATAAATTTTTCTGAATTGTCATATGTGTGAATGTGAAGATGATCAATACATGAATGTTTCTACATGTGTCTGAATGTAAAAAGAAATGAAATGAATGGAACTGCAGGTTGCTAAATGTGTGTAAAACTGGAGGAAATTTGAAATGGAACTACTAGTTTCTACATGTGTGTGATGAAAAGTAATATGAATTAAATGTGCTTATACATGTGTGTGATCATAAATTGTTGTCCATCTTGTTAATTTTACAGGTTTGTGGCCTATTGTTGGCTGATATTAATGGATGTTGTAAACCTGCAGTTCCCAGAACTGAACTGCAGGTTTCTGCATCCTGCTGACCTGTCATACAGCAGGCCTGCAAACTGATAAGAAAAAAAATCATAAAATAGGCGTCGGTTATTAGTATAAAACCGACAACAAAGACATACATCGTCAAATATTAGCAAAAAATCGGCGTCTATGTTGCTAGGTAGTGTCGATTATATATAAAAATCGACGCCGATGGTGCCCTTGCTGGCACATTTTATTGGTGGTAGGAAGAGTTATATAGTGTCGGTTTTTGTGAAACGCCGACATCTTTGACCTGGATATAGTGTCGGTTTTATTAAATAATCGACGCCTATAGTGCCCTTGTTGGCACGTTTTTGGTGGCGGAAAGGGTTATGGCGTCGGTGTTAAAACTGACGCTGAAAGTTTTGACTTTTAACGACGCCCATTTGGGTGTCGCTTTGAAACCGACGTCAAAGGCCTTAAATAACCGACACTAAAGGTCGACATATGTATAAAGATGTACACAGTAGTTGTAATATACTCAAATCTAGACACATGTGTTAAAACTCTTTTCTTCTAACCCCCATTCGATTATGTTAACATATAGATTCGTTTATCCTAATATAAAGTACAATAGGAATCCTTGGAGTCAATTAGTATCATGGATATATAAATATCCTTAATATTTGGTTTAAGATAAAATAGCCATAATACATTCAATAACATGACTTAACAAACAAATATATCAAATACCTTTCTTGACTCTAATTTCACACCCTAAATTATTCCCATGATATAAGATGAAAGAAAATGAACTAATATATGACATATTGTTAAAATTAGTAAATACGTAAATGTATGTATAATATATGAATAATGAAATATACTACCAAATGTCTTCAAAAGGTGAAATTGACAAAAAGTATGGACTAGTCATATCCTAGTAAGCATGCATACCAAAGTTCATATAAATGAGACATTGTTTACACTCCCAATTAATTGATTGAATTATACTCTTTTAGTTGATATTAATGCATTTAAAAGCTTTAGATAAACCTAGGTTTTGTTCCATTTTTTCTTATAATCGCGGTCGTGGTCTTCCGTTTCCCCCTCCGCATCCGCGCACTGACCTAGCGCCCGCATCAATCGGAACTGAGGACCGCTTCCTCTGCCTCCTCTCTTACGCCTCTTTCTTCATCTCCTTCTCTTCCTATTCCTTTTCACCTATTCTCTTCTGTAGATCAAATCCTAGCCGCCCGTAGCAGTCCTGCTCTCTGCTCCCACTTCGACAGAGAACAGCGGCCATTGACACAATAAGGTATCATAGCTACTATGCTGACAACCTTCGGTCCTTAAGGCCTCCTGCTACCATGAATACTGCCTCCCCCTTCTCCTTAGAAGCGTTGCAACCTCCTCCAACTCTGCTCATCAGCAAGTCTTCCTCTGCATATCAAAACTTCATCTCGTATCTGCCTACAATGCAGTTCCTAGTTGGTCACTTCACCAAAGTCAGCATCAACCACAGGAACCTACAATGCAATGGCCTGCCTCCTTTCTAGCCTCCACCTTGCATCAGGCTGCCTGACGTAGGGGAAATCACTACCATCGGTTACAGAGGTCGGTGGCGCCCTTCCACTCTCCAGCACCTGGTCCGCCTTCAAGTGACATGGCTGCCAGAACCACCTGCTCTTCCTTATCTTCCTCGCACCCAGCAGACTGATTCACTCCTACGACATACGCATCACCAGAGTTCATCACATCATTCCTGGATCACACTAGAATCCTGATATCAACCTCCTCGCCTCCTCCTATATCATTTTACATCCAGAACTCGGTCACCGCCATTGCAATATCCAAAAATGATCCAGAACCAACAACTTTGCGGCTGTAAATGCAGTCTGACCAAGACCCTACCATAGTTGCAGCTTCTGAGAGGGTGAGGGAGCACTGCCGCCTGCGGGTACAACGGCCAGGTGCATGCTCTGAGGTTTGATGCTGCATCGAACCGTCATCCTTGATCTACAACCATCCAACCAATAAGCATATCACTTTCCACCTCCATTTTCCTGGTGCCAACTACTTGAAAATCCAACCTGCAACAGAGGTAGTGGTGGAGATCTACAGATGCATCATCGATAGCACCATTTTTAGACTCTAGCTACTTTAAGGTCACAGGCTCCGATCTATCACCTCATGCATCTGGATCGCTAATTCTTATATTGGAATTGGAGGTGAAACTGTCATCCATTGGCCTGGTTCAGATGTGGAGTCGAAATTTTGGATGACCCGACAACGTCTTGGCCTTGAGCAGACCTGGGTTCATCTCCACTACTTCCTCCCTTCAGTCATGAAGCCTAATTATGACATTCATTTTCTTCTTTCTCCGGTCTTTCCTCTACTAAACTTGGCACCCTCCATCTCTCCCTCCATACACTTGCCTCCGGTGTGCAAGGCAGGGGCGGAACCAGAGGGGGGCTGTCCAGGCTGAAGCCCCCCTCCAAAAACTACTTTTGTTATTACTATGTACTATGTACAAATTTGTATTTTGTAAAAATAATTTATTAGACCAAACAAAATGTAACTTTTAATCTTATGATTTTAATCAATCCTATCATCATTCTTTGTATGAACTACTTAGGGATTAAACTTAATATATTTGTGGGTCATTTACCTTATCCCCTCACAATTTATAAAATTTACAGTTTTAATATAAATGGCATCAATTATGGCTGAAGAAATCATATCTTTGATTTCTCTCCTACTAAAAATTTGCTGAATAATTTCACATTAATTGTGTTAAGTCTTATACAAATTTTCTCTCCTATTATATTTGAAAGTGGAGCTTTATAAACACTAGGGGTCCATGTAGCCTTAAAATATATAAATTAATTATATAGTATGAAGTTCATAAAACTATATCATGTATCATGTCAACCATTACTTGGAATCTAATGCATTATAACTGACTCATTAATTGGCAAACAATATCAACTACAATTTAAGTAACTTCACTCAATAACAATTATACACTATTGAAAAAATTAATATCCATACATGCACAACTAATCACTTTCTATTTATATATTTTTTTTACAAAAATTTATTAGTCGATCACTCTCAAATTAAGAAAAGATTCATACTACTATATAGAAATAGATCCAAATAATATTTATTGTTACATGGTATTTCACAAATTTTTTATTACTTAATATTTAGATATTATAAGTTTAATCCAAATGACAATAATTACAAATTTAAAAGTACTAGAGAAGATAATGCCCATTCCTATTTATAAAAGAAAAAAATATTAAATTGGCACAAGATAAAATAAGAGTAGGGAAAAATATGTAAAATGTACGGTAAGAAGGAGAAGAAAATGTAGGAAAATCCATCTTGTAGATATAGTTTTAATCAAATAAAGATAGAAAAGTAAGGACGACATGTAAAATGAAACTCAATAAAAATATATAAGTATTTTTTTTCATATCCTCTCTTCTTCAACTTTTAAATAAAAAATAATAAATATATGCATGGATCTTTCCTCTTCATTCTCTTCACTTTTCATTGCTCAATTTCCCTCTCCATTATATATTATTTGTGCAACTCTACTAAATATTTTTCTTCTTTCTTTCTAATTTTTTTTTTATTCATATATATCATTGTGTTAAGATCTCAAAATAAATTGATATTATCTAGCACATTATACTTATATCCTTTATATTATAAGATTTGACTGTTACAATTTTTTGGGGTCTTCCGGCATGACACCGTCCATTAAATAGTGTCATATTATATTTTGATGTTTGTTCTCCACTTCAAAGGTGAATTTGTTCGCATCTTTAATATAATTGATACTTTTCTTACGTGTTACTAATTTCATACACTTTGCATTGATCAAGTGAGCGTGAGTTGTGATTATATTGTTGATCATCTAGTTGTTTAATTTGAAAGACATGGTCAAATAATGTGTTATTTATGACCTTAGATATTTAAATAGATATATTACTTTAATATAGTGGATTATATCATGTCTTTTATGTTAGACTTTTTATTTTTTACAAATAGCTTATTTTTTATGTAGATATAATGAGACATTACTTTAGATATATTTTTCTTTAATTTTTTTTAGAATAAGTAATATTTTTCCCATATATATAAATAGCCAATATTTGTCACTGCTCATTGTAATCCAGTCCCCCCCTATGGTAGATTTCTAGATCCTCCACTGGTGCAAGGCATCATCATCAACTCATGTGCCATGGACAATGAGGCCTCAGGGATCCAAGAAGATACTAGTAAACCTTAAACCAATAATGATTCGTGGACATCAATTGAGGCACTTGAACGTTAGGTCAATATCCTTCTCATATGTTTTAGTTTTTCTAACCCAACTAAAAGGATTAATAAGAAGAATAATCAGTGTATGAAGGTTACCTAAAAACTTAAAACATATATGATCTCCCGATCGGTAAGCTCATCTACACCTATGTATATTACCTTGGTGTATATGTATGCACATCAATACTAATAGTTAGTTAAACTCTACAGCACATTAACATATGCATTAGTGTGGGTATATTGGTAAGAAATTATGTAGGATTTTACATGATTGTAGTTAATTCACTATAGTTAATGGAATCTCATTGGAACATACATGTATCTATATGTATATGTGTAATGGACCAAAAGACAAAAGTATGAAAATTCACATTTTAGGAGACCAATTAATAAAGTATTTTATTCCATAGATTAGATAATGATCATTATATGTTAAATATATAACATGAGGGTTTATGAGATTGGATCACTAACTTGGTACTTATTTGTAAATACAAGTTATAAAAATTAGTAAATGTAGTTGACCATATTCTAGATGCCAAATTCAACTTTTGTTATTCATTGAAATCCTAAATGTATAGACATATATTTGATTGTAATTAGAAATGGAAATGAATCTAGGGAGTATATCTAATGATGTTGGCCGAATAATAAGATAATATATAAAAGAGAGGAAAACATATATATATGACTACATAATTAAAAAGATTGAACCTATATGACTTGCTAAGTTGAACTTTATATGAACCTATTGTATTTTCATATTACCCTTTGGAATATATGTGTATTCACATACATAACAAGATCTGAGTATGAGTATATGACCAATATAAATATATAAAGGCATGTCATATTAAAGCCTAGACAATCCTAGTAAGGGTATTATCATCAACAATAGTCGATCAGGTCCTTCACACTATATGTGGGTATTCCTAATATATACAATCTCTACACCAGGTAACCAATAATATGTTTAGATTTACTCTGGTTTATGCTTTTGACAATTGTGGACTAATAGGTATATAAACCACTTTTACATTGAGAAGGACGAACTGTGTGATTGACCCATATAAAAAGATTTAGTCGTGAAATTAGGTATGCACATCCTATATTTTATTTTGGGCATTATTTGACCGAAACCTACATTTTTTAATGAGGCATCTTTTGAATTTTAATTCTTTTGGAAATCCAATTATTTGCACATTCATATTCATGATCCTATTTCATTGTATTTATGTGGATGTGGAACTACTCTATTTATATGGGTTATTGGACCCAACATGCTCTAAATGCCTTTTTATGTGAAACTGACTAAAATGATAGTCTTGCCACTCCATTTTATGCATGATACATGTTTGTCTAGAATATCTAGAACAGTTCTACTTATGTACAACCATGCTTATAAAGGGTGTGTGCATTCTTCCCGGGGTGTGTGTTTCCACCCTTACTTGTTTGTAGGCCATGATCCTATGGTGTTATTCCCTATTTTAGGTATATCTAGTCTACATTGTTATGCATGCAAACATTATGTTTGATGTTGAAATTGTTGATAACTGTAATGGCAATGCACTATTATTCTTATGCTTGAAATCTAAATTTAATATGCCTCATTCCTCTTCTTATATTCTTTTTCACTTATCTAATTGCAGTTGACCCCTCCTTGTGGAAACATATCTCTTTGTACTTATTACCCAATATAATGCCTAAAGTATTTATTATGTATACATACTCAGCTTTTTGCTGACCTTTATATTGTTTCCTATGTTATGGGTGATGTTCCCTTTCACTCAGGTATAGGTACATTAGAAGACAATGACTCAATAATATGCCCTACATGGCATAGACTTAAGTATTGCTTGGAATGGCTGGGTTGCCCTCTTTACTAGATCCTACATGTTATTAAAAGTAAACCTTTTTTTTTGTAATAGCACCTTTTATGGTGAGAGATAATTGTATATGAATCATCATGTAACTTTGTAATAGTTTGTTTTCATTGCTTTATTATTACATGGCTTTTGTATTGTACCATTCGGGTCCCACTCTTTAAAAAATGCTATCAGAGTCTAAGTAGTTGGTAACTTGACTATTTCAAGTTATCCTACGATGACCCTTCATTAGGTAGGTGACTCTTAGAGGTTGTTGGTAAACTAATTACCTAGTATTTGAATACCATTTAGGGTTTTCAATGCCTGATTAGCTTGGTCGCTTACACTCCTCAACCCACCAATGTCGATGTGAGTTAGTCTTTAGTAACCCTTATCACCCATACCCTTATTTATGGAGGTGGATGATGCCACATGTAACTGACTCTTCTAGTGTTTGGTTCTCATCTCATATTATCTTGGTTGTTAACCTAAGAGCTATGAAGTGTAGGTTGACTTGAATAGTCATAGTTAGGCATTATTCTAGTTCTCACCTTAACCCCTTTTTCTTTGTTGTTTCTCTAGCATGCGTCACGTACACCCACTTTGTGGTACAGAGCACACATGAATTATAAATGTAAAATGTCGATGTATTTTTTAAGGATTAAGATGATTCCCTTCGTGCTAAGTAATAATATGAACTACCTTAGTTATCATTAGGCATGGCTTGCCTTCAATATGGAGTATCTTAACATAGGTATGTCCCAAGGTCATCTATCTAACGGTTGGATACCATATTCATTTAGCTTTCTATGCCTCATACATGAGGATTGGTGGGTGGAAGCTATTAGGTCTAGTACAATATTCTGAGGAGTTTGCCTCTCTTGCTTCCATGGTGTAACTAGATTACCCAGAGAACGATGTGATGAGTAATTTGACTATAGATTTTGTCATATCTTGTGATGGGTTATGGTCGTAAACCACCTAGTACTGGGAAGTTCCTAAATCTCTTCCTATAATAATATTATAATCATACTAAATCACGTAGGTCTTGAGATGAGGCAATGTAAATTATTTTTAAGAGTGAAATTAGGAATGGTAGATTTCATGCCTTATTAGGGTTTGATAGAAGTTGCATAATAAGAAACCCTTCTCCCTCCTATGCTTAGATTTTAGAGAGGTAAACATATGCCCTTGTAGATGTTATAATAATTAGCCCCTTTTGGTGGAATGAAGTGATGATAGAATATTAGTACATGTGTTGTGGTATGGAAGGTGGATAACTTGGTTCTCGAATTGATTTTGGCACTATTTTGAATTTCCATCGTATAGTTCTCTCTGTCAAGCTTACTTTTTTATTTTTATTAAACTATACACACAAAGGAAAATCTTTTTAAATTTTATTGATGGTTTTCAGGATCAAGTCACCGCCATAGGGAAGTTTGAATAGTAGAGCAAGCCTTTAGTAAATAAATACTTGACTGGAATGATCAACCCTAAGACCCTAGGCCTATATGTGTAGTAGTGAGTATGAAGGAGATTTAGGTATGAATGGCCTAGTTTATTACTTTTTTCGACCCCTATAGATAGTTAGCTAGGATATATTCTAAATTTTTTAAGGGGTGGAGAATGACGATTTATCCTTTAGGAATGCCATTTTACTTAAGACTATTTGAGGTAAAAAGTGGTTGTATTTAGTAACACATGAGTAACATTTAGTACTAAGTCACATGTATGTAGCTACCACCTAACTAGAGAAGATGGGTAAGCCTTGCTAATTTTACACCATGAACATTATTTACACGACTATAATAAGTTTTAGACTTTAACTTTCCTAATCCGAAATAGTGAACATAACTAAGGAAGGATACTAAGTGAATAATATATAATGACAAATTTTGAAAGTGATGATAATCATGGTAAGTGGAAGTTGAAATCACCTTAATATGAATATAATACTATTAAGGAGATCCTAGGTTTTCGTGAAACTTTTCCAGCACAAGATCTTATTTGAGAAGACTAATAGAAGCTTGATGCATGTAGTAATATAGTTTCACTTTGAAATTGGACTATTAGTGTGATATGGGGAGATGTACTATGATTGATTTGAAATCAAAAGAGTCTAGATAACCTCTTTATGGAGTCTACATATGCATTTCTCATTTATGTTCCCTAGACGACAATGTCAGAGGCACGTTTGGTTTGAGTTTCTGTCTTTTGGTATTTATGTTATATACACTTGTATGTAGATCTATCCAGTATAGACCATAAGACATAGGGGCACTGCCATAAAAGATCTCATCTTTACTAATAGAACATTGACCATTCTTTAAAAGGAATTTGAAACCATTCTTGTCCAAGAAAGATACAAATATGATGTTCCTATTAATAGCAGGTACATAATAGCATCTCTTTAACTCTATTACAAGCCGATTAGGTAGAGATAACTATTAGGATCCAACTACACTGGTAGCAAATCTTGCTCCATTAGCAACGCGCAGCTCAACCTCATCTTTCACTAAAGGTAGACTTCTTTTCAAATCCTTCACATTTGAGCGAATGTGCGATCCACACCTGGTATCTAGTACCCATGATGAAGATGTAGTGGAGTTAATCTCAAATATGTATATACATGAAGTATAGATCTCTATCCCTTGCTTCATCTTCCTAGGTTTCCTTATCCTTCTCCTTATTTTGAGTACAGAAGACTTAGACTTTAGCTTAGCCTCAGAATACTTCTTGGCCTTGACTTTGTCCTTGAACTATATTGCACTAATCTCCATCACGAATTTGTCCTTCTTCATTTGTGCTTCGACATGTACCAACATGTCAAGAAAATCATACAGTAGTCTAGCCATGTTACTCAAGTTGTAACACTTGATAAAATGGCCATATGATTTAAGCAATGTTTCCAAAATTATATCTGTGGCCAACTCTTGACTCAAAGGAAATCTCAGTCTCTCTACATACTACATATGCCCAATCATATTGAGCATATGGGGTTCTAGTGGATCTCCCTCTGTCATTTTTCACTCAAATAGAACCTTAGAGACATTATACCTTTCTTTTTATCATATTGTTTATGCAACTCATAGTTCATACAACCTAGCACAAGGTTCTTGATGTCTACAACGTCATTCACATTCTTCTAATAAGCATCCACTTCAATATTAATAGTATATGGTGTGGGTTTCACTAGCACTAGTGTTTCAGGGACATAGAGAACACTTCTCATAATCTCGAACCAGTTTTGGAAATATACCTTGTTTAGATTGTCCTTTAATCACAACAACGATTTGTTTGTCATTTGGTTCTACAAGAGAATTTTGCATTGGTCAAAAACCCTTTTTGATTTGATTAAATATTTGATGATATTTAATTTGTCTTGTAGTTTATTATTGATCCTACTATTTTGTTAAAATTAATCGCCCTCACTACCAATTCAAAAGGTTGCAACGTACAATATTCTAGTGAGATAAGATCCATATTTTATCAAATCATGAGTCAGCTTTGGTTGATTGCCCGCAACTTGACTATATAGGTAGGCAGCTTTTATCGATTGCATCTAAGTGCAACTCTTGGATAGATGGCATGTGCAACTCTTTGTCACAATCCATCTCTATGCTTCTAGGTACTTAATATCATTACGATCACCTAGTTAAGACTTACCCAAAAGCCAACACAATAGAATATACACCTTGCTTTGGAAGATCTACATATCTACCATCACACTTCCATGAGATAGATGACGCACAATGCTTTGGTGTAACCTACACTTGGTCGATCAAGTTTTTCATGCGTGCTACTTATGGAAAGCATCTTAAGCTTAATATTATATTGAGGGATTTGTATTTATAAATACATATACTTTATACAATCACCACATATAGTACATATTATATTCATGTTATATCCCACAACAAAATATGGAATAAACAAAAAGTGATAGCTAGGACCATCCTAATGTAATCCCTTGGAGCTACAAGGAACTACCACAACCTAGGGTCTACATCACATGCAGAAGCATGTTGTTGATAAAGATCCATGCTTTCCAATCTGGGTTAATCAATTCAATCCTTGAACCTATCGGCTCTCCTCCTGGTCGGTCAGTTGGTCGTCTCCCTGGCCGTCTGGACTCTGGTCCACCATCTTCTGGGTCCTCTAATTGATTAGCTGGGCCTCCAATCAATTGATCCTTCTTGGTCCTCCATCTTTTGGGTTTGTCTTCTTCATAGCAACAAGAATTTAAACTATCCTACTATTACATGATTATAGAGAAATTTTGAGTTACATTCTAAGGGGAGCAGAGGTATGAGAGAATAATATTTTTACAATTGGAAGATAAGGTAGATGCTAGGTATGCAAACCAAGATGAAATAGGAATAACCAACCACACAACCATGCACAAATAATTACGATTATTGGCCATAACTATGCTACACATTCACCATCAAAACTCACTTTTAGGGCGACGTATGTATATTGCATATATATATACATATATATATGTATATATATGTATATATATATATATATATATTAGTTTGGGATTATGCATGGTATTTGATTAGACAAAAGTTATTCACATCACATGCAATAAATAAATGATAAATTTTTTTTTGATTATATCAATTATCCCAAAATATAGTATGATGTTGGCTTTGATACCACTATAGGGAAATATGGCTATAGAATAGGTAGTGGAAATAAAAACTTTACTACCATATTCTCCATTAATCCAGCAGATCATGTCAATAACTATATAATAGAAAGGATGGTTTCAAGGATATACCTGGTCCTAGAGAAAGTCTAGTAATATCTCCTCATCGTTGTAATCATGCAACCCTCCTAGTTGCACTGGGACTGGTCTACAATATCTCTTGGTCTCCACCACAAACAGCAGACTCAGACGACATCTATAACAACTCCTCCACAGCCTGTAGGCTGGCAATGTTCTCCTACCGATGGGGAAATATGACCTCACCTCTATGGAAGTCCACACGGATCCTCTAGAACTCCTTTAGTCCAACTAGAAAGGTTTGGAAGGAGTTTTCTTGGACCCCATTTGCAAAGTTATTTAAATTCCTTATATCTTCCATTTAAATACTTTAGCATGATGATGAAAATGACTAATTAACTAATGTAGTGTACATGAGTACAAACCACCCATGGTTTGGGCATGAGCCCAGGGGAATGTGATGATTCTCCCTAGGAGAATGTGATAATTCTCCCCATTTTATATATATTCGGGTGCTTGGGAATGTGTAAATTCTCCCTCACCCAAAGGTTGATGTCTGGTAGGTGCCTCAGCCCTATATTAGTTTAATGTAGTCACATTTAATCATGCATGCAACTTATTATTATTTAACTTGGAAAAAAATCTTATTTGTTTCACTTGCCTCGTATTCTTGACCCTCTTAGCATAGTGAACCTTTATTATTTCCTGCTTTAGTTTATGCTTGTCCTTATTCTTTATTTCACACATACATTTTCTCTACTCTTTCTGGGTGATCCCAACCACCCAGGTTAGGATCAGAGTGCGCAACAGGTGCATGGTGAACCAGCCTAAGACTAGGAGAAGGACTTCACCCTTCCATCATGAAATTATTTGTTAAGTTACTTTTATTGGAGACATATTATTGTAGTCTAGTTTCCCTCTACTTAGATCTTGTTTTTGTATAAAGCATGTACACCCTTTTGGGAAAATTTATGTACTCTTTATTAAATTGAATATAGTCAAATTTTAATCTTCTATTGCTATTCGTTGGATTTTATTTACCATATTTAGTAGAGAAGTGATCTCACTTCTTTACAGCATGGTATCAGAGCCAATGGTAGTCGGATCTTGACTATTTCAGTTGTCTCCTCAGTTAGAGACCCTTACCTCATATAGTTTTACCTTTAGTTCCCCTTAGAATTAACCTATGATGAAAGGTTGATCTAGAACCATAATAGTTTCATATTAGATACTTGTTTAATCAACTTTTAGGTGATTAGCCTATTGGGTATCTACTAGGGCACAAAGTTGAAAGTGATGGTGTCTAGAAAGGGTGTGAACTTAGGGAGTGGCAATATTTTCCTCTGTGCCACTAGCTTGGTTTACAAGGACTCCAGAGTTCATATGACACCAGCCTGGCCTGATCTGATACGAAATGCCCAAAATAGCATACCTTTAGGCAAATAACCTCAATATTGAGTATCCTTAGAAAACCTAATATGATGATTTGACTACCCAAACAAAATCATCTTGTAATCCTTAAGTTCCCTATATGATACTTAGATTTCCATGTTTAGGGTTAGTATACCCTATACTAGACTTTGAAGTTTGGTAATAGTGATTAGTAAGACAATTAAGTTTTGGGTCTTATACATGTTTAGTCTCACTCTTTTACCTCTAGCTTAGTTTGACTTAGTCAACCCTTTTGATTGGAGTGGTAGTGGTACCTTGATAGATTTTGCATTGCTGATTTTGAGGAAAAAATCCCTTTATAGGGGGATGGAATCCTATACATAGAAAAATCTAGCCACTTTGGAATTAGAAACCCTAACTCCATAGACAAGAGATTAGTGTGTTTATATGATTAGAATTTACCAAACAAATTATAATTATAAATTTACCCATTTGTTTATATACATAAGAATATATAATAAGTCATATAATGAATAGTTCATATGCTTGAACCCCAACAAATACTTAGTATGAGTAACTCACTAATTGTGAATACACATAATGTTGACTATGTCACCCTAATGATATGATAAATGGAACTAATGCATACTTAGAATGCATAACATATAATGGTCATGTTGACCTAAACCCTAAGATGTAATCATCTAGCCTTAAGATATACATATATACAAATGTGTCCTTAATGTCCTCATGATACATTAGTGACATAATCAGATAATATACATTGATACATATAAATGGATTATAATCACCTAATCATAACTTAGTATATGAATCAATTCATTAAAATGGAATGTATTCCACCTTATTCCCTAAAATACATATAATGACTCAAATGTGATAAGGGTAATTGGATTCACATAAGCATGATTATTAAGTCTACAATTCCAAATACCTAATATGATGTTAAATGTATAATTATAATATGAAGTGTAAATAGGAGAAAATGGCTAGTGATGACATTAATGTGAGTATAAAAGGTGATATGACAATGTGTAATATAGGTGTAAGAAATTAATGTGAGATTATTTGGACTTAATAACTTGTTAGATAAATATTATCTATTCCTTACAACATAATCTGTGATAATTCTATATGATGGTATTATGAGGATAATGGAGAATAAATTCAAGTTATTAAGGATTTTGATCTAACATATTGATAAATATTGAGATTATTTAGTAAACCCTAGTTGTGCTTAAAATTCTTGATTACTAAATGAGAAACACATATGGTTTGTAAATAATGTTGAGATGTGATTCTTTTTACAACAATGTGAATATAACGAGACACAAGTAATAGAAAAATAAAGATGATGTAATGTCACAATAAAAATAATGCTAATAAGACAAAAATGGTAATTGTGTTATATTTTATAAAAGGTAATATGAATAGTGGAAACCTTAGTAAAACCTGACTTATGAGTAGAGCATGTGAAGTACCCTAGATTGGGGTTTATCACCTAGTTTCTTATGTTTGGGATGTTACGTACTCACCCTTCCCTTTTGTTGAGATTTCAGGGATGAAATCCTCTTTAAGGGGTGGAGTGTTGTAACATACTGAATCTCATAGTCTTTTTCAATTTTACCCATTTTTAGTCCTTTCATTTCCTTATTATCCTTTTTGGACTTTTCCCTAAGTTTTACTATCTTTTCTATCCATTTTGGACTCAATGTTGAATTTGAGATAAGCTTGATGGCTTGAACCACATTTACCCACATTCATGACAATGAATGGGTGTTTGCACAAATATCTCAAATTTTGTTTTAATTAGAGTCTAATAATGCAAATTGGACAATTATGAGAGATAATGAGTAGATTGTGTTAATTGTGGCTTTTTGGAATAAGAAATAAGAATCAATGTGAAATTGAGTTTAATTAATGAGATAATCCCCCTCTTATCTCCTCTCCCCTCTAAATTGTTATTAAAGAATTAAAAAGGAGAATAAGAGGTGGGACATGACACATGAATGACTTTATAATATTTATCTCGAATTTTATTAAAGGAATTGCCAAGAAAAAATCTTTGTATTAATTCACCCTTTTAAAAATGCATTAATATACACATTAATGGAAAATATAGTGGTTGATGCTTATATATCATGGAAAATGAAAAAATAATTATATAGTAGTAATCTAGATATTAATATTAGCCTATGGTTCAAATTTGAGGTTTTTTTATCCATGTTAGACCCTCCAAATCGATTTTATAAGAATTGATTATAGTATAACTATGGTTTTCAATTCTATTTCATTAATCAACGCATTTAACTATGGTTTTGTTATTTTCTCGCTGTCACGCGTTACTCCACTCAATTTTCATCTCCTCCGCGCTATCTGATGGCCTATATTTGATCATCTAGATTTCTCCTCAATTCGACGGCCGCGGTGTCATCCTCTTCGTCTGGCTCCTCACGAGTCAGGAACGTTTTCTCAGTTGTTCAACTCCCAACTTCATTCTCCATCAAATGACTACCATTTCATTTGATTTTTCTAGCTTTGAATTTTCCTCTCACCCCCAGATTGAATAAGTTGTAACTCATATTCTCTCTCGCCTTGTACATGAAATGCCCATTAGGGCAGTAACTCATCTCTCCACCACCGATTTATAGAGAGATATCTAGCGCTCCTCTTGCCTATATAAGGCAACGCAGAGCATCTCGGGACCACACACATTTCTCCTCCTCCTACAATTCCTCCTCAACTACCCCTGAAGACCCTGGCCTACTCATTCCTCATCTCCTGCGATGACGTACTTGCCCCAGCTCTCCAAGTCACCTCAAACAAATTAAGTAGTAAGCATCCTTGACCCCTCTTCATTGTTTTTTTATCACCATCGTGACATGTGCCATATGTCGGGTCCTATAGCTCCTCTAACTGGCATCGCTGACATTAGTCTCCATGGTCTCCCAGCGTCCCCAACGACTGAGATGTGTGGTTTGGCTTCGTTTTGCATCCAGGGATCTTTTTTGACCTTCAATTGGTCCCATTATGGTTGCTTTTTTATTTCAAATCCTCATATTGACTCCCTAAAATCCTTAGCTCCGACAATATGTGGTCACGATAACGCCGCTCGGATTGGTGCATTGGCCACAGCTTGGCTTCGCGAAGATGTTGGGATCATTGTTAGCCTGAAACATGAGCTCTGATCCCAATGTTGGATTAGAAAGTGTACCTTCAGGTGTTGCTCTCACCATTATAGGAGTTGGAACAAACTAGGTCATGCAATGACCTTGGTGTCCATGCAATTGTGATCCATCAATTTTATTCACAAGGGCGTTCTCATCATTTCATGTTTTGTTTTCTTTAATAACTTAATAGATGGGTTGAGCCTCGCCTTGCTAGCTAGTAGATGTCGATTGACCCAAGTCAGTGCGGGTGCATGCCATTTGACCGCTGAACTAGGTTTCCAATATGCACACATTTATTTTTCATGAATTATGATTGGTAAAATTTCAATAATTCACAATAAATCATAGGATTATCAAAAAAATATGAATAAATAGTCATTAGAAAGCATTTTTCAAGTAGAATCTTATTTTTGGTTTTTCAAGTCATGTTTTGAATCTTTTTTTTAATGTTTATTATAAACACTATTTTAATTATATAAAATTCCTTAAAATATATATCTAATTCATTTTAATTCCAAATATAAGAAACAAATATGTTTTCTTAATTAGGAGAATCCAAGTATTGATTGGTCCTAGTTTTGAGTCCTAATTTGACAGTGTTCATAAAAGGTCCAAAATTAAGGTTTCTCACCTAATATGATTTACCAACCCGAGTTCTTGTGTTAAACACTTGTATCTAGGACAAAAGTATTTTGGACACATTTAATTGAGAAAATTTTAATTCTAGGATAACTCAAGTGAGGTATGTGCATTCTAACCCTAAATTTCCAATGTGGCATTGCTTAGACTTGATTCTCTTGATTGCCTTCTTGTGGCACTTTTGATTCAATTATTCTAGGGTGTTGGACCCCATTTGCAAAGTTATTTAAATTCCTTATATCTTCCATTTAAATACTTTAGCATGATGATGAAAATGACTAATTAACTAATGTAGTGTACATGAGTACAAACCACTCGTAGTTTGGGCATGAGCCCAAGGGAATGTGATGATTCTCCCCAGGGGAATGTGATAATTATCTCCATTTTATATATATTCGGGTGCTTGGGAATGTGTAAATTCTCCCTGACCCAGAGGTTGAGGTCTGGTAGTTTCCTCAGCCCTATATTAGTTTAATGTAGTCACATTTAATCATGCATGCAACTTATTATTGTTTAACTTGGCAGAAATTCTTATTTGTTTTACTTGCCTCATATTCTTGACCCTCTTAGCATAGTGAATCTTTATTATTTCCTTATTTAGTTTATACTTGTCATTATTCTTTATTTGACACATACATTTTCTCTCCTCTTGATGGGTGATCCCAAGCACCCAGGTTAGGATCAAAGTGCACAATAGGAGCATGGTGAACCAACCTAAGACTAGAAGAAGGACTTCACCCTTACATCATGAAATTATTTGTTAAGTTACTTTTATTGGAGTCATATTGTTGTAGTCTAGTTTCCCTCTACTTAGATCCTCTTTTTGTATAAAGCATGTACACTCTTTTGGGAAAATTTATGCACTCTTTATTAAATTAAATATAGTCAAATTTTAATCTTTTGCTACTATGCGTTGGATTTTGTTTATGATATTTAGTAGAGAGGTGATCTCACTTCCTTACATTGAGTCATCATTGTCTTCTTCACCTTCAAAATCATTGAAAGATTGCTCAAGATTGGTCTTGTTTTACTCTAACAAAGTGTCAATGCTATCTATCAAACAAAGTTACTTTTTGTGTTGGGTGCCTTCATAGAATCATAGACAAAAAATACTAGAGCTTCTTCTCCAACTCTAACACTTAGTTTCCCTTCTCTCACATCTACAATGCATCATGTAGTCCTAAGAAATGGTCTCCCAAAAAGGATCGGATTTGATAGATCTTCATGAACGTCTAGGACTACAAAGTCACATGGAACCATAAAACTTCCCTATTTGCACGAGAATGTCTTCAACAATTCCTCTAGGATATTTAATTGAAAGATCAGCTAACTGTATTGTCATGGAGGTCAGTTCCAAGTCTCCCAAATCTAACTTTTGCCATACGGAAAAAGGAATCAAGATGATGCTAGCACCAACAACAACTAAGCCTTTATCAAAAGTTGAATCTCCAATTTTGCAAGGGAGAGTGAATTCCCCTATTTCATCAAGTTTTTCTGGCAAACAGTTCTGAATGATAGAGCTTATTCTTTTAGATAGCATCACTATTTTGGCTCGGTCAAGACTCCTTCTTGTTGTGAGAATGTCTTTTAAGAATTTGGTATAAGAAGGCATTTCAACTATCACTTCAACTAAAAGAAGGATCACATAGTGTTTGTTTAAGATGTCCATAAACTTGTTGAACTTAGTATCATCTTTTGTGTTAGCAAACCTATGAGGGAAAAGAGCATTAAGCTTGCAACAAGAATCACCTTGTTGTGAATTTCCAACAGTTTTCTACATTTGGTTCTCAACAGCCTCTTCCATAGTTGTGTCAATAACTTCTATAGATCTCCTCTTTGGAGGTGGCAAGGATCTTCCTATCACTGCTACTACTCAACATCACAAACTTGCATGTTTCTTTAGGATTCATCTCTGGTTGGTTGGAGAAGGATTCGGAAGGTGTTCTTTGATTAGCTAAAGCTTGTTGAGCAATTTGGTTCTCTAACATCTTGGTATGAGTACTATTGTTGTCCACCTTGGAAGAAAGCTCTTGGATGGCATCTTTTATAAGCTGACCATGTTGGAAGAATTCCTCATTTCGATTCAATTGAGATGAGACAAAACCCTTAAGAAGAGACTCCAAGTTGGACTTTGGCAGTTGTTGTTGTTGTTGGTTGAAGTTTCTATTGACATTTTTGTTGAAGCCTAGAGGATTGTTTTCCATTGGTGGCATGCTCCCTAAATGCAATGGTTGTTGACCTTGATCTTGTTGAGGAATTTGAGAATTGTTGTTATGGTAGGAAAAGTTTGGATGATCACGCCAACCTAGATTTATTGGAATATGGATTTTATTATTGTTTGTTTCCAAAGCTTCCTACTACATTGCATTGCTCCATGTTCTCTTTAGATGGGAGAAAAGAATTGTAGCTTTAAGAAACTACTTGTCCTACAAATTCACAAGTAGTGAGGACACTTAACAAATAATGGAAGATAAGATAGATGATATAAATGCTGGTGTAATGATGGAATGGGTGGTGGTGAGTGATCTAGTCTCTCTTACAAATTAACACATCTTACTCTATCAGAAATATACCAATGCTCCCAGGCAACGACGCCAAAAACTTATTAGTTGGAATGCGTAAGTTTTAATTTTTATAAAGTCGATCACTACCACACAGGTATACGGGTGCGTGTAGTATGTTGAAGATCGTCTAAGGGATCAAGGTATTTCTAGGCGCATGTGTCTTATAGTTCAACAATCAGATCATTTTATAAAAGTTGGATTTGGTTTGTGATTTCACTAATTTACAACTCAAGGAAAACGAAAAGGGCTAAACACTAAATGGATTTCGATTAGAATTATGATATATCTTGGTCAAAGTATTTCATTTTCATACCATTACTCACATGTAACCACGTTATTAACATACTAATTAACTTGCAAAGGAGGTTTTCATCATCATATACCTCCCGATGATATGATACAATTCTCATTTCAACATAAGACTCATGTTCTTATGTCAAAATTTGAACAACAACCCTATCCTCAATGTATCATATCCACTATCATGGTCAAGGATTTGTTTCCAAGAAGAACTAATCCCTACTTCTCTACACATCCTCCCAAAGCGCATAAAGAAGCATGAGATATGTAGGTTCGATGGCTAAGCAAACGTGTAAGCAATAAAAACCATAGAAACTCTTAGAGAAACAAATTAATTAGCATAGATTAAGAAATATGAGTTCACATGAAAGAGGAAACTACTCATCCATGACCAAGAAACACATGGGAGCTACTCTCCCATGCCCAAAAAAAAGGAAACTACTTATCCATGACTAAGAAACACAAGAAAGAGCTACAAATTTCAGAGTTTAGCATGATTTGAGAAGGAAATAACAAGGAAACCCCAAAGAATGAAGAAGGGAAAGGTAGAACTCCAGTCTAAGGACAAAATCCTATGCTTGCGCTTGCTTCTACTTGGACAAACTTCTCTCCCAAGAATCCTAGATGAAGTAGAGAAGCTCCTGTTACACTCCTTGAAGAAGAAATGAGATGAATGAAGGTTTCCTGTCAATAAGCTACCTCATCCTCCTAAAAATTGCCTCCTCCTCACATTGGAATCTTCTTTGGATGAAGTGTGGTTCTAAATGATGAAAGATATCACCCCATATGGGTGTCATTGTTTTTGAAATGAGGGGTGGTTGTTTTCAAACTTTGTAGAAACTGACAGAGATAGAGCATGTACAATGACAAATACACCATGTCACTGTGTGTAACTAATGGTTGGGGTTGCTTCCACAAAGAGTGCATGGTGTGTCACTAAAAGATACAGTATGTAGTTGCAATTTAAGGTTGACCAAAGAAAATAACACATGTTGTGTGTTATTTAACACACAATGTGTCGGCTAGATACAACAACCTTTGTCAATTTCTTGACTGAGTGGACATTCCATGTTCAAGAAAGAATATGTCATGTCTTTGCTTTTTCATTGAAGAGTAACCTTCCTAGAATGATACACTACATGCATAAAATAACACACGTTGTTCTATTATGAAACACCAAGGACTTGTCCGGATCAATTGCAAATGGTTGGGGAATCCAACTAAATTCAGATTTGGGTTGTAACCCCATTTGTTCTCCTTTATTGCGTACCTATGATCATGATCATGAATCAAATAAAACAATAAAAAGTTGGAAAATCAAGTATGATTAGAGGCGAAATGAGGTGCAAAATAGATTAAAAGTGTGTGCAAAGGTGGGTGAAAAGTCTATATAAAATGTACCCATCAACAACATTAGCTATGACCTCCTGGTTGATCACCATAGATGATGGTTGACTCCATCCTCCTAGTAGGTGGCAACAACCTCCTCACCTCTATAGTAGTCCACATGCACCACAAGGAACTCTTGTCATTCTAGTTATATGGACAAGAAGGAGTTGTCCCTTCTAGTCATTATTCTAGTGTCGACTTGATCTCCCAATTGTCTCTCCCAGTCTATCCCTCCCTTTGAAGGGTAGGACTTTCTCGAGTTCTCATGTTGCCACAACTATGAGAAAACAACAATTGTTATAGATTATTTTTGTGAGACCCCTAACCTTGCTTAAATGGTTGAACATTCTTAATTACCATAATTCATTTCTTATAACCCTAATCTAACCGTATGGTATGTTTTGGTAACATGTGAAAAACTTAGGTCCCAAATTTGGTCCAATTTGGACATTGTTTGTACAAGTTATGCAATTTTATGCACATTTTGGACTTTTATGCAATTTACCCAACTGAGAGGTTTTATTTTCAATTTGTCATTTTCATTATGGTCCTTTAATGTTCTATTATCATTCTTGATCTTTTTGAGCCATGGGGTGCTCAACTGTACCTTGGTTTGGAGGTATTTTCTGTAAGGGTATTTTAGGGTTTACCCCTTTATGGATGAGCTACCTTTAGGAGCTATCAGCCAATGGTTTATTTTTTTAGCTTGGAAATTCAAAAAACGGTGCCTAAGTAGGTCTCCATGAATGGTGGGGCAGCTGCTTGTGTGGTTACTTGTATATCAGTAATAGTTTAAGGCCAAGGACACATGGGGAGTTGCTTGTACACCTCATGCTTCTTCTCTACCTTATCCTTTTAGTTTTATATATCTATCCTTAAGATCCCAAATGAAACTTTTTCTCTCTACCACTTCCCTCCTTCTAAGATCATCACCCCTCCTCTATTTGTCCGTGGAGATTTCGTCCAAGGAAGAAGAAGGTGTGGATCTTCTTGGTAGAAGCATGAGGGTTACAATTTGCTTCCTTTAGGGTTTCTAAAGCTCCTTCTTGGTGATTTTGACCTAAAAGAGTAAGTATCCCCTTATTTCCTCCATTTATTTCTCTTTTCTTATCCATCCTACCTTTCTCCAGGTCATAACTTTGCTGTTCCATGGTACAAGTTGCTCTAGAACTCAAGAATCTACCTTTCTTGCTTCTTCTTCTAGGGTTTTTCTTACTTGTGGAGAAGGGTGCCTACTTGGGCGAATTTAGATCTATATCTTGGGTTTTATTGCCTTCTTTGCTCAATTTTATTGATTCTATAAGTCTTTTCTCCTCATTAGAGGCGAGTTTTATAAACCTCTTTACTTATATTGTTTACTATAAGCTTGTTAGCTCATGTTCTTGCTTAAAAATGGTGATTTAAGAATTAAGAAGTTAAGCTTGTTTGGGATTTTGATTTTTATGGGGTACCCTATTTTGATTCCAATTATATATGAACCTGTAATCATGTGCACGTTCTTCTTAAGGAAGGATATGACTTAGTTCAGGTTGCTATCACCACCTATGGTGCTAATGACCTATCAACCGATGGTCAATATTAGGGCTTTCATGTTGTTTTCTTCTCTAAACACATGACCTGATGATGTGGTCTTCATGACAATCGAAGGTGGTGACTAAGGGTGATGAACGATGGTGTGAACTGATAGTCACACCTTAGGTCAGTGTTAGGCTCTCTTGGAATCTCAATGAGCCATGGTTTGATTCTCTAATGATGATATCAATCAATTATGACATTAGTTTAATATTCAATGGTGTAAAATGAATTTAGTGTTGATCCTATCAATCGATGGTGACCTGATATGTCACATCCAATGGTAGATCAGGTCATCACAATTAATGCTGAGTCAAGGCTTTAGATGTAGCTTCAATTAATTCTTAAACCAATGATTTCTTGGTTCAATTGATCTATTGGTTAGACCTATACTCCAATTAATGGTTTTGAGATATGAACCTGATCGTAATGGTTAGGATCTAACACTTCTTCATCTAATACTTTCGATTAATGGACTTGATCCAGTGGTTGATATTAGATTCTTCAACATCCAATGGTTGGGATTGAAACCTATAGTATTACATGTGAGTTCTAACAATCCAAATTTGATGGTTTCCCTCATGTGATCAATTTAATGAGCTTGATTGTTGACACAGTGACTTGCTTAAAATATATAACTAATGTTGAGTTTTAACCCCACAATCTATTGTTCCCCTTTAATGTTATTAAATAAGGGTTGTTTAGAGTTTAATAGTGACTCTTTCTAGGTCACAACTCAATGGCTTTACATATGGTTTGTTAAGGTGTTTTCTTATGTAAATAGCCAATGGTATTACCTTTTCAACATCCAATAGCTCTGGGTGATGTTGTGGTATGGTGATAGGGGTTGAATAATGATGGAACCAATGGAGGGTTACCCTTAATAAGGTATTCTTACCTTTTCAATCATATGAATAGAAGGGATAAGGACCATATTGTATGGATATGTAACCCTAACAAGGTATAGCTTGTTATACCTAGTCTTAATGTAACCAAATGTTGGTAAGTGGTTATGAATAGTCCTTGAAACACGAATACAATCATGGAGTACTCTCTTTTGTGGTTGAACCCTAGTATACTATAACCTAATGGTTACACCTTGAGATATGTGTGGATCCATACTTGAGAATACTATGGAATGTGATGATGATGTTGTGCCTTATGCATCCAAAATTTTAAGGGGATGCTACGGGTTAAGGTTTGTGAATGAATGCTAAACTATAAATTTAATGTAACCTACCTTGCTAAATCTAACCCTAATGAAAGTAGAGAATGATGGTTAATCATGTTATCTTTCTTAGAATGATTAATATAATGTTGGAATATCCTTCCTAATGAATGATTGAAATTCTAATGTGTTAACCAGTAGTCATCATAGCTTAATGATTTATGCTTTATTATACTATATTTGTACAATATAAGTATGATGATGAGAAATCATATAGATTCCTTATATGTGATATAATAAATGAATGCTCTTAAATGCTAAAGATAACTATGCAATTTTATCATGTAAACATCTTTTAGTTATTAAATGAAAAATCATGTTGAGCCCGTGCATCACGTGTGGTGATGTTTGTTGAGCCTTGTTATAAGGCATGGAAAGATAATGATGAACTCGTAGGGAATGATGTGTTGGTATTAATGACCTTTGGGCATGGTTGAGTCATGAATGAGGTGAAATACTCTTATTATGATAAGGGTTGATACCCTAGGATATTTATGAAGGATTTATATCCTATGATAGTGTGATGACAAGTGTAGTCTCTTGAATGGAAATGAATAGTACCATGTGATGATGATGTGATGACAAGTATAGTCTTTAATTGAAAGGTGAATAGTTCCCTGTGATGTTGAGATGATAAATTGTGTCTCATACATTTTATATCTTCTAAAGTTGTAATATAGCAATGTTTGCTAGAGACAAATTAGGGTTTGTTTGTCCATTTGTTTGATGAAGCCTTAATTCACCCAATTGGAGATAACTAATCAAGTGAAACTCTAATCATGTAGTGCCATGTGTCATAGAACCATATTTAGTGTCAGAACTTGTTGGATGGCGAAATGAGTATTCCTAAGGTAAACTCGAAGCGCATATTGTCGAGTATGTGGGGTGCTTGTCATCTTGACACCAAATGTTTCAGGAGGATGGTTGTAGTCATACCTAGCCTGCTTTTAGAGAATGAATGTGGTCAGGTCTCAGTGATTATAACATGATGTGATTAGAGGACAACTACAATTGTACCTCAATGATTGGGGTTGAATACCCTAGATGCTAGCGTCATGACCTGTACCAAAGTGGGCTAGTTATAAGACTATATGTCGCTATTTTGCAGTTTGATTGTATGTCGTACTGAATGAGTGTGGAGAAGATCTTGGAGTCCGGATCTTCTGAGATCTTATGTAGAACTGATTGTGACTAAGTGGTGGTCAGTTGGACGTTGAGTGGTATGAATCAAACTCCCCAGGGCGTAATAAAAGATGTGAGGCAGCCATGTAGCATATCTGGTTAGGGTCATACACAAGACTTCATATTGGATGATAACCCTTTTTTGCTTTCTTTTCACTGAGATCATGTATAGTACAATCAGAGATAATAGATATGCTTATGTTGTAGTTATTCTCATGTTGTAAACATGCTTATGTTGTAGTTATTCTCATGTTGTAAACATGCTTATGTTGTCAGATATACTGACACTGATAGTTAAGATGATGATGTTAGGCTATGTTTAATATTTCTATCCATGCCTATGTAATAAGAAATGCTTAAAATACTAATCATGCATATGCAGTTAATTGTGTTATGATGTTAGTTCTACTTATGATATAGATTTGTTCTCTTTATTTGACATGCCAATATTGATAGCCATGTTATGTTACTAGACATATTCATGATGTCAGTGATGCTTATGCTACTAGATTTATTGTGTTGTTAGTAAGGCATGTGATGATAGTTAGATTAATGATGATGATTGTTATTAGATGCAATTTGATGAAATTTGAGTAGATATCTAACTAGAGAAATGGATTTACCTGTTACTTGTATATACATTGACGACCATACTTGTTGATAAGCTTATTTGCTTAATCTTTTTAGCATACTTGAACTGTTCATTCTGTTCAATTGATTATCAAATACTCCAACTGCTCAGTTATCTATTATTTAATCTGATGTAATCCAAATCTTTTGGATAAAGTTATATCTCTCGTTGGGACTGGGTCCCACCTCATGGGTCACCACATCTTTTTAGGTGATTGATAGCAGTAGAAGTAGAACCATAGAAACAAAGAGAATCTGAGGTGATGAACCCTAAAGATGGTAGTTTAGTTGTCTAGTGTGTCCTAGAGTCATCCTTGTACTCTTAGGTTTGGGTGAAAAGTTTGTGTACTATGTTTTGATTTAATCTAGCTTTCAATAGAATGTTGATGCTTGTATATGTGAAATATGTGGATAGTGATCCTTGTAAAATTGAAGTTGTAGTTGAGGCCACATGGTAGTTGTAAAAGATGTTGAGAATTATGTAAATGTTCCTGAGCAATTGGGAAATGTTGAAATCAATTTTAATTTACCCTATTTTCTGGGTTTGTGTTTTATTAATGAGTAATAATGTTTCGAGTTTTGAGTAATATTGTTTAGTGTAATGGGTTCTCACAATTGTTGTGTGTCTAGAAAGCCTCGACTACCCCTCTATTTATAGGAGGGTCAAGTTCATGATTTCTAGTCCGAGAAGGATTTGAAGAGACTGGTTTTTTTATATCAATTCTCAGAACCTACACACACATAATCAATCAGTTCATAGATGAACAGATCAGTTTACATGTGAGTCGATCGGTTCAACCTTTGAACTTGTCATTTCACTATGTTTCCCAATTACAATTGTAGTGGCAATTAATATTCAATTAATGCATGACATGGCATCAGCATCAATCCTTGATCCAATTTAATTGATCAACCATTTGACATGACGCCAGCATCAATCCTTGATCCAATTTAATTGATCAATCGAATGGTTGGTTCACAACCTCAACCAGTTGGTTCATAGACCTGAGCCAATCGGTTCACTTGTTGAACCAGTCGTCTCATGGATCTAATTGCCAATGTTGGTTAAATTGACCTGACACTTTAATTGATTGGTTTAACTCTTTAATCAGTCAGTTCACAGTCCAATCAGTCAACTTTCAATGCTTGAGATGCATCCCTTCCTTGTGGCTTTCCAAATAAAATGATGTTGGTCGATAAGATGTATCTTTAAGGATCGAGTAGGTCGTAAGGTGGGCGGGTTGATATAAGATGATCCACTGGGTCAAACCAGTATGGAGAACGTGAATAGAAGAAAATTGAATACCTAACACTTCAGTAATAAAGTTTAAACTACATTCATGATAAACTCTTATTCTAAGTGTATCATATGTGTGTGACCTTATAGGTTCAAAGTTACATTGGCAGTGAATGTCCATAACTGACTTATGACATTACAAATAATGAGTGGTATCTAACAAGACATCATTTCTACCCAAGTTATCAGAAAGTTGGAGAACAACTTCACCTACAATCTTTGATTGGTGTTATAGTGATCATATAGTTCCTTTGCCACTGATATCGAGATTCAACTTGAGGCTTGGAATCATCATCCTCTTCGATGTTCAATCCATATTCCTTGAACTGGAGAAGACTGTTTGAGATATATGTAAGCTCAATATCACATATTGACTCACATGAACATGGCCATGCATTTCTCAGTCTCTCTTATCAAGTGGCTAGGATATCATACTCTTGTAGGAGGGACAAATCCCATCTACATCACTCACAGTCATCCCCATGTGTCACAATACACCCGAACACCACCTTTATGGCAACCCTTATTCAAGGTCACCGTGGATGATGTCAAAGTACGTCGAATAACATTTCATGAGTGTTTTGTATTTTAGGTCTAAGAACCACCATCACTATAAGAGATGATTCTGATACCATGTAATGGTTTCCATGCATCACTATCAAGATGGGTCTTTTCGATAAATTGTTCTCTAACAAGTATCTACGTGTTTGGTTTTATATCATATATCGTGATGTAATGAGATTATGCCATCAGTCAACACACACTCTAGTCTTATGTGTATTTGTTGTCTATCAACCTTCCATAATAACAACTGTCTAGGGACATAACAGGAACATATATAGTCTTATCATAGATATGGTATCATTGTCTAGGTCCTAAACCTGAAGACATATGTCATTGAGTATCATCATTTTATAGACATTTATTATGTTACATGATTATCTCATAACTGAATAAAACAGAATAAATAGAATTTCCTTTTCATATTAATGAAATCATTTACAAGATATGCCATTACAATCATCATATGATTGGCTCTCTGGGCATACATACCAACAAATGAGTCACTGGTTCTTGATCCCCTTTTGAGCTTTCTTAGGCTTGTGATGTGCACAAATCACATCACTTTTTCAAACCACTTTTGGGTGCACAAATTCACTCATTTTAACCATAATTCTACTCTCATTCATACTAGATTTCCCCTTTTATAGTGTCTTTAATCATTTCATGTTTGTGATCATAAGTACACAATAATGACGAAAAAATGTGGTATGGGGTTAATCCGATCATAATTCAACCTTAGTTGGATTCTCCAAGTGATTGTACATGTTTCAGGTAATTTCTCAAAGTTTTTGAACGAAACACAGTGTGTGATTTATTGAATATGGTGTGATACATTGCAAAAGATAATATTCTTCTCGGATGAGCAACAACATGACAAGTCTTCAGTACACGTTGTGTCTCTTCATTCGAAGATTTCACCAAATTCCTTGCTTGGCAACACAACATGTGTTTATTAACACATGACATGTTCACTTTGTTCAGATTTGCTAGACCTTCACTGATTACCAACAACACGGTGTGTTGCTTCAGAGACACACTATGTACTCTTTAAGCAGGACAGTTCATCCTTCAGTTATTTGGGGAAACACACTATGTCGCTTCATAGAAATGTCGTCTCACCGTAGATTCCTATATGTTTAGAGAACAATCATACCTCATTTAAAAAAACAAAAGACACTATGGGATGGTTATCACTCATCATTTTGAAGGACTTTTCATCCAGAGAGAAAAGTAGAGAAGAAAGGAGGTGATTTTGGAGAAGATGAGGCAGTTACTCGAGAGAGAACCTCTTCTCTACTCCATTCTTCTTCACAAACTGCAATAAAGACTTCACCTTCCATTATGACCACTTGGGAGAGAAGGTTGCTAGAGTAGGAGTGGTTGCAAGAATGAAATTTCACTTTCCATCTGGAATTCTTAGTTGTTCCTTCACTCCTATAGATTCCCCTATTATTCCTCTTCTCTACTCATGTTATACTCCATGATTTACTATTTTTACATGTGTTTCATCACTATGTGCAAGTAGAACTTCATTTCTAAGGCATGTGATAATAGCCCCCATCTCACAACTTATGTGAACCCAAATTCATACTTAATTCTAGTAGATTTACTGTTCCAAGATATTTTTTGGTGCTTGTTTTCTTGTTTGTGTGACTAGCCATCCTGCTTGCATGTTGCATGCTTCTTTCTATAATCTGGGAATATAAGTTAAGAAGTAATAAATAGTTATCTTGGCAACAAATTCTTGGCTATAGGAGTATTTGCGATTATTTTGAGGATCCAAGGTTTGTAGTTAAAAACTAATCATAAGCATGGGAATTCTATGTGGAGTTAGAACTGTCTCACATCACTGGGAGGTGTGTAATGATGATAAACCTCCTTTGTATGATTGACAAGTATGTTTGAATTTTGTGGTTGTATGTAAGTTATGATGTGGAGGTGAAAATACTTATCCAAGATTCTTTGATCTTAATCATCCTCCAAGTGATTAGTATACATTGATTTTTTTCAAATTGTTGATTAGTCTAATCTGAAACCAATCATCCTTTTGGGATCCATCTAGATGGTTGTAAATTTGATAGTCTTATGCCTAGATTTATATTACTCCTTGGATGACCTTGATATTACTACATGTGTCATATACTTGCTGGTCTGTGTTCAATTTTATACATTTAAGACTTGTACACACAACTAACAAGTTTTTGGTGCCATTGTTGAGGAGCTACAATACTTTTAGTTAGAATAAGAGTGTGCATTAGTATTCAAGACTAGATCACCACCATTCACCATATCCCTAATCATTTCAACAACTACATTCTCTACTTCTTTTGTGTAACTCACTCATCTTACTTTCTTTCTACAGGATTGTATGCAGTGTTCCAAAAGGGGTCTTGAACCATCCATATTTCTAGACCCAGAGATTGAACACACATTAATTAGTCATACGAAATCAAGGAGGAGTGGAAGTTATTCAAACTTGGATAATTCATAGCCATCATCACCCCATTCAACACCTTCGTCTTCACCATCATCTTCTCCTAATCACTAAGAGTCGGTCATGGAAGACAACCGACTATTAAAGGATTTTGTTGTACTTTCTTCCATCAATATATGTGGAGTCATTGACCATCCAATTATTGAGATAATAACTTCTCTATCAGCCCCACTATTATGCAAATGATCTAGCAAAATAGATTTGGGAGACTCCTATGGAATACATGAATCTTTACATAGATGAGTTTTTGTAGTATATAAACACCTTCAAGATAAATGGCATTCATTTTTGCAGGAGTATTCCTACTATTGTTTCCTTTTACCTTAAGTATAGAGAAAGAACATGGCTTTGTTCTCTACCTAAGAGGTCCATTAAAAGCTAGGATGAGATGCTGGCTGTCTTTCTTGCTAAGTACTTTACACCTAGCAAGTTCGTGTAACTAAGAAGCCAACTCCCCAATTTTAAGCAACATGAGGGTGAAACATTGTATGATAAATGGGAAATGCTGAAAGACCTTCAATGCCTTTGCCGTCACCATGGTTTGGCCAATTAGTTTCTATTATAAATGTTTTAAATAGGTTATTCTATAATACCCATATGACTGTAGATACTACTGCAAATGGATCCTTAATGAATAAATGTTACAGAGAAGCATATGATACTATTGAAGACTTGGATATCAACCATTTCCAATGGATCTAAGATAGGAATAATCAGCCTTCTTCTTCAAGATCTTTTAAAAAAAAGACTCATGAAAAGCACACTATTCATTTAGTTGATCTAATTGCAGCCAAGCTAGATGCCCTCTCCAAGAAGTTTGAAAAGCTGAGAACCCATTATATCCAAGTAGATAAATAAGTGTGTGATGCATGTGGAGTTGTAGGGCACAATTCTTCATCTTGTTTTACCCCGTAGTTGAATGCCGAGGAGATGCCAAAACAAGCTAATGTAGTAGGAAGTTTTGAAAACAAGAATCCCTACAACCCCCACTCAAACACTTACAACCCAGGATAGAGAGACCATCCCAACATCTCCTACAGAAACACAAGCAATGCTCAAAATCCAAACCAACAACAAGTTCAAAATTAGCAACAAGCAATGTGCAACCGACAACCCACTGGGATTAAACAACAACAACCAGAGCTACTATCAACAACACTCCCAACCCAGGTCTAGTCTAGAGAGCTTACTTGAGAACTTTGTCTCAATTCAAATCCAGCAAAATGATGAATTTTGCACCCATGGACAGTTTATCAAAGATGTTATTACTCAACTCTCTTCTAAGATTGATAATATTGTGACTCATACAAAGATTCTGGAGAATCAAATTGCACAACAAGCTCTAGCCAATCAAAGGGCTCCTACAGGGTCACTACCAAGCCAATAAAAAATGAAACCAAGAGATTTTAAGTCCATTACCTTAATGAGTGGAGCTGTGATTGGAAGATCCCAACCGGAAATGAGAAGACAGTCAATGATGCTATTGATAGAGTAAATGATAACAATGTGAATCAAGGAAAGAAGATTGCATATGAAGCACCACCTTCTTGCAAACCCACTATTCCTTTTCCTCACATGTTTGCACACAAGAAGGATGATGCTAAATTTAATATATTCATGAACATCCTAAACAAACTTTATGTCAACCTTCCCTTGGCTAAAGTCATTGTTGATATGCCATCCTATGCAAAGTTTTATAAAGACTTATTGACTAAGAGGAGAAGCCTTGAACAAGTGGAGATGGTTGTGCTATCAGAGAGGATGTATTCTATCATCAAAAATAGGTTACCAAAGAAACTTGATGATCTTGGTGACTTCACCCTTTCTTCCAAGATAGGCCATACCACTTTTGACAAAGGTCTAGTTGACCTTGGAGCTAGCATCAGCCTTATTCCCTTTGCACTGTGGTAACAACTTGACTTGGACATTTGAAGCTGATTAAAATGACCATTCAATTAGTAGATTGTTATATCAAGTTTCCCAAAGGTATTGTAGAAGATGTGCTTGTCCAAGTTGGTAAATTTTGCACTCCTTGTGACTTTGTTGTGTTAAACATGAATGAAGTTCCTTCGAACATTATTCTTTTTGGGATACCTTTTCTCCAAACTACTAATTGCATAGTTTATGTGCAAGTAGCAAACTCACTCTTAGGTAGGAGAGGAGAGGAAACTATGGAATTATCTATTTTTGATGCCATGAAAGCTCCAAAAGAAACAAAATATATGTGTCTTGTTGATTGTGTTGATAAGCTTCTAAAAGAAAATGAGGATGTTTCTGATAATTGACTACTGTGAAGAACGTGAACTGAACACTGCTATGGAAATTGAAATTCCACATTCTACTCTTGTCTCTGATTCACATCCAACCAATGAAGATATTCCACCACTTGAAGATGATTCCAACATATCTACACCAGAGAAAAAGGTAGAACTAAAACCTTTACCACCAGGGCTACGACTTGCATTTCTTGATCTTGATTCTACTTATCCCATTATCATAAACCATGATTTAACCAATGATAAAGACCTAAAATTTCTTGTTGAACTATGTTTGTATAAAGATGTTATAAGTTAACTTATCAATGATTTGAAGGGCATCCATCCTTCCATTTGCATGCATCATATTAATTTAGAAGATGATGTTGAACTGTGTATTGAACCTCCTACATGTTTGAAACAGAATATATTTGAGGTTGTAAAAAAAATTAAACTAAGAGATGCAAGCGTCGTTTATCCAAATAGTGACATTCCATGGGTGAGTTTTATTCATGTAGTACCCAAAAATGGGGGTGCATGTGCATAGATTATATGACACTCAACAAGGAAACTCGTAAAGATAATTTCCCTTTGCCTTTCATGTATTTGTTGATTTAAAGATTGGCTAATCACTCATATTTTTGTTATGTAGATGGCTATTCTGGATTTTTCCAAATACCGATTAACCTATCGGACCAAGAAAAAACCACTTTTACATGCACGTATGGAACTTACTCCTGTGGACGCATGACAATGAAGTGGAATCTGAGTGGTAGAAGTTGCATTGTAGGACCGAGAGGTCTAGAGTTCAAATCTTGGTGATGGGATGAATGAATCACCATTTAAAAAAGAAAATTGATGCATGCCATTAAGTTTTTCTAACACTCCTGCAACTTTTCAATATTGTATGATGGCCATTTTCTCTGATCTCCTCGAACAAATAATGGATATTTTCAAGGATGATTTTAGTGTGTATGACAATTTGTTTGACGACTATATATTAAATATATCTAAAGTTTCCAAAATGGCTAACCTAGTACATAACTGAGAGAAGTGATATTTTATGGTACAATCCAGACTTGTACTAGGCCATGTGGTATATAACAAGGGTATTGAAGTTGACAGGGATAAGGTGGAAGCAATTGAAAAGATGTCCACTCCAACATCAGTGATAGATGTTTGTAGCTTTCTGGGTCATGCATGATTTTACATATGTTTCATCAAATATTTCTCTAAGACAGCCAAACCTTTGTGTTGACTCCTTGATAACGATGTTGATTTTGTCTTCAATGAAGATTGTGAAGCCACTTTTAGGAAGCTAAAGGATGGCATCATTTCTGCACCCCATTATTTAACCTCCAAACTAGAATGCATTGTTTGAAATTATGTGTGATGCAAGTGACTACTCTATTGGTGCAGTCCTAGGACAAAGGAAGGAGAGAAAATTCCATGCTATTCATAATGCATGTAAGACCTTGGATGAAGCACAAATCAGATATGCCACTATAGAGAAGAAGGTGCTGGCAATCATATATGCCTTCGACAAATTTAGGCAATATCTTATAGGGTCCAAGGTTGTAGTCTACACTAGACATGCTGCAATAAAGTATTTGTTGAACAAGAAAGATACCAAGCCACATCTAATATGTTGGATACTATTATTTTATGAGTTTTATGTTGAGATAAGGGACAAAATGGGTATAGAAAATAATTTTATTGATCACCTCGTATGATTGAACATCGATGCAGCTGACTCTCTTCCTATTGATGATTACCTTCCACTTGAAATATTGTATGATATTGGTTCTTTTCTAGTCCCTTAGTTTGCTGATATTGCAAATTTTCTTCCCACTGGACATCTTCCCCCTGATATCACATATCGATAAAAGAACAAGTTCCTTCATGATGCCAAACTATACTATTGGGATGTCCCCTTGTTATTCAATCAAGGGACATATGGGTTCACCTGATGGTGTGTATCTAATGAAGAAATTCCTACCATCATCATTGTATTCCATTCATATTCCTATGGAGGACACTTTAGAGGGGAGAAGATGGCTACAAAGATTATGCAAGTAGGTTTCTATATGTCAACTTTATTCTAAGATGTTCATGCTTATGTCAAAGCATGTGACAAATTCCAAAGGATGGGAGGTATATTACGAAAAGACGAAGTGCCTCTCAACTCCTTCCTTGCGATAGAGGTATTTGATGTATGGGGAATGGATTACATGGGCCCTTTGTGTTGGTATAGTATACCTAGAGAGCGAATCATATAATGATTGCAATGAGGCATGTAATACTTGATTTGATAATAATAAAGGCAATTTCCATCTATATGTTTTAACTATTTTTGAGACAATAGTATAACAAGTTAGATGTCTAAATAATCATATTACTCAATGACGTATGTCTTCAGGTTAAGGACATGAACAATGAGATCATACGAATGTTAAGAGTATACATTCTTGTTTTGTCCCTAGTCAGTTGTTATTGTGGCAATAACCATAGACATCAATCACACAGAAGACTAGAGTGTGTGTTGCTTGATGATACAATCTCATCAGTCATGATATATGACATCAAACCAAGCACATAGATACATGTTATATAATAGTGTATCAGACAGACCCACCGTAAGAGTGATGCATGGAAACCACACTTGGTTAGTCATGATCATCTCTTATAGTATTGGTGCTGACTGTGGTTCTTAGACCTGAAATCACTACACTCATCACATGTAGTTGGGTACACTTTGACATCGTCAAACACAGTCCTAAAACATGGGTTGTTATAACGGTGATGCTTGGGTGACTTTGACACATGGGGACTTGACTGTGAATGATAGGTATGGAATTTGTCCCTCCTAAGGGAGTGTGATATTCTGGCCACTTGAGGAGTGAGAATAAGAAATGCATGGCCATGCAAATGTGAGTCAATATATGATATTGAGCTTACATATATCTCAGACAGTCTACTCTGAGTCAAGAAACATGGATTGAATGTTTGTCGAGGATGACAAGTCCATGCCTCAAGTTCAATCTGGATATCAGCGACAAAGGAACTATACATTCACTGTAACACCAATCACATATTGTAGGTTGAAAGTTGTTCTCCAACTTTCCTCTTCACTTGGATAGCACTGATGTGTGACTAGGCACCACTCTTTTCTTGTGATGTCATAAGTTAGTTATGGACATTCACTGCCAACGTGAAATGGAACCTATAGGGTCACACACATAGGATTAACCTGGAAGATGAGTTCATCCATGAATGATGTTTAGATTGATTACTAAAGTGTTTAGGTACTCAATTAAACATTCAACCAATATACTTGACTAAGAATCATCAAGTTCAAGTGTTAACCTACTAATTAGAGTGTCAGATTGATTGAGAACTGCATTGACTGAGTTTTGCACAACCTGGACCACCAACTGACCGGTTCACTAGGTGAATCGATCATCTTATGGTCAGTGAGACGATCGGTTCACACTGGTGAACCGATCGGTTCACTTGGACCAAATGAGCATGTGTTGGGTTTCCCGATACATGAGAAAAGATCCTCATTTCACTTGTTCAATTAGTTTGGGACAAGAAATAATCTTTGCATTAATTAGAAATGAATAAGGAAAGTCAATTGTGGGCAAGTCTGGGAAGTGAAATGACCAGTTCATTGGGTGAACGGATCAGCTCACCTACCCAAATGACTGATTCCGTTATGAACCGATCAGCTCACCTTCCTAAATGACCGATTCAGTTATGAAACGATCGGTTCACCTACTACAGTGCAATTAGATCGTGGAAAAATCTAGACCCTTCAACTCCCGCACAGACTAGGAACCTTGACCTTGCCCTCTACTATAAATAGAGGGGTACAGAGGGCTTCTCAAAACACACAACTCAGAACATCAATTTCTCTGCAAAATTGTTGTCCTCTCTAGTTGTGGTAACTTAGAGAGTCCAAGCAAGTTCTACCCTTCTAGGGAGGAACAACGAGGGAAAGACAACTGTAGAAAAGTGACTGGTGGTGGGAGAGTGTGTGGGTGACTAGTATGCCAACAGAGGGGGATGACTCCTTCTAGTCTATCCATCGGGACGACTAGAGTTCCTGGTGTCTGTGTGGACTATCTATAGAGGCAGGAGATTTCTTTCGCTCAAGAGGACGGTCGTCAATCGTAGTCTGGGTCAAGACCAGGAGTTGCACAGACATCATCAAAGACTAGGTGGTTGAAGGCCACACTAGTTGTGAGGTATTGTCAATGAGCAAGTCTTAGGACTAGGTATATCTCACAAAACCATCTTTCCTATTTCATAGTTGTTTGTGTGATCTGTTGGTTATGTGTTTTGTGGTTAGATAAAAAATTTATTTCCGCTGCCTATTCTATCCCACAAAACCCAACAGTGGTATCGGATCCACATCAACATACTATGTATTAGGATTAATCGATATGATAAAATTTTTGTTTTTTGCCATTTATTTATTGCATGCGATGTGAATACTTTAACTGGATAATGTGCATATCTGATTAAACACCACAAATCCCAATACACATATATGATATGGTATATATATGCAATCGATATGTGTCACCCTAAAATGGTTTTGATGGTGGATGTGTAGCTGGTTATGGCCTATAAACCCCTATGTGTGTGCTTGGTTGGTTGTGGTTGTTTGCATATCAGTTTGTGTATCAAGTCCTTTCTTCTATTCTAGATGTAAATCAAGATAACTCGAGCCTTCTCTTCTACCTTTGCCCCACCCTCCCCCCCTGAATGTAGCTCGAGGTTTCCCAAAGAAATATGTAAAAGTAGGATAGTTTTATTTACTATTATGTTGAAGAACGGAGGGTGCCCAGACAAGCGGTTAAGGGACCAAGATTGTTATGAACCCACCTTCCGGTAACCCCCAATCAAGGGAGACAGAGAGGTCGAATCCGCACACATAATTTCCGGATCAAAGGTTCGGCAATTAACCAAGAACAATTATTAAATTTTATCAGACTAAACTGGAAAGCTATAAGAAAATAAACTTTTGCATACCTTTCTGAAAGATTGGATTTCTAAACCTCTATCCGCACTGGAACTAATCTAACTATTACCTCCTTGTTCTTTAATTTCTGAATTCACAATTTATCACTTTACTGTCTGTCCTTTTGGGATTTTGTACCTAAATCGCCGAAAAACAAAAAAAGCGGTCAGCCAAAGCTGGTATGTGGGGGAAACAGTAATCGTGCAATTATTCATAACAATGTATTACAGCCAATTACCATTTAACAAACAATTTTACATTTTAAATATAACTACGTGATCCATGCATTCCCTATCCTTTGTGTTGTCCCTGCAGTGGACCTGGATGCTACTTTCCTTATAGTAGCTCCCCATTAAACCCCTCATGGTCCCACCTATAGGTGAACTAGTTTCTAGGGTTGAGTCACATGGCACTACCCATAAGTAGCCCACTCCTTAACTCATGAAATGCTAAAGGGTCTCTTGGCACTACACTTGGTAGCCCAGTTTCTAACCCACGATAACCTAGACCTTACTCGAGGTTACCCCTTTTTAGCCTTTACAAGCCACAGTGGTGGATTCAGATCCAGCCAGTTATATATATATATATATATATATATATATATATATATATATATATATATATATATATATATATATATATATATATATATATATATTCGTAGTGATAATCATAGTCACTTTATAGTTGCATGAAATAAAGGCATCCAATAGTTATTTTCAAGCAACCGATAAACACGTTCGGAAATCGTCGTGAAACTAAAGCGATTATTCATAAGCGTAACCACATACCTATTTAGTAGATTTATCAAGCAAATATCAATTCCAACCAAGAAAGCCATCCAAGCAAGTAGTTCAACCACACAATCAAGAATCTTGAAAACACATGTACTCTATTTACTACACACTTTATCAAGATTCTTTCTATTCAACTTGAAATCACATCCTAAGGTTTCTATATCCATTTTAGGGTTTCATTTTGCAATTAGGGTTTCACTTCATTTACTATTTTAAACCCTAGTTCAATTCAATTACTTACAAACCCTAATTTCGGATTAAAGGCACACTTAAACATTAATTAATCCCATTATGTCTCTTTTATATTAGAACTACCATTTTTAACCTTTTTAATCTATGACAAATATCATTATATGCATTTATCATCAATTCAAAGTTTATTATAGTCTAATCACATATGAACTCGATTTGCCATAATTCTACCTTTTATTCATGAGAAAACCCTAATTACTACATTTAGGGTATTTATCTAGAATTAAGGACTTTTGTATTCAAATAACTTAGAACCATCATTTAACAACGTATTTTCACATCTTTCAAGTTATATATGATCTTATCCTCTTTTACCCTAAATTAGGGTTTCTAAATGCTTAATCATTCTCATATGGGGTAAAAACCCTAAATCATGTAATTTCACATCTAGATCAGGTTCGAATCTAACATTATCATTCAATAGGTTATTAATACTTAAATTAACCCATTAAGCATACTAGATTCAACCTTTAATCACAAATAGGGTTTTTAACCTAACTTTAATGCACTTTTCATCAACTTATTGTACTTTTGCAATTAAGAACGGAATCAATCCTTAATATCATTTTTATTGGATTCCTCTCGTTCTCCTGATCAAAATACATATATTATTCGTATTTATCCAAGCTACAGTTTATGAGATATGAATTTTGCAAAGTTACTTACTTTGGGCCAGTCAGGTTGTGCCACGTCACTGCATCCATGCAACGTTGCCAAATATGAAACATTTCAAAAAGATGTGATTGCCCTCCACTCAACCAGCACGCCCTTCATAATAGGGAGGGGTAAAACAGTCCAAAGGGACCTCTGCCTCCCTCAACCTCACCCAGCAACAGTTGTGTCACCCTAGTCACGATATGCAGCCTTGTGCAGGCCGTTCCTCCTTCCTTGGGCCACGATCCACGCCAACCAAGACTTCCCTGCCTCCACCATGCCCTAGTGCACTTGGTGCACCTCCAATTTGCGGCCACTGCGGTCATCTCCAGTGCCCCTAACCTACGCCATTTGGTTGGTCGTGCAGCCTACTGCAGGTAGCTTGCGTGAGGTTGGTTGCTAGGGAATGTTGGCCAGTCCTCCTCAGGTCGACGGGGAACCACCAGGCTTTCACCCTGACGATGTCGTGGTCCTTCATGGCTCCAGGGTGTATTATCCCCCATAGCTAGGGTTGAAAGAAGGAAACAAAGCAGAAGAGGGAGAGAGGTACGTAGGGTTCTTTTGAACTTGGTTGTAGGGCTTACCCCTTATATAGGGGAGTGTAGCAACACCCTAGGGTTCTTGCCCAAGAAGCAACCAATCCCTCTTCCAAAAGGAATTCAATTCCTTCATGAAGAAGAAAACTTATCTCTCTTCTTTATTCTTTTTAATATTCTTTATTACTTGGATATATAGGAATATGAAAATCCTTTCTCTTATTCTCATTATTCTTGCCTTTTAATCCATTAACCACAAAATTATATTTCCTTTTTGTAGAAAATATTTCTTTTTAACAATACCTCATAATCATTCATCATATTATCTTATTATTTGACTTTATTGGTATTTTCTCTTTCTTCTTTCTTCATTGGGACTCCTTGGATCCCAAGAAACTCTATTATTTTGAAATCCTTCTATTGGATACTCATTATCCTTCTAGATGCATCTAAATGCATTATTTCTCATTATCATGTTTCTTTCTTATTAAAATATTTCCTTTTGAGGATTTCTCTATATTTCTCTTTTATTTTCCTTATTGGTATTCCTTTTATCATTAGCAATCCTTAGGATACGAAATTCCACCAAGGATAACCCAATTATACCTCTTTCCACTTATTTACCACATTTTATCATTGTTTTCAACTTCATCTTTAACAAAGAAATATTTAATTGATCTTTTCTTTTCTTATTGCTTTCTCTCTGCAACATTGGACTCCTTGGAACCGAAGGACCACAAGAGGCACGAAATCCATCCTTCGATTACATCCTTTTGCCTTCTAGATGTTTCTACCTTGTTCTTTTCACAAAAACTCAATTATTCATTTACTAATTGAATTTCCTTGTTATTTGGGCCCAATAGCCAATAAAGCCCACAACACAATCATCAAGGCTATTGTAAATGAAATCCATTTATTCCAAACAAATTATATCATTATTTGTTCAAATATCGTTAATATGAGAAATTACATTTCTCACCAAATGAACCCAAAAATCGGGGTTGTAACATCCTTCCCCTCTTATAGGAATTTTGTCCTCAAAATCTATCAAGCAAATAAACAATTCAGGATAAGACTTTTCCATGTCCATCATTGGCCCCTATGTGACTTTACCTTACTCATGGCGCTTCCAAAGAACCTTTATCATCACATATTCTTTTCTATGAGTCCTGGCGTCTATAAACTACACAGGTGACTCAAGCCATTTCAGCCTCCCTTGGGGCTCACTAGGTTCATTTCTCACACATGGTCTGGATACCTCACATAGTGCTCTAAATTGGACACATGGAACTCATCACATATTACTTTATCATGAGGGGTAAGATCAAACTTAACCTTCAACACCAAACCATGTCAAAAGAACCCATGCATAGGGGACTCAGCTCTCTTAGCTATAACTTAGAGGGGTCGGATTTTCATGTCACATATTCTCCCACAGTGAACTGCATATCAGTCTAATTTGCATCTTCTCATAACTCCCGTCGTCTCTAGGCTCCTTTCAGCCATTGCACGATCAAAGTGACTTCATCTACATGCACTGTGGCCCTTTTCTAACCATCACGTGGTCCTTTCACCAACATCACCTTACTGAAGTGGTGACCGACACAACCTCCCTTACATAGCTTCTTTAAAACCCGATACTGACTATGGTGGTTATCATCAAGAACTATCTCCATGTATCACCCTGAATGAGCACACATGCTCTCATCAAACCCTCTAGTCTGGATCATACTAACCATTAGTTAAGGGTGATAAACTGTACTAAGATCGAGTTCTTCATATACCTACTCCCACCTTTTGGAAGGAAACTTTAGGTCAAACTCAAGAACCTTTGAACTCGCATCATGGTGTAGTTGAACCATCTCTCTCATGGGTAGTTCAACCAGATCTGTCCCTTGACATAACTCTTTTTTTTTCTCATGTCATCTGGATAAGACGATCTACCATGCCCCATATTGGTTTTTTGCCATTTATTTATTGCATGCGATGTGAATACTTTAACTGGATAATGTGCATATCTGATTAAACACCACAAATCCCAATACACATATATGATATGGTATATATATGCAATCGATATGTGTCGCCCTAAAATGGTTTTGATGGTGGATGTGTAGCTGGTTATGGCCTATAAACCCCTATGTGTGTGCTTGGTTGGTTGTCTTTGTTTGCATCTCAGTTTGTGTACCAAGTCCTTTATTCTATTCTAGATGTAAATCGAGATAACTCGAGCCTTCTCTTCTACCTTCCCCCCCTCCCCGAATGTAGCTCGAGGTTTCCCAAAGAAATATGTAAAAGTAGGATAGTTTTATTTACTATTATGTTGAAGAACGGAGGGTGCCCAGACAAGCGGTTAAGGGACCAAGATTGTTACGAACCCACCTTCCGGTATCCCCCAATCAAGGGAGATAGAGAGGTCGAATCCGCACACATAATTTCCGGATCAAAGGTTCAACAATTAACTAAGAACAATTATTAAATTTTATCAGACTAAACTGGAAAGCTATAAGAAAATAAACTTTTGCATACCTTTCTGAAAGATTGGATTTTTAAACCCCCCATCCGCACTGGAGCTAATCTAACTATTACCTCCTTGTTCTTTAATTTGTGAATTCACAATATGTCACTTTACTGTCTGTCCTTTTGGGATTTTGTACCTAAATCACCGACAAACAAAAAAAGCGGTCAGCCAAAGCTGGTATGTGGGGGAAACAATAATTGTGCAATTATGCATAACAATGTATTGCAGCCAATTACCATTTAACAAACAATTTTAGATTTTAAATATAACTACATGATCCATGCATTCCCTATCCTCTATGTTGTCCTTACAGTGGACCTGGATGCTACTTTCCTTATAGTAGCTCCCCATTAAACCCCTCATGGTCCCACCTATAGGTGAAATAGTTTCTAGGGTTGAGTCACATGGCACTACCCATAAGTAGCCCACTCCTTAACTCATGAAATGCTAAAGGGTATCATGGCACTACACTTGGTAGCCCAGTTTCTAACCCACGATAACCTAGACCTTACTTGAGGTTACCCCTTTTTAGCCTTTACAATCCACAGTGGTGGATTCAGATCCAGCCAGTTATATATATATATATATATATATATATATAGTGATAATCATAGTCACTTTATAGTTGCATGAAATAAAGGCATCCAATAGTTATTTTCAAGCAACTGATAAACACGTTCGGAAATCGTCGTGAAACTAAAGCAATTATTCATAAGCGTAACCACATACCTATTTAGTAGATTTATCAAGGAAATATCAATTCCAACCAAGAAAGCCATCCAAGCAAGTAGTTCAACCACACAATCAAGAATCTTGAAAACACATGTACTCTATTTACTACACACTTTATCAAGATTCTTTCTATTCAACTTGAAATCACATCCTAAGGTTTTTGTATCCATTTTAGGGTTTCGTTTTGCAATTAGGGTTTCACTTCATTTACTATTTTAAACCCAAGTTCAATTCAATTACTTACAAACCCTAATTTCGAATTAAAGACACACTTAAACATTAATTAAGCCCATTATGTCTCTTTTATATTAAAACTACCATTTTTATCCTTTTTAATCTATGACAAATATCATTATATGCATTTATCATCAATTCAAAGTTTATTATAGTCTAATCACATATGAACTCGATTTGCCATAATTCTACCTTTTATTCATGAGAAAACCCTAATTACTACATTTAGGGTATTTATCCAAAATTAAGGACTTTTGTATTCAAATAACTTAGAACCATCATTTAACAACGTATTTTCACATCTTTCAAGTTATATATGATCTTATCATGTTTTACCCTAAATTAGGGTTTCTAAATCCTTAATCATTATCATATGGGGTAAAAACCGTAAATCATGTAATTTCACATCTAGATCAGGTTCGAATCTAACATTATCATTCAATAGGTTATTAATACTTAAATTAACCCATTAAGCATACTAGATTCAACCTTTAATCACAAATAAGGTTTTTAACCTAACTTTAATGCACTTTTCATCAACTTATTGCACTTTTGCAATTAGGAACGGAATCAATCTTTAAGATCATTTTTATTGGATTCCTCTCGTTCTCCTGATCAAAATACATATATTATTCGTATTTATCCAAGCTACAGTTTATGAGATATGAATTTTGCAAAGTTACTTACTTTGGGCCAATCAGGTTGTGCCACGTCACTGCATCCATGCAACGTTGCCAAATAGGAAACATTTCGAAAAGAAGTGATTGCCCTCCACTTAACCAGCACGTCCTTCATAATAGGGAGGGGTAAAACAGTCCAAAGGGACCTCTGCCTCCCTCAACCTCGCGCAGCAACAGTTGTGTCACCCTAATCGCGATCTGCAGCCTTGCGCAGGCCGTTCCTCCCTCCTTGGGCCACGATCCACGCCAAGAAAGACTTCCCTACCTCCCCCATTCCCTAGTGCACCTGGTGCACCTCCAATTTGCAACCACTGCAGTCATCTCCAGCACCCCCAACCTGCGCCATTTGGTTGGCCGTGCAGCCTACTACAGGTAGCTTCCGCGAGGTTGGTTGCTAGGGAATGTTGGCCAGTCCTCCTCAGGTCGACGGGGAACCACCAGGCTTGCACCCTGATGATGTCGTGGTCCTTCATGGCTCCAGGGTGTATTATCCCCCATGTCTAGGGTTTAAAGAAGGAAACAAAGGAGAAGACGGAGAGAGGTACGTAGGGTTATTTTGAACTTGGTTGTAGGGCTTACCCCTTATATAGGGGAGTGTAGCAACACCCTCGGGTTCTTGCCCAAGAAACAACCAATCCCTCTTCTAAAAGGAATTCAATTCCTTCATGAAGAAGAAAACTTATCTCTCTTCTTTATTCTTTTTAATATTCTTTATTACTTGGATATATAGGAATATGAAAATCCTTTCTCGTATTCTCATTATTCTTGCCTTTTAATCCATTAACAATGAAATTATATTTCCTTTTTGTAGAAAATATTTCTTTTTAACAGTACCCCATAATCATTCATCATATTATCTTATTATTTGACTTTATTGGTATTTTCTCTTTCTTCTTTCTTCATTGGGACTCCTTGAATCTCAAGAAACTCTATTATTTCGAAATCCTTTTATTGGATACTCATTATCCTTCTAGATGCATCTAAATGCATTATTTCTCATTATCATGTTTCTTTCTTATTAAAATATTTCCTTTTGAAGATTTCTCTTTATTTCTCTTTTATTTTCCTTATTGGTATTCCTTTTATCATTAGAAATCTTTAGGATACGAAATTCCACCAAGGATAACCCAATTATACCTCTTTCCACTTATTTACCACATTTTATCATTGTTTTCAACTTCATCTTTAACAAAGAAATATTTAATTGATCTTTTCTTTTCTTATTGCTTTCTCTATGCAACATTGGACTCCTTGGAACCGAAGGACCCCAAGAGGCATGAAATCCATCCTTGGATTACATCCCTTTTCCTTCTAGATGTTTCTACCTTGTTCTTTTCACAAAAACTCAATTATTCATTTACTAATTGAATTTCCTTGTTATTTGGGCCCAATAGCCAATAAAGCCCACAACACAATCATCAAGGCTATTGTAAATGAAATTCATTTATTCCAAACAAAAATATATCATTATTTGTTCAAATATCATTAATATGAGAAATTACATTTCTCACCAAATGAACCCAAAAATTGGGGTTGTAACATCCTTCCCCTCTTATAGAAATTTTGTCCTCAAAATCTATCAAGCAAATAAACAATTCAGGATAAGACTTTTCCATGTCCATCATTGGCCCCTATGTGGCTTTACCTTACTCATGGCGCTTCCAAAGAACCTTTATCATCACATATTCTTTTCTATGAGTCCTGGCGTCTATAAACTACACAGGTGACTCAGGCCATTTCAGCCTCCCTTGGGGCTCACTAGGTTCATTGCTCACACATGGTCTGGATACCTCACATAGTGCTCTAAATTGGACACATGGAACTCATCACATATTACTTTATCATGAGGGGTAAGATCAAACTTAACCTTCAACATCAAACCATGTCAAAAGAACCCATGCATAGGGGACTCAGCTCTCTTAGCTATAACTTAGAGGGGTCAGATTTTCATGTCACATATTCTCCCACAGTGAATTGCATGTCAGACTATTTTGCATCCGCTCACAACTCCCATCATCTCTAGGCTCCTTTCAACCATTGCACGATCAAAGTGACTTCATCTACACGCATTGTGGCCCTTTTCTAACCATCACGTGGTCCTTTCACCAACATCACCTTACTGAAGTGGTGACCGACACAACCTCCCTTACATAGCTTCTTTAAAACCCGATACTGACTATGGTGGTTATCATCAAGAACTATCTCCATGTATCACCCTGAATGAGCACACATGCTCTCATCAGACCCTCTAGTCTGGATCATACTAACCATTAGTTAAGGGTGATAAATTGTACTAACATCGAGTTCTTCATGTGCCTACTCCCACCTTTTGGAAGGGAACCTTTAGGTCAAACTCAAGAACCTTTGAACTCGCATCATGGTGTAGTTGAACCATCTCTCTCATGGGTAGTTCAACCAGATCTGTCCCTTGACAGAACTCTTTTTTTTCTCATGTCATCTGGATAAGACGATCTACCATGCCCCATATTGCATCTCCACCTTCCTTGGTCCAGGGGAGACTTACAACATCCATAGTGATGAACTCCTGATAACACCCAAATTAGTGCATATTTTCTATGCATTTTATCTATAGTTTTGTGCCACTTTAGTCTTAATATGCACTCTTTTGTTCATGTTTTATGCCTTCTGTCTCGAATTAGATAAAAGTAGTAAAAATAGCCAATAATGTAGCTAATTAGCCAATTTTTGACTTACAGGCACCGGAACTAGCCAATTTTGGAGACTCTCAAGTACCGAACCTAAAAAGACAAGAATTTCAGCAGTTGGCCGATACGGCTGCCCGATACGGTCTGGATGATACGGCTGCCCGATACGGTCTGGCCAATACAGCTGCCCGATACGGTCTGGCCGATACAGCTGCCCGAAACGGCCTGCCCGATATGGCATGCTCGATACATATGCTCGATATGGCCTACCAGATACAGCTGCCTAACACTCCCCCTGCCCGACACGGTCTTCGAGCAACAGTCATATTGGCCCACCTAATGCCTTAAGATCGAAGCCACGTATGAAGGACACGTGGACCAATAAAAGCTACAACTCCCATCAACTCGCTGCCTATAAATAGCAGCTGCCAACCTACAAAGAGGAGAGAGCTGGAGGGAGGACCCTGCAAGAGCTAGTGCCTAGACCAAAGCGCTAGTGTGTTGAGGTCCCCAAAAGTCTACTTCCTGATACTGTTGCTAGATATGGTTGTCTGATACGGTCACCCGATACGGTTACCTGATACGGTTGCCCGATACGATTGCCCAATACGGTCTGCCCGATACGGTCTAGAGAGAGAGAGAGCTGAGGAGTCCAGAGGGATGAAGAGAAGTCATAAGGGAAGAGATCTAGCCTGCACAGAGGCCGAGGAGCGAGAGCCACCTCTCCTCTACAGGCTATATTTCTTCCCTCTTCTCTTTCATTCTACTGCATTCCTTTGTTTCTTGTACAAATGATGTTTATCCATCTTTGTTCGGTGCCATCTATGCTTGAATATGGCTAGTTAGCTCCTTCTTGGCTATGTAGCCCGATCTGGGCATGTTTGTATACTTTTGCCTTAAACAAGTAGATTCATATCAGATCTAGTATGTTTCATGTTCTCTTTTCTCTTTCCAAGTTATGATTGCTAGTTTGGTTGATCTCTTACTCGCTTGAATTGTTGTTTCTTTCTGTATCGAGAGATACGTTGTAGGAATAGATAAGAGATGATAGTTTGGATCCGAACCAGAAAGGGGGAAGATCTGAGGTATTCTGTTCCTAACACCCCGGAATATCCTAAGACCTGAGAGGAAACTTAGTGTATTCCGAGGTGTTGATATGTCATTCTTCGAGAGAGGGTCATTGACATATTATTGATGGTTTTAGTCACGCATCACGAGAGCGAGTGGGACGACCCCACAGGACAGATGCCACCGTGCATACTAGATGCTTGCTTGGGTGTTCAAGGATTGTTTATGCCCGAGAACGAGTGCACAGACTGCCCCGTTTGTGGTTACATAGCCAAGAACTCTCTTTCTCTGATTAGTAGAATCACGAGCTCTATTTTGTTTTGTTTTCTTTTCTTTGTTTTGTTTTATATCGTGACAACCCGCTAGACTAGTTCTAGCACTTAGTTTTATCGACTATCGTCTCAGCTTATCTAACTAAAGAACGAGATCTATGGCGTCCTAGACGTCACCATGTCCCTGTGTTCGACCCCGTATATCTACTTCGACCCCGTAATAAGGTTGCGGGGGCCTAGAAGGTTTCAATTTATAAATTTAAAGCTTGATTCCTTCCTTTATCCCACGTTCATTTCCGGACGCGTGAAAAAGGTCGATCAACTTTTGGCGCCATTACCGGGGACGTGGTTTTCCACGTTTACACGCCTAGTAGATTTTTGTTCTGTCACTATAAGCTTGTATATACATGCATAGTTTTCCTCTTGCTTTACACATACTTGTTCATATATACTAAATCACTTTTCTTTTTCTCATACCATTTTCAGCCATGGACCTTGCTTCCGCAAGACAAGTCATCTTGTCCACCTGTCCTCTCGAGTTTTTCCGCAGTTCCAACTGCTGGCAAATAATTGAAGGTCATGCTCTACAGCTAGTCGAGTTATACTTACCTCCACTGTCGTCATATGTCAAGATTCCAACAACGGAGACTGCCAGTCATCCCTCGACACCCATGCTATCATGGGATAAAGAACTGATTAAGGAAGTGGAGTTGGCTAGGGAAAGTATTCAAGCATTCACCTCCTTAGCCCCTCATCTCCAAGAAGATGTCTATCCACTGCAACAACTACTAGAAGTGCAGGATCGTCATCTCAAAGTAGCCACTGAGGTTGCAGACCACAGTAGTAGTATACTTCAAATTTTTGAACAAGGATTCATCCTAAAGCATCAGTTTGATACAGCGGGTTCCCCTTATATGTGCATGGAAGAATCGAAGGATCTCGACAGCATTGTTGCTCAAGTACAACAACTTCATGATAAAGATGTTGAACAAGGCGAGAGGCTCCAAGAGCTCATCAATTTGGTTATAATTCGGTTACAACTGCCATCACAAGACAATAAAGATGTTAGTCATCAAGACCATTCCATTGGGTCTGAAGTGGAGTATGCACCATCATCCTATTCAGACCATCAACTGGATTCACTAGGATTTTTCTGTGAAGACCAACCCACTTGGGGAAGCCCTTCATTCTATCCAGATGACCCAGCTGATGAACCAATGGAAGAAATGAGTCATAGACATGAATGGGTCTATGATGACGCTGATGAAGACTCGAAAAGCCAATCGACCTCACAACCAAAAGGTTGGTTTGAGGAACCAGAGTCAGATATCGAACCAGACCAGAGTGACATTTCTCATATTGAGACTTGTCATTTCGCTTTGAGCAGTACACCAACCATGGTTTGGAACAATTTGTTCGATGACGACGACGACGACAGCTGCTCGACATGGAGCAGTGACTGTAGTAATGAAGATAAGTTGGAGCAGCACGAGCCATCATTCGCCACCATACCTTTACAAGGCTTAGTGGACGTCAAGGGGGTAGGATGGACGGTTCACTACAACATGGCTACTGAGCATGAAGACACCCCTGACTCCACGCCAGGTGATAAGCTTGGGGTGGTAGAACCACAAACAGATTCTTCAGGGGGTACTTTTTGCTCAGAAGATGATTGGATGACTCAGACAGTACATGAAGATTTATCTGAGCATCCAACCTCAAGTGTAGAGATGGAGAGGGAAGATATGAGTCCTCAAGATGATGTCCAACCTCTCTCATCTATCTCATCCCGTGTCGACATCCCATGACCTTCATTTTTAGAATCATATAATGAAAGGTACCCTGAGGATGATATGCCGAAGAATTCATCCCAGTGCAGTTCAAGCCACTTCCAACACAAAGATGACTTCACCGAGTCACCGAATTTCACTTTGCTTCTTCAGACTCGACAGGGCCAACACATCCACCTATTCTACTCCTACTATGTGGCAGAACTCGTCGGCAAGACACAAGTGACACTGGTCCCAAAACTTAGGATTTGGGATCCCAGTATCGGTATCGTGGGGCAACCACCCCCTTTTTCTATTACCCACCCTCCCGCCCTTTTATTACAATAAAATTTTCTTTTCATGTTCTTGTTGGTTAATTTCTTTCCTCTAACTATTTTGATATCCTTGCACCCATGCATCATCTTTAGAACTTCAATAACTGTCGTTAAACTCATGCATTCCTGCCTCACTATTTCAAGTTTGAGTCTTGCTCGAGGACGAGCAAAATTTTAAGCTTGGAGTGGTAGGCTTCGCCCTTCTTTTCTCTTCACCCTTCTTGGATGCATGTCTATTTCCTGCATTTAGTCTTAAATTTTCAAAATTTTCAGCTTTTTAACTTTGCAATTATGTCTATATGGTACAAACCTAATAGATAAATGCTTGACTTTGTGCCTAGATGCATAGTTTTCATCTTAAAAATTGCTTGACCTCTTGCTTGACTTGCTCTTTGACTCTTTACTTGAGTTTGGTAATAAATTTAAGGTTATGTCCCTATTTCATAGCTTAAAGCTAAATTCCCTTGATCTATGTTGTGAATGGTGAATCCATGGTAAAAGATCGTTGGAATGAGCTAAAACATGATTAAAGAATCCTAGATGCGGTTTCACAAGCTTGCCTCTATTCTAAGGATGCTTGAATCATAATTGCTACTTCTCACACAGGAATCAAGCAGATTATGATGGGCTTTGAGCTATGTTCAAGATGAAATGTTTCTCCTTGATGGACTATGTGCCTTCTCACATTAGATTGAGTCAAAAAGATGAAAAACATTAAAATGTGCAAAAGAGGTTTGGCCGCCCACAAAATCCCAAAAATATCTATGTAGTTCTCACCCAAGACTAAAAATAGAATGCAGATGATAAAAGCCTGAGTGTGAACAATAAATGAGAGCTTGTTTTCTCTTTTAGGAGAGTTGAGGATGGTGCCCATCCGGTGTATGACTGTGCTCACGAATGCGGGTATGTCGCGCCTGGTAGTATCACTCCAAATGCTCATTAGAGAGTAACTAGGAACCCCTAGGAGACCTATGAGACTGTCTCAGTAGCAGGGTTGGTTCGAGCGCAGTACGAGGAGTTCATCTCACTACTATGGGCCAACTGGCTCGGACTGCAGGGAATGTTGCTCGTTACATGGACCAACCTGACACAGATCGGGATTCTCAAAAGTCATTAGAGTCTTTTTACTTTATTTCTTAGGACATGAATAAGTGAGAGGTGTGGTATTCCTGATTGGTTTGCATGGATTCATGGTGATGGATCATTGCTCATCACCTGTGTGATCACCTGTGTGACAACTCTTTCATGTTTAAATAATTATGGTTCAAACCCTCATGAGTATCGACAGGTTGTTGTGAATTTGCTTAATCTTGCTTGGAAACTCTTTGATCTTGCTTTGGCAGGATTGTGCCTAACAGGTGGGTATTTGTTCTGAAACAACATGGATCAGGAGAATTGATGTTTTAAACTATTTTTCTTAAGCTTAGCATTTATTACAAAGCTTAATTTGGATGTTATCTTTTTGTTCTTTGAGCATAGCCTTGCTTGAGGACAAGCAAGTTTTAAGCTTGGGGTAGTTGATAACACCGAAATTAGTGCATATTTTCTATGCATTTTATCTATAGTTTTGTGCCACTTTAGTCTTAACATGCACTCTTTTGTTCATGTTTTATGCTTTCTGTCTCGAATTAGATAAAAGTAGTAAAAATAGCCAATAATGTAGCTAATTAGCCAATTTTTGACTTACAGGCATAGAAACTAGCCAATTTTGGGGACTCTCAAGTACAAAACCTGAAAAGACAAGAATTTCAGTAGTTGGCCGATACAGCTGCCCGATACGGCTACCCGATAAGGTCTGGCCGATACAGCTGCCCGATACGGTCTGGCCGATACAGCTGCCCGATACGGCCTGCTTGATATGGCATGCCCGATACAGCTGCCCGATACATCTTGCCAGATACAGCTGTCTGACACTCCCCCTGCCTGACACGGTCTTCGAGCGACATTCATATTGGCTGACCTAATGCCTTAAGATCGAAGCCACAGATTAAGGACACATGGACCAATAAAAGCTATAACTCCCATCAACTCGCTGCCTATAAATAGAAGTTTCCAACCTACAAAGAGGAGAGAGCTTGAGGGAAGACCCTGCAAGAGCTAGTGCCTAGACGAAGGAGCTAGTGTGTCAAGTTCCCCAAAAGTATACTTCCCGATACGGTTGTCGAATATGGTTTCCTGATAACGTTGCTCGATACGGTCGCCCGATACGGTTATCCGATACAGTCTTCCTGATACAGTTGCCTGATACGGTCTACCCGATACGGTCGCCCGATACAGTCTAGAGAGAGAGAGCCGAGGAGTCTAGAGGGACAAAGAGAAGACACAAGGGCCAAGATCTGGCATGCTCAGAGGTCGAGGAGCAAGAGCCACCTCTCCTCTACGGGCTATATTTCTTCCCTCTTCTCTTTCATTCTATTGTATTCCTTTATTTCTTGTACAAACGATGTTCATCCATCTTTATTCGGTGCCAACTATGCTTGTCTATGGCTAGTTAGCTCCTTCTTGGCTATGTAGCTCGATCTGGGCATGTTTATATACTTTTGCCTTAAGCAAGTAGATTCATATCAGATCTAGTATGTTGCATGTTCTATTTTCTCTTTCCAAGTTATGATTGCTAGTTTGGTTGATCTCTTACTCACTTAAACTATTGTTTCTGCCTGTATCGAGAGATCTGTTGTAGGAATAGCTAAGAGATGATAGTTTGCATCCGAACCTGAAAGGGGGAAGATACGAGGTATTCTGTTCCTAACACCCCAGAATATCCTAAGACCTGAGAGGGAACTTAGTGTATTCTGAGGTGTTGATATGTCATTCTTTGAGAGAGGGTCATTGACATATTATTGATGGTTTTAGTCACGCATCGCGAGAGCGAGTGGGATGACCCCACAGGACAGATGCCACCGTGTATACTA